>CM060923.1:554843706-556183706 GCA_030737875.1 Allium sativum | reverse complement strand
GATACACGTTTAACATTATTATTGATTTATTGTTTGTAGGTCGTTATGACCATACAGTGCCGACCAGAGCAAATGAAAAAGCTCTACACAGGGATCAACACCAAACACATTTATATGGCTAGCAAGATGGTATGCTTTCCAGATTTAGTTCAATAGCGTGTGAATCATTGCTAAATATGCCTTTTTATTTAACCAACCATTAGGTGGCAGAATATACTGGATTACACGTGCAGCCACATAAAGCTATTGTTGGTGCAAATGCTTTTGCCCATGAAAGCGGGATTCACCAGGTAAATAGCTTTATTTACAGTAGCAGTTTACAATGACGGAGTACAATATGTCGGCAGTTTCTGTAAAATCATTACACTTCAATTAAAAATGTGTGAAATAAATTCAGGTTCTTATGTAGGAGCCTATATTTTAATATCATGCAGTGCTGATTTTGTTTCAAGTTTGCTGCACACAAAATACATTGGGGGAGGCACCAATATATTAATTTTGGAGGACCGGGAGGAAATATACATCTATTGTTGTCTCTCCATTGGCCTGGGGTATTTAAAATTGCCTAATGGCTAATATGGCTACCCAGAAAAATCCAACATATTAATTCATAACTCCGACTTTAGGTTTGGAGGGGAGGGGAGGGGGGGGGGGGGGGGTATTCAGTTGCATACAAGTCAAAGGAAATATAGTATATGCTCAAATTTTAAGTAGGATGATTCTTTTATTTATGACCTTCTGGCGAACAACATACATGCATAAATACATACATACATACATACATACATACGTGTGTATATATATATATATATATATATATATATATATATATATATATATATATATATATATATAATAGCCTTCAGTACACTTTCTTAGGTCAATGCAATTGATGCACATAATGTGCTGGTAGGTATACTAATCTGTTTTTCTGATATGTATGATAATTGTATCATTGAGCATGCTTCTTACAATTTGCTGCAAAGGGAAATATATGAGGCAAGTGCCTATTGAGGCACAAAATAAACACAGGGTATGACAGGATAGACCTTGGTTTTTTTTTTTTTAATCTTTAGATAGAATGTGGAAATAAAGGGGAATCTAAGCATCCAAATTAATTATGTCAAATCTTGATAAATATATGGTTTTTGAATAGAATTTCTCATATACAAAATCAATATAAAAATTACATGTATTTGCTATGAGAATTAGGATCCATATTACAAGTTGTCTTAGCTTCTCTGTTATCTATATGTTTTCTCCTCTAGAAATGAACCTTATTGTAGTCATGTCTTAAACATTTCACAAATTTGCTTTTGCTAATAATAGTTTTTTTGGGTTTAATTGTAGGATGGAATGCTTAAATTTAAAGGGACATATGAAATTATGTCACCTGATGACATTGGATTGACTCGTTCTAATGAGTCTGGCATCGTGCTTGGAAAGCTTAGGTGTGAAGTGCTTCTAATTTGCTCATGATCGTTTGGGTTTATTGTTCTTAATTTTCTTAAGATAAAAATCTATTTTCTGTTAGTGTACTAGAATTGTAAGTAAATTAACACTTTTTTTTTCAATGATAACTTGGATCTGTCACTCATATTAAAGTTGATACATGAAAAACCATCATTAAATATGTTTTGGAATACACGATTAAATCATGTTTGATAATTGGGGGGGGGGGGGGGGGGGGAGGTGTTAAAATGTTGCAGCGTGCCTTAAAGGAGTAACCAGGATATCTTTTACAGCATGCCTCTGGGAGGGATGGCCATGTATTTTGAAACTCATAAAAGATGTTTTACGAAAGTTCCTTTTTTTAACTTTTGACATCATTTTCACATGTAAACAGCACACATAATAGCTTTGATCAGATACTAAGCTTAAAACAATTTTTTAAGTTGCTACTGACAGTTTTTTCTAGGTTACTATTAACATGTTTTTCAAAATTACTATTAACAATCGGAATAGGTTCGGTGTCACACTTTTTTGGTGTACACCAGAACTGACGAACATGCCCTTTACTAAAAACAAACACATATGATAAAATGGATTAAATCAAGAAAGAAACGGAAAGTAATTAAAGTTAAATAGCAATGTTCCTTTAGTTAGCAATGCGCGTCATTAATGACATTAATAGAGACATAAATGGGAATAACGTTAAAATTTGAAACCAGATAATTAAATCAAGGGTAACATGCATGCTAATACATGTATGTATTTACTTCATATAAATACATAGAGCACAAATTTTAGAAGTAATGCATGTTTGAATTTGAAAATAAATGTGCATCGTAAATGGAATTAAATCACGCAACAAAAGGGAGTTTAATTATGTTAGTCAAGTAATGTTCTAATTCAAAACAATTGAAACCAATACGTGTAAATATGTGTGGACATATTCTTTTCAAGAGTATGTGCATGCGTATTGATTCCAGAAATAACCGCATTTGAAATTGAAATTTAATGTGTGTTAAGAATGAAATTTTTTTCAATAAAACTAGAAATAAAAAATAAATGTTTTGAATAACGGTCACATGAATTAACATGCATGAATTAGAAACAGAAGAAAATTAATGCGCAGTAATGAAAATAGGAAAATAAAAAGAAACTATCGAGCAAATAAATATGCAGAAAAATAAAATGGGCAAGAAATATACCAGGCCATGTAGTAACGACATATTTTTAGTGTGGTGCTAAGGGCATCTCAATATGTTCTTTCTAATACCGTAATTAAAAAGATAAAACTCATTAAATTTTGTATGCTTCCTAATACCACCTCTCCATTCTAATCTCCCACTCAATCATTATTTGCCGAACTAATCACATACTAAGCTAATTTAAAAATAATCTCTCATAATCGCTGTCGTCTTCGCATTTGTCGTGGAAAAATTCAAATTCGTACGGTTATCACTCAATTCATTGGTGATCTGAAAACCCTAATCTTTCACTTCCTTTTTTAGTTTGTTTAATTCAAACCTTATTCATGACTTTTGTATATTCCTCAGCATTGTGACGTCGAATTCGTTGATCGGTTATAGATTTAGGGTTTAGCTCGTTGATCGATTATAGATTTAGGGTTTAGCTCGTTGATCGACATTAGAAATGAGGACGAACGAATACCGAGCAAAACCGAAATAGGGTAAAACAATGTGGTAGCCCCTATGTTTTAAATGTGTGGTATTAAGAAGAGTATAATACTTACTCTTGTGATATTTTTTAGTCGCGGTATTAGGAAGAACATATTGAGGTGCCCTTAACACCACACTATTTTTATTTTGTTGAATGATTCGGATTTTAATTATCTTATATCGGATGGATACAACAAGTTTGGACATCTATAAATAAACTTACAGGTCATAGCTCTCAAATTCATATTTTTTGATCGGGTGCTGAAGCCCTGCCACTCCCTTTCTCCTCCAAATTCTTTAGAACTAGAAAAATATAAGATATGCACTATCCATTTGAGATTTGAATGTAAATGCAGTATATTCAAGATTTAGATGTCCAAACTTCCTATCGAAACCAAGATAAGCGGATTTAAATTGTTATTTTTAATAAAGGTATATATCATCGATTGACTCATGTTAAATTAATAAGATATACTCTGTCCTTTTTTACGCGTTAGATCTTATGTTGAATTTTGGATATGTGCAAACTATGCATAAATCTGCAATATTGACATATGTATACAATATTTGTAGGAACGATATTCCACGCGTACAACGCGTGCTGTGACGCTCGTTACTATTAACAAATTTGATCAATGTTTCTAATAATTTTATTTTTCAAAGTTACCAACGACAATCCTTTTTAAAGTCGCTATTGACGCCGACGATTCAGATCAGGTAATTCAAAATTTTGTTATCTTATCTATTGTTTTGAACTTTTTGATGCCGTTATATGGAAAATTCCGTACACTGTAGTAATCTTAACAAAAGTCATGTAAATCGATAATACCCACTTATTTAAATCGATAGTGTCAACAACAATACTCTTTGGTCATGCACTGATATGTATTGTGTAACCTACTTCCATGTTATATTGATCATTTATCGTTATTGTTTTCGATGCTAACAGCCATTCCTCTTAAGACATTGTCTCCTACTTCTTGGTTTAATAAACATACAACAGTCGCTTGTATTATTCAATTCAACATACAATAGTCACTTGAAATTCAAGGCTATTATTTTTTGAGTGAACTGGAAATTCATAAATCATTATGTGGGTTTAGAAGCAAGCATTGCTTAATTCTAGATTCTGTAATTACTAATTTATTTAACAGTTCCAATCCTTGTTTGCTGTATATTTATATTTGTGCTCCAACCATTAATTTCCCATGAATTCTGTGTTTTAAGTTTGCTTTTCCTTTCTTCCTTTTTTTCTTTTCTATTCAAATAATACATCATCTATTGTTTTCTCCTGCAGTGGTCGACATGCCTTGAAATCTAAACTTGTGGAGGTAAAGTTTATCGTGGTTTTACTGTTCAGTAAATTATTATTTATGTGTAGTATGTGTTCAGGTGTACTTATTCGTGTATTTTAGCTAGGATATGATATAGATGGACAGGAGCTTGACGATGTTTTCAAGCGCTTCAAAGAAGTAGCAGAAAAAAAGAAGGTAACATGTCTGAAAGACGTCTATTTTAGGAAAGCAATTAGAAAGGATCAAAATGGCAATATCAACATACATAATTGCACTAATGCATGTCAGTAGAGCGAAATCATCATAAGTTAAGATTTAGCGGTTGACTTTATTCAGGCTAGCAAATTCACTGTCTATTAAATGTCAGATTCCATTTTCATTTCATTCACATGATAAAACATGATTGGAATTCAAACGGATTTTCGTTAAAAGCATAGTGAAACAATTTTGAGTCTCATAAAATGTTTCATATGCATACTGTACTATCATTGCTGATGTAAATTTCCATTCACCTTATAGATGACCAAAATCATCATACCTGAAGCACTTTTGTTAGTTTCGCATCATGAGTATCCTCTTGATTTTTGTCAAATCTGATGCAGCATATAACTGATGATGACATTGAAGCGCTGATCACAAATGAATTGTTTCAGCCTAAAGTTGTATGGTCGCTTAAAGATCTGCAGGTGAAAATTTCAACCTATTTACACAATGTGTAATGCAGGTGTCATATTAGAATGGTTAATCGTCAACTTTGCGAAATGCAAAACGAGCCTCCTCATCTGTGCTTATTTTTTGCTCAGTGGAAGCAAGATCAATTATTTATGAAGTCTTGTTTCTTAAGTTCGGGGTTGTGGATTGAACCATAATCATTCATTGCAAATTTATAAATGACATTTCATACCAATGTAATAATCTAGCAGGGAATCGAATATCATACAGTCTACGCATCCAATCTCTGATGCTCGATAGACAGTCACTATCAATATTTTCAAAGTGGGATCCAAACTACAATTCGTGAAACTCAAAATTCGAATTGAAACGAATTTGAATCGAAAATCATTTGTTAATATAATCCATGTGTAATGAGTATATATACCTGTACACTAGAAATTTGATCTATGCGGAGAATCAAATGGCATCTAAGTATGTGAATGCGTCTACTCTTATTTTAATAGCAATAATTTATATGTTTAAAATTGATTTGGTCATTGAGTTCTACATTCAAATACAATGGCATTCTCTTTCGTTTCTTTTGTAGCTTGTGTTTTTCATCAAAATTGGGCAATTAAATCATATTTGGATAGATTCGATTTGAATCCTTCCAAATCGTAAGATTTATTTGTACTTTTTAACAGCAAAGATTCAAATTGTATGATTTTTTTCCCAACAATGGTCACCATTATCTTGTCTTCAATACCAATAAGTTGGTACTGTAGGCATTGACTACCCATATGCTTGTACTCAAGTGCGAATAAAACTAAAATATTGCAAACTAATTTTTAAATCTTCTGCCTTCATCCACTTGAGAATTAAATAATTTCACGTACGTAGTTTACGAATATATCATTTATGTAGGAATGCATGCTCCATCCGTTTTGGTATGCCTAGCATGATTTGTAATATATTATTGTCCTTGGCATGTCCTGGACATAGCCATTGGGATATAGCATCAGTGTTGAATTCTGTTTGATTCGCTTGAAAATTGATTAGAACTACAGGTTACATGTGGAACGCTGGGTCTCTCTACGGCAACTGTGAAGCTTTTAAATGCAGACAATGAAGAGAGGGTTGCATGTTCTGTGGGACAAGGTCCAGTAGATGCAGCTTATAAAGCTGTTGACATCATCGTGCAGGTAATGCTTTAAGTTTCTTTATTTTCTCCACACCAGTATATCATAAAGTTGTTAGGTTTAACTAGATAGGTTGATTTAGTCTTTAATTGTTGACATATTTCTATGTTGTTGCATATATTGTGGTCGAAATGGGTAAGATAAGCTCAAAATTGGTTATACATGCTATACGCACTAGTTGGCATATTGCCCTTTACTATACTGTGTGGCCACCATTGCATACTCTATAAACCGTCTTTAGATCAGGCAAAACCCATTTTTCTGCAATTAGCATTTAAGAACTCTTAAGGTAAAAGAAAAATTTCTTATGTGTGGCTTGAGGAATTCAAGACATTAAATTATTTTTAGGAATTCAAGACATTAAATTATTTTTCATTGTTGTCTTAGTCTATATATAACCAGTTGTAAAAGTAGGTAAGAATAGGACTATTTAACTGCTTTGCCACAAAATATTGATTATTAAGTATGATGTTGGTTTCTCGTTTATGGTTTCTATTACTATGTTCATGCTTTGTTTGAAATTATATTATTTTTTGTGCAAAAAATGTTGGATAAAATATCAGCACCTTAAAAATTATGTGTACTACGACATTATTAAAGGGATTTCAATTTTTGATAAAGAGGGTTTCATTTTTTTATAAATTGTTGTGTAATATATCAAAAATGTTTCCCCTTGCCCCCAAACTAAAAAAAGAAATAAAACTTGTAGTTGCCCTCTGTTACGGCTATCATATACCCTTTTTTTTTTTTCTGATCAGAACCCATCACAATGGATTTTTGGTGAATCATCATTTTTTTTTTTTCATTTTTCAGTGGAGTATTGCCTTATTTTGCTTTGCATGTGGACAAAAATGTAAATTGTTTTATTTGGTTTCTTTTGTCACATCTCCCATAACTGTTTTTTTTTAGGTGGAGCCCCCAAAATTTTGGCCCCCCCTAATTCAATAATAGCTTTAATAATGTCCATTAATTTTTAAGGTGGAGGTGGAAATCAAACTTGATGACTATACCTCCTTTAATAATGCCCATTAAATTTTTTATTTTTTTTAACGGTGAACGCAAATGTTGCTCAACTTGAGCATGAAGCTCATTATGCTGTAACTATACATTTGTTGTCGTCCTAGCCCAAAACACCACAGTTAACAATATGAATAAATTAAACTTAACATTTTCATCCTCAATATATTTTACTTTTTCATAATCAGATCATAGGCAGACATTTTTAAAATGACAATATATACGTCTGCATGCATATATCCACCCCCCCCCCCCCCCCCAACCCCCCAAAAAAAAAACACAACTGTCTGGGCATAAAATGCGACAAAGTAGATCTTGACCCTTGGATCCCATTTGTGTTCTCGTTTTGGGTTGAAATCAGAGGATAATCCAACAGTTAAATCCATTGTGTCCCGACTGAATTAAACATAAACATAAATAAATATATGAGTGTTACGGCAACACGTTTGCACGTAATTTGTTTTTCTGTTTTTTTACAAATTGTACATGTTCAGCACATTTAAGAGAGAACGATTTGCATGAATATTTAACCATATTTAGTTAGTTTGAACATTTATTTAAGTTGCAGTATCTACTTTTTTGTTAATTTGAAATTTTATTTGTATTTTTGATTAACAAAGATAAAATGTGTTTTTAATTTTTAAAGAATGTTTAATTTTATATAAAAGTTTAAAGTAATATTAAGATCCTATGTTTATTTTGAGATCATATTTTTAAGTAATATTAAGATCCTGATTTTAGGTAATATTCACATCTAGTAACATGCGTAAAGGGGAAATTTTGGTAGCTTTCTTTGACATTAGGTTAGTTTGACACCAAAGGTATTACAACTGTTGTTAATTAGGACTATTCTTTAAGACACACACACATGTATATATTACTGGTAATCAGGGAAAAGTTCAGTGAGATGACATGTGGCTTCTTGCGCAGGCACCGGTGACTCTTATGGAATATTCAATGAGCGCAGTGACTGAAGGCATTGATGCCCTTGCCTCAACTAGAGTGCTTATTCGTGGAGAGGACAGTAGAACTTCTACCCATGCTTTCACAGGAGAACCGGTCCAACGTACTTTCAGGTATGCCATTTTGTTTTCTTTCATACACACACACACACACACACACACACACACACACACACACACACATATATATATATATATATATATATATATATATATATATATATATAATATCGAACTATGTTTGTGCAAAGATTCTTGATTTCAACTACTTGTTTTCTCGATACCGTCCGTAAAAGAATAAGTCAAGTTATTTTGTATGACAAAGTTCGTTTTATTCAAAATTGACTCGCATTCAACATACGTGTATATTGGTACCACAATTTAATGGAACTCACAGTTTTGAGGGAATTTTGACATAACTTCCTCCTTTATTGAAATCAGTGGCGGATGATTACTAGACTATGGTGTTTTAAATATGGCTAACAATCGTTTCAAGTACAGTAACTCATAAAAATCATAAAAATGAATACCGAAAACTGAACTTGGCCTTGTGCCTAGACCAGCATTTCCCCATTTCCTTGTCCTTCAATGTTTACTTTATTAACTTACCACTCCTATTCACAATAATATATTGCTAGAGTTGGTTTTGTGTTGATATTTTTGCTACAAAATTAGGGACGTAATTAAAATAAACCTGAAGAGTATCTGATAGCATCTTTACTAGCATGTGAGTTTTCTCTCATAATATCTGATGACTATATATTATAACACTTGAAAATACATCTCCACTGGGTACATGCTTTTCTGGCGAAAACTGTGCGGGCATCACTGCGAAAGATACTATATCTTAGAACTGATAAATGGGTCTGTATTTGGTCCGTCCTTAAAATATAGTTAAAAATGAAGAAAAATATTCAGAGACCCTCACTCGTGTTGATGTATAAACATTTATTTTTGAACGAGTATTTTCGAAAGAGTATATACTTCTACAGCTATTTGTTCCTACTATTTGCCTTGTTACCGTAGCCTGGAACTAATGAAAGTATCAATCATCTTCAATTTGAAATACAGCGGGACAGGCGCAGCAATGGATGTTGTGGTATCTAGCGTTAGGGCGTATGTAAGTGCCTTGAACAAACTGTTAGGCTTCAAAGAGAGAATAAATGGGGATGTTACCAGGAACAAAAGAGAAGTTCTGGTCAAAGAGCGGTTCTGATTCCTCTGTATGCATCAAAAGTTCCCATATTGGATTGGTAGCCTCTTTATATTATTGATGTACACTGGCTGTCTGATAATCTCGTTATTATTATTATTACTATTATTATTATTATTTCTATTATTATTATTATCTTATAATCTCATTAGCACGATAATTGTAGTGATTGTTACATAGCATTTTATGTGAGTTTGTGTGGTTCAGCTTTCTTATTTTGTTATGCATATACCTGGATTATATGAGATAATTTGAAATGATTAAAACAGGCTTTGGTTGTGTGTTACAGAAAGCATCTTCCTTGCAAAAAAGAAAAAGCATTATGTCTTTTTTTTTTTTTTTTTTCTTTGAAACTGGTACTTTATATACAAGTTTATGTAGTGTGTGAAATACCACATGATAAATGGATCCGGCTCCACGAGAGTTGAACCCTTGACTTCTTGCATCATGCTCGAATGTCCTGACAAGTTTGGATAAGGTGCTTCTCATCAGCATTTATGTCATTCATTGATGTCCTTAAAAAAAACATCGTGGATGAACATGTTGATTTTTATATTAACGTAGCATCACTTTAGCATCTATTTTATAATAAGTATTCATTTAACTAATCAAATGATATAGCATGAAAGAGATGGTTAAAGATAGGGTAGTTATCGTGTACTTGTGTCTCCCTCTGCCTTAGTGTGTGGTGATGACTTTAAGATACAAAATAAATTGTAAAATGTGGCATCATAAAGCTTGATCATTGGATCATATTAAGTTCATGATTATTGGATCTTATTGTATGTACTTGTAGGTGTAATAAGGGGATAAGCAAATAACTAAAATTATAGTGTCACAAACTTGCATGCCAGTAGAATTTTGAATGCATAAGAGATTTTTTTTGCAAGTCGTATGAAAGTCCTTTATAAAATTACCAATACAGCCATAGAATGATGGAATAGTAGACTGTTTGTTTGCATTGTTCGAAAATAAATAAAATTTCAGTTCTCTGTTTTTCTCTTCATGTATTCCTGTTTCGTTCATACTTCTACAACTTTATTTTTGTCCCTTCCCCCTCCTAAACCTAACTTTCATCGTTGCTATTTGTTTTCGACCTTAGCGATGCTTCTTTTCCCTTTTTTGCTCTTATGGCCTTCCACGACTTCTCTTTACTTCATTTTACCTCTTCTTCTCACCTATGCACGATTATACAGACGATATGAAGTCGCAAGGCAAGTCATGTTGGCCAACCTTTTTACAAGGCCATGTTTACCTAGCTTTTCATAAGGTCGTCACATTCTTAGTCCTCGATAGTAGTATCGTTCAAGACTCAAGTGTTTATGAACTTTAAACTTTAGATGGTCAAAGGTTGGTCACATCGGTTCAGCGTAGCATTGGTTCGACAAAGACGCAAAGCTTCGGATCGGCTAAGGCAGAGTCAAAATGAAAGTAGATTTTCGGTTCGGCCTGCTCCCGGTTCGGGGAAGACACACAACTTCAATTTCACCAAGGCGTATGATTTGGTTCGACATGGTTGTAATTCAAGTAAAAAACACTTCAACTCAGAGCACCATCCGCGAGGTTGCACTATCCGCTCGGGTCGGCAACCTCTCGGTTGGGCACACTAGGGTTGGTTAAGTGAAGTTATGGCATAACGTTCCTCATCAGGATTGGAATGATTCCAGATCGGCATGACGTATGCCAAACCGAACTATGTCAAACCCAGAATAACGTACGTGGGTAATGTGGTCCACTTTGCCCACTCATTTCATCACTCCTACTTTTCCATCTGGTTAGCCGAACCGGATATGAACTACACCTATAAATGCCACCTTGAAAGACATTTAAATGACGACTTCTTTAACTTTTAGCACTATTATTTCACTGTATTTGGGATTGTATCAACTCCACCAACTGTAATCGTCCAATTAATGAAAAACTAGTGGGAGTCATCAAGTGGACGTAGGCATATCTAAGTCGAACCACTCTAAATTGTGGGTTATCTCATTTTCATTTATTCTCTTCAATTTCTATTCTCTACTTCTAGATTGTGAGGCGTTGAACAATTTTTTGTGCTTTTACCAAGAGATTTGAATTCTCAAATATTAGGATCGTTGTATCTACTAGAAGATTTAGAAGTTTGTTGAGAAGATCCATTTTCTTCACTTTTCATCACTACGGTGTCTAAAAGAGCCACTTCCTCTTCCAAACCAGAGAACAATCAATCTCAGGATGATGCGAACCAGCAACCTACCAACGTTGAGAATGTAGTTGCGATCACTACAACTTTCGCACCTAGTGCTTCCACGCCAACTACGGCACCTGTGACGCATGACGACCTCATGGAGATCATGAGAAAGTTGAATGAGACCACCATAGCTCTGAACGACCAAATATGAGAGAACATCGCACTAAGGTAGGATACGAATAGGATGAGAGCGCAATGGAATGATTTTAGGACTCAGAGAGCTCCTACTTGTAATAAACCCTATTCACTTCCCTCTAGGGTTAATCTAGATTCTACAAGTGATATAAGAGCAGGTATTTACCATTAACTCTAGTGTCATGGATTTTTCTAGTTGTCATATTAACGAGAGTCAGTCCAGTAATATTCTAATTATTTTCAATGGAATGGATTTCTAAAATGAAAATAAAAAATTTGAATTCTATTTAAAATCTGTTAATTCTGAATACTGGAATATCATTGAAAATATGGGAGGTATGCTAGATAAGAGAAATAAAGTTACCAATGCTCGTGCTATGCATATTATTTATTCTTATCTTAGTAATGATCAACTTAAACTTATCTCTCATTGTTTAACTGCACAAGATATCCGGAAAATTCTCGATGCGTTGTATGGAAGAAAGGACAACAAATGCTCAAAACCTCGAAAAGTCAACTCAGACTCAGATTTATGCTTAACAGGAGTTGCTGATGAAGAATCGGATGATGATAGCATAGGGACTCAACAGATGATGAAATAAGAGATTTTTCATATGAAGATCTGGTTTATTTTTGTGTTGATTTAACTAAAACTATTGATAATCTCCAACGAAAAAATAATCTTCTAAAATCTGAAAATTTTGAGTTGACTCGCAAAAGTTTTGTGTTGAAATTAAAACTTGGAAACTCCGACTGCAAAAATTGTATGAATTTAAAAACTAATTTAGCTCATCTCAATGTAAATTTTCAAAACCTTGAAAAAGAAATTATGCATTTAAAACAAAACGAGGATGAGCTGATTTATACAAATGATGATTTGCAAAAGGAGTTGGATAAGATTAATTCTAAACATAAAATTTTTGAACAAGATAATTTTATGAAATCAGAATTTATCTTGAATGAACTTGAAATTGAAATTGAGAGAATCGGAAATCTCAAATGCAATAAGTGCATGTCTTTTCAAAAAGTGTTAATTGAATTTAAAGAGAATGTCAAGTTCCTTGAAAATGAGAACATGTTTTTGAAAAAACAATAAGATTGGGATTTATGAAATAAATCATGATTTGGAAAAAGAAATTGAAAACTTCAAGAAATTTGAAAAACTTGATTTTGAAAATCGTAATCAATTTGAAATTGAGATTTCTGAATCTAAAGCCATAATTGAGAAGCCGACAAAAGAGAATAACTTGCTGAAATTCAAAGCCAATGATTTTGAGTTGAAATTTAAGAAGTTTTCAAATAGTCAAAATTCTTTGAATTCTTTATTGAAAAATAATTCCATATTTGAAAACAAGAAAGGACTTGGATTTGGGATTTCAACTGAAAAACAAACTTCTCAAAATTTTTCGATTTCTCCAAATTGCTTGTATTGTGGAAATACCAACCACAATCAAAGTAAATGTTGGTTTAATAACAATCCACTTAAACAAATAAGGTTCCCAAGATTTAAAAATTCATTTGTGAATAAAGTTAGATAAAATTGGATTCCTAAGGGCACAAAGGTAAATTCTAATGGATTATTGTTTAAACAAGTTTGGGTATCGAAAGTCGTGAACAAAGTTAGGAGTGGTTCAACAACTTTTGTTAGACACTCGATCCCCTAAATACTTAAGTACCGGAGAAGGCTGAGGAACTGCTTTGCGAAAGGAGAAATTGAATTAAAGTTGTTCCATATCATTGAATTATTCAGAGTTCCTTAGCCACGACTCATGAGTTTGAGATCCACAACGTCTACTGTAAATCAGGTATGATATTTAGGCTCACATTTTTTTATATTCTCTATTTTTATTCTTCCTTTTTATTCCTCCTTCTACTCCTTTTCTTATTCTCCCTTTCTTTTAATACTGTTTCACTTTAACGCCGCTATATTATTTTTTGACTTACTCTAAGCTTCTTTAACTTCAAATTGCAAAATTCTTGGTTTTCTGGGAATTAGATTCATTTGTATAAAACTCTCATGTTTTGATGATTTCCAAAATTTGAACTTAAACTAGTAAATACCTGCAATTGTTTTAAAGTTAATTTTTTTCCTTGAATTTCTAACTGTGCTATAATATCTTGTATATATCCTAAACAGTATTTCTTGAAACTTTGAAATTCTTGAAGTTCTAAAAGGCTAATGACATTTCACACAACTTTGCTGTTTTGAGTTTCTTCTAATTCGTTTTTGAAAAGACTTAAAAAACTACACTCATTACGGCACACTACTATTTTTTCAGTTGTGATAATTTCATTTTTTTGGATAGGCTTGACTATTTTGAATAGAAAATCTTTTGGCATGGATTGTTATGTTGGATCTTGGAACTTTGTTTTAAATCATGATCATTTGGCTGGAATATTTGAATTTTTTTTAAATCATTTAAAATTGTTGATATTTTGAACCTTGCACACTTCTTGGATTTGAAATTGATAATCTTGTTGAAATTTCCACATCTCCTCAAGTGATTTCAAATGAACTGCTTTAATCTTTTGATCATGATCTGTCTCTTGTGCTTGTTACAAATAGTTATGATTTTTTTTTGTGAATTCTGTTTTGAAATTGAAGTTTGTTGCTCTGATAAAAGGAATTGAATTGTTAGATTTGTCTGCTTGGGCTTGATGATTAGATGATTTGTTTGAGATACATTCTAAATGGCAATAAGGAGCTCAAGTGGTATCAATCTTAGAAGTCTTGTAATATTTCTCATTCATTTGTTTGATTTTTTTTATGAAATTAATTTCAACTTGGAAAGTCCTTTTAGAATCCCTCTTGTAATTGATATTTTCAATTTTAAAATCATTTTTGGTTATTTGTTCAAAAACTTGAAATTATTGACCAAATTGAACTATATTTGGAACTCATCAAAATTATTATCAGATTTTTGAAATTATGATGAGTTGTGACTATATTATATCTCACAACAAGAGGAGATTTTATTTAAACTCTCATGATGTTTGAACAAATATTTATAATATCTTTAAATTGGTTTCTATTTCACGAACACCTTCTTTTCCTATCATCTTTCTATCATCCATCATGATTTTATATTAATGTGGAGAGTTTATTTTTCTAAATCACCTTAAATGTACAGTTTCAAAATTTGTGATGGAAACGTGATTATATTATTTTTCAAAAAAAGAGATAATCGAAAATTTTCAAAAATCCTGGTATAGTTGAGCATATTTCATAATATGAGTAATTTAGAAATTTATTTCATGACCATCTCTATCTCTACCATATTTCTATCATTCATTATTGGTTTTATATACTGAGGAGATTTTGTATATAATAAATGTTACTCTAATCTCATTTAAAAAACCTAGATATGGTCCTGCATGGTTAGAGACTACTTATATTTTAAGTTGCGATTGATCCCATTTGTAATTCCTATAGGCTATGCATTGTTAGTGTACTCTTAAAATAAAAAGAAAAGAAATAAAAATTTATATGTATGAAATCCTCCTCCATATGTAAAAACCAACCTACCAATCCATTTTCTGAATTATGAAATGTGTCACTATTTTATGATATATTATGATTTTTTGATTGATAGTTTTTGGGATTTGCAATTATTCGATTTTGTCACTTAATTTGAATTTATAACCATAGTCCAAATCCATCACTATTTTGTGCTTTTTTTTTTAAATAATTGGAATTCATGTGTTTTTAAACTCTCTCCATTTTATAAAATTCAGTGTAAATCCATAACTCTACAATGTGAAATTTGCCACTAGTTTGAAGAATATTATTATTTTTGTTATGATTGAATGAGATTTATAATGTACATTCTCTCTCTTGATCTGATTTTATATTTTTGGTCTATATTTCATCACTATTTCGATTTCTATATCCTTTTGATGATAACGGAAGGGGAGAATGATTAAGATTTTGATTGACGAGTGAATATTTCATGAACATTTTAATATTGGAAATTCAATTATTAATTTTTCTTCACTCATATGCACATATATAAAGGGAGTTTTGTTGTAGGAGGAGCATACATATAGGAGGAGCTCTAGACTTCAATGTCAAACACATTTATTGTTTTAAAAATCTTAAGTACATGTTTTGTCATCATCAAAAGGGGTAAATTGTTGTATATAACAATATGATTTCTGTTTGATGATAACAAACATATATTTTATTATACAAATGTGTTTGTATCCATACTATTCCATATTTCATCACATATAGAAATAAATATTTATATAAATATGCTATTGCACATAATTTATACAGTATTTTTATTCAATATAAATATTTTATTTCAACATTTGAATAGTACAAACTTATAACTCATTTATTGCACATCTCAGTGATATAATACATTCAATTTCACATTTACAATGGTTCCTCATTACAACACCTAGTCACTCAGTAACATTTCATTCAGTTACATTGCACTTAGCTGTATATACATACAAACTCATATACAGATTCTCACTCACACTCACTTGACTACGGTCTGCTTCATAGTCAGTCCAGTCACCTGCATACCTATCACAGAAACACACACAGTAAACTGGAACAAAAATTGATTTACATTCTAGTAGATATAAATTTATTTTAAATTTTATTTACCTTAGAATTTTTGTGTTTTTCTCATCATATTTCTTGACTTGATCTGGTATGTATATACATATATCTGTGTCTAGAATGCTTGTGATATTCACAGTGATTCACTGTAAATACCACAATGCAAACTATATAACTTGTGCCTGCAGATCAGCCCCGACATAACTATACTGGTTTGCTGATCAGAACCAGCATTTAAAATTAGCTGATTTTGAACAGCCACAACTCAGATATAGTGGTATGCTGATAGAAAATTCATGTCTGCCATTCAAACAGCTCACACGTATAAATTACACATGCACGATACATGTATACACATACATGTGTGTATATACACATATATATTTATATGCAAGTGCATAAGTCAGATATGCAAAAACAAGTTCAAACCAGAGCTTTTAGGTCAAATAGAAATGCCAGATAATAACATACAAATGGCCACAGGATCCAGAACACAGCAGCATGTTAGGGACAAGAACCAATGATACAAGGCAGTCAACATAGGTAAAGAACAAGGCACCAGACATCAAGCCATGCACATGGCAAAGTGCACACAAATATAGCAAATCTCATGTGTGTACAAGCTCAAGTGAACAACCACTAAAACATGTAGAAAAGTGGCAAATGTACAAGGAGCACAAGTCTAGACGGAAGCACATGCTCGAGCACATACATGGAGTAGCTGCATGCATAGATCTGTACATGGGCAGTACACACATACATGCAAACAAGGAGCCAAGACAAATCAGTAAACAAACATGGTGGCACAACAATGTGCATCAAGAAAATGGGTCAATGGTAAGAAAGTGCTGCAACAAGATTCAAATGCACATGAATGTAAACGAACCAAGGCAGTGCACATAAAATTATAAACATATTCATATATACACATACACACATCCTTGTGTATATATACATGAATATATATATATATATATGGTTGTATAAAGAATTCAAACAAGACATAACAGCAGCCCAAGATCAAGAAACTGACATGACAAAATTGCACGCACAAAGAATTGGCACACATTCAGCAGCACAAACCAGAAAGATCGTGTACAAGTTCAGATCAACATGAATATATGACTCAGCAGTTACAAACTGGTCAAGGTAGTAGGAAGACAACAACATAGCATTCAAGAACACATATGTATATGGCCAGTGAACAGTCCAAGGCAGTCAACACAAAGTAGAGGAGTTAGTAAGCTACACTGATGCAACATGACGACTAGAACAACAGGGAGATACATCAAGGGTAAATCAGCAAGTGTGTGTGTGTGTGTGTGTATATGTATATATAGCTGTGTATATATGTACACACACATACATACATACAAATGCAAGCAAGTACCACAAGTTCAAATTCATACAGCATATGCACAAGAAATTGGAATAGTGAAGCTATACACATGTACACACAACAAGAGTGCAAGCAAAAAAACATGTACAGGCATGCATGGATGATCAAAGCAGATCAAACACATATGCACACTCATTTACACCAGTTTCATGAACAAGTAAAAATGACAGTAAACAAGTGCATGTTACATGAAGAAAATGTCTCGAAAAATCAGGTGATTTTTTTTCCGAATAGCATGCAAGAATAAGGAGCAGATTGGTTTTTAAATTCAAGCAATTTCAATTTTGGAAAGAATTATTTCTCCAAATGCATATTGACCAAAAGTCATCCATATTCATCAGAGTGATTTTAGAAAGTTTTTTTTATCAACGCGATCAAGGATATATCTTTGACAAGAGTGAACTTCATCAAGCATGTAACATGCAAAATAATATCAACGTGGTTAAAGATTCAATTTCGGCGAAATTGTAATTCACGTGTTCGAAATGCTTCTAGTAAATCAAGTGCGATTATAGAGCCAAGGAAATAAATTATTTATTTCTAGAATTCAATCAAGCATTCACGACAATAAATTAAGCAAATAATCATGCAAAAATCAAGCTTAAATCAAGACCAAGTCACGCGTGAAATCAGAGAGGTAAAGGGTTTCAGAACCCTATAAAAACACCAATTAATTATAGGCATGAATGCATCGAAACCTCAAGCAAACAAGAGAGAAACAAATTTCAGAATACTCACAATTCATCAGAGTTTCGACCGCACACAAGCCAAATCGAAGTACTAGAAGTCAAAGTTTTTGAAGAACCAAAGAATCAAAATACATGAAAGATTCAGGGTCGCGATTTGGAGAATAAACAAAACCCTAACTTTCGATTTGTGTTGGCTTTCAAAAGAAATAGAGGAAGCCAAATATTCTTAGATGTGTTAAAGAAAATAAAAAGGTGGACCGACTTATACACTTTTATTTTAATAGGGATTTGTTTTTATTTTTTTGTTTTTGTACTTTCTTTTGTAAACAATCTATAGGTTTTCTATCTTACTTTAAACTAGGGTTTACAAGTTATGGGTTTGTGATTCGAGGAAAATCTGATTTTGGGGATAAAGATCAGTGCAGGGGTTTGAGCATAGGATTTTGAATAGTTGGGAGCGGGTGTCGCGAGTTTACAGGGAATTTGTAAGTGCAAAGATGGTTTTAATACCTAAAAGAAACCTTGGGGAATGCAGCAACAGGTAGGGTTTTCCGAAGCTGGGTAAAATCTATGTCATTTACTTTCCGCATTTATTTACTCAGTTGTGATCTGTGCTGTAATAATTTTATATTCCCCAAAACTGTAATATATATATATATATATTCATGTATATATATACAAGGATGTGTGTGTGTGTGTGTGTGTATATATATATATGTTTATATTTTTGTGTTCATGGCCCTGGTTGGTTTACATTCATGTGCACTTGATCTTGTTGCCGCACTTGCTTACCACTGACCCATTTTCTTACTTGATGCACACTGTTGTGCCACTATGTTTGTTTGCTAGTTTGTCTTGGCTCCTTGTTTGCATGTATGTGTGTACTACCCATGTACACATTTGTGCTTGTAGCTACTCCATGTATGTTCTCGAGAATGTGCTTCCATCTAGACTTGTGCTCCTTGTGCATTTGCCACTTTTTGCATGTTTTAGTGGTTGTTCACTTGAGCTTGTACACACCTGAGCTTTGCTATATTTGTGTGTACTTCTCCATGTGCATGGCTTGATGTCTGGTGCCTTGTGCTTGACCTATGTTGATTGCCTTGTATCATTGATTCTTGTCCCTAACATGCTACTTTGTTCTTGATACCATGGCCATTTGTATGTTGTTATTTGGCATTTTTCTTTGACTTGAAAGCTTTGGTTTGAATATGTTCTTGCATATCCGACTTATGCACCTGCACATTAATATATATATATATATATATATATATATATATATATATATATATATGTGTGTGTGTGTGTGTGTGTGTGTGTGTGTGTGTGTGTGTGTGTGTGTGATCAACATGTAAAAGTGTTAATTTTTTATGCTTATAATTTATCTTTATTGCAAATAAATAAATTTTACATTGGGTATTTTCATATATTTTCACAGTTTGTTCATCAACTCTCATGCACCCCGAAAAGCAAAGATATTACACAAGAAGAAGACCAATTTTGAATATTTTATCCTATGTTGCCTTGGGAATCTAATAAACGTCCTTGTTTGGAAGAATTGATCACATGCGATCTTATCTCCCTTCAATTAATCACATGTCAAACAAGGAAGATATGGGAGGAATAATTGCTGATGGAAGGAATAATTGCTGATGGGAGGAATAATTGTTGATAGGAAGAATAATTGCTGATTGGAGGAATAATTGTTGATTAATATAAGAGAAATAATTGCTATTAAAAGGGCCATATATGCATATATTGGATTAAGGTTTGAGGTTGACATTTTATCTTATAAATACCGTTGTACTCTCATTGTAAAATGGATCCTGGAATCAATAAAGTTTCTTCTTCTTCTCTTTTCTTTTAATTCTGTAATTTTTATTTTCATGGCAATTTGTGTTGTCTAGTCAATTAGATTTGCTAGAACACAATTGTTATTGCAATTTTATTTTCCTGTTAATTTATTTCTATCTTGCAAGTATATTTCCAGCAATCTGTTTATTTCTTAATCATTGAATTGATTATAGATTCGATTAGATTCGAATCTGTTGTGAATTCAATCGTAGTTTTAATTTGTTTTATTGATAATTGTAATTTGGTCGTTGATTCAATTAGTTTTGTTTTGAACCAAGTTGCAATTTCAATTTTAATCACTCTCCAATTTTGTCTAACTCGCCCAAGGAATATATAAATAACAAAATTTAATTTATCCTCCCTGTGTTCGACCTGCATACTACACACCTGTACGCTTGCAGAATTTATTACAATAACGCGCTTTTTTTTAGCGTCGATCAAGTTTTTGGCGCCGTTGCCGGGGAGGTAACGATTAAATTTTATTATTTATTTAATTTTTGATTCGTGTTAGTTTTTGTTCATATTTTCCTTCTGTGTTCTTGTATATATATTAAAAAAATCTTGATTGGTTAGATTTGGTGTTGTTCAATGATACCGTAATCTTCCAAATAAGAAAAAAAAAATAACTTGCCTTTTTCATTGATTTTTTGTCTTTGCCATTCTTTTTCTTTTACTTCTTTCCTTTTTTTTCAATCATTCTCCTCCTTTGTACAAATTTCTTTCTTGTTTTACAAGCCTAAAAAATTCTTTCAATTTTCCATTATTTCTTTCCATCTTTCCATTTTATTTCCAATCTTCTACATTCTCTTTCTACTTTTACAATAATTAAAAAAAAAATTGTCCATTTTCAATTTCTTTCCTACTTTACAAGTTCTTGCCTTCTTTGTACATTGCTTCCCTTCTTCTCTTTACAAATTTCTTCTCTGGCCATCAACTCGTACATTATTTTTTGCACCCCAAACTCCCCACCATCGCTCAAACTACCCAAATCCTCTTCCCACCATTGCTCCCCCTAGAGCCAATTCAACCCTGAACCGTTCATCAACAGTCACAAGAATTTGCCGGTTTTCCAATTGTTTTCATTGATTTCTTTCCTTTTTTTCCGATTAATTCTTTCCCTATTTCAACTTTTTGTTCCTTGTGCATTTCTTTTTTACTTTTACAATGAAAAAAAAACAATTTTTCTTTAATTTCTTTCATTTTCACCCTTTCCTCTTTCCAATACATTGATTTCTGCTTTCCTTTGGAAAAAAAATCTCTTTTTGAAAACTTTCCTTTCTTTGCCTTGTAGTTAATTCTCTGCATTGCCGCTTGATTTCTTTCCTTTTTTTAATTTATTTCTTTTCAACTATTTTTTTTCTTTCCCTTTTACATTTTGTTTTCTACTTTTACAACAAAAAAAAAAACAAATTTTCTTTACTTTCTCTCTTCATATTTCTTCTTTCTTCTGTTTTTTTTTTCATATTTCTTCTGCCTATCACATTCCCCTCATATTCAATGTTCACACCTTCAACCAGCATCATCCCTTAATCAAAATCCACTTCTTTCAACAAACAACAACCAAACCACCATCAATTCCACAACTCATACATCGTCCTCCACCTCTCTTGCCACAAACCCATCACCATTCAAATCTTACCACCATACCTAAAGCCGCCCATTCACCTCATCACACCCCAACACGCAGATCCACACAATCAAAAGATCGAACCCCTAAGTCAAAATTAGACCCCAAATCACAAAACCCCAATCCGATTCGAATTGAATCGATTCCAGAAAGAAAAAAAAGAGACGAAAGAGTGAATTGTTTTGTGGATGGTTCGATTGTGAGAGTTATAAAAGGATCGTGATTGTATTCAATTGGTATTGAAAAGACAAGTAATTTTTATTTAGGGGCGTGAGTATTTTGGGTTTTATTTCTTGTGTTTTTGAGGTGTTCATCGTGCATTTTATTACCCATTAAGTTTGTGGGTACTGAGTACAAGGGTGCGTGGTTTTATTTGGTATTGAGTAAAAGGGCCTTTGTTCTGTGAGAACAGATAATAAAAAGTGGCGTGATTCTTTCATTTGACTGTCTCTTTGGGAAATTTGTTTCCATTTGTTTGGAACGCAATTGCAGTGCGTGGTTTCTCAATTTTGAGTGCTTGACCATTTTTGATGCACTAGGCTATTTTTGTTGAGTTTTTGTTTTGTTGAGTCTAGTTTGTTATTAGTTGTCCTTGTTTATTTTTTTTTATTTTCCTTTTTGCCTATCTGCTTATTTGATGAACTTAGCTTAGTGTTTCTTTTTGTTCTTTTTTTTTTGGGAAGTGTCATTTAGCTTAGTTGTGTTTTACTTTAATTTTTTTCTTCCTAGTCTATTCTTTTGCTTTAGTTTTTTTCCCCTTTCTTTCTTTTGTTGTTTTATTTCTTTTCAAAAAAAATAAAAAAACAAAAAAAAATCAAACATCAGAGCCAAGGCCAGAAAGCATTCAAGTAATCAAGTAAAGGTTTTGAAAGTCAAGCAAAGCAAAATAGCGGAGTTGAATAGCTAGCACTACTCAAATTACACTGGACGGGCTGCCATACCTCCACTGTAAAATTTTCTGAACTCTACAGGTGCTGCAGTTGCTAAAAAAATATAGAAATTGCTTGTAAAAATCTTCTGCAGGGGCAGCGGCTTGCTTGTACAATTTTTTTAATTCTGCAGTTATTATTTTGTGATTGTTCTGTGACTGAAAATTCTGATTAATTTGGTGAGGAACGGATTTTCATAACTAAAATCTTCACTCTCATTGTTTTCAACAATAAAAATAGACGTTGCAAAATAATATAATTGAAAAGTGGTGCTTTGTGTAGTTGACTGTCCCGTATAATTGGATCGCGGATATATAGTAGTTCAATTTATTGAACTATTAGCAAAATAGGTTGCATACTACCCGTAAAACATTGGTCGTATCCCTTAGTATTTATACTATACGTGAACGGCCATAAGACCCTCTTCCGCCTTCTAATTGAGTCAGTTAATTAATAGAGCACAACTTAGTATTTTATACTATTTTTGAAGTGAGAGTAACTTCTGTCTTGCATTGACTTCTTTAAAATGTCTGATTCAAAAAAATCATTGAGAGAAATGTGGGATAATAATCGGAGTAGACGTCCTCTTGAAGAGTATGACTATGAATTACAACTCATGAAGCAAAATTTTCCAAAATTTCGTGAGTCCAATGTCAACAATTTTCAAAATTTTCCAACTGACCAACATTTTCAAAATCATATAAATGATCGAAACTGCGACTTCAATTCAAATTTCAATAATTTCGATTATGAGCCACATCCACATCAAAATAGCTTTGAATCCCAATATAGCTTTGATTCACACCAATATGAGGTTGAAAACCAAAATTTTCAAAATTATAGCCCATATCAAATCTTGCAAATAACCAAAATTGCAATTTTCCCTCGAATTTCAACAGTTTTGGTTACGAACATAATTTTTACAATCAAGATGATTTCCAATATCAAAATGAAAATTCGAACAACTACTACATTGGAAATAATATTGATTGTGAAATTGATGTGACCTATAATTTTGAGAATCAAGAAATCCAAAATGAGACTTCTCAAATCAATGATTCTGAAGAATGTCATTTTAATGAGAGTGAAGAAAGGCTAAATAAAAAGATAGATGAACTTGTTTGTTTAATGGCATCTTTGAAAGAACAACGAGAGAAACACAATCAAATTCAAACAAGCGATAAATCAGAAAATAATCCATTCTTTACTGATAGTGAAAATTTTCAAATAACAACTTTGGAAATTGAGAATAACGATCTAAATGAAGTTGTTCAAAATTCAACAAATGATTTGGACTTCGATTCTTTTCAGGAAAACGATCTAAGCTCAGATTTTGATCTCTCTCTTTCAGGATGCGAAAAACTTGAAAATTTTGAATTTAAACAAAATGAAAACGTTGAATTTTTCGAAAACTTAGAATTGGAAAAGGATTTTAATGAACATGAGTTTTTTGGATTGTATGAGGATGAGTTGCCAAATGAGGAAACTTCCAACGAATTTGAAGTTGTCAGTGTCAAAAGTACGTTGAATCAAATTGAGAAATATGATCACATAATCTTGAACAACACTCAAAATTTAAATTTCACGAATGCAACTGAGTTTATATACGATCGCAAATTTTTGAACAATTACACTAATAAATTTGTGGAACACATGAATTATTTTTGGAATGCTGGCTTGCTTGAAAAACTTCATGTTAGGATGACCCTGGATATTTATCTACCGGACTATAAATCCAGGTATAAAGATGAGATGGTTTTCAAAACCTTTTGCTTATTAGAAAACATGCCTAGACATAGTGGAAATGAAATTCATCGGGCTAGAACCAAGTGTGGGGGGAAAAGTTGGTGGCATTCTTTGCATCGCATGCATCGTAAACACATATATCATTGTACATATGATCCATTCTTACATATAGTTAGGCTGCATTTCATTCTGCAAATCATTTTGCATCAAACCATCTATGGGTTTTATCATTCAAATTTAGGAAACGTGCTACAGTGTGGACACTGTTTTGTCTAAGTGTGGGGGGAGTCTGCATTTCATTCATTTTCGTTTTTTCTTTCTTTTCATTTTCAGCCATTTAAATAGGATCATCATGCATTTTAGATTGTAGTAACATGCCATTTTTTTTTGAAACATGACTCATTTTAGATTGATACAACAAAATAAGTTAAGGATTGTTAATCAGTTGATAATATTTTTTTTCTCTCAGCTAAGATCAAATAAGAAATATAATGAAAAGTTGAATTTTGAGGGATAATAGTGTAACTGGTACATAGGGAGATTCTTAGGTGATGGCCATGAAGTTTATTCTAAATTGTAGTCACTGTTTACTGAGTGGAGGACTTAAAATACTTATATTGGCTTTTCGAATCTTTAAAACTAAGTTGTGTTAAGCTGAATTTGCGTAATCTCTTTTGTTCTTAAATTTTCAATAATAATAATAATCCAAGGGTATCCAACATTGCTTGTATATCAAGCGTTGGTGTGCAAACCCGCCAAGCTCTATCCGACATGTTGTTGACAAAGTCAGCGTTGAAATATCTTGGTCTCATTTTATGAGATTGGACACCTAAGGATTACCGACACGTTGTTGACAAAGTCAAAGTCGGTCTGCACAATCTGCCAAGCTCTTTACCCACTCTCCGTTAGTTCGCGAGGCAGTGCATGGGTGGTAAACCTTGGTCTTCCGAGTTAGGTGTATGTACTTAATCATAAATTTTAATTTTATAGCGATAGAGAATAAGCGATGATGCCCAAACATTTCTTGACCTTATTGATTTGACTAGCCATACACAAGGAAATTAGAATACCACTTTACAAACTGTGACAAGCAAACTAAGAATTTATTTCATGGTTGCACTATGTTATCGACCGAACTAACTGGCCAAACTGGAATTTAACGTTTGAAAACTTGATTTATATTGAAAATTTGTGACAAGCTGAGATATCTAAAATAAAATCAACTGACTAGAAATTGTTAATTTAATTTGTTGTACCACTTTAAACAAGTCTTGTTTTCATTTTTTGTTTTTATTTTGCATATGTCCATTGCATTCATGTAGTTTCATTAGAATCATAGCACATTGCATTTGGATTTTGTGGGTAGTATCCGCTGAAAACCCTCACGAGACACCACTCGTCCTACTAGGGACACCTAGAGGTTTAACGGCTTGTTGCATACGCTCAATGCAATCGTGTTTTCTACGAAAGTGTGACCTATCTAGTTTAGCTTTTCATTTTTTTATTTTTCCTTCTTTTTACTCGAGGACGAGTAAAAGATAAGTGTAGGGGTATTTGATTAACATGTAAAAGTGTTAATTTTTTATGCTTATAATTTATCTTTATTGTAAATAAATAAATTTTACATTGGGTATTTTCATATATTTTCACAGTTTGTTCATCAACTCTCATGCACCCCGAAAAGCAAAGATATTACACAAGAAGAAGACCAATTTTGAATATTTTATCCTATGTTGCCTTGGGAATCTAATAAACGTCCTTGTTTGGAAGAATTGATCACATGCGATCTTATCTCCCTTCAATTAATCACATGTCAAACAAGGAAGATATGGGAGGAATAATTGCTGATGGGAGGAATAATTGCTGATGGGAGGAATAATTGTTGATAGGAAGAATAATTGCTGATTGGAGGAATAATTGCTGATTAATATAAGAGAAATAATTGCTATTAAAAGGGCCATATATGCATATATTGGATTAAGGTTTGAGGTTGACATTTTATCTTATAAATACCGTTGTACTCTCATTGTAAAATGGATCCTGGAATCAATAAAGTTTCTTCTCTTTTCTTTTAATTCTGTAATTTTTATTTTCATGGAAATTTGTGTTGTCTAGTCAATTAGATTTGCTAGAACACAATTGTTATTGCAATTTTATTTTTCTGTTAATTTATTTCTATCTTGCAAGTCTATTTCCAGCAATCTGTTTATTTCTTAATCATTGAATTGATTATAGATTCGATTAGATTCGAATCTGTTGTGAATTCAATCGCAGTTTTAACATGTTTTATTGATAATTGTAATTTGGTCGTTGATTCAATTAGTTTTGTTTTGAACCAAGTTGCAATTTCAATTTTAATCACCCTCCAATTTTGTCTAACTCGCCCAAGGAATATATAAATAACAAAATTTAATTTATCCTCCTTGTGTTCGACCTGCATACTACACACCTGTACGCTTGCAGAATTTATTACAATATCGCACTTTTTTTAGCGTCGATCAGTGTGTGTGTGTGTGTGTACATGTATGTGTATACATGTTTCGTGCGTGCGTAATTTATATATATGAGATTTTTGAATGGCAGACATGAATTTCTATCAGCGGACCACTATATCTGAGTTATGGTTGTTCAGAATCAGCTAAATTTAAATGTTGGTTCTGATCAGCAAATCAGTATAGTTGTTTCGGGGCTGATCGGCAGGAACAGGTTATATAGTTTACCTTTTGGTATTTATACTGAATCAATTTGAATATCACAAGCAGTCTAGACACAGATAATGTGTATACATATCAGACCAAGTCAAGAAATATGATGAGAAACAAACCAAAATTCTAAGAAAAATAAAATTTAACATAAATTTATATCTACAAAAATGTAAATCAACTTTTTTTCAGTCTACTCTGTGTTTGTGTGACAGGTGTGTAGGTGACTGTACTGACTATGAAGCAGACTAAAGACAAGTGAGTGTGAGTGAGAATCTGTATATGAGTTTGTATGTATATACAACTGAGTGTAATGTAACTATATGAAATGTAACTGAGTGACTAGGTGTTGTAGTGATGAACCATTGTAAATGTGAAACTGAATGTATTATACTACTGAGATGTACAATAGTGGAGTTATACGTTTGTGCTATTCAAATGTTGAAATAAAATATTTATATTGAATAAAAATATAGTAACAATTCTATGCAGTAGCATTTTATTCAGATATAAATATTTGTTTCTATATGTGATGAAATATGGAATAGTACAGATACAAATACATTTATATAATGATATATATGTTTATTATCATCAAACAAGAATCATATTGTTATATGCAACACTACTAGCCCACTACCAGCCCGAGGAGTCGTCATCATTAGGCTAGAGTAGAGGAATGTTGTATCAACAAGTCAAAACTGGAGATACTCTAGAAGCTATTCAACCAATCTTGTTTGGCACACTCCTAGCTCGACATGCTGAATCGAGACCATTTGCACCTACCGATCCGGCTCGACTTGGCCATGTCGAACCGAGATTGACCCTTTCCGAGCAACCTAGTGCTACTGCTTCATCAAATGAACGCGATGCTCCATGACCATCTCAATTTCCTACACTTACCCTCCCTCACGCTCTGTATTGACCGGGACGACATGGGCCAGGGGAAGTGCTACCCAAATGACGATGCAAGGTCGCGTTACCTGCAAGGGAGATGAAGAGGCCCAGACAAGATGACGATTCAGAGTATGGACCTTTCATTAGCACTCCAGACTTGACTTCCATGGTTAGGCAGATTATGCATGATAGCCCTGGTTACAACAATGAGGATTGTGGAATTAATCATAGCCATACCCGTTTCATGGACGATATTCTACATGTGAGTTCCCTCAGAGTTTAAACCTACATAGATTTCACACTTTTCAAGGAAGACTGATCATGTCCACCATTTGATGTGATAGATATGGTATATGGAATCAGATTAAGCCTCAGACGCTATGAGGTGCAAATACTTCCCAATATACTTGGATGCTATAGCTTTCATGTGGGTCATGAGATACCACCAAGATTAGCACCCTCATACGACGATCTGAGAAGAAAATTCATGGGTTAGTTTTATCTACATGCTGCCAAGTCAAAACATGTTACTCTCTCACGTAAATCAACCTCACGGAGAACTACTCAAAGATTATCTCGAGCTCTTCAATATTGTCATCACCAAAGTTAGCAACCCTAATGACGAAACTATTTTGATGGCATTAATTAATGGCCTTGACCCTGAGTTTGGAAAATGGCTAACCAGAAAGCCTTTGTCTATTTTGGATCGGTTTTATGAGAAGGCCAACTAATTCTTGCACATCTAAGAAGCAAAGAGAACCCAAAAAGGAGAATCAACAGTCCTGTGAATGAGGGGATATAGATCAATGTGATATTGAAATAGTCTAGAGACAATTCTGGAAAAGTTCATGTGAATGTTCAAAACCAGAACAAAAGAAATTGTAATCAATATAAAGGCGATAGCGGAGGTGGTCGCGATCAGAAAAGGGATGCTAGGAAGCAACCTAAATTCCCAACATTCGATAATTGTACACTATTGAATGATTTGTTGGAAAATGTATATATGGATACTTGTAACACAACGCAGTACTGAAAGCCTGCACCAAGAGAGTCCACTAAGAAAGAGGAGACGATCAGAAAGTTTTTTCTATTTCATGAAATGTACGGCGATATGACAAATGAATATCGTCATCTCCTGGACATCGTAAAGAAACTGATTCGTGATGGAAAATTGTACGAGTATAGAGTTGCCCCGAGGGAAAGGCGGCATGGAACTTTAGACCCCAATCGACAAGGTCAGGCGGCTCCTAGAGCTGTCGCCCACCAAAAGGAAAAGGTAGAATGATCAACATCAATAGTCTGAGGACTACATCTGGCCGGTTTCAGTTTATGGACAATGAACAGTATGTCAACGCAGTAAAGCATGTTGAAATTGAGGAGTGAAACGCTGTAGACGAAACTGTTCCAGTAAAGCAACGGAGGATGATTACACACAATGTCTTTTTCTGAAACAAAGACGCGGACGGGGTAGATTCCCCAAGTATTGACCCTTTGGTGATTTCAACTTTGATTGGCTCTGCACTCGTACTGAATATCCTTATTGATGCAGGAGTTCTGTAAATATTATGTTCAAAAAAGCCTATGACCAGATGATGATGAGGCTAAAGACTTGAAGCCATGTGATGCCATAATGCATAGTTTTAATGCATATGTTAACGAACATGTAGGTATGATTTAACTACTGTGACGGCCCGCCCCGCACCAGCCGACATTTCCAATGAAAATGCGCTATGCCAATGCCCGACTAGCACGGGACAGTCGCCAAAGAAAGGAAAAGAAAGGAATTTGTACTAACAAGGAACCTGTAGAATGTCTCACAGTACATAGGATAAAGTATAATAATAATAATATGACTTTGACATAAAACAGGAAAGACAGTGCATAAGCTGAAAACTAAACCATCATAGCAGCGGAAATCCAAAATACAGCTTATCATCCAAACCAACATTATTACAACTTTGAAATATTGTCTCCAAAGCAAAAGAAAGAGGTACACTACGAATGCCCAAAGTAGTGACCAGCAACAACTCAAGGAGAATATATATATATATATATATATATATATATATATATATATATATATATATATATATATATATATCATACGTAGAAGCCACTTGCTCGTCTCCGGTAAAGCTACTCGTGCATAATCACCTGACCTATCTCTAGTCTGCCCGTTAAGAGCACCCAGAGTAATAAGAAGAGACATAAAACTCTGGATCAGACAAAAGTCTGGTATGAGCGATAAGCAGCAAAACAGAACAATAACAGGTATACATAACCATACCTAAACCTGGACCTGCAACCAAAGAGTTAGCATAATAGGATGTACAATACTCTAAGGTGACACTAACATATGGTGTAAAGATACGGGGGAGGGGTTGTGCATGTCATAGTGATGTCAAACAGTCAAGCATAGGAACCATCCTCACATCTCTCATTCAGTGCGTAAAGCATACGATATCCACCGGTTTGATCACCCAAATCCTTGCTATGATCACTCTGCCCCATGGAGCCATGGCGACACCATTGCACTGATCCATAACCACTAGTCCTTGCTATGTCCACTCTACCCCATGAAGTCATGATGACTTCACTGCACTGGCTCATAGTCATGCTATGATCACTCTGCCCCATGGAATAATAACTATCACACTGCACTGATCTGTAGCCTAACGTTCGTCTCTCGGTGGTGAATCAAAGTTATGGACGTCGATAACCCCTTAGCACACGTCCCGCAGCAAAGCCCAACTCATGAAGTTGACTCGTTGGTTCCCAACTGGATCCCGAGTCCTACTTCCTATTTGGACTACCTTTGCATCTCGGGTTTTGGTCTCCTCCGGATCGGTCTCCATTCGGTTCGTGATCATCATCTTGGCTCGGGTCCTACATCGGTTCATGAGCAACTCTGGTTCGTGGCCATCAAGCGGTTTGGTTCTTAGCACCCTCTCTAGATCAGTTCGGGTCGTGGGGCCTCATTAGGTTCATGGTCATCGTATCGGGTCGGGTCGGCTTCCCCTACTGGATCGGGTCGTGGTGTACTTCCTCCAGCGGTTCGGGTCATAGTACTCTGGTGCTCGCTGGTTCGTGACACTCATCGGTTTGTGGTACTCGCACTTCATCGGATCGGTTCGTGGTGCTTGAGCAGGAGCGGTTCGGTACTGAAGTGGCTCATGATGGGTGGCCACGATCGGTTCGGGGGTCACGAACGGGTCGGTTCGGAAAGGGGCGATCCGATTCGATTCCTGCACAATATTCTGCAACTTTTCCAGCGACTGTTTTACGCCACACGACAACGTTTTCGACCATTCTAACTTTGCTAAACAATCATAAATCATTCCAAACAGTCATAGCAACATGTATAATCAACCACAAACACTAGAACAACAAATTTAACATGCTAATAAGGATCTGACATACCCAAAACCCATGTTTTCCCCTTAATCTCCTTAATCATGATTTAACCATATGATTAGTAAAACATGTCCAAATTAACCCAAATTTTTATTAGAGTCCTAAAATAATATTTTAGAATTTTTGAATACTTTTCCAAAATTTTCTGAGTTATAATTTTGCTAATTAACACTAATCACCCCTAATTAGCCGTATTTAGTGAAAAACAATGCAAACCACTCACCTTACCAAAATATAAACTCAGATCTGAAGTGATTCTTTAAATGGCACGAATTCCAATGCATACAACAGTTTTTGCCTCTAATTTGATGTTGATTTGCCTTGGTTTGGTGCTAATTAGCTTAATCCTTGATTAGATAGCGATTTGGGATGAAATTAGAAGGTGGGGGCCATTGTTATGGTTCCTAAGAGGTAAATGGTAGCTAGAAAACTGAAATAGAATGAAAACCTAACTTATTTCAGCCTCCTTATAACCTCAATCCCGAAAGGGTTATGGGTCCATTTGTTAATTACCGTAATCAGCCCACTTAAGCAGCTTTTCACCTTCTAATCCTTGTTTCGGCCATATCTCCCAAATGGTGAGTCCGTTCGGCTGATGTGACCACTCTAAACCATCATTCGAATCCAATGGAAGTGATTTCAGGTCAAAACTCCTTGCCAATCAAAAGTTATGGCCGAAACAAGATCAACTAAGGGCAAAACGGTCATTTAAAAATTGGCAAAAATTGTGAACATGGGAAATGACCCCAATAGTCGTTCCCCAAAGTTACACGACCATACGACTTCATATGATAATGAAATAAATATTCTACGATCCTCTGATGCGTAGAATGCGGGTCGTTACACTCTCCACCCCCCAAGAAATTTCGCCCCTGAAATTCCTCAATTAAGAAACAACCAATGGGTCCCGCATGCCTACCAGCCATACCTCGCAATCAAACATACAAAACAAACAAAACAAACCTATCCTAGCCTGCAGAAAGACTAAATCGAAATGAAAACCTTACCTGGCAAAGAGTTCTGGATACGTCTCCTTAATGCTCTCCTCTGTCTCCCAAGTACAGTCATTCTCATCCCCGCCCCACTGACCTTGACTAGATTCACCGCTTTCCTTCGAAGTTTCTTCGTATCGTGCTCGACAATACGAATCGGCTTGCGGTTCCCAACCGCCTCGGGTTCTACTTCGATATCATCCAACTGATCGGGTGAAATAGCCACATCGGGGTAGTGCTTGAATTTCCTTAACTGGGAAACATGAAATACGATATGAACTCCTTCCATCTTGTCCGGCAACTCAACTTTATATGCCAAATTCCCAACTTGTTCGAGAACTGGGAATGGACCGACAAATCTTGGTTCTAACTTGCCTTTCCTACCAAATTGAATCACGCTCTTTAATGGAGAAATCTTGATAAATACCAAGTCGCCAATGGAGAATTTCAAATCTCTTCTCCTCTTATCAGCATAACTCTTCTGCCTATCCTGTGCAGCTTTCATTCGCTGTTGGATAACCTTAATCTTGTCTGAAGTTTCTCTTATCACATCTGGCCCAAGCATAAACTTCTCACCGGTTTCTAACCAACATGATGGTGAGTTGCACGACCTTTCGTACAAAGCTTCAAATAGAGACATACCATTACTGGATTGATAACTGTTATTATATGCAAACTCTACTAGATGCAAATGGTCATCCCATGATCCACCAAAATCCAATACACAAGCTGTTAAGAGAACTTCTAATACACTATTCACCCTCTCTGTCTGACCGTCGGTTTGAGGATGAAATGCGGTACTGAGATGTAGTTTCGATCCTAAAGCCTCTTGTAAGCTCTTCCAAAATCCTTTAGTAAATAACGGATCTCGGTCACTCACAATGCCTTTGGGTATTCCATGAAATCTTACTACCCATTTCATATACAGTTCAACTAACTTAGCTGTCGTTCTATTTGATTTGACTGGTATAAACTTTGCACTCTTAGTCAATCGATCCACAATCACCCAAATGCTATCATGGCCCGATCTAGTCCTTGATAACCCATCAATGAAATCCATTGAGACTTGTTCCCTTTCCATTCTGGAATTTCTAATGGTTGCAACAAACCACTAGGCTTCTTTTTCTCAGCTTTAACTAATTGGCAGTTCATGCACTTGGATATAAACTTCCCAACATCTCTTTTCATCCCTTCCCAGTAGTAGGTCTGCTTCATGTCTCAATACATTTTGTTACCACCAGGATGTATAGTCAGTTTTGAGTGATGACATTCTCTAAGCACTTCATCTCCCAATCCATTGACATTGGACACAACTAGTCTCCCATTCTTTCTAAGCCATCCATCTCGATCAAGCCCATACTTGTTTATCTCCTCGTCGATATCCATATCTAACTTGGGGATGATTTCCAATAGGTTAGGATCGTCCCTATGTCTAGAACCAATCCGCTCAATCAAAGTGGGTCTGACCGTCAAACTTGCTAACATTGCTGGATCCAATTCACACTTTGGTCTGAAATCATACCGTGCGATATACTCCAGTTGTTCCCAGTCAAGGAACATAGCCCCTAAACTGGCATGTATCCTACTTAATGCATCAGCTACGGCATTTCCCTTTCGTGGTGTATATGCGATATCAAAATCATAGGAAGCCAAGAATTTTAACCTTTTTTGTTGTCGGAGATTTAGATCCTTCTAAGAGAAGAGATACTTTAACGATTTATGATCGGTAAACAATTCGAATCTTTCTCCCAAGAGATAATGTCTCCACATCTTCAATGTGAATACGATCGCTGCAAATTCCAAATCGTGGGCAGGGTATCTTTTCTCTTGCGGTTTCAGTTGCCAACTTGCATAAGCTACAACCCTACCTCCTTGCATCAATACAACACCTAGTCCGGTACCACATGCATCCGTGTATACTGTCATTTCTTCATTCCTTTTAGGAATGACTAACACTGGTGCACACGTCAACTTTTCCTTTAGACTTTTGAATGCATTTTCACACCTTTCATCCCAAACGAAAGCTTGATTCTTCTTGGTCAACTGAGTTAACGGTGCCGCTATCTTGGAGAAGTCTTGGATAAACATATGATAATATCCAGCTAATCCCAAGAAACTTCTTGCGTCTGTTGCATTCTTGGGCGTAGACCAATCTTGTACCGTAGCCACCTTCGCAGGATCCACGGCAATACCATTCTCTGAAACAACATGGCCCAAGAATCTCACTTCCCTCCTCCAGAAGTGACACTTAGAAAAACTCGCTTTCAATTGGTGTTTTCTTAACACCTCCATCACTACTCTCAAATGTTCCTTGTGTTCTTCCTCTGTCCTCGAATAAACCAAGATATCGTCTATGAACACAAGAACAAACTTATTCAATTGATCTCGGAATACTCTATTCATAAGATCCACAAAATATGCAGTGCATTGGTCAACCCGAATGGCATGACCAACCACTCATAGAATCCAGACGGCGTCATGAAAGGCCATTTTAGGAATACTCTTAGCTGCTACTCGGAGCTGATGAAATCCTGTCGCGAGGTCCAATTGGGAGAACACTCTTGCTCCCTCAAGTTGATCAAACAAATCATCTATCCGCGGAAGATGATACTTGTTCTTCCTAGTCACTTTATTCAACTCGCGATAGTCCACACATAAACGAAGGGAACCATCTGCCTTGGTAGCAAATACAACTGGTGCTCCCCACTCAGAGACACTTCTTCTGATAAATTCCTTCTTCAAAAGATCTCTTACTTGCATCCCGATCTCTTTCTGCTCCCTTGGTGCCATACGATGAAGAGGCATCACTATAGGTCTGACATCTTTCACTAAATCAATATGAAACTCAATCTCTCGGTGTGGTCGAAGTCCAGTCACTTCCTCGAAGACATCCGGATATTGGCCAGCCACGGGCACATCTGACAACTCATCATGCGGGATGTCGAGGGAATTTAGAAAACTAACCACTAGCCCATCATTAGGTAGACCACCAAACACTACCCTCCGCCCATCATCCACTCTAACTGTCACCAAAAAGCCCTCACAGTCTACCACCACCCCATACCTTTGGAGCCAATCGAATCCCAAAATAATGCCAAACCTAGTAAAGCCCAAAACAAAGCAATCACAAGCAAACATACATCCATGACTCGATAAGACCACATTACAACAAATCATATGAAGGCTAGCCGAACCACCAATTGGGTTCGTCACAACTAAAGGTCTATCGACTATCTCGGGCTCCAATCCCAACCTATCTACCAGGTCACTAGATATGAAGGAAGGGGAAGCCCCACTATCAAACAGTACTCGAACAGGGACATCATAAACAGAAAGCATACCTTGAATGACGACATTCTTTCCTTTCTCCGCTGCAGTTGGGGCATTCGACGAAGAAGGAACAACATTAATAGCATATGCTTTCACTATCTGCTTCTCTTTGGAGGATTGCGGACATTTATCCTCGTGATGTCCCACTTGGCCGCAGTTGAAGCACTTCCTATCCGCTGGCTTTGCTCGACATTCTTTAGCATGGTGGCCCTTCTTGCCATAGCTAAAGCACTCAACATCTTTCTTGCTCTTTTTCTGACCATCCTTAGTCTGATTCTGCTTCCTTTTATTCTGAGAATTATTCTTGCCTCCACCGCTTGCTTGCGGCTTTGGCCCCTCTGCAGATGCAACAGCGACTTCAGTCTTGGGTTTAGGGTAAAGGCTATCTGATCTCAATGCTTTCCCAATAATCGATTCAAAAGTCTCGTCAATATGGTTTATAATCCTTTCCGCCAAGTACCGATCTAAGCCAGTTATAAACTTCTCATTCTTCTTCTCGGGAGTGTCAATAAGGGATAATCCATACTTCGATAAAGTATCGAACTCAGCAATATATTCCGAGATCGCCTTACCATTCGGTTTAAGCTCCAAAAACTTCCTAAACAATTCTGATTTCTGAGCAGCTGGGAAAAATTTATCACCGAATCGGGCCTTAAATTGATCCTAAGTAACTTTATCCTTATGGGCAGCTGCCTTAATAGCATTCCACCAATTCATAGCCCGTCCTTGTAGTTGGCGCGATGCTAGCTTTCTCTTCATCGCGTCGTTGATCCCTAAGTCCTCGAAGATGCGCTCACAACCATCGAGCCAATCCTGAACTTCTGTAGCCGATTTCGTTCCATGGAACGGCTTCCCACCAAGACTAGTGTAGTCCTTACATAGCTTGGCGAAATCGGCCCTAGGCGCCTGCACCGCTGCACCACCACCATTAGCAGCATTAGGAACTACTCCTTGCACATTTCTAAGCATCTCTCTCATGATGTCAGTGAACATCGTCCTCATATCAGGAGCATTGCCATTATTATCTCCTCTACCAGTACCCCTCGTATGTCGGCTCATCGTTCAATTTGTACGGAGAAAACGATTAACCATATCTTCAGTGGTGCCAGTGCAGTGCGACTTCATCCTTAGATATACTAATAATATATATATAACTTTTGAAAACCAAAATAATCATAAATACGCGCACTCATATACGTATTATCTCTCCCTAGTGTCTTTCCCTAGGTTAACTACGCAACCTAGAGCTCTGATACCAAGTGTGACGGCCCGCCCCGCACCAACCGACATTTCCAATGAAAGTGCGCTGTGCCAATGCCCGACTAGCACGGGACGGTCGCCAAAGAAAGGAAAAGAAAGGAAATTGTACTAACATGGAACCTGTAGAATGTCTCAAAGCGCATAGGATAAAATATAATAATAACTTAACTTTAACATAAAACAGGCGAGACAGTGCATAAGCTGAAAATTAAACCATCATAGCAGCGGAAATCCAAAATACAACTTATCATCCAAACCAACATTATTACAACTTTGAAATACTGCGTCAAAGCAAAAGAAAGAGGTACACAACTAATGCCCAAAGTAGCGACCAACAACAACTCAAGGAGATTATATATATATATATAAATATATATATATCATATGTAGAAGCTTCCTGCTCGTCTCCGGTACAACTACTCGTGCATAGTCACCTGACCTGTCTCTAGTCTGCCCGTTAAGAGCACCCAGAGTAATAAGAAGAGACATAAAACTCTGGGTCAGACAAAAGTTTGGTATGAGCGATAAGTAGCAAAATAGAACAATAATAGATATACATAACCATACCTAAACCTGGACCTGCAACCAAAGAGTTAGCACAACAGGATGTACAATACTCTAAGGTGACACTTACAAATGGTGTAAAGATACGAGGGAGGGGGTATGCATGTCATAGTGATGTCAAACAATCAAGCATAGGAACTATCCTCACATCTCTCACTCAGTGCGTAAAGCATACGATATCCATCAGTTTGATCACCCAAATCCTTGCTATGATCACTCTGCCCCATGGAGCCATGGTGACTCCATTGCACTGATCCATAGCCACTAGTCCTTGCTATGTTCACTCTGCCCCATGAAGTCATGACGACTTCACTGCACTGGCTCATAGCCATGCTACGATCACTCTGCCCCATGGAGTAATAACTACCCCACTGCATTGATTCGTAGCCTAACGTCCGTCTCTCGGTGGTGAATCAAAGTTATGGGCATTGATAACCCCTTAGCAAATGTCCCGCAGCAAAGCCTAACTCATGAAGTTTACTCGTTGGTTCCCAACTGGATCCCGATTCCTACTTCCTATTTGGAATACCTTTGCATATCGGGTTTTGGTCTCCTCCGGATCGGTCTCCATTCGGTTCGTGATCATCATCTAGGCTCGGTTCCTCCATCGGCTCGTGAGCAGCTCTGGTTCGTGGCCATCAAGCGGTTTGGTTCGTAGCACCCTCTCCAGATCAGTTCGGGTCGTGGGGCCTCACTGGGTTCGTGGTCATCGTATCGGGTCGGGCCAGCTTTCCCCACAGGTTCGAGTCGTGGTGTCCTTCCTCCAGCGGTTCGGGTCGTAGTACTCTGGTGCTTGCTGGTTCGTGGCACTCATCGGTTCGTGGTACTCTCCCTTCATCGGATCGGTTCATGGTGCTTGAGCAGGAGAGGTTTGGGACTGAAGTGGCTCATGATGGGTGGCCACGATCGGGTCGGGGGTCACGAACGGGTCGGTTTGGAAAGGGGCGACCCGATCCGGTTCCTGCACAGTATTCTGCAACTTTTCCCAGCGACTGTTTTACGCCACACGACAATGTTTTCGACCATTCTAACTTTGCTAAACAATCATAAAACATTTCAAACAGTCATAGCAACATGTATAATCAACCACAAACACTAGAACAACAAATTTAACATGCTAATAAGGATCAGACATACCAAAAACCCATGTTTTCCCCCTTAATCTCCTTAATCATGATTTAACCATACGATTAGTAAAACATGTCCAAATTAACCCAAATTTTTATCAGAGCACTAAAATAATATTTTAGAATTTCTGAATATTTTTCCAAATTTTTCCGAGTTATAATTTCGCAAATTAACACTAATCAACCCTAATTAGTCGTAATTAGTGAAAAACAATGCTAACCACTCACCTTAACCAAAATATAAACTCAGATCTAAAATGATTTTTTAAATGGCACGAATTCCAATGCACACAGCAACCTTTGCCTCTAATTTGATGTTGATTTTCCTTGATTTGATGCTAATTAGCTTAATCCTTGATTAAAGAGCGATTTGGGATGAAATTAGAAGGTGGAGGCCATTGTTAGGGTTCCTAAGAGGTAAATGGCGGCTAGAAAACTAAAATAGAATGAAAACCTAACTCATTCCTGCCTCCCCATAACCCTAATCCCGAAAGGGTTATGGGCCCATTTGCTAATTACCCTAATCAGCCCACTTAAGCAATTTTTCACCTTATAAACCCTGTTTCAGCCATATCTCCCAAACGGTGAGTCCATTTGGCTAATGTGACCACTCTACGGAAACGTAAACCATCATCTGAATCCAATGGAAGTGGTCTCAGGTCAAAACTCCTTACCAATAAAAAGTTATGGTCGAAACAAGATCACCTAAGGGCAAAACGGTCATTCAAAAATCGGCAAAAATCGTGAACATGGGAAATGACCCCAATAGTCGTTCCCCAAAGTTACACGACCACACGACTTCATATGATAATGAAATAAATATTCTATGATCCCCTGATGTGTAGAAAGCGGGTCGCTACAACTACTGGTGGAGCTTCGTGAGCGAGGGAGAGTGTGGATCCTCCTGTTTGCTGTAGTGGATATTAACTCTCCACATAATGATTTTTTGGGTCGAGCGACCCTTGATGACTTTAGAACATGCATTGCTCCTTAGTGCATGCTCTTGAAATTTCCAACAGAGAGTGGATTAGGGATTGTATGAGAGACCAGGTAGCTGGATCGGCGTGCTACATGGCTGATTGGAAAGATGTACATAGTAAGGAGAAGGGAGATATCGTAGATACTTCCCTTTGTATCAAGGGTGCTGATGCATAACAAGCACGAAAAAATCTTGGCTCTGGCAATATAGCCGTCAATTTAAAGAGATTGATCCTAGAAAGGACGAAGAGCCAAGACACCAAAGGGCAGCACCTAACGAGACTATGGTGATGATCTCGACTAATAAGAATGACCCTTCAAAGATCTTGAAAATTGATCCCACCATGGACCCATCCGGACGAGGGAAATGACTAATTTTCTCCATGCAAACCTTGATGTATTTTTCCTAGACTCATGTTCACATGTTGTGATGTCGCCAACCATCATAAGCTTTTCACTTCACATTGACTCGAAATACGTCTCAGCGAAACAAAAGAGGCATTTTCTCGGTCTTGTGAGGTCGGGGACATTTAAGGTAGAGGTTGAGAAGCTCAAGAGTAATAAATTCACCCGAGATCCCTTGTACCCCGACTGGGTGTTAAATCTTGTTCTTGTAAAGAAGTCCAATGGAAGGTGGCGGAGGTGTATTGATTTCTATGACCTAAAGAAGGCATGTCCCAAAGACAACTTCCCACTTCCCAGGAATGATCGGCTTATAGACTTGACAATTAGACATGAGCTTCTTTCCTCCATGGATGCATACTCCAAATACAACCCAATTCTGATGCATGTATCAGATCACCACACTAGTTTCATTATGGACCTTGGGTTGTACTATTACGTGGTCATATCATTCAGTTTGAAGAATCCCGAAGCGACGTACCAGCCGTTGGTCAGCCAAATGTTTAAAGATCAGATTGGGAGGTCAATGGAGGTTTACGTAGATAACATACTCGTAAAATCACAACTATCGACCAACCATGTGAATAACTTAGCGAAGATGTTCAGTGTTCTCTACCAGTATGGGATGAAACTCCATCCTTTGAAATGCTCTTTCGGCTTTGCATCCAGTAAATTCTTAGATTTCATCGTCAATTTCAAGGGATTGAAGTCAACCAACCAACACATAGATGCAATTCAAAACAATCAAGAACCCCGGAAGATAAGAGATGCAGGGCCTGGATGGAAAGGTGGCCACTATGAGTCGAAATTTATATATCTAGAGCGACTGACAAGTGCATTCCTTTCTTTGACCTGATAAAGAGAGGAAATCATAACTTTTCTTGGACTCCAGGCAACGTCGAAGCATTTTATAATTTGTTGAATCACTTGAAGAGGCCTCGCATACTGTCAAAGTTGACCGATCACGAAGACCTATTTGTGTACCTAGCGGGATCCTTGCATGCCATCAGTTCAGCACTTGTATGTGATGACATTTAGATCCAACGTTCGGTGTACTACGCGAGTAAAAGAATGACGAGGACCAAGAGAAAATACCCGAAGATTGAAAAGTTGGCTTATAGCCTCCTAATAGCATCAAGGAAGCTGCATCACTACTTTCAGGCTCATCCCATCAAAGTGTATACCGACCAACTGCTACAATAGGTCCTTTAGAGACCTGAGGAATCTAGGAGACTTCATAAATGGGATATAGAATGAGCTTGTTTGATATTGTCTATATTCTACAAAGGGCCATCCAGGGATAAGCGCTGGTGGATTTCATCGTGGAGTTCACAACCATAGATAACAACGCTGAAGATGTTGAACCACCAATTGCCAGACATAAGCTATTCACGGGTGGAGCTCGTAAGGATCTACGTTTTGGCATCGGAGTTGTCTTGTTAACTCTTGTGGAACGATCGATTTATTATGCCTTGAAGCTGGACTTTCCTGTAACCAACAATGAGCTAAGTATGAAGCCCTAATTGCCAGATTTAAACTCAAAAAGGAGTTGGGATGAAGTCAATTCAAATTTTCCGTGACTCCCAAACTGTCATATGGCTGGTTAGAAAGGAGTTCAAGGCCAAAGAAGCATGACTTACCCCATACCTTAATCAGGTTCAAGACCTGTTAGTTGAATTTGAATATTACTACATCTCGCACATTCACATGGTCAAAATGAAAAAGCCGACTCATTGGCTAAGCTAGCTAGTTCAGAGAATCTGAAGCAAATATTATTGGTCCGATTGAGGAATTGAGCGCTCAAGCATAGATTAAAAGGAAGTCGACTGGGAGCTGACTATTGAGCCCGAGAGGGAATCCTGGATGATTCCCATTAGGAACTTCCTTTTGCACGGAACCTTGCTCGAGCGAAAATGTGAAAATCATGCCTTCTTTCATCGGGCTATGAGATACTTCATTCAGAGAGAGAGACATTGTAAAGAAAAGGGTTCTCCGACCCCTTACTCCGATGTACAACCCACAACGACACCAAATGGTACTGCGAGAAGTGCACGAAGGCTAGTGCGGCGACCACACTAGAGGCAAACTTTGGTAAAGAAGGTACTTCGGTATTGATATTTATGGCTTACTGTCAACTGAGATGTTGTTGATTACTCATGATGTTGCGGCAAGTGCCAAAGGTTTGCCAAGATTCCTAGAGCTCTGCCCACCCAACTCGCCCAAATGGTCAGTCCACGACCTTTTGGGGTACGGGGAGTAGGCACTATTGATAGCCTTCCAATTTCCAAAGGTGGAGAAAAGTACGAGATTATGGTAGTTAAATATTTCACTAAGTGGGTTGAAGTTGAGCTGTTGACCACAATCTCAAAAAAGCGGGTAATTAACTTCATCGTCAAAAACATCGTATGTTAATTTGGATTTCCTAAGACTATCATAACTGATTATGTGGCTCAATTTGATAGCTCAGAATTTAAAGACTTCTTCTAGTATTATCGCAACGAGAAAAGATATACAGTAATCGCTCACCACAATCAAATGGACAAGTCGAAATAGTGAACAAAATCATAAAGCCCATCTTGAAGAAGCGATTGAGAAGGCCAGAAGTAGATGTGTCGATGAACTACCATTAGGCACTACACCAAATTGAGGAGTTTGAAACGCAACGTATTTTTTATTTGAAATGGTTAGGCATAGTTTTAGCTCTTGGTATGGTCTTGCAAGGTTTCTTTGGTTAAATTTCGTTCCTTAATTAGTTAATTATTTTCAAATATTTAAAGAATCAAATGTAATATTGTAATTTGCGTATGGCTGCCTTCGCACTTCTCAAACTCTCGGGCCACAAAACCATTTCCATTCATTAGACTTTCTTATCTACTCTTCATCGTGATTCCAAAAATGAAAAAAAAAGAGGAACAAATTTCTATGTCGATGAATTTGAGCGTCATCAATTAGGGGACCAAGCTACCTTCTGCTTGCCACCCTTGGTAATTTTTTCCTTATCGATCAAGGCTACTTCTATTTCAATAAGTAGGGTTTACGCATTCAGTTTCAAAAGCGCATCAAAACAGCTTTGCTTATATTTACTGCTTATTCTTTATACTTTAACTGCAGTTTATATAGTAACAATGAAAAATATTACTGGATGGAACTAAACCAGTTCAAATAAGTTTGATTTAGTCTCTGGATATTGTGTTTGTACAGAGATGATAAGATTTGTTTCATTAAACCAAGCTTGTTCTCCTGAAAATAGTTTAAATGTTCTTTAGAGGAGTATAGTAAGGAATTTTGTTATATTATATTCAATAGCAGATTAAAGAGTTATGATGTTGCAAGTATATTGCAACATTGAGCAAATAATTCTACCCTGTTAGGGTTTAATACTATTAAAATAGTGAAAAATAGGCCAAAGAATTTGGTGAAATGAGATTTGAAACCAGAGCTGCTGCTGTTGGATTACATGAGAAATTTCGAACGGTGGTTTTCTCTCCTTTTGTTTCTTGTTTTGCAAAAGTGGTGAGAATAACAATGCTTTGATATTCTTTTGGAAATGCTAGGACAGTGTTTGTTGAATTGGGTTATACAGTGTGTGCGATACATGTAAATGTGCACATCAGTGTAAATGTGTATGTGAGTCTGAATATGCTTGTGTGTGTAAATCTGTGCCTATGTATGGTTCCGTGTGAGTGATTTGTTGTCCTGTTTGTTTCTTTGGGATAGAAAAATATATTATTCTCATCATAATACTAAGTAGAGTAAAATGGCGATGTTTTACTGTTTGTATGATCATTGCTTCAGTAGGTATTTTCGTTCTGATCTGCTGATGTAATATTCTTGTTGCCTTGTTTGGACGCTGGGACAGAAAGAAAAAGCCCCATCAGTTTTAATTTTGGATAGAAATAGCCTAAAAACATGATAAAGTAGACATATTATGATCTGTGAAGTTTTGCTGCTAGATCCAGTTGTATGAATAAAGTTTGCAGGTGAGTTTGCAAGGTGACTCACTAAACTGAGTTAATTATAATTTGTTAGATCCAATTGTATAAACAAAGTCAACTATTCGCAAAATGTCCAATGTATACTGTGGCTATATTTAATACATAAAATAGTCCGCTGTATATGTATGATGCACAAAATGCACATTTGATTCAGATTTGATTATTGTAATATGAACAAGCATATATGTTTTTGTGATGTACAGTATCAAGTATCGTGTTTGCAGCGTCTATCGTCTTTTTGTCAATGACGTTTTCTTCACATTTGTCGAAGGCCTGGATGATAATTCAATTTTATAGCCATATTTTCTCTCATACACGCTTAGGTCAATAGCCTTACATTTGTTAACATTTTTTGTGTTGAATATGTTGATTATGCCCTATGCATGTTTGTATTTCAGGCTCTCTTTGCTGTAGAGTTCACATTTGGTTGTAATTTGTGTAAGCTAGATTTGATTTCGAAGCCATTATACAAGCTAGTCTTTAATTTGTTTGGATTTTGGAGTTATAGTAAATTATGCCCATGAATATGGGGATCTTTTCTCTTTATGAAATTGACGTGGAAGGTTTTATGAAACACGTTTTTATGAGTTTTAAAATTCACTTTCATGTTTCATTATAAGTGTTTTTTTAGTGGTGACGAAGCAGACTTTAATACAAGAAAAGTTGTTGGTGCATTGTAAGTTTTTCAATAGCTTTACCCTTCAAGTAATAATTATTTTCATTTGTGCATAATATTTATTCCTATGTTCTCTTTCAGTGGATACATGTCACCTGAATGTGTACTGTAGGGAATTTTTTTCAGTGAAATAGTCGGATATATTTAGTTTTGGTGTTTTAGTTTTAGACATCGTAAGTGGGAAGAATGTAACGACCCGTCATTTTGACTGTGTCGAATCGACAAAACATGTCAACTCGTAATGTCCAAAACAACAGATTGTTATTAGCTTCCGGGGTAAATAGAATAAATCACAGAATCACAGATCAGACACATATACAGAGCAATATAATACTTGCAACAGAAAAATAAAAAATACAATAGTAGTTCATGAAGCTACTAAATAAATTTTACATCAGAATTTACATAAGTAATACAGCGGAAGACTTAAACAATGATTTTTGGGTACATAAATAAATGATAACAATTAGAAACAAGAATGACAATTATAGCTGAAACTGGATCAACTGATTAATAGATTTTGTTGAGAAAAACCCAAAATAAGCTCCAAACTTCAAAAGTGAACCATGAAAGCTGTAATACTCGATCTGACCCCAACAATAATGCAAAACAAAACAACTCGGATCATGACTAACATTCTCATAGAAGTAAATCAACTCAAATGAAATATTCGATGAAATGCAATCAGTAACTTAAAGGATGTTTGAGACCACCATCCTCTAAGGATCTGTCAAACTAATACTATATAGTGTAATACGCTATATACAATAGTGTCTATCAGTAAAGTAAAAATATCAAAATAGCGTAAGCGGGATTACCATGATTACCGTTACACCGTTTATATATTCTCATAGTATATACAGTACCGTAATTTCTCCGTAAACTGGAGGTTGATTAGAGGGCATTCTATATAAAACAGTACAAAACAAAATCGTAGTGGGCTCGTATAAGGCATATGACAAGGCACATAAGGAATGCCAGGGTGGATTCACCGTTTGCAGAGCCGGACTGGTAGTAACGCATAGTAGCTACTACCGCCCACCTCGATACGCACTCCCATAATCAAAAGGGCTCAAATCGAATCTCAACAATAATAGAATAATATCGAAGAAGTGTGCTTGATAGGAGTTATGACCTCACTTGGTCCGTGCGTAGCTCCTGTTTTAGCCACATCAAGCAGATCAAGGTAGTCAGGGTCTCGTAGTTAATATGAAATACAAAATGGAGTCGTTCGCCAAATCCTCCCCTTCATTTTGGAACTTCACCGCGTACACAGTTGTTAAAGTGGTTTTCGGTATTGGCAGAGAGTATGACAATAGCCGATCCCGGTCACTTTAATAACCAATCGTTTACATTTTTCACACCGTGGTCATTATTTTATAAATCACTTTATAAAGTAGTTTATATGAATTCTCATATTCGAATTTGAAATCAAATTTAAATATCTAACTTCGATTATAATTTTGGTTCGGCTTATATTCGCAAAAATTCAAGTTCGAAACCATTCAAATGATTCAAAAAATTTCCTTTATAAGAAATCGTTTCAAGTCGATTCATTTGAATCCATCACTTTGGTTCGAAATTCGAGATATAAGATTCAATTCAAAACTTACACTTCAATTTAAACAAAACATACCGAGTTATGTAATTCAGGTCATATAATTCGAGATCGTTATTCATAAATATAAACAATTCATATGATTTGGTTTTACCCCCTTGAAGCATTCATTTTAGTCAATTAATGAAATTCAACACTTAGGTTCAAATTTCCTTTTATATAATTCAAAATGAAATCTTAAACTTCAATATAAACCATATCGTCTTATAACTTATAATTCAAGTCATATAGTTCAAAACTATTACTTCTACATTTCAAATCAAAATCTTATATTTCCATTCAAACAAATTTACCATTTAAAACCATTCTTATGCATCAATTCAACAAAATTCTTAATTCAAACCAAACAATATAAAACTAATTCTGCATATAACACACACACACACACACACGCACACACACACACACACACACACACACATATATATATATATATATTCCAATTCATATTTAATCAATTAAAATTTGAATTCAATTCATATTGATTATAAATTAAAATATATCAATTTACCCAATTCACATTCATTTCTTATCAAAGTTCATAATTTAAAACAATTCAAATTCAATTTCATATCAATTATAAATTTCAATTTAAACCTCAATTTACGCAATTCAAATTCTTCTCTACTAAAGTTTCGTATCAATTCGAATTCATAACTTATTATGAGTTCATTTGTTATTCAGTTATCATTATATAAATTTACATCTTTAAACTTCGAAAATCGCGAAATCTAATTTATCCATCTTGAGTTTATTATTAAAGTTATAAAATATATATAAGAAAAATAAATTTTGAAAATATATATGTATATATGTAAGTTTATAAAATTTTAAAATTAATGAAAATAGATTATAAACATATATAAGCTTAAAATAATATAAAAATAGAATCAAAGAAATATTTATTATAATAAAACAAAATTAAAATACTTATATGAATAAATTATATGGTTTAAAATAACTAAAATTATAAGTAAAATCTTAAACAAACACTCAAATCTATATTTATTCATAAAATCATTTTAAAACATATAATTCAAAATTTACAAAATTTAAGTTTAAAATAAATATAAATATAAAATATTAAGTTATTATATTAAAAATCAAATTTCCAAATCTCTTTACTTCGAAACATGACCAACGGTGTCCGTATATAGTTTTCTACCCTATGGTCAAGTGATACAGATATTTATCATTTCAACCCGCAATTTATAAAATTTCTCAGGTCTATCATTTCAACCCGCGATCCTAAATTCAGTAAAAATCGTTCAGGTCTATCACTTCAACCCATAACGATTTTTTTCCTATTCTAATGTCCATTCGGGTATGTATCATTTCAACCCTTAGTGATTTTTCCTAAACTGGGGTATTAACAATCACAAACAACAATCACATAGCAACAATCATAACATATATATCATCTATGCAGCTATGTGTCATATGAATATCGTGCCACATATGAAATGTGCATATATTTCAAGCCAAACAATTTCTATCAGCAATCATATACATTTCATATAACAGTTCATTATTGATCTAACATCCATGAAAATTGTAAGTCAGGTGTGAGATATACTCACCTTTCGTGGCACAGATTGGAGATGACAAACGATAAACACAGAATGATCCGATGATATTCAGGCACGACTCATAATGGTTCTACTCGATGACCGCTTAATATTATTTCAATTTATATGAGGAGAGAATTTCAAATGATTGGCACGACTATTGGGTTTTGGGGCGGTTTTGAACTCAACGCCAATTCGATTTAAAATAAACACTAACCCAATATTAAAAATAATATATATGTATATTTATATATATATACATACATACATACAAAAGAATTTTTTTAACATATATATATATATATATATATATATATATATATATATATATATATATATATAAAATTCAACACACCAAACCCCGCTATATAAATATATATTTATATATATACACCGAAAAATTATATTGTGTGTATATATATATATATATATATATATATATATATATATATATATATATATATATATAATTCAACGTACACAAAATGATATATGTATAATATAGATTATACCTATATAAACACACACAAAATCAAAGCAAAATCAAAAAAGAACGAGCCTTACTTTCAAAATATATATACATAACGTAAATACTCACAAAAACCGTTAAATAAATAAATATATATACATTTCCAAAATAATATTTTTTTCAAACAAATATGTATATATATTAACTCACACTTGCACATCACTCACACACAAACAAATGCACGCAACACCCACAGCAAAATCACTTTACTCACGCAAAAAGCCACACTGGAATGAATACCATATAGACTAAAATTCACACATTACACACCCAACAATTACAAACTCACACAAAATACACTGTAATTTAAACACTAACTCACGCAAAGGCACAGGAAGGGGAAAGGGAAATTGATGCAGATACATCGGGGTTCGGCTCTAGGCGAGATGAACGCGGAGGGGATGATGACATGGTGGATCGGCTACAAGGAAGGGCGAGGAGACAACAGGTTTACGGCAGCATGAAAATGGTAGGAGTGAGGCACGACTGATGGATGGTGCGATGGCTTCAGGGGTCACGGCGGTTTCGAGTTCAGCGCTTCTGGGCGAAGAGAGATGAAGTTGAGGGCTTGGGGTCAGGCGAGTTGAGGTGAAGGGCGGAGCTGATTGGTCGGCTTGGCTGAGCTTGTGGTGGGGCATGGTGGAGGGTTATCGAGGGGTGGAGTTCGGTCAGGCGAGTTTCAGAGCTAAGGGAACGGGTGGTGGTCAGAGCTGGGAGTCAAGGCTGAGTGGAACGGTTTCGGTGATGAGAGGAATGAGCTGAAAGGCTTTGGTTCATGGAGAAGAAGGAACATAAAATTTGAGAGAGAGTATGCTGATGAAATAAAAGAGTATGGCGTCAGTATTGAAGGGTCAAAAAGGGTGAACAACTTTTAATTTTATAATACAATGATGTATACTAGTATTTAACGAATGGTTAACCCATGGTAGAAGCGTTCAAACTTTGGGGAGTAGGAGCGGTTCCCAAGCTGTGAAGTATTAAATATGAACAATCGTAATGAAAGTTAAATGAACGGTTGAAAGTTTGAAATGGCAAAAGACGCTTGGAAATCAAAATGAATGGTAAAACCGAAACCTTTGAAGTAAAGTGAATAAAACATTTATTTTATAAAAGTGAGCGAGAAAAAATAAATCAAAATAAGCAGTTTGGAATAAAAAGGATTCGAAGGGTTCAGAAATCGAACGGTTTTAAATCGGACAGACGGAACAGATTCTAACAATTAAAAATTGAACGATATTTGCAACGATAAAAAAATCCATACAAACAATATATCAACAGTAGAAATATTGAAATAGAATTAAAAATCGATTTTTTATTAGTATTGAAAACAAATTATATAACCGTACGAGTTTAAATATTTAAATTAAAATCCCAAGAAATATATTTTCAAATTAAAATAAATAAACTCGAATAAATAGATACAATCTGAAATAACAAATATAAATTTGTATTACTAAAAATATATTCATGACAAAGATAAACATTATTTGTTATATCAAAATAAATTTAGTTTTAAACCAAAAATCAAAATAGTTATTTCAATAAAATACAAATAAATTGGATTTTAAACGAATAAAATAAAAAAATCAAAATATAAATTAAATAGTTAACTAAAAATATACTAAAATTTTACGGTCGTTACAAAGAAAAACACGGGGTGTGTGCTTTCTCTGCTCATCTAAAGCTTTTATCTCATGTGAGTAAATTTGAATAACTTTTTAACACTTCTGTTTTATAATTCAGAGTAGATGACCTAGCAGTTTGCTTAAGGTTTGGCATTTATTGAAGAAAAATGATAGTCTGCGACTTGTTAATGAGAAAATAGTACACAGTGCTAATGCTAATGAGATCATCCAGTGTATCAAAATTTGCCTACTGTGTGTTCAGGAAAGGCCAGAAAATTGTCCACTGATGCCATCTAGAATAGAAATGTTTAGCAAGGATATTACTTCATTACCAGAACCTAATCCTCATAGGTTTGTGACCAAATTTGCTACTTTTGACATAATAGATTTTTGTTCAATGTTTGCTGCTTTCACCATCTCTAAACACATTGGGAGATTAAACATTTGCTATTTTTCTCTTATGGAATTAAAATCCAAGTTCCAAATGGATTAAAATTGAATTTATCTTCTATTTGATTAGGCGCTTGTGGATTCATCTACCACTAGTTAAAGAGAAATGTAACAACCCGGAAAATCTGAACCAATTTAAAATTTTTAATTTGGCAATTTTAGTGAATTTTGAATTAAAATAAATTATTTTAGATAATAACGACCAAAAGTCTATTTGAATCGATGTTGTAAAATAAATATATTTATTTTAATTATAAACAAGGCCTGAAATGGAGCGGCAGTTTGAAAATTTGAATTCGAACTTTGACTGACCGTATGGGGTGCAAAGTAAAACGGATTTTAGTGAAACCAAAAATATTTAAATCTGTTTATGAATATCTTTCTAACGAATCTAAAAAATAAAAATTTCATAGCGGGAATCAAAAGTTATGGCTAAATGAATTTTCAGAAAGGTTGCTATGGAGTTTATATTGCTCTTGAAAATTGCCATTTTGCAAACGACCTCCGTTTTTTATGAAACCACTTTTGTTGGATCCAAGATGACAAATTATTGCTAGGTTCCAAATTCCATAATTTTTGGAGTTAATATGTGAGCATGGCAAAGGAAATTGTGTTTGGTTAATTTCAGTAAATTGGGATCGACCAGAAAAGGGCCATTTTTCAAACGGTCTCAAAATTCGATGAAACTAGTTTTATTGGGACCGTATCGTCAAAACATAGCTAGATTTATTTTTCTGAAATTTTTGGGATCAGTATGTAGCCCCGACAAATTGAAATGTACGTTCAAATCAAATATTGAATGTTTTATATATTAATTTGAAGAAAAACTGACTGAAATAGTTGAATGGGCCTACGAAACATATTCCATTGTGTTCGGAATGAGGGTATTCAGCTAGCGACGACAGTCGTTGGGTTTGGATTTGAGTTCGTATGGAGAAACACTATTCTAGAATTTAATATAAATTCCGACCAATGAAATAATTTCTTTTTTTATTTAATTTTTCCAAAAAGGGTTAGAAAACCTGATACCCTTCAGTGACGAACGACGGCTCAGCCTCCCACCTTCTCTCCTCTGTTTCTCCAATTCCACTCAACAAAAACGCATGCTTCTTTGGAAGTTGGAAGTTTTTGAAGATCGAAGCTTCCTCTTTAAATCCATATAGGATTCAAAAATTTTCATTGAGTAAATCTCGAGAATCACGCCTCTGAAGCTCGTGACTTCGAGCCGCCACCGAGACCGATTCAGACCATCGCAGAGGGCCCCACTTTCGACGAACCAGCGTCACTCCCTCTTCTACGACGTCGTATAGTCTGATCATCCTCAAGCCTCTCGGATTGATCGCAAATTCAAACCTCATTTGGAAGGTATACGGCTGCATTTATTTTAACTATTTATAGCACTTTAAAGCGCTACGGATTTTGATATCACGATAAAAATCATACCTTTTTGCTATATTGTTGAAATCCAGTGAAACAAGAGATACCGGGACCGTGTGGACGTCTTCCAAATTCTAGAAGAGACTGGTTATTTTTCTGAGCTTCCTACAATTTTTGGTGGAGTGAAACCCAATGTGAGATTTCTGAATTATAAACGATATGGAATAATAATGTATAAATTATACGGTCGATATATGAGTTATATAAGCGTTGTACACCTCATATATAAGCGTTGTATAAGTTGTATGTGTGATGTATAAGTTATATATGCGTTGTAAAAATCATGTATGCGATGCATGGAATTGAAATGATATTGAAATAGAATCGAAATATATTTATATACGTATATCTATATATATATATACACACACACACACTACTCCCCTTGTCCACAGACCATGGACGATATAAATTGGTTGTGATTGTTTGGATTTGGTTGATGTGGAATTTGGTTGATAAATACGGATGGTTGAAATGATTGATTGTGGTTAAAATCCCAATAGGATTAGTATATGGAAAAATTCGTCTGCGTACGAACTAGATATTGAAATCCCCATTGTCAAAAGCTGCGAGGCTTTAAGGTAGAGTGAGGAGCCGTAGTAGGGACGGTGTCGGTTTTAACTACCCTGCTGTTATGCTGCCTAAGTTTTCTGAATTATTCCTGTGTTTGATTTATATTCATGTATTAAAATATATTCATGTGTTGGAAAATATTTATTTTTGAAATAAAATGGTTTGAACGATAAAAATAATATTTCTATCGAATGTATGAAATAAAAATGGTTTGAATGATAAAAATAACATTTTTATCGAATGTACGAAATAAAAATGGTTTGAATGGTAAAAATAACATTTTTATAGAATGTATGAAATAAAATAGTCTGAGCGATAAAAATAACATTTTTATTCTATGTATGAAGTATATAAAATAATCGTTTTTGAAATAAATTGTTTTGACAATAAAAATCACATTTTTACTATATATATGAATTGTTAAAAATAGTCATGTGTTGAAATAAATATTGATTGGATAAAAATATCATTTTATCACCTATATGAGTTGAAATGGTTTTAGAAATCGAAGAACGAATTATATATATATATATATATAATTAAAATAAATCGAATAACAAAGCTGCAGTTCGTATTTTGAAACCGTGATTTCAAATGATTGTACCGGGAGATCCGATCATCGGATTTTCCCAAAACCGAAACCGTTAGGTTTTCTTTGGAAATATCTTTCCAAGACACCAACTTTGCAAAGATCCAACGGTTGGATTGTATGGAATGTTAAATTCAAATCTGAATGAAAATAGCGCCAGAATGGATTATATAAATATATATAAATATAATTAAAATAAATCGAATAACGACGCTGCTGTTCGTATTTTGAAATCGTAATTTCAAACGATTGTACCGGGAGATCCGACCGCTGGATTTTTCCCAAAATTGGCACGGTTGGGTCCGCTTTGAAAATATCTTTCCAATGGTATAAAGTTTGAAAAGATCCTACGGTTAAATTTTCAGATATGTGTAAATCAAATTTGGAGAAAAACAGCGCCATGGCCGCGTTATGGCCTGAAGCGTCGTTTGAATAAATTGGCTATATTTGAATAAATAAAAATAGCGATAAATCGTGATAAAATATTATAAACAATATGGAATGGAAATAAACCGAATTTACCCTGTTTATTGGATATTTGATGGTTGAATGTGTTTGTCGTCAAAATTACATTAATGAAATGAATTATGGATGTCAGATAATTTAACAAGTGAAATGAATTGATTTGAAATTCTAAATATACGTGAATTATTTGAAAAGGCCGAGTTAATTTTCATTTCAAATAATTGGTCGACGGTTAGAAGTTGAAGATATGAAGACGGTGCAAGACCGAGGATCTTCACATCGAATGGATGGCTACCGATGCCTTTGATGGGAGTTGCTGCCCTGAAGGGGTTACAGTGGTGGTTGTCCGGACGTACTTATTGATCGTTCGAATGTGGGAGGTCTCTCTCCTGCATTGGACATACGAGAGAGGAATAAGGTGCCTCCAGTTTCGTTCAGACACAGAACGGACTTGTAAATGGATATGTGTCTGACGTTGTATATTGACAACGTGGCATGCGGAGATGCTGTGATTAAGGCTTTTGTTGAAAAGCAGAGCCTTGTGCTTGATGATCAAAGCACGACTTTAAATTGCTAGCTTTGTGTTTAGCGGTGATTCACGAGCCTCACACCCCGGTATGAGCCAGAAACGGGAAAGGACATCAGGGAGGACATGCGTTTCCTTCTAGCTAGGAGTGGTGTTTTGGGTTTTACACGCCCGGGCATTTTACTTATGTGGATGATGGATAGCGAGGCGCCTCGGTTATGTCGGTCACTCCGGGACCAATGGTTTGGTCGGTATATGACCAGTTTACGCCCAATAGGGCGGGGAAACGCAGTGTTCAGGCATTTTAATCCACTCCGTGTGGACCGACCCTGAAGATCTAAGGGCCCACCTGAGTCTGGATCCTAAGGAGCAGGCTAGAGCATCTCGTAGCGGTAAGGACGATCCCTTGCATTGGTTCATGACGGAAATCCAATTTCCAAATACGACATCGTGCGGTTTTGATTGTATACCTATATATGGCGACATAGTGGTATGGGGGTATTTATGCCGTCTATGATTGATACGTATGATTGAAATTATTTTTGAAACATATAAACACTAGTAGTGATATCAAATGCTTTTGTTTTATTCATATCAAGCATATTTTGGCCATTATAAGGTAACTCTATCCTTCGATTTGCGTTGCATTGTGTGATGGGAACTGAGTCTTATAATGGCTTCATTTTTATAAAAAGCATTGTGATGTTTTAATGATTCACTTGTTTTTAGTACTGGCAATCCAATGGAGTAAACCCGTTCCGCCTTAGCGGCGTGGTCCTGTGATTGGCCTCATTGTAAAATAAGTTAAGTAGTAGATTTCTCACACCAATCCCATGACTGACTCGTAGTTTGTTTCACTTGCAAACTCGGGTACCTTATTTTCTACACCGGCAGCCTTATATTTAGGTTTTAGCAGGCTCTTTCTGGATAGATGGAGCTGAAACTGGATTCTATCACTTCTTTCTTTTTATGTTGTTCAGCTCCTGTTATGCATATTATGTTTTGATCCCGCTGTAGACATTTTATGTAAAGCTGAAACTGTATTTTGTACTAAGTATGATCCTGTATACTATGTAACTCTGATGATTATGTTTATCCACTGTATTCTATTGTGCATTATCTGGTGTATTTATTTATTTATGTTCTGCTGTCATGTGTTTATGTGTTATATTCCAAAGGTTACCCTTGATACCGTGGAACGGGGTTTGGGGTCGTCACAACGTGGTATCAGAGCCTTGGTTAAGCTTAGTTCTGGAATATAACATATTAACGAACTCGTCAGAAATAGAATCAGTAGTATTCTATGACGAATAACTCATTTCAGATAGGATCAGTAATATCCTAGAATGAGTGTAGCAGAATGAAATAACCCCGATAGACACATTTACATTTAGGTATATGCCTCTATGCTTTAAAATATATTTTCTGTTGACCTGACACTTGGTCTGCTATATTTACAGACATAGAAAAATGAGTGGCAGAAGCAGAAGAAATAATCCTATGGTTCGACCATCTAATGAGCAGTTGTGCTACCATAGCCAAGATCAGATATAGAAGCTCTATTAAAGAGATATCAAAATCTGGGTGGAGTACCGTTCTCGGGCTATGAATCCATTATTCAAACTCAAGCTTGGATGCGTTCTCCTGAAAGAATATTTGAAGGTTTCAAGCTGAGGGATGATCAGAAAAGATTAATGGCATCTTGGGCACTCAAAGACGAAGCGTTAATCTGGTGGGAAACTACCATTAAGGATAATCCAGAAGGTGATATCACCTGGGATAGGTTCAAATAAGTTTTCAATGAAAGATTTATTCCTCTAGAAGTAACTGAGCGGTTAAGTGATGAATTCTACTATTTGATACAAGGGGATATGACTATTCGAGAATATCATAAGAAATTCAATGAACTTTCTCGTTTTGCCCCGCATCTAATTCAAAATCCAAAGATAAAGAATCTAAGGTTTATTAACGGGCTTCAACGAAAGTACCAAGGTAGTGTAACTGCACATATGCAACAATCTTTTTCTGAAATGATACATGTAGCTTATCAGTATGAAGATCTAGATAAGAAAGGTCTTTTGGGCGATGAAGAGGAAGTCAGTTCTAGTAATAAAAGGAAATTCGAAGCTGACAGCCCAGAGACAAGTATGCAGCCAAGGATAAGTACGAAGTCTGAGTTCAGAAAGAAGCCTAGAGTAAATAGGAAAAAGGGTAAATTCGAGAAAGGACCAATAACAACTGCCACATGCTCAAGCTGCAATAGGCAAGGACATTTGGTGATAAATTGCAAATCTTGGAACAAACGAAAGAAGAGTGGATTTAAATCCAAGAAGGAGTTTCAAGAAGATAGGGGGTGCTATAAGTGCCCCCAGGCTGGTCATATTGCAAAGAATTGCCAGTTGTCAAAGAAATCTGGAGTAGTGCAAGTAAATAAAGTGACCGAAGTTCCTGCATCCTCAGTCGTTCAAGCAAGGCCAGATGTTTTGGAAGGCACGCTTACAGTCAAGAATATTTCAGTTAAAGTATTGTTTGATACAGGCGCGTCGCGAAGCTTTATTGCAAAGAATTCAGTTAAGAAATTGGATTTGAATTTGAAAAAGCTCAAAACACCCATGACTATCCATAATCCAGTTGGGAATTCCCTCGATCTTAGTTGGATTTGTGGGGTGGTTGTTTCTTTTTCCTGTTATCGGTTCCCTACCATCTCGATCGTCATGAATTTCACAGAATTTGATCTTATTCTAGGATTGGATTGGTTAACCAAATATGAAGCTGAAGTTAAATGTGACGATAGAGTCGTAAGGGCGAAGATTAAATCAGGAAGTTATATAACCATTCCATGCGAAGGTCCGAATTCTAATAGAATTTTTTTTGGTCAGCTCTGGATGTTTCTTCTACTCAATTAGATATTGTCCCTGTCATTACAGAAAATACCCCGGTCGACATGGAAAATATTCATGTCGTCAAGAACTATGCGGATGTGTTCGAAGAAGTTGTTAGCTTACCTCCACGTAGAGAAATAGATTTCAAAATCTCTTTAATTCTGAATGCAAGGCCAGTAGTTCACGCTATTCGAAGAATGACCTTGAAGGAAAAAGAAGAGTTAGACAATCAGACTCGACAACTTGTATGGAAGGGTTTTATCAGTCCTAGTTTCTCTGATTGGGGAACAGCAGTGGTATTTGTCCCGAAGTCAGACGGTACTCTCAGACTATGTGTGGATTATCATGTCTTGAATAAGCAGACATTAAGGAACAAATATCCATTGCCGCGAATTGATGATTTGTTGGATCGATTGAATGGAGCACAAGTATCTTCACAAATGGACCTAGCTACAGGTTTCCATCAGCTTCGTATTGCCGAAGAGTGTGTTCCTTTGGCAACATTCAGAGGTCCAGATTTATTCTACGAGTGGTTAGTAATGCCGTTCGTCTTATGTAATGCTCCAACTTATTTTGTCGATCTAATGAATAGAGTATTCAGAGAAGTATTAAATAAATTCGTACTGGTTTTCATTGATGACATTTTGATCTTCTCTAAGTCAGAAAGTGAGCATGAAAAACATTTGAAACAAGTGTTAGAAATTCTCAGAAAGAATGTTTTAAAAGCCAAAAATTTTTAAATGTATATTCTAGTAAGAAGAAGTAAAGTTTCTTGGCCATGTTGTATCAAAAGGAGGAATTTCTGTGGATCCCAGTAAAATCACAGCTATTAAGAATTGGAAACAGCCAACTACACGCACAGAAGTCTGTAGTTTTCTTGGGTTGGCTAGTTATTATCGGAAGTTCGTTATAGATTTTTCAAAAATATCTAGTTCCTTAACGTAGCTCACTAAGAAGCATTCAAGGTTTAATTGGACTCCAGAATGTGAGGCGGCTTTTGAAAAGCTGAAGTTAAGGCTGACAACTGCTCCAGTGTTAACAATATTTGATGGCAATCAGGACTTGAAAGTCTGGATAGATGTTTCTAAAGAAGGTCTTGGTGTAGTATTAATGCAAAGAGGCCGAGTAGTTGCTTATGCTAGCCGTCAATTGAAACCACATAAGAAGAATTATGCAACTCACGATCTTGAATTGCTAGCCATCGTGTTCACTATGAAGATCTGGAGGCACTATCTATTGGGTGAGAAATTTGAATTATATATTGATCATTAATCATTGAAGTATTTGTTCACCTAGAATGATCTGAATATGAGGCAGCATCGTTGGTTATAATTTCTCGCAGCATATGATCTTGATATTTTGTATACTCCGGGGAAAGCCAATGTTGTGGCTGATGCGCTCAGCAGAAAGAATGTGATCATCGACAGTCTTATCATTACACCGTCTTTGATTGATAAAATATCTACTCTTCAGAAAGACGATAGTTTTGTTAAAGAGATGATCAAAAGAATTCAAATCGGCGGAGTCTCCAGTTTCCAAGTGGATAGCGCAGGAGTTCTGAGATTGAAAGGAAGAATTTGTGTTCCTGACATTTTTGAGCTCAAAAGAGAAGTATTGGATGAGTGTCATAAGTCCAAACTAAGTATCCACACAAGGGTTAGTAAAATGTATAATGACCTAAAGCAAACATTCTGGTGGAAGGCGATGAAAAGAGATATCTCTATATTTGTTAACCGGTGTTCCACCTGTCAACAAGTCAAAAGCGATCATCAAAAACTCGTCGGATTGCTGCAACCGTTGGATGTTCCAGGTTGGAAGTGGGAACAGATTTCTATGGATTTCATAGATGGTTTGCCCAGAACCCGAAAAGGAAATGACAGTATTTGGGCGATCGTAGATCATTTCACGAAGACCGCCCATTTTATACCTGTCAGATTGAATAGAACTGCTCAGAGTCTGGCGCAGATTTATTTTAAAGAAAAATTTAAACTCCATGGAGTTCCCATAAGCATCATTAGTGATCGTGGCCCGATTTTAGCTAGTAAATTCTGGGAAGCATTCCAAGCAGAATTGGGAACAAAATTGAACTTGAGCACCGCTTATCATCCTCAAACAGATGGTCAAACCGAGAAGGTGAATTGTATTTTAAAAGATTTATTGCGGGCTTGTGTTATTGATTTTGGCGGATCATGGGAAGACCACTTGCATTTGGCTGAGTTCTCTACAACAACAGCTACCAAGCGAGCCTGAAAATGTCACCATTCGAAGCATTGTATGGTCGACCGTGCAGATCTCCCGCTTGTTAGGTATAATCTGGCAATAGACTTGTATTGGGACCCGATATGATTCGCGAAGCTGCGAACAAATTCGGTTTCGTTAAGAAACGATTACTAGCCGCTCAAAGCCGACAGAAGAGCTATGCAGATAAGAGAAGAAGAGATTTATCATTCGCTGTTGGCGACTATGTGTATTTAAAGTTATCTCCGATGAGGGGAGTAGTCCGATTTGGTAAAACAGGGAAATTGGCGCCCAAATTTATTGGTCCGCTTCCTATTCTAGAACGGATTGGAACTCTCGCTTATAGGGTTCAATTACCAGATTGGTTGCGTGGCGTACATGATGTGTTTCATGTATCTCAACTTCGAAAGCATGTACATGATCCAGATTTAGTCGTGGAAGAAGCCGTGCAATGGGATTTGGAAATTACTCCAGAATTGGCTGTGAGAAGAGAGCCGATAAAGATCATTGGCAAAGAAAAAAAAGAGCTGAGGAACAAGAAGGTTCACTTAGTAAAAGTGCAATGGAGTGGAGATCCGTGAGACTGTACTTGAGAAACTGAGGAAAGCATTAAGCAAGCTTATCCCGATTGCAGGGTGGATATCTCTGATTAACTCCGGTGCAAGGTACATTTAACATATTTTGCATTTCTGTATTATTTTCTACTTAGCTGTTGTTTCCTTTTCATGGATGTGAAATTTTAATTATATAGTTTGAATAATTTTAAAAAAGTATATGAATTAATTAGTATATTTTTGACAAGGTTAAAAATAAATTGATTGTTGTTTGTGTTGTGTGATTATGAATTTGATTAATCAAAATATTAGAAATAATTAATTTAATCAATAAGAGAATGATGGTAAATTTATTCGAGTGAATCAAATATTGAACTGATTTGAAATAGATAAAAATATATGCATGTACATTATATATGTTTGAATAGGTAAATGGATTAGCTATTGAGTAAAGAATTTATTTGCGTGCCCGACAAATAGGTAAACCTTAATGAGTTGGATGCGCAATTTTATTATTATATCAACTCCTGTGAATGCCATTGAATGCGGAGTGCTGGTTGTTCTGTGTGTAATAATAAATGTCGCCATATGATAGTAACAATTAATTTTGAACTACACTACATGGCATACTTCTCGAAGATAGCATACTTCATCATATACCACATAAGCATTTGGAGCTTGTGTGACGAGGTTGAAGATTTACCATACAAGCAAGAGGCTTGTATGGCGATGACTATATATTACAGGTTGAACTGATAACTGATATGGACAATATAAAATATAACGGTAAATTTCCAGATTAATAAAAACCCCACATGGGTCTGGAGATGACAATAAACACGTCTCTCTGGTCATTAAGGCAGAAAAACCATTTATAGGGTGACAAGAATTTATTCTCTGGAGTTATGATCTATACATACTCCCCTGTGGACACCGGAATATATCACTATAAATATATGCATGCTTATTAGGATTTATTGGGTACCTAAAACGACCCAATAAATTTCCAAACCCCTCCCCGTACAAAGGAGGTTACGACGAATTTTTTTCTAAAATTTAGGGTGTTAGCCAAATTTTTGAAGAATTTGAAAATTCTTAGAAACTGAAAAGTTGAAGAATGAAATCCAGAATGGAAGTTGAGTTGGTTAATTAAACTACTTTCAGGTTCGTTCCTTTTCGGGGACGAAAAGATTTTAAGTGGAGGAGATTGTAACAACCCGGAAAATCTGAACCAATTTAAAAATTTTAATTTGGCAATTTTAGTGAATTTTGAATATTTAAAATAAATTATTTTAAATAATAATGACCAAAAGTCTATTTGAATCGATGTTGTAAAATAAATATATTTACTTTAACTATAAACAAGGCCTGAAATGGCGCGGCAGTTTGAAAATTTGAATTCGAACTTTAACTGACCATACCGGGTGCAAAATAAAACGGATTTTAGTGAAACCAAAAATATTCAAATCTGTTTATGAATATCTTTTTAACAAATCTGAAAAATCGAAATTTCATAGCGGGAATCAAAAGTTATGGCAAAATGAATTTTCAGGAGCGTCTCTGTGGAGTTTATATAGCCCTTGAAAATAGCCATTTTGCAAACGACCTCCGTTTTCGACGAAACCACTTTTGTTGGATCCGGAATGTTAAATTATTGCTAGGTTCCAAATTTCATAATTTTTGGAGTTAATATGTGAGCGTGGAAAAGGAAAATGTGTTTGGTTAATTCCAATAAATTGGGATCGACTAGAAAAGGGCCATTTTTCAAACGGTCTCAAAATTCGATAAAACTAGTTTTGTTGGGACCGTATCGTCAAAACATAGCTAGATTTATTTTTCTAGAATTTTTGGGATCAATATGTAGTCCTGACAAATTGAAATGTATGTTCAAATCAAATATTGAATATTTTATATTTTAATTTGAAGAAAAACTGACTGAAACAGTCGAATGGGCCTACGAAACATATTCCATTGTGTTCGAAATGGGGGTATTTAGCTGGAGATGACAGTCGTTGGGTTTGGATTTGAGTTCGTATGGAGAAACATTATTTTAGAATTTAATATAAATTCCGACCAATGAAATAATTTCTTTCATTATTTAATTTTTCCAAAAAGGGTTAGAAAACCCGATACGCTTCAGCGACGAACGACGGCTGAGCCTCCCACCTTCCGTTTCTCCAATTCCCCTCAACAAAAACGCATGCTCCTTTGGAAGTTTTTGAAGATCGAAGCTTCCTCTTTAAATCCATATAGGATTTAGAATTTTTCATTGAGTAAATCTCGAGAATCACGCCTCTGAAGCTCGTGATTTCGAGCCGCCGACGAGACCGATTCAGACCATCGCAGGGAGCCCCACTTCTGGCAAACCAGCGCCACTCCCTCCTCTACGACATCATATACTCTGATCATCCTCAAGCCTCTCGGATAGATCGCAAATTCAAACCCTAGGTTTGAATCATTTGGAAGGTATACGACTGAATTTATTTTAACTGTTTATAGCACCTTAAAGCGCTACGGATTTTGATTTCACGATAAAAATCATTTCTTTTTGCTATGTTGTCGAAATCCAGTGAAACAAGAGACACCGGGACCATGTGGACGTCTTCTAAATTCTAGAAGAGACCAGATATTTTTTTGAGCTTCCTACAATTTTTTGTGGAGTGGAACCCAATGTGAGATTTCTGAATTATAAACGATATGGAATAATGATGTATAAATTATACGATCGATATATGAGTTATATAAGAGTTGTACACCTCATGTACAAGCGTTGTATAAGTTGTATGTGCGATGTATAAGTTATATATGCGTTGTAAAAATCATGTATGTGATAAATGGAATTGAAATGATATTGAAATGAAATCGAATTTGACCTATATGGGACCATGGACGATATATATTAGTTGTGATTGTTTGGATTTGGTTGATGCGGAATTTGGTTGATAAATACGAATGGTTGATTGTGGTTAAAATCCCAATAGGATTAGTATATGGGAAAATTTGTCTGCGTACGAATTAGTAATTGAAATCTCCATTGTCAAAAGCTGCGAGGCTTTAAGGTAGAGCGAGGAGTCGTATTAGGGACGGTGCCGGTTTTAACTACCCTCCCGTTATGTTGCCCAAATTTTCTGAAATATTCCTGTGTTTGATTTATATTCATGTATTGAAATATATTCATGTGTTGGAAAATATTCATTTTTGAAATAAAATGGGTTAAACGATAAAAATAACATTTTTATCGAATGTTTGAAATAAAAATGGTTTGAATGATAAAAATAACATTTTTATCGAATGTATGAAATAAAAATGGTTCGAATGGTAAAAATAACATTTTTATAGAATGTATGAAATAAAATAGTCTGAGCGATAAAAATAACATTTTTATTGTATGTATGAAGTATATAAAATAATGACAATAAAAATCACATTTTTACTATATAGATGAATTGTTAAAAATAGTCATGTGTTGAAATAAATATCTGTTGGATAAAAATATCATTTTATCACCTATATGAGTTGAAATGGTTTTAGAAATTGAAGAACGGATTATATATATATATATATAATTGAAATAAATCGAATAACGAAGCTGCAGTTCGTATTTTGAAACCGTGATTTCAAATGATTGTACCGGGAGATCCGACCATCGGATTTTCCCGTAACCGAAACCGTTAGGTTCACTTTGGAAATATTTTTCCAATGACACCAACTTTGCAAAGATCCAACGGTTGGATTGTCTAGAATGTTGAATTCAAATCTGAATGAAAACAGTGCTAGAATGGATTATATAAATATATATAAATATAATTAAAATAAATCGAATACCGACGCTGCAATTCGTATTTTGAAATCGTAATTTCAAACGATTGTACCGGGAGATCCGACCGTCGGATTTCCCAAAATAGGAACCATTGAGTCCGCTTTGAAAAGATTTTTTCAATGATATAAGATTTGTAAAGATCCAACGGTTTAGATTTTCAGATATGTAAATCAAATTTGGAGAAAAACAGCGCCACGACCGCGTTATGGCCTGAAGCGTCGTTTGAATAAATTGGCTATGTTTAAATAAATAAAAATAGCGATAAATCATGATAAAATATTATAAACAATATGGAGTGGAAATAAACCGAATTTACCCGGTTTATTCGATATTTGATAGTTGAATGTGTTTGACGTTAAAATTACATTAACGAAATGAATTATGGATGTCAGATAATTTAACCAGTGAAATGATTTGATTTGAAATTCTAAATATACGTGAATTATTTGAAAAGACCGAGTTAATTCTCATTTCAAATAATTGTTCAACTGTTAGAAGTCGAAGATATGAAGACGGTGCAAGAACGAGGATCTTCACATCGAATGGATGGCTACTGGTGCCTTTGATGGGGGTTGCTGCCCTTAAGGGGTTACAGTGGTGGTTATCCGAACGTACTTGTTGATCGTTCGAATGTGCGAGGGCCTCTCTCTTGTATTGGACATACCGGAGAGGAATTAGGTGCCTCCGGTTTCGTTCAGACCCAGAATGGACTTGTAAATGGATGTGTGTATGACGTTGTATATTGACAACGTGGCAAGCAGAGATGCTATGATCAAGGCTTTTGTTGAAAAGCAGAGCCTTGGGGTTGATGATCAAAGCACGGCTTTAAATATCTAGCTTTGTGTTTAGCGGTGATTCACGAGCCTCATACCCCGGTATGAGCCAGAAACGGGAGAGGACATCAGGGAGGACATGCGTTTCCTTCTAGCTAGGAGTGGTGTTTTGGGTTTTACACGCTCGGGCATTTTACTTATGTGGATGATGGATAGCGAGGCTCCTCGGTTATATCGGTCGCTCAGGGGCCAATGGTTTGGTCGGTATATAACCAGTTTACGCCCCATAGGGCGGGAAAACGCAGTGTTCAGATAATTTAATCCACTCCGTATGGACCGGCCTTGACGATCCAAGGGCCCACCTGAGTCTGGGTCCTAAGTGGCGAGCTAGAGCGTCTCGAAGCGGTAAGGACAATCCCTTGCCTTGATTCATGACGGAAATCCAATTTCCAAATACGACTTCATGCAGTTTTGATTGTATACCTATATATGGCGACATAGTGGTATGAGGCATTAATGCCGTCTATGATTGATACTTATGATTGAAATTGTTTTTGAAACATATAAACACTAGTAGTAATATCAAATGCTTTTGTTTTATTCGTATCAAGCATATTTTGGCTATTATAAGGTAAAATTCTATCCTCCGGTTTGCGTTGCATTGTGTCATGGGAACTGGGTCTTATAATGACTTCATTTTTGTAAAAAGCATTGCGATGTTTTAATGATTCACTTGTTTTTAGCACTGGCAACCCAATGGAGTAAACCCGTTCCGCGTTAGTGGCTTGGTCCTGAGATTGGCCTCATTGTAAAATAAGTTAAGTAGTTGATTTCTCACACCAGTCCCATGAATGACTCATAGTTTGTTTCACTTGCAAACTCAGGTGCCCTATTTTCTACACGGGCAGCCTCGTATTCAGGTTTTAGCAGGCTCTTTCTGGATAGATGGAGCTGAAGCTGGATTCTATCACTTCTTTCTTTTTATGTTGTTCAGCTCCTGTTGTACATATTATGTTTTGATCCCGCTGTAGACATTTTATGTAAAGCTGAAACTGTATTTTGTACTAAGTATGATCCTGTATACTGTGTAACTCTGATGATTATGTTTATCCAGTGTATTCTATTGTGCATTATCTGGTGTATTTATTCTGTTATGCTGTCATTTGTTTATGTGTTATATTCCAAAGATTACCCTTGGCATCGTGGAGCGGGGTTTGGGGTCGTCACAAGAAATTTAGCAAAGGAACACTTATCACTAACCAAGAAGTAAAATCAAGCAAAGAAACATCTTTTCTGGTTTATATTTCAATAACATCCACTAACACAGGCATAAATTTCCCTTAATTTGGATTGTAATGAATTTGAAGTAGGAATTGCAAATATTTGTAGCTGAATCAAAAATTGTGAACAATTGAAACTGCATAAAGTGTGATATAAATAGTGTGGATATTTGCATTTACCTCACATATGAAACACCTTGTTGGAATTATTTTTTCATCGTTGGATCGTGCATTTTATTGTTGAAGATTCATATATCCACTGAAAGAGATCATTAAGGACTAAAAAAGAACATTTTATTGTTGAAGATTCATGCATTTTCTCATCTGATATAATATGTTTTATTTGATTGTAAAAACTGAATGATGCAGCTGCAGATTAATATGAAAGAAAGACATAAAAGACATAGGTAACAGTTTTCTCAATCGTAGGATTCTATAATAATGTCAGAATGAAACCATTCACGTGCTTTATGACTGAATTCAAATGGAAGACAAAATGTCATATTACTGACTGACATTATGCCTAGAAAACTTATATAGGTATAGCAATTTGTTGTAGAAAATAATGATTAATATATAGCCATCTACACTCATTCTCCATCAGGTTATTCTCATTTCTTAATACCATGAGGCCGAAAAACATATTCATGAGAAGTGATGACTTATCAGCTATGAGGTAAATTATATCATACACTGAAGAGTGAGGTAGAGCCCAATGGCCTATGAAATTTGCAGCTTTTGTCACGTAAAACGGTATGCTTCTCATCATTATATATAATACCTTGTCCTAGAAAATAAAAATACTCACATGTTAATTGGGTATATTAATTGTGAATTGGTTTCATATATCACTAATGTCGCATCATGTATACAACTGGTAACTGTTTTATTTATACCTGTTTATCCTTGTATTAGAGTAAGACATAATTAAACCTAACTTAATTTATTACAGAGCAATAACAATCAATGATGGATTACTAATATTAAATATGACATCTACCCTGCGGGGAAACATATTGCTACAACAAATAATAAAATAATAATCAACAGTTGCTATATTGCTGTTATAATATTATCATTGTTTTACTACAAAGGAACTGCAGTTTAGCGACTATGAGGTAAGTTCGATCATATGCAAGCTTGAGGCTATGAGAAAGAGTGAGGTAGTGCCCAATGGTCTATGAAATTTGCAGCTTTTGTCACGTAAAACGGCTTGTCCTATAAAATAAAATGAACTCACATGTTAATTGGGTCTATTGAAGATTTGCAATCAATACACAGTGTGTGTGTGAACTGATTTCATCTACACATGCTGGTGTCCCATAATATATATAGCTGGTAATTGTTTTGTCTATGCATGTTTATCCTCAGTTAGATCTAATATAATGAAACACAATCATAGTTTACTTATAATGATCAATAGTGGATTACTGATATTAAATATAACATCCACTCTGCGGGCAAACATATTGCTACAATAAATGGTGCAATAATAATCAATAGTCAACATATAGCTATTATAATATTACCATTGTTTTAGTACGAAGAAACTGGCAGTTTAGCTAAAAATTGCAGTGATATCTACAATAAAGAATATAAGTAACTGTAGCCATATGGAGAGTTGAAGTAAGCACATGAAGGATATGTTCAAATTTCATCATTGGACTATTGCTCTTTATGAAAAAATTCATTAAGAAGTTAATGGTTTATCGTTCTTCTACAGGAGTTCTAGACCATCTTGTGAATTCATGAGCTCCTCAGAGAAATTGGTGCATAGGAATCACGGATTGATTCCAGAATCACATGGATGTTACAAAGTAGTAACACTTTTCATTCCATTCAACGTTGGTACCCTTTTCCTTAAAATGTTTTCTTCTGATACGAAGGAGATTAAGATGTGCAAGTGGCAGTTCCTAAGGAAGCGTTTGCATCTCCTTGTGAAAGAGTAACCGCTTTCTTGCCTTTATAAGGTATGCTTTTCTATAGTATTCTCAATTGGCTTTTTGTGTACTTTATTCCTAAAGTTCAAAGACATATGGCAATCGGAAGGCTGTTTGTACCATGCATTAAGGTACTCTGAACTTGTCCTTGAACAATAACAGCGCTGCTATAGTATTGAGGGAGTCAGGAGATTTAGTTGGAAGATGATGTGCTCTCATTTCCTTGCAAACATAAAAAATGAGTACACTCGACTATTTGAGAAAGATAGAAATAGACATAGTGATTTGTCAGTGTGTAAGCCTTATGCTTTCAGTGATGATTTTCAAATCCTTTATATTGAGCTGCAAGGAATGATTCTTTCTTATCATCTCAATACTTGGTTGTTCACCAAGGCACGTAGATTTATATGTAAAAAATCTTACTGGGATGGGCGGGATATATTTCCATTTTCTTTTGGCTCTAAAGAGGATTCAAGTACAATGGATGAACCAGAACCTAATAAGGTATTTGATAGCATATACAAAGGTAGACTCCAAATAAAGTCTAAGATGAAGCAGCTATATTCTTGGATTACTAAATACGGAGTCATATCTTGCATCTTTCAGTGCTTTATACGGTTGGGTTATTTAAAAACAAAACAAAAATTTCAACGTCCATGCTTTGGTGGAATGAGCTATCTTTTGGGTGCCTAAATGTATTTTGTTGCCTTCAGATATGTTCTTTAATTTCTCAAAGAATTATGTACAAAACCTAAGAAAGTAACTTACCTCTCAATTGTTAGTTTAATGTTTTTCTTACTTCAATTTATAATATACACCGATGTTGTTACCCAAAAATATACAAGTTATCCTATAAAGGAAAATGTGGAGAGAAACGTTGGTGCTTCAAATCTTAGCCTGGTATGATTTTGTATTTTATATTTAGAAAATTCATTAATGAGGACAATGACATAGCTACTGCATCTCTGCAGTCACACAATCAACTGGCCATTGTTTTTTAATAATATCTTCTTTGCATGATTTCAAGGAAGTTAGAAGATTGAGCAGTATTGTGTAGAAATTGGTAGAAACGCTGCTTATATCTAGTAAGTCACTTATTTTCATTTCTGTGTTATTTTTCCTTCCATTTTCCTAGTTTTCATAATTATTTCATTAGTGGTACATATTAGGTTATTGGACATGTATCAAAAAAATGTTACCTGTTTGTTTATGTTAGGTATGAAAATTTGCAATTTGTTGTTTTTTCCAATAATAATAATAATGTACTACAATGTAGACATATTTGTTTCTATATGTAGAGGTAAACTTAATAATTTTGTTGAGTCTATTGGTGTGAATTATATTCGATTTTATTGGTGTAAATTATATGTCAAATTATATTTGATTTCATTGGTGCAAAAACTGAATTGTTTTACTCGACGACCACTTTTTGCAGGTATGGATTCCAATAAGATAATATGATGAACATGGTGCGTAGAAAGCGTTTACGAGCAAGTTTGGTAATCTTTATCTGTATTTTATATTATCAACCTTATACTTGGTGTTATTGCAGTAATATTTGTATACTTTTTTGTTCCTTTGAAGATATGGTTTACTTTTGTTCGATAGTCAATTGTTTATGGTAAATTTGACCATGAAATATCTTTTTATATTTTTTAGCTTTTAATCTGGAGAAGGTTTGATCTATTTATGGTGTTGAAATTATTAATTGCGTATTTTAAAATAATTTACTTATCTAGAATTCGCAACGCATCGGTGGTGTGATATATTATCAGTTTGAAACATATTTTAAGTATTTCTGATTGTCAATTTGAAACACTTAATAAGTGTTGTTAGTTATCATCTTGAAACATCTATTAAGTGCTGCTGATCGTCATCTTGAATCAGCTACTAAGTGTTGTTGGTTGTTAATTTGAAACACTCACTAAGTTTTACAGTTCATCAAATTGAAACACCAGCTAAGTGTTTCAATTTATTCATCCGAAACACCTGCTAAGTGTTCCAATTTGTCAATTAGAAACAAAATATAGGTGTTTCAAAAATTTGCAATATGATAATCTACAACATCTAAAAAGTGTTTCTAAATTTTTTTAGCAACAATTCATTACCGTTTCAAATTGTCCATTTTGGTGTTTTGAGGCCTTAGTGAATATTGAATGGCCTACAAGTACGCAACTTGCCATACTCCATTCGCATTAGATTATGGCTTTGAACCAGTCATACCTATCGAGCTCGAAGTCCCTCTCGTCGAACTGCCTACAATGATCCTCTGGCTAACAAGGAGCTCCTCTTGGAGTCACTTAACATGGTTGATTAGAAGTGAGAGGAGGCCGACTTGCGAGCTACAGGACAAAGACATTGGGTTACTTGGTATATAATAAGAAAGTTCGACCTAGAACCTTTGAATTTGGCGTCCTTATCCTTAAGCGCATTTTTCTTGGACTCATCCACATGGGACCTAAGTGGGAAGGACCTAACGTCATTCAACAAAAAATTAAAAAGGAGCTTTCATGTTAACGATTGTTGATGGCGACCAGCTTCCAAAAGAATAGAATGCTGGGCATATATGGAACTTTAACTTAAGCTTTCATTTCCAGTTCATTTTATAAGTAACACTTTGCTTTCAAACAATGTAATAAGGTTATGACACCCCACCCTGAGACCCACCTTAGTAAAGAGCACTGAAGTGTAATACTATCTTTTAGAGCAGAGAATGGGCTAGTTAAGGGTGACTATTCGTAGATTTGCATTAACAAGTCTTAAATACGTCGATGATGTGCTATCTGTTTTTTTCATGTGGCTCGACATACTTAATATTGGTATAATAAAACTCTACGATGGCTACAGGATCAACTCAGAACATGGTACATTATACAAGCAATCATAGCTCATAGAACAGATTACATAATGTTACAATAATAGAATACAATGAAAACATGTGTTACAAATAAATAATTATACAATTATTTTTCATATAACAAGATATAAATGAATGAGCACGAGGCTCAAATACTCAATACACAACTGGAAGCAACGTCGAGTGATAAATCCAATAGTCACACGGCTAAGTCCCAAGCACAATAGCTATACCTGAAACATCTCGGTCTGACCCGGGGAATACACACACGGGTCAATCTAGCTTACAGATTAGCATAATAATGGGGTAAACGAAACATCAACAAATATAGATTCCTTCTCGTCTGAGATGGAATCACAGAGATACAGATGCATACTAGCAACATAGCACCAAAGAGAAGAAGAAATTACATATATATGTATCCTAAGGATTGACGAGATACTCAATATCAACGTTGAATATCTGTTGAAGTCTAAGGCATCTACTTTATCAAAAGTCGACACACATAACCCAAATGAGCCAAATGCCTTTATATTATTCAAATGCAATAATAACATATGTGAACTCGAGTGAGTTCACATGACTCCAACTAAGCCAATAACAACAAACACCAAATTATCAAAATAAATGGATTTAAGATCCAAAATCATCAAACACAAATGTGTGATCTTACGATCAATTCATCATAAGCAATGTGGATCCAACATCATGACATATTGTTAAGGATCCAGTATCACTAATATACCAAGTAAAATATGATCATACGATCAAGTCACCAAAAGCAAAAAGGATCCAATATCGTAGCATATAGATAAGGAACCAATATAAAAAAACACCAATATATGTGAACCTAAGGTCAAATACATCAGAACAACGAATCCCCAACAACAATTCCCCAGAATAATCAAAATCATCGGAAATCACCAGAAAACAAAAGCAACAGATTATTGGAATCCAACCATTGGATTGGCATGCTAAATCCATGCCTGCATGTGCTAATACACAAGGCTAGTACTAATAATATAAGGTACTTATTAGATGACCAAAAGGTCATTATATAACGAATAACATAAGGAACACCGAGTTAACTTGAAAGTCTAGTACTGATAATAACATCGGAATGTGCAATGACTTACAGATAGTAATCAGAATAGTGGTAACTACGCATCCCATACCACACATATCCACTATTAGTTTACTAATTGCTTATCAATTCCACGCAGAAAACACCTGAACATCAAATCAGCAGAAATATCAAATCACCAAAGACATGAAATCATCAAAAACATTAAGTCATCAAAAACATAAAATCATCTGTTTCAATTAAACGATCAGGGATTAACCGATTATGTATACCACTACATGCTATATTGCAGGGTTTATGATATCGTTTAGCCTCCATTACGTCTTCTCGAAAGGTGCATAAAGGTGTGGTTTTTATATAAGAAAATACTTGGTTTTCAAAAGCGGGTTTATAAAACGGTTTCCATAAATCATTTGATTTCCTTCTTAAAATCTTATAATTTTGTTAACAAATTTATACTATTGTTTTGAGGCCATTTTAATACTAAACCTAAAATCATAAGATTTTTTTATCTTCAAAATATAAAGAGAACGATATTTATTTAAATAGTAAAACGCATTTCAAAACATGCATGAGTGTATGAAATGCCATCGAAAAACATCTCAATCCTCAATAAATTCATCAATGAAAACTTTCCTGAATCTAACCGTGAATCAATCACAATGTATATACATGGTTTACCAAGTTCAGAGTGATGGAAACTAAGTAAATTGGCCTTAGGAATTCATTAAAACAAAGTCCAAGCACTAAAAAGCCACAAAAATCCACAGATAAACAGGAATTAATACCTATGCAAAATACAAAGAGTGGGGCGACTCATTATTTAAGTGTGTCGACCCAAAGGAATAGTGGGTCGACCCTGCGTTACAAACTTAGTTTGGGTGAAAAACCGATGAAACCCTGACTTTGATGATTTGATTCACCTATTTTGGATGATCAAAATTGCATGAAACTTTGCAGTTTTTTATACTAGTAACCCATCAACAAGAAGAAACTGAAATGGCATCAATCCAATGAACAACGATCAAGATATCAACATTAAAAGTAGTAAGTTTGGTGTTTTTTACAACTGAGATGATTTTTCACAATAAGCTACGTATTTTCATTCGATAGAGAACAAAATTATGCTGGTAACACAAAAAGGGCTAAGCTAGAAGGATTGAGTCTACCGACTCACCTTGATTGGAATTTTGGCGAGATTTTCATTAATTAGGAGCTGAAGGAAGCTAATTTGAGACATGCAACAACACTTGAAGGAGAAATAGCAGCATGCAACAACACAGCTGTTACAACTACTTTTCCTTGATGAATAGAGAATGAGGAATGGTCATGCTTGAGATGGAGATTGATAGGCTTCAAGCAATATATAAGCTAGAGATTGCTAGCATTCGGATTTGAGGAGGAGAAAGAAGCCATTTCTTTCCACTGTGTTTTTCTCCAAAAAAGAAGAAGAAGAGGGAGGAAATAAAATACGTATATTCTTCCTTCAACTAACATCCAGAAATAAATTAAAGAGGAAGATTGGGCTAACACCCAACCCAAAGCCCAAAGCTAAGATAACTATGTTAATTTAACACAAATTCACCATTTTCATAATAAAAACACATACTAACCCTTAGTTAAACACTACTAACACATTTTAAACTACTTAACACGCTCTCACACAACACTAATTTTAACTGTGTTAAATTTTATAGCCTAACACACAATTTAATTACATAAAACATATTAACATAAATTTAATTATCAATTTTACAGAAACATACTAATATAAATATCTTTTGTCAAAATATTCATTTTACACTAAAACTTGCTAACATTTTAGAACAAAGCTCACATACATGCCTCATAAATTTAAACAAACCAAATAAACTACAAATAAAAAATATCTTCAACCTTTAATATAAATTATCAACCAACGTTTGAATTTCTAAATTGAAAATAAGCCAATTACTTCATTATTTATCATTTTACAAATCACATGTTTACTATGCTACAACAATCTACAAAAATCCATTGTTGTATTATTATTATTTTAAATCTATCAACATAATTTAAAGCACAATTCCTCGATTTTATTTTGGCAAGAATACATCTTGCATTTAAAACCCAAATTAGCATTTTAGTATTTATTCCAACCCATAAGTATCATTAATATTGTAAATATATTTTCTCTTAAAAAACTTATCTCTTATTAATCAAAATATATTTTAAAACACTTAAATATCGATTTCTAATCGATATTATATACATTTATTTTCAATATCCACTTTAATCATTAAACTATGGTTTGTAAATACAGATTGGAATAATTACCTATTATATTAAAACACTCAATTTGTTTCAAACACATGAATTATGAAAACCACATATTCCCTATCTTATGTTTAGAATATTATAATAGTTGCACTCCCAAACTCGTATTTTATTCTTTGCAGATTTGAAATGTGGAAAACATACAATAGTCTACTTAGTCCAGGTACTAAAAAATGCAGGTTGTTACATACTCTGCCCCTAAGATAAATTGTGCCCCCGCAATTTACTTAGATTAATGAATAACTAACTCATAATTCCAAGTTGCTTATCATAATCCATCTCTTAAAAGAACTTCCAAACTTAAGAAGCGAACATATGGTATTCAAATTTTTCTAAAACAAATAAATTCGTAATACCAAAATTTCCAACATAAACTTACCGAACGTTATAAAAAGTTTAAACTATTTTCAACAACTCATTAACTCCCAAGGTATAAACAACACAACTTACACTTCACAAGGCGTATTTTGAAATACCCATTCACAAATTTAGCCTTGTAATAAATATTCGACGCTGCCTTTCCATCAAAGCTTTTACATTTCCTTAAACAATGGCTGCTACTTGGATTTTTAATCATCAAATCGCCATGTCCCGATAATTATATTAAATTCAATGGATGTAACCATCAAGTAAAATTAATTGTGAAAGTATATCCCAAAACTAACACACTCGCTTCAGGTGGTTACGCATTTAAAACACTTTTACATTCAAAAAATTATAAATTTCCCTTTACAACTAGATTAGAATATCATTAAACCATCCATTTTACAACAGTTCTCCTTAAAAACTGGATGCGAAGTCGATATTTCATCGCCATCGCCTCGCCAGATTTACCATATTTGTATCTCATATGGTGGTTTGACACTATCCAAACATAATTATTTGATTCCTTATCTTTCATCAAATCTCATTTTATTGCTCATCTTTGGTGTTTGATAGTCTCGAATCAGTGTTTAAGAAATTTCTACTGATACCACTGATCAGACGTGTCAATCAAAACCCATAAGACACTTGATCGACCATTCAACATAGAAGACGATCACCAATTCAGATTCACACAAGGTTGTTTTCATTACTTCATATCTTCAACGTTCTCGACTTTACCCAAGTAAAACAACCCAATCTCACAGCTTATTTAGTTAATCACCGGGTTAGAAAGTATTTAAGCATTAACACTTATTCATCACCATTATCCATCCCTTAACCTCACGATTAACTGTTATGAATTTAGCACAACCGAAGTAGTTCACTTGCATCTGTTGTGCAACCCAAATTTTATTTATTTCAATTCTAAAACTCTTTATCTTAAGTGAACACCGCACTTAAATTTAGTTTGAACAAAAGCCATTTAATTTTATTTCCTTGTCTAACCATCTATTCAATCACTAAGGATAGGGCAAAAAAATTCTCAAATTTTTAACCTAAAAACTAAAAACCGGAGGATTTTGAGGATGGAATATTTTCTATAAAATCATACAATGAAAGATAAGCACCAAACAATGGATTATTGTGGGATAAACTACTCATTCCTAAGCATGTTCCTTACAAAAAGATTTCACTCGACTCACCTATAGGAAACGCAAGATAAGGATAACAAGGAAGGGGAAATGCAGACACAGCCAATATTCTTCTTCATTGTAACCCATGTACCATTCTGGTTCTGTGTCTAATGTACTTTGTTCTGAATCTTTGTTTTGATACCAAGGTAACACTCCACCCTGAGACCCACCATAATAAAGAGCACTAACATGTAATACCATCTATTAGAGCAGAGAGTTAGGTGGGTTAGGGGCGACCATTCTTAAATTTGCATTAACAAGTCTTAAGTACATCGATGATGTGCTCTCTCTATTTTTTTCATTTGGCTCGACATACTTAATACTGGTATAATACAACTCTACAATGACAATAGGATCAGCTCAGAACACAGTACATTATATACACAATCGCAGCTCAAAGAACAGATTATGTAATATTACAACAATAGAATATAACAAATACATGCGTTACAAGTAAATAGTTATACAACACTTTCTCATGCAACAAAATACAAATGAATGAGTACAAGGCTCGAATGCTGATCACACAACTGGAAGAAACTTCAAGTGATAAATCCAATAATGACACGGCTAAACCCCAAGCATGACAGTTATACCTAAAACATCTCGATTTGACCCGAGGAATACACACATGGGTCAGTATAGCTTACAAATTAGTATAACAATGGGGTGAACGAAGCATCAACGAATATAGATTCCTTCTCGTCTAAAATGGAATCATAGGGACACAGATGCATACTAGCAACAAAGCACCAAAGAGAAGAACTTACACCTAAATGTATCCTATGGATGGACGAGATACTCAATATCAACATTGAATATCTGTTAAAGATTAAGGCATCGACTATATCAAAAGTAAACACACATAACTCAGATGAGGAAAAGAGCTTTACATAATTCAAATGCAACAATAACTCATGTTGTAACGACTTGTATTTTACGTATCGTTAGACATAAAATAATTATATTTTATTATCTAGTGGTCGGATCATTCTCAGATTTTATTATGTCGTTCATGGGGATGTGAGACATGTCCATGAATTTTTTACCAAATTCAAGTATGACCATTTTGCCCTTGAGTTTACTATTTGTGCCATAACTTTTGATAGAGATCGAATCACGCATTGAGATTGATTCTATTGGATTAGAATAGTTGTTTACGATTCAATAGAGTGTTCATATGAAGGATTTGGTTCAGCGGTTTGGGAGGAATCACTATTTTAAGTTTCAGCTTGTGTTTAAGCAGACTGATCAGTAGCTAATGGGTTGGTTAGCCAAACCCATCAGACCAAGACTAGTAAAATATAAATAGGGGGACTTGGGAAGAGAAATAGGGTTACTCTCTTCATTTTAAGTTTTAAGTTGGGCATCTGTGGTTCTCCAGGTTCAGCCTAAAACCCTATTTCTCCATTCATTTCAATCAATTTCGTTGTAGATTGCATCTAAAAGATAGATCATCATCAAGAAGAGTAGATCATCATTAAAGAGAATTAGATCACATCATATTTCATCAAATTTAAGGGGTATCAGCGTTGTCCATATCTGATCTCATTGTATCTACATCAGATCTAGAAATTTTTGAGTGATAAATATCTCTCACACGGAAGCTACAGATTGTATGGGTAAATTAGGATCATATTCATATGTTTCTGGCTAAAATCACCTTAGATCTAATCAAATATGCTTAACGCAGACCTAGAAACCCTAGGAAAACCTAATTTGATCATATTAACCAGAAAACTATTAGATTAATAATGTTTATTCATATGTTTAGATCCAAATCATGCTATATCTCATGTATATAATAATCTATGCTATGTTTAAGGATTGTTTATGCTTGTATGATCATTATTGTATGGATTGATGTTTTTTTGATTGACTTGATTACATTGCTTGAGTTGTATGTTAGATGATTTATCGTAGAATTATAGGATTGAAGAACATAGCAACCCAGTGGTTCAGATGATCGGATTCAGATGAAACTTGGAGAACGCGCTCTGGAAGATAAGAGAATGGGCCATGCAAAATTTGGTGCCCAAAGGCACTAAGTATTAGGGTCGGCACCGACCCATAGGGAAAGGTCGTATGGTGTTGGATTTTGGTGTGTGGCTTTGCATTGGAAAGTCGTGGCTGCTGGTGAAATTTCAGACCACTCGGAGTTGATTTGTGATGGGTCGAAGGCTGACAGCTCGAGATATGAATAACTTGTAAAAGCTTCAAAACGAACATCAAAACAATTGGAGATTGGACTGGAAGAATGCATTCGAGTCATGAACGGATATTGGGCCGACCATTGAGCCAAATTGTCTAAGTGGATGGGTCAACATCGACCCATAAGGGTCGGCACCGACCCATGAAGGTAGGTCACATGGGGACTTAGTTGTCTTGGCTTCCAGATGTTGTTGGTGAAGTTTGGATTGAAATGGACTTCAAATGATCGATGTGCAACTCAATGATGACTAGTGCTTCGATTGTGAACTCAGGCAGGAGTGGTCGAAGCTAAGTTTATGTGATACTGGTTGTGGTATACGATACTGTGTGATGATGAGTTGACTCAAGTACGAGCTAATCAGGTGACTTGGGTAGGAGTTAAGCAAAGATGATAATGGAATTAGTTCAAGAGGCTGCTTGACTAAAGAAATGATGTCTCCAAGAAGAAAGGCTTGACATATTTGATTCGCCGAGGGATCGTTGGTTATCGAAGTGTTCTAGTGGACTCAAAGAAGAGGTACCGTGGACGCCCATAAGGATCAGGTAGGATCCAATACCTTGGATCACTCAGGTAGAAGTGATCTAGTTGTCTCAGTTTGGAGACAAGCATACAAGTCACAATGGCGTATGGTAGTTTGGCTAGAATGGGGGTTTTCCATTAGCCCTTTTGACCAGTGAAATGCAAATTCGATAATCAATGGATTCACGGCTGTAGTCAGTGATGGCTAGGACATCATATGTTATTGATGCTACAGTTGATTTTGTGTTTTATTCTCTGTTTTCTCTGTGTAGGCCATCCCTGTAGGATGTTTAAGAGAAGCGGGATTCATGGTTGTCCTTTATTATTTCTGGTGTGACATGTGATGGATGATTTTCATGTGTTAACTTGTTGGTTGTTAGGAAGATCAATTGGTTGATCCGCCTATACTCATATTATCCTGTATAACTATTATTAACTATTTTATCACTAATAAATACTGTTGTATGACTCAAGATTTTATGTTTCCCTCTTATTACCTTGGGTTTCACCAAGTTGATGGTGGTCAGACTGAGTAGTAGGTAACTAGTTTGGTGTCGGTGTTGTTGTGCGGTGATGAGCAGGAGGCTAGCATGTTATTACTATCTACTATTAAGCTATTTCTTTCTAATTCCACTATATGTTGATGTTATTGAGACTCTAAGGTATGTAGTGAGGCATATTATATTCAAAGATTCATGTACCGAGATGTATTATACTCAAGATTCTATGGTTTATGGAAATTTGATTCTCTCTTTAGTTGTACTTCATTACTATATCCTGTTGTATACTTTTTATTATATATTATCCATGCGCTGTGAGTTATACAGAAGGTTCTATTTTCGAATTATTCTACCCAGATGATCGTTCTGTATCAGCCTTGCGCGTCATATAGTGCACTTCTCCTTAGTTATGTGTAGGATGCATGGGGAGGTCATCACATTTGGTATCAAAGCGAGGTTAATTAATTTTACCCAAATTTCATGAAGGTATAAAAGTATGAGAGACGTATTTGTAATTTTATTTGGATGATTACTATATTATATACATATATAGTGTTGTATAGTATGTTAGTAAGCACTTAAACACCAATGCAACTTTATCTAATGTGAGTTGACTCTTGTTTCAGAGTAAGGATGAGTCAACGAACTTCGAGACATGCTGCTAGGAACGAGCCTGCGACTAAGGGGGTAGGCGAAGGTAGCTAGTCTAGAGCTGCAGCTGTTATGCCCGATTATCCTACTATGTTCGAAGCCATGATGGCAGCGATCATGAGGAGGATGCCCACTCCATAAGCGGCGGTAGTACGAGGTGTTCATGTGCAGGCACCTAGAGTTTTTGATTTTGCACAGCTCTGCAAGGAGTACTCTTCTCTAGGTGGCAAGCCATTTATTAGGACGGAGCTGGTTGTTGAAGCCCAAAATTGGTCGAATACTTATGTTCGATTTTTTGGAGACTTAGGAATTGACGATGCAACTAAGCGAAAGCTTCCATCGAGACAACTAAAAGGATAATCGATGGGTTGGTGGAACTCTATTACTTTAGAGACTTTGGATGATCATATTACTTGGGACCAGTTTAGGACTAAGTTTGAAGGGAAGTTCATTTCTATGGTCCAGAAATCGATGTTGTTTAAGAAGTTTGTTGAGTTAAAACAAGGAGTGAGGCCTATATCTGAATTTATGATTGAGTTTGAAGCTTTTTCCAAGTATGCTTGTTCGTATATCGAGACTCCTTATTAGAAGAACAAGAAATCCATCTTGGGGTTATATGAGAGTATTGGGAAGCAACCGAGTGACCATATTGATGACTCTTTTGAGAAACTGGTCGAGAAGACACTAAGGACGAAAAGCCTGTTTCTGCAAAAGGCTGAGGACGTTGTTGAAAACAAAAAGGAGGATTCAAAACCACAACAAGGTGGTGGTAATAAGAAAAAGTGGAATGGAAAACGGGAACAACAACAAGGAAATAATGCCAGGACAAGTTAAAAGGCGAGGTTATTGTTTTAATTATTAACAGAAGGTTCATTATTCCAATGAGTGTAAGAAACCTAAGGGGGAGGGAAAGTGTTATAACTGTGATAAACCTATACATATGAGGAAGAACTGTCCAGAACCACCAAAAGGTAAGAAGATTGTGAAGGTATATGCTTGGGAAGCTGTTCTATCTTCTTCTAGGGGTCCGAATACAGAGGAGAAGGGAAAGAATGTTATTGTGCAAGGTACGCTTACTATTAGAGATGTTTCGGTTCGAGTTTTGTTTGATACTAGAGCATCACATTCTTTTATTTGTAATGAGCTTATTTGCAAGCTATGTGTCTAACTTGCGATCACAGATAGACCATTAGTCGTGACCTATCCAGCAGGGGGTTCGTCTAGCCTTTGTATGCTTTGTCGTGGTCTAGTTTTATCGAGTCATGGTTGCTCTTTTATGTGTGATTAGTTTGCTTTGAATTTCTCTAGTTTGGGATTATTTTGGTATGGACTGGCTCAAGGAGTATGCAGCTATTGTTGATTGTGAGAGGCTTGAGGTGACAATCAAGAATGTAGAAGGACGAATGATTGTGATACGTTGTCTACCATAGGACGGGGTTCTGGTTAGCTTTTTAAATTTTCTTGTGATTCCACGTGATGGATTGTCATTTATGCCAATAGTACAAGCATTTTCTTATGTGTTTGACAAAGTCAAAGTGTTGCCTCCACATTGAGAGATTGAGTTTCAGATTGATTTAGTGGATGGCGCCAGACCTGTTGTTATGCTTCTTAGGCGGATGGCGCCTAAGGAACAACGAGAGTTGGAGGTGCAAGTGAATGATCTTTTGAGTAAAGGATTCATTCGGAGAAGTGTGTCTGAGTGGGCGCACCAGTTGTGTTAACGACCAAGGTTGATGGATCATTACGATTGTGTGTAGATTATGGTAAGCTGAATAAGTTGACCAAAAAGAACAATTATCCATTACCGAGAATAGATGTCTCATTTGATTAGCTTCATGAAGCCAAGGTGTTTTCCCAAATGGATTTGGCGACGATATTTCACCAATTTAGAGTGGCTAAGGATAGTGTGCCGAAGACTACTTTTAGGACACCATCCGGATTTTATGAATAGCTGGTAATGCTATTTGGATTGACTAATGCACCGGCATATTTTGTGGATCTCATGAATCAAGTTTTCTGAGATCAATTGAACAAGTTTGTACTTGTGTTCGTGGATGACATATTGGTTTACTCAAGGGATGAGGAAGTACATAAGACGCACTTAAGGATTATTTTGGAAATCTTGCGAAAACATTAGGTGAGGGCTAAGTTTTTGAAATGTCACTTCTGGAAGGAAGAAGTAAGATTTTTGGGTCATGCCGTATCATGATAAGGAACAGCGGTGGATCTCGCCAAGGTAGCAACAATCCAAGATTGGGATCGACCCAAGAATGCAATGGACGTTAGAAATTTCCTTTGTTTAGCTGGATATTATCGACGAATTATCAAGGATTTCTCTAAGATGGCTGCACCATTAACCGGATTTATGAAGAAGAATCAAGTCTTCGCGTGAGATACGAAGTGTGAGCAAGCTTTTGGAATTCGAAAAGAGAGAATGACAAGTGCTCCTGTGTTGACTATTCCAAATGGGAATGAGGAGATGGTAGTATACATCGATGCATGTGGCACTGGACTTGGAGTGGTGCTAATGCAAAATGATAGAGTTGTGGCTTATGCGAGGTGACAACTAAAGCCACACGAAAGGAATTACCCGACTCACGATTTAGAGTTAGTGGCGATAGTGTCTGCTCTGAAGATTTGGAGGCATTATTTATTAGGAGTTAAGTTCGAGTTGTTTACTGATCATAAGTCGCTGAAGTATCTTTTCTTCCAAAAGGATTTGAATCTTAGGCAGCAAAGATGGTTAGCCGTCGTATAATTTAGAAATAGCCTATACTTCGGGAAAAGGTAATGCAGTGGCCAATGCGTTGAGTCGAAGACATGCGAGTTTGGGAAACCATGTTCACAGAATGGAAGTATCTCAAGTATTTGTCCAGATTTGCTTTTAGGCATCATTATGAGTTATAACCCGAGATGTTAGCAAGCTTTTCGATAAGACCGACTCCCATCGAAAGGATTGGCTAAAGCCAAAAGCGAGACGATAAGCTTAGAGAAATCGTTTGAGGGTTAGAGATGAGAGTTGAACCAGAACAGATTAAGGATTTCGAAGTCGATCGAGATGGTTGGCTTCGTAAGAATGGAGGAATGATTGTTCCTAATATCGATGGATTGAGAGATGAAATCTTAGGGAATGTCATCGCCCTAGATTGACGATACTTCCAGAAGGTAATAAAATGTATCGAGATATGAAGTGAGTTTACTATTGGGAAGGTACGAAAGGGATGTTGGGAAATTTATCTCAAAGTGTACGAACTGTCAGTTGGTTAAAGCTGAGCAAAAGAAACCAAGCGGATCGTTATAGCCATTGGAAGTTCCTATGTGGAAATGGGAGCAAGTATCGATGGATTACCTATGACAAGTCCAGGAAATGATAGCATTTGGGTTATTTTGGATCGCTTGATATAAAACGCAAGGTTTATTCCTATCAGTTCAACTAGGACGACATCGAAGTTGGCTGAGCTATATCTTAAGTGGATAGTACGATTCCATGGGATTCAGAAGAGTACTGTTAGTGATCGAGATCCGTTGTTTACCAAAGGATTTTGGAAGAGTTTGCAAGAGACGTTGGGAACAAAGCTATGTATGAGTATGTTTTATCATTCTCAGATGGATGGTCAAACTGAAAGGGTCAATCTAGTATTGGAAGATCTTCTTAGAGCTTGTGTATTGGATTTTGCAGGATCGTGGGAAGGTCATCTACATTTAGTCGAACTTGCTTATAATAATAGCTACCAGTCGAGTATATGACATCGTATAAGGCGTTGTACGATAGACCGTGTAATTTCCCATCTTATTGGTTAGAAATCGGCGAAAAATTAGTACCTGGGCCTGAGATGATAAGAGAAATGATGGATATTATTAAGATCGTCCGACAACAAATGAAGGCATCCCAAGATCATCAGAAAGGTTATGCCGATAAGCGACATAAAGATTTGGAATTCGCAGTTGGAGATTTGGTATTTGTTAAAATTTAACCTTTGAGGAATACAGTTCGCTTTGGGAAGAAAGGAAAGTCAATGCCAAGATTTATTGGGTCGTTTCTGATCATTGAGCATATTGGAAAGCTTGCTTATAGATTGGACTTACTTGAGAAGATGACAAGCGTACATAATGTTTTCAAGTATCATTTTTACGGAAGTTCGTGCATGATTCGAATGTTACGGTATCTCCAGATCAGCTTGAAGATTTCGAAGTCGAGCCTGAAGTTTCCAGGCCTCATAAGCCGCTTCTCTTGCAGGGAATGACACGAAACAACTTAGAAGGAAGGTTGTTAAGCTAGTCAAGGTATAATAGAGAAAGAACGATGAAGATTGCACTTAGGAAACATAAGAGAGTATGAAGTTGACCCATCCAGAACTCTTCGAGTGGTATGTCCCATATATTTTATCTTACTTATGTCATTGTGTCTTGTGCTATTAGGATTTTGCATGCTAGGATAGGATTTTGGTTGTATGGATTATTGAATGCTAGATTGAATGGTAGATTGGCTACTCGTAAATGGTAGGCATATAGGATGTTGTGTTTGCTTGGGATTTCGAAGGCAAAATTTCTAAAGGGGGAGAATGTAACGATTCATATTTTACATATTGACCGATCGTTAAATAATTATATTCTATTTTCTATTGTTCAGACTATTCTTAGAATTTAATATGTCATTCATGGGGATGTTAGACATGTCCATGATTATTACCAAATTCAAGTATAACCATTTTTCCCTTGAGTTTACTGATTGGGCCATAACTTTTGATGGAGATTGAATCAGGTACTGGGTTCGATTGCATTGGATCAAAGTGGTTGTTTACAATACCATAGAGTGGTCATATAAAGGATTTGGTTCATCGGTTTGGGAGGAATCGTTGTTTTAAGTTTTAGCTTATGTTTAGGCAGACTGGTCAGCAGCTAATGGGCTGGTTAGCCAAATCAATTAGACCTAGACCAGCAGGTATAAATAGGGGAACTTGGGGACATAATTCGGGTTACTCTCTTTATTCTAAGTTTTAGGTTGGGCGTATGTGATTCTCCAGGTTCAACCTAAAACCCTATTTCTTCGTTCTTTTCTTGCAAATTCATTGTAGATTGCATCTAGAAGATAGATCATCGTTAGGGAAGAGTAAATCATCATCAAAGAGGATTAGATCACATCATATTGCATCAAATTCAAGGAGTTTCAGCGTTGTTTGGATCTGACCTCATTGAATCTACAACGAATCTAGAAATTGGTGAGTGATAGGTATCACTCACACGGAAGCTACGGATTATATGGGTAAATTAGGATCATATTCATATGTCACATGTTAAAATCACCTTAGACCTGATCATATATGCTTAGCTCATACGTAGAAACCATAGGAAAACCTAATTTGATCATATAACTAGGAAATTGACAGATTAATCATATTTATTCATATGTTTAGATCCAAATCATGCAAGATCTCATGTTTATGATATGTTTGTGCTATATTCACGGATTGTCCATGTTTGTATGATCATTATTGTATAGATTTATGTTTTTTTGATTGAATTGATTGCGTTACTTGAGTTGTATGTTAGATTGTTTGCCGTAGAATCATAGGATTGAAGAACAGAGCAAATCGGAGGTTCAGATGATCGAATTCAGACGAAACTTGCAGGAGGTGCTATCGTAGACAAGAGAATGAGCCATGCAAAATTTGGTGCCTAAAAGCACTAAGTATTAGGGTCGGCACCGACCTATAGAGAGAGGTCGTATGGTGATGGATTTTGGTGTGTAGCTTTCCGTTGTAAGTCGACGCTACTGGTGAAATTTCAGACCATTGGGAGTTGATTTGCGATGGGTCGAAGTTTGATTGCTTGAGATATGAATAGACCGGCAGAAGCTTCAAAACGAACGTCGAAACGATTGGAGATTGGTCCGGAAGAATACCCTCTAGACATGAATGGATATGGGGCCAACCACTTAGCCAAACTGGCTAAATGGATGGTTCGGCACCAACCCATGAGGGTAGGCCAGGGAAGCGTGAATCTTTGGGGGCTTGGTTGTCTTGGCTTCCTGATGTTGCTGGTGAAGTTTGGATTGAAATGGATTTCAGATGATCGACGTGCAACTCAAGATCAATGGTGCTTCGATAGTGAACTCAGGCAGGATTGGTCGAAGCTAAGTTGATGCAATACTGGTCGTGTGATGTTATATGATATAGTGTAATGATGGGTTGACTTAGGTAGGAGTTAATCAGGTGACTCGGGCAGGAGCTAACTAGAGATGATAATTGAATTACTTCAAGAGGCAGCTTGACTAAGGAAGTGATGTCGCCAAGAAGAAAGGCTCGACAAATTTGATGCGCCGAGGGATCGTTAGTTATCGAAGTGTTTTAGCGGAATCAAAGCAGAGGTGTCGTAGGGACACCATTAAGGATCAGGTAGGATCGAGTACCTTGGATCGCTCGGTTAGGAGTGATATAGTTGTCTCAGGTAGGAGACAAACATACGAGTCATGACGGCGTATGGTAATTTAATTAGAACTAGGATTTTCCATTATCCCTTTTAGCCAGTGATATGCAAACTCGACAGCCAATGGATTCACGGCTATAGTCGGTGATGGCTAGGACATTGAATGTTATGGATGTTATGGTTGATTTTTTGTTTTCTTCTCTATTTTCTTTGGGTAGGCCATCACCGTAGGATGTTGAAGAGAAGCATGATTTGGTGTTGTCCTTTCCTATTTTTGTTGTGACATGTGATGAATGGTTTTCACGTGTTAACTTGTTGGTTGTTAGAAAAATCAGTTGGTTGATCCGCCTATACTCATATTATCCGGTGTAACTGTTGTTAGCTATTTTATTACTCACAAAAACTGTTGTCTGACTCAAGGTTTTATGTTTCCCGCTAATTACCTCGAGTTATTCACCAATTTGATGGTGGGTAGACTGAGTAGTAGGTAATAGGATTGGTGCCGGTGTTGCTGTGCGATGATACGGAGGAGGCTGGCTGTAACAACCCACATTTTACATATCAGATGATCGTAAAATATTTTTATTTTATACCCTGAGGGTTGGATCATTCTCATCTTTTTCGTATGTTGTTTATGGGGATGTAAGACATGTACATAATTTTTACCAATTTTGTTTGTGACCATTTTGCCCCTGTCAGTCTTGTGCAGGGCATAACTTTTGACTCAGGTCGAATCAGAGGGTGAGACCTGTGCCATTGGAAAGGAATTGATGATTGCCTTTCCGTAGAGTGGTTACATTAAAGATTTGGCTTAGTGTTCGGGCAGAATCGTTGTGTTAAGGTTTCACGGTTGGTTGTTCATATTTTGGAGCCTTAGTGGGCTGAGTTGGGAAGACCCATTAGTGGGTTGGCGGAATCCTATAGATAAGGGGTGAGAGAGGAGGGAAAACGTTTACTTTCCCATTCTCTCATTTGGAGGCATTGATCTTCTTCTTCCTCTAACACCTTTCCACCATTAAAAATCCAAATCCAAGGAGGGAAATCATAGATCTACACCATTGGAGGCTAGATCTACATCAATCAAAGCAAGGATTCATTGGATCAAGGTGTTTGGTGCAAGGTTCTTGCTGTTTGGATCCTTATTTCTACCATTTTAGCTTATTTTGGAGAATCGGTGAGTGGATTACATCTCTCACATGGATTCAATGAAGTGTATGAGTAGTAGATCATGTTTTTCATCAAATTCAAGTATTTTTCCTTAGATCTATGCATTGGTAAGTTCATTTTCATGTAGATCGCCCTAGGATCTGATTTAGCAAGTTTAGATAGGTAATTTCTATGATATTTCATACGAATGTGCAAGTTAGATCCATGGTTTTTGTTCATATGCATATTTGTGGTGATTTTGGTGAATTTGACATTATCGTTGATAGAATTGTCATATTGATGATATTGTTGATTTCATAATATGCTTGTAATCCTTTTTGGTAAATTGGATGAGTTAGTTTCGTCGGATTTATCGTTTGGCGAAGTTTTGGTCGAAATCGGAGTTGAATTGCAATATGTAGGTTTTGGATCGGCCATAAGTTCGGTCGGACTAAAATTGGGTCAGACCAAAGTTGGGTCGAACGAAATTTGGGTCGGACTAAAGTTGGGTTGGACTATGGTTGGGTCGGACCAAAGTTAATTGGGTCGGACTAAAGTTGTGTCGGACCAAAGTTGGGTTGGCATAAAGTTGGGTCGGCCTAAAGTTGGGTCAGCCTATTCTGGTCAGCCATTTCTGCCATTTCTGGTCGGCTATTTCTGGTCGGACGTTTCCGAAGATGATGTGACTTCAAAATGAATTCAATTGGGAAGTTTTGAAGTGTTGAAAAGTGTTCGTTGATCAGCGTAAAACAACAAATGGTATGATAACTCAAGGATGTATTGAGTTCATGTGAAGTGACAACTCTAAAGTGTTCTAAGCTAATTAAATGTCATAATTGATAACGACTAGAGAGATGAGGGCCGAGGAATTATCTTTGTCGTAGGTTCTAGCGGACTCAAAGCAGAGGTACAATTGAAGACCAATTGTAGGTCGAGTTCCTTGGGTGTCGTGTATGTCCTAGACATGTGTTGAGTATAACGTGTAGCATGTGTTGAGTATAAAATGTGGAGTTTTGCTAGAACCGGGCATCGTGTATGGTCCTTGAAAATTGATGGCAAATTGTTTAGCCAGTCATACGATAATGAGGGTTCCAAAGCAAGGATGGCGGTGATAGCCAAAGTCAGTCATGGACGTTTGAATGCTTTATTACTCTGGTTGTACCATCCCATGGAGATTTTCTGACTTCAAATAAGGTGTTCCTTAGATGCTTGTTTGATATTGGTTTCGGCCTCTAGGGATTGTGCTTATGGGATACCAAGTTCGATTAAGGTGGTTTCCATGAGATATAACTAGATGTTGTATGAGTTGCTTTTTCCATGTATGAATGGATGCTTTAATTGCCGTGACTGAATTGTTATTCCTTTTGGTGTATGGATTGTAAAGGCTATCACTGTCATGTAATGGGGAAGGAAATTGAGAGTTCTTCTCTGGAGCTGGGTAAATTAGTTGATTATTTTCCCATTCTCATATACATCATTGATGAAGTTTGTTAGTTGTTTTATTGCTCACTAAGACTGTTGCCTGACTCAAGGTTTTATGTTTCCCCTTATTACCTTGGGTTGTTCATCCGGTTGTTGGATGGGTATACTAAGTACCAGGTGATAGGAGATGCCTTAGTGGGAACGGTGATGCTGATCGATGGCGAGCAGGAGGCTGGTGTACTATCTTTACTACTATCTAATAATTGGATTTCCGTTGTTTGCTATTTCTCTGAGTACTGTAGTAAGGCAATTTGTACAGACACTATTGTTGCTATCCACGTGTATGGGAAATACTATCTAGTTGTTATGAAAGTTTAGTGTTTTCTACTTCACTATCACTACCTGTTGTATAATTTCTATTATACTTTATCCTTGCGCTGTGAGTTTACGACAGGTTTCACTTATATACCATAACTTGATGATCGTCTATAGCTGCCTGACACACCCTTCACCGCATTATTTCTCGTATGGTGCGGGGGCTATGGGCAGTCGTCACGCTGGCGTATTATTACTATCTACTATATAGCTATTTCTTTCTAATTCCGCTGTATGTTGATGTTATTGAGACTCTGAGGGATGTGGTGAAGCATATTGTATTCAGAGATTCATGTATCGAGATGTATTGTACTAAAGATTATATGGTTTATGGAAATTTGATTCTCTGTTCAGTTGTGCCTCATTACTATATCATGTTGTATACTTTATTATTATATATTATCCATGAGCTCTTAGTTCTAAGACATGTTCTATTTTCAAATTACTCTACCATGATGATCGTTCTGTATCGGCCTGGCATGTCATACAACGCACTTCTCCTTAGTTACGTACTGGAAGTGCGGGGCAATCATCACATATGTGAACCTGTGCAGTTTATGCCCCGCTATTACCCCGCTATGACCCCGCTATATCCCGCAGCGGGTTACCACCGCTACGAATTTTCCAAATAGCCTTTGATATAACCTCTTCGCTTTAAGCTCGCTATATTACGCTATTCTCGATATATACTGTTATTTCCGCTATATTTCGTTATTCTCGCTAGATTTTTGATGACAGAAATGAATTGAAAAATGACATTTATGCATTATAAAAATTATGAAGTCAGATTTTGTAATTGAATTTTTTTAATACATATATTTAGAAACAAAAGTGATCTATATTCTGTAAAATTTAATTAACTTAAATAGAAATTTATATTCATTTATAGATATTTGCATATATTTTTGTTTGAAATTGAGAATGTACTAAATATAGTTAAACAAAGTGCTAGTTTTTTCATTTGATTATCTTTTTTACATTCTTAAAAAATACTACGAACAGGTTACATGTGCTATTTTAGAATCATTCTCTATATCCTGCTATTTCCTCGATTTATCCCCACTATGACTTTTTGGACCTCTACCGCATTGGATACGCTAAGCGCTTTAACTGCACAAATGTGAACTCAAGTAAGTTCATATGACTCCAATAAAGCCAATATTAACAAATACCAAATCATCAAAATAAATGGATTCAAGATTAAAAATCATCAAACACAAATGTATGATCTTACAATCAAGTCATCATAAGCAAAGTGGGTCCAACACCATAACATATTGATATGGATCAACTATCACCAATATACCAAGTAAAATATGACCATACAGTCAAGTCATCAAAAGCAAAGAGGCTCCAATGTTGTAGCATGTAGATAAGGATCTAATATTACAAAACACCAGTATATGTGACCTTAAGGTCAAAGACATCAAAATAATGAATCCCCTACAACAATTCACCAAAAACACTAAAATCATCGGAAATCACGAGAAAAACCAAATCGTCAGATGGAAATCCAACCACCAGAATGCATTGCTGAAGCCATGCATACACGTACTAATCCACTAGATCGGTACTACCTTATTAGATGACCAAAAGGTCATTATACACTAGATAAAATCAAGAACACCAAATTGACTCGAAGGTCTAGTGCTGGTAATAACACCAGATTGTGTCATAGACTTACAGACAGTAACCAGAATAGCGGTAACTATGTGTCCCATACCACACATTTCCACTACTAGTTTACTAATTGCTCATCAGTTCCACACAGAAAACACCAGAATATCGAATCAACATAAATATCAAATCACCAGAGATACTAAATCATCAGAAAACATCAAGTCGTTAGACATGTCGAATCATCTGCTTCAATTAGACGGTCTAAGATTAACCGATTACGTATACTGCCACATCGCATGCCATAGGCTTTACAATAACGTTGAACCTTCATTATGTCTTCTCGAAGGGTGCATAAATGTGTGGTTTTTATATAAGAAAATACTTGTCTTTTTAAAGCGGGTTTATGAAACGATATTCATAAACCATTTAATTTCTTTCTTAAAATCCTATAATTTTTTTAATAAATTTATACTATTGTTTGGAGGCTATTTTAATACTAAAACTAAAATCTTAAGATATTTTTATCTTTAAAACAATAAGGAAAACAATATTTATTTATATAGTACAACCTATTTCAAAACATGCATAAGTGTATGAAATGCATCGAAAAACATCTCAATCCTTAATAAATTCATCGATGAAAACTTTCCTGAATCCAACCATGAACTAATCAAAATGTATAAACATGGTTTAACAAGTTTAAAGTAATGGCAACTAAGTAAAATGGCCTGCAGAATTCATTAAAACCAAGTCCAAGCACCAACAAGCTGCAGGAAAACAAAGATAAGAAGGAATCAATACCTACGCAAAATACAAAGAGTGGGTAGACCCGCTATTCAAGTGTGTCAACCCTGGCTTGACCTAGAGGAAAAATGGGTTGACCCACTTTATGGACTTAGCTACATGTGAAAATACTGATGAAAACCTAACTTTGATGATCTGATTCACCTATTCCTGGTGATCAGAATTGCATGAAACTTTGTAGTTTCTTAAACTAGTAACCCAATAATAAGCAGAAACTGAAATGGCATCAATCCAACAAACAACGATTAGATATCAGCATTTAAAGTAGTAAGTTTGGTGCTTTGTACAACGAAGATGAATTTTTCATAGAAAGCTACGTATTTTCATTCGATAGAGAAAAAAATTATACTGGTAAAACAAAAGGAGCAAGCTAGAAGGAGTGTAAAACCCCACATTTTTCATATCGGAGGATCATGAATTTTTTTTTTAATTCCCAGAGGGTTGGATCATTCTTGTATTTTAATATGTTGTTTATAGCGATGTGAGACATGTACATAATTTTTGCCAATTTCATTTATGACCATTTCCCCCGTCCAGTTTTGTGTAGGGCTTAACTTTTGATTGTGATCGGATCAGGTGCTGGGATTAATTTCATTGGAAAGGAAACGATGTTTCCAATTCTGTAGAGTGGGCATATTAAAGATTTGGGTCAGCGTTTTGGGAGGAATCGTTGTTTTAAGGTCTCTTAAAATTTTGTTCAGGTTTGGTTAGTTATTAATGGGCTGAATTAGTGTGGCCCATTAGTTGGTTGTTGGCTATAAATAGGGGGTTAAAGGATGGAGAGGAGGTTAATTTTCTTTATTCTCTCATTTGGCCGAGCTTATGATTCTCTTTGCTCAATCAAATGCACATTTCCATCATTAAAATTCTTGATCTACATCAAGCAAAGCTAGATCTACTTCGAGACAAGGGAGATCGCATCAAATCAAGAGATTTAGAGATAATTCTTTGTTGTCCGAATTGGGAATTTAGTGATTTCAAGTTAATTCGAAGAATTGGTGAGTGATAAGCATCCCTCACACGGATTCAACAAAGTATATGGATTGTTTGGTCTTATGTTCATCATTTAAAGTTGTTATTGCATAGATCTAATCGATGTATGTATGTATTATTTTAATTCAAATCACCATAGGATCTAGTCTAGCAACTTATAAACGGTAATTACATATGTTTATTCTATGTTTAGATCCATTTATTGATTTGATCATTTGTTGAATTAGTGTTTTAATGTTTGTTGATTATTGCTTGAATCAATGGTTGATTTGTTGATCGAAACTAGATTGGTAGTGTTTGAGAATCTTCTGGGTATTTGGGCGTGTTGCGCAAGCAAAAATCATTGAACGACATGAAAAAAAATGATGGATCACACAAGTTTTGATGGATCTGGCAAAAGCTAAATTTTCTGGGTGTTTGGGCGTGTTACGCAAGCAAAAATTAGAGATCGGAATGAAAAAATGATGGATTGGGCAAGTTTTTATGGATATGGAAAAATCTGAATTTTCTGGGCAGTTTTCATAGCATGGATCAGGCAAAATGATATGGATCGGGCAATTTTCATAGCAAGGAACGGGAAAAATGCTATGGATCGGGCAATATTCATGGATCGGGCAGTTTTCTTAGCATGGATTGGGTAATTTTCATGGATCGGGTAGTTTTCATAGCATGGATCAGGAGAAATGCAATGGATCGGGCTTTAGTATGGATCAGGCTAAATACAGTAGCATGGATTGGGTTAATGGTATCTTATGGATCGGGTTAAATGTCAGAGTACCAAGTGCCATAGTACCAAGTACCAGAGTATCAAGAAACAAACGTGCGCAACACGGTGAAATAGGTGATTTGCTAGGATGCGCGTTGGGGTTTACACTGTTTTCACGGTACCAAGTGCCAAAGTACCAAATGATAGCGCCAAGTGCCAGGGGAGGTCCAGAATTGATCCAGGAGGTATAACAGCATTACAGAAAGCTATAGAAGACTGTTTTGACATTATGGCTTGTTTTTCATAGAGAAAAAGCTGGAAATGCTATGAAATGCAGTATTGACCAAATGAAACTTGTTTTTGAGTCGACGATGGTTCTAGCTTCGACATGAGTTCAAGGAGGAATGTCTGAAGCATCGTGAAGTGTTCGTTGATCTTTGTTATGCAATGAACGTGAAGACGACTCAAAGTGATGATTTGATGAACAATGGTTGCTCGAGAGGGTTGCTTGGGCTATGAGTAGCCATCAGGGAGGACGACTAGAGATATTGAAGGCTGAGAGATTACCGTTGTCATATGCTCTTGCTGACTCAAAGAAAGGGTATAATATGGACGCCTAAAAGACCGGTTGGATGGTCGAATAACCTGGGTATCGTCAAAAGGCCTAGATACGTAACGTTGAAAGACTTATGGAGTTTTTGCTAGAAATAGGGTTACCACTAGATCTTGACATATGGCAGGGTTGGTCGTCATACGATTAATGATGGTTTCGAAGCAGGATTGGCAGTGGTAGCCATATTCATGGATGTTGATTCTTTTGCTTATACCGTCAGACATGGATTGTCTGACGTCGAAGGAGATGTTTCTTGGGTGCTTGTCTGATGTTGGTTTAGGCCTTCGTGGAATGTGCTTGAGGGATGTTTAGCTCGATTAGGGTGGTTTACGTGAGATATAACTGGTTGCTATGATTGTTATTTTCTACTTACTTCTGGTTGCTTGTAAAGGCTATCACTGTCAGATGTTGGGAAGACGGGTTGGGTCCCTCTCTGTAGAGGTAGGTAGATTAGTTGGTTCGTCTACCTATTCTCATATACTTTATTGATGATGTTAGTTAAGAGTTTTATTGCTCATTAAGACTGTTGTCTGACTCAAGGTTTTATGTTTCCCACTTATTATCTTGGGTTGTTCTTCCATTTGTCGGATGGACAGATTGAGTAGCAGGTTACAGGTAGCAGAGCTTAGTGATACGAGGATGTAGAGCGATGACGAGCAGAGGCTTGCGTATTAGTTTCTCTATTATACGTATTGGATGTTTCTGCTGTTTCTTATGTTGTATGATTCTCTGAGTGACTATGTAGTGAGGCAGTTTGTACAGACACTATGTTGTAATCCAAGGATGTACGTATTTTATTTCTAGTTGTTATGAAAGTGCAAGTTTCTACTTAAATGTGCTTCACTATTAATGCCTATTATATACGTTCTATTATACTTTATCCTTGCGCTGTGAGTTATACGACAGGTTTGGCATGTGTTTCATATCTCGATGATCGTCCATAGCTACCTAGCATGTGTTTCAGCGTATTATGTCCTTTGTTAAGTGCAAGAGTTATGGGCGGTCGTCACATTTGGTATCAAAGCTCTGGTTATCAATTTAAACCAAAGTTCGAAAGACGTAATAACGTATGAGAGAAGTATTTGTAGATTTCTGATGGATGTGTACTATATATGAGTGTATAGTATAATAGCGTTTGAACACCGTTTGCAGTTTTTCTCGTAAGTGGCTAATCATTCTATTTTTCATATTTAGAATAAGTCATCGACCATCGACACACGTTGCTAGGTAGGAGACTGTTCATGGAAGGGGAAATGGCGGTACACCAGACTACCCAGCCATGTTTGAGGTTATGATGGAAGCATTCATGAGAAGGGTACCCGCTCCAGGATCGGCTGTGGTAGATGTAGTGGTTCAGGTGCAGATGCCTAGGGCGGTGGATTTCGCGAGGCTGTGTAAAAGACTTCACATCTCTAGTAGGAAAACAATTTAAAGGGACAGAGCCGACTGAAGAGGTTCAAAGGTGGTTAGATGTCTGTATTAGGAGACTTGGGCATTGACGATGCAACCAGGAGTCTTGCGTCGAGGTAGCTACATGGTAGGGCCATGGATTGGTGGAACTCCGACACACTTGAGACTCCAGAAGATGAGATAACATGGGAACGGTTCCAAATTAAGTTTGAGACGAAGTTCATCTCTACTGCTCAGAAGTCAGTTCTGTTCAAGAAGTTTGTAGAGCTGAAATAGAATGGTCGACCGTTGCTTGATTATGTTTCTAATTTTTAGGCCTTGTCCAAGTATGCTCGTTCGTATACTGACACACCCTATCAAAAGAACGAGAAGTTTGTTATGGTTTGGATACCTATATTGGGAGACCGTTGGTGGATAATCTTGACAATCCATATGACAAAATAGTGGAAAAAGCTATGAGACATGAAAGCTTGTTTCACAGAGATAAAGATGTTGTTGTTGTTACGGCCAAGGAAGTCTTGAAACCATAGCAGGGTGGTAATAACACTAAGAAGAGGAAGCAGCAAAAGAAGAAAGGAAAGGATGGAAAGAAGAAACCTAAAGTTGAGGTGGTTTGCTACAATTGCCAACAGAAGGGACATTTTGCTAATGAATGCAAGAATTCTTAAGCTGAAAAGAAGCGTTTCAAGTGTGGAAATCCTGGGCATGATAAGAAGGATTGTCCGGAGCCAGCGAAAGGGATCCAGATAGTGAAGGTATATGCTTTAGAGGCTGTGCCATCTTCTTCAAAGGCTCCTACGACAGAGCAGAAAGGGAAGGTGTCATATTTCAAGGTACGCTTTCAGTTAGAGGTGTTTCAGTTTGAGTGTTGTTTGATATTGGAGCATCGCATTCATTCATTTGTAATGAGCTTGTGTGCCGTTTGGTCTAGAACCCGAGATTGGTGATAGACCTTTTGGTTGTGACTAATCCAGTTGGGGGTTCGTCCAACCTTTATATGCTTTCTCGTGGTCTTGTGTTATCGAGTCATGGTTCCTCCTTCGTGTGTGATTGCTTTGTTTTGAACTTCGCTGGATTTGGGATCATCCTGCGTATGGATTAGCTCAAGAGGTATGCAGCAAGAGTAAATTGCGAGAAACTTGAGGTGAGAGTCAGGGATGTGGAAGGGTGAAGGGTTTTGATTCGATGTATGCACGAAGATGGTGTCCTCGTGAGTTTTTTATATTCGCTTGCGATTCCACCAGAAGACTTGTCATCTATGCTGATCGCTAATGAGTTTGAAGATATCTTTGAGGAGGTCAAAGGTTTGCCGCCACATCATGAGATTGAGTTCATAATCGAGTTGGTGGAGGGTGCTCGACCTATCATTATTCCACTTAGGCGGATGGCGCCTAAGGAACAACAAGAGTTAGAGGTGCAGGTTCGTGACCTTTTGGGAAAAGGGTCCATTCGGGGGAGTGTATCCGAATGGGTGCACTAATTGTGTTTGCAACCAAAGTTGACGGATCGTTGAGATTATGTGTGGATTATCGTGAGCTGAACAAGGTGAACAAGAAGAACAAGTATTCGTTGCTGAGAATAAATGACTTTTTCAATCAGCTTCACGAGGCTAAGGTGTTTTCTCAGATGGATTTGGCAATGGGATTCCACCAGTTGAGGGTGGAAAAGGATAGTGTGCCGAAGACTGTTTTAGGATACCATCCGATTTCTTTGAATGTTTGGTGATGTTATTTAGGTTGACTAACGCACCAACGTATTTCGTGGATCTAATGAATAGGGTTTTCAAAGATCAGTTGAACAAGTTCGTGCTTGTGTTCATGGATGATATTCCGGTCTCCTCTCGGAATGAGGAAGAGCACAAGGTGCACTTGAGAGTTGTTTTGGGAACTTGCAAAAGCATCAGCTGAAAGCTAAGTTTTCAAAGTGTCACTTCTGGAAGAGCGAAGTGAGGTTCTTAGGCCATGTTGTTTCTTGAAATGGAATAGCGGTTGACCCCGCTAAGCTGGAAGCAACCTAGGACTGGGAAAGACCTAAGAATGCGATGGATATTAGGAGTTTCCTTGGGTTAGAGGGATATTATCGCCGGTTTATCAAGGATTTCTCCAAGATAATTGCACCATTAACATGATTGACGAGAAAGAATCAGGTGTTCACATGGGATGCGAAGTGTGAGTAATCTTTTGGAATCATGAAAGAGAGACTGACGAGTGCTCCTGTTTTGATGATTCCTAGTGGGAATGAAGAAATGGTGGTATACACCGATGCATGTGGTATAGGACTTGGGGCAGTGCTAATGCAGAAGGATAAGGTTGTGGCCTATGCAAGTCGACAGTTGAAGCTGCACGAAAGGAATTATCCAACTCATGATTTGGAGTTCACGGCGATCGTGTTTGCTCTGAAGATGTGGAGACATTACCTATTGGGAATTCGAGTTGTTTGCGGATCACAAGTCGTTGAAATATCTTTTCTCCCAGAAGGATTTGAATCTTCGGCAACAATAGTGGCTAGAGTTTATGGCATTATATGAATTTGGTATAGCCTATGCTCCTGCTAATGGTAACGCAGTGGTGGTGATGCTTTGAGTTGAAGACACGCAAATTTGGGAGCGATGTTCTCAGAATGAAACCACCTCGAGTACTAGGCAGGATTTGATTTCAGACCACAGTGTGAGTTTGAACCTGAAATGCTGGCAAGCTTATCGATATGACCTACTCTCATCAAAAGGATTGGAGAGAGCCAAAAGCGTGATGCAAAGCTTGTCGAGATTATCCAGAAGTTGGAACCAGAGGATAAGGAATCCGAGGTCGATCGAGAAGGTTGGCTTTGGAAACAAGGACGACTAGTTGTTCTTGATATTGATGGACTGAGAGATGAGGTTCTGAGGGAATGTCATCACTCAAAGTTGATGATACATTCTAGTGGTAATAAGATGTATTAGGACATAAAGCGATCTTACTACTGGGAAGGTATGAAGAGGGATGTTGGAAAGTTTATTTGCAAGTGCATGAACTGTTAGTTGGTGAAAGCTGAACAGAAGAAGCTGAGTGGGTTGCTTCAGCCATTGGAAGTTCTTACATGGAAGTGGAAGCAGATATCGATGGACTACCTAGAACTAGGGCTTGAAACGAAGAAATTTGGGTTATAGTGGATCGCTTAACCAAAAGTGTTAGATTTTTTCTTGTCAGTCGACTAGGATAGCATCAAAGTTAGATGAGTTATATATAAAATGGATAGTTCGATTTCATGGTATCTCAAAGAGCATAGTGAGTAATCGAGACCCATTATTCATGAGTGGATTTTGGAAGAGTTTGCAAGAAGCTTTAGGAACTGAATTGTGTTTTAGTATGGCTTATCATCCCCAAATCGATAGTTAAACCAAGAGGGTTAACTATGTTTTGGAAGATCTCCTGAGGGCTTGCGTATTGGACTTTGGATGATCGTGGGAGGACTATCTACATTTATTTGAATTTGCATACAATAACAGTTACTAGTCGTGCATTGGGATGACACCATACGAGGCTTTGTATGGGAGGCCGTGTAATTCTCCGACATGTTGGTTAGAAACTGGAGATAAGATGATATTTGGGCCAGAGATGATTAGAGAAACTTCAAATGCATCGAGATCGTTCGACAATGAATTAAGGCAACCCAAAATCGTCAAAAGAGTTACGCCGATAAACATTGTAAGGATTTAGAATTCGACGTTGGCGACATGGTTTTCATAAAGATTTAGAAGTAAAGAAAAGTTATCTCCAAGGTACGTTGGACCGTTTCTGATAGTCAATCGGATTGGAAAGATTGTATATAGATTCGATTTCCCGAGAAGATGTCGAGTATGCACAATGTTGTACATGTGTTTTTTCTACAGAAGTTTGTGCATGATTCGAATGTGGTGGTATCTCCGGACCAGTACAAGACCTAGAAGTTGAGACCGTTGCTACAAAACCTTGTAGGCTGCTTTGCATTATAGGGAACGACATGAGAGTACTTAGAAGGAAGACGATTAAGTTAGTCAAGGTGCAACGGAGTGGGGATGATGATGATTGTACATGGGAGACGGAAGAGTGTATGAAAAAGATCCATTTAGAACTCTTCGTTGGTATGATTCATAAATGTTGTGTCATTCTTACCTCGTTATAACTTGTACTATTGTTGTTGATAAAATTTCGCTTGCTAGGATAGGGTATGGAAGTATGATTTGATGGCTGCTAATTTGGATAATAGAATTGGTTGTTTATGGATGATAGGCATGCAGAGTTGTTTTGCTTGCTTGGAATTTCGGGGGCGAAATTCTTAAAGGGGAGGCGGAGAATGAAACAGCCTGCATTTTCCGTATTGGAGGATCATAAAATATTGTTTATTCAATTCTCGAAGGATTGGATCATTCTCATATTTTAGTATGTTGTTTATAGGGATGCGATACATGTCCATAATTTTTACCAATTTTATTTGTCACCATTTTGCCCCTTTCAGGTTTGTACAGGGAATAACTTTTGACTGACATCGAATCAGGTGATGGGATCAATTTCATTAGAGAAGAAATGATGTTTTCAATTCTGTAGAGTGGTCACATTAAATATTTGGTTCAGCGGTTTGGGAGGAATCGCTGTTTTAAGGTTTCACAAAATTCTGTTTAGGTTAGGTTAGTTTTAATGGGCAGAATTGGTGTGGCCCATTAGTGGGCTGCTGGCTGTAAATAGGGATTAAAGGGATGGAGAGAGGTTACTTTTCTTCATTCTCTCATTTGGTTGAGCTTTTGATTCTCCTTGCTCAATCAAATACACCTCTCCACCATTAAAATTCTAGATCTACGTCAAGCGAAGCTAGATCTACATCGAGGCAAGGGGGGTCGCATCAAATCAAGAGATTTAGAGATAATTCTTCGCTGTTCGGATTGGGAATTTAGTGATTTCAAGTTAATTTAAAGAATTGGTGAGTGATAAGCATCCATCACATGGATTCAATAAAGTATATGAGTTGTCTGGTTTTATGTTCATCATTTAAAGTTTTTTTGGCATAGATCTAATCGATGTAAGTATGATTTTAATTCAAATCACCATAGGATCTAATCTAGCAACTTATAAACGGTAATTTCATATGTTAATTATATGTTTAGATCCATTTATTGATTTGACTATTTGTTGAATCGTTGTTTTAATGTTTGTTGATTATTGTTTGAATCAATAGTTGATTTGTTGATCAAATTTGGATGGTGGTGATTGAGATTGATCGGTGGTGACTGAGATTGATCTATGGTGTTTGAGATTGATCGGTGGTGTTTGAGGATTTTCTGGGTGTTTGGGCGTGTTGCGCAAGCCAAAATCAGTGATCTGCATGAAAAAATGATGGATCGGGAAAATTTTGATGGATCTGGCAAAATATAATTTTCTGGTGTTTGGGAGTGTTATGCAAGAAAAAATCAGCGATCAACATGAAAAAATGATGGGTTGGGAAAGTTTTGATGGATTTGGAAAAAATTGAATTTTCTGGGCAGTTTTCATAGCATGGATCGAACAAAATGCTATGGATCGGGAAATTTTCATGGATTGGGCAGTTTTCATAGCATGGATCGGACAAAATGCTATGTAACAAGCAATTTTCATGGATCGGGCAGTTTTCTAGCATGGATCAGGCTTTCCTATGGATCGGGCTAAATACAATAGCATGGATCGGGCTAAATGCTATGGTATGGATCTGGATAAATGCCAGAGTACTAAGTGCCAGAGTACCAAGTACCAAACGTGCGCAACATGGTGAAATAGGTGATTTGCCAGGATGCACGCTGGGGATTTACACTATTTTCACAGTACCAAGTAGCAAATGACAGTGCCAAGTGCCATTGCAGGTCCAAAATTGAACCACGAGATATAATAGAATTTCAGAAACGTTGTAAAAGGCTGTTTTGACATTGTGGCTAGTTTTCATAGCGAAAAGCTGGAAATGCTATGAAATGCAGTATTGACTAAATGAAACTTGTTTTTTAGTCGATGATGGTTCTAGCTTCGATGTGGATTCATGGAGGAATGTCTGAAGCATCATGAAGTGTTCGTTGATCGTCGTAATGCAACGAATGTGAAGATGACTCAAAATGATGAGTTGACGGAAAATAATTGCTCGAGAGGGTTGCTTGAGCTATGAATAGCCATCAGGGAGGACGACCAGAGATATTGGAGGCCGAGAGATTATCATTATCGTAGGTTCTAGCTGGCTCAAAGCAAGGGTATGTTAGGGACACCTAAAAGACCAGTTGGATGGTCGGATACCTTGGGTATCATCGAAAGGCCTAAATACGTATCGCTGAAAGGCATATGGAGTTTTTACCAGAATTGGGGTTACCATTATCCCTTGACATGTGGTAGGGTAGGCCGTCATAAGATTAACGATGGTTTCGAAGCAGGATTGGCGTTGATAGCCAGAGTCATGGATGTTGGTTGTTTTGCTTGTACAATCTCACGTAGATTGACTAACGTCGAAGGAGATGTTTCTTGGGTGCTTGTCTGATATTGGTTTAGGCCTTTAGGACTTGTGCTTGAGGGATGTTGGGCTTGATTAGGATGGTTTACGCGAGACATAACTGGTAGCTATGGTTGCTATTGTTTGCTTACTTTTGGTTGCTTATAATGACTATCATATCGGATGCGGGGAAGACGGGCTGGGTTCTTCTCTATTGATGTAGATAGATCAGTTGGTTCATCTACCTATTCTCGTATACTTTATTGATGATGTTATTTAGTTGGTTTATCGCACATTAAGACTATTGTCTGAATCAAGGTTTTATGTTTCCCTCTTATTACCTTAGGCTGTTCATCCATTTGTCGGATGGATAGACTGAGTAGCAGGTTACAAGTAGTAGAACTTAGTGAGGCGAGGATGCAGAGCTATGACGAGTAGGAGGCTTAAATATTATTTTCACTATTATACATATTGGATGTTTCTGCTGTCACTTATGTTGTATGATTCTCTAAGTGACTATGTAGTGAGGAAGTTTGTATAAACACTTATGTTGTAATCCAAGGATTTAGGGATATTCTTTCTAATTGTTATGAAAGTGCAAGTTTCTGTTCAAATGTGCTTCACTATTAATACCTGTTATATATGTTCTATTACACTTTATCCTTGCGCTATGAGTTATATGACAGGTTTCACATGTGTTTCATATCTCCGTGATCGTTTATAGCTATCTGGCACGTCTATCAGTGCATTAGTTCCCTTGTTAAGTATGAGAGTTATGGGTGGTCATCACAGAGCGAGTCTACCGACTCACCTTGATTGGAATTTAGGCGAGATTCACATTATTTTAGAGGTAAAGGAAGCTAATTTGAGACATGCAGCAACGCTGGAAGGAGAAATAGCAACATGCAGTAACACTAGTTACAACATATTTTCATAGATGATTAGAAATGGAGGAATGGTTCATCCTCATGCTTGAGATGGAGATTTATGAGCTTTTAACAATATTTAAGCTAGAGTTTGCTAGTATTTGGATTCAAGATGTAGGAAGAAGCCATTTCTTTCTACTGTGTTTTTCTCCAAAGAAGAAGAGGGAGAGGGAGGAAAAGAATACACGTATTTTTCCTTTTAGCCAGCATGCAGATGTAAATTAAAGAGGAAGATTAGGCTGACACCCAGCCCAAAGCTAATTTAACTATGTTAATTTAACACAAATTCACCAGTTTAAGAATTAAAACATACACTAACCCTCAATTAAGCACTACCAATACATTTTAAACTACATAACATGCTAACACACATAACAATAATTTTAATTATGTTAAATTTATAACCCAAACACAATTTAATTACATAAAACATATTTACACAAAGTTAAATTATCAATTTAACACAAACACACTAATATAAATGTGTTTTGTCAAAACATTTATTTCACACTAGAACTTGCTTATATTTTAGAACAAAGTCCACATACATGCCTCATAGATTTAAAAAATTATATAAACTACAAATACAAAATATTTCCAACCTTTATATATAAATTCTCAACCAACATTTCAATTTCTAATTTGAAAATAAGCCAGTTACTTCATTGTTTATCATTATAAAATCACATGTTTACTTTTTGACAACTATCTACAAAAATTTAATGTTGTTGGATTATTTTAGATCATCAACATAATTTAAAACACAATTCCTCAATTTTATTTTGACTAGAATACATCTTGTATTTAAAATGCAAATTAGCAATTTAATAATTATTCCAACCTACAAATCATCATTAATATTGTAAATATATTTTCACTTAAACATCTTATCTCTTATTAATGAAAATATATTTTAAAACACTTAAATATCGATTGCTAATCGATATTATATAGATTTATTTTCAACATCCACTTTAATCATTTAATTATGGTTTGTAAACACGGACTGGAATAATTACCTATTATATTAAAACTCAGTTTATTTCAAATACTCAAATTATTAAAACCACAAATTCCCTATCTTCTATTTAAAATAATATACGAGTTGTACTCTCAAACTTGTATTTTATTCTTTGCAGATTTAAAACATGGAAAACACCCAATAGTCTACTTAGCCCAGTTACCCAAAAATCTAGGTTGTTACAGACTCTCTCTTTAATTAAATTACGTCCCTGCAACTTACTTAAATTAGTGAATAACCAACTCATAATTCCAAGTTGTTTATCATAATCCATCTCTTAAAAGAACTTCCAAACTTAACAAGCGAATGTATGGTATATAAATTTTTCTAACATATAGAAAATCATAACACCAAAACTTACAACTTGGTCTTAGCCAACTTTATAAAAAAAATTAAACTATTTTCAACAACTCATTAATACCCAAGGTTTAAACAACAAAACTTGTCCTTCACAAGGCATATTTTGAAATACACGTTCACAAATTCTTCCTTCCAATCAATATTCGATGATGCCTTTCCATCGAAGCTTTTAAATTTCCTTAAACAATGGTTGTTACTTGGATTTTTAATCATCAAATAGCCTCACCGTGCCACGAGAATTATATCAAATTCAATGACTGCAACCATCAAGTAAAATTAATTGTGAAAGTGTATCCCACAAATAGCACACTTGCTTCAAATAGCTATGTATTTAAAACTCTTTTACATTCAACACACTTTTAATTGTCCTTTACAATCAGATTAGAATAGCATTAAACCACCTAATTTACAATAGTAACAAAAGGCTACAAAGTCGTTATTTCTTCACCATCACCTCACCAAATTTACCATATTTCGTATATAATATAATAGTTTGATACTATCTTAACATAATTATTTCATTCTTTATCTTTCATCAAATCTCATTTTACTACGCATCTTCAGTGTTTGATAGTCTCAAATCAGTGTTTGAGAAATTTCTATCGATAACGCTGATCGGACATGTCGATCAAAACCCTTAAGACACTCGACGGACAATTCAACATAGAAGACAATCACCAATTTATATTCACACATGGTTGTTTTCATTAATTCATATTTTCAATGTTCTCAACTTTACCCAATTAAAACAACCTAATGTCACTGCTTTCACTACACCAAATCTATGAATTTGCAACATTTTTTATTTATCAACTCCCAACACTCATAAATGTTGTAAGCACACAACAATAAAAAAGTGTTAGGATAAATGAAATGTGTTAGTATAAACCCTGCGCTATTTTAATTAATACTTCTAGAACGTATAAGTGTCACAATAACCGGTGAACTCCTGAACTGTCCATCAATATCAAGGTAATTTTGTAATTTCCACATAACTTTTCATTTCTCGGGCTTTCTTGTTCCAATGACTATACGTGCCTCATAATATTGGATTTTATTACTAGGGTTTTAAAAGATCTTACATGGTATCAATGTCTCGGTGCTTTTTCTCCAAACATCGACAATGGCAGCTTCCCACGACCCCTCTATTCCAAGGAACATCGACGACAATTATTCTAATATAAGGATTTGCTTCTCATGGTAGTGATCTTTTCCTCACAGCTGATGACAACTCGACTTTATATTCTAAGAGGGGTATCCATAGATTTTTCTTGCATTAAGATTCAATTTTGTATCAAGTTTCGATTTTGTGTCAATTGGTTCATGCTTCAATTAGGTATACGGCAGCGATAAATTGAAGGTACACTAGCAAACCCCTAATTTTGGATTGTAGGCGAGATGATATTAGACTAAATAAAGGACTGGATCTTGGCATTTTTAGACTACTAGCTGCCACCGGTTCTTTGGATAATTGGAATTCTAGCTGTAAATCAATTGTTCGCCATTGACATACTCCGATAGCAAAGCAAGTTCGTACCGTAATTTTGATTTCTATTTTTTTAAGTTTTGCTTGTTTGGATTTAGTTATGTAATACATACTTTGAAATACTTCACAGATTTGGATTTATTAGCTAAAATCAGCCAGATTTTGATTTTTTTTGCCATTTCTTTCAAACAAAATAAACAACACTTAATTTTACTTATTTTGTGAATATAGACCTAAGTAAATGAATATCGATCTATGTAAACAACATTATATTTATTTTATGAATATAGATCTAAGTAAAGAGACATTTAATTTGCAGATTTCCAGCCTCGAGCCCTCTATCTAAGCTTAAGCCTTCAATTTTTTCCCCTTTTGAAATCTAACAGTTTAAATTTGAGTTTCAAATCTCCATGTTTAGTACCGAAGGTAAAACAATTATATTTCTCTTAATTGGTTTTGAGTTTTAGTAAGATACCTTTCTAAATCTTATTTCTCTGTTTGATCTTCTGTATTACGTAGAATAGGGAAGGTAACAGAAAATGAAAGTAGAAATGAAAATGAAGCAACATACGAAGAGGAGCTTCAGTTGCTCACGCTGAGATGTTGACCATGGAATCATAGAGGCGGGATCGATGTGCAATTGCGGATTTAGGTAAAGGTAAGTGAGTAACGAAGTAATTCAACTCCTAAATTTGTTTCTTCCAATTTTGAATTTTCATCTTTGTTTTGGACTTCACTATTCGTTGTTGCTTTTCTATAACATGTATTAGGAAGTTTTAGGTTTAATTGCATCTGTATTTTGTTACCTTTGATTTTATTATGTTGATTGTTGGGTTCGAATGTGAAATAGAATTGAACTGATTTCATAACTTACTATAACTTATTACAGAAAATAAAAGTTACTTCTTCAAATAAGAATCAGAAGCCTAATTTCCATTGTATTTTAACTTCTCTATCCTTGCTAATCTATTTTGAACCTAGATTTAATTACTTCAAACATTAGTATACCTTGTGTTCTATATTTTGTTGCTCATGTAATTATCAAATGTTTGATGCAACAATTAACCTTTTTGAAATGCAGTGGAGGTTTTTCTACAGATATGAACATAGCAGTCTCTATATTCATTTTCTTTTTAGAAACATGTCAAGGGAAATTGAACTTGGAACCTATTCTTATGTAGGTATTGCCAACTTATTCTTATAGAGGTATTGAAACTTTTTGAAATGCAATGGGCGTTTTTCTACAAATATGAACATATCAATCTCTATATTCATTTGCTTTTTTGTTTTTATTACAAGGCCAGATGGTGTTAAGCATTCAACTGTCCTGGCCCCAAGAACCTCTGATATTCCCAAAGGAAGTACTTCTTCAGGAGTTGAATCGCAGGACCAGAAATTAAGTGGGAAACAAATCATCATATCGTGCTTTGTATCCGAGATCGTGGACAATTTATAATGGCGAACAACATGCCTCCAAATATCACCATTTATTCCTCACAACTATTGATAAAGTAGTCTGCCTGTTTCAACGTTTACCTACACACTAGTCAATTCTAGAAAGATAGCTACAAATGTTACACTTCTATTCACGTGGGGTAATTTAGTTGGTGGGAACTCTAGGTTTACTGAACCATTCAAACTCTAAAATGAAAGAAAAAGGTGGTGTTCATAGAGTACTTCTAACTCATAGGACTGCAAATGAAGAATTACCGGTAATATTTGCAATATCAGAACAAGAAATAGATGTTGTTCATGTTTTGGATCAGACTTATGACCTATGGTCCGTCAAGGGGGTCAGTGCCTGCATTGGTGGGCTTTCGGTCACTGCTTTACAGACTGCTTCTGCTTTGTCCCATATCATCGATGATAGGAAGTCAGAAGAGTATTTCTGGGGAAGATATCTAAGGGCCAAATTTGTTTATGACAAACTTTGGAATGGTTCTTATTTTGATTATGATAATATTGGAAATAGAACGAGTTTGGGTATTATGGCTGATCTGATGGTTGGACAATGATATGCTAAGGCATGTGGATTGAGTTCGATTATGGATGAGGAAAAGGCGAATAGCTCTTTTAAGAAAATGTAAGAGTATAACTTGATGAATTACAAGGATCGAAAGAGGGGAGCGGTCAATGGAATGAAGCCGGATGGGACTATAGATAATTCTCTAATGCAGGCAAGTAAAGTGTGGCCAGCAGTTACATATTCAGTTGTTGCTGCTATGATTCAACAAGGCATGGAGGATATGGGGTTTAAAACCGCATAGGGTGTTTAAGATGCCGCTTGGAGTAAAAAAGGACTAGGGTACTCTTTTCAAATACCGGAAGCTAGGAATACGAAAGAAGGGTATAGGTCGCTGAACTATATGCGATGTTTGTCTATATGGGCAATGCAGTGGGTTTTGTCCAGGCCGAAGTTGCATGTGGTGGGAGAAAGAAATGTGGTTATGAAAGGGGAATTTATAGGAGAAAATGATGATTTTTTGTAACACCCCGTATTTCTAAGATAATAAAATAAGAATAACTTAATTAAATAATGAGAATTAAGTAAAACGGACTGTGCCATTGCATCCGTCTCGGAATTCTAGTCAAGATAGACACCTGGTTTGCGTAAAACCGACATCATATGAAGAAGTTATTAAGCCTAGAAGTTTGTATATGCACAAGATATATATATATATATATATATATATGTATATATATATGTGCAAACAAATTAAAATGTAAATTTAAGAATAAAATAAGGATTGCATGTAATAAATATATGCACTGAAAAAAATGCAATGCATGCATTGAAAGAAAGAAAGAATTGGTTGCATGTAATGTAAATATGTTGCATGCACTGGTTTGCAAACATAATGCATTAACATTAAAAGAAAAAGATTCATGCAATGGTTTAATTTAAGTATTGTAACTAACAAAAGACTTCATAGCTCAGTTGGTTAAGGCATTGGATTTGTAACACAGAGGTCGGGGGTTTGATCATCGACGGTGGCATAATTTTTATCTTTGCTTTAGAGAGGGCCAACTGAGCATGCAAATATATGTACGTATGCAAATTCAAAATTTGAAAGGATAAGAACGTACATATAAGGAAATAAAGAAAATATATGTATATATGTATATATGAGAATATATATATGTGCATAAATATATGTATACAAAGGATAAAATTCAAGATAAGGCTACAGTCAATGAAATATGGTAAGAATCAAATAATGGTGCAACATCGTTTGAATTTTGAAAATAAAACGAAAATTGTGCATATATATAAATGCGTAAAATGGTTGGTAGAGGAATTGTATACATATAAGAATATTTCATGTGAATAAAATAGTTAAATAAATTCCTGAAATTAAAAAGTTCAAAAATCAAATTTTTGCGCCAAAACGATTCAAACATTCAAAATTCAAATTTCTGCGCCAAAACAACTTGCAGGACACAATGCTGACTCTGCACTGCGTGTACGATAAGATTTGGCTAGATTCATTTGCAAACCTGGACTATTTTCTTAATAGGTTCAATGCTGACTCAGCGCTGCGTGTACGATAAGGTCTTGAGCACCTATAAATAAGACCCTAGACCTAACCCTAAACATCATAATTCGGCGGCTATGCTGGAGCTCTGTCATGGCTTCCTCTCTCTCTCTTCTCAAATCTATCCTGAAATTAAAATATTAGCCTAGGAGGATTATGAATTCAGATCTGGAAGATGGAATCAACGTTAATAAAAAGATTACTGAATCATGAAAGCAACGTAAACCTCTAAGAACAATCTATTTAAATTATTTCTCTTTCCCTTCTCTTTTCATTAAATAATAAATCCATGTTTGTTAGGTCATGAATCAAATTAAAGGGAAAAGGAAAATCATGGATGATATAACGGATCAGATCCAAAATTTGGGGAAAGCTTAAAGGTGAGTGGGTTTAAGCTATAGCCTTTAGTTAATGTTATGACTATCATTTAGCATTCCCCTTTTTAATAAATTTTGAAATGGCTAGTTTAATTATAAATTGTTGTTGTAACGAATTGAAATGTTGATATGAATATGTCAGGAAATTCCTATGTTGAATTGGCTAAGTTATTGAATGTTTACATGTTGGAGAAAATAAACTTGTCAGGATATGAATAGCCAATTCAGTGATTGTAATTACATGCTTTACTTGGCACATATTATTGATTGAACGACATGTTAAAATAATTACCCGATTGAATGTTTACATGTCCTAGTAGAATTAAACATATGTTGAAAATAACGTGCGACAAAATATAGGCAAAAATTGGACGACATGTAAATTAGATTACTGTAAACTATTACAGTAAAAAGGATAATATGTCTAAAATTTTCATGTAATGAACATAACATATATTATGTTTTGAGATTTTAATTTGGAAGCGCAATTTGATATGATCGTAAGTGACTGAACGAAAAAGAATATGCCTCGGATTACAATTATGGCACGAGGTTAGGTTGCATTAGTTGCGGAAGTCTTCCCGGACCCAAAGGCATATCCAGCAGCACTAATGTTGAACCTAATGTGAGAGGCCTAAGTGCAAGAATTAACAACATGTGCTAAGACACGAGGTTAAGTCAGCTTGTGTTAGAAGTCTGCCTGGACCCGCCCGACAAATCCAACGTCCACAAGTGTAGGCTTAATGTGAGAGGTCTAGTGCTTATATATATATATATATATATGTATATAACAAGATATGAATAAATGGTAAGGATGGTAATTAAATGTCTAACTAAGAAAATAAGAGAGGAAGGGATGTAATGAACTGAGTTAGTGTGACAAGAGGGAAAAGTGATGTATTTCCCTAAATGACTTATTTTCGAAAACGTTGTTGTAAGTATGCCACAATAAATATAGAAAAGTAAAGAAATTACTTGCTACCATGGATTTAGATGGGAAAACGTTATGAAAATAAATGATTGATTCCTTCCATCAAGCTTATAAGGTGCATGAAGTGTTTTCTAAATATAATAAGGAACATACATTAAAGAGAATGAAGATTAATGGTTTACAACAGTAAATGGTTTAAAAGGCGAAGGATAATAACCTATTATAAATAAATAACATTAATGAAAATGTTGTATAATAAGTAGACTTGTCCTATGGATTAGTGAATATTATAACTTAGGTTATAATAAACTAGTAAGGGAATGGGATAGCTGGTGAATTAAGTTAAGTGACACTTAATTGTAAATTAAGTAACCAGAAAAGGGAAAACCTAAAACCAGTTAAGAAAAGGTGTAACACCCCACCTCAGCTAGGGTCACTCTTTCGGGGGCACTAGCTTCTGGGGGGCGTTAGAACTGGGTAAGCATGCATAATGATATATCAAGGCAGAACAAGAACATAAATATATATGTAAAACAGAGTAAAACAGCGGAATATCTCAAACCATCTCAAAACAAGTCTAGTATATCATAAAGTCAACTGCCAAAATAAACATGTCTAGTACATCATAAACAGAAATACTGAAATACATAGTGCTATCCCCAAAATAAAGATGATAAACCATAGCGAGCTCAATGTCCAGACATACATGAGCTATCCAGCAAACAAGCAAGCGATCCAAGCTAAGCACCACTGTTCCCTCCCTGAGAACCTGGGGGGGGGAAACGGAAGAAAAGAAGCGAAAGAAAACAGGTCAGTCAAAAAGACTGGTAAGCCCTACTACGATCAGTCTATAAACTAATAAAGTTAACATCATGATGGAAACTGAGATGAACATACTGGCAATAGATAAAGGTGTCATCACATAAGGAAGATTAAGCTTTGCACCACAGTGTACTAGCAAACTAACATAACAGGTATTGATCCCTCAGCCCAAACTTTGGCCCAATAACATGAGGTGACCTTAATACAAGGTCCAGCCCAACGGTCTAGTCGATCGGCTCCCTATAAACCTAACACGTCAAGTGTTGGTGTCCATACGGCCCACATATGGTTGTAGTCAGACTGTGCTGGGTCCACCTTCGGGTGTATCAAGCCCTCAGGTGTCAACCCCAGACACCTAAGCAATAATGCACAGTCTAAACCTACTGGTACCCGTGCCTCGAGTTTGTCCAACACCGGACTACGTGCACGTCCGTAGCCCGCCTGGACCCGCACCGCTGTACCACTCAGCCGTCACTTTGGTCGCTTACATCAGTCCAGTAATCGTGCCCCTCCCTAGCCTAGCCTCTAGGGTTGTGAATGATACCAAACTGGGATTACTGCTGGAACAGACCACGTTGCTAGGGTTTTCTAAGAGGGTTAAGTGTGGTTTAACCCCTCACTAATCATGGATTAAATTAGTTAAGTGTAACCAACAGTTCACCACTTAACCCCATTTAATCCCTCGTATCCCCAAAATTGGTTAAGTATTAGTAGGCCATGACTTAACCCTAATCATGAGGCATTAATTAATTTAATGCACCCAACCTCTCACATTAGACCTTGTTGTGGTTACTAGTTAGGCCGGGCGGGTCCGGGTAGGTTTACACCACAACTTAGTCTAACCTCGGGTTTCACGTGCAACATGACCAACTACTCACATTGGGTCCTATTGCTTGTAGCCACTAGTTAAGCCGGTCGGTTCCGGGTAGGTTTATGCTACAAACTCAACCCAACCTCGAGTTGGCCACACTTATGTTTTCTAAGTGTCATGTCCACTTTATTTTCAAAACATAATTACAAGTTTAACGAATACTTGGGTAGACCTAACTTAATAGGTAAATTCCCAAGGGGTAGACCTAACTTAATAGGTAAATTCCCAATCTTATATTTTCATGTATTTTAAGTTTTACCCCAACCCCCCCCCCCCCCCCCCAACGCCATTCTATCGCTTACATATTCGTCATAACGCATAAAGGATAGAAAGAGGGAACTTGGCACAACATACATGATAAATCTTACATATCATAATAAACATGCATAACATGTTGGACTTGCATAACTTAGCATAGTGAACTTGCATAAACATGCATAACTTGTTAAACTTGCAAATCATGGCATAGTGAACTTGCATAAACATGCATAACTTGTTAAACTTGCAAATCATGGCATAGTGAACTTGCATAAACATGCATAACTTGTTAAACTTGCAAATCATGGCATAGTGAACTTGCATAAACATGCATAACTTATCAAACATGTGTAACATGGCATAGTGAACTCGCATAAGCATGCATAACTTATTAAACATGCATAACATAGCATAGTGAACTCGCATAAGCATGCATAACTTATTAAACATGCATAAATCCCAACTTTCATCACATATTAACTTTAGAGTTTCTAAAATGAAGGTAAGAGGGCTTACAAATATTATGAAGACACAAATCTACAAGTAAAGATTGAGAAGCCCTTTATGCAAGCATATAAAAACCCAAAACAAAGCTCCAATAAGAAAACTCTTAACAAAAATCCCAAAAACTCTAGCTTAACCAATAAAGCTTGAAACTTGATGATGTATGCAAGCTAATGATCATTCATACAACTTAGAAATGCTTGTATGAACATCAAAATCTTCATAGGAATGATTTTTGAAGAGGATGGAGGCTAGGGTTTTTAAGTGGAGGCCATTTGAGAAATCAATTTGACATAGTTTGGTTGCTAGAATGAATAATGGGGTTTTAGGGTAGGATTAGGGTCTTATTTATAGAAGATTAGAGCGTTTTTAGCCCTAGGATTAACCCTAGGTTAGTTTAGGTCCATCAGATTTCGGAAGTCTCCAGAATTAAGCCACACAACCAAGCCCAAATCAAAAATGGTGCGCCAGGCAAAACTGCCCGGCCACCCCGTGTCGACAGGGCTGTCGACAGGGCAGTCGACACCCTAAGACCCCTGTCGACATGCCTGTCGACATGAGGGTCTTGGCGGGAGTTTTCCCCGCCTGACGCCAGTTAGCCCTAATCCTTGTTTTTAACTTAAAATTTAAATCTGTTTTTAATATGGAAATTTCTGAAAACTTCAATGGGCCTTAACTGGGTCATACGGACTCCGATTTTCGAAAACTCGGACTCTATTTCGCGTATTTTTCCGAGACGAACGCAATGGCACAGCCCGTTTCCCTTGATTCAGATTTTTAAATTAAATTCTGCCTCGATTTATATTATAACAGGTTATTAAAAATACGGGTTGTTACATTCTCCCCTCCTTAAAGGATTTCGTCCCCGAAATCTTCAAGTTAGGAAGAACGTATCCTACCATCCAATCATCCATCTACTCAAAGCATCATCCACGAGCAATCATTGTCCTTAAAAGATTCTAAATGCTGTATGAACATATGCAAAAGTGTGTGTATATGTACTTATCTAATGCAAAGATCAATGCAAAATATTTTAGTGAAATGTATCCATATGTATGCAAATCCCTAACATAATGTATAATATCTACATGCGTGCTCAATTATACATCCATATGCAACATCCATGTGATTGCATACAAATTTCATCCAAGAATAAGCATAAACACTCATGCACATGCAATATGAGGAGTGTGTGAGCCGATCTAGTGCCTAATGTGTATCATGCATCCACGAGTAACCACTTGCAAACACTTGCAACCACTTGCAACCATCAAACATAACATGTCTCAAACACATGTTTCATCCAAAGGGTTTCTACCTAAGGTTCTCATGACAAGATTAGCACGATAACTAGATAAACATGGATAGCAAAGAGAAAGATATGCTAACAAAGGAAAGAGATTGAGAGTGTACCCTCAAAAAGGAATGGATAAAGCCCACGCATCTTCTCCTCGGTTTCCCAAGTTGCGTCTTCTTCGGCTTCACCCCATTGAACCTTCACCAACTTGACCTCTCGATTCCTTAGCTTCTTGGTCTCCGTCCCCAAGATACGAATCGGAGCTCTCCTCAAAGTTGCCTCTTTCTCTACTTCCACGTCTTCAAGAATGCTAGGTTCAACCACCTCAGCGGACTCATGTAGGCACTTTCGGAGATGCGAGATATGAAAGACATTATGCACTCCGGACAGCTTCTCGGGCAATTGCACTTTATAAGCCATCTTCCCAATTCTCTCTATGATAGGGAAGGGTCCAACAAATCTCGGTGCTAACTTCCCAACAGCTCCAAATCGGACCACATTCCGCAAAGGAGAAACCTTTACGAAAACCATATCCCCAACATCAAACTCCAAATCGGATCTTCGCTTATCAGCATAGGATTTCTGTCGGTCTTGGGCCGCTTTCATTCGTCTCCGAATCAACTCGATCTTCTCGGACGTATCTCTGATCATATCAGGCCCAAGTATGAGCTTCTCTGTAGTCTCCCACCAACATGTAGGCGACTTGCACGGCCTCCCATATAAAGCTTCAAATGGTGCCATCCCTATGCTTGCCTGATAACTGTTATTATATGCAAACTCAACAAGAGGAAGATGGTCTTCCCAAGTACCACCAAAGTCCAGAATACAAAGCCTCAATAGATCCTCGAGTACCCTATTCACCCTTTCGGTTTGGCCGTCCGTCTGTGGGTGATAAGCAGTACTCAGATTCAACCTCGTGCCCATAGCCTCTTGCAAGCTATTCCAGAATTGACTTGTAAAGATTGGGTCACGGTCACTGACAATACTAGAAGGGACTCCATGAAGTCTCACAATCTCACGAAGATATACGGACGCTAGCCAAGATGCGGTCCTCTTGCTCTTTACTGGAATAAAATGAGCACTCTTCGTAAGTCTATCTACAATAACCCAAATGCTCGTATTCCCTTTCCTTGACCTTGGAAGCCCATCAATAAAGTCCATGGAGATACTCTCCCACTTCCAAAGTGGAACATCTAGAGGATGCAATAGCCCACCGGGCTTCCTTGACTCGGCCTTAACTTGCTGGCAAATGATACATCTAGAGACAAACTCTGCCACATCCTTCTTCATCCCAGGCCAAAAGAAAATACGCTTCATATCTTTATACATCTTATCACCGCCTGGATGTATAGTCAACTTAGAGCGATGCGCTTCCTCCAGAACTTTTCTTACTAAATCTTCTACCATGGGAACACATAACCTTCCATCTCTCCTCAGCCAACCCTTGTCATCAACAGAATATCGAGCGAGGTGGCTAAACGTCTCTCGTCGAGTCAGCTTATCCATAATCTCCACTATGTGAGGGTCTTTTCTCTGTGAAGCCCCAACTTGATCAAGAAGGGTAGGCCTGAGTTCCAGAGATGCTAAAGAACCGGTCATCGACTCCATCGCCAAAGAGAAATCAAAGGTTGCCACATACTCTAAATTCTTCATCTCAACAAATAGAGGACTTAGGGTCAACCTTCTTCTACTCAATGCATCAGCCACCACATTCACCTTGCCAGGGGTATAAGCTATTTCAAAATCATAGGACGCCAAGAATTCCATCCATCTTTGCTGCCTCAGATTCAGATCCTTCTGAGAAAAAAGATACTTCAAAGACTTGTGATCGGTATAAAGCTCAAACCTTTCTCCCAGAAGATAATGGCGCCATGCCTTGAGTGCATATACTATTGCTGCCAACTCTAAGTCATGAGTGGGATAATTCTTCTCATGCACTTTGAGTTGTCTACCGCCAAAGCATATCACTCTGCCTTCTTGCATCAGAACAGCTCCCAACCCCGTGCCACACGCATCGGTGTATACTGTAAATAATTTCCCTCCATCGGGCAAAGCTAGAACGGGTGCTGATGTGAGAGCTCTCTTGAGCTTCTGAAAAGCAAGCTCGCACTCTAAGCTCCAAGCAAAAACTGAATTCTTCTTCGTCAATTTAGCGAGAGGAGCAGAAATCTTCGCGAAGTCCTTGATGAACTTCCGGTAAAAACCCGCAAGACCTAGAAAACTTCTCACCTCGGTTGCATTCCTTGGAGTCTTCCAATCCTGAACTGCAACCACCTTAGCGGGATCCACCGCTAAGCCTTGCTTGGATACGATATGCCCAAGGAATCTAACTTCCCTTCTCCAAAAGTGACACTTGGAGAACTTGGCCTTTAACTGATGCGCTCTAAGCGTATCCATCACCTCTACAAGATGCCTCGCGTGCTCTTCTTCACCCTTGGAGAAGATCAGAATATCATCCACAAAGACCACGAAAAACTTGTTCAAGAACTCTCGAAACACCCTACTCATCAAGTCCACGAAATACGCGGGTGCATTCGTCAAACCGAACGGCATAACAAGCCATTCAAAGAATCCATCTGGAGTTCTGAATGCAGTCTTGTCTATACTATCTTCAGCCACTCTGAGCTGATGAAATCCAGTAGCAAGATCAAGCTGAGAGAAAACAGAAGCACCGACAAGCTGGTCAAAGAGATCATCGATCCTCGGTAACGGGTGTCTGTTCTTCTTAGTCAGCTTATTCAACTCTCGATAGTCAACACATAGTCGGAGAGAACCATCCGCCTTGGTAGCAAATACCACAGGCGCTCCCCACTCAGATATACTTCGTCTAATGAAGTTCTTTTCAAGCAACTCTTTCACTTGCTTGCTTAGCTCCCGCCTTTCACGCGGAGCCATGTGCCGAACGGGCAAAGAAACAGGCTTAGCATTATCCACCAGATAAATGCGAAAATCAATCTCTCGTTTTGGGGGCAACCCCTTAACTTCTTCAAAAACATCTGGATAATCTCGGACCACCCTTACAGACTGAAGGGCTTCCTATGACGAGTCGAGAGATTCAAGATAGCACAACATGACGGGATCCTTCGGATTGCATGAAATCTCTAAGGTGTTGCCAAGGCGAGTCACAAGCCTCACAACCCTATGCTCACAATCAAGAATAGCTCCATGTCTAGACAGCCAATCCATGCCCAAAATCAATCCGTATCCCCTGAAACCAAGAACATACGCACTACATAAGAACTCTACACTGAGTATAGAGATCCTCAGATACTCACATATCATAGATAGATAAGCAGAACCCCCAATGGGATTCGAAACACAAACGGGATCATCCACTAAGCTAGTACTAAGGTGCAAACTATCAACAAGATCAGATGAAATAAAGCTATGTGATGCACCAGAATCAAACAAGGTATGAACTGGAAGATCGGAAATATAAATAAGGTTCTCAACAGAAACACTACCTCGATCGGGAACTGGAGCGGTATTGAGAGCATGAACTTGCCCTCCTGAAGGTCCAGCCTGCCCTTTCTTCTTCGGGCATTCCTTGCTGAAGTGTCCAGTCTCACCACAGGAAAAACATCCACCACTAAGCTTCCTTTTCTTCTTCCTACAATCCTTAGCAAAGTGTCCAGGCACACCACAGTAATTGCACTTTCCCTTGCCTTTGTTGTTGTTCCCCTTCTTGTTCTTGCTCTGATTCCCCTGACTGCTTTGACCACCTTGATTGCCTTTACGTTGAGAATCAGTCTTCTTTGCTTGCGTATCACTCGACTTGACCTCTTTCTTTCCATCTCCCTGAAGTAGAGCCATATCGACCAAACTCTCAAAAGTAGCCCCATGCGGAATATGTGACATCGCCAAACCCTGCAGCGGCTTATTCAATCCTCTAGCAAATCGAAGAGCCTTCTTCTCAGGAGTGTTCACCATATCCAAACCAAAACGGGCCAGCTGATTAAACTTGTTCACATACTCCTTGACAGACATATCACCTTGCTTTAATGAAATGAACTTCTCCATCTGTAAATTCGCCTCAGCAGAAGATAGAAACTTGTCCACAAATCTAGCCCTCAAATCGGCCCAAGTCTCGATGGGCCTCGTCCCATTGGTGACCTCCCACCAATAGGCTGCTTCGTCCTTCAAAAGCCATACTGTCAATAAGATCTTCCTCTCGTCATCAATCCTAAAGATAGCAAACAAGTCCTCAGTGTCTTTCAGCCAATTCCTAGCTTCAACAAAAGATTCCGTGCCTAGGAAATTCTTGCCTCCCATCGCCTTGAAGTCTTTACAAACCTTCGTGAACTCAACCTGAGGATGCTGAGGGGGAGGAGGAGGAAGAGGAGCCTCAGCAACAGGAGGAGGAGGAACATTAGCAACGGGAGGAGGAATATTAACTACTGGAGGAGGAGGAACAGGAACCACCGGAGGAAGGACATTAGGGGGAGGATTCTCAACTACAGGAGGAGGAGTGGGAGTAGGGTTTGCGGGGCCGGCTGCCGCCCTAGCTTCTAGAAGTCTCCTATACCAGAGTGGTACATTTACTCCATCCGGGATGGCAAGATTCTCAGCCATACTGAAATGAAAGATAAGATAAGATTAGGTCAAGGGAACGAAGGATAACGCTAATGGCTTTTTGGGGAATAGCCTTTTAAAATACTAGACTTTTCTTTGGAAAATACTTTATACTTGTTTTGAAAATAGTTTTTCAAAAGTCTTTTAAAAACTTTTTGTTCTTTCTTGTAAACCATATGCTCTGATACCAAATTTGTAACACCCCACCTCAGCTAGGGTCACTCTTTCGGGGGCACTAGCTTCTGGGGGGCGTTAGAACTGGGTAAGCATGCATAATGATATATCAAGGCAGAACAAGAACATAAATATATATGTAAAACAGAGTAAAACAGCGGAATATCTCAAACCATCTCAAAACAAGTCTAGTATATCATAAAGTCAACTGCCAAAATAAACATGTCTAGTATATCATAAACAGAAATACTGAAATACATAGTGCTATCCCCAAAATAAAGATGATAAACCATAGCGAGCTCAATGTCCAGACATACATGAGCTATCCAGCAAACAAGCAAGCGATCCAAGCTAAGCACCACTGTTCCCTCCCTGAGAACCTGGGGGGGGGGGGAACGGAAGAAAAGAAGCGAAAGAAAACATGTCAGTCAAAAAGACTGGTAAGCCCTACTACGATCAGTCTATAAACTAATAAAGTTAACATCATGATGGAAACTGAGATGAACATACTGGCAATAGATAAAGGTGTCATCACATAAGGAAGATTAAGCTTTGCACCACAGTGTACTAGCAAACTAACATAACAGGTATTGATCCCTCAGCCCAAACTTTGGCCCAATAACATGAGGTGACCTTAATACAAGGTCCAGCCCAACGGTCTAGTCGATCGGCTCCCTATAAACCTAACACGTCAAGTGTTGGTGTCCATACGGCCCACATATGGTTGTAGTCAGACTGTGCTGGGTCCACCTTCGGGTGTATCAAGCCCTCGGGTGTCAACCCCAGACACCTAAGCAATAATGCACAGTCTAAACCTACTGGTACCCGTGCCTCGAGTTTGTCCAACATCGGACTACGTGCACGTCCGTAGCTCGCCTGGACCCGCACCGCTGTACCACTCAGCCGTCACTTTGGTCGCTTACATCAGTCCAGTAATCGTGCCCCTCCCTAGCCTAGCCTCTAGGGCTGTGAATGATACCAAACTGGGATTACTGCTGGAACAGACCACGTTGCTAGGGTTTTCTAAGAGGGTTAAGTGTGGTTTAACCCCTCACTAATCATGGATTAAATTAGTTAAGTGTAACCAACAGTTCACCACTTAACCCATTTAATCTCTCGAATCCCCAAAATTGGTTAAGTATTAGTAGGCCATGACTTAACCCTAATCATGAGGCATTAATTAATTTAATGCACCCAACCTCTCACATTAGACCTTGTTGTGGTTACTAGTTAGGCCGGGCGGGTCCGGGTAGGTTTACACCACAACTTAGTCTAACCTCGGGTTTCACGTGCAACATGACCAACTACTCACATTGGGTCCTATTGCTTGTAGCCACTAGTTAAGTCGGTCGGTTCCGGGTAGGTTTATGCTACAAACTCAACCCAACCTCGAGTTGGCCACACTTATGTTTTCTAAGTGTCATGTCCACTTTATTTTCAAAACATAATTACAATTTTAACGAATACTTGGGTAGACCTAACTTAATAGGTAAATTCCCAAGGGGTAGACCTAACTTAATAGGTAAATTCCCAATCTTATATTTTCATGTATTTTAAGTTTTACCCCAACCCCCCCCCCCCCCAACGTCATTCTATCGCTTACATATTCGTCATAACGCATAAAGGATAGAAAGAGGGAACTTGGCACAACATACATGATAAATCTTACATATCATAATAAACATGCATAACATGTTGGACTTGCATAACTTAGCATAGTGAACTTGCATAAACATGCATAACTTGTTAAACTTGCAAATCATGGCATAGTGAACTTGCATAAACATGCATAACTTGTTAAACTTGCAAATCATGGCATAGTGAACTTGCATAAACATGCATAACTTGTTAAACTTGCAAATCATGGCATAGTGAACTTGCATAAACATGCATAACTTGTTAAACTTGCAAATCATGGCATAGTGAACTTGCATAAACATGCATAACTTATCAAACATGTGTAACATGGCATAGTGAACTCGCATAAGCATGCATAACTTATTAAACATGCATAACATAGCATAGTGAACTCGAATAAGCATGCATTACTTATTAAACATGCATAAATCCCAACTTTCATCACATATTAACTTTAGAGTTTCTAAAATGAAGGTAAGAGGGCTTACAAATATTATGAAGACACAAATCTACAAGTAAAGATTGAGAAGCCCTTTATGCAAGCATATAAAAACCCAAAACAAAGCTCCAATAAGAAAACTCTTAACAAAAATCCCAAAAACTCTAGCTTAACCAATAAAGCTTGCAACTTGATGATGTATGCAAGCTAATGATCATTCATACAACTTAGAAATGCTTGTATGAACATCAAAATCTTCATAGGAATGATTTTTGAAGAGGATGGAGGCTAGGGTTTTTAAGTGGAGGCCATTTGAGAAATCAATTTGACATAGTTTGGTTGCTAGAATGAATAATGGGGTTTTAAGGTAGGATTAGGGTCTTATTTATAGAAGATTAGAGCGTTTTTAGCCCTAGGATTAACCCTAGGTTAGTTTAGGTCCATCAGATTTCGGAAGTCTCCAGAACTAAGCCACACAACCAAGCCCAAATCAAAAATGGTGCGCCAGGCAAAACTGCCCGGCCACCCCGTGTCGACAGGGCTGTCGACAGGGCAGTCGACACCCTAAGACCCCTGTCGACATGAGGGTCTTGGCGGGAGTTTTCCCCGCCTGACGCCAGTTAGCCCTAATCCTTGTTTTTAACTTAAAATTTAAATCTGTTTTTAATATGGAAATTTCTGAAAACTTCAATGGGCCTTAACTGGGTCATACGGACTCCGATTTTCGAAAACTCGGACTCTATTTCAAGTATTTTTCCGAGACGGACGCAATGGCACAGCCCGTTTCCCTTGATTCAGATTTTTAAATTAAATTCTGCCTCGATTTATATTATAACAGGTTATTAAAAATACGGGTTGTTACAAAAGGGGGGATATATTGTACTTAATTATAAATTAAGTAGTCTGGGAGTTTGAAACCCATTGGTAAGATTAACATATTTAGACTTGTCCTAGGGACCATGGGAAATTATAATATAGGTTATAATAAATGGGTAGAGAAACTTATTAATGGGCCTTAGTTAATAGAACTAAGTTAATAAGTAAACAACAATAAGTCGCATTGACGACGTAAAGTGGAATTATGATTAAATGAGAGAGGATGAGGAAAACTCATGAAATGAAATAAGTTATATATAATCATAAATGGTAAGTGACATGTTAATTGGAAACATGTGAATTAGATATACTTAATTACATATTAAGTAAAACATGTTATTGAAATCAAACAGGAATATAAAAGGGATTGTGTATCACAGACCTTGGGCCACAATATAGAAAATAACATGTTGTACGCTTATTAATAAACTTAAATGAATTAAGTTGTATGACTGAAATTAATAAGCAAGAGAAACTTGGTAATTTGAATAAGAATTCAATATGAATTGGAATGACCAAGTTAACTGGAAACCTGGTGAGGTGAGACAAGCGCGTAAAAGAATGTTTAGACATATGTTCTAACAACATGTTAAAGTAAGGCGCTTAGGCCTATCCATACGGTTGAGGGTGAATAACCCAACAGGGTAGATCATCTAGGTGTTATAAGGCATGAGGGGAGCGCACATTCATCAGTTTGTTTGATTGCTCCAAAAGACTGGAAGGGGAAGCACACAGCTTTCGGGGACGTAGGGTTCTCTTGGTATTCCTCTGTGAGTGGCAGATGATCTACCAGTACTTACAGAGGTTAGGTCTGCGTAGATGAACCAATGAGTATGCCTTGATTACAATAATAAGGGGCAATCAAAAGACTAAGATGAACCAGCATGATTCGGCAAGACCAGTTAGTGCCCTGAATAGCAACTTGTCGTCTACCTACCATCTTCAGTCAGTACGTAAAGCGGAAAGGCGGAGAACTCCAAAAGACCATATACTTTGCTATCTAGTTATGAGTGAGGTTGGCCAATAGGTTTGAAAGGCATAGGGGGCCGGGGTTAAGTTCGTATTCTTGATATTCTTGGGTGCCTTTCATTAGTTGAGGGAGGGGTCTAGTGGGACCATAGCCACTGTAAAAGCAGACCTTAGCATCTGCAATCGGCAGATATCTGAAAGCTCCTGACCGAATTTCATGTTTCTTGATTAGCCCTGCCATGGGACTCAGGTGCACATATAGAGAACATGTGCAATAAACATCGAGAAAGATTGACGATACATACGCGGGAAAGTCTAGGTACAATCATGTCGCTCTGGGTGGTGTATCATAAGACTAGAGGGTATTATTCGAGGATGGAACCTAATTCGATCGAATGGTTCAAATATGGCAGTCTGAACGCTTACGTAATATAGAAGTAGTGGTTCTTTGCAGATATAGCGTTGACATATATACAGAAATCCATACAACATTCGGGCGTAGGATTAGGGAGTGCTATATTCCTGCGATGATACGGTGGAGACTGTGCGAGTGGGATACTATGGGGTGTATCGCAATATTGAGAGATAGCTACATATACTGTAGTAGGTTCATTCACTGGGAAGTAAATGGGTACGACGTGTGTGTAAACCTTGAGTGTTGTTAACCCAAGTAACCTAATAAATAAGAAAATATGGTTGAACGGTATAGTTTAAATCCAGTCACCAGAACTTGTGTTCTGACCCCCTCCTCATAACACACTCGCAGGTTAGATTGTGGCAGAGACATGATATCTTTGGATACTGGTTAGGCAGTATTAATAATACGGTAAGGCTATGTTTTGATTATACTATATTTTATCCTTTCCGCTGTGAGATATTTTTTTGAGCTCTGACATGTTTTATATCTCTGTCTTTTCTGCAGGATACCAGAGTAAACCAATCCGAGTTTCGATAGATTGGAATTTGAAAAAAAATTGGTCTGTCGAAATTGGGGTTGTCACATCTAGTATCAGAGCTTAGGTTTAGAATTCCTATATAAATAGTGAGTGAACGTATTTGTATTTTTAAAAATATAGATATATTATATATATATATATATATATATACCTAGATCCATAGAGGAACCCACTAAATAAAAAGAGTATAATATGGTATGAAATGGGATGTTTGTTTTGTACACTAAAGGAATGAATAAGGAAATTTGAGACCGTTAGGAAGTTTTGTTCGAAAGTGTACAATATGCTATGTACGGAAGGAAAATAAATCCGTTATGATTAGTATTTTGGAAAAAGTTGAATAGAGAAAAATGGATTAGGAATATATATAGTTGAGAGAATTGACCTTGGGGAGTGTCTAGGAGAGCCTAGAAAAATTGGAAACCCGCTTTGAGTCTAACCCCATTACCAACTTTTAAGAACTTGAGATTATAAAAGTTATGGAAAAAACAGTTTATGGTGTTTTCAAGTTTTAATCTTAAAAGTTATAGTTTTATAATATGTAAAGAAGTACATATTGAGTTTTAAAGTAAAATTCTCTTAGTAAAAGGTGCATATTATAGAGCATGTATAGCTCGCTAGTTTTTCTAGTTATATTTCATACAAGAATTTTTAATCAAGAAAGTTTTGAAGTCTCAATTCTTTTGACATTTATGTTTGATAAATTGTTTAAAAGAGAATTTTGTTGGGAAGACAAAATAAGTTGTAGAAAATGAGAATAGAGTGGATGTTGGCACCTTGTAGTAGGAGACTGAACTGACCTTTAGGTAGGAACAAGTTATAAACCCGATTAAGGAAAATAGTTTCTTTACTTTTGCGATTTGAAAAAAAATTTGCAGGATAAGACGGAAAAAAAGCTACAACAAAGAAAATTTTCTTATGTGGGATGTGTTTGAATAGGAATATAGGAAATCTTTATACATTGTTTCATAAAATCCAAGTACGGATGGAAAAAGGTATATAAAAGAAAAACGGAAGGTGTGAAAATTTCCATTTTCCACCTTTTTGTAACATAAGAAATCGAATTTAGAAAATTAATTTTTTCTGAAATTCGAAAAATAAAGTTGGTTGGTAGGATTATGGATGAAACAATTGGATGAACAATACTCTTACTCAGTAAGAGTGTGGGAAAATTTGGATGAAAAAGCATTTTGATTTTCAAAATATTGCATTTATGTAGAACTGCCAGTATGTCTAGGATGTGAGCATCATATTTTAAAAAGGATTTTTGAGAAATTTGCATACACATAGGAGGTACTTCTTAGGCATACATGCATTATTATGTTGTACTTCACTTGCACAAGTGCATAATGTGTGCTAAAATTGGATGCACATACGATGGATGTATATTATGCGAGGGGTTAACTGATTTTGCCCTTATGAAATTTCGAGGACGAAATTTCCTAAGGGTGGGAGAATGTAACACCCCGTATTTTTAAGAAAATAAAATAAGAATAACTTAATTAAATAATGAGAATTAAGTAAAACGGACTATGCCATTGCGTCCGTCTCGGAATTCTGGTCAAGATAGACAATTGGTTTGCGTAAAACGAACATCATATGAAGAAGTTATTAAGCCTAAAAGTTTGTATATGCACAACAGAAATATATATATATATATATATGCAAACAAATTAAAATGTAAAATAAAGAATAAAATAAGGGTTGCATGTAATAAATACGTGCACTGAAAAAAATGTAATGCATGTATTGAAAGAAAGAAAGGATTGGTTGCATGCAATGTAAATATGTTGCATGCACTAATTTGCAAACATAATGCATTAACATTAAAAGAAAAAGATTCATGCAATGGTTTAATTTAAGTATTGTAACTAACATGAAAAAGAGAAGTAAGGAGAGAACAATAATTATCATTGTTCTAAGACTTATTAACAAAAGACTTCATAGCTCAGTTGGTTAAGGCATTGGATTTGTAACATAGAGGTTGGGGGTCCGAACCCCAACGGTGGCATAATTTTTATCTTTGTTTTAGAGAGGGCCAACTGAACATGCAAATATATGTACGTATGCAAATTCAAAATTTGAAAGGATAAGAACATACATATAAGGAAATAAAGAAAATATATGTATATATATGAATATATATATATATATATATATATGCATAAATATATGTATACAAAAGATAAAATTCAAGATAACGCTACAGTCAATGAAATATGGCAAGAATTAAATAACGGTGCAACATCGTTTGAATTTTGAAAATAAACGAAAATTGTGTGTATATGTATACGCGTAAAATGGTCGATAGAGGAATTGTTTACATATAAGAATATTTCATGTGAATAAAACAGTTAAATAAATTCCAGAAATTCAAAAGTTAAAAAATCAAATTTCTGCGCCAAAACAATACAAACATTCGAAATTCAAATTTCTATGCCAAAACAACTTGCGGGGCCCAATGCTGACTCAGCACTGCATGTACGATAATATTTGGCTAGATTCATTTGCGAACCTAGACTATTTTCTTAACCGGGTTCAATGCTTACTCAGCGCTGCGTGTACGATAAGGTCTTGAGCACCTATAAATAAGACCCTAGACCTAACCCTAAACATCATAATTCGGCGGCTGTGTTGGAGCTCTGCCATGGCTCCCTCTCTCTCTTTCTTCTCAAATCTATTCTGAAATTAAAATGTTAGCCTAGGAGGATTATGAATTCAGATCTGGAAGAGGGAACCAACGTTAATAATAAGATTATTGAATCATGAAAGCAAGGTAAATCTCTAAGAACCAATCTATTTAAATTATTTCTTTTTCCCTTCTCTTTTCATGAAATAATAAATCCATGGTCATTTGGCCGTGAATCAAATTAAAAGAAAAAGCAAAACCATGGATGATATAACGGATCAGATCCAAAATTTGGGAAAAGCTTAAAGGTGAGTGGGTTTAAGCTATTGCCTTTAGTTAAGTTATGACTATCGTTTATCATTCCCCTTTTTAATAAATTTTGAAATGGCTAGTTTAATTATAAATTGTTGTTGTAACGAACTGAAATGTTGATATGAATATGTCAGGAAATTCCTATGTTGAATTGGCTAAGTTATTGAATGTTTACATGTTGGAGAAAATAAACTTGTTAGGATATGAATAGCTAATTCAGTGATTGTAATTACATGCTTTACTTGGGACATATTATTGATTGAACAACATGTTAAAATAATTACCCGATTGAATGTTTACATGTCCGAGTAGAATTAAACATATGTTGAAAATGACAGCAATAAAATATTGGAAAAAATTGGACGACATGTAAATTAGATTACTGTAAACTATATTACAGTAAAAAGGATAATATATCTAAAATTTTCATGTAATGAACATAACATATATTATGTTTTGAAATTTTAATTTGGAAGCGCAATATGATATGAACATAAGTGATTGAATGAAAATGAATATGCCTAGGATTACAGTTATAGCACGAGGTTAGGTTGCATTAGTGGCGGAAGTCTGGCCGGACCCGACCAGCATATCTAGCGGCCATTAATGTTGAACCTAATGTGAGAGGCCTAAGTGCAAGAATTAACAACATGTGCTAAGACACGAGGTTAAGTCAGCTTGTGGTAGAATTCTGCCCGGACCCGCCTGACAAATCCACTGTCCACAAGTGTAGACTTAATGTGAGAGGTCTAGTGCTTATATATATATAAATAAATATATGTATATAACAAGATATGAATAGATGGCAAGGATGGTAAATAAATGTCTAACTCAGAAAATAAGAAAGGAAGGGATGTAATGAACTGAGTTAGTGTGATATGAGGGACAAGTAATGTATTTCCCTGAATGACTTATTTTTGAAAACGTTGTTGCAAGTAAGCCACAATAAATATAGAAAAGTAAAGAAATTACTTGCTACCACAGATTTAGATGGGAAAACGTTATGAAATTAAATCATTGATTCCTTCTATCAAACTGATAAGGTGCATGAAGTGTTTTCCTTAATATAATAAGGAACATATATTACAGAGAATGAAGAATATTGGTTTAGAACAGTAAATGGTTTAAAAGGGGTATGATAATAACCTATTATAAATAAATAACATTAATGAAAATGTTGTATAATAGGTAGACTTGTCCTAGGGACAAGTGAATATTATAACTTAGGTTATAATAACTAGTAAGGGAGTAGGATAACTGGTGAATTAAGTTAAGTGACACTTAATTGTAAATTAAGTAACCAAACAAGGGGAAAACCTAAAATCAGTTAAGAAAAAGGGGAGGATATATTGTACTTAATTATAAATTAAGTAGTCTGGGAGTCTGAAGCCCGTCGGTTAGAATAACATGTTTAGACTTGTCCTAGGGACAAGGGGAAATTATAACGTAGGTTATAATAAATGGGTAGAGAAACTTATTAATGGGTCTTAGTTAATAGAACTATGTTAATAAGTAAACAACGATAAGTCGGATTGACGACGTAAAGTGGAATTATGATTAAATGAGAGAGGATGAGGAAAGCTTATGAAATGAAATAAGTTATATATAATCATAAATTGTAAGTGACATGTTAACTGGAATCATGTGAATTAGATATACTTAATTACATATTAAGTAAAACATTTTATTGAAATCAAACAAGAATATAAAAGGGATTGTGGATCACAGACCTTGAGCCACAATCTTGAGAATAACATGTTGTAAGCTTATTAATAAACTTAAATGAATTAAGTTGTATGACTGAAATTAATAAGCAAGAGAAATTTAGTAATTTGAATAAGAATTCAATATGAATTGGAATAACCAAATTAAATGGAAACCTAGTGAGGTGAGCCAAGCGCGTAAAAGAATGTTTAGACATAGGGTCTTACAACACGCTAAAGTAAGGCGCTTAGACTAGTCCGTACGATTGAGGGTGAACAACCCAACATCGTAGATCATCGAGGTGTTATAAGGCACGAGGGGATCACACATTCATCAATTTGTTTGATGGCTATAAAGGACTGGAAGGGGAAGCACGCGGCTTCCGGGGACGTAAGGTACTCTTTGTATTCCTCTGTGAGTGGCAGATGATTTGCTTGTACTCACAGAGGTTAGGCCTGCGTAGGTGAACCAATGAGTATGCCTTGATTGCAATAATAAGGGGCAATCAAAAGACTATGATGGACCAGCGTGATTCAGCAAGACCAGTTAGTGCCCTCTGATATCAACTCGTCGTCTACCAACCATCTTCAGTCAGTACGTAAGCGAAAAGGTGGAGAACTCCAAAAGACCATATACTTTTCTATCTAGTTATGGGTGAGGTTGGCCAATAGGTTTGAAGGGCATAGGGGGTCGAGGTTAAGTTCTCATTCTTGATATTCTTGGGTGCCTTTCATTAGTTAAGGGAGGGTTCTAGTGGGACCATAGCCACTGTAAAAGCAGACCTTAACATCTGCAATCGGCAGATATCTAAAAGCTCCCGACTGAGTTTCATGATTCTTGATTAGCCCTGCCATGAGACTCGGGCGCACATATAGAGAACATGTGCAATAGACATCAAGAATGATTGATGATACGTATGTGGGAAATTCTTGGTACACTCCTGTCGCTCTGGGTGGTGTATCATAAGACTAGAGGGCATTATTCGAGGATGGAACCTAATTCAATCGAATGGTTAAAAGATGGCAGTCCGAACGCTTACATAATATAGAAGTGGTGGTTCTTTGCAGACGTAGCGTTGACATATATACAGAAATCCGTACGACATTCGGGCGTAGGATTAGGGACTGCAATATTCCTGCGATGATACGGGTGAGACCGTGCGAGTGAGGTACCATGGGGTGTATCTCTAAGAGATAGCTACATATACTGTATTAGGTTAATTCACTGGGAAGTAAATGGTTACGACGTGTGTGTAAGCCTTGAGTGTTGTTAACCCAAGTAACCTAATAAATAAGAAGATATGATTGAACGGTATATGTAAGATTATCCAAAGTGTATAGTTTAACTTCAGTCACCAGAACTTGTGTTATGACCCCTTCCTCATAACACACTCGCATGTTAGATTGTGGAAGAGACATGATAGCTTTGGATACTGGTTAGGCAGTATTAATAATACGGTAAGGCTATGTTTTGATTATACTATATTTTATCCTTTCCGCTGTGAGATAATTTTCTGAGCTCTGACATGTTTTATGTCTCTGTCTTTTTTGCAGGATACCAGAGCAAAGCAATCTGAGTTTTGATAGAGTGGAATTTTGGAAAAAAAATTGGTCTGTCGAAATTGGGGTTGTCACAGTTTTCGTAGATAGCCAAGCTTTTGAGGTTGCCTGAAGAGAAAGCTAGCACTAGATGCGCATTCAAAGTACTTTATGAAATTTTTAGGAATAAGTTGTGGGTTTGACGAGGAGATGAAAACTTTGGAATAAAGATAGGTGATGGGAGATGCATGAGTTCTTGTACAATAAATATTGTATTTCTTGCAAAATATTTATCTATCAAAGAAATCTTCACAAATTGTTAGTTCATAAATGTAAGACTTATGTCTTTACAAAAAGTGTATTGCCAACTTATATAGTTTTAGAATTTATTTTTTCTAATATATATGATCAAAAAATTACTTGCTATTATGCTAACCATTCTTCCATTAATTAATAAGGTAACCCAGTTTTTAGTTTTGCGAAAATCAGTTAGCAACTGAGTTGCAAACTCAATTTTGCAAAACTGAGTTTGCAAACTCAGTTGCAATGAACTGATTTTGCAATTCAGTTTGTTAAACGTTGCAATTGTGTTTGCAAATTGAGTTTGCACCTCAGTTTTTTAAACTGATTTTGCACTCAGTTTGACAAACCAAGTTGCAAACTCAGCTGAGCTTGCAACTTAGTTTTGCAAACTAAGGTTGCAACCCAATCTTGAAAAATTGAGTTGCAAACTTAGCTTGCATATTAGTTTGCAAAATTGAGCTTGCAACTCTGTTTTGCAAACTGAGGTTGCAACCCAATCTTGTTAAACTGAGTATGCAACCCAATCTTGTTAAACTGAGTATTCAACCCAATCTTGCAAAACTGAGTTTGTAACCCATTTTGGCAAAACAGAGTTTGCTACTCGGTTTGCAAATGAGTTGCAAACTCAGTTGCGCAGACTTAGTGCGCAACTCAGTGTTGTGCAACTTAGCGCACAACCCAGTTGTGCGAAGTTTACTCAGTTTCCAAAACTAATTTGCAAACTCAGTTTACAACAAAACTTAAACTTAAAGAATGATTAATAGTGGACTTAGCAAGACCAAAGATGGATATATGCATATAACACTTCAGTGAAAAATGTTCCATTGCAACTTGTTATTTCTTTTTTTTTTTTGGGATAAAAATTAGTGTATTTATATCTTGTAGGCACTTGTGGAGGATGGAACAAAAAACAGAATTTGGAATGTGATGGTAACGAGGAAGTACTTACGGAGGAGGAAAAAAACAATAAATGAAAAATTTTCCATTGTAACTCTCTATATCTTTAGTAAAACTTTATCTTTCTTTTTATAGTTCGGACATGATATTATGATATTTTGAAATTGGAGCATGTAGCTCATATTTGAGTATTATGTGAATGTTATATTATTAAATTTGAGATATGGAAGTGTATTAAATCTTATATTGAACCGATATGTTGAATTATATATGTGATAAGGAAATCATAAAGATATGTTATATTCATTTGTTTTAAGAATTTTAATATTAATTGTGTAAAATATAGAAAAGAACTTTATTTTGTATTGCAACACATATAAGCGTAACCAATATTTTGGATTAGCAACAGTTATAAATGTTGCAAAACTAAAAAATTAACAAAGCAATTTATATTTGCCAACATTTATAAGCGTTAGTAGGATTATGATACTGATACTTATAAGTGTTTCTATATCTTTAGGTCCCAACATTTATAGGTGTTAGCAATGAGTATGTTTGTAGCACTTATAAGTGTTACAAACTTGGCTGGCCAATTCCCCATAAGCCATTAGTTACACTTAAAAAGTGTTACAGGAATTATTTGTAACACTTATACTTTTGGGAATCCCCTGTTTTGATGTAGTGTTTTCTAGTTAATCACCAGGTTACAAAGAAATTAACACATCAACACTTATTCATCTTCATTATCCACCCCTTAACCCCATGATTAACTATTCTGAATTTAACACAGCAGAAGTAGTTTACCTGCTTCCATTGTGCAACTTTAACTTTATTTATTTCAATTCTAAAACTCGTCATCTTAAATGAACTCCACACTTAAATTTAATTTAAACAAAAGCCATTTAATTTTCTTTCCTAGTCCAACCATCGACTAAAACACTAAAGATAGAGTAAAAATAATTCTCCAAAAATTTAACCCAAATTTTAGACACCAAAGGATTTTGGGGTAGAAATTTTTCTGTAAAATCATATTATGGAAGTTAAGACCAAACAATGGAATATTGTGGAATGAATTGCTCATTCCTAAGCGTATTTATTGCAACAAGATTTCATTCGACTCACCAATAGGAAACACAAGATAAGGATAACAAGGAAGGGGTACTGCAGACACGAACTTTATCCTTTTATATTGTAGCCCATGTACCATTCTGCTTCTATTCTGTGCTTAATTTACTTTGTTCTAAACCTCTTCTCTGATATCAATTATGACACCCCACCCCAAGACTTCACTAATAAAGAGAATTAACATGTAATACCATCTACTAGAGTGGAGAATAGTGTTGGTTATGGGCAACCATTCGTAGATTTGCATTAACAAGTCTTAAGTACATTGATGATGTGCTCTCTATTTTTTTCATGTGGCTCAACATACTTAATACTGGTGTAATACAAATCTATGATGACTACAGGATCAGCTCAGAACATAATACATTGTATACACAATCACAGTTCATAAAATAAATTACATAATATTACAATAGTAGAATACAATGAATGCATGCGTTACAAATAAATAGTTACACAACTATTTCTCATACAACAAGACACAAATGAATGAGTACAAGCTCGAATCCTCAACATACAAATAGAAGTAACTTAGAGTGATCAATCCAATAGTGACATGGCTAACCCCAAGCACATTTTCTATACTTGAAACATCTTAGTCTGACTCGAGGAATACACACACGGGTCATTCTAGCTTACAGTTCAATATAATATTGGGGAAATGAAACATCAATAAAAATAGATTCCTTCTCGTCTGAGATAGAATCACAGAGAATAGATGCATACTAGCGACAAAGCACCAAAAAGAAAAAGAAATTACACCTGTATGTATCCTAAGTATGGATGAGATACTTAATATTAATATTGAATATCCATTAAAGCTTAAGGCATCAACTTTATCACAAGTCAACACACATAACTAAAATGAGCCAAATAGGTCTATATAATTCAAATGCAACAATAACGTATGTGAACTCAAGTGAGTTCACATGACTACAACTAAGCTAGTAACAAAAAACACCAAATAATCAAAATAAATGGATTTAAGATCCAAAATCATCAAACACAAATGTATGATCTTACAATCAAGTCATCATAAGCAAAGTGGATCCAACACCATGACATATTGATAAGGATCAAATATAACTAATATACCAAGTAAAATATGATCATATGATCAAGTCATCAAAAGCAAAGTGGATTGGTATCGTAGCACGTAGATAAGGACCCAATATCATAAAACACTAGTATTTGTGACCGTAAGGTCAAAGACATCAGAACAATGAATCCCTAAAAAAATTCACCAGAATAACTGGAAATTGTCAGATAAACCAAAGCACCACATTGTTGGAATCCAACCACCAGATGGGCATGCTGAAGCCATGCCTGCACGTGCTAATACACCAAGCCAGTATTAATAATATATGGTACCTTAGTAGATGACCAAAAGGTCATTATACACCGGATAACATCAAAAACACCAAATTGACACGAAGGTCTAGTACTGGTAATAACACAGGAATATGTCATCGACATACAAAATGTAATCAGAATAATGGTAACTATGCATCCCATACCACACATTTCCACTACTAATTTACTAATCGCTCATTAATTTCATACAGAAAACACCAGAATATCGAGTCAGCAGAAATATCAAAATAGCAGAGAAATCAAATCATCATAAACCATCAAGTCATCAGAAACATTGGATCATCTACTTCAATTAGACAGTTTGGGATTAATCGATTACGTATACTGCCACATCCCATACTATGGAGTTTACGATATGATCTAAACTCCATTACGTCTTCTCGATTGGTGCATGAAGGTGAGGTTTTTATATAAGAAAATACTTGGTTTACAAATGCGGGTTTATAAAATGATTTTCATAAATCGTTTAATTTCTTTCTTAAAATATTATAATTTTATTTATAAATTTATACTATTGTTTTGAGGTTATTTTAATACTAAAACTAAAGTCATAAGACTTTTCTATTCTTAAAACTATAAAGAAAATGATATTTATTTATATAGTAAAACCCATTTCAAAACGTGCACGAGTGTATAAAATTCCATCGAAAAACATCTCATCCTCAATAAATTAATCAATGATAACTTTCTTGAATCCAATCATGAATCAATCATAATGTGTATACTTGATTTACCAAGTTTAGAGTGATGGTAACTTAGTAAAATGGCCTTGGGAATTCAACTAAATCCAAGTCCAAGCATCAACAAGCTACAGGAAAACAAAGACAAGCATGAATAAATACTATGTAAGATACAGTGAGTTGGTCAACCCACTATTCAGGTGCGTCGACCCCTGGGTCGACCCAGAGGAATAGTGGGTCGACCCACTATACGGACTAAGCTACAAGTGAAAATACTGATGAAATCCTGACTTTTATGATTCGATTTGTAACAACCCGCCTGGAGTGGGCCTAAATTTCGACCCAGAAAAGGCCCATCAAAACTTAGAGCCAGTCTAAATAGGTCGTTAGTTACTATAAGGAATTACATTTGCACAGAATAACATATAATATAACGTGATGGAATCTCACACTACAGAACGTTAAAGTAAAATGATAAAATAAGATGCACTATTTATTAAAAACCACTAATTCAAATACAAAATGTCAAAAACATTTGTTTATAATGGTACATCATCATTATTCATTATCTAGAGTTTTCATAAGCAAAAGAGAAATAATACCTAATAAGAACATAATAGTCTCATCGCCTTCTTCAGGCTCTGTCATCGTTTCATCCATCAAGTCGCTACCCCACCTATTAACCTGTTGGATATGTTAAGGAGAGGGGTCAGAACATAAAGTTCCGGTGACTAAAAATAATATGTGTTTAAAGACTATACTCTAAATTTGGCAGGTTATATATGTCAAGGTATGTATACGAAACACACAGACACACACATATAATGAATATTTTAATTAATGAGGTGGATATCCAAGTCAATCACTTAAGAACTTCATTAATGCATTTAGGGCAAAGGCCCAACGAGGTGGACATTCTTGGTCACTTAAGGCCCATTCTATTATGTTTATTAAGGGTGGATTCTTATGATCTCTTATGACCCTAAAGCATACCCTAGCAACTTAAGACCCTGTCCTAGGGCATCAACATTCTTATAGATATGTTCTAACAAGTGATATGAGAAGTAGTATCTCGCCGCTTAATACCGGTTTACGGTAGGCCTGTATATAGCCATTTAAGATCACTCCGACGGACGCCTCATGTTACTACTTAACTGATATTACGGTAGAACACCTATACCACTTAAAACTTCCCTTAGATAGTTGGTTAATTAAATAGCATGCTACGTCCCATGTATACTAAATCTATCCCAGGTAAGCCCTCACTATGCTCCTAGAGGAAGTGGACATTCCAGTAAACTACCCTACTCCATTATCGCCATGACTAAACCACTTTTTCGATAAGGAGGATCCATAGATCAACTTCAAATCTAATAAGGGAGAGTCCCATGACTTTGGTCCAATTACAAGGAATAAACCTTCGGGGTGATCCTAGTCTTTAACCACTTAATACCCAAACTAGATAAGAAGAAAGTCAGTCACTTAAGACCTTATCAATGCGCAGTAAGCCTACCTATTTACACACATAATAGGTATATATATACACTAGAACTCTCACATTAAACAATCTACTTGTAGATGTTGGATATGTCGCGCGGTTCCGGCCAAACTTCTACTACAAGCTGGTTTATAATCGCGTTATAGTGTACTAAGTTAAATGGCCCATGGCACCCAGATCTCTCACATTAGCCAAAATCACTTGTGGTTACTGGATTTTCCAGTTGGTTCGGACATACTTCTACCTCAAATGACAACTAACCTTGTGTCGGTGTATCATTATTTAATATATATATAAATAAGCCAATTTATACACATGCAAAATCAACAATTTGTATGGGGACATTTCAAATTTCTAACCTTACCCTAACGTATTTATTATGACATTATTACATTTGATTACGCTACATAAATATAATATTTAGTACGTGCTGTAAATGTTAAATTCCATTCGAATGAAGAAACGTTTTAACAGCGTAAAATGTCAATCCGATTCACTATAAAGGTATACAAGCCTAATTCCCACATCAAACTACTAAATACATGGCATAATTAATAGTAACAACAATGGGAAAAGTAATAACATAACTATCCAAACTTGTATTCCTAGGCTTGTTAGAACAATTTAGGTAATAAAATAGGTATAAGTTGTTAATTACATACATACATATTTAACATATATACATATATATATATATGAATATACATACATATATATATATAAACCTTTATTTAGTTCAATTTACCCTTTTCTATGTTATACATAAAAACATTAACATTTGATAATTTAAATCTGAATACGTTCAAATTATTCATTATAGAATGGAAATCTAAACCTATTCAAATAATAAAACCAAATCAAATCCTATTCTTTTTACAACACAAACAATTTTTTTTTTTAAAAAGAGGTAAATCCAATTAAACAAAAGTAAACCACCAAACTATTCTTCATTTATAACCCAAACAATTCACAAACCCAAATATTGATTGACCACTTTGCGATATATGCAAAGATAGGAGATTTAGGGGTTTTATAATATGATGTTATCGTGAAACCAAATCTCCTTAGGCATATAAATCAATATAAAAATCTACAAAATGTAGAATTTAGCTTAAACAAGTAATATTTCCCCTCATAGAGATTTTGGAGAAGGAGATAATACAGATTTGAATGCTGAAATCGTCATTCTTCGAATCTACTGCAGATTTATATAAGAGAATCATATAGATTTGAATCTCATATATAAATTATAGAGAATTTCAGAATATAAACTAAATATAATTAGATTAGAAATGAAATAGGTTAGAGATAGAAGAAGAAACCTAAATTCCTCGAATGTCAGCAGCAGAATGGAAGCGTAGAGAATGAAAGGGTTTAGAGATTTGAGAGGTGAGTTAGGTGGTATTTATAGGTGTGTGAATGAGTAATAACTGTTAGATTAACATAGATTAAATCTAGGCTATTCATTTTATATAAAACCAACCTAAAACACCATCTAAACTAGCGTTATTGGGCCCTGGCCGCACCAGACGGTCGACCTGCGATCGACATCCATACTAGGGAGGCGGTCGACCCCCGGTCACGAAAGTGGTCGGTGGCCTGTGTTGATTATTGGGAAGGTATTTTATTAAACGTTATTTATGTTAATTGATTCCTTACCATTTAGACAATATTCTTGTCCCCAATTGTATGTACATATGTACAGAATTTTGAGTTGAATGGAATATTCTAATCAACCATTAATTGGTTATTTTTATTCCATATATTTTTATTACAATTCAAATTTCAAATGCTCTTGTATATATATTAACATACAATATCTTTTAAATGTAAATCATTAATACAAACTCTTATTTTGTCATATTATATATGAAAATTGATCAGAATCTCGTCACGAATACAACTATGATATTTTCGTGGCAGAATTCCTAGTATTGTCAAATTCCTATTTTCAACCTATTAATATATTATTATTTTATTACTGATTTTCATTACTTATTATTATTTATTTTAAATTAGATTATCTTAAGTTCGTTTACATATATTTTTATGAGGTGTTACATTATCCCTCCTTCAAATAGATTTCGTACTAAAATCTATCTGAAGGGGCGAAAAACACAACTTGCTCTAAAGATCTATGTTATACACCTATGTTGTTTTTAATTCATCCATAAACATCCATGACTCGAAGTGATTACGAACTATAGACTCACTAAAGTGAGCTCAATCCTAGCATGTATGTGAAATAAGTGATTTAGTATGAATGCAAAACATCCTAATATGCATATATTTCTATATCAGTGTGTTTTGCAATTGTGTTGCATTCGTTTCCCTAATATCCGATTAGTAACCACAACGCATCCATAAACAAAATTTAGAGGAAAAACAACCTGAGAAATGCTCTTGGTGGGTCTGTCTCATCTTATTGTAATGACCCGCATTGGCAGAGGTATTATAATTAATTTATTTAATTATATAAATAGTGATATAGTGAATTAAATGGTGATTAAAAGGATTTCACGATCGTTGAATTAAATAATGGTGAATATTTAATTAAAATAATAAATTAAATAATATATTTAATTCTGAAATAATCAGAATTTGCTGAAATGACGATATGGTGTGAACTGGATCATCTGTGATATTTAATTCAGCTTGGAATTGAATTTGAATAACAAATATATTATATAAACGACAGTTTGAACGTATAATTATAATATAATTATATTCGAGCGCGTAACGATGCGGCAGTTCGCTATTTGGCGATTTGAACTTCAACTGAATGTACAGGATTCGTTTTAAGCCGGATTTCTATGAAACAAGAAACGTGTGGAGCTGGTGGAGTATATCTTTCTAGTGGAAGAGAAAAATCAGGATTTCGTCGTATAGATTTTGATTCACGTCCAAATCAAATTTTAGAAAAGTCGCTGTGGAATTCCTTTATAATTTATTTATATTTATAAAAGGGATTTCATTGAAAATCGAATATCGATTTAATCAGGATTTGAGATATCAAGCTAGAAATTCATATAGGAATATTCTAGAGTTGTATGATATTATGTTGTGGATATATACGATAATACAAATTTATTTATATTTAATTTAATTATATTTAAATATATTTATATATTTAAATGGGTCTTTTAGGGTTTTAAAAATAGCCAGTTTTGCAAACGACCTCAGAATTCGACGAAACCAATTTTTTTGAATCTGCAATATTATATTATTGCTACATTTCAGTTGAAGTGATTTTTGGGTCACTGTGTGACCGTACGGATTTTTAGAGTGAAAAACAATCAGTATTTTGGTGGTTAAAAATACGCTGTATGAGCAAACGAAGTCGGAATTCGACGAAACCAGTTTCATTGGGACCGTAATGTAAAACTCTAGCTACATGTCCAGTTTCGTGATTTTTGGGTATCGTATGTGGTCACAGGAATTTTTAGAAGACCAATACAAGCAACGATATAATAAAAATTAATATTTTAATCAAAATTTAAAATATCCTAATCTATTCTGGTTAAAACCAAGGCCACATTACTTGTATTTTCAGCCTCTCATTCAAACGTTAAAACCCGAGAGAAAATATCGTTTCCTCAAAACAACCGTGCCTTTCAAAAATCAAAGAAATGAAAAAAACAAAAATCTAAAAATCCTAAATCAAACATATTCGAGATCCTTGAGGGATCCTCTACATTCTGGTGGGCTTCGTTGCTGGTCCGATGTCAAGGAGGTACGCTAGTCTGGAGCAGGCGTGAGCTAGGGTTGGTTCGTTTGTGGGATTTAAGCTTTAATACCTGTTTTCGCTATTGGTTCTGAGATCGTACCATTGTTTTGCAACCTGTGGTGGAAATTTGGAGGATGCGATCATGGGAAGTGATGCAAGTCTCAGGGGCTGTCAAACGAACGGAAGGTCATGGGGATGATCGAGTGCGGGTTTGAGGATGTAGGTTGGTGGAGATTTCTAAGGAGAAGTTGATGGAGTTAGTTTCAGGAAAAATGGTGGAGTGAAGTGTGAGTTTGAGGTGGAAATTATTCGGCAATGGTAAAGGAGGAGGTCGCGATGATCAGGTTGGGGAAGAAGAAGACCTGGAGCGGTATGGGTTTGATGATGGAGTGGGCTGGGTTAAAGAGGTTTGGCCCAACTAAGTATATAAATAATGTTTTATTTTAAATAAAAATAGTACATTAACGTGTAAATTGAATATCTCGATCATACGTTGTCAGAATCACGAACCGTCAGTCATGTTGGGATCATATGGACGGACACTACACAATGGAACTGACTGGGAGCGAATCTGAGCTCATTACAATTTATAGCAAAATAATCTGTCCGTCTGAATCAAGCAATGGTTATCGTTATTAACGATGATCGTCCAATGTGAGTAAATCTCACTAACTCTAAACAGTTTATAATTTCATGTTGTATTTTTAGAACTGTTAAATGTTGGCTGATTGACTGTGTGTTGACTGTTTGATTGAACTGCTAGTCAGTTAGTGAATTTCTATATTGATTCTGTTTAACAGAATATATCATATGGAACTGAAAGTGATGTTGATTTTATTGTGTAACATATGTGGATGCAGGGAAACAGGTTGGAGGAACCCAACTGGGTTCCTCAACATTTATTTTACTGTTTTTCATATATTGTGATATATGATGTGATATATAATCTGTTATCAATTATATGTGTTTGGACAATATTGATCATCGTGATTTGATATGTTGAATACCATAACATACCGGAATGGTGAAAAGGGAATTTTTAAAATGAATATTGAAAATAGATTATTTATAAAATCAAAGGATTTTATAAAAGAGATAATATTTATAACAATCAAAGGAGATTTTATAAAAAGGAAATATTTAGAAAATAAATAGAGTTATAAAAAGGAAATTTGTTTATAACCGAATAGGATGTAATAAAAAGGAAACGTTATAGAAAGGAAAACGTTACTAAAAAGGAAATCATTTGTAAAGTGAAGAACCGTTACTAAAAGTAAATCTTTATAAATGAATTGTTTATTTGAAAAGGAGTTAATCGAATTTAGTTATTCGAATAGAGTTAAATCGAATATGGTATTTGAAGGGAGTCAATCGAATAAGGCATTCGAAAGTTAGTAAATCGAATATGTTATTCGAAAAGGTGTTAGTCGAGTCGAGTTAGCTGAATAGAGTTAATCGAATATTTGTTATTCGAATAAGAGTTAACCAGTTAGAATTAATCGAATAGAGTCAAAATAAAGGAGTTAATCGAATATAGTTTATTCGAATAGAATCAATTGAGTTAATCGAATATTAGTGATTCGAAAAAAGTAAAAGGAGTTATCGAATATTAGTTATTCGAAGAAGAGTTAAATAGACTTATCGAATATTAGTTATTCGAATAGAGTTAAATGGAGTTAAAGGAATAAATCGAATATAGTTTATTCGAATGAAATTAGAGGAGTTAATCGAATATAGTTTATTCAAATAGAGTTAGAGGAGTTATCGAATATAGTTTATTCGACAGGAGTTAAGTGAATAGAGTTAATCAAAAGGAGTTAATCGAATAAAGTTAATTGAAAATAGTTAATCGAATATAGTTACTCGAAAGAAAGGTTAAGTAAGGAAGTTAGTTAAAGAAATATAAAGTGAACTTTGCCTATTTCAAAGTTAGAAATGTTGTTCAGTTAAGGTCTGAGAGGTAGTTCTACCCCAACTTGATTGGCTTCGTATTTAACTAAGGAATGGTTAAGGTTCGGCAGTAAAGGATGGTTAAGTGAATTTAGTAATTAAAGGAAATGGTTTGAGTTGGCAAAGCGATGTTTTATCTAAACATCTGCTTAATCCAAACGTAGGAGTTTGGAAATGTTTTCCAAACAAGAATAAGAAATGTTTTCTAATACAGAAAACAAGGAATGGAAATGTTTTCCAGTGTTAATAAATTTTATTTTCTAAATATAGAAAATAGCAAATGTTGGATATAGGGAAACAGGAGATGTAAAATGAACTAAAGAGATTAATGTCAAATGATGTTTGTTCGATATAATTTCCATCAGGAAATAATATCGTTGTTTGCACACTTGTTTTTCTTTGATGGTTAAATCACAGACTATCGAAGTTATGACCATTTTAACGTTGTTAATATGGAGAGACCGGTTGGATTATTATCCAAAGAACCACTCTGTATTGGCATAAGCGTTGCGAATCATATATGCCAAAGATAATTGAAGATGGAGTAAAGTGCAAGGGTTGTTGTATAAATCTTAGATAACAGTGCCTAAGATGGATGTACTGAATAGTGCCTTCGGTTCATCCTGTTCCTGGGTGACTTGTATGGATGAATGTCTGACAGAGTATTCCCAGAAAGGTCACGTACATTGATTTCTTCAACCATACCAAGAGTGGAAGTGGAGAAGGAAACTTCTTTAGCTAACACATAATGTACTGTTGTAGACGTCAATTAGTGATTTTCTATGGATCTGACAATGTGGCATTCGAAGTGAATCTGATGTGATGATAAAGCGTAACCTCAAGCCTCGTCATCCGGTAAATGACAGAAATCAGGCAGGCAGCATGGCTAAGTCGGTCGCTCCGAAGTAGGGTGTATAATCACCTGATCTAGAGTTTCATTTATTTCTAAAAATCTATTGTTGATGTTGTCCCATTCAGGAAACGATTGCCGATCCCAACCGTTGGTGATATATATTCGATACACTCAAGCGAAATGAGTGGTCGATCATGTGTGGTTGGGTTGCAAGATGTTCTTGTTGAACCCAGTGTATTCCTTTCTAGAGGTACACTAGCGAAAGGTGGTTCCATACCTTATCATAGTTGGAAATCTATTACCCAATACGTGCTTGTGGTTTTTATTGTATACTATATATGTAGAACGTGAGATGGACGCGTTTCTGCTAGATGAATATTATATTGTGGTTGATAGACATTATTATAATATCAAAAGGTTTTTTGATATAAAGATAATTTGGATCCTCATAAGGGAAAAACCCATTCCGTTATACAACGTGGTCTTATGAGATATCGTTTACTTGTTCAAACTATTTTAAACTGTTTTACTCATACCAGTCCCATGACTGACCCGAAGTTTATTTTGTTTTGTTTTCCCTAAACTCTTGGGTGCCCAATTTTGTACAGGCAGTCAAGTAGTCGGGATTTACATATACTTGAAGAGCTGGAGCAGGAGGCTTCAGGATCATATAACTATAGTTTATTTCCGCTGTGTTGTAAGTGTTGTACTCTGAAAATGTTATTGTATACATATAATGAATTGATTTCAAGGATATGTTATCTATGATATGTTTTTCGTTCCGCTGTGAGATTCGTATTACTCTGATGTTGTGTTTCTTCTTCTTCTATTCTAAGTTTCTATCTTATCTTTCCTCACCCTCTAATTTCTTTCATTAATAACCCGTTATTTTTGATCCTTGGATGTTCGATATGTGTTGTATATCGAATAACCAAGATCGATAAAAACCCGGGTCATTACACATGTCCTCAATCTCCTATGCGCTTTCCGCATGATCATTCCCCCATTGTACTCGGACGAGGCGAACCGTCTTATTGCGGAGTCTTTTGATTCCATGCTCTATAATCTTTGCAGTGGCATGGGGAATCGTAGACTCTAACTCGAGTTTTCCTATGTCCCCAATCTCGTCAAGCTCGAGTCTAATAGCAAAATCATGAAGGCACTTTCTCAGATGAGATACATGAAAAACGTTGTGGATCCCCGATAAGCATTCTGGGAGATCCACTCGATAGGCCAAAGATCCTATACTCTCCAAAATCCGGATAGGCGCAATAAATCTCGGAGCCAAGTTCCCAATCTTCCCAAACCGGATAGTCTTCTTAAGAAGGGAAATCTTTACGAATACCAAGTATCCTACCGCATATGATTTCTGGAGGTTTTGGGTTGCATTTATCCTCTGCCTAATCAAAGAAATCCTCCATGGAATCACGGATATAGTCCGATCCGAGTAGAACCATGTCGGTGGTTTCCCACCAATAAGTTGGTGATTTTCATGGCCTCCCGTAAAGCGCTGCAAAAGGGGCCATACTAATCATCACTTGAAATATATAGTTATACGTAAACTCCACAAGTGCCAGTTGTTGCTCCCAAACTCCTCCAAGGTCTATAATGCAAGCTCTGAGCAAGTCTGCTAGGATCTGACTTACTCTTTCCGTCTGGCCATTGTTTTGTGGGTGGTAATTTGTACCTAAGTTGGGATTCGTTCCCAATCATGCTTGTAAGCTTCTCCAAAACTCACTTATGAATAAGGGGCCTCGATCTCTCACTATACTAGATTGAATACCATGCAATATGGCTATCTCTCTAACATACAAATAGGCCAATGATGCCACAGTTCTACTCTTCTTGACTGGTATAAAGTGAGCACACTTGGTAAAACGGTCTACTGTAACCCAAATAGCCTCATTTCCCTTCTGATTTCTTAGAAGCCCATCCACAAGATCCATGGAAATATAATCCCACTTCCGCATGGGAACTTCTAAAGGTAACAATAATCCTTCGGGCCTTTCTTTCTCTGCTTTTACTTTCTGGCATGTTAGACACTTAGCCACAAACTCAATTATCTCCCTTTTCATCCCTTCCCGATAAAGGTTTCTCTTTATATCCTTATACACTTTATCTCCACTAGGCTGTATGATCATCCTCAACCAATGCCACTCCTCTAAAATTCCCTTTCTCAACTCCTCATTTTTAGGGACGTAAAGTCGTCCATCCTTAAACAAACTTCTGTCATCGCCCAACAAAAATCTAACTGAATGAGGAAAGGTCTCCTTCTACCCCACTTTCTACTTCAAGTTTCTTATCTCTTCTTCAAGGTCCTATATATTCCAAATCCTTTCTCTTGGAGCGGGTCTTACAAGCATAACTCCAAGAAAACTGCTAGAAGCTACTGGCAGGCGTTGCTAGTTAAAGTTAGAGAGAAACTCCAACTGTTTCCATTCTAAAATTGCATTCAAAGATGCATGCCTTCTACTCAACGCATCTGCTACCACGTTTCCTTTTCTTGGGGTATACTGGATCGTAAAATTAAAAGAGGCAATGTACTCCATCTATCGGTGTTGTCTTAAATTTTGGTCATGTTGAGAGAATAAATACTTCAGGGATATATGATCGGTGAAAAATTCAAACTTCTCTCCTAAAAGATAGTGTCCACATCTTTAAGGCGGACACTACTGCGGCTAACTCTAGGTCATGAACTGGATATCTTTTCTCGGGGTCCTTTAGTTGCCTACTGGCATAAGCAACAACCCTTCCTTCTTGCATGGGAACTGCTCCTAAACCAGTTTTGCAGGCGTCGATGTAAACCATGAACATCCTTGAGCCATCATATATAATAAGAACTGGTGCACTAGTCAATGCTTCCTTTAGTTTCTTAAAAGCCACATCGCACTTGCTACTCCATGAAAATACCAACTTCTTCTTCGTTAGTTGAGTTAAAGAGGTAGCAATCTTTGTGAAGTCCTTAATAAATTTTTGGTAATACCCTACTAATCCAAGGAAGCTTCTTACCTCTATAGCATTTCGAGGTACTATCTGTTCCTTAATTGCCTCGATCTTCGTGGGGTCTACTGCTAAACCTATTAATTCATGAGATTTTTGATTCACAACAACGAAGAAATGAAGATTGAATGAAGAATTAGTTAATATATGTGTGTGTGTATATATATATTTGTGTGTGTGTGTGCACGTGTCTTAGTTGTGTTAGAATATGTTAAAATCTATCCTCATTTATCATAACACAAACACATTTTTAACACAATTGTATATACACACACACACACACACACACACACATATATATATATATATATATATATATATAAATTAATGGCATGGAACGACCATTAATTGGGATGTTTTGCTCTAACCAGTCGACTGGTCAGGCAAAATTTGCCCAGTGTCGGCTATTTTGTGTAATTTTAAATATATATATATATATATATATATATATATATATATATATATATATATATACATGTCTTATATTCGACTGACTCGACAATAACAACCCTAATTGTGAAAGATCACTTTCTTTCATGAAGAGATTCCTTTTCATTTCTAATAGAAATGGCTGCTTCTTTTCGATAAAACTCTTCATGAACATTGACTACTCTTCAACCATTATATATACATCACAAATATGATTTATAAATCACTGATTCTAACTGAATCTTCTTAAATTTTCTAATTTTAAATTATATACTCTCCTGCATTCTAAAATCTTTCTCAAATATTCAAATTGCTTCTTGAATCATTGAATTTATTTCAAATCTCTTGATTCAATAAGCCATATACTTTCTTCAATCTTCACATACACATTATATACTTTCGGATAAGATCATAGGAAGGGTGTACTCAATTGTTAGCTATTCAGTGTTATCCAAGAACACAATCAGAAGTCAAACTCCTGCTGTTTGTTGAAGTCCTGTGTCGGTACTCTGGCGGGAAATCCATGTGGTGCTGGGGTTTTTTTTGTTGAAGTCCTGTGTCGATGCTCGGGTGTGTTGTAAACTGGTTCCTCTAGATGAAGTTAGGGTGTTGATAGTTGAATTCCTGAAGGAGTCTGGGACTGGACGTAGGACAAGAAGCCCGAACCAATATGAAATTCCTGGTGTTACTTTTCTTACTACATTTACTTATCTATGATATCTTATATAGTTTAATATTTACTTTCATAACTATTGTATTAGATAAGTCATACTATCATATTCACTTCCGCATATTCCATATAGAAAGATTCTGCTCTAAGTCACAAGGCATGACTTTTTCAATTGGTATCGGAGCCTGGTATTCTAGATATCGTAACAACATCCTAGAATAAATGGAAATAAATAAATCTTGTCAAGGAGTTAGAAAATGGAAGAGCAATAAAGCAGAATCAAAGGAGCAAGGAAACAAACGTCTCACGGCTAAAGTCAGATCACATCGGTATGTGTTGATTCATTATAAAAAGATCTTTTGTTAGACCATGAAAAATTGTTAAATGACTTTAAAAGTTTAGGTAAACTTAATGTAGTTTTTTTAGCTAAGTCTAAAGATTGTAAGCAAGTAAATTACAAATTAAAAGAGGAAAACAATTTTTTAGTTAAACAAGCCAAATGTTTTGAAAATTCCTTAGAAGAGCCTGTTTTTCAAAAAGATTTACTTCAAAGAGAAAATGAGCTACTAAAAGATAAAAACAATGTTCATTTAAAGGAAATCAATCTTTTACAAAATAAAAATACATCTTTAGAGGATTCTTTAAATAATTCAAGTTCTTTAATATTGTCCCTTAAAAAGGAGAATGAAGCTTTAATTGAAAAGAATTTAGAATTATCTAAAGAAAATGAGATTTTAAAAGTTAATAACAATATTTTGCAAAAAGAAATTTCTGAGTAAAAAGAAAATGTTGAAATATTACAATCATCTTTAGGTAATTTAGTATCTCAAATCTATCATCTAGAAAATGAGAGTTGTAATTTAAAAAAGAACAATTCTGAATTAAATAAGGATATTAATAACAAAGTTTCTTATGAAAATATCAATCGCGCCTGTGGAATCAAGTTTGAAAAATGCACAAGCAAGTTCGCAAAATTTAATAAAGGTCAAAATGACTTAAATAGGGTTGTATCTAGTTCTAGACCTTTATATAACAAAAGTGGTTTAGGATTTAATAAAACTAATCATAGAAATGGTACTAGATATGCTTTTATTTATAATAAAAATATCAATGCTAGTACTAATGCACGTCCAATATCCAATTATTATAGAAATTCAAATGCTTCTATGACTAGAGTTTTTATAAAAAATTTAGAAGTACAAAAGGAAATACCAATAAAAGTTATTTAAGTATTTGGGTTCCTGTAATTTGAAAAAAAAAGAGAAAAATATATTGATGATTACTTTAATGCAACAGTTAATAATGAAAATTTCATTTTTAAAGGTTCTTAAAACCCTATTGGGTATGATTACCTTCCATCTAACCCCTGGATCCTAACGTAGCAAGTGGGTACTAAAGTATATATCATATTTTTTGCAAGTACACCACAACAAAAAAGTCTATTTTCGGTATATCTAAATATCCATGAATACAAAATTCAGTTTATCGAAAAAGCACATGATTCAATATCTCCTGAAGGTGCTATAATTAATTATGTTCTCTATTATGATCGAAAACTGCTTTATCATGTTATATATTCTTTTTAATCGATGACAAAGGGGGAGAAGGTACTGAATATATAAATATTATACACTAACATTTTGTTACAGAGAAAAAAAAAACGATAAGTATATATATTACATATACTAACAAAATGTTGTGGAAAAGTTTTATGTTCATCGGGAGACAAATATATGCAAGCACACATTCGGGGGAGAAAATAAATATCTCTACATAATTTCAAGAGGTTATCATCAGTCAAAAAAGGGGGATAATATTGATTCATGAGATTTTTGATTCAGGACAACGAAGAAATGAAGAGTTAGTATATATATATACATATATATATATATATATATATATGTGTGTGTGTGTGTGTGTGTGTGTGTGTGTTAGTTGTATTCGAATATGTTGAAATCTATCCTGATTTATCATAACACAAACACATTTTTAACACAATTATATACATATGTATATATATATATATTAATGGCACAAAACGACCATTAATTGGGTTATTTTGCCTTAACCAGTCGACTGGTTAGAAATCAACCAGTCGATTGGTCAGGCAAAATCTGCCCAGTAACGGCTATTTTGTGTAATTTTAAATATATATATATATACATACTTTTTTTATTCGACTAGTTGAATGGTGAATTTTATGCCAGTCGACTGACCCGACAATAACAACCATATTTCTGAAAGATCACCTTCTTTCATGAAGATATTCCTTTTCATTTCTAATAGAAATCACATCTTCTTTTCGATAAATCTCTTCATGAATTATCGTCCTTTTCTCTACATTAGTGGTCTGAACTATGGTTTTGGAGTTTGTTGTGCTTTATTGAGTCTTGGGGTAGCTCCCTAGAAGTTTGGTTTCATCTAATCTGGCTATGGTGTGCAAATTGTTTGGTCGGGTTGTGGGGTTGGAATGCTCTTGCTATAGTAGGGGCTCTTGCTATGCTCTGTGGTTTATCTAATGTTTCATGTTCTTGGTGAGGTGCTCTTGATTGGTGACAGGCTGGTGTCCTGTTTGTGTTGTGTCTTGTTCAGTCTGTTTTTTTTTAACATTTTTTGTATTTTTCGTTGTTATGTTAGTTGTCTAGGCTATTGTTTTTTTGTGTGCACTACATTATTTGTAGTTTGTCTAAAAATCTATTTTTGTGAGCCATTAGAGAATGGCTTGATTCTCCCTTTTTGCTATATATCTCCGGTTTCAAAAAAAAAAAAACATCACAAACATGATTTACAAATCATCGATTCCAACTAAATCTTCTTATAATTTTCTGATTTTACATTTTATACTCTCTTACATTCTAAAAGCTTTCTCAAATATTCAAATTGCTTCTTGAATCATTGAATTTATTTCAAATCTCTTGATTCAATAAGCAATATATTTCCTTCAATATTCACATACACGTTGTACTTGAGGATAAGGTTATAGGAAGGGTGTGCTCAACTGTTGTCTTTTCAATGTTATTCAAGAACACTATCAGAAGTCAAACTCATGTTGTTTGTTGAAGTCCTGTATTGGCACTCAGGCGGGAAATCCGTGTCGGTGCTCGGGTTTGTTTGTTGAAGTCCGGTGTCGGTGCTCAGGCGGGAAATTCTTGTCGGTGCTCGGGTGTGTTGTGAACCTGTTCCTCCGGGTGTAGTGCGGGTGTTGATAGTCAAATTCCAGAACGAGTCAAGAACTGGACGTAGGACGGAAGTCCGAACCAGTATAAAATTCCCGGTGTCATTTTTCTTACTACATTTACTTATCTGTGATATCTTATATTGTTTAATATTTACTTGCGTAACTACTGTATTAGATAAGTCATACTATCATATTCATTTCCGTATATTCCGTATAGAAAGATTCTACTGTAAGTCACAAGACACGACATTTTCAAAACCTTTTGACACAATAGCCCCTAAAAATCTAACTTCTTCTCTCTAGAAATGACACTTCGAAAACTTAGCTTTCAACTGGTTCTCTTTTAGTATCCCTAGGACCTGTCTTATGTGACTTTCATTCTCTTTATAATCCTTAAAAAATATAAAGTTATGATCTATGAAAACTACCACGATCTTATTCAGAATGCCCCTAAATACTCTGCTCATGATGTCAACAAAGAAGGCAGGTGCATTTGTTAGTACAAAGGGCATAACTTTGCATTAAAACAATCCACCTGGCATCCTAAATGTTGTTTTATCCTTATTGTCCTATGAAAGTCTAAATGGTGATATCCAGTTGCAAGGTTTAATTAGGAAAATACTCGGGCTCCTCCCAAGTGGTCAAATGGATCATCAACTCTGGATAAGGGGTACCTATTCTTCTTGGTTATCTTATTAAGCTCCTTATAATCCACGCAAAGTCTTAGAGGTCCATCTGCTTTGGTGGCAAACACAACAGTGCACCCCATTCAGATGTACTTCGTTGAATGAAGCCTTTATGTAGCAATTTCGAAATCTTTTTATCTAACTCTCTCCTTTCCTTTGGCACCATATGCCTTAAGGGTAAAGCTACTGGTTTAGCATCCTGCTCTAGGTCAAAACAAAAGGAGATCTCCCTATGGGATGAAAGTCCTGTCACTTCCTTAAAGATGTCCAACAACTCACATACTATAGGGACTGAAGATGGTCCTTTCGAACTAGGAGACAAGGTACATAATAGGGAGTTACCCTTGTTTCTAATATCAAGGGATTTTCAAACTACGTCCTCATGGGCCCCTAAGATGAACAATTTTTGTGTCACAATCTAGGACGGCTCCATAAAATGATAGCCAATCCATACCTAGGATAAGGTCATACCCCATCATATCCAATGCATATGCTTCGTAGAGGAACTCGGCATCGTCGATATCTAATACTAGGTCTTTACTGATCAACTCAAGATACTTAGCTCCTCCGATAGGGTTGGCCACCTCTATTGGATTGCTAGTGATAGATGAGGAAAGGTTCAACAAATCAATTAGTCACTTTGAAATAAAAGAATGGGTCACTCCAGAGTCAAACAAGGTATATAAAAAATTCCTAAAATAGAAGTTAAACCTTCAATTGCAGGTTGACCTTGACCTTTTGGGGGTCGGCTCTATATCGATGTTGCTTCAAATGCATGATTCTGACTGTTTAGAATAACTATACACTTTGGGAAATCCCTAAACAAGTGTCCTTCCTCATGGCAATTGTTGAATTTTCCTTTAAACTCCCTCTTTGTTAAAGCAGTCCCGTAGTCCATGGCCTCATGGCCCTTACAATTGCACCTTGTACAAGTATTAACTTCTTTCTTAAACTTACCCATTCTTCTTCTTCTTCCAGCACTCCTTATTCTTATTAGAACTAGAATTTCCTTCTCCCATATCACCATTCTAATTCTCCTTAGATCCTTCAGTTGTGCACAAGATGGTCGTCTCCACTAATGTCCCAAAGGTTTCTCCGAATGTTACTTGGGCCAACAAAGTGTCTTTTAATGGGGAGTTCAACCCCATAACAAACCTTAAAATCTTGTTTAGTGGGGTATTCACCAAACCCCTACCAAACTTACATAACTCGGTGAATTTAGCCATATACTCTCGTAGACTCAAATTTTCTTGTTTGAGATGACAAACTTCTCTAATTGGATTGTCATCTCAGCATTGGGTAGAATCTTTGCTTAAATTCAGCCCATGTAAGTACTCGACCCTCGTTCACTCCAGATACTAGGTTCCACCACTCAAGGGCTTCTCTTATTAAGTGTCAGGCCGCAACTCTCCTCATAACCTCATTTGACCATCCTATGGCCTCAAAAATCTTTTTGCAGTCCCCTATCCAAGCTTGAGCACCAACAACACCTTCGGTCCTTAAGAATGGTTTTCCACCAAGGCTCGCAAACTCTTACCGAATCGAGGTAAATCAAAGGCTACCTCAGCGACATGAGCTGCAGGCTCCGCTAGGGCGGGATTAGTGAAAGTAACTTTCTATGCAGTACGGAGATACTATTAGAACCATTCTAGAAAATATCGAGGTCCTTCCTGGTTTCCCTGACCAGAAGGATTATCAGCCAGCTCCTAAGATAGTATTTAAGCTGAAAAGGAAATAAAACGATAAAGTTTCCTAGCCTAATTGCGTGTGCTTATTGGGGTATATATATATATAATATTTATAGTATAAAAACCTTTTTCAAAATACCAATAGCCTCTCGTGCGTATATTTTCCTTATAGTCGGGTAACCTAGTCTCTGATACCAAATGTAACAACCTCCCCGTAAAGGGCCTAAATTTAGACCCAAAAAAGGCCCATCGAATCATAGAGCCACTCTAAATGGGTCGTCGATTCCTATAAGGAATTACATTTTCATAGAGTAACAGAAAATATAATGTGATGGAATCTCACACAGCGGAACGAAAAAATATAATAATAAAATTAGATGCACCATTTATTTAAAAACCACCGATCCAAATACGAAATGCCAAATACATTTGTTTATAATGGTACATCATCGTCATTCATTATCTTGAGTTTCCATAAGTAAAAGAGCAATAATTGCTAATAGCAACAAAACATGAATCAAGAACCTTCAGGTTTTGTTTTCACCAGTTGAAAATTAAACACTGAATTATGGCACCTTTCCTATTCCTCTATAATAATCATTAGCTAACTTTGTAGTTAACTTTTGTATTTCAACCCCAGAACCTGAACCTTCGGGTTCTATTCTCCTACCGTTTCTTAAAATTAAATTCTGAATTATGGCACTTGCCTCTTTAATGGACCAATTGTCATTAGTTAACTTTGCATTTTATTTTTATATTTAAAACCCGAAGCATAAACATTTATGGTCAGATTTTCTATAGTTGGCACCCTCTTAGCTACGTTGAAGTCGACTTAATTGCGGTGTTTTGCAAACAAAAACATCTGCAATATAGCAAACAATTGACATGGAAGCCAATGTAGGCAGGAGTAGTGCTCATGCTAAATAATTTTATGAAATCGAGCACATGCAGATGGCCAACATTAAATAAAGGTGCACTATAGGTGAGATAATGAAAGCAACTTGTACTATTGATTTAAAAAAGGTGCACTAGTGATGAGCTTAATCCAAGTTAGGCCATCTTCAAGGCTTTAAGAGGTTCACCCAATGTAGGAAATTATTGTTGAGGAAATAATCGATGAAACCACAAAGTAACACATGAAGAAAATTGAGAAGCAGGCTACATATTTCTCCTTCGTCCATATCTTGAGCCATAAGCTAAGACAATATTGTGAAAAGTAGTTGGCTACTAGAGGGTTGCATAGCTTGTGATATGAGAAACAGAAAACTACTTGGGATTAATAGTTTGGTTATGAAAGCGAAACTAGCCAGGCATTTTTCCACGTCCAATAATTTAGAATAGTGTTATCATGTGGTGTATTGGTTGGTGAAAGAGAGAATGTGGAACTACTATACTAGGAGGTTTGTTGATTGTGCACCTTTATTGATTTGGTTCATTTAAAATAAATCATTTGACACAACATAATCACATCATGTATACTACTATTATGTGTAATTCTGTATAATCCACTCTTAGTGGCTTAGCAACTACAAACTACCTAACCAATAGTATTTTCTATGAAATTACTATCTTATTGTTAGTATTTTCTCTGAAACAATTCAGGTGTTGAGAAAAATGAAAATGGCCCCTCTATCACCCTTCCTCCTCCTCCCTCACTCCTTCCGGTTTCCTCTCCTCTCTTTTTTCACTTTAGGTTTGAGTCAATATGCATTTTGTATAATATCGATGTTCTTATTTTAGCATCATCTAAGAGATTGCGAAACCATATCTAAGTAGAGTCGTTTAATAAAAAAAATCTATTGGTTTAGTTAACTAAATAAGAGTGTTTTATTGTATGCTGAAAATGGGCAAAGTACATCCAAGTCATAGTCTAACTAAACACTTTCAATAATTCTATTGAGTACTGCATAATATTTATATCTAAATCCTCCTTTGTTTGCCATCTTTACAAAGTAATCTTATAAATCTCATGTTATTTTCATTCTACAGGTGCAAAGTAAATATATATACTAATCATGTCTCAATCTGTACTTGTAATAAATGGCAGTTAATCGTACAATTAACATAACATAATGGAGGCTTACATCACCACCGATTTATAATCTAATTTTCAGGTACGTGTTGCACATCTTGTACTTATATAACAACCCGGAATTTTAGAGCCAAATTTTTTTTTAGAAGTTTTAATGGATTTTTAATATTTAAAATAATTTATTTTAAATAATAATGACAAAAAATTATTTTAATCAAAGTTAAAACGAATAAATTAAATTTATTTATAAAAGGATTTTAAAACAGTGCTGCAGTTTGAAAATTTGAATCTAAACTTTGACTGAATATACAGAATTCATTTTAAATCAGAATTGAACGAAACAAGAAATATTTAAATCTGTTTAATCATATCTTTCTAACGAATCTAAAAATTGAAATTTCACATTATATTTTGAAAGTTATGTCCAGTTTAAAATTTAGAAAAGTCGCTGTAGAATTTATATATATTTTAATATAATATATGGCCCTTAAAATTAGCCGTTTTGCAAACGACCTTCGTTTTCGACGAAACCACTTTTGTTGGAACCAGAATGTCAGATTATTGCTAGGTTTCAATTTTCATAATTTTTTGAATTAATATGTGAGCGTGGCAAAGGAAAGCGTGTTTTGTCAGATTCAGTCAAATTTAATCGACTTGAAAACGGCCATTTTTCAAACAGTCTCAGAATTCAATGAAATTAGTTTTGTTAGGACCTTATCATCAAAACAAAGCTAGAAATAATTTTTCAGTAATTTTTAGAGTCAGTATGTGGCCCCGGTGAATTTAAATGTAAGATTGAATTAATTAAATAAATGATTTAAATATTAAATTAAATAAAACAGGCTAAAGATGTTCGTTTGGGCTGACGGGACCTAGCCCATTTCATCCGAAACATGGGAATTTGTCTAGGAACAACCTTCGTTGGGCTGAGACTGGATCTAAAAAGAGATAACGGGCCTTAATTAAAATTAAAGAATATAATAATATTATATTATAAATAATCATATAATATTCAAAACATCTAACCCTAGCATCTCAAAAGCAGCCGCCGCCTTATCATTTTAATGGCCAGAACCGTTCTAATTTTGTTCATCAAATTCTCCCAAAACATTACGAATTAAATTATGATTTCAAGGGGATAATTCGAGAGATCATCAAGAGCTTTATTTTGATCCGAAGATGATGGTTTCTCGGTGTTTGAGGCGCTCAGTTTTTGGACTCAAACGGTCCAACTTCGCACCCATTTTCTGACGCCATGGTGGTTCCAAGCTTCGCCGTGGTCAAGGCATGGGAGGATGTCGGCAAGGGGAATGAAGGAGCGATGTCAGATCTTAGTCCAGTGCGATGAATCGTGAACAATTTCAAAACCCTAGAAGTGCGCATCCTTCGTTGGTGAAGACAGATACATGGAGTGTGCGATTTATTTGTGGAAGAAGGTGCCTAATTCTCCTTAGTAAGTTTAATTAGTACCTTAACTAAACTAACTCAATTTTGTTATAAAAATCTAAAAATTTATATTTATATTTTGTTATAAGAATCTGAAAATAATATATAAATAAATTTGTGTTAAAAATATACAATTGTTTTAAAAATAGGAAAAACATGGTTTCGTAAAAAGAAAATAGCATTGATTTTGTAAAAATACAATAATATATTTTTGATTAGAGAAAATAACATTGTTGTGATTAAAGAAAATGACATTGGTTTGTTAATATAAATAAACATTGTTTTGATATATAAAATCAACACTGTTCTTAAATAAAAATTAACATTGTTTGCAAAATAAAAAGAGCATGTTTTGTAAAATAAAAAGAGCATGGTTTGCAAAAATAAGGATTGCATCGTTTTCAAAATAAGGGTTGCATTGTTTTGAATAGAAAATTAGCATGGTTTTGAATAAAATTAGCAAATGTTTTCAAAACTAAAATAGCAAATGTTTTCGAAATAAAAATAACAAATGTTTTCAAATCGAAATTAACAATGTTTTCAAATCAAAACTAACATTGTTTTACAAATAAAATTCACATTATTTTGTAAACAAAGATTGCATTGTTATTAACATAAACATCGCAATGTTTAGAAACTAAACTATACCTTGTTTTTATAAATAAACTGAACATTGTTTTTGTAAATAAAATATATATTGTTTTTGTAAACAAAATGAACATTGTTTTGATGAATGAGACATACATTGTTTTGTTATAAAAATCACATTGTTTTATAAACGAAATCAGCATTGTTTTAATATAAAGATCGCATGGGTTTTAATTAAAAATCGCATTGTTTTGAATATATAGGACAACATTAAAAATATGATTTTTAATACAAACTGTGTGACACAGACTGCGATGAAACTGACTGGAAGCTGAACGAAACCAAAATCATCAGCTAAAGACTAACGGAGTGAAAACCAAAGGTGAGAACTTCTATCTCACTCAAGTTTTTGAACAGTTAATTGTTTTTATTATTAAATATTAATTAATTATCGGTGCTGAAATTATTGTTTGTTGGATAAATGTTGATTTGGATGACTGTTGTGAATTATTTGAAATTTGAAATATGTAACATGTTCTTATGACATTTATGATATTTAAAACATGTTTACACTTCCATTTACAAGTTGCCTGACTTGTTTATGTTGATTGGACGATGAATTTTCACACATCGCCCAATAGCACAATTAATAATATATTATTTAAATTTGTGTTGGTTGAAACCCCACACAGGTCTTGGGTTGATATTCTGACTACGCATCACCCTTGTGATTAGTTTAAAATGCACTTTGGCTGTTATTGAATGTTTTATCATTATTATGGAATTAATGCGATGTTTGAAATCCATATAATTAAAATTATATGGTAATGGATTGGGTCTCATTCCAATTTTGAATTAAAGGAATATTTTAATTTAATATTTAGTTAATGGAATTAATTGACGTATGAATTAGAAAGATTATATCTTTATTGTTTAAAAATTATAATAAAAAGGATTCAATTTAGAAGATTACATCTTTACGTCAGTATGTTAAGATAAGAAGGTTTGATTTCCAAATTTGAACATTTTGAAAAGATTATTATTATGATATAATAATATAGAAAGTTCAATTTTTCATTAAAAATTGAAATGTCAGTTAGAATATTCAGAAACGAGGGGTTTATAAAATTAGTGACAACTTAATGTAAAGATCATATCTTTATTTTAAAAGAATATTTTAAAAATAATATTTTCAGTGAATTAATTATAATTTTACTGGGATACGAGGTTAGGTTATAAGTCTGCCCGGACCCAACTGGCATATCCAGCAGCCACAAATGTTGGGCCTAATGTGAGAGGTCCAAGTGTGCAAATACGAAACGGGCCATGACACGAGGTTAAGTGCAACTTATGGGATAAGTATGCCCGGAACCAACCGGCATATCCAGCATCCACAAGTCGCAGGCTTAATGTGGGGGGTCTGGCCCAATATAAAATATAAATGATGAATTAGGCTATTTAATCTGTTTTAAATAGCAACGCCATTTTAACCCGAACGTGTTTATCGATTTATTTTATCCATTTTATAATGGTATTAAAAGAACTAATTTCAAAATTAATATTTTGGAAATAATATTTTTTTAATATAATAATAGATAGAATATTTTATTAGGATTTAAAATTGAAATAAAAGTTGGAATCGTTTTATAAACATTTTAGAATATGTCTAGAAAGGAAATCGACGAAATATATATTATATATTTATAATGGTTTGAATAGAACGTTTCGAGCAGTGACCGTTCACGAATTTTGACCATTAACTTTGATTTGATGTAGCGGAAGATCCGACCATCGGATTCTTCTGAAACCAGAAACTACGGGTTTGCATCGGAAAGATCTTTCCAAGGAATATAAAAGGTTTGAAACCCAACGGTTAGATTTTGAGAAATGTTAAATTCAAATTTTAACAAAAACAGCGTCCATGCTGTTAAACGACCTGAAACGTCGTTTAGCTGAAACGACCTATTTTTAAATAAATAAAAGCAGGGAAAAATTATGTAAAATCATAATAAATGTTTTAAAAGGATTTTTTATGCAAATTCCAAGTTTATAAGGATAAAAGATATCTTTACCAGAATTAGTGATTTATTTATTTTAATAAATTAATTAAAATAAATAAAAGGATTTAAATGGTTTTAATAAAACCAAGATTTTCTAATACATATATTAGAATGGATTTGAATGGAAATAATCTTGAATTATTTCAGTATTGGATTCGGTGGTTATACGGATATTATTGTGGGAATTTGGAAGATATTAATATCGTTATTCCCGATTTGGTGTGCATTAGTTTTCATAGTTTGATATTGAACATAAATCGATATGATTTCTATTCAAAGCACGATATTTAATATCTAAATTGAATTTGGGTTTGTCATGAATAGTGTCTTAAATAACACTATTCTTAAACCCATTTGAGAAAGAATAAATCTTTTAATTAAGATTTAAATAAGATTTCCAATTATTAAACATAATTGAAAATTAAGTGAAACTGACTTTTGGGTTGATTGTGAAAAATGTTTTTAAATGATATTAGTTCTTAAAACTCAATTGACAGTGAAATTTACATTGGTAATTCATAAATCTTTTAATTAAGATTTAACGAAATATTCTAAAGAGAAGTTTTCTATTTAATATATTAAATTGGAATATGATTTTGGAATATGTATTTAAGTGACATTTGTTCTTTAACCCAGTCAAAGGCAAGATTATTTCTTGAAAGTTAAATAATCATTAAATAATGATTCTTGAAGATTAAAACTAAATATAGTTTTAATAAATCTTTAATTGTATTAAATGAGGATAAAAGTAATTAAATTTACTTAATTCAAGAAATGAACGGTAATGGAGTACCACCAGTTTTACTCCCAGCGATAGTTAAATCTTTAATTAGATTTGAACGATAAAACGGTAATTAAGTTTACCGTAACACATTTGGTGTTAAATATGGAGTACCACCAGTTTTAATCCATAGGTTTTATAGGTTGGGAATGGGATTTTATAAATGATTACGTCGGTAAGATGTTAATCCCGACTAGTTGGATAAACCTCAATTTGGTTTAAATTAAAATCAAAGAATATTCTTGATTGGAATGAGGTATTGGTTGTGTTTTAAAGCACGTGATTTTAAATTGCGCAAATTATTCAGAAAGACCGGGTTTAACCCATTTTGAATAATTCATACAACGATTGAAGATCGATGATGAAGACTATTATTGAAGACCGGGAAAGTTCCATATCGAATGGATGATTACTGCCGTACACCCAAGATGAGGGAAAATTTGGTGACCATTCAGACGTATTTGGAGATCTACTGGATATGGTTTCATTCAGACCCAGAACGGACTTGTAAATGGATGGTATGTCTGACGTTGTATTCCGTTATGCTGTATTCATTGATCTCTGCTAAATATGTATTTGTTTGGTGTCAGAGAATTTATTCTCTTGTTTAACACCCTTCTCTGAAATGTACGAGCTTAGAGGTTATATATTGGCAAAAATAAATGGTATGGTATGGACTGACAATGTGGCATGCTAAGATGCAAATGATCAAGGCTTTTGTTGAAAAGCAAAGCCTTGTGGTTGATGATCAAAGCATAGCTTTAATTAGCATAGCTTTGTGTATAACATTACTTCGCGAGCCTCACACCCCGGTATGAACCAAAAACGGGAGAGGACAGCAGGGAGGGCATTGCGTTTCTTTCTAGCTAGGAGTGGTGTCAACGTTTTCCAAGCCCTGGCATTTTACTCATGTGGATGTTGCCTATTATTACTTGATGGATAAAGAGGTGCCTCGATATATCCGGCTACAGCGGGAGCCGATGGAGTCATTTGGCTCATTTACGCCCCATAGGGCGGGGAAACGCATGCTTAGGAATTATGAATTCACCATTGCACTTAGTGTGGACCGGCCCTGCATGTTACCTAGGTACAGTTGCGGCTGAAGCCTGAGGCATGGGCTAGAGTGTCTCGAAACGGAAGGATTGCACCTTGCCTTGGTTCATAGATGGAAATCCAACTTCCAATACGATATTTTGGTTTTGATTGTAGAACTATTATGGCGACATGATATATGGTACCCATGCCGTCTATGATTGATACATTTATATTCAAAGTTGTTTTATACACTATACACTTATAGTAATTAAAATATGAAATTTCACGTATCAAGCATATTTGACTATTATAAGGGAAAACTCTATACTTCGGCTTGCGTTGCATTGTGTGATGGGACCTAAGTCTTATAATAGCTTCATTTTTCCAAAAAAAAGCATTGCGTTGTTTATCTATGCACTGGTATTCTTAGGGTAAACCCATTCCGTCTTAACGGCGTGGTCCCTTGAATTACCTAACTTTAAAATCAATTTAAAATAACTGTTTTTGAGTTCTCATACCAGTACCATGATTGTCCTGGAGTTTATTGTTTTAACTTAAACCTAGGTGCCCATATTTTCCACACGGGCAGCTAGTGGTTTTGGTTTTGCAGATATTACATTCACAAGATCCTGGTTCATAGCTGAAGTGATATTCGGAAGGCTCTTTATTCGTGTATTTCTTTCAGTTGTATTTTGTATATTTTTCCGCTGCTATTTAAATTTAATTTAAACTCTGGTATTGTATTTCCAATGTATATTATTCATTCATACTTTGGAATATTCTTGTACTCTGATGTAATTGTTGTAATAGCAATAAAATGTTCTTCTGTTTGTGTTCTGATGTGTGTTGTTCTCAAAGCAATCCAGGCTTTCCTTTACTGGGAAGTTTGGGTCGTTTCAACTTAAGGACAAAACTGTTGTTTATGATTTGGCCAATCAACGCATCAGCTGGAAAATTTATGATTGTAAGTCCATCCACATAATTAGTTTAGTTTCTTCAGTATTCTGTTAAAACTTGTCAATCATGTATAAGCAATTCTATTGAACAAAGCATAAAGTTAAAGTAGATTTTTTTATGGGGCCTAATACCAAAAGTTATCTTCTAGAAAAATAGATTTGCTTCTACGTATGTGGAACAAAACAGAATGTTGTATTGGCTCACTTCTAAACCTCTCTAGCTTAAATTTATTTGGAAAAAAAGAGTCAAAGAAATGGCACTAATTCAAAAAAGCACCAGCATATTATTATCTTTTTTTATCTTCCTAGATAATAATAATAGTAATAGTAATAGTAATAAATATCTACTTGTGCAGTTTGAATGTGAAACATTAAAGAATGTTGTTTTATGTCACACCATATATAAGTTTGAAATTTTTTCTAGATAGATTTGGAAGTGACTCGAACGTGTAACTTTTATTGTAAAGTGATCGTAGTTGATAAATTTTCCTAACAAAATGCACAAGTTATTCATGCTTACACGATTATATTTTTGAATAACACGGTCAGCTGCTGAACTTCTTGAATATGCATCTGATTGTAACTAAAGTTCAAGTTTATGGATCACTTATAGACATCCACAAAAATATACTTTTAAGAATTCTCATTTTGTTTATATCTAGTGATAAAAAACGTGTATTTTTTTACGTTCAAAACTAAGTTAATGTAAATCTGTGTTGCAAATTTTTTAGTAGTTTCAAATTAAATATGTTATTCTAAATGTGTTTTTCATCACCGACTTTTAGATTTCATTGTTACAACTTGGTGGAAGTTTTTAGTTGCAAGAAAATGCACAAGGTACTCTTTTGGTTTTTGGAGGTTCAGTCTTGTTAGCATAAGAAAAGTTTCTGTTTGCAAGTTTTTTCATTAAAATTTGATGTAAACTCTGTACATGTTGTGTTTTTGTCTAATGTTGTATGAAGATGATTTATAAATTAAAAAAATAGCTAATAACAAATTAATAGTCTCATCACCTTCTTCAGGCTCCATCGTCGTTTGTCCATCAAGTCGCCACCGTACCTATTAACCTGTTGGATATGTTAAGGAGAGGGATCATGTAACACCCCACCTCCTCTAGGGTCACTCACAAAGGGAATGCACTAGTTTTGGTGGAGTATTATTTAGGTAAACATGCACAGATATATCACAAGGCAGAACATAAATAAAGCAGCGGTAGAAATTAAAAACCAACTTTTTATTGCTTTCAAGAAAAGAGTCAAAACCTCATATATCCAAGATACAAATTATTCCATTACATCAAGTTCCAAATAAAGAAGCATAAACTTAAGATAACAAAAGTAAATTATTCCCCATAAATAGCAGAAGCAGCCATAGCATAGCCCAAGACCAAACCGTACATGAGCTGTTAGAAAGCAAGCTAAATCCAAGCTAAGAGCTAGTGTTTCCTCCCTGAGAACCTAGGGGGGGGACGAAAGAAAAAGAGGCGAAAGAAAAAGGGTCAGTCATAAAGACTGGTAAGCCCTAGTGACTTTCAGTACGAAAACTAGTAAAGGTAACGTGATATGTGAAAACTGGAATTAAACATAAGGATGATAACAGAACTGGTAGGATAATTAAGATAACGAGATAAGTCAAGTTTAGCATCGCATATTCAAGGTTCGCTGCACCAACTGTACTAGTGTTCTAACCCATGTCAAGTATTAATCATGAAATGATCCCTTGGCCCAATGTCATGAAGTGATCCATTACCGAGTCCTACGGTACGATTTACTAATCGATCGGCTCCCTACAAGTCCTAGCTCGTCATGTGTCTGTGTCATACGGCCCTATCCAGAAATGTTGTTACCTGTGCTAGGTCCACCATAGGGTGTATCAAGTCCTATGGTGCCAACCACCGACATGAATCAAGCACGCACGGTGTAAATCTACGGGTGCCCAATGCCTGCTTTTTCAACTCCGGACTACGTGCACGACCATAGTCCGCCTGAACCTACAATGGCGCACCTACTCAGCCGTCGTTTTGGTCGCTTACAATCAGCCCAGTAATCGTGCCCCACCCTGCCTAGTCCCAGGGTATCGTGATACATCTAAGTAGGTTACTACTGAAAAGGACCGCGTAACTAGGGTTTCTAATGGGTTAAGTGTTGTCATTCAAGTTCGTGACTTAACCCTATCCAAATCATGTATCAAGTTGGTTAAGTGTGTTCAAGTGGTTCATGACTTAACCCTATCAAATCATCATGTCAAGTTAGCTAAGTATATTCAAGTGGTTCATGACTTAACCCTATCATGTGGCATTAATTCATTAGTGCACTTCAACCTCTCACATTAGACTAACTGTTGTAGTTACTAGATTTGCCGGGCGGTTACGGGCAGATTTACACCACAACATAGTCTAACTTCGGGTTTTACGTGCGATATGACCAACTACCCACATTGGATCCTATTGTTTGCAGCAACTGGATTTGCCGGGCGGTTCCGGGCAGATTTACACTGCAAACTCAACCCAACCTCGAGTTGGCCATTTTCAAGTTTATCTAATTGTCATGACCACGTTCAAGTTTTCATGTCAAAATTCATGTCGAGTTTTCATGTCATGTCGTGTCCAGTTCATGTCCATATCCAGGTTAAAGTTATAATAACTTTCATGTTCAAGTTCAAAGTCAATTCATGTTTTACCTAGTCTACCCAAATCGTATTCCCATCGCACGTAAGCTCGAATCAATACAAATACATCTAATTAGGGAATAACATAAAAAAGGGACGGGTATAAGGTGGCAAAAGTGATTACTAGCATAGCATGGTATGACTTGATAAAAGATTATAACATTACTAGCATATGGAATATTGGCCTCAAACATAAAGATTCCAAATCTAGCAAAATAAGGTACTAGTCAAGATAACAGTTGTCATAAGGTGATATTATAGTCATGGTAATGATTGACATAAGGTGATAGCATAGTCATGGTAACGATTGACATAAGGTGATAGTCATAAAATTGTGACTAATAGCAGATTCAACATGATAATATGAGGGGTTTTCTTTTTGATTTACAACATGAATAGGCCCCAAATCAATGTCATAACATATCCAAAAGTCAAGATCCAAGATGAACAAGAATGGATGTAAAACAGTCATCATACATAGGTCCAATTTCAATTTTCATCATATTCATATTACATTTACAGTTTAAATCTAAAAATAACTGGGGCTTACAGATCGTGGTTCGAGAATTAGAAAAAGAGAGTCGATGTTGGATCTTTATATGCTTAGTCAAGTCCTAATAGAATTCTCCAAATCAGCAATTCCCTTAACGCAGTCTCAACGTAGAAGAAGCAGTCCCTTTCTCAAACTTTTCAACCAGAATTAGAGCAGCATAAGGTCACAAAGAATTTTGTGTAGAGAGACTGGTGTTAGGGGCTGTATTTATAGGGTCAGGTCAACGAATGTGGATAGAAACGAGGCCAGAAACATCAGAGTGAACCCAGCTTCAAAAGTAGGCTCGGGCACCAGGTCGACTCCCAGGTCGACACTATGGTCAACCTAGTCCTGGGTAGGTTGACTACATAGTCGACCCCCAGGTCGACCTGGTCCTGGGCGGGAAATTTCCCGCACAGTCCATTCTGAGGTTTGAATTTCGAATTTTGAATTCGAATTGAGCTGTTTTGAACTTGAAAACTTCTAAAAACTTCGAATGGTCATAACTTGGTCATACGGGCTTCGATTTTCGAAAACTCAGACTCGTTTCCAAGCAAAATTTCGAGACGAACGCAATGGCGTAAGTCAATTCCCTTGATTCTTATTTTAAAAATTAATTCTTCCTTGATTTATGGTTATTACATGTCATAAAAATACGGGTTGTTACATTCTCCCCCCTTAAAGGATTTCGTCCCCGAAATCTCTAAGTTAGGGAGGATGTGTCCTACCATCCATCATCCATCTACTCGAAGCATCATCCACAGGCAACCATTGTCCTTAAAAGATTTCTAGTGCTGTATGAACATATGCAGAAAGTGTGTGTATATGTACTTATCTAATGCAAAAGATCAGGCGGTTACTGATTCAGTAAACCTCCTTAATGCAAAATATGTTAGTGTCATGAATCCAACATGTATGAAAATTCCTAACATAGTTTATAATCTCTACATGAGTGCACAAACATTCATCCATATGCAACATGCAAGTGATAGCATAACAAGTTCCATCCATGTACAAGTATAAGCACTCGTGCATATGCAACATGAAAATGTGACTGAGCCGATCTAGTGCCTAATGTGTGTCATGCATCCACTAGCATCCACTTGTAACCACTTGCAACCATTTGCAAACATCAACCATAACATGTTTCAATCACATGTTTACATCCATATAGTTCTACCTAAGGTTCTCAAGACAAGATCGAGAAGATAACAAGACAAATGTAGATAGTAGAAGCATGATACGATAAGGTTTTCAAGTTTATAGGAAAAAGAGATCGAGAGTGTACACTCAAAAAGAAATGGGTAAAGCGCGTGTATCTTCTCTTCGGTTTCCCAAGTTGCGTCTTCTTGGGCTTCACTCCACTGCACTTTAACTAGCTTGACTTCTCAATTCCTTAGCTTCTTAATCTCTGTTCCTAAGATACGCATCGGAACTCGCCTCAATGTTGCTTCCTTTTCCACTTCTATGTCTTCAAGGATGCTTGGCTCAACCACTTCGGCTGACTCATGCAAGCACTTCCGGAGATGTGAGACGTGAAAGACATTGTGCACTCCATTCAGTTTCTCGGGTAAGTCAACCTTATAGGCCATCCATCCAATCCTCTCAGTGATGGGGAATGGTCCTACGAACCTTGGTGCTAGCTTTCCAGCTGCTCCAAAACGAACTACATTGCGTAACGGAGAAACTTTTATAAAGACCATATCTCCGGCTTTGAACTCTAGGTCTGTCCTTCTCTGGTCTGCATAAGATTTCTGTCTATCTTGGGCCGTTTTGATCCGTCTTCGTATCAACTCAATCTTCTCAGAAGTGTCCCTTATCATGTCGGGCCCAAGTATAAGTCTGTCTGTCGTCTCCCACCAACAAGTTAGCGATTTGCACGGTCTTCCATGCAGGGCTTCGAACGGTGCCATTCCGATGCTAGCTTGGTAACTACTGTTATATGCAAACTCTATGAGAGGAAGATGGTCCTCCCAAGTGCCACCAAAGTCAAGAATGCATAGCCTCAGGAGATCTTCTAGTACCCTATTTACCCTTTCGGTTTGTCCATCCGTCTGTGGGTGATAGGCCATGCTCAAGTTCAGTCGTGTGCCCATTGCTTCTTGCAGACTATTCCAAAACTGGCTAGTAAAAATCGGGTCATGATCACTAACTATACTAGAAGGAACTCCATGCAACCGTACTATCTCTCGAAGGTAGATAGACGCTAGCCCTGATGCAGTTCTCTTACTTTTCACCGAAATGATGTGAGCACTTTTTGTGAGTTTATCAACTATGACCCATATGCTAGTATTTCCCTTCCTTGACCTAGGCAGTCCATCCACGAAATCCATCGAGATACTCTCCCATTTCCATTGCGGAACTTCCAAAGGATGTAATAGCCCACCGGGCTTCTTCGACTCGGCCTTTACTTGTTGGTACACCATGCACTTCGAAACGAACTCCGCCACATCCTTTTTCATTCCAGCCAGAAGAAAATGCGTTTCATATCCCTGTACATCTTATCCCCTCCGGGATGTATAGTCATCTTCGAGTGATGCGCTTCTTCGAGAACTTTCCTTACTAAGTCTCCCACTTGTGGGACACATAGCCTTCCATCGCGCCTTAGCCATCCCTTGTCATCTATGGCATACCTACTGAGGTGACTCGACGTCTCACCCCTAATCAGCTTGTCCATGATTTCGACTATCTGCGGGTCTTCCTTCTGTGAAGTCCCTACTTGATCTAGAACTGTAGGTCTTAACTCAAGAGATGCAAACGTAGCAGTCAATGACTCAATAGCAGGTGTAAAATCAAAGGTTGCTATAAACTCAAGGCTTTTCCTTTCAACAAATAAGGGGCTCAAAGTCAACCTTTTTCTACTTAGCGCGTCCGCCACCACATTACCCTTGCCAGGGGTATAAGCTATATCGAAGTCATATGATGCCAAGAACTCCATCCACCGCATTTGCCTCAGATTCAAGTCTTTCTGTGAGAAGAGGTACTTAAGCGATTTGTGGTCGGTATACAACTCGAACCTCTCCCCTAGAAGATAATGGCGCCAAGCTTTAAGTGCAAAAACAATTGCGGCCAACTCCAAGTCATGTGTGGGATAGTTTTTCTCATGAACTTTAAGTTGTCTGCCCCCGTAGCATATTACTCTTCCTTCTTGCATTAGGACAACGCCTAACCCCGTGCCGCACGCATCTGTGTACACGGTAAACATCTTACCTCCATCGGGTAATGCCAAAACTGGAGCTGTGGTGAGGGCTCTCTTAAGTCTCTGAAAAGCAGCGTCACATTCTATGTCCCATGTAAAAGCTAGGTTCTTCTTTGTTAACTTAGTAAGAAGGGCTGAAATCTTAGCGAAGTCCTAAATGAACTTCCTGTAGTTGCCCGCCAAACCGAGAAAGCTCCTCACCTCCGTTGCATTCTTAGGAATTTTCCAGTCCTGTACCGCAACTACCTTTGCGGGGTCCACGGCTATGCCTTGCTTAGAAACTATATGTCCAAGGAATCGAACTTCCTTCCTCCAAAAATGGCATTTGGAGAACTTAGCCTTTAACTGGTGTGCCCTAAGCGTTTCCATGACTCCCTTGAGATGTCTAGCATGCTATTCTCCATCTTTTGAGAAGATCAAAATATCATCCACGAAAACTACCATAAACTTGTTAAGGAACTCCCGAAACACCCTACTCATCAAATCTACAAAGTACGCGGGTGCATTCGTTAATCCAAACGGCATGACGAGCCATTCGAAGAACCCATCTGGAGTCCTAAACGCAGTTTTGTCAATGCTATCCTCAGCCACTCTAAGTTGATGGAATCATATGGCTAGATCGAGTTGAGAGAAAACAGATGCTCCCACAAGTTGGTCAAACAGATCGTCGATTCTTGGTAGTGGGTGCCTATTTTTCTTTGTCATCTTGTTTAACTCACGATAATCTACGCATAGACGAAGCGATCCATCTGCCTTAGTAGCGAATACCACCGGAGCGCCCCATTCAGAAATGCTTCGCCTTATGAAATTTTTCTCAAGCAACTCATTAACTTATTTACTGAGCTCTCTTCTTTCTCACGGGGCCATGTGCCTAACGGGCAATGAAACTGGCTTGGCATTATCAACAAGATAAATTCGGAAGTCTATCTCGCGTTTAGGGTGTAACCCCCTCACTTCATCAATGACATCTAGATATTCTCGGACCACTCTTACAGATTGCAAATTATCGTCGGACGAGTCAAGGGATTCAAGATAACACAACATGACCGGACCCTTAGGGTTACAAGAAATTTCAAGGGTATTACTGAGGCGAGTCATGAGCCTCACTACCCTTCGTTCACAATCAAGAATGGCTCCATAATTGGCCAGCCAATCCATACCTAGGATCAAACCGTATCCCATAAATCCGAGAACATAAGCATTACACGTGAATTCTATGCTTAAGATAGAGATCCTCAAATCCACACACACCATAGATAAATGGGCGCAGCCCCCAATTGGATTTGAAACTATAACGGGATCCTCAACCAGACTAGTACTTAGGTGCAAATTTTCAACAATATCAGAAGAAATAAAAGTATGCGATGCGCCAGAGTCAAATAAGGTTCAAACAGAAATGTCAGAAAAGTAAATAAGGCTTTCTACGGAAATATTACTACCTCGGTCAAGAGCTGAAGTGGTGTTGAGAGCATGCAACTGCCCTCCAGAAGGTCCTGCTCGCTGGGTCTGCCCTTGCCCCTGCCCTTGCTTCTTAGGGCAATCTTTGCTAATGTGTCCAGTATCTCCACAATGAAAGCATTCACCCAACTTCCTCTTCTTCTTTCTACAGTCTTTAGCTAGATGTCCTGTAATACCACAGAAGTTGCACTTCCTCGTCTCACGTGGTTTGTTGTTGCTCTTGTTATTCCTGTTATTCTTGTTGTTCCCCTTCTTGAAATCAGCTTTCTTATTTTGAGTCTCATTAGGCTTAACTTCCTTCTTGCTATTATTGTCTTCCTCATGAAGTAGAGCCATATCCACCAAGCTTTCAAAGGTCGCCCCCATGGGTATATGAGTTAGGGCCAAGCTGTGTAGTGGCTCGTTCAATCCTCGAGCAAAGCGTACAGCCTTCTTCTGGGCTGTGTTGACCAAATCCAAACCCTTCACGTACTCACTAACAGACATGTCCCCTTGCTTGAATGCTAGGGACCTTTCCATCTGAAGGTTCTCTTCTGCTGGCGATAAGAATTTAAGCCCAAACCTCTCTCTAAATTCTGCCCAAGTCTCAACTGGCCTTGTAGCGTTGGTGACTTCCCACCAAAATGCAGCTTCCTCTTTCAACAACCATGCTGCCAACTGAACTTTCCTATGGTCCTCCATATCAAAGATAACAAACAAGTCTTCAGTCTCCTTTAGCCAATTCTGTGCCTCAACTAAGGTTTCAGTTCCAACGAAATTCTTGCCGCCCATTGCTTTAAAGTCTTTGCATATTTTGGCAAAGGCGGTACCAGGAGGAGGAGGAACCACGGCCACTGGGGGAGGAGGAGGAGGGATATCTGTCGTGCCCACGTCGTTGGCCCTGGCTTCTAAGTACCTTCAGAGCCATCGAGGCATGGGTATTCCCTAAGGCAGGTTAAGATCAACCATGCTGAAAAACGAAAAGGAAAGATTCAAACGAGGAAACAAAGGAAAGTGCTAATGGCTTCTTGGGGAATACCCTTTTTAAACATAAAACTTTTCTTGAAAAATGCTTCTTTATAAATGGTTTTGAAAATAATTTCAGAAGGTTTTTAAAACTTTTGCCCAGCCTGGTAACCTTCTGCTCTGATACCAAATGTAACACCCCACCTCCGCTAGGGTCACTCACAAAGGGAATGCACTAGTTTTGGTGGAGTATTATCTAGGTAAACATGCACAGAGATATCATAAGGCAAAACATAAATAAAGCAGCGGTAGAAATTAAAAACCAACTTTTTATTGCTATCAAGAAAAGAGTCAAAACCTCATATATCCAAGATACAAATTATTCCATTACATCAAGTTCCAAATAAAGAAGCATAAACTTAAGATAACAAAAGTAAATTATTCCCCATAAATAGCAGAAGCAGCCATAGCATAGCCCAAGACCAAACCGTACATGAGCTGTCAGAAAGCAAGCTAAATCCAAGCTAAGAGCTAGCGTTTCCTCCCTGAGAACTTGGTGGGGGGGGGGACGAAAGAAAAAGAGGCGAAAGAAAATGGGTCAGTCAAAAAGACTGGTAAGCCCTAGTGACTTTCAGTATGAAAACTAGTAAAGGTAACATGATATGTGAAAACTGGAATTGAACATAAGGATGATAACAGAACTGGTAGGATAATTAAGATAACAAGATAAGTCAAGTCTAGCATCGCATATTCAAGGTTCGTTGCACCAACTGTACTAGTGTTCTAACCCATGTCAAGTATTAATCATGAAATGATCCCTTGGCCCAATATCATGAAGTGACCCATTACCGGGTCCTACGGTACGATCTACTAATCGATCGGCTCCCTACAAGTACTATCTCGTCATGTGTCTGTGTCATACGGCCCTATCCAGAAATGTAGTTACCTGTGCTAGGTCCACCATAGGGTGTATCAAGTCCTATGGTGCCAACCACCGGCACGAATCAAGCTCGCACAGTGTAAATCTATGGGTGCCCAATGCCTATTTTTCAACTCTGGACTACGTGCACGACTATATATAGTCCGCCTGAACCTACAATGGCGCACCTACTCATCCATCGTTCTGGTCGTTTACAATCAGCCCAGTAATCATGCCCCACCCTGCTTAGTCCCAGGGTATCGTGATACATCTAAGTGGGTTACTGCTGAAAAGGACTGCGTAACTAGGGTTTCTAATGGGTTAAGTGTTGTCATTCAAGTTCGTGAATTAACCCTATCCAAATCATGTATCAAGTTAGTTAAGTGTGTTCAAGCAGTTCATGACTTAACCCAATCAAATCATCGTGTCAAGTTGGTTAAGTATATTCAAGTGGTTCATGACTTGACCCTATCATGTGGCATTAATTCATTAATGCACTTCAACCTCTCACATTAGACTAACTGTTGTGGTTACTGGATTTGCCGGGCATTTCCGGGCAGATTTACACCACAATATAGTCTAACCTCGGGTTTTACGTGCGATATGACCAACTACCCACATTGGATCCTATTGTTTGAAGCCACTGGATTTGCCGGGCGGTTCCGGGCAGATTTACACTGCAAACTCAACCCAACCTCGAGTTGGCCATTTTCAAGTTTATCTAATTGTCATGCCCACGTTCAAGTTTTCATGTCGAAATTCTTGTCGAGTTTTCATGTCATGTCATGTCCAGTTCATGTCCATATCCAGGTTCAAGTTATAATAACTTTCATGTTCAAGTTATAATAACTTTCATGTTCAAGTTCAAAGTCAATTCATGTTTTACCTAGTCTACCCAAATCGTATTCCCATCGCACGTAAGCTCGAATCGATACAAATAAATCTAATTAGGGAATAACATAAAAAAGGGACGGGTATAAGGTGGCAAAAGTGATTACTAGCAAAGCATGGTATGACTTGATAAAAGATTATAACATTACTAACATATGGAATATTGGCCTCAAACATAAAGATTCCAATCTAAGCAAAATAAGGTACAAGTCAAGATAACAGTTGTCATAAGGTGATAGTTTAGTCATGGTAATGATTGACATAAGGTGATAGCATAGTCATGGTAACGATTGACATAAGGTGATAGTCATAAACTTGTGACTAATAGCAGATTCAACATGATAATATGAGGGGTTTTCTTTTTGATTTACAACATGAATAGGCTCCAAATCAATGTCATAACATATCCAAAAGTCAAGATCCAAGATGAACAAGAATGGATGTAAAACAGTCATCATACATAGGTCCAATTTCAATTTTCATCATATTACATTTACAGTTTAAATCTAAAAATAACTGGGGCTTACAGATCGTGGTTCGAGAATTAGAAAAAGAGAGTCGATGTTGGATCTTTATATGCTTAGTCAAGTCCTAATAGAAATCCCCAAATCAGCAATTCCCTTAACGCAGTCTCAACGTAGAAGAAGTAGTCCCTTTCTCAAACTTTTCAACCAGAATTAGAGCAGCATAAGGTCACAAAGAATTTTGTGTAGAGAGACTGGTGTTAGGGGCTGTATTTATAGGGTCAGGTCAACGAATGTGGACAGAAACGAGGCCAGAAACATCAGAGTGAACCCAGCTTCAAAAGTAGGCTCGGGCACCAGGTCGACCCCCAGGTCGACACTATGGTCGACCTGGTCCTGGGTAGGTCGACTACATAGTCGACCCCCAGGTCGACCTGGTCCTGGGCAGGAAATTTCCCGTCCAGTCCATTCTGAGGTTTGAATTTCGAATTTTGAATTCGAATTGAGCTGTTTTGAACTTGAAAACTTCTGAAAACTTCGAATGGTCATAACTTGGTCATACGTGCTCCGATTTTCGAAAACTCAGACTCGTTTCCAAGCAGAATTTCGAGACGAACACAATGGCGTAACTCGTTTCCCTTGATTCTTATTTTAAAAATTAATTCTGCCTTGATTTATGGTTATTACACGTTATAAAAACACGGGTTGTTACAGATCAGAACGTAAAGTTCCGGTGAGTGAAAATAATATGTGTTTAAAGACTGTACTCTAGATTTGGAAGGTTATATATGTCAAGGTATGTCTATGAAACACATTGACACACACATACAAAGGAATATTTTAATTAATGAGGTGGATATCTGAATCAATCGCTTAAGACCCTCATTAATGCATTTAGGGTGAAGACCCAACGAGGTAGGCATTCTTGGTTAGTTAAGGCCCATTCTAGTACGTTTATTAAGGGTGGATTCTTATGATCCCTTATGACCCTAAGGAGGACCTAGCCACTTGAGACCCCGTCCTAGAACTTCAATGTCCTTATAGATATATTCTCACAAGTAATATGAGAAGTAGTATCTTGTCGCTTAATATTGGTTTAGGGTGGGCCTACATATAGCCATTTAAGACCCCTCCGACGGACGCCTCATGTTACAACTTAATTGATATTATAGTAGAACACCTTTGCCACTTAAGAATTACCTTAGAAAGTTGGTTAATTAAATAGCACGCTACATCCCACATATACAAAATTTGTCCCTAGGTTAGCTTTCACTATAATCCTAGAGGAAGCGGACATTTCGGTAAACTACCCTACTCCATTATTGCCATGACTAAACCACTTTTTAGGGAATAGGAACCATAGACCAACTTCAAATCTAACAAGGTGGAGTCCCATGACTTTGATTTTGACATATTGTATATGAAAATTGATCAGACTTTTGTCACGAATACAACTACGATATTTTCTTAGCCAAATTTCTAACGTTGTAAAATTCCATTTTTCAACCTATTAATATATTATTATTTTATTTCTGGTTTTCATTACTTATTATTATTTATTTTAGATTATATTATCTTAAGTTCGTTGAGGTATATTTTTACAGGGTGTAACACGATTCACCTATTTTTGATGATCAGAATTGCATGAAACTTTGCAGTTATTAAACTAGTAACCCAACAATAACAAGAAACTGAAATGGCATCAATCCAGTAAACAATGATCAAGATATCAACATTCAAAGTAATACGTTTGGTGCTTTGTACAACTGAGATGAATTTTTCACATAAAGTTACGTATTTTCATTTAACGGAGAACAAAACTATACTGATGATGTCAAAATGATAGCAAGCTAGAAGAAGTGAGTCTACCGACTCACCTCGGTTGGAATTTAGGTGAGATTCTCCTTAATTTGGAGCTCAAGGAAGCTACTTTGAGATATGCAGCAGCGCTGAAAGGAGAAATAGCAACATGCAGCAACATTGGTTACATCAACTTTTCCCAGATGATTAGAGAAATGGGAATGTTAAATCCTCATGCTTGAGACAAAGATTGCAGATAGGCTTTTAGCAATATTTATGCTAGAGATTGCTAGTATTTGAATTTGACAAGGAGGAAGAAGCCATTTCTTTTTACTATGTTTTTCTCCATGGAAGAATAAGGAGAGGGAGGAAAAGAATACGTATATTTTTCCTTCAGTCAAGATCCAAAAATAAATTAAAGAGGAAGATTGGGATAACACCCAGGCCAAAGCCAAAGCTAAGTTAACTATGTTAATTTAGCACAAATTCACCATTTTAAGAATTATAACACACACTAACCCTCAATTAAACACTACCAAAACAATTTAAACTACCCAATATGCTCACACACAACAATAATTTTAATTGTGTTAAATTTTATAACTTAACACACAATTTAATTACACAAAACATATTTACACAAAGTTTAATTATCAATTTGACACAAACACACTGATATAAATGCGTTTTGTCAAATTATTTATTTTCCACTAAAACTTGCTTAAATTCTAGAACAAAGTTCACATACATGCCTAATGGATTTAAACATATTAAATACACTACAAATACAAAACACTTCCAACATTTAAATATAATTTCTCAACCGACATTCAAATTTCTAAATTGAAAATAAGCTAATTACTTCTTTATTTATCATTATAAAAATCACATGTTTACTTTTTGACAACAATCTACAAAAATCCAATGTTGCATTATTATTTTAAATCTATCAACATAATTTGAAACATAATTCCTTAATTTTATTTGATAAGATTACATCTTGTATTTAAAACCCAAATTAACAATTTAGTAATTTTTCCAACCTACAAATCATCATGAATATTGTAAATATATTTCCTCTTAAACAACTTATCTCTTATTAATGAAAATATATTTTAAAACACTTAAATATCGATTGCTAATCGATATTATATACATTTATTTTCAACATCCACTTTAATCATTAAATTATGGTTTGTAAACACAGACTGGAATAATTACCTGTTATATTAAAACACTCAATTTATTTCAAACACATGAATTATGAAAACCACAAATTCTCTATCTTTTGTTTAAAATACTATATGAGTTGTACCCCAGACTCGTACTTTATTCTTTGTAGATTCAAAATATGGAAAACGCAAAATAGTCTACTTAGCGTGGTACCTAAAAATCCGGGTTGTTAAAGACCCTCTCCCTTAAATAAATTGCATCCATGCAATTTACTTAGATTAATGAATAACAAACTCATAATTCCAAGTTGCTTATCATAATTCATCTGTTAAAAGAACTTCCAAACTTAGGATGCGATCATGCGTTATTAAAAAAATTCTGACATACATAAATTCAAAACTCCAAAATTTCCAACTAGAACTTACCCAAATTTATAAAAAGTTTTAACTATTTTCAACAACTCGTTAACATCTAAAGTTTAAACAACAAAACAAAACTTTACAAGGCGTAATTTGAAATATATGTTCACAAATTTCGCCTTCCAATCAATATTTTGTTGCGTTTAAATCGAACAAATTAGTAGCGCAATTCAAAATTCAAAACCCAAAATTTCTGGATCCAAGCAAAATGAGTAAATCGAGTACTGCATATGTATTCTGATTTTACAAAAGACATGCTGCTGATTGATTAGGAATCAAGTGCAGTGAATCATGAGTGCAACCCAAATTGGACGGCATCTCTACATTATCCACATGAACGCCTCTTCGTTGGTCTGACGAAAGAGATGAGGAAGAAGAGGAACTAGACCATACCAATGTTTTTCTTCCTTCTGATTTGATTTTTCTTAGACAAAGAGAGAGAGAGCCCTTTTAAATAAGTGAAAACCAGATTAAAAGTAAGTAAATGGCATATTACCATGTCTTTAGCGACTAAAATATCAATCGATTGATTTTTAATTATTCAAAATAGTTCTCCCATTCTAACGTTCGGGATGTGTGACCCTATAGGTTGTTATAACATTGGTAATAATTTTAAATTGTATTTAACATTATAAATAGTGAGTGACATCTAGTAATACATCGTTGTTACCCAAGTTATAATAAAATCAATGTTTCAATATAACCTTGTTTATGACCAATGTTTCAACTTATTTTAATCCTATTAACCATTGTATCCAAGTTTAAACTCAAGGCATGGAATACATCCTCCTCCTTATAATTTAATCCTTATATCGTGATGCATGAGTAGACTATATAAAACAAATCAATATTTGAGCACGACCATGCATTTATAGTCTCACTCAATCAAGAGGCCCATGAATATCACTCCTTATATTGTAGGATAAAGTCCATCTAGATGATTCATAATTTTCAATTGATTCAAGATATGCCTAATAATTACCTTTATCGTTTACTTTTGTTAACAATAACTTTTGATGATATCAAAGCACCAAATCCTTGAATAAAAATATAATCATTTCATGTCTGAGGACCATTACATCATAATCACTGTGAGAATTACTTATGACACTACTAATCATGTTCCTTGAAGATTTCTCATGTTGGGTCTACCCAATACACTGTTCCCAAACACGTATTTATGCATTGATATTAATATCTCGTATATTAATGATCAATGAGATATGATCATCAATTAATAAACATATTAGTCTCAACGTTTCATAGTTGTCCTATTTATAACAAGAATTAGCTAGGGACTTTAAGAATTATAATACTTATCATATTTTATAATCTCATGTTCAAGTTACTTACTTGAAACTATATATTTTGTATTAACATTCTAAGATCTTGTATTACATTAATTATTAAATTACATAGTAAATATAACATAACAAAATCATTTATTCAAAATAAGACATATATTAATGTGACGGCAAGAAATTTCGCTCGGTCCGAACCAGTCGCTAAACCGGCCCAGGCCGTTCGAAACGCCCTATCGTTTGAGAACACGACAAAACAGAACGCATACAGAAGAACATTTCATTGTATATTACAACAATGCATCAGATTACAAGAATATACAGAGTATAAATGAATATTACACAGAAATATCAGAGATTTAAATTACATTTAAATACATAGCAGCGGAAAATAATACAATACACAACTAGGAGAGATATGCGGATACAAAGCTTTCCGGATATCATTCCAGGTGTAAACCAGGATCCTGTGAATATAAATCTGCAAAACCAAAACTACTAGCTGCCCGTGTCAAAATAGGGGCACCCAGAGTTTAGGTTAAAACAATAAACTCCAGGTCAGTCATGTGACTGGTGTGAGAACTAAAACAGTTAATCTTTATTTTTAAAGTTAGGTAAATCAAAGGACCACGCTGTATAACACGGAACGGGTTTCCTCCCAAGAATACTAGTGCATAAAACAAACAGCGCAATGCTAAATAAAGAAAAATGAAGCTGTTATAAGACCCAGGTCCTATCACACAATGCAACGCAAGCCGGGGGATATGGTTTTTACCTTATAACAGCCAAAGAATGCTTGATACGTTTAAAACAAATCATTTGATACTATAATAAGTGCATAGTGTATAAAACAACTTCAAATCATAAGTATCAATCATAGGCGGCATGAGCGCCCCATCCCACTATGTCGCCATATATAGGTTTACAAATAAAACCGCAAATGTCACGTATTTGGAAATTGGATTTCCGTCTATGAACCGAGGCAAAAGATAGTCCTCAACCGATTTTAGACAATCTAGCCCATGTCTAGGAACAGCCGCAACTGCCCCTTGGATCGTCAGGGCCGGTCCACACGAAGTGGATTATAATGCCTGAACAATGCGTCCCTCCGCCCTTTGGGGCGTAAATGAGCCAACGAATGACTCCATCGGACCCGGATCGTCCGATCTAACCGAGGCGCCTCGCAACAGTAACAACCACATAAGTCAAACTCGTCAGGGCGTGTAAAACCACTGACGCCACTTCTAGCTAGAAAGAAAACGCATGTCCCCCCTGAGGTCCATCTCCCGTTTTTGGTTCATACCGGGTGTGAAACACGCGAGGTAAACGTTACACAAAGCTATGCCACAAAGGCCGTGCTTTGATCATCACCACAAGACTTTGCTTTTCAACAGAAGCCTCGATCATTTGCATCTTAGCATGCCACACAAGCAAACCACTCTATGCAACCGATATCAGTCACACAGAATGAAATCCAATGTCAGACACACAGTCCATTTACAAGTCCGTCCTGGGTCTGAACGAAACCGGAGGCACCTAGTACCCCGCATATCCATCGATCTCCAAGTACGTCTGGACGATCACCAACTGTTTCCATCTTCTTAGGTGTACAGCCCAATCAAGATCATCAGTTATCACCCAAACGACGTGAAGACCTCCGGTCTTCGACCATCGTCTTCATCTTCGACTTATCGCCGTATCAGTTATTCAGAATGGGATAAACCCGGTCTTCCCCAATAACTCGCGTATATATTATAAAAGTGTTACACAAACACAACATACGCCTCATTCCAATTCATCAGTCACTAACCGTAAATTAATCAAGAGAATAATTTCCCAAATATTAACCCCGAAGGCCGAAACCAACATCAGATCAATATCCAGAAAATCATTCTACTTAGCTAACCGACAGTTAGTTTCTAATTTCACATTCATAGGGAAAGGTTCCCATTAATTTTATCAAAGATAAATTCTTGAATTTATTCTTTAATCAACTTTTGAATATCAATTCAAACTAGTCGGGATTAGCGAACCTTACCGAAGTAATCATTTGTTTTAATTTCCCAATCCCAACCTATTCATCCCATGAAGTAAAACTGTGAATACTTCATATCTAACACCACAGTGTTATCGGTAAATTCAATTACCATTTCACGTTCAAATCTAATTAAAGATTTAACTATCGCCTGGAGAAAAACTGGTGATACTCCATTTTCGATCATTTCAATCTAATTGAAGATTCATTAAAACTCCACTTAGTTTTAATCTTTGACTGGGTTAAAGAATCAGTGTCATTTAAAAACACGGTTCACGATAAACCCAAAATCACATTCATTAATCATCGGGTTAAAGAACGAGTGTTATTTAAAAACACTGTCCACGATAAACCCAAAAATCATTCCATTAATTATCAGGTTAAAGAACAAGTGTTATTTAAAACACTGTTCACGATAAACCCAAAAATCATTCCATTAATTATCAGGTTAAAGAACAAGTGTTATTTAAAACACTGTTCACGATAAACCCAAAAATCAATACTAATTCAATTCCAATTAAATATCATTTTTAATTGGTACACTTCATTAAATCTAAATAAAAAGATTTAATCTTTTCTCAACTGGGTTCAAGAACAGTGTTAGTGAAGACACCATTCACGACAAACCCAAATCACATTTGATATGCAATATAAGGCTCTGAATAGAAAATATATCGGCTTATATTCAATATCAAATCCTACGATTAACAAATGTCGTATTGAAAATAACGATATTAATATATCTTTCAAATTTCCATAACAACACCTGTATAATCACGAATTCCAACATCGAAATATTCCGAAGACAATTTCGATTCAAATCCACTCCAATGCAATCATTGGAAATTCTGGTTACTTTTAAAACCCTTTTCAAATTCAGTTTATTTATTTAAAAATAAATAGAATTATAATTCTAGTTCAAAACTAGTCTATTTCGATAAAAATCTATTTTTATCTTTTCAAATATGGAGTTTTTCATCCCAATTCTTTCTAAATCATTTCTTATGATTTTACACAAATTATTACTATTTTTAATAATTTTATCAAGGCCCGTACAGTCGATTTCCATCAATGGCCATCGAACTGCACTTACAGCGACCTTTTTCAAATTTGATTTGGACATAATTCCAAATCCAACCGTTAGATTTCAAATTTCTAACATTCGTTAAAAAGCTCTTTTCGATACGAACCCAACGGTTCCGGTTTTAGGAGAATCCGACGGTCGGATCTCCCGTAATATCCGTTTGAAATAAATGGTCGAAATTCGCGAACTGCCGCGGCGCGGCGCGTTCTATTCAGGCCATTATATTATATATATAATATATATATAATATATTTTGTCGATTTCTATTTAAAACGAATTATATAAATGGTTTTGAATTCGTTTCAAAAGCAATTTCAACTTCCTTTTCAATTCAAATCAAAATTGAATTCTTCTTTATAAATTCGTTTTAAAATTCATTTCTATTCAATTCAAATTTCAATTCAATTTGAATTCATTTCAATTCGTTTTAAATTCAATTCGAATTCGTTCTATATTCAATTCATTTCGAAATCGTTTTCAATTCAATTCATTTCGAAATCGTTTTCAATTCAATTCATTTCGAAATCGTTTTCAATTCAATTCATTTCGAAATCGTTTTCAATTCAATTCATTTCGAAATCGTTTTCAATTCAATTCATTTCGAAATCGTTTTCAATTATCGATATAAATATCGTTCATGTCAAAATGGCGTCAATCTAATCAACACGGCTTCATAAATTTCTATTTTCAAATATTCTATTTCAAATATTTCTTTTTCAAAATAGTTGTTATTATCAAAATATTTCGTTCAACACATGACCAATCTCAATGAATGAGTACTGTCAACACATGAAATTTTATTTTATATCGATAAAGATGTAAATTTTATTACTAAAATATTTCGTTCAACACATGACCAATCTCAATGAATGAGTACTGTCAACACATGAACTTTTATTTTATATCGATAAAGATGTAAATTTTATTACTAAAATATTTCGTTCAACACATGACCAATCTCAATGAATGAGTACTGTCAACACATGAACTTTTATTTTATAATATTCTTTATTTTTCAAATTGGAATGAGGCCCAATAAATTACCATATAAAGTTAATTATATGGATTTTCATACAACACATGTATATAATAGCAACGATAGATAATCAACCATCAACCAAAGTGCACTACACTGTATAAGCATCAAATATAGATATCTAACGCTTATAACAGCCTGTCAATCAATCGATCGACATATTCAATCAGTCAGGATGAGTGAACTTCATATTTCATCCCAACACCCGTGTGGGGTTTTCAAACAATCAAACACAGATTTTAGTTGTGCAGTTGGGCGATGTGTAAAATTTATCGTCCCAGTCAATGTCATTCAAATAGATGTACATAAACAAACCATCCGGTTTATAAATGAATATTTTATTTTATTCACTTCACGTTAAAAATTATATTTTTAACGATAAAACATTTTATTTCAACCTATGAATTTCTATTATTCATTTACACAATAAAATGATATTTTTATTTTTCTAACTTATTTTAGAAAATTTCGGCGGCATAACGGCACGATACTAGAAATGGGACAAGGCCTAGCCTAATCCCCGGTCTAGTGAAGGCCCACGCCATTCACATATCAATCAAATTCACTTTCGTTATGCAAACCACAAAATTTGGAGTAAGGGTCTAACCTAGCCTTACTCCTTCGCCTTATAACGGCGCACGTCTAATCCTAACCAATTTATCGATTCGATTTTTCACACCACAAACCACATTCAAACCAATATCGCAATCAATCACCAAACAGTCAAACAAACAAGTCCATGGTCTGTGGACGATTGTGTCGGGTGCTACTAAGCACCGTCTGCATCCTAGTATATATATAACTAGAAAAATTAAATTGAAATGTGAGAAATTCTCACATATAGCTATCCTAGCTCCACGGCACTTCATCGATAGAAATCTTCATCGCTATCGCATCTTCGTCATCTTCGTTGCTCGTAATCACTACATATATAAAAATCGAATTTTTACTTCGCTATTCAATATATAAAAATCGAATTTTCATTTCAAAGTTCAATATATAAAAATCGAATTTTTATTTCAAAGTTCAATATATAAAAATCGAATTTTTACTTCGAAGTTCAATATATAAAAATCATATTTTTATTTCGAAGTTCAATATATAAAAATTATATTTTTATTTCGAAGTTCAATATATAAAAATTATATTTTTATTTCGAAGTTCAAAATATAAACATCCTATTTTTAAACTCTATAAAAATCAGTTTTAATTTGTTATAAAAAAACCAGTTTTTAATTTTTAAAAGCACATCAGTTTTAATACTTTAAAAAAAACAAATCAGTTTTAATCCTCATAAAAAAAACAGTTTAATCTTCATAAAAAAACAGTTTAATCTTCATAAAAAAAAACAGTTTAATCTTCACAAAAAAAAAAACAGTTTAATCTTTATATAAAAACAACAGTTTTAATTTATATAAAAAAAAAACACAGTTTTTAAATTATTAAAATAAAATAGCAAAATACTTACAGAGGGGGGGGGGTTTCTGCAGATCGTCGGAGGGCTTCTGGCTTCGAGGGGCGGCGCTAGGGCTTCGAACGAGGTGGCGGCTTCGAGCTTCGACGGAGAAAAGGCGGTGGCTTCTGGGTTCGAACGCGATGGCTTCGATCGAATGGGGGGAGCGACTACGTCGCGAGGTGGGGGTTCGACAGCTCTTGGCGGTGGCGTCGATCTCCAGGGGCGTCGAGACGAGGGGGGGCCAGGTCGATTGATTTAGGTTTTTTTTTTTATTTTATTGTTGGATCGAAATGAAACGTTAAAGGGGGGCCCAGAAGGAGATAAAGGAGGGAAGGGGGAATTAAAATATTTTTTTTTATTATTAATTATTTATTTAATTTTGGTAATAAGGGTTGACTTTTACATACGACCTCGATACGAGGTCCACCGCCTGTCGCCCATAGCGTTTAACCCCCATTCCGAACACAATGGGATATGTATCGCAAGCTGATTCGATCGTTACAATCAGTTTCCGTTAAATTTACATTTAAATCACTATATTGAATTTTAAACGTACATTTCAAATTACCAGGGTCACATACTAACTAGAAAAATTCCAGAAAAATATTTTCTAGCTTCGTATTGACGATACGGTCCTAACAAAACTAGTTTCGTCGAATTCTGAGACCGTTTGAAAAATGGCCAATTTCCAGTCGATTAAAATCAACTGAAACTGGTCAAACGCGTTTTCCTTTGCCACGCTCACATATTGATTCAGAAAATTATGAAATTTGGAATCTAGCAATAACTTAACATCACGGACCCAACAAAACTGGTCTCGTCGAAATCCGAGGTCGTTTGCAAAATGTCCATTTTTAAGGGCCTTATATATATAAAAAAATATATATATAAATTCCACAGCGACTATTTCTAATTTTAAACTGGACATATCTTATCATTTCTAAGATGAAATATCAGTTTGTTAACTTCGTTACAAAGATATAGTTATACAGATTCAAATATTTCTTGTTTCGTTCAATTCTGACTTATATTGAATTCTGTATATTCATTTGAAATTAGAAATCGAATTTTCGAACTACCGCGCCATTTTCTATTCCTTTTATAATTATATATAATTATTATATATTCTAACGACGACGTATATAACATATACGTTCGAATTATATTCAAAATAAATTTCTCGTCAATATTATTTAAAATAATTCATTTTAAATAATCAAAATTCGCTAAAATGGCCAAAATAAAAATTTTAAACTGGCCTAGATTTTCCGGGTTGTTACAATCTCCCCCACTTAAAACTTTTCGTCCCCGAAAAGGAAAAAAGTCGAAAGTGGTTTGATTAATCAACTCTACTTTCAATTTGGTTTCCATTCTCCAACCTTTCAGTTTCTGAGAATTTTCAAAATTTCAAAAATTTGGCTAACACCCTAAATTTTCGAAAAATTTCGCCATAACCTCCCCTGCACCGGGAGCATCGGGGAATTTCAAATAGCTTCCCCGGTCCTTCAGATCTCAAAAAGAAAAAGAAAAAGCCAAGCGGCTAGCCAATAGGCTCACAAAATCATCATCACCCAAACAAAACAGTAAATCATGTAGTAAACATGTACCTATTTGTCAGGCAAACAAATTTTATTCTCTGCTCTAGCCTCCTTGCTATGACCTGTTCAAGGATATATATGTATATGCAAGCAAATGCGACCAATTTCAATACAATTCATTATTCGATCAAATTAGGCATAATGGTTCAAAATTAGCAAACAAATGAACAAACAACACAAACATCAATCAGTTAGTGAATTAGAGTTTCAAATTCATAATTTTGATATATATACAAAAATCAGATTTTTGATGCCAAATCACAACAATGTGTTCTAACTATATAAGTTTTGGTTCTCACACCAGTCTAATGGAAATATATAGAAATCACACCTTCGTAACACGAACATAAATATTGATGATGCGATCGCTATCATCAATATCATCTCCGGGCGACTAGAGTGTAACCCTATATCTATCCAGTATATTAAAACTTCGAATATACGTTCATGACGCGTATACGCGAAATCTTTATATACTCGATTGTCCATATTCAAAATAAATAAATAATCAAATACGTTTTAAAATGGCTTAAATTTTCAAAACAAAATTGTTTTCATTTGAAAAATATACTCTTCACACTCGTTCTAGGATACTACTGATCCTATCTCTAACGAGCCATTCTAATTGGATATTACTAATCCAATATCTAATGAATTCTTTCGTATGGTTCTAATGTGTCTTGTTCTCGAGCTCTGTAAACCAAAGCTCTGATACCAACTGTGACGGCAAGAAATTTCGCTCGGTCCGAACCAGTCGCTAAACCGGCCCAGGCCGTTCGAAACGCCCTATCGTTTGAGAACACGACAAAACAGAACGCATACAGAAGAACATTTCATTGTATATTACAACAATGCATCAGATTACAAGAATATACAGAGTATAAATGAATATTACACAGAAATATCAGAGATTTAAATTACATTTAAATACATAGCAGCGGAAAATAATACAATACACAACTAGGAGAGATATGCGGATACAAAGCTTTCCGGATATCATTCCAGCTGTAAACCAGGATCCTGTGAATATAAATCTGCAAAACCAAAACTACTAGCTGCCCGTGTCAAAATAGGGGCACCCAGAGTTTAGGTTAAAACAATAAACTCCAGGTCAGTCATGTGACTGGTGTGAGAACTAAAACAGTTAATCTTTATTTTTAAAGTTAGGTAAATCAAAGGACCACGCCGTATAACACGGAACGGGTTTCCTCCCAAGAATACCAGTGCATAAAACAAACAGCGCAATGCTAAATAAAGAAAAATGAAGCTGTTATAAGACCCAGGTCCTATCACACAATGCAACGCAAGCCGGGGGATAGGGTTTTTACCTTATAACAGCCAAAGAATGCTTGATACGTTTAAAACAAATCATTTGATACTATAATAAGTGCATAGTGTATAAAACAACTTCAAATCATAAGTATCAATCATAGGCGGCATGAGCGCCCCATCCCACTATGTCGCCATATATAGGTTTACAAATAAAACCGCAAATGTCACGTATTTGGAAATTGGATTTCCGTCTATGAACCGAGGCAAAAGATAGTCCTCAACCGATTTTAGACAATCTAGCCCATGTCTAGGAACAGCCGCAACTGCCCCTTGGATCGTTAGGGCCGGTCCACACGAAGTGGATTATAATGCCTGAACAATGCGTCCCTCCGCCCTTTGGGGCGTAAATGAGCCAACGAATGACTCCATCGGACCCGGATCGTCCGATCTAACCGAGGCGCCTCGCAACAGTAACAACCACATAAGTCAAACTCGTCAGGGCGTGTAAAACCACTGACGCCACTTCTAGCTAGAAAGAAAACGCATGTCCCCCCTGAGGTCCGTCTCCCGTTTTTGGTTCATACCGGGTGTGAAACACGCGAGGTAAACGTTACACAAAGCTATGCCACAAAGGCCGTGCTTTGATCATCACCACAAGACTTTGCTTTTCAACAGAAGCCTCGATCATTTGCATCTTAGCATGCCACACAGGCAAACCACTCTATGCAACCGATATCAGTCACACAGAATGAAATCCAATGTCAGACACACAGTCCATTTACAAGTCCGTCCTGGGTCTGAACGAAACCGGAGGCACCTAGTACCCCGAATATCCATCGATCTCCAAGTACGTCTGGACGATCACCAACTGTTTCCATCTTCTTGGGTGTACAGCCCAATCAAGATCATCAGTTATCACCCAAACGACGTGAAGACCTCCGGTCTTCGACCATCGTCTTCATCTTCGACTTATCGTCGTATCAGTTATTCAGAATGGGATAAACCCGGTCTTCCCGAATAACTCGCGTATATATTATAAAAGTGTTACACAAACACAACATACGCCTCATTCCAATTCATCAGTCACTAACCGTAAATTAATCAAGAGAATAATTTCCCAAATATTAACCTCGAAGGCCGAAACCAACATCAGATCAATATCCAGAAAATCATTCTACTTAGCTAACCGACAGTTAGTTTCTAATTTCACATTCATAGGGAAAGGTTCCCATTAATTTTATCAAAGATAAATTCTTGAATTTATTCTTTAATCAACTTTTGAATATCAATTCAAACTAGTCGGGATTAGCGAACCTTACCGAAGTAATCATTTGTTTTAATTTCCCAATCCCAACCTATTCATCCCATGAAGTAAAACTGTGAATACTTCATATCTAACACCACAGTGTTATCGGTAAATTCAATTACCATTTCACGTTCAAATCTAATTAAAGATTTAACTATCGCCTGGAGAAAAACTGGTGATACTCCATTTTCGATCATTTCAATCTAATTGAAGATTCATTAAAACTCCACTTAGTTTTAATCTTTGACTAGGTTAAAGAATCAGTGTCATTTAAAAACACGGTTCACGATAAACCCAAAATCACATTCATTAATCATCGGGTTAAAGAACGAGTGTTATTTAAAAACACTGTCCACGATAAACCCAAAAATCATTCCATTAATTATCAGGTTAAAGAACAAGTGTTATTTAAAACACTGTTCACGATAAACCCAAAAATCATTCCATTAATTATCAGGTTAAAGAACAAGTGTTATTTAAAACACTGTTCACGATAAACCCAAAAATCAATACTAATTCAATTCCAATTAAATATCATTTTTAATTGGTACACTTCATTAAATCTAAATAAAAAGATTTAATCTTTTCTCAACTGGGTTCAAGAACAGTGTTAGTGAAGACACCATTCACGACAAACCCAAATCACATTTGATATGCAATATAAGGCTCTGAATAGAAAATATATCGGCTTATATTCAATATCAAATCCTACGATTAACAAATGTCGTATTGAAAATAACGATATTAATATATCTTTCAAATTTCCATAACAACACCTGTATAATCACGAATTCCAACATCGAAATACTCCGAAGACAATTTCGATTCAAATCCACTCCAATGCAATCATTGGAAATTCTGGTTACTTTTAAAACCCTTTTCAAATTCAGTTTATTTATTTAAAAATAAATAGAATTATAATTCTAGTTCAAAACTAGTCTATTTCGATAAAAATCTATTTTTATCTTTTCAAATATGGAGTTTTTCATCCCAATTCTTTCTAAATCATTTCTTATGATTTTACACAAATTATTACTATTTTTAATAATTTTATCAAGGCCCGTACAGTCGATTTCCATCAATGGCCATCGAACTGCACTTACAGCGACCTTTTTCAAATTTGATTTGGACATAATTCCAAATCCAACCGTTAGATTTCAAATTTCTAACATTCGTTAGAAAGCTCTTTTCGATACGAACCCAACGGTTCCGGTTTTAGGAGAATCCGACGGTCGGATCTCCCGTAATATCCGTTTGAAATAAATGGTCGAAATTCGCGAACTGCCGCGGCGCGGCGCGTTCTATTCAGGCCATTATATTATATATATAATATATATATAATATATTTCGTCGATTTCTATTTAAAACGAATTATATAAATGGTTTTGAATTCGTTTCAAAAGCAATTTCAACTTCCTTTTCAATTCAAATCAAAATTGAATTCTTCTTTATAAATTCGTTTTAAAATTCATTTCTATTCAATTCAAATTTCAATTCAATTTGAATTCATTTCAATTCGTTTTAAATTAAATTCGAATTCGTTCTATATTCAATTCATTTCGAAATCGTTTTCAATTCAATTCATTTCGTAATCGTTTTCAATTCAATTCATTTCGAAATCGTTTTCAATTCAATTCATTTCGAAATCGTTTTCAATTCAATTCATTTCGAAATCGTTTTCAATTCAATTCATTTCGAAATCGTTTTCAATTATCGATATAAATATCGTTCACGTCAAAATGGTGTCAATCTAATCAACACGGCTTCATAAATTTCTATTTTCAAATATTCTATTTCAAATATTTCTTTTTCAAAATAGTTGTTATTATCAAAATATTTCGTTCAACACATGACCAATCTCAATGAATGAGTACTGTCAACACATGAACTTTTATTTTATATCGATAAAGATGTAAATTTTATTACTAAAATATTTCGTTCAACACATGACCAATCTCAATGAATGAGTACTGTCAACACATGAACTTTTATTTTATATCGATAAAGATGTAAATTTTATTACTAAAATATTTCGTTCAACACATGACCAATCTCAATGAATGAGTACTGTCAACACATGAACTTTTATTTTATAATATTCTTTATTTTTCAAATTGGAATGAGGCCCAATAAATTACCATATAAAGTTAATTATATGGATTTTCATACAACACATGTATATAACAGCAACGATAGATAATCAACCATCAACCAAAGTGCACTACACTGTATAAGCATCAAATATAGATATCTAACGCTTATAACAGCCTGTCAATCAATCGATCGACATATTCAATCAGTCAGGATGAGTGAACTTCATATTTCATCCCAACACCCGTGTGGGGTTTTCAAACAATCAAACACAGATTTTAGTTGTGCAGTTGGGCGATGTGTAAAATTTATCGTCCCAGTCAATGTCATTCAAATAGATGTACATAAACAAACCGTCCGGTTTATAAATGAATATTTTATTTTATTCACTTCACGTTAAAAATTATATTTTTAACGATAAAACATTTTATTTCAACCTATGAATTTCTATTATTCATTTACACAATAAAATGATATTTTTATTTTTCTAACTTATTTTAGAAAATTTCGGCGGCATAACGGCACGATACTAGAAACGGGACAAGGCCTAGCCTAATCCCCGGTCTAGTGAAGGCCCACGCCATTCACATAGCAATCAAATTCACTTTCGTTATGCAAACCACAAAATTTGGAGTAAGGGTCTAACCTAGCCTTACTCCTTCGCCTTATAACGGCGCACGTCTAATCCTAACCAATTTATCGATTCGATTTTTCACACCACAAACCACATTCAAACCAATATCGCAATCAATCACCAAACAGTCAAACAAACAAGTCCATGGTCTGTGGACGATTGTGTCGGGTGCTACTAAGCACCGTCTGCATCCTAGTATATATATAACTAGAAAAATTAAATTGAAAGGTGAGAAATTCTCACATATAGCTATCCTAGCTCCACGGCACTTCATCGATAGAAATCTTCATCGCTATCGCATCTTCGTCATCTTCGTTGCTCGTAATCACTACATATATAAAAATCGAATTTTTACTTCGCTATTCAATATATAAAAATCGAATTTTCATTTCAAAGTTCAATATATAAAAATCGAATTTTTATTTCAAAGTTCAATATATAAAAATCGAATTTTTACTTCGAAGTTCAATATATAAAAATCATATTTTTATTTCGAAGTTCAATATATAAAAATTATATTTTTATTTCGAAGTTCAATATATAAAAATTATATTTTTATTTCGAAGTTCAAAATATAAACATCCTATTTTTAAACTCTATAAAAATCAGTTTTAATTTGTTATAAAAAAAATCAGTTTTTAATTTTTAAAAGCACATCAGTTTTAATACTTTAAAAAAAACAAATCAGTTTTAATCCTCATAAAAAAAACAGTTTAATATTCATAAAAAAACAGTTTAATCTTCATAAAAAAAAACAGTTTAATCTTCACAAAAAAAAACAGTTTAATCTTTATATAAAAACAACAGTTTTAATTTATATAAAAAAAACACAGTTTTTAAATTATTAAAATAAAATAGCAAAATACTTACAGAGGGGGGGTTTCTGCAGATCGTCGGAGGGCTTCTGGCTTCGAGGGGCGGCGCTAGGGCTTCGAACGAGGTGGCGGCTTCGAGCTTCGACGGAGAAAAGGCGGTGGCTTCTGGGTTCGAACGCGATGGCTTCGATCGAATGGGGGGAGCGACTACGTCGCGAGGTGGGGGTTCGACAGCTCTTGGCGGTGGCGTCGATCTCCAGGGGCGTCGAGACGAGGGGGGGCCAGGTCGATTGATTTAGGTTTTTTTTTTTATTGTTGGATCGAAATGAAACGTTAAAGGGGGGGGGGGCCAGAAGGAGATAAAGGAGGGAAGGGGGAATTAAATATTTTTTTTAATTATTTATTTAATTTTGGTAATAAGGGTTGACTTTTACATACGACCTCGATACGAGGTCCACCGCCTGTCGCCCATAGCGTTTAACCCCCATTCCGAACACAATGGGATATGTATCGCAAGCTGATTCGATCGTTACAATCAGTTTCCGTTAAATTTACATTTAAATCACTATATTGAATTTTAAACGTACATTTCAAATTACCAGGGTCACATACTAACTATAAAAATTCCAGAAAAATATTTTCTAGCTTCGTATTGACGATACGGTCCTAACAAAACTAGTTTCGTCGAATTCTGAGACCGTTTGAAAAATGGCCAATTTCCAGTCGATTAAAATCAACTGAAACTGGTCAAACGCGTTTTCCTTTGCCATGCTCACATATTGATTCAGAAAATTATGAAATTTGGAATCTAGCAATAACTTAACATCACGGACCCAACAAAACTGGTCTCGTCAAAATCCGAGGTCGTTTGCAAAATGTCCATTTTTAAGGGCCTTATATATATATATATATAATATATATAAATTCCACAGCGACTATTTCTAATTTTAAACTGGACATATCTTATCATTTCTAAGATGAAATCTCAGTTTGTTAACTTCGTTACAAAGATATAGTTATACAGATTCAAATATTTCTTGTTTCGTTCAATTCTGACTTATATTGAATTCTGTATATTCATTTGAAATTAGAAATCGAATTTTCGAACTACCGCGCCATTTTCTATTCCTTTTATAATTATATATAATTATTATATATTCTAACGACGACGTATATAACATATACGTTCGAATTATATTCAAAATAAATTTCTCGTCAATATTATTTAAAATAATTCATTTTAAATAATCAAAATTCGCTAAAATGGCCAAAATAAAATTTTTAAACTGGCCTAGATTTTCCGGGTTGTTACAATTAATAATGTTATTTAATCATATCAAATAGATTGCCTCTAAGGCATAAACTCTAACATATTCGACGCTGCCTTGCCATTGAAGCTTTTAAATTTCTTCAAACAATGGCTGCTACCTGAATTTTTAATCATAAAAAAGGCTCGCCATGTCCCGAGAATTATATAAAATTCAATGGCTGCAACCGTCAAGTAAAATTGATTGTGAAAGTTTATCCCAAAAATAATACACTCGCTTCAAATAGTTATGTATTTAAATCACTTTTACATTCAACACATCTTAAATTTCCCTTTACAATTAGATTAGAATAGCATTAGACCATCCAATTACCATGGTTCTCCTTAACAACAGGCTGCAAAGTCAATATTTAATTGTCCTCGTCTCGCCCGATACCATATTTCGTATCTCATATAGTGGTTTGACACTATCCTAACATAATTATTTCATTCTTCATCTTCCATCAAATATAATATTACTACTCATCTTTAGTTTTTCATAGTCACGAATCAATGTTTAAGAAATTCCTATCGATTGTGCTAATCATACGTGTCGATAAAAACCCTTAAGATACTCGTCGGACCATTCAACACAGAATGTGATCACTAATTTAGATTCACACAGGGTTGTTTTCATTACTTCATTTCTTCAATGTTCCCTACTTTACCCAAGTAAAACAACCCAATGTCACATATTTTTTAGCTAATTACCAGGTTGGAAAGAAATTAACACATCAACTGTAATGACCCACAGATTTTCGACCCCGAAAATCAATATAAAAACTCCATATCGAACTTTTAAGCATCGAAAACACAGGAACATTATTAGAAAGAAGTTAGAGGGTGAGATAAGAAAGAAAGAAATATTAGAATAAAAGAAGAAGATCTAACAAAACAGCACAGAGTCTCATATCGCAGCGGAACAAAATATAATATAAAAATAAATCTTTATAGAGAGCTTTAAATAAAAACTTACAATCATCAGAGTACATCATACGTCTGAATAGTTATAATAACATGTCCTCATATACAACCACAGCGGAACAATATATTATATAATATCATAAGTTTGAGCACATCCAGCTCGTCTTTGGACTTCGCAGCATCCGATAATCTGGACCTGTACACCTCAGTCTAACCCGAGCATTACAAATGACGGGTCAGTCTGGTGAACTAGAGTGAGAAAACACACTAAGTTTAAAGGTAACACACAACTTGATTTTTAAGTCAAAAATTTTTCGAAAGAAAAGGATAATCGTAAGACCAAATCCACACATAAATACGGACAGTCTTTACCTTACGATGACCCAAGACATTTTTGAAATCAATATCTTTTCTGATATTATAATAGTGTCTAAATACAAATAAATATCAATATGGCAGAACACTTGCATCTCACACTCTACATACATAGTATATAATCAAAACCGTGGGTGCTTATTGGAAAATGGATTTCCATGGAAAAGTATGGGTAACCACCTTTCCGACAATGTACCTCTGGAGATGAATACATTGGGGTTCAACAAGAACATCTTGCAACCCAGGCTAAACATGACCGACCCCTCACTTCGATTGAGAGTACCGAATATATCATCACCATGGTTAGGGGCCCGCCAACCGAACCGATAGCATATAAATAAAATAAAGGGACAACCGAAGGCATTTGATTTCTCCAGATCAGGCAATGATATACCCTTTTGATGGGTGCGACCCACATAGCCATGCGACCTACCTGATTTTATGCCATTTCCCGGTTGATGAGGCTAGAGGTTAAGCTTATTCTTTAGAACAACACATCTCCATCCACTTTTAATGCCACATCATCAGATCCGCTGGATATCACTTAATTGATTTCCACAAAAATACCCTAAGCGTTAAGCTAAAGAAGGTGTCCAGTCTTCTCTGCCACCAACAGATATACATTTGTAGAAAGTCAATATACGTGATCTCTTTGGAAATATTCTGTCAGGCAGTCGTCCATACAAGTCATCCAGGAATAGGATGAACCGAAGGCACCCTCCTACCACATCCTATATAGGTATCACCCCAAGGATCAGTAGCGAGTAGTCCTTGCAATCTGAGAATTTCAACCACGACAGAATCACTGCTGAAATATCTCTGACCGCTAAACCAAAGAAATTCAACAAGTAGTTCTTCTGTTATGAAGATCTGCGGTCTTCAATGATCCATCTTTCATTAACACCTTCTACGTATTTGCTGGTCGGAATGGTTTTCGAATGTAATTTCGATCCCGGTCTTTTCGTACCAACAATAGTATTTGGCCAGATTTGATAGTCGGTTATTTAACTATCCAATAAATAATCATGTGAATGAAATGAGTTTACTGGTCTAGTACTTAGTATTAAATAGCCTCTTTAATTAAACATCTGTTAATTACATTCTTTAAATCTTCCAATATTTGGAGTTTATCTTTTACTTCTTATTATAAATAAGAATATTCTTAAAAGCCAATTCATTCGCTTAAAAACTTTTCAAAAACAGTTTTCAATATTCTTTACGGAAATCATAACTTATGTTTCCCCTCAATTTCTCTCGTTTATAAACTAATACCATTCTTGGATAATCAAGAAGTCATTCCAGTTAGGTACTTTATTTACTCTCAGACCTTGACCAATCAACATTCATATCTTTCGAATAGACGGTTTTTTTTGAAACCTTATTTGAATCTCAACAATGTTTATTTAATTAGTTATTAAATAAACTATTATTTCACTTCTCTATTAATCTTTAATAACGTTATACTCAAGTTTTGATTCCATTATAAGTAGAATCCTTTATAAAATTTCCTCAACATCTCTTTAAAAATATTCTTCAACTTGTTTGTAACAACAATACTACATTGGTAAAAACAAATCATATATAACTGTTATTAACAAATCTAATATAAATATCTTTATAAATCTTATATAAATATCCTTATACAATTCTTATAATGGCATCTCTTACGAATCCTTATATTTATTTTTATCAAAACAATTCAACTTATCATCTGCAACAAACGTTACAGGTTCCATTGCAAAACCTTTTATTTTCTTTATTTATACTCTTTTCAAAATCATTGCAGCAACTTATGCGTTGTAGAAAATCCCATAGCAATCTTTTTAAGGATCTGCAGTTATAAATCAAATAGTTCTATTTATTATTTGTAACAATTATTACAAATTCATTTTCAAAACTCTTACTTCATTTCTAAATTTCATTTGTAAAATACTATCGATAAATAATATTTGGATTATATTTCTAAACTCTTAACTTTCATTTGCAAATTCAATTTGTAAATCATTTACGACAACTTGTATTCGTTGCCATTTCCAAACCTATCACTTAGCTTATATTCTTGCCTTGATTAATATTTCGAACTTTGGAACTTAACATTCCGATCCTCAAAATAAATCTTACTTCATTAACCATTCCGAACTTCGAAATATCACATTCCAAACCTCGGAATAATTTCACTCCCATTTTATACCATTTTCCATTTTTTCCAATTTCCTTTTTCTAATTTCAAATATTAAGTAAATATTTGATTTAAGCCATCATATTCGCTAAGAAATCCTTTTTATTACTTTGTTATAAAACTCGTTGACTGTTTCACATTTCAAATTTGATTTCATTCAACTTTGATCAATTTTTAAATGAATTTAAAAGTAATCTCCTAAATTATTATTAATTAAAATAATAATTTACTTCAATCACTAACTACAGAAACAATAGTTAATTCTTAATTAACTAAGATAAATAGTAAGTTTTTTTAATTCTTATTAAAATTAAAATCGTTATTCATTAAATTATTTTAATAAATTAATTCAAACCAAATTAATTTAATAATTATTCTTAGTTGAAACGGTCGACTTAGTGAACTCAAAACACGATTAATTCATAATCCATTCCAATTATAGTCCTTCTTTAAATTAATTAATATAATTAATTAATTTAAATAATTTCATTAAATTATTTCTTGACAAAACAATTATTCAACTCTTAACTGCTTGGTTAATTTCTGTTCATTTGCTTATAAATCTGATTAACATTAGAATTTGGTGTATAAAATCATTTATAATGCCTTATAAATTTAAATAATAAATAATAATTATTTATTTCATTTTAATAACTTTTATTCGAAATAATATATTTCAATAACTATCCTCAGTTATAAATAAATTTTATAATTTCACTTCTAATGATTTACTTGACGGTGAATTCATATTTGGAAAACAATTGATTATAGGCCATATACTGCCAATTACTTAACCAATATCAACCATTGGTTTAAACAAAACAATTGTTGAATTTCAGGCCAATGGTCAACAATTTAAATCAATCATCCAATCAAACAGTTCATATAATGACAATATGAAAGTAAATAACATTAAATATATTTAAGGAATCCCGTTGGATCCCTCCAACCTGTACTTCCCTGCATTCACATAGACTATTTTCAATAATATTATTCAATTCAGTTAAACTGATAATTTCAATAATCGTAAATAACGACTATTTAACATCACCCAATTAACAAAATGATTCAAACAATCCAAACAATTAAACAAGTTTATTTTATAAACGTGGCCAAGAAGGTAAGTTACCCTAAATTGGGACCAATCGTTAAATAACGATTTGGTTTTCCATTGAAATTAAATAGCGTTTAATTTCAACGGTTCAACCAATATAGCAATATATATTAACAAACAATCAACTATTAGCAATCATAGCACACAAAAATAAAAACCCTACCCATATAAAATATAAGTGGAAAAAACTGAGTGAGTTTAACTCACCTTAATTTGATACAGTGTTTAAACAGCTTGTTTTAGTTAAATTAAACAGGCATTTAATTTTAATTAAAAATCCAGTTCATTCCAAAAGTATCCAATTCTGTTCCAAGATGAAGATCTCCTCAAAACAAATCCAACGTCTCCTGAATCATCCAATTCTGATAATATATATGTAGGTTATAAATATTCCAAATAAATATAATTATATTATAACTAAATCCCTAATTATTTTAATTTTACCAAATTAATTACATTTTAAAATTTTAAACTGTCAATCCTACAAATTTTTAACTCCGTTCAGAAATAACAGCCGATCTTCTAAGTTTGGTTCTAACTTAACTAATCACTTATTAATATATACTGATTATAACTAAGTTCTTAATTACACTTATACACTAAATATATTTAAATCGGTTTAAACAAAACTGATCAGGTTTAATTAAACAAATTTCCAATTATATAACCTCCTGAATTCCAGTTATCACTTGTTTGCAGACCAACTTTGTTATCAACCATTTTAATTAAACCAAACAACTAATTAGTTAAGTTTCTAAGGTATAAAAAAATCTTAGTTGCTAACGGTTATCAGTAACGGACAGGTTATAATTCTTTGGTCAACCCTTAAAAAACAATCCGACATTCACTCTTTGTACACTGTTCAAGGATTGTAGCCGGTTTTCTTTGTCTCAAACAAACAAATGGGGTGATAATTAATAATTAAAAATTAGGGTAAACAAATTACATGTATTAACATATACATGGCCGGACGGTTTTGTTTCTCCTACATCCTTCGTTTTTTACTTTAGCTGCTGCTCTTCACTAGGAACCTCGCACCAAGCCTCCATCCGTCGCACGCCTCTTTTCCACCTGAGCACGGTCAAAGACCGCCAGTGGCTCCGCCGCAGCCTCGTCCCCATGCTGTGTAAACCCTACAACACTCGATTCATTGATAAATCCTAACCAGATCGGAGCACCATTTGCATTCATAACCGGTCGCTGGTTAGAGAATGTTGAGATTTACACAATCGAAGTTGAAAGATTTCGAATTAGAGCATTAGATTTCAAGAAAAAAAGAAGGAATTTCATGAAGTTCTGATCATCATTTCATTATAGAGGCGGCCCCAATATCTGCTGACCACGCATGAACTATGTGACGACCCAAACTTCCCCGTAAAGGAAAACCCGGATTGCTTTGAGAACAATACTCATCAGAACATAGAACAACAGAACATTTTCATTGCTATTACAACAATTACATCAGAGTACAAGAATATTCCAGAATACAAATGAATACTTTACATTTGATAAATACAATATCAGAGATTTTAATTACATTTAAATAGCAGCGGAAAAATAATACAAAATTACAACTAAAAGAGATACACGGATACAGAGCTTTCCGAATATCGCTTCAGCTGTAGACCAGGATCCTGTGAATATAATATCTGCAAAAACCAAAACTACTAGCTGCCCGTGTGGAAAAAATATGGGCACCCAGAGTTTAGGTTAAAACAATAAACTCCAGGTCAGTCATGGGACTGGTATGAGAACTCAAAACTAATTTAGCTAATAAGACAAATCCAAGGACCACGCCGCTAATGCGGAACGGGTTTTATTCCAATGGATTGTCGGTGCATAAATTAAAGTAAATCGTTAAACAACGCAATGATTTTTGGAAAAATGAAACCATTATAAGACCCAGGTCCCATCACACAATGCAACGCACACCAAAGGATAGGGTTTTACCTTATAATGATCAAAAGATGATAAATACGTTAAACCGATATTATCATTAGTGTGTATATGTTTTAAAAGCAATTCAAAATAAATGTATCAATCCTAGACGGCATGGGTACCATATATCATGTCGCCATACTAGTTATACAATCAAAACCGCAATGGTCGTATCGGAGATTTGAATTCCATCATGAGTCGAGGCTAGGGGCAAGATCCTCTCCGATTCGAGACACTCTAGCAAATGCCTCAGGATTCCCCGCAGTGAACCCTTGGAAGCGGTAGGGCCGGTCCCCGCCTATGGGCAGTGGATTAGTTATGCCTGAACACACGTTTCCCGGTCCCTTTGGACCTATAGTATGACCACCAACGGCCTATAAAAATAACGAGGCGCCTCAAAATCCATCATCCACATAAGTAAAATGTCAGGGCTGGCAGGTCGCTGACACCACTCTAGCTAGAAAGAAACGTGTGCACTCCCTACGGTCCATATCCCGTTTTTAACTCATACCGGGGTGTGAGGTTCGTGAAGTTACGTTATACCCACAAGGCCTGCTTTTCAACAAAAGCCTTGATCAATGCATCTTGGCGTGCCACATTGTCAGACCATACCATATCATTGATCATCTACCAATATATAACCGGGTGTTAAGCGAAGAATAAATTCTCCACCACCAAACAGTTATACGTAAAACAGAGATCAACAAGTACAATATAAAGGAATACCATGTCAGACACGCAATCCATTTACTAGTCCGTTCTGGGTCTGAACGAAACTATATCCGGTAGAATTTCCAAATACGTCTGAATGATCACCAACTTTCCCTCATCTTGGGTGTACGGTCCAATCAAGATATCAATAATCATTCATTCAATATGGAAATTTCCCGTTCTTCAATAACCGTCTTCATCGTCGATCTTCAATCATCGTATGAATTTATTCGGAATGGGTTGAACCCGGTCTTTCCGAATAATTCACGCAATTTAAAAAACGTGTGTTAAAGTAACACAAACAACGTCTCATTCCAAATCAAGGATGTTAATTTATTTTTGTTTAAATCTAATTAAAGATTTATTTAAATCACATTTAAACTTACTTCTTTCATAAATCATTACTTAATGATTTAATCCACTTTAGGAAATCATTAATTCAAATTTACAACTCTGAATTAAGAAACTCCTCCTTTATTAAATCTCCATTAAATTCTAATTTAATACATTAAATTAGGAAATCTCATTTTTGGAAATATTCCCTTAAAAGATTAATGGATCCTGGATTCAAATTTCATTTTCAATATATTGTTCTTGACCCTTAACAATTTCGTGCATTTTAATAAATTCAGTTATTAAATGAAAATCACATCTTATACTTAATAAAAGAATGAACCTTTATTATCGTCTTATTATTCATTTCATAAAATAAAAGATATACTTTACATTACACGTTCATTCTTATTAAAAGAATAATTTACATTGCACGTTCATTCTCTAATAAAAGAGTCTCTTTTATTTTCCACGTTTTATTTTTTTAAATAAAAGACTAACTTTTATTTTCCGCATAATTAAACCCAAAGTCATGTTTATATGAATAAATAACTATGTCATTTTAAGTAATACATTATTTTCTTTAATGTTTTTACATAAACAATAATAAACTTTATTAAAAAAAAGTTTCTAAACGTTAATCCATTTTCAATGTATTGACATGTCGTTCAAAATATAATTTACTACACTGAAACAAGGTTCATATGTAAATCAAAAAGTATCATTTAATTCGACATTCATTCTTACCATATTCAAAATAAAGTTGTCAAAAGAAATACTTTTGAGATTCAATCTTTAATATTAATTCATAATTAATATTTCATTTATAATATTCAAAATAATATTAATTACTCCTTAATGTTAATCAATCATTAATATTGTATTTATTCTCAATAAATACCTCTTTTTGAAATTCAATTCTTAAATATTAATTAATAATTAATATTTCATCATTCTTAAAAGAATAACCCTTATTATCAAAATATCTCTCACGTTCTTAATCTTAAAAAAAAACTTTTATTAACAAAATATCTTCAATGCCATAAATTTTAATAAAAGATTTACTTTTATTATTAAAACATATTTAATGTCATACCTAAATAAAAGGTTTACTTTTATTTTCAAAAACAATAACTTTTGAAATTTAACTTTCAGCATTTATCATTCATTAATGCTGCATTTATGTTTATACTATTAAAGGAAATATTAACTTTTCCAAAATATATATTTTGAATTTCAAATCTCCAACATTAATTAATTAATTCTGCATTAATTATTACATTTCCAAAATGTTACCTTTTGAATTTCAAAACTTCCTATATTAATTTCTTAATTAATTCTGCATTAACCTCTCACATTAGATATGTATTGTTGCGGTTGCTGGATATGCCGGGCGGGTCCGGGCAGTCTTATACCACAACTCAATCTAACCTCGGGTCAAGCAGAATCTATTTATTTAATTATATTAAAATAAATGTAAAATTGATAATTTTCAAATTTTAAAACTTAATTGATTAATATATAATCAATGAAATTCATGGTAATAACCATGAACGTAAAAATACCGCAAATTACCCTAACGGCTTAATTTACATTAAATTGCATTAAATGTTATCATAAAAATCAAAATTAATCTTCAATGGAAAAACCATTTTGAAAGTTTTCAAACCTTCCTCTTTTTTTTTTTTTTTTTTTTGGAATGAGACCGACTCAATACAATTAAATAATGGGGTTCCAAACAATGTTCAATATTCAATGACATTCAATGACAGTCCAGTACAACATTCAATGACATTCAAATTACACAATAGCAATCGAACAACCAACATATCATATTCATACAACATTCAATGTATAATATATTAAATGTGCTTTTGAGTGACGTGTGAAAATATCAACCCAATCAACACATATGAGTCAGGTAACCCATATGTGGCAGTGTAATATAATTGGAATTACCATAAGAAATATTAAATTAATCCCTAAGTTACAATATTCCAAATTTCAAACTTTTCATAGCAATCCCAACATCCATTCATAACCAAACATGCATAATATGGAATTAAACCACAAACAAATCATCTCAGGCATTAAAATATATTTATTTATAAAAATAAATAATTACTGAACATTAACAATGAGTGAGGAAAGAGTTCTCACATTGGTTCGATTAAAATAAAACTAATAAATGATATTTTTATTTTGGACAATTCTATTCTAACAAGATAAATAAACAAACACTTTTATTTTAACGATTCTACTTTAACAAAAACAATACGTTTGTTATGTCAATTCTAATTTAACAAAAATGACATATCTTAATCCCATTAATACATCCTAACAGAAATGACATGACATGTTTTAATCTAATTAAAACATCCTAACACAATTGACATGTTTTAATCAAATTAACGCATTTTAACAAATAAGACACGTTTTCATTCTAATTAATGCATTTTAACAAATAAGACACGCTTTCATTCTAATTAATGCATTTTGACAAATATGTTATGTTTTCATTTTCCATGTCATATTCGAGTTGCTACATGTGATATTGAATAATGTTTTGGTGTCCATAATGATGTCAACTACTCCTATCAATACATGTGATGACATATAACTTTGGTGTCAACATATGATATAAATTTCTACAATGCTAAATGTAACAATATTCTAAATTTTGATATCGACATTAATAACATAATTCAAATTAATACATAATAAAAGTTGAATCTTTATAATGAAAACAATCTTATGTAAACTATCAATATTAAAAATTGAATCTTTTTCATTAAAACAATTTTATGTAAACAATCAATATTAAAAATATTGGATCTTTTTGAAATAAACAATACCTAATTTAAACGGTGTTTATAGATCTAAACAAATACGAATTTTTATTGAATGACATAGATCTACACAATCATTGATATCCCAAATATCACAATACATACAACAACAAAATCCAAGCACAAGACATCGCAAATATGATCATAATCATAAATCCAATTGAACTTTGATTAATCAATAATTAATTAAACATTTGATTAATTTTTAAAACAAAATCTCATCTTTTAATTCTATTAACAATGAAAACAATATTCTGTGTCAAAACCTTATCTTCTAATTCTATAAAAAAAAATGACCATAAAGTTCCATGTCCAAAATATCGCTTTTTAATTTGTATTAAAAATGTAAACAATATTGAAAGAGAATAACAGCGCGTATAATAACAATATTGAGAGAGAATAACAGCGCGTGAAAGAGAATAACAGCGCGTATAATAATAATATTGAAAGAGAATAACAGCACGTATAATTAGATCTTTAAAAACAGATCTGGAAATAATAACTACATTTAATTGCGGATCAGAGATAATATCATTCGAATCACGAAAATAATTAATTTCAAATAAATTCGGTAAATAGGAGTTCTCACCTTGTTTTGGCTTCTGAATTTCGAATTCTGAAACGTTTAATTGAAGTTTTCGTCAAATCCGTGCGATGTTTGATGAAACCGACGACACCAGTAGCTTCGTATCGTCGATACCTTCATTTTGACATATAATTTGATATGTTTTGGTGAGGATTGGGAAAAATCATTTTTTTTTTTTTTTTTTTTTTTGTGTGGAGGAAGAAGACACCATTGTTGAGAGATGAAGGTGTAGGCTGCTGTTATGTTTAGAGAAATGAATTAGGGTTGCTAAAGGCTGAGAAAAATGTATTAAATAGGTTGGGTTGTAATTTAGCTTGGGCCCAATACTTTTTACTTGTTTATTTATCCAATTCCTTGCATTTTTGACCGTTTAAAAATTACTACGTTCACATACTAATTCCGAAATTAATGAAACTTTAAACATAAATAATATTTGATGTTACGAATCCAAAGAACCTAATTTCGTAATTTTCTGAGTCCGTATGAATTTATTATGAATTTTTAAAGTCTGAAAATTGACTGTTTTCCAATTAAAAATTAATACAGTCCACAGATTAACTCCGAAAATTATGAATTTTGGTTTTTTAACTATATTTAAATATTCTTGATCCATAGAGACTGGTTTCGTCGGATTTGGAGGTCGTTTGCAAAAATCCTATTTTTTGGCGCGTATATATTTAATATTAAAAATAATTAAAATAATGAAATTTTTTTCCGAAACTCAAAAACATAAGTCTCTATAGTCATTTTTATATGTAAACAACATTCTGAAACCAATGGAGGTGGTTTCGAGTCCTATTTCCTTATTCAGCAAAAATTTTGTGTTTCGGGCCTTTAATCTTATATATACGAATTCCATAGCGTTTTTCTTAAAATTTAATTTTCTCATAACTTACAATTTATAAACTGGAATCTTAATTTCTGAAACTCTTTGGAAAGATATTTTCGATATGGTCCTAGCGTTTCTTGTTTCGTCCAATTCCGATTTATATTTTATTTTATATAATTTTTCAAAGTTGGAATTTCAAAACTGAAATTACCGCGCCATTTCAGGCTCGGAATAGAATTCATATAACCTTTAAGTTCGTTGTTGAAATAAAATAAGTTTATCATCCATATTATTTAAAATAAATAATATAATTATATTAAACTCATTAAAATTCATTAAAATAAATTTTAAAATTACCCCCAAAAAATCAGGGTTGTTACAATATCCCCCCCTTAAAAACTTTTCGTCCTCGAAAAGGCACGAAGCTAGAATTATTTTAATAATCCAACCCATCTCTCATTATTTTTGTTACAGCTTAAGCCCCCAATTTTTCAATTAATAAATTTTTCCTAATTTTCCAAAAAAAAATTGGCTAACACTCTAAACCTTTGAAAAATTTCGCCACAACCTCCTTTGTACGGAGAGTATCGTAAGAATGAAATTGGCATGAAAGGCTCTCATAAAACAAAAAGGAAAAAGAGAAAGAGAGGAGAGAAGAAAGAAAAAGCCAAGCAACGGCTAATAAAATCAAAAACCCAAACAACAAAGTAAATGTGTACCTATTGGTCGGGCAAATTATTTTATTCCTCTGCTTCTAGCCTCCTTGCTTGACCTACTCAGTACATATATATACGCGTATGCAATTCCAAACAAATTTTACATTCATTCCAATATTATTGTTTGATTTGTCTTAACTTATAATTCATTCTACTTTGGTTTCATATTCCAATATTATTAATACATCAACAAACAACCAAACGACACATCCATCAATCAATTGAGTGATTAAATTATAAATGCATAACTTTATATATGTAAATATATACAAAAATCTTGTGTTTGGTGCCAAGTCACAACAAATCCTAAGGTTTGAGTTCTCATACTTGTAAATGTGGAAATATATATAGAAATCCCACTTTCACAACTCGAACATAAATACTGATGATGTCATGCTCATCATCAGAATCATTCCGGGCTACTAGAGTGTGATTCCTATATCTACCCAGTATATCGAGATTCCGTATACACGTTTGCAAGGCATGTATGCAAAATCTACTAATACCTGATAGTCCAAAATACATTAAAATATAATATTCAAATAGGCTTAATAATTTAAAATTTTCAAAACCTATTTTTGTGTTTTTATTATATTTTTATAAAAAGAACTCTTTAAACTCATCCTAGGATACTGCTGATCCTATCTCTGACGAGTTATCCTTATAGGGTATTACTAATCCGATCTCTGATGAATTCTTTCGTTCGGTTCTAATGTGTCTTGTTCTCGAGCTCTGTAAACCAAAGCTCTGATACCAAATGTGACGACCCAAACTTCCCCGTAAAGGAAAACCCGGATTGCTTTGAGAACAATACTCATCAGAACACAGAACAACAGAACATTTTCATTGCTATTACAACAATTACATCAGAGTACAAGAATATTCTAGAATACAAATGAATACTTTACATTTGATAAATACAATATCAGAGATTTTAATTACATTTAAATAGCAGCGGAAAAATAATACAAAATTACAACTAAAAGAGATACACGGATACAGAGCTTTCCGAATATCGCTTCAGCTGTAGACCAGGATCCTGTGAATATAATATCTGCAAAACCAAAACTACTAGCTGCCCGTGTGGAAAAAATATGGGCACCCAGAGTTTAGGTTAAAACAATAAACTCCAGGTCAGTCATGGGACTGGTATGAGAACTCAAAACTAATTTAGCTAATAAGACAAATCCAAGGACCACGCCGCTAATGCGGAACAGGTTTTATTCCAATGGATTGTCGGTGCATAAATTAAAGTAAATCGTTAAACAACGCAATGATTTTTGGAAAAATGAAACCATTATAAGACCCAGGTCCCATCACACAATGCAACGCACACCAGAGGATAGGGTTTTACCTTATAATGATCAAAAGATGATAAATACGTTAAACCGATATTATCATTAGTGTGTATATGTTTTAAAAGCAATTCAAAATAAATGTATCAATCCTAGACGGCATGGGTACCATATATCATGTCGCCATACTAGTTATACAATCAAAACCGCAATGGTCGTATCGGAGATTTGAATTCCATCATGAGTCGAGGCTAGGGGCAAGATCCTCTCCGATTCGAGACACTCTAGCAAATGCCTCAGGATTCCCCGCAGTGAACCCTTGGAAGCGGTAGGGCCGGTCCCCGCCTATGGGCAGTGGATTAGTTATGCCTGAACACACGTTTCCCGGTCCCTTTGGACCTATAGTATGACCACCAACGGCCTATAAAAATAACGAGGCGCCTCAAAATCCATCATCCACATAAGTAAAATGTCAGGGCTGGCAGGTCGCTGACACCACTCTAGCTAGAAAGAAACGTGTGCACTCCCTACGGTCCATATCCCGTTTTTAACTCATACCGGGGTGTGAGGTTCGTGAAGTTACGTTATACCCACAAGGCCTGCTTTTCAACAAAAGCCTTGATCAATGCATCTTGGCGTGCCACATTGTCAGACCATACCATATCATTGATCATCTACCAATATATAACCGGGTGTTAAGCGAAGAATAAATTCTCCACCACCAAACAGTTATACGTAAAACAGAGATCAACAAGTACAATATAAAGGAATACCATGTCAGACACGCAATCCATTTACTAGTCCGTTCTGGGTCTGAACGAAACTATATCCGGTAGAATTTCCAAATACGTCTGAATGATCACCAACTTTCCCTCATCTTGGGTGTACGGTCCAATCAAGATATCAATAATCATTCATTCAATATGGAAATTTCCCGTTCTTCAATAACCGTCTTCATCGTCGATCTTCAATCATCGTATGAATTTATTCGGAATGGGTTGAACCCGGTCTTTCCGAATAATTCACGCAATTTAAAAAACGTGTGTTAAAGTAACACAAACAACGTCTCATTCCAAATCAAGGATGTTAATTTATTTTTGTTTAAATCTAATTAAAGATTTATTTAAATCACATTTAAACTTACTTCTTTCATAAATCATTACTTAATGATTTAATCCACTTTAGGAAATCATTAATTCAAATTTACAACTCTGAATTAAGAAACTCCTCCTTTATTAAATCTCCATTAAATTCTAATTTAATACATTAAATTAGGAAATCTCATTTTTGGAAATATTCCCTTAAAAGATTAATGGATCCTGGATTCAAATTTCATTTTCAATATATTGTTCTTGACCCTTAACAATTTCGTGCATTTTAATAAATTTAGTTATTAAATGAAAATCACATCTTATACTTAATAAAAGAATGAACCTTTATTATCGTCTTATTATTCATTTCATAAAATAAAAGATATACTTTACATTACACGTTCATTCTTATTAAAAGAATAATTTACATTGCACGTTCATTCTCTAATAAAAGAGTCTCTTTTATTTTCCACGTTTTATTTTTTTAAATAAAAGACTAACTTTTATTTTCCGCATAATTAAACCCAAAGTCATGTTTATATGAATAAATAACTATGTCATTTTAAGTAATACATTATTTTCTTTAATGTTTTTACATAAACAATAATAAACTTTATTAAAAAAAAGTTTCTAAACGTTAATCCATTTTCAATGTATTGACATGTCGTTCAAAATATAATTTACTACACTGAAACAAGGTTCATATGTAAATCAAAAAGTATCATTTAATTCGACATTCATTCTTACCATATTCAAAATAAAGTTGTCAAAAGAAATACTTTTGAGATTCAATCTTTAATATTAATTCATAATTAATATTTCATTTATAATATTCAAAATAATATTAATTACTCCTTAATGTTAATCAATCATTAATATTGTATTTATTCTCAATAAATACCTCTTTTTGAAATTCAATTCTTAAATATTAATTAATAATTAATATTTCATCATTCTTAAAAGAATAACCCTTATTATCAAAATATCTCTCACGTTCTTAATCTTAAAAAAAAACTTTTATTAACAAAATATCTTCAATGCCATAAATTTTAATAAAAGATTTACTTTTATTATTAAAACATATTTAATGTCATACCTAAATAAAAGGTTTACTTTTATTTTCAAAAACAATAACTTTTGAAATTTAACTTTCAGCATTTATCATTCATTAATGCTGCATTTATGTTTATACTATTAAAGGAAATATTAACTTTTCCAAAATATATATTTTGAATTTCAAATCTCCAACATTAATTAATTAATTCTGCATTAATTATTACATTTCCAAAATGTTACCTTTTGAATTTCAAAACTTCCTATATTAATTTCTTAATTAATTCTGCATTAACCTCTCACATTAGATATGTATTGTTGCGGTTGCTGGATATGCCGGGCGGGTCCGGGCAGTCTTATACCACAACTCAATCTAACCTCGGGTCAAGCAGAATCTATTTATTTAATTATATTAAAATAAATGTAAAATTGATAATTTTCAAATTTTAAAACTTAATTGATTAATATATAATCAATGAAATTCATGGTAATAACCATGAACGTAAAAATACCGCAAATTACCCTAACGGCTTAATTTACATTAAATTGCATTAAATGTTATCATAAAAATCAAAATTAATCTTCAATGGAAAAACCATTTTGAAAGTTTTCAAACCTTCCTCTTTTTTTTTTTTTTTTTTTGGAATGAGACCGACTCAATACAATTAAATAATGGGGTTCCAAACAATGTTCAATATTCAATGACATTCAATGACAGTCCAGTACAACATTCAATGACATTCAAATTACACAATAGCAATCGAACAACCAACATATCATATTCATACAACATTCAATGTATAATATATTAAATGTGCTTTTGAGTGACGTGTGAAAATATCAACCCAATCAACACATATGAGTCAGGTAACCCATATGTGGCAGTGTAATATAATTGGAATTACCATAAGAAATATTAAATTAATCCCTAAGTTACAATATTCCAAATTTCAAACTTTTCATAGCAATCCCAACATCCATTCATAACCAAACATGCATAATATGGAATTAAACCACAAACAAATCATCTCAGGCATTAAAATATATTTATTTATAAAAATAAATAATTACTGAACATTAACAATGAGTGAGGAAAGAGTTCTCACATTGGTTCGATTAAAATAAAACTAATAAATGATATTTTTATTTTGGACAATTCTATTCTAACAAGATAAATAAACAAACACTTTTATTTTAACGATTCTACTTTAACAAAAACAATACGTTTGTTATGTCAATTCTAATTTAACAAAAATGACATATCTTAATCCCATTAATACATCCTAACAGAAATGACATGACATGTTTTAATCTAATTAAAACATCCTAACACAATTGACATGTTTTAATCAAATTAACGCATTTTAACAAATAAGACACGTTTTCATTCTAATTAATGCATTTTAACAAATAAGACACGCTTTCATTCTAATTAATGCATTTTGACAAATATGTTATGTTTTCATTTTCCATGTCATATTCGAGTTGCTACATGTGATATTGAATAATGTTTTGGTGTCCATAATGATGTCAACTACTCCTATCAATACATGTGATGACATATAACTTTGGTGTCAACATATGATATAAATTTCTACAATGCTAAATGTAACAATATTCTAAATTTTGATATCGACATTAATAACATAATTCAAATTAATACATAATAAAAGTTGAATCTTTATAATGAAAACAATCTTATGTAAACTATCAATATTAAAAATTGAATCTTTTTCATTAAAACAATTTTATGTAAACAATCAATATTAAAAATATTGGATCTTTTTGAAATAAACAATACCTAATTTAAACGGTGTTTATAGATCTAAACAAATACGAATTTTTATTGAATGACATAGATCTACACAATCATTGATATCCCAAATATCACAATACATACAACAACAAAATCCAAGCACAAGACATCGCAAATATGATCATAATCATAAATCCAATTGAACTTTGATTAATCAATAATTAATTAAACATTTGATTAATTTTTAAAACAAAATCTCATCTTTTAATTCTATTAACAATGAAAACAATATTCTGTGTCAAAACCTTATCTTCTAATTCTATAAAAAAAATGACCATAAAGTTCCATGTCCAAAATATCGCTTTTTAATTTGTATTAAAAATGTAAACAATATTGAAAGAGAATAACAGCGCGTATAATAACAATATTGAGAGAGAATAACAGCGCGTGAAAGAGAATAACAGCGCGTATAATAATAATATTGAAAGAGAATAACAGCACGTATAATTAGATCTTTAAAAACAGATCTGGAAATAATAACTACATTTAATTGCGGATCAGAGATAATATCATTCGAATCACGAAAATAATTAATTTCAAATAAATTCGGTAAATAGGAGTTCTCACCTTGTTTTGGCTTCTGAATTTCGAATTCTGAAACGTTTAATTGAAGTTTTCGTCAAATCCGTGCGATGTTTGATGAAACCGACGACACCAGTAGCTTCGTATCGTCGATACCTTCATTTTGACATATAATTTGATATGTTTTGGTGAGGATTGGGAAAAATCATTTTTTTTTTTTTTTTTTTTTTTTTGTGTGGAGGAAGAAGACACCATTGTTGAGAGATGAAGGTGTAGGCTGCTGTTATGTTTAGAGAAATGAATTAGGGTTGCTAAAGGCTGAGAAAAATGTATTAAATAGGTTGGGTTGTAATTTAGCTTGGGCCCAATACTTTTTACTTGTTTATTTATCCAATTCCTTACATTTTTGACCGTTTAAAAATTACTACGTTCACATACTAATTCCGAAATTAATGAAACTTTAAACATAAATAATATTTGATGTTACGAATCCAAAGAACCTAATTTCGTAATTTTCTGAGTCCGTATGAATTTATTATGAATTTTTAAAGTCTGAAAATTGACTGTTTTCCAATTAAAAATTAATACAGTCCACAGATTAACTCCGAAAATTATGAATTTTGGTTTTTTAACTATATTTAAATATTCTTGATCCATAGAGACTGGTTTCGTCGGATTTGGAGGTCGTTTGCAAAAATCCTATTTTTTGGCGCGTATATATTTAATATTAAAAATAATTAAAATAATGAATTTTTTTTCCGAAACTCAAAAACATAAGTCTCTATAGTCATTTTTATATGTAAACAACATTCTGAAACCAATGGAGGTGGTTTCGAGTCCTATTTCCTTATTCAGCAAAAATTTTGTGTTTCGGGCCTTTAATCTTATATATACGAATTCCATAGCGTTTTTCTTAAAATTTAATTTTCTCATAACTTACAATTTATAAACTGGAATCTTAATTTCTGAAACTCTTTGGAAAGATATTTTCGATATGGTCCTAGCGTTTCTTGTTTCGTCCAATTCCGATTTATATTTTATTTTATATAATTTTTCAAAGTTGGAATTTCAAAACTGAAATTACCGCGCCATTTCAGGCTCGGAATAGAATTCATATAACCTTTAAGTTCGTTGTTGAAATAAAATAAGTTTATCATCCATATTATTTAAAATAAATAATATAATTATATTAAACTCATTAAAATTCATTAAAATAAATTTTAAAATTACCCCCAAAAAATCAGGGTTGTTACAAACTAACTTTAGGTATTGACCCCTTACGGCTACTTATAGTTTGAGATGACATGGTTGTATTTATTATTAATTTATTAATTGAAACTTTGGCACAAAGTAATGTTTTAAAACAACCGCAAACGACTTCTGTTTTCGAAAAAAAAATGCTAATTCTAGCATAGAAAAATATTCAGGACCCAATGGGACAGGTTTCATCGAATTCTGAGGTCATTTGTGAAAAGTCCTTTATAATTATCGATAAAAAATCACGCGTTTAAAATTCCTATAATTACAAAAAAAATCAAAAATAAAGAAACCTTGACATTCTACTACACCTTTTGCTAACAGATCCAATGAATCTTGTTTCTTTAAATTTGGAGTTTGTTTGACCAGTTGTGTATTTGTTTAAAGTTACCCCTGTCTAAATTGTCTAAATAATTGAAAAGAAACAAAGGCATTTTGGCCACCGAAGTCACATACGACACCCATTTTCCACAAATTTGATTTTCTTACAATAATTTAACGATGCGGTTCCAATAAAACCAATCTCATCGAAAACTTAGACCGTTTGTAAAAATGACTATTTTTAACGCTTATATAATATTAATAAAATATTAATTAAATTTTCAAATAATCCAATAAAATAATAATAAATTATTTTCATCATATATATTCAAACAGAATATATATACAACTTCAAATATAAATTATACAACTTAATATTAGCGTTTTCGGGTTAAACGATATTCAAATTATATTAATAACCCCTTTAATGTATTAAATAAACGTTATAATTTAATAACAATTTCTATAGCGACTATTTTAAAAATTGATTTGGAGATAAATAACAATTTATATAGAAAATCTGGATTTCTCTTCCATATGAAAATTATAATCAACAAGATTCCAACGTTTCTTGTTTCACAGAGATCTGACTTATATCGGATCTTACACGTCCAGTTAAAGTTCAAAATTCAATATTACGAACTGCAGCGCCATTTCGAGCTCGATTTATATAATATTTAAATTTAACATTTAAAATTCATTTTTATTAATGAATTTAATATTAAAAACCATTAATATTCCAAATATAATATTTAAAATAATAAATTAATTTAAATATCTGTCTACCAAAAATACAGGACATTACAATCTTCTCCCCTTAAAAGAATTTCGTCCATGAAATTACTAAGGTAAGAAATGTTACAAACCCATTATTTTAAATTATAATTTATTTTAAATTGTAAACCAATTCAATATTATCAATATAAATTTTCCAAAAATATCGAAAATTTTCTAACTCCTTAAATTCCCGGAAAAATTCGGCAGAGTCTCCCCTGTACGGAGTGACATCTGCGATATCGCAGGAACATGTAATATATATACAATGACCCACCCAGTCGGAAAACAAAATTCAAAACCTAAAAATTTATATTTTCACGTAGGCATACGTTTTTAGAGTGCTATCGAGTATACTACTCAATATGTGTGCTACCTACGCAACTAAAATCAATGATTAAGTCATCTAGTACCTGTACTTAACTCAGTTTAACCCATGAGTAACAAATACATGAAAATTTGATTAACATTTTGTTTACTAGCCAAAATAACTAAGCAAATTCCCACAATCACCCATATAGCGTTATTCATTCAGTTCATATGTGATTTCATTCCAAATTATAATACTGGAATTTAGTTTTAATTCATTCAACTTCATTAAATTGTTGATTATTTCTATTCAAACAATCTACCATCCAATAACAAACAATTCACACTTAACAACCAATACACAACCAAATCAATTGAATTTACATTCGGTTTTATTATTTTCTTTGGTTTTAACATATTCGAACATCAATTGATTAACATTCGATTGATTTCTATTTAATATTAATCGTTAAATTTTCAAATCTATTTTATTTAATTCTAAAACCATTTCTTAATTTAATTTTCACTTAACCAAGTTAAGTTCCAATTCAAATTTTTAATTCAATTTGAATTCCATTCAAATCAATAAACACACAATAACTCAATAATTTCATAAATTATTTCGTTATTATACAAAAATATATTTTGGGTACAATTATTTTATTTACCCTCTTTACAAAACAATATTGTGTCTATTTCTAGTTCAATGCTTCTCAACACTTGAACCGATCAAACAACACAATACAAAATATTTGTATATAAACTTTACAAATACGCGCTCTCATACACACACACACACACACACTCTCAAACTCAATCTATGGTATCACTAACCACATCTCTATCGAGTTACACCACAGAGCCAAGGTTATTACAAAACCAATAGCTCCGATACCACTGTAATGGCCCAAGGATTTTCGACCCTGAAAATCAACATAAAAACACCATGTTGAACATTTAAGCATCGAAAACACAGGAGCGTTATTAGAAAGAAGTTAGAGGGTGAGATAAGAAAGAAATGTTATAATAGAAGAAGAAGAACTAATAACACAACACAGAGTCTCACATCGTAGCGTAACAAAATATAATATAGAAATAAATCTTCATAGAGAGCTTTAAATAAAAACTTACAATCATCATAGTACATCACACATCTGAACAGTTATAATAACATGTCCTCATATACAACACATAGCGGAACAATATATTATATAATATCATACATCTGAACACATCTAGCTCGTCTTTGGACTTTGCAGCATCCGATAACCTGGACCTGTACACCTCGGTCTAACCCGAGCATTACAAACGACGGGTCAGTCTGGTGAACCAGAATGAGAAAAACACACTAAGTTTAACTGTATCACACAACTTGATTTTTAAGTCAAAATCTTTTCGAAAGAAAAGGATAATCGTAAGACCAAATCCATACATAAATACAGATGGTTTTTACCTTACGATGACCCAAAACATTTTTGAAATCAATATCTTTTTTGATATTATAACAGTGTCTAAATACAAATAAATATCAATATAGTAGAATGCTTGCATCTCACGCTTTACATACATAGTATACAATCAAAATCGGGGCGCTTATTGGAGAATGGATTTCCATGGCAAGGTACGGGCAACCACCTTTCCGATAATGTACTTACGGAGATGAATACATTGAGGTTCAACAAGAACATCTTACAACCTAGGCTAAACATGATCGGCCCCTCACTTTGCTTGAGAGTACCGAATATATCATCACCACGGTCAGGGGCCAGCCAACCGAACCTATCGCATATAAATAAAATAAAGGGACAACCGAAGGCATTTGATTTCTCTAGATCAGGTAATGATATACCCTTTTGATGGGTGCGACCCACATAGCCATGCGACCTACCCGATTTTATGTCATTTCCCAGTTGATGAGGCTAGAGGTTAAGCTTATTCTTTAGAACAACACATCTCCATCCCCTTTGAATGCCACATCATCAGATCCGCTAGATATCACTTAACTAATTTCCACAAAAATACTCTGAGTGTTAAGCTAAAGATGGTGTCCAGTCTTCTCCGCCACCAACAGATATACGTTTGTAGAAAGTCAATATACGTGATCCCTTTGGAAATATTCTGTCAGACACTCGTCCATACAAGTCATCCAGGAACAGGATGAACCGAAGGCACCCTCCTACCACATCCTATATAGGTATCACCCCAAGGATCAGTAGCGAGTAGCCCTTGCAATCCGAGAATTTCAACCATGACAGAATCACTGCTAAAATATCTCTGACCGTTAAACCAGAGAAATTCAACAAGTAGTTCTTCCATTTATGAAGATCTATGGTCTTCAATGCTCCATGTTTCATTAACACCTTCCACGTAATTGCTGGTCGGTATGGTTTTTGAATATAATCTCGATCCCGGTCTTTCCGTACCAACAATCGTATTTGGTCGGATTTGATAGTCGGTTATTTAACTATCAAATAAATAATCATGTGAATGAAATGAGTTTACTAGTCTAGTACTCGGCATTAAATGGCATCATTAATTAAACATCTGTTAATTACAATCTTTAAATCTTCCAGTATTTGGAGTTTAACTTTTACTTCTTATTATAAATAAGAATTGTAACGACCTGGGTTTCGCCCGACCCAATCGATCGCTGGATCGACCAAGACCGTTCACAACCCGAATACGTTAACTTTGGGAATACAACACATCAGAACAAATAACAACAAACTTTTATAAAAATTATAATAATGTTACATCAGAGTACAAAATATCAGAATACATTGATAAATAATACAATGGAATATTTAATTGCAACAAAATTAATACAATGCAACAGAATAATTAAATTAATCACAGCGGAAGACTATCAATGCTCTGGACACAGCTTTATGCTTCGATCCAGAATCCTGCTTAATATCTGCAAAATAAGCTACTCGACTGCCCATGTGGAAAAGAGGACACCCGAGTTTGCAAAGTGAAACAAACTACGGGTCAGTCATGGGATTGGTGTGAGAAATCTTTATTTAACTTAACTAGTAATAAGGCTAATCACAGGACCACGCCGCGAAAGTGGAACGGGTTTACTCCATTAGATTTCCAGTGCATAAATAAAGTAAATCGTTAAAAACAATGCAATGTTTTTTTGAAAAATGAAACCATTATAAGACTCAGGTCCCATCACACAATGCAACGCAAGCTGGAGGATGGATTTTTACCTTATAATGGTCAAAAATGCTAGATACGAAAAAAACGGGTTTGATATTATTACTAGTGTATATAAGTTTCAAAAATAGTTCAATCATAATGTATCAATCATAGACGGCATAGTACCCCATCCTACTATGTCGCCATATATAGGTATAAAATCAAAACCACAGGATGTCGTATTGGAGTTTAGGTTTCCACCAAGAGTCAAGGCTAGGAATGATCTCCTTACTGATTCGAGACACTCTAGCAATGTCTCAGGATTTGGACGCTGGCGAACCCTTGGATCCTGCAGGGCCGGTCCCCCAATAGTGCAATGGGTTGGATTAGTTATGCCTGAACACACGCTTCCCGATCCTATTGGACCTATAAATGGCCATTGCGGCCAATAAAAAATCCGGGGCGCCTCAAAATCCATCAACCACATAAGTATAATGTCGAGCCGTGTTAAACCCAAACACCACTTCTAGCTAGAAAGAAACGTGTGCACTCCCTGCGTTCCCTTGCTCCATTTTTGACTCTACTGGGGTGTGAGGCTCGCGAAGCAACGAAATACACAAAGCTATGCCTAAATATGCTACGCTTTGATCATCATCCACAAGGCTCTTCTTTTCAACAAAACCCTTGATCAATTGCATCTTGGCATGCCACATTGACAGTCCACACCATGCGATCGATAACTACTAATATATAACCTCTGAACTCATGCGTCTCAGAGAAGGGTGTTAAACAAGAGAATAAATTCCCCGCCACCAACAGATATATATTAAATAGAAACCAATTTACATGGAAGAAAATCCAATATCAGACACACATCCATTTACAAGTCCGTTCTGGGTTTGAACGAAACCGGAGGCACATTATACCTCGCATATCCGAACGATCAACAATACGTCTGGACAACTACCACTGGAACCTTTTCAAGGTAGCAACTCCAATCAAAGGCATCAGTAATCCTCATCCATTCGATGTGGATCGTCGGTCTTCAACCACCATCTTCATCTTCAACTTTTAATCGTCATAATAATTATTCAGAATGGGTTAAGCCTGGTCATTCCGAATAACTCGCGTATTTTTAAAATTAAAAATCAAGTGTTATAAGGATACATCCAACGCCTCTTTCCAATTCAAAATATTCTTTAAATAAAATATTCATATTATTAGGGAAAGGTTCCCATTAATTTTATCAAAGATAAAATTCTTTTAAACTTATTTTCAAAGATTTGTTAAAATTCCAATTCAGTTATAATATCAAAAATCACTAAGGAATAAATCTTATTTTTAACTGGGTTAAAGAATCAATGTCATTTAAAAACATTGTTCACGATAAACCCAAAATCATTTCCAATAAATAAATATAAATTGAAATACGAATAATCTTAGTCAAAAGATTTATTCTTTATTTAAAAGAAATCCTTTGTTTAAAAAATATTTTTTTTATATAAAGGATACTCTGAATCGGAAAGCGACTCAATCATTTACCATATAACCTTGGTTATATGAATTTCATACATCGTATGTAAATGGCAATAATAATAAATCATCATCAAACCATCCATTCAACATCCAAAGTGAAGTTCTCAACTGTGTAAGCATTAAAATGAAATAATAACGCTCATCGCAGCCTGTCAATCTATCGATTGACATACAAATAACTATTGGGACTAGTGTATATCAATTATCATCCCAATACCCGTGTGAGGTTTTCAGCCAACAACAATACATATAAATAAATAATTGGTTAATGAATTTAACCAACTTTGATACTACCAATATGTTGATAATGATGGACAAAATGATATTTTGTTCCTAATGTTGAGAATAAAATATATATTGACTCGCATAATTTCTTGATACATTTCTAATGTCTAACAGAATGTAATATATTTATATGACATTATTGTGGATGACAAACAAAATATAATTTTTATTATACTTTATTTGTATATAATTATTCTTAGTTTTAACACATAAAAGAAATAATCTCATTGGTATATGTTTTTCAATGTGTAAAACCTAACACCAAAAAATGTTTAATTCAAATTGCATACAAATCCTAATGTATGCATTAGCATATAAAAATGTCACTTTAACTCAACTACAAATTCTAATGTATGTTTTGACCAATACTATGATTCTTATATTTGAATATAAATTCTAATGTAAGTTTGCAAATAAAAATGATTTTTATATTTGCATATAAATTCTATCGTATGTCATGCAAATAAAGATGATTATTTTATTTGCATATAAATTCTATCTCAACAAAATGTATAAGAAGAGTGATACATTCATTTGCCTACCATTCTATTTGTGTTTAATTCTTATTTGACAAAAATGTCCTTTTTGGTATCAACCAATATAATTTGACAAAATGAATGTTTGATTCAACTAATATAAATTGAAAAAAGTGAATAATTTTGTTTCGACTACTGTAAAGTGATAAAAGTGATTATTTTTGTTTCAACTAGTGTAAATTGACAAAAGTGATTTTTTTTTCAACTATTGTAAATTAACAAAAGTGATTATTTTGTTTCAACTAATGTAAATTGAAAAAAGTGATTATTTTGTTTTCATAATCCTCTTTTTTCTCTAGTTTAAAAGCAAAAAAATGATATCTTTAATCGTATTCTTTTATTTATATCTAAAATGTAACAAAAGTGTAGCTTCTTAAACTATGCAAATAAAATATAATATTAATTTATGATTTATTTGCATCAAAGAATGCAAATAAAAATACAATTTTTATCTTCATATTTTATTTGCATCAAAGAGTGCAAATAAAATGCAACTTCTAATTTAAGGTTTTATTTGCATCTAAATTTGCAAATAAAAATGCAATTTCTAATTCAATACTTTATTTGCATCAAGGAATGCAAATAAAAATGCAACTTTTAAATTTCATAGTTTATTTGCACCGAAGAATACAAATACAAATTCAACTTTTAATACGGTTGTTTATTTGCATCAAAGAATGCAAATAGAAATTCGACTTTTAAATAAGGTGTTTATTTGCATCAAAGAATGCAAATAAAAATATAATATTTTAACTACGATGTTTATTTGCATCTACATATGCAAATAAAAAAATATTTTTTTTTTGTTATGCTTTGTTTGCAACTAAATTTATAAACAAAAATGTAACTCTTTTAAATCATTTTTTTATTTCTATCTAAAATATAAACTAAAAATGTCATATTCATTCTAGTGTTTTTTTTTGCATTTATAATTGCAAAAATGAAATTTTAACTCTAATGTTTGTTTGCATCTAAAACTTCAAATAAAAAATATAGTTTTACTTCTAATGTTTTGTTTGCATCTAAAATAGCAAACAAAAATATAGCTTTCCTTATTTCCATGCATATTTGCGTTAGAGAATGCAAATAAAATAATATTTTATATTTCAATATATATCTGCATAAAAGAATGCAAATAAAAGAGCATTTTTCTATTTCTATGTATATTTGCATAAAAAATGCAAATAAAAGTACATTTTATATTTCTATGTATATTTTCATAAAAGAATACAAATAAAAGTACATTTTATATTTCTATGTATATTTGCATAAATGAATGCAAATAAAAGAACTATCTTTATTTATTTAAATTCTTTTTATTGTAAACAATATTACATAAAAATGTAATCTTTTACTTTTATTCAATTACATGAAAAATGTAATTTTTACTTTTAAATCTAATTACATTAAAAATGTAACTTTCATTTCTTTAATCTTATTCACATTAAAAATGTTTTCTTTCTTTTATAACAAACATGACGGTGAAAATATTCATTCCATTATTAACACATGACGGTGCAAAATGTTCATTTCTAAATTATCACATAACGATGTGAAAATAATGTCAATTTCTAAATTAACACGTAACGGTGTAAAATTGTTCATTGCATTTCTAACAAATGACGGTGCAAAATAATGTCAATTTCATTTTAACAAGTGATGGCGCAAAATAATGTTAATTTCACTTTAACAAGTGACGGTGCAAAATAATGTCAATTTCATTCAACAGAATCCCTGAATATTTTCATTCTTAACAAAATGATATTGAAAATCATTCTTCTCTTTTGAACAAAAATGATATCTTTTTACATTTTCAAAACAAAGACAAAATGATATCTTTTTACATTTTCAAAACAAAGAAAAAATGATTTTTTTTTCTTTTATAAACAAAAGTAAATACTTTTATTTACAAACAAAAGTGAATTATATTCATTGACCCACAAAAGTGACTTCTTTTCATTCATAAACACAAGTTATTTATTTTCATTCAAAAACCCAAGTGATTTCTTTTCATTCATAAACACAAGTGATTTATTTTCATTTAAAACCTACAAAATGAAAGCTTTTATTAAAAAAAAAAATAAAGTTACAATCTTTTAATGTTTACAAACACAACGAATATTTTTCATGCATGGATTCAGAATAGAATTCAGATCTACAACTTATATTAAATTAAAAGGGGGAATTCTGTTTTTACAAAACCAGATCTATCACACACGAATAGTACAAACAGTCACCATCAACAACCAATACAATTTTAAGTACAACAATTGCAGATTCAATTAAACAAATATGTACATATGAGATTTAAACAACAAGGAATAAAATATAATCTTAAAAATAGAAGTCTCACCTCGTTATTGAGTTCTACGCTGTTCAAATCAAAAATTTATTAAAAATTCAACTTGCTCAGAATTAGGTCTAGTCGGTTTCATCGCGAAGATCTCGGTCTCACGATCGCGGCGCACCTGAAATCGTTCGAATCCGAGTCCGTACGAGCAAGATATGGTTTAATTAAGATTGGACAATATTTGAATTAATTAAAGTGAATATTAGGCTCACATCCCTATTTTGAAACTTAATTAGGCTCACATCCGGTCATAAACTTATTGTAAATTAGGTCCCTATTTTTTGAAAAGTCATAAAAAAATATAAAAAAAAATATAAAAAAATCACGTAAATTCGTATTTAAATAAAACATGTAAACACTAAAAAATTCAGAACAAAAAACCATCAACGAAGGCGTCAAAAATCAAAAAAACCAAAAAAAAAACGAAATTTCCAGTTAAATGCATAATAGTATGCACATATATCACTTTCCTGCATACATCCATGCATATTTTTCACTACATACATCTTCGTTGATTTTTATTCATGCAAATAAATGCATACATGTGCGCAAAAATTTCAAATACTTGCATACATTTGTGCAGGTTTATTTTCAGATTTTAATCTGAAAACAGCTTACGGAAAAGTTGCATACATATATGCAATTATCAGTAATATTTGCATAAATGTATGCAACTATTTTTTTTCGATTTCCGTAGATTCCTGACATTATTTCCATATTTTAGAATTTTTTTTTTATGAACGTACGCACATTTTTTTTTAAAAAATACAAAAAGGCGGAAAAAATAAAATAGGGGGCGGGTTTAAAAAATTTCAGAACTTTGTTTTTTTTTATAAATTAGCTCCCTACTTTTTATCCTATAAAAATGTTGCACACATGTGTGCATTTTTTTGAGAAATTTGCACATTTGGATGCAAATAAAAATGAACTGAAAAATTATGTTAAATCTATCCGCTGGAAGAACTGCAATAATTGCATATATGCATGCAATAAAATCAAAAAGGTGCATAATATTATGCATTTAACTGCAGTTTTTTCTGTTTTTTTGCTGTTTTCTTCTTTCTGACATTATTTTTGTTGTTTTTTGAACTGATTTTTTTTTTATAATGCGTAATATATTTTATTACTAATTTACGAATTTTTTTTATTTTTTTTAATTATTATTTTATAAGTTTTGAAAACAGGGACCTAATTTACAATAAGTTTATGACCGTTTTTTTTTATATTTTGAAACTTAATAGGGACCTCTAAAAAACGCACCCTTAATTAAATTGATTGGTCAAAGTTTAAATAGTCAACCTTCCTCATCTTCCTCAAATCAACGTTCCAAGCCATTCATTGAACCCATAGAGTTCAAAATTAGGTTTCCACTTTTCTCGAAATTGGTGAAACTAGAAGTCGATCGGAAGGTGGCAAATCAAAGAGGGAGGGAAGGGCTTTGTGCGCCGGAAAGGGTGGTGGCCGCGATGGGCCATGGTGGGTGCGGCGGGTCCATTAAGGCAACGGGTTTGGAGGTGAAATTCGGGCATTTTACTTCATGAAATCCAATAATCATATTCGTATGGAAACGAAGGTCTCGAAAATCTCTCCAATATTGTCTAAAAAATGAGGTGTTAATTCTTTGTGGATTTGGAGAATTTGAGGAAGGAAGAATCGCCCATTCTAGGCCATGGAAATTGCAAGTGGTGGCTAGTCATATTAGAGTAGGGTTTGGGTTCTAATATTTATATTATTTTAATCACTAATTAACCCGATTAAGGCCCGTTTTGGCCCGAACTCGGAATTAGGCATGCTTACTGTCTAACAATAGGTTTTGACGTCTTCTGAACGCAATGACGCGAGTGACGAAGCCCAAATATGAAGTCTATAGCATGTTTACTTTATTTTTAAAATATAAATCATTTATTTTTAATTCAATCGTACGTAAAGTTCACCAGGGTCACAAATTAACTCTGAAAAATCCCAAAAAAAATATTTTTAGCTATTTTTTGACGATACGGTCCTAACAAAATTAATTTTGTTGAATTCTGAGCCCGTTTGAAAAATGACCATTTTCAAGTTGATTAAATTTGACTAAAATTGACAAAACACATTTTCTTTTGCCATGCTCACATATTAATTCGAAAAATTATGAAAATTGAAACCTAACAATAATTTAACATTCCGGTTCCAACATAAGCGGTTACGTCGAAAACGGAGATCGTTTGAAAAATGGCTATTTTTAATATTAAAATATATATATAAAATCTACAGCGACTATTCTGATTTTTAAACTGGGCATAACTTTTGATTCCCGCTATGAAATTTCGATTTTTTGGATTCGTTGGAAAGATATTTTTAAATAGATTCTAATATTTTTGGTTTCACTAAAATCCGCTAAATTTTGAATTCGGTACATTCGGTCAAAGTTCATTTTTGACTTTTCAAAATACCGCGCTATTTCTAACTCCTTTTATAATTAAAATTAAAATTTTCATTCCAATTTTGATTTAAATATATTTTTAATCATTATTATTTTAAATAAATTATTTTAAATATTAAAATTCCATTAAAATTTCTAAAATAAATTTTTTAAATTGGTTCAGAATTTGCAGGTTGTTACAATCTCCCCTACTTAAAAATTTTCGTCCTCGAAAAGGAACGAAGCTAAAAGTCATTAAATTAACCAACTCAACTTTTAATTTTAATCAATTTTCAGTTCAGTTCAATATTAAATTTGATTTAGTTAAATTTATCATTCTTTTATATATTGGTTCAATTAGTTAAACTAATTATCAAACATCACAACCAGCAATCAATTAGGTGATTAACTTTTCAAATATATATAACTTTTATATGTAGTCAAAAATCATATTTTTAGTGCAAATCACAGTAACAGACCCTATCTAGTTTTGGTTCCCACACCAGTCAATGGAAAATATAGATATACCACTTTCGAAACTCGAACATAAATTCTGATGATGTTTCGAACCACCATCAGAACATCTCCGGGCGACTAAAGTGTGATTCTATATCTATTTAGTATATTTGAGGTTTCGAATACACGCTAGCTAGGCATATATGAAAAATCTTTATATACTCGATTGTCCAAAATAAAATAAAATAATATATTCAAATACGTATAATAAGATTTTAAATTTTCAAAACTAAATTTGTTTGCATTTTTACTTTAAAAAATAAATACTCTTCACACTCGTTCTAGGATACTACTGATCCCATCTCTAACGAGTTATTCTTATTGGATATTACTAATCCAATCTCTGATGAGTCTTTTCTTCAGTTCTAACGAGTTGTACCCCAAAGATTTGAGCTAACCTGGCTCTGATACCAACTGTAACGACCTGGGTTTCGCCCGACCCGATTGATCGCTGGATCGACCAAAACCGTTCACAACCCGAATACGTTAACTTTGGGAATACAACACATCAGAACAAATAACAACAAACTTTTATAAACATTATAATAATGTTACATCAGAGTACAAAATATCAGAGTACATTGATAAATAATACATCGGAATATTTATTTACAACATAATTAATACAATGCAATGGTATAACTAAATTAATCACAGCGGAAGACTATCAATGCTCTGGACACAACTTTAAGCTTCGATCTAGAATCCTGCTCAATATCTGCAAAATAAGCTACTCGACTGCCCGTGTGGAAAAGAGGGCACCCGAGTTTGCAAAGTGAAACAAACTACGGGTCAATCATGGGACTGGTGTGAGAAATCTTTATTTAACTTAACTAGTAATAAGGCTAATCACAGGATCACGCCGCTAAAGCGGAACGAGTTTACTCCATTGGATTTCCAGTGCATAAATAAAGTAAATCGTTAAAAACAACACAATGTTTTTTTGAAAATGAAATCATTATAAGACTCAGGTCCCATCACATAATGCAACGCAAGCCGGAGGATAAAGTTTGACCTAATAATGGTCAAAAATGCTAGATACGATAAAAATGGGTTTGATATTATTACTAGTGTATATAAGTTTCAAAACCAGTTCAATCATAATGTATCAATCATAGATGGCATAGTATCCCATCCTACTATGTCGCCATATATTGGTATAAAATCAAAACCATAGGATCTCGTATTGGAGGTTAGGTTTCCATCAAGAGTCAAGGCTAAGAACGATCTCCTTACCGATTCGAGACACTATAGCAATGTCTCAGGATTCGTACGATGGCGAACCCTTGGATCCTACAGGGCCGGTCCCCCAATAGTGCAATGGGTTGGATTAGTTATGCCTGAACACACGCTTCCCGATCCTATTGGACCTATAAATTGGCCATTGCGGCCAATAAAAAATCCGAGATGCCTCAAAATCCATCAACCACAAAAGTAAAATGCCGGGTCGTGTTAAACCCAAACACCACTTCTAGCTAGAAAGAAACGTATGCACTCCCTGCGTTCCCTTGCTCCGTTTTTGACTCTACCGGGATGTGAGGCTCTCGAAGCAACGAAATACACAAAGCTATGCCTAAATAGGCTATGCTTTGATCATCATCCACAAGGCTCTGCTTTACAACAAAAGCCTTGATCAGTTGCATCTTGGAATGCCACATTGACAGTCCACACCATGCGATCGATAACTACTAATATACAACCTCTGAGCCCATGCGTCTCAGAGAAAGGTGTTAAGCAAGAGAATAAATTCCACGCCACCAACAGATATATATTAAATAGAAACCAATTTACATGGAATGAAATCCAATGTCAGACACATATCCAATTACAAGTCTGTTCTGGGTCTGAACGAAACCGGAGGCACCTTATACCTCACATATCTGAACGATCAACAATACATCCGGACAACTACCACTGGAACCTTTTCAAGGTAGCAACTCCAATCAAAGGCCTTAGTAGTCCTCATCCATTCGATGTGAAGATTGTCGGACTTCAACCACCGTCTTCATCTTCGACTTTTAATCGTCGTAGTAATTATTCAGAATGGGTTAAACCTGGTCATCCCGAATAACTCGCGTATTTTTAAAATTAAAAATCAAGTGTTATAAGGATACATCCATAGCCTCTTTCCAATTCAGAATATTCTTTAAATAAAATATTCATATTATTAGGGAAAGGTTCCCATTAATTTTTTCAATGATAAAACTCATTTAAATTTATTCTTAAATCTTATTTTTAAAGACTTGTTAAAATTCCAATTCAGTTATAATATCAAAAATCACTACTTTACAATTATTCCAATTTAAGGAATAAATCTTATTTTTAACTGGGTTAAAGAATCAATGACATTTAAAAACATTATTCACGATAAACCCAAAATCATTTCCAATAAATAAATATAAACTGAAATACCAATAATCTTAGTCGAAAGATTTATTCTTTATTTTAAAGAAATCCTTTATTTAAAAAATATTTTTTTTATATGAAGGATACTCTGAATCGGAAAGCGACTCAATCATTTACTATATAACCTTGGTTATATGGATTTCATGCATTTTATGTAAATGACAATAATAATAAATCATCATCAAACCATCCACTCAACATCCAAAGTGAAGTTCTCAACTATGTGAGCATTAAAATGAAATAATAATGCTCATCGCAGCCTGTCAATCTATCGATTGACGTACAAATAACTATTGGGACTAGTGTATATCAATTATCATCCCAATACCCGTGTGGGGTTTTCAGCCAACAACAGTACATATAAATAAATAATTGGTTAATGAATTTAACCAACTTTGATACTACCAACATGTTGATAATGATGGACAAAATGATATTTTATTCCTAATGTTGAAAATAAAATATACATTTGACTCGCATAATTTCTTGATACATTTCTAATATCTAATAGAATGTAATATATTTATATAACATTATTGTGGATGACAAATAAAATATAATTTTTATTATACTTTATTTGTATATAATTATTCTTAGTTCTAACACATAAAAGAAATAATCTCATTGGTATATGTTTTTCAATGTATAAAACCTAACACCTAAAAATGTTTAATTCAAATTGCATACAAATCCTAATGTATGCATTAGCATATAAAAATGTCACTTTAACTCAACTACAAATTCTAATGTATGTTTTGACCAATACTATGATTCTTATATTTGAATATAAATTCTAATGTAAGTTTGCAAATAAAAATGATTCTTATATTTGCATATAAATTCTATCGTATGTCATGCAAATAAAGATGATTATTTTATTTGCTTATAAATTCTATCTCAACAAAATGTATAAGAAGAGTGATACATTCATTTGCCTACCATTCTATTTGTGTTTAATTCTTATTTGACAAAAATGTCCTTTTTGGTATCAATCAATATAATTTGACAAAATGAATGTTTGATTCAACTAATATAAATTGACAAAAGTGAATAATTTTGTTTCAACTACTGTAAAGTGACAAAAGTGATTATTTTTGTTTCAACTAGTGTAAATTGACAAAAGTGATTTTTTATTCAACTAATGTAAATTGACAAAAGTGATTATTTTGTTTCAACTAATGTAAATTGAAAAAAGTGATTATTTTGTTTTCATAATCCTCTTTTTTCTCTAGTTTAAAAGTAAAAAAATGATATCTTTAATCATGTTCTTTTATTTATATCTAAAATGTAATAAAAGTGTAACTTCTTAAAATATGAAAATAAAATATAATATTTTAATTTATGATTTATTTGCATCAAAGAATGCAAATAAAAATATAACTTTTATCTTCATGTTTTATTTGCATCAAAGAATGCAAATAAAATGCAACTTCTAATTTAAGGTTTTGTTTGCATCTAAATTTGCAAATAAAAATGTAATGTCTAATCCAATATTTTATTTGCATTAAGGAATGCAAATAAATATGCAATTTCTAATTCAATACTTTATTTGCATCAAGGAATGCAAATAAATATGCAACTTTTAAATTTCATAGTTTATTTGCACTGAAGAATACAAATACAAATTCAACTTTTAATACAGTTGTTTATTTGTATCAAAGAATGCAAATAGAAATTCGACTTTTAAATACGGTGTTTATTTGCATCAAAGAATGCAAATAAAAATATAATCTTTTAACTACGATGTTTATTTGCATCTAAATATGCAAATAATTTTTTTTTTGTTATGCTTTGTTTGCATCTAAATTTATAAACAAAAATGTAACTCTTTTAAATCATTTTTTTTATTTCTATCTAAAATATAAACTAAAAATGTCATATTCATTCTAGTGTTTTTGTTTGCATTTATAATTGCAAAAATGAAATTTTAACTCTAATGTTTATTTGCATCTAAAATTTCAAATAAAAACTATAGTTTTACTTCTAATGTTTTGTTTGCATCTAAAATAACAAATAAAAATATAGCTTTCCTTATTTCAATGCATATTTGCGTTTGAGAATGCAAATAAAAGAGCATTTTTCTATTTCTATGTATATTTGCATAAAAGAATGCAAATAAAAGTACATTTTATATTTCTATGTGTATTTGCATAAACGAATGCAAATAAAAGAACCATCTTTATATATTTAAATTCTTTTTATTGTAAACAACATTACATAAAAATGTAATCTTTTACTTTTATTCAGTTACATGAAAAATGTAATTTTTACTTTTAAATCTAATTACATTAAAAATGTAACTTTCATTTCTTCAATTTTATTCACATTAAAAATGTTTTCTTCCTTTTGTAACAAACATGACGGTGAAAATATCCATTCCATTATTAACACATGACGGTGCAAAATGTTCATTTCTAAATTATCACATAACGATGTGAAAATAATGTCAATTTCTAAATTAACACATAACGGTGTAAAATTGTTCATTACATTTCTAACAAACGACGGTGCAAAATAATGTCAATTTCATTTTAACAAGTGACGGTGCAAAATAATGTCAATTTCATTTTAACAAGTGACGGTGCAAAATAATATCAATTTCATTCAACAAAATCCATGAATATTTTCATTCTTAACAAAATGATAGTGAAAATCATTCTTCTCTTTTTAACAAAAATGATATCTTTTTACATTTTCAAAACAAAGACAAAATGATATCTTTTTACATTTTCAAAACAAAGACAAAAATGATATTTTTTTTCTTTTATAAACAAAAGTAAATACTTTTATTTACAAACAAAAGTGAATTATATTCATTTACCCACAAAAGTGACTTCTTTTCATTCATAAACACAAGTGATTTATTTTCATTCAAAAACACAAGTGATTTCTTTTCATTCATAAACACAAGTGATTTATTTTCATTTAAAACCAACAAAATGAAAGCTTTTATTTTAAAAAAAACCAACAGAGTTACAATCTTTTAATGTTTACAAACACAACGAATATTTTTCATACATGGATTCAGAATAGAATTCAGATCCACAACTTATATTAAATTAAAAGGGGGGATTCTGGTTTTACAACACCAGATCTATCACACACGAATAGTACAAACAGTCCCCATCAACAACCAATACAATTTTAAGTACTATAATCGCATATTCAATTAAACAAATATGTACATATGAGATTTAAACAACAAGGAATGAAATATAATTTTAAAAATAGAAATCTCACCTCGTTATTGAGTCCAACACTGTTCAGATCCAAAATTTGTCAAAAATTCAACTTGCTAAGAATCAGGTCTAGTTGGTTTCACCGCGAAGATCTCGGTCTCACGATCGCGGCGCACCTGAAATCGTTCGAATCCGAGTCCGTACGAGCAAGATATGGTTTAATTAAGATTGGACAATATTTGAATTAATTAAATTGATTGGTCAAAGTTTAAAAAGTCAACCTTCCTCATCTTCCTCAAATCAACGTTACAAGCCATTCATTGAACCCATAGAGTTCAAAATATGGTTTCCACTTTTCTCGAAATTGGGGAAACTAGAAGTCTGTAACACCCCACCTCCGCCAATGCCACTCTTGCAAGTACACTGGCTTCGGAGGGGCGTTAAATGAGGTAATCATGCATGCAGATATCACAAGACAGAACATATAAGTAAAATAGAGTAAATAAAGCAGCGGATAAAACTAACATTTCAAAACCATAGTCAAGTTACATCAAAGTACTTGGTCGTTATTTTCCACAAAACATAGTCTAGAAACATAAACTGAAAACTGGAAATAACATAAAGTAACTATCCCCAAGGTAGAATAAAGCCATAGCGAGATCAAGTCCAAACCGTACATGAGCTATCCAGAAAAGCAGCTAAAGATCCAAGCTAGGTACCAGTGTTCCCACCCTGTAAACCTGGGGGGGGGGAAACGGAAGAAAAGAGGCGAAAGAAAACGGGTCAGTCAAAAGACTGGTAAGTCCTATCTACTATCAATATAAAAACTAATAAAGTTAACTGGACATGTAAAGCAGAGATGAAACATAGGGTGATAACTGGCATGGTGAAAAGTTAACAAGATAGATCAAGTGTGGCATCGCATATTCAAGGTTAAGTTGCGCCAGGTGTGTACTAGTATTCCAATCCATGTCAAGTATAAACAAGAAATGATCCCTTAGCCCAATGTTGGCCCAAACCCATGAGATGACCTAAATCAAGGTCCAACCACTCGGTCTAGTCGATCGGCTCCCTATAAGCCTAACTCATCGTGTATCGGTGTCATACGGCTTAATCATGGAATGTAGTTAACTGTGCAAGGTCCACCCTAGGGTGTATCCGGCCCTACGGTGTAAACCTCAGACACAATTCAAGTATGCACAGTCTAAACCTACCGGTGCCCATGTTCAACTCCGGACTTAATGTGCACGACCATGGTCCGCCTGAACAACCGGTGCACCCTTCAGCCGTCTCTTTTGGTCTCTTACAATCAGTCCAGTAATCGTGCCCCACCCTAGCCTAGTCCAGGGTACCCATGATACTTCCAAGTAGGTTACTGCTGAAAAGGACCACGTAACTAGGGTTTTAAACGGGTTAAGTGTGGTTAACCCTATCCTAACCATGTATTGAGTCGGTCTAGTGTGTCCTAGCAGTTCATGACTTAACCCTATCATTACATCGTGTTCAACTGGTTAAGTATATTCAAGTAGTCCATGACTTAACCCTACCAATCCATCGTGTTTAATTGGTTAAGTATTCAAGTAGTCCATGACTTAACCCTACCATGTGGCATTAATTAACTTAATGCACCCCAACCTCTCACATTAGACTTTGTTGTGGTTACTAGTTAAGCCGGGCGGGTCCGGGTAGCTTTACACCACAACCTAGTCTAACCTCGGGTTTTAAGTGCGATATGACCAACTACTCACATTGAGTCCTATTGTTGTAGCCACTAGTTAAGCCGGTCGGTTCCGGGTAGATTTATGCTACAAACTCAACCCAACCTCGAGTTGGCCACTTTCATGTTTTCTACATGTCATGTCCACGTTCATGTTTTCAAGCATAAACACATGTCAAACTTTCATGTCATATTTTCAAGTCATGCTTTCGTGTTATTTAAGTTTGCCCAACTACCCATAACGTATTCCCATCGCACGTAAATTCGCATCAACGCAAATAGATCAAGAGGGACATATCAATATGACAAGGTGAGCATAAGGTGGTAAAGTCTATCACAAATTAAACATGGTGATATTTGAGGCAAAGGTGTTCAACATACTAGCATATGGCCTCAACATGTATGATGGCATAAAAGGTGACTTGGCCTCATACATATCAAATAGCATAAGGGTGATTTGGCCACAAGCATGCATAATAGCATAAGGGTGCTTTGGCCACAAGTTAAACATGGTGGCATATGAGGCAAATGTGTTCATAAACTTGCATATTACATTATAAGCCTCAAAACATGCATGATAAACTTTAGAAAATAGGTGAAACATGATCATAAATGACATAGGATGATAGCTAGTGATTCGCATATAACATCATATGCAAGATAACATAAGGTTTATGAGAGATCATAAACTTGCATATTACATTATAAGCCTCAAAACATGCATAACATTCAAACTTAGCGAATAAGTGATACATGGTCCTAGATGACATAGAACGATGACTAGAAGTTCGCATATAACATTATATGCAAGTTATCATAAAGGTTATGAGAGTTCTCATGTTGCATAATGCAACATTTCAACATAAAGCTTGTAGCTTTTAGCCCACAAGGTCAAGGTGATAACTTTACAAACATGCATAGAATAAATCTATGCATAACATGATAGAATCAAAGCACATATCATACTTAGGCCCAAACTCAACTTGCAACATGTCACATTTAACTTCATAGTTAGAATCTAAGAGTAGTATAGGGCTTACAATGCTATGAAAACTAGAATTAATATAAAATAAGATTGAGACGAAGCCACACTAGCAAATCCGCAACCAAAGACGATAAACTCCACTTCAAGACTTGAGAACAAGAAGGAATAACCCCAAAGACAAAGAAAGATGGCTCTTTTACTTAAGAAAGATGGCTCCTTTATGACATAGATTGATTTGAGACACTCATGCTCTCATGAAGAAGGTGGAGGCCATGATTAGTGAACATTTGGGCAGCATTTAGTTGTAGTAATGATTAATGAGGGTTTAGGTTAGGTCTAGGGGTCTTTTTATAGAGATTAGGGGTAGTTTAGACCATAGGATTAACCCTAAATCGAATCTGAGCCATCAACTCCCGTCAGAAACTTCCAGAACAAGACCCAACATGTCAAAATAGTGCACCATAAAAATTGGTCCGACCGGGGGGGTCGACCCCTGGGTCGACATGGGTGTCGACCCCTGGGTCGACATGGGTGTCGACCCATTGGGGGGGTCGACACTGGTGTCGACCCCTGTGTCGACCCTGCCTGGGGCGGGAAAATTCCCGCCCATTCTGCCTTGGTTGCAATTCGAATCTGAATTCGAATTTGAACTGTTTACGGGCTTGGAATTTTCTGAAAAGTTCATTGGGCCATAACTTGGTCATACGGACTCCATTTTTCGAAAACTCGGACTCTATTTCGCATATTTTTCCAAGACGAACGCAATGGCACAGCCCGTTTCCCTTGATTCAGATTTTACAATTTAATTCTGCCTTGATTTACATTATAACATGTTATTTAAAATACGGGTTGTTACATTCTCCCCCCCCCCTTAAAGGATTTCGTCCCCGAAATCTCCAAGTTAGGAAGAACGTATCCTACCATCCATCATCCATCTACTCAAAACATCATCCACAAGTAACCATTGTCCTTAAAAAGATACTAAATGCTATATGAACATATGCAAAAGGTGTGTGTATATGTACTTATCTAATGCAAAAATCAGGCGGTTACTGATTCAGTAAACCTCCTTAATGCAAAGTATGTTAGTGAAATGAGTCCATATGTATGCAAATTCCTAACATAATTTATAATCTCTACATGAGTGCACATAACATTCATTCATATGCAACATCCACGTGATAGCACAACAAGTTTCATCCATGAATAAGCATAAACACTCATGCATATGCAACATGAAAGTGTGTGAGCCGATCTTAGTGCCTAATGTGTATCATGCATCCACGAGTATCCACTTGCAAACACTTGCAACCACTTGCAACCATCAAGAATAACATGTTTCAAATACATGTTTCATCCAAAGGGTTTCTACCTAAGGTTCTCATGACACGATTACGAGATAACAAGATAAACAAGGTAAACATGGATAGCAAAAGAAAGATATGCTAATTAGGAAAAGAGATCGAGAAGATAGTATACACGTAAGTTCCACGGAAAAAAAGGGATCAAGGATATACTCCTAAAAAGATATATGATGCGCGTATCTAGTCTTCAACCTTCTAAGCCGCATTTCCTTGAACTTAATTCCATTGTGCTTTGACCATTTTTAACCTTTCAATTCCGTAGCTTCTTAATTCCTACTTCAGAAATGTGAGTTGGAACTCATTTCACTGTCGCTTCTCATTTCACTTTTACTTTTTTTTTTCTAGCATACTCGGTTTTTAACTTAATTGTATACTCATGACTTCATGCAAGCTTTCCCAAAATTCACTGTAAGGTATTCCACGTAGAAGAACTTTCCTTTGAAAATAAATACCAATCCATGTGGCCAAATGCACTTATTAACATGATTTCTATGAACCATCCGCGAACACTAATTGAATAGATCATTAATTTCCAATAAATGGGTCAAAAGATTCTAGGTAACTAATCCTAACAGAACTCTAAAGGTTACACGAGACTTCGAGGGTATTACCAAGGCAAGTCAAGGGTCTAACTACCCTTCTTTCAGAACCGAGGATGGTACCCTTACTGGATAACCACTTCATCCCTAGAATCAACCCAAAGCCCAAAAACATAATCCCTACTTCCAAACTCAACACTTAGCATAGACATCCTTTTGCGAGAAGAGATACTTGAGCGACTTGTGATCCGTATATAACTCGAATCTCTTGCCCAAAAGATAATGGTGCCATGATTTAAGCGCAAAGACAATCGCCGCCGACTCCAAATCATGCGTGGTGTAGTTCTTCCCATAAACTTTGAGTTGCCTAACCCCATAACATATTACTCTTTCTTCTTACATCAGGACCGCGCCTAATCCCATGTCACGTGCATTGGTGTTCACGGAAAACATCTTCCCTCCATTGGGTAAAGCTAAAACTGGTGCTGTGGTAAGAGTCCCCTTAAGCCTTTGAAAAGCAGGCTCACACTCCAATTCCCATTCAAAGGCTAAGTCCTTTTTCGTCAACTTAGTAAGAGGAGCTGAAATCTTAGCGAAGTCCTTGATGGACTTCCTATAAAACCCTGCAAGACCGAGAAAGCTTCTTACTTCGGTTGCATTCCTAGGAGCTTTCCAGTCTTGAACTACAACCACTTTCGCGGGATCCACAGCTATACTTTGCTTAGGAACTATGTGCCCAAGTAACCGAGCTTCCTTTCTCCAAAAATGACATTTTGAGAACTTGGCTTTCAACTGGTAAGCTCTAAGCATATCTCTAACTTCCTTGAGATGTGCAGCATGCTCTTCCTCGTCTTTTGAGAAGATCAGAATATCGTCCACGAAAACGACCACAAACTTGTTAAGGAACTCCCAAAACACCCTACTCATCAAGTCCACGAAGTATGCGAGTGCATTAGCCAAACCGAATGGCATAACAAGCCCTTCAAAGAATCCATCTGGAGTCCTAAACGCAGTCTTATCAATACTATCCTCAGCCACTCTAAGCTGATGGAATCCGGTGGCTAGATCGAGTTGAGAGAAAACAGAAGCACCTACAAGCTGGTCAAAGAGATCATCAATCCTCGGTAATGGGTGCCTATTCTTCTTTGTCAGCTTGTTTAACTCACGATAATCAACACACAGACGAAGCGAATACCACTGGAGCACCCCACTCAGAAATGCTTCGCCTAATAAAATTTTCTCAAGCAACTCCTTGACTTGCTTACTAAGCTCTCTTCTTTCACGAGGGGCCATGTGCCTAACTGGAAATGAAACTGACTTGGCATGATCAACAAGATAAATACGGAAGTCTATCTCGCGTTTAGGGGGTAACCCCTTCACCTCATCGAAGACATCAGGATATTCTCGGACCACCCTCACAGATTCAAGATTGTCAAAAGACGAGTCGAGGGATTCAAGAAAACATAACATGACGGGACCCATTAGGGTTACAAGAAATCTCTAGGGTATTATCAAGGCGAGTCATAAGCCTCACTACCCTATGCCCACAATCGAGAATGGCTCCATAACTGGACAACCAATCCATGCCTAAAATCAACCCGTATCCCATGAACCCGAGAACATAAGCATTACCCATGAATTCTACGCTAAAGATAGAAATCCTCAAATCCACACAAATCATAGATAAATGGGCGAAACCCCCAATTGGATTTGAAACACAAACGGGATCCTCAACTAGACTAGTACTAAGGTGCAAACTTTCAACAAGATCAGAAGAAATAAAACTATGCGATGCACTAGAATCAAATAAAGTGTGAACAGGAAAATCAGAAATGTAAACAAGGCTTTCTACATAAACACTACCTCGATCAAGAGATGGAAGAGCGAGGAGAGCCTGCAACTGCCCTCCAGAGAGTCCTGCTTGCCGAGTTTGTCCTTGCCCCTGTCCTTGCTTCTTCGGGCAATCCTTGCTAAAATGTCCAGACTCTCCGCAATGAAAACACTCGCCTAACTTCCTCTTCTTCTTCCTGCAATCCTTGGCTAGATGCCCCTTGATCCCACAAAAGTTGCATTTCCTCTTCTTACTTGACGTGTTGTCGTTCTTTCCTCCTTTCCCGGAGTCTATCTTCTTGCCTTGAGACTTATTTGCCTTGACCTTCTTCTTGTCACTCTTATCTTCCTCTTGAAGTAGGGCCGTATTCACCAAATTTTCGAAGGTCGCCCCCAGGGGTATGTGAGTCATGGCCAAACTGCGCAATGGCTCGTTCAATCCTAGAGCAAAGTGTAGGGCCTTCTTCTGAGCTGTGTTAACCAAGTCTAAACCGAACCGAGCAAGTTGATTAAACTTATCCACATATTCCCTAACGGTCATGTCCCCTTGCTTTAGTGATAGGAACCTCTCCAGCTGAAGGTTCTCTTCTGCTGATGATAAAAACCTTAGTCCAAACCTTCTCCTAAACTCATCCCAAGTCTCAATTGGTCTAGTAGTGGTGGTGACAACCCACCAATAAGCAGCTTCCCCTTTCAATAGTCATACCGCCAACAGAACTTTCCTACGATCTTCCACATCAAAGATAGCAAAGAGGTCTTCAGTTTCCTTTAACCAGTTTCTTGCCTCCACAGAAGTCTCCATTCCGACAAAATTCTTGCAACCCATCGCCTTAAAGTCTTTGCAAAGCTCCGTGAAATCCGCTTGTGCATGCTGAGGAGGAGGAGGAATATCCGCGGGGCCGGCTTCATTCGCCCTTGCCTCCATGTACCTTCTAAACCAAATAGGTACTGGTACACCCTCTGGGATGGAAAAATTATCGGCTATACTGAAACGAAGGAAAAAGATGGATAGATTCAGAACGAAGAAATGAAGGATAGTGCTAATGGCTTTTGGGGAATAGCCTTTTAAAATAAACTAGACTTTTCTTGGAAAATACTTAATTGGTTTTGAAAATAATTTCTCAAAAGGTAAGTTTTAAAAACCTTTTGCTCAAATCTTGTAAACCTCGCTCTGATACCAAATGTAACACCCCACCTCCGCCAATGCCACTCTTGCAAGTACACTGGCTTCGGAGGGGCGTTAAATGAGGTAATCATGCATGCAGATATCACAAGACAGAATATATAAGTAAAACAAAGTAAATAAAGCAGCGGATAAAACTAACATTTCAAAACCATAGTCAAGTTACATCAAAGTACTTGGTCGTTATTTTCCACAAAACATAGTCTAGAAACATAAACTGAAAACTGGAAATAACATAAAGTAACTATCCCCAAGGTAGAATAAAGCCATAGCGAGCTCAAGTCCAAACCGTACATGAGCTATCCAGAAAAGCAGCTAAAGATCCAAGCTAGGTACCAGCGTTCCCACCCTGTAAACCTGGGGGGGGGGGGTTGAACGGAAGAAAAGAGGCGAAAGAAAATGGGTCAGTCAAAAGACTGGTAAGTCCTATCTACTATCAGTATAAAAACTAATAAAGTTAACTGGACATGTAAAGCAGAGATGAAACATAGGGTGATAACTGGCATGGTGAAAAGTTAACAAGATAGATCAAGTGTGGCATCGCATATTCAAGGTTAAGTTGCACCAGGTGTGTACTAGTATTCCAATCCATGTCAAGTATAAACAAGAAATGATCCCTTAGCCCAATGTTGTCCCAAACCCACGAGATGACCTAAATCAAGGTCCAACCACTCGGTCTAGTCGATCGGCTCCCTATAAGCCTAACTCGTCGTGTATCAGTGTCATACGGCTTAATCACGGAATGTAGTTAACTGTGCAAGGTCCACCCTAGGGTGTATCCGGCCCTACGGTGTAAACCTCAGACACAATTCAAGTATGCACAGTCTAAACCTACCGGTGCCCATGTTCAACTCCGGACTTAATGTGCACGACCATGGTCCGCCTGAACAACCGGTGCACCCTTCAGCCATCTCTTTTGGTCTCTTACAATCAGTCCAGTAATCGTGCCTCACCCTAGCCTAGTCCAGGGTACCCATGATACTTCCAAGTAGGTCACTGCTGAAAAGGACCACGTAACTAGGGTTTTAAACGGGTTAAGTGTGGTTAACCCTATCCTAACCATGTATTGAGTCGGTCAAGTGTGTCCAAGCAGTTCATAACTTAACCCTATCAATACATCGTGTTCAACTGGTTAAGTATATTCAAGTAGTCCATGACTTAACCCTACCAATCCATCGTGTTTAATTGGTTAAGTATTCAAGCAGTCCATGACTTAACCCTACCATGTGGCATTAATTAACTTAATACACCCCAACCTCTCACATTAGACTTTGTTGTGGTTACTAGTTAAGCCGGGCGGGTCCGGGTAGCTTTACACCACAACCTAGTCTAACCTCGGGTTTTAAGTGCGATATGACCAACTACTCACATTGAGTCCTATTGTTGTAGCCACTAGTTAAGCCGGTCGGTTCCGGGTAGATTTATGCTACAAACTCAACCCAACCTCGAGTTGGCCACTTTCATGTTTTCTACATGTCATGTCCACGTTCATGTTTTCAAGCATAAACACATGTCAAACTTTCATGTCATATTTTCAAGTCATGCTTTCGTGTTATTTAAGTTTGCCCAACTACCCATAACGTATTCCCATCGCACGTAAATTCGCATCAACGCAAATAGATCAAGAGGGGCATATCAATATGACAAGGTGGGCATAAGGTGGTAAAGTCTATCACAAATTAAACATGGTGATATTTGAGGCAAAGGTGTTCAACATACTAGCATATGGCCTCAACATGTATGATGGCATAAAAGGTGACTTGGCCTCATACATATCAAATAGCATAAGGGTGATTTGGCCACAAGCATGCATAATAGCATAAGGGTGCTTTGGCCACAAGTTAAACATGGTGGCATATGAGGCAAATGTGTTCATAAACTTGCATATTACATTATAAGCCTCAAAACATGCATGATAAACTTTAGCAAATAGGTGAAACATGATCTTAAATGACATAGGATGATAGCTAGTGATTCGCATATAACATCATATGCAAGATAACATAAGGTTTATGAGAGATCATAAACTTGCATATTACATTATAAGCCTCAAAACATGCATAACATTCAAACTTAGCGAATAAGTGATACATGGTCCTAGATGACATAGAATGATGACTAGAAGTTCGCATATAACATTATATGCAAGTTATCATAAAGGTTATGAGAGTTCTCATGTTGCATAATGCAACATTTCAACATAAAGATTGTAGCTTTTAGCCCACAAGGTCAAGGTGATAACTTTACAAACATGCATAGAATAAATCTATGCATAACATGATAGAATCAAAGCACATATCATACTTAGGCCCAAACTCAACTTGCAACATGTCACATTTAACTTCATAGTTAGAATCTAAGAGTAGTATAGGGCTTACAATGCTATGAAGACTAGAATTAATATAAAATAAGATTGAGACGAAGCCACACTAGCAAATCCGCAACCAAAGACGATAAAATCCACTTCAAGACTTGAGAACAAGAAGGAATAACCCCAAAGACAAAGAAAGATGGCTCTTTTACTTAAGAAAGATGGTTCCTTTATGACATAGATTGATTTGAGACACTCATGCTCTCATGAAGAAGGTGGAGGCCATGATTAGTGAACATTTGGGCAGCATTTAGTTGTAGGAATGATTAATGAGGGTTTAGGCTAGGTCTAGGGGTCTTTTTATAGAGATTAGGGGTAGTTTAGACCATAGGATTAACCCTAAATCGAATCTGAGCCATCAACTCCCGTCAGAAACTTCCAGAACAAGACCCAACATGTCAAAATAGTGCACCAGAAAAATTGGTCCGACCGGGGGGGTCGACCCCTGGGTCGACATGGGTGTCAACCCATAGGGGGGGGTCGACATTGGTGTCGACCCCTGTGTCGACCCTACTTGAGGCGGGAAAATTCCCGCCCATTCTGCCTTGGTTGCAATTCGAATCTGAATTCGAATTTGAACTGTTTTCGGGCTTGGAATTTTCTGAAAACTTCATTGGGCTATAACTTGGTCATACGGACTCCGTTTTTCGAAAACTCGGACTCTATTTCGCGTATTTTTCCGAGACGAACGCAATGGCACAGCCCGTTTCCCTTGATTCAGATTTTACAATTTAATTCTGCCTTGATTTACATTATAACATGTTATTTAAAATACGGGTTGTTACAAAGTCGATCGGAAGGTGGCAAATCGAAGAGGGAGGGAAGGGATTTGTGCGCCGGAAAGGGTGGTGGCCACGGCGGGCCATGGTGGGTGCGGCGGTTCCATTAAGGCGACGGGTTTGGAGGTGAAATCCGGGCATTTTACTTCATGAAATCCAATCATATTCATATGGAAACGAAGGTCTCAAAAATCTCTCCAATATTGTCTAAAAAATGAGGTGTTAATTCTTTGTGGATTGGGAGAATTTGAGGAAGGAAGAATCGCCCATTCAAGGCAATGGAAATTGCAAGTGGCGGCTGGTCATATTAGATTAGGGTTAGGGTTATAATATTTATATTATTTTAATCACTAATTTTCCCGATTAAGGCCCGTTTTGGCCCGAACTCAGAATTAGGCATGCTTACTGTCTAACTATAGGTTTTGACGTCTTCTGAATGCAATGGTGCAAGTGACAAAGCCTAAATCCAAAGTCTACAGCATGTTTACTTTATTTTTAAAATATAAATCATTTATTTTTAATTCAACTGTACGTAAAAGTTCACCAGGGTCTCAAATTAACTCAGAAAAATCCAAAAAAAATACTTTTAGCTATGTTTTGACGATACGGTCCTAACAAAATTATTTTCGTTAAATTCTGAGCCCGTTTGAAAAATAGCCATTTTCAAGTTGATTAAATTTGACTGAAATTGACAAAACACATTTTCTTTTGCCACGCTCACATATTAATTCAAAAAATTATGAAGATTAAAACCTAACAATAATTTGACAATCTGGTTCCAACAAATGTGGTTTCATCGAAAACGGAGGTCGTTTGAAAAATGGCTATTTTTAATATTAAAAAAATATATAAATTCTACAGCGACTATTCTGATTTTTAAACTGGGCATAACTTTTGATTACCGCTATGAAATTTCAATTTTTCGGATTCGTTGAAAAGATATTTTTAAATAGATTCTAATATTTTTGGTTTCACTAAAATCCGCTAAATTTTGAATCCGGTACATTTGGTCAAAGTTCAAGTTTGACTTTTCAAACTACCGCGCTATTTCTAACTCCTTTTATCATTAAAATTAAAATTTTCGTTCTAACTTCGATTTAAAAATATTTTTAATCATTATTATTTTAAATAAATTATTTTAACTATTAAAATTCCATTAAAATTTCTAAAATCAAAATTTTAAATTGGTTCAGAATTTGCGGGTTGTTACAAGAATATTCTTAAAAACCATTTCATTCGCTTAAAAACTTTTTGAATATAGTTTTCAATATTCTTTACGGAAATCATAACTTATGTTTCCCCTCAATTTCTCTCGTTTATAAACTAATACCATTCTTGGATAATCGTGAAGTCGTTTAAGGTGGGGTATTTTATTTACCTCTCAGACCTTGACCAATCAACATTCATATCTTTCGAATAGATATAAGTTTATTAACCACATGTTTCCTTTGAAACCTTATTTGAATCTCAACAATGTTTATTTAATAAATTATTAAATAAACTATTATTCCACTTCTCTATTAATCTTTAATAATGTTATACTCGAGTTTTGATTCCATTATAAATAGAATCCTTTATAAAATTTCCTCAACATCTCTTTAAAAATATTCTTCAACTTGTTTGTAACAACAATACTATATTGGTAAAAAAATCATATATAACTGTTATTTACAAATCTAATATAAATATCTTTATAAATCTTATATTAATATCTTTATACAGTTCTTATAATGACATCTCTTACGAATCCTTATATTTATGTTTATCAAAATAATTCAATTTATCATCTGTAACAAACGTTACAGGTTCCATTGCAAAACCTTTTATTTTCTTTATTTATACTCTTTTCAAAATCATTGTGGCAACTTATGCGTTATAGAAAATCCCATAGCAATCATTTTAAGGATCTGCAGTTATAAATCAAATAGTTCAATTTATTATTTGTAACAATTGTTACAAATTCATTTCTCAAAACTCTTACTTCATTTCTAAATTTCATTTGTAAAATACTATCGACAACTAATATTTGGATTATATTTTTAAACTCTTAACTTTCATTTACAAATTCCGTTTGTAAATCATTTACGACAACTTGTATTCGTTGCCATTTCCAAAACCGTCCACTTATCTTATATTCTCGCCTTGGTTACCAATCCGAACTTCGTAATTTAACATTCTGATCCTCAGCATAAATCTTACTTCGTTAACCATTCCGAACTTCGGAATATCACATTCCGTACCTAGGAATAATTTCACTCCCATTTTATACCATTTTCAATTTACTTTTTCAAATTTCAAATATTAAATAAATATTTGATTTAAGCTATCATATTCGCTTAAAAATCCTTTTTATAACTTCGTTATAAAACTCGATTTTAATATAAAACCCGTTAACTCCTTTCACATTTCTAATTCGAGTTCATTCAACTTTGATCACTTTTTAAATGAATTTAAAAGTAATCTCCTAAATTATTATTAATTAAAATAATAATTTACTTCAATCACTAACTATAGGAACAATAGTTAATTCGCAATTAACTAAGATAAATAGTAAGTTTCTTTTAAATTCTTATTAAAATTAAAACAATTATTCATTAAATTACTTTAATAAATTAATTCAAACCAAATTAATTTAATTATTATTCTCAGTTGAAAACGTTCGACTTAATCAACTCAAAACATGGTTAATTCATAATCCATTCCAATTATAGTCATTCCTTAAAGTTAATTAATATAATTAATTAATTTAAATAATTTCATTAAATTATTTCTTGACAAAATAATTATTCAACTCTTAACCGCTTGGTTAATTTCTATTCATTTGCTTATAAATCTGACTAACATCTGAATTTGCATTATAAAATCATTTATATTGCCTTATAAATTTAAATAATAAATAATAACTATTTATTTCATTTTAATAACTTTTATTCGAAATAATATATTTCAAAAACTATCCTTAGTTATAAATAAATTTTATAATTTCACTTTTGTTGATTTACTTGATGGTGAATTCATATTTGGAAAACGATTAATTGTGGGCCATATACTGCCAATTACTCAACCAATATCACCCATTGGTTTACACAAAACAATTGTTGAATTTCAGGTCAATGGTCAACAATTTAAATCAATCATCCAATCAAACAGTTCATTTAATGACAATATGAAAGTAAATAACATTATATATATTTGAGGAATCCCGTTGGATCCCTCCAACCTATACTTTCCTGCATTCACATAGATTATTTTCAATAATATTATTCAATTCAATTTAACTGATAATTTCAATAATCGAAAATAACGACTATTTAACATCACACAATTAACAAAACGATTCAAACAATCCAAACAATTAAACACGTTATTTTATAAACATGACCAACAAGGTAAGTTACCCTAAATTGGGACCAATCGTTAAATAACGATTAGGTTTTTCATTGAAATTAAACAGTGTTTGATTTCAACGGTTCAATAAATATAGCAATATATTTACAAAAAGTCAACCATTAGCAATCATAGCACACAAAAATAAAAACCCGACTTATATAAAATATAAGTGGGAAAAACTAAGTGAGTTTAACTCACCTTGATTTGATACAGTTGTTTAAACAGCTTGTTTTAGTTAAATTAAACAGACGTTTAATTTTAGCTAAAAATCCAGTTCATTCCAAAAGCATCCAATTCTGTTCCAAGATGAAGATCTCCTCAAAATGAATCCAATGTCTCTTGAATCATCCAATTCTGATAACATATATGATAGTTATAAATATTCCAAATTAATATAAATATATTATAATTAAATCCCTAATTATTTTAATTAACCAAATTAATTACGTTTTAAGATTTTAAATCGTCAATTCTACTGATTTTAACTCCGTTCAGAAATAATAGCTAATCTTCTAAGTTTGGTTCTAACTTAACTAATCACTTATTAATATATACTGATTATAACTAAGTTCTTAATTACACATATACACTAAATATATTTAAATCAGTTTAAACAAAATTTATCAGGTTTAATTCAACAAATTTCCAATTATATACCTTCCTGAATTCCAGTTATCACTTATTTGCAGACCAACTTTGTCATAAACCATTTTAATTAAACCTAACAACTAATTAGTTAAGTTTCTAAGGTACAAACAAATCTTAATTGCTAACAGTTATTAGCAACAAACAGGTTAGAATTCTTTGGTTAACCCTTAATAAAACAATCTGACATTCACTCTGTGTTCACTGTTCAAGGATTTTATCCGGTTTTCTTTGACTCAAACAAATAAATGGGGTGATAATTATTAATTAATAATTAGGGTAAAAAAATTACATGTATTAACATATACATGGCCAGACGGTTTCGTTTCTCCTGCATCCTTCGTTTCTTACTTTAGCTGCTGCTCTTCACCAGGAACCTCGCACCAAGCGTCAATCCGTTGCACGCCTCTCATCCACCTGGGCACGATCAGAGACTGCCGGTGGCTCTGCCGCAGCCTCGTCCCCATGCGGTCTAAACCCTACGACGCTCGATCCTGACATCCGCCTCTAATTCGCAAGAGACCGCAGCAACTTCATCGATAAATCCCAACCAGATCGGAGCACCGTTTGCAATCATAGCCGGTCGCCGGTTAGAGAGTGTTGAGATTTACACAATCGCAGTTGAAAGAGTTCGAATTAGAGGATTAGATTTCAAGAAAAAAAGAAGGAATTTTATGAAGTTCTGATCGTCGATTTCATTGTAGAGGCGGCCCAAATATCTGTTGACCACGCTGAACCAACTTTAAGGTATTGACCCCTTACGGCTATTGAGATGACATGGATGCATTTATTATTAATTTATTAATTGAAACTTTGGCATGAAGTAATGTTTTAAAAAAGCCAAGACGACTTCTGTTTTCAAAAAAATGCTAATCCTAGCATAGAAAAATATTCCGGACCCAATGGGATAGGTTTCGTCAAATTCCGAGATCGTTTGTGAAAAGTCCTTTATAATTATCGATGAAAATTCACATGTTTAAAATTCCTATAATTACAAAAAAAAATCAAAAAAATATTAAACCTTGACATTCTACAACACCTTTTGCTAACAGATCCAATGAATCTTGTTTCGTTAAATTTGGAGTTTGTTTGGCCAGTTGTCTATTCTTTTAAAGTTACCCTTGTCTAAATTGTCTAAACAATTGAATAGAAACAAAGACATTTTTGGCCATTGAAGTCACATACGACACTCGTTTTTCATGAAATTTGATTTTCTTACAATAATTTAACGATATGGCTCCAATGAAACTAATCTCATCGAAAACTAAAACCGTTTGTAAAAATGACTATTTTTAACACTTATATAATATTAATAAAATATTAATTAAATTTCCAAATAATCCAATAAAATAATAATAAATTATTTTCATCATATATGTCCGAACTGAACATATATACAACTTCAAATATAAATTATACAACTCAATGTCAACGTTTTCGGGTTAACCGATATTCAAGTTATGTTAATAACCCCTTTAATGTATTAAATAAACGTTATAATTTAATAACAATTTCTATAGCGACTATTTTAAAATTTGATTTGGACATAATTAACAATTTATAGATTTTTCTCTTTCATATGAAAATTATAATCAACAAGATTCCAATGTTTCTTGTTTCACAGAGATCCGACTTATATCGGATCTTGTACATCGAGTTAAAGTTCAAAATTCAATATTACGAACTGCAGCGCCATTTCGAGCTCGATTTATATAATATATAAATTTAACATTTAAACTTCGTTTTTATTAATGAGTTTAATATTAAAAACCATTAATATTCCAAATATAATATTTAAAATAATAAATTAATTTAAAAATCTAACTACCAAAAATATGAGGCATTACATCAACACTTATTCATCTGCATTATCCATCCCTTAACCTCATGTTAACTATTTTGAATTTAGCACAACCGAAGTAATTCACCTGCTTCTGCTGTACAACTCAAATTTTATTTCAATACTAAAACTTGTCATCTTAAGTGATCAACTCAAAAGGATAAGGTAAAAGAAATTCTCTAAGAATTTTACCCAAAATTTAATCACCGAAGGATTTTTAAGATGGAAAATTTTCTATAAAATCATACTATGGAATGAACTGCTAATTCCTAAGTGTATCCCTCGCAACAAGATTTCACTCGACTCACTGATAGGAAACACAAGATAAGGATAACAAGGAAGGAGTAATGTAGACATTCTGTTTATGTTGTATGCTTAATGTACTTTGTTATGAACCTTTGCTCTGATACCAAATGTGACACCCCACCCCGAGATCTGCCCTAATAAAGGGCATTAACATGTAATATCATCTATTAAAGCAGAGATTAGGGTTGGTTAGTGGCGACCATCTGTATACTTGTATTAACAAGTCTTAACTACATCGATGACGTGCTCTTTGTTTTTTTTCATTTGGCTCAACATACTTAATACTGGTATAATCCAACTCTACGATGGCTATAGGATCAACTCAGAATACAGTACATTATATACACAATCACAGCTCATAGAAAGGATTACATAATATTACAACAATAAATTACAACGAATGCATGTGTTACAAATAAATAGTAATACAACTTTTCTCATACAACAGGATGCAAATGAATGGGTATAAGGCTTGAATACTCAACACACAATTGGAAGCAACTTCGAGTGATAAATCCAATAGTGACATGGTTAAACACCAAGCACAGCAGCTATAATGAAACATCTCGGTCTGACCTGATGAATACACATATGGGTCAGTCTAGCTTACAAATTAGTATAATAATAGGTAAACGAAACATTATTAAATATAGATTCCTTCTCATCTGAGACGGAATCACAGAGACATAAACACATACTAGCAATACAGATGCATATCCAGCTAAACCAAGGAAACTCCTAATATTTATCACATTCTTGGCTCGATACCAATCTTGGATTGCTACTACCTTAGCGGAATCAATCGCTATTCCTTATGCTTATACGACAAGACCTAAGAATCTCACCTTTTCCTTCCAGAAGTGACACTTCGAAAACTTAGCCCTCAGCTAATGCTTTCGCAAGATTTCCAAAACAATTTTCAAGTGTGTCTTATGTTCTTCCTCTCTTGAATAAACAAATATATCATCTATGAACACAAGCACAAACTTATTCAACTGATCTCTGAAAACCCAATTCATAAGATCCACAAAATACGCTAGTGCACTAGTCAATCCACGAAATCACCAACCACTCATAAAATTCGGATGGTGTCCTAAAAGCAGACTTCGACGCACTATCCCTAGTCACTCTATATTGGTGAAACCCCGGTGGCAAATCCATTTGGAAAACACCTTGGCATCATGAAGCTGATCAAACAAGTCATGTATTCTCAGAAATGGATACTTATTTCTCTTGGTCACTTTAATCAGCTCACGGTTATAACACCATACACTTTTCTATGCCCAAATTTCAACAAAAATCGAAACTTGAACAGATCTAAGCATGAAGCGTATAAATCAGGTACTTGCAAATAAATGAGCATGATCATAATTAGAGTACGATAAGATAACTCAAAGCGGAAACAAAAAAGGATAGACTAGTATTAACTCAAGTAACTACCTTTCTAAAGTAAGTCACTTTGCCAATGCTGATCATGCAAGAGAATGAGGACCGAAAGCCAAACTTAAACACCTGTGAGAACCCAACATTCTCTATAAAATCTGGGTGGTTGTAATGAGGAAGGGGGTCAGAACAACAAGATTCTGGTGAACAGGAAATGCAGAACACATATTATAATACACAGATGTATCCCCTTTGGTTTAACCTAAGATGTATGCCTACCAAGGTTAGTGATTCTAGCCTAACCTTGTAAATACTTATACATGACTCCAACTACCCATCCCGAGGTAGTATACCCAAAAATGTGCTACCAAGATAGAATGTTTACGCATATGTTTATGAAGCCTTTATACCAAAACATGGCTGGCTATTTAATCAAGATTGGACCCCTAATTACGGAGTTTAAATAAATAAATATATATATATATATTCGCTCATTCTTTATTATTTAACGCCTCACTATTTATGATAGATAGGGTGGATTTTCTCTAATCACTTAAGACCCTAGGCGGACCTATTGGTCACTTAATACTTCTCGATGTTTTATTCAACGTTAACATAAACTATATAGCATTAGCTATGGGGCCCCACTAGTTAAGGCTTCCATCATTCACACATATACCCTTACCCCGCGTAAGGTGAGAGAAAGTATCTTATCGCTCGCTATACCATCTAGTTGGCCTTATTGGATAATCTCCTAAGTTGATTACTACTTCATGTAGGATAGGTAGCCATATCCGACATTTTTAAGTTTCTAGGTTTGGGTAGGCCCCACGTGCATGCCATTTAAGACCCCTAAACTGAAAGACCTATTACCAGGTGGGCTCCGCGACCCAAGCCACTTAAGACCTAAGGAAGCGGACTATACGTGAAGATTATTAAGTTCATACTCAATCATCATTTAATACCTCTTCTTATGAGAATGAAATGGGCAACGTTACTGAGTCATTCCCATTTAGTTCCACTTCACGAAAATACTATACATACACAATTAACCTCGCATCTTAGTACAGTTATATTTACACACTAGACCGCTCACACTAAGCTGGCCACTTGTGGATGCTCGATTCGTTGGGTAGTTCGAGGCTGACTTCTACCACAAGTCGAGCTTAACCTCGTGTCTTAATGCGGTTATAATTAAAATTTCCAAATTGGGGTTCACAACATTAATCCTAGTCAATTTAGGAATTGCAACCCTTACCTCATCAAAATTACTTTTCTCCAATCAACATCGGTTACAATTGTTATTTATTTATTTGTAGTCCTATTTATAGCAACCCATCATTTTAATTGCTACAATGGTCACCAAAAATATATTAATTAAATATGGATTACATTTACATGTAAAATTCCATAAATGAATATTGTTCAAACATTCAATATAATGTATATTTTGTCTTTTGCATAGATTCAGACGAATAGTGTATATATATTTATATTATTTTTTACGCGGTTAACGAAATTATCTTTCTTTTTATCTTTATTATAATTAACTTAATAATTGGGTTTAATCAATACCCAAACATTCCTTTTTTTCATTCAATCTTGCCATAAGGATCCAAATCTTACAAGAAAACCATTAGTTGTAGTTATTGTAAATAATGACTGATTATAGGGGTAGACATATTTCAAACCAGAAGAAGTACATGTTTATGTTATACTGTGGGATAGTTGATGTAAACTATGCACTATTTATATTTATACGTTAATTTACACAACTTTTCCCTTTTTAAATCTTCTTGTCATATCTCTTGTCAATTCAAAATTATGTCTTTTTGTTCAAAAAGAGGAAAATGGCTATTTACAACAACCAAACCAAAACCTCAACAACATTGAACACTAATAGGCATATGTCTTTTAAATTAAAATCACATAATCCATCAATTAACACTGGAACTAGATATTTGAAAGAAAACTAAATCTATACAATGTTATTGGGACTGATTTCCAAATCTCTAGTGTTTTACAACAAACTACAATATATTCTCCAATATAATTGTATGCAATGTGTATAAAATTTAAATAAACTTATAATTAATATTATTGCTGACCACAATTCACAAATTCCAAGTTTTGATAATATCCATTAGCAGATCTGATAGGTGCCAATTCAAATTCAACAATATTATGAACAGATCTAATGATAACAAGCATATATTTTGAGATCTAATATAAATGAGATAAATAGGCTATTATAACTTTGTATTTTTCACTCACTTGTAAGCATCCAAATTAGAAGTCTGAATAAACTTTTAAGCATATAATTCGCAAATTCTTATAGATCTACAATTATTCTGAAAAGGGGATACTTTCAGATATGTAGATTTGCAAGAAAATAGCAAGAGAAGGGAGAATGTGATGTAGAATAGCTTAGCCATCAATTCACGCTCTTCTCCATTTAGTCCCATGTGATTTATATTTATTGATTGAATATAAATAAATATTTTGATTGAGAAATTTTATTATAAGAGAAAGGGAAATGACAGAGCTTCGCTGCTGCATATAGATTTGTGTGGAGAAGAATGAGGCCTTACCACTTTATTTGGTATTGGCCATGAACCATTAGATTTATTTTAATTAACTTCCGTCTGTTTATATTGTACAATATACTGAAAACACCCTTCAAAACCAAGCCGTCATTGGGCACTATAGGCCCGAAGCGGTCGACACCCCCAGGAGCGGTCGACCGCCCTTCGGCCAAAATACCGAATGAAGGCGATTAAAGAAGGCAATAAATATATTAATTACTCGAATTATTTATTTATTTCCATCTGTTTTTCGTATTTCGTCTGTAACTTTTTCATACGAACTCCGTTCGTGAAACTCCAAACATGAAAGTTGACCAGAATTTCAAGGCAAACGCATTGGTTAAAGTTTTGTGGTCAAATTCCATCATTTACAGCAATTCTTGTTTTTGATATTCTAATTAAATAACTAATTTATTGTCAAAATTCAGGATTTTTATATTCTTCCCCCTTAAAAGGAATTTCATCCCGAAATTTTACACCTACTATCCTATCCTACACAACAAATTTGTGTACATCCACTTTGCAACATATGCGCATGTGCACAGTGTACATAATTCATTTCAACCATAAAACATGTATGCAAGATGATTCTAAATCGAGCCCTCTATGTGTATGCATTGAAAGTTTTAAAACACTTTTGAAAGCACGATGCAAGACATCATAAATATACTCGTTGTTTTATACAATTACAAATTTCAAAAATCCTTTTTCATCCAAAACCTTCACACGATAGAAATTAAAAGTGTGAAGAAACCAATTGATGCATCCAAATCCTACCATTCAAAACGTCACGCAATCTTGCTCGTTGTTTTATACATTCGCTTGCTTGCTCGAGATGAAGGTCGAGATGAAGGTCGAGCTTTGTCAAACCCCCTCCCAAATCGAACGCGACTTCCCATGCTTCAAAGATCGAATTCAGGGCCATGCGATGATCGAGTTTATTTCGAATAACTTTTCCCTTTTTTTATAATATCGAACGGAAATTGTTGGAAAGGGGAAAAAAGATTTCGATTTCATGTAATGAAAGGGGAGTGGCTTCTACTATTATTCTTCGAAGGAAACAAATGAATGGGTTTTTCTTCTTTTCATTAATGAAGCTCGGTCAATTTTGTTTCCACAGAAGAACAAAGTGATGGATGCTTCGTGATTTATATAGACGAATAGACTTAGGTATTAAGAAAATACAGTACACTAATGTGATTTGATTTTTTTTTTTGACTTTGATTTGATCTCGTATTTAATACGATTCGATATAAAGCGATTTTTATTCTTTTTAGATGGATATCGATTTGATTTTAAGAGATTTTTATCCTTTCTAAATGAATCCTGATTTGATTTCGAACCTATCCACAATCAAATATCTCGGAGTTCACAATTAAAAATCGTGAACCGCTATTTTAGCGTACCGACCGTTGTTCCAATGAAATAACGGTGTTCTGAGCTTAACAGAATATATTCTAAAATTAAATTTGAACGTGTATATATATATAAAAAGCAACCATAAAAATTTATATAATATAACTTAAATTTAAACAAATAATTTCTCGATAATAAATTATTATTATCGTATATATTCAAATAGAATTCATACCGATCATCTGGATTGTTTTGATTCGGTTCTTAACTCCGATTTCAATTATATTTCAAATTACAATAATTCGATATATTCCAAATTAAATTATATTCGATTATTAAATCGATAACTTTATATAAAAATTAATGTATATTATCAACTAAATATTTAAACAAATATTAAATATTTAAATTTTATACACCAAAAATCTGGGTCGTTGCATTCTTCCCCTCTTAAAAGAACTTCATCCCCGAAATTACTAAGGAAGGAAAAATGCTGAAAACCCATTAACTTTTCAAAATTCATTTATGTTGAAACTCAACTTTTCATATTTCTAAGTCCTACCAAAACTTTTGGTTTTCATTCATTTGAATGATTTTTAATCAACATATTTCCATTCAATTCAAATTCATTCAAATTGAATTAGATCAATTTATTCACTTTGATCCATTTAACTTGTCTAAGTTAAATTTAATTCCAGAATTCAAATTCCCGGGTTTTTATTTCAAATCCTATGAAATCATATATACATATATTTTTTTCCATCTCAAATACAATACAATTTAATTTTCAAATCAATTTGTTTTCTTTCAAACAATTTCCATTAAAAACTTGTCTAAGGTTGCAATCCATCGCTTAGAAACTCGAAAATGAACACTAATGATGCTGCAGTCATCATCAGAATTATTTTCCAGCCACTGAAGTGAGTTCAGTGCTTTATCATTTTGAATATCAATTCAAACTGATTTTCATTCAAAAATCCATCCAAAACAAAGCTATATTATTTTAATATACTTCAGAAAATATTTTTCCAAACACCCATGATTTAAATTCCAAATTCTGATTCTGAATCCAATCCCAATTATCTTATTGTATGTTTCATTCATATACAAATTTTATTTTTGGTTATTTATAACCATTCCAATTTTATAATCTTATTTGATTATAATATTAACATCCAACACATCCATATAATATAATAATTTCATAAAATTATTTCTTCTATATCAAAATAGACTTTTGGATAAAATTATTTCATTTATCCATTTTTAAAATAATACCATGTCGAACTGCTCTGCTCAAGTGTTTAAAATTTTCTATCGACTTCGTGGCGTCCCATAATTCGATCAGAATTAATAAACCACTCAACAGACTAGCCAACACAATATAAAATGATTTTTTATATCAATTAACAAATACGCTCACTCGTATATAACCACTCAACTCATTTTAGTGTACTGCTGACCCTATCTCAAATGAGCACAACCCCACAAAAGCCAAGGTATTCGCTCAACCTAGCTCTGATACCAACTGTAACGGCCCGCAAATCCATACTATCTGAGTTGACTAATAACACCACACATCTAGCCCAAATTGCATAGAAATACGAACCATTATTAGAAAGAAGTTAGAGGATGAGAAATAGAAAGAAAGAAATACTAGAATAGAACAAAATAAAGATCACAAACTCACAGCGGAACGAATAAAATATGTTAGGTAACATAAACTTTGAAATAAAATTTGGTAACTATATATACATACCATCATCAGAGTACAACAGCTATTTCTGAAACAGTTATAAACACCTATTTCCAGATACAAACATGGTACACAGCGGAATATATGTTAGTCTATAGCTAACTGGTGAAGCCCCTCGCTTCAAACCCCTCCAAGTGAACCTATAAAATCCCGATTACTTGACTTCCCGTACGAATTTGGGCACCCAAGAGTTTAGGGAAAACAAACAAAATATACTCTGGGTCAGTCATGGGACTGGTGTGAGTAAACTCTAACCATTTGTTTTAACTTTCAAAATCCTTTCGAAAGAAAGGATAATAGTAAAACCAGCCCACACATAAACATGGACGGTTTTTGCCTTACTATAACCCAAAACACTTTGATATGAAAATCCATTGATATTATAGTAGTGTCCAAATCAAATAAATAACAATCTAGCGGAACGCTTGCATCTCACGCTCCATGTATAATATAAAATCAAAAACCGCAGGGCGCTTATTGAAGATTGGATTCCGAGTACGACAAGGTAATGGAACCACCTTCCGATTGTGTATCTCTAGAGAGGAATACACTGGGTTCAACAAGAATGTCTTACAACCCGGCCCACACATGATCGACCACTCATTTCGCTTGAGTGTATCGAATGTATATCACCAACGGTTGGGATCAGCAACCGTTTCCCGAATGGGACAACATCGATAGATTAAAGAAGTAAAAGGAATTTTTCTAGATAGGTGATTATACACCCTAATGGAAGCTACCCACATAGCCATGCTGCCTTCCCGATTTTTTTATTTCCCGGTTGTTAAAGCTTGAGGCTACGATTACTTATCATTCATTGATAGCACAATCACTTTGAATGCCACATTGTCAGATCCGTTAATCACTAATTGATTTGCACAAATATATTTTGGATATTATGCTGGGAGAATAAATTCTCCGCCATCATATATATATTTATAATGACCAACATATGCAATCACTGGAAATACCCTGTCAGACATTCGTCCATATACGTTCATTCTCGAATTGAACGAAACCGAAGGCACAATTTCTATAAATAGAAAAAGTCCTTGCGCTTTACTTTGTCTTTGATTATCTTCATATAATCTGATTCACAACGCTACTGCCGATACGGAGTGGTTCTCGGATAATAATCCAACTGGTCTCTCCATATTGACAACGATATTGGCAAATACTTTGATAGTCGGTTATTTAACTATCGAAGAAAACAAACAATCATTCAAAGCATCAAACAAATCACCGGGTCCCTTAATTAATATTTTATTAATTAAATCATTTTTCCACTTCATTATCACTATTCGTTAACACGATAATTTCGATAATCATCTTGACCTCTTACGCTATTGGAAAAAAACATTTCCAGATATCAACTTCTTTTATTTTCTGTATTTAGAAAATAACTTTTATTTGCAATTTGAAACATTCCAATTACTTATCTCTTTCACGACAATTTATTTATTTCTATACCCAGTAAATATTTATTATTATATTTCCAAATTACACTTATTTGTGTTAAAACGAATGTTGTGTAAAACATCGTTACAACAACCCAAAATACTGCATTTAACTAACTCATATTCAAATATTTCTCTTCGTAACTGGATCCTGCTATTTATCAGTTAAAAATGAAATCAATCAAGTTGGGGTATAACTGCCTCTCAAACCTTGAATGGAAACATCCTTAACTTCAAAACAGACAAGACCACTTATCTCAAATCATCAACACCATAAAAACCACTTATTCATTTTTAAAATGTATATATATATATTTCTCTTTCTATTACTAGATTTTCGATTTCCTTTTTGTTTATAATATTCTATTTTTAAGTTCATTTCCTTACCGGATTCTATATATATTGATATATAGATTTCTAATTATCAAATTATCTTAAAAATATTCTAACTCCTTAATTTTCCGGAAAATTTCGCCATAACCTCCTTTGTACCCGTCGATAGTTCAAACCTCAACTCGCCTCTCAAGGCCCTTTCCATTCAAAAAGAAAATCAAAAAACCAAGTGGCTTGCTGATGCGGCACATAAAATCTCATATGGAATTTAAACATGTACCTTATTGTCGGGCACTCTATTTATAATCTTCATACACTTCATTCTGTACCTGTCTAACCCACATCCGTCCATTTACATTTTATTCCAACTCAATCTGGCCATTTTAATTCAATTCGCTAATTAATTCTCTAATTAGCTCTTTTGCCTATTCCACTTTCTGTTCGAACATATCAATTCACATACACATATTTACTTGCTTATAAACCCATTTGAATTCCATTTTCAATTCAATTTCCATATTCGATTTCGTACAAGAATTACAAACCCCATTCACTTATCCATTGTCCAATTCAACCCAAAGGTTCATTAACTAATTTTTCTTCTAGTTGGTTAATTCTATTCAATAATTTAAAATTTGATTTTTGTTTCAAAAATCATTTTATTTACACAACTTGAGTTCGTATTAATTTTACAACTCAAATCCGGATTTTTCTAATGGAAATTCGGATTTAATTTACTTAAAATCCTTATATTTATTTGTATAAACCATTATGGTTTTTAAACGCTTTTGGCATTGTTTTTCTGAAAATTTGATTTTGACATAACTCAAAATCTATCAGACAAAATCCAGATTTTTCTCTTACATTAGGAAACTATTATTCAACCAGTCCTGACGATTCTTGTTCCAAAGAATTCCGACTTAAATTGAGTTCCATATACTCAATTGAAGTTCGAAACGCCCATTTACGAACTGTTGCGCTGCGACGAGTTCGTTTTAATTATATTTATATATAAAAACTTTTAAACTTCGTTTAAAATAAATTCAACTCCATTCTAATATACTTTAATATATATCAAACTAATTTTCCCAATTCAACTCAATAATTATGATTACCTATAATCGCTGATTTTTCCTTACTCGGTTATACATTTATTTATACTCGATTTGTTATTTTAAATGCCAATTCCTTTTATAATAAATTATAAAATTCGGTATAATCGAATTCCAATTATAACTCCTTTGGATTTTCTCAATTCAGTTTATATTCTAAATCCCGGAATATAATCAATTATTTTATTTTCAACACGTTTTTCCAATTTTTCTTTTTAAATTCTTTCTTGAATTTAAACTTCTAAATTATCCAATGATAATTTGTTTCCCTATTTTTATAAACATTGTTTATAAATTAATTTTCTTATTTAAAAATTAAAACAAGCTTTCCTTTCAAATACCTATTTGAAACCCAACCCCTTTTATATTCCGAATTTTGGAATAAAAACTATCATTTCCTTTTTTTCAAAATGATTTCAATTTATACTTTTAGATTCATATTTGAATTTAATATTTCAAATTATCTCTTGATAATTAATTCATCATATTTATAAACATTGTTTATAAATTTCCTTGTTTCATATATTTAAACAAGTCTATTTTGAAATCTATTTAAAACCAAAATCTTATTTTGGAACATTCTATTTATAATAACTTATATATATAACACCCAATTTATTTTCATATTCAATTTGACTTCTATTTAAATAAATTCGAATTAATAGAATTCAAATCATAAATCCTTACGGATTTATTTTAGTTCTATTTATATTCTGAATATCAGAATAAATTCCATCGTTTATTTCTTTAAAATGATTTCCCCATTTCTATTTTTAAATTAACGTTTGAATTTAAATATTCAAATTATTCAATGATAATTTTTCTACCTTATTTATAAACACTGTTTATAAATTCATTTCAATTCTCTGCATTATCCAATGATAATTTTTCTTCAATTTCCTGTATTATTTAGTTTATAAACATCGTTTATAAATGCAATACTTATTTTATTTTTTTTCAGAATAAGTAAATATCTTTAGCCCATTCTAAATTCAAACTATATTTTTGAAAAAAAATATAGAATTTTCCTTTTTAAATCTCAAAATCCACTTTACGATATTTTTATAAATTTCTATTTAGGCCCAGTGATATTTCAAACATCCAAAATAACAAATTATCAAATCACGGGTTTTTCTAACACATCATATAAGATAACATATATGAAACTAAACAAATGATAATATTTTTGAGGAATCAAGTTGGATTCCTCCAACCTGTTTTTTCCTGCATCCACAGACGTTAGCCAACATAAATAATACCCATCCCGCTTCAAGGCAGGATATCGCGGTATAGAAGGTCATCCACTATCATAGCGTGGGGCGTATAGGATCATTCGCTAATGATACTGCGGGCATACGCTAATGGCACTGCGGGAATCCAACCACCAGTATATATAATAGCCAAGCCTAAATAACTAATATATAATAGCCACAAAAATATTTAAATGCATCCAAAAATCAACAAACAACCAAAAATTTATTTTAAATGCTAAAATAAATTAATGAGTGAGATTTACTCACCGTGATCTTTATTTGAAGCTCGCTTTAGTAATAAAATTCATCGCTGATCCCGAAAAAATCTCTAATCCATTCCAGCTCGTATAATTTGACGATACGCTTCCAATGCACTTAGTTTACTCGAATTTGATATCATATGAGATACATGCATTTGTTATAATTCTGAATATAATTAAACCGTATCAACTATATTAATAGTTAATTAATTACTCAATTTCCTTTTTAATATACGCCTAAAAACTTCTTCCTTATTATATTAAACAGTCCTTGTTATCGTACACTGTCACTATGGCGAACATTCAAATGTTGAATATATATTTAATTAAATGTTATTAAATAAATTTAATTCATAAAAATTTCCTTTTAACAATATACAAATTTAATTTTCACTAGTATACATTTTTAAACACATTCTAAAATTAACAACTTAAATAATTAAATTTTATATCACCTTTTCCATGTGACTTCCAACAAATGTCCATCTGAAACCCTGCAAACCCCCTTCACGATCATACTGCAAACCACACCTACAATCGTGTCTCTGAATTCCATCGCCATATCACTGCAATCCCAAACAAGAATCATGTCTTCCAGATTCAGGCAAACCCATCACCATCCATTTCAATCCACTCCCATTTCTTTAATCTCCCCAAAAACACAATTCGTACCCTCATAACAAACCCAGTTCGCACCTTTTAGTCTCAGCATTTCTCGACATCGACCATAAAACCTTCACCAGTTCGAGCCCTTGCTGACCAAAAACTAAATAGCCTAAAATCGATCTGCTCTAAGCGAGATCGCAACCCCTAGAATAAGGCTCTGACTTCTTCCCCATAAGTTCGATCCCCTCCCAATCGAACGCTAACTGAAGCCGCGTCGAAACTGTCGAGCTCCCAACAATAAACTCACACACTCGCTTCCCCAATCAACACGTAAAACAACCCTAAAACAAGATCACAGCTTCGCTTGCTTGCTCGAGATGAAGATCGAGCTTTGTCAAACCCCCTCCCAAATCGAACGCGACTTCCCAGGCTTCAAAGATCGAATTCTGGGCTATGCGATGATCGAGTTTATTTCGAATAACTTTCCCCTTTTTTCTAATAATATCAAACGGAAATGGTTGGAAAGGGCAGAAAAAAAGAATTCGATTTCATGTAATGAAAAAGGGAGTGGCTTCTACTGTTATTCTTTGAAGGAAACAAATGAATGGGTTTTTCTTCTTTTCATTAATGAAGATCGCTCAATTTTTTTTTCACAAAAGAACAAAGTGAAGAATGCTTCGTGATTTATATAGACGAATAGACTGAGGTATTAAGAAAGTACAGTACAGTAATGTGATTTGATTTTGTTTTGACTTTGATTCGATCTTGTGTTTAATACGATTCAATATAAAGCTCTTTTTATTCTTTTTAGATGGATATCTATTTGATTTTAAGAGATTTTTATCCTATCTAAATGGATCCTGATTTGATTTCGAACCTATCTACAATCAAATATCTCGGGGTTCACAATTAAAAATCGTGAACCGCTATTTTAGCGTACCGACCGTAGTTTCAATGTACTAACGGTGTTCTGAGCTTAATAGAATATATTCTAAAATTAAATTTGAACGCGTATATATATATATATATATATATATATAGTAACCATAATAAATTTATATACTATAATTTAAATTTAAAAAAATAATTTCTCGATAATAAATTATTATTATCGTATAAATTCAAATAGAATTGATACCGGTCATCTGGATTGTTTTGATTCAGTTCTTAACTCCGATTTCAATTATATTTCGAGTTACAATAATTCAATATATTCTAAATTAAATTATATTCGTTTATTAAATCGATAACTCAATATAAAAAAAATTTATATTATCAACTAAATATTTAAAAAAATATTAAATATTTAAAATTAATAGACCAAAAATCTGGTTTGTTACATTCTTCCCCTCTTAAAAGAATTTCGTCCCCGAAATTATTAAGGTAGGAAAAATGCTGAAAACCCATTAACTTTTCATATTTCTAAGTCTTACCAAAACTTTTGGTTTTCATTCATTTGAATGATTTTCAATCAACATATTTCATTCAATTCAAATTCATCCAAATTAAATTAGATCAATTTATTCACTTCGATCCATTTAACTTGTCTAAGTTAAATTTAATTCCAGAATTCAAATTCCCGAGTTTTTATTTCAAATCCTATGAAATCATGTATACATAAATTTATTTCCATCTCAAATTCAAAACATTTGAATTTTCAAATCAATTTGTTTTCTTTCAAACAATTTCCATTAAAAACTTGTCTAAGGTTGCAATCCATCACTTAGAAACTCGAAAATGAACACTAATGATGCTGCAGTCATCATTAGAATTATTTTCCATCCACTGAAGTGAGTTAAGTGCTTTATCATTTTAAAAATCAAGTCAAAATTATTTTCATTCAAAAATCCCTCCAAAACAAATCTACAATATTTTAATATACTTTAGAAAATATTTTTCCACACACCCATGATTTAAATTCCAAATTCTTATTCTGAATCCAATTCCAATTATCTTATTGTATGTTTCTGTTAGATCCAAAATTTGGTCTAACACCCAAGCTATTCTGATTTACGAAGAATTATAACTACAATATGAATAAAAAGCAGGAAAAGACGCGAAATTTATAGTGGTTCGGCGTTAACGAGCCTACGTCCACTTTATATGTAGTTGATTATATGCTGAATGCAAGTACAATCAAATGGTTTTATTCAATCTCGCTCTAACAATTATGATTCTCTCAATAATTTCGGGATAACTCTAAATAAAAACAATGGAGATATGATAATGGTGGAGTCAGATCTCTCAATTGCCAAAGACCCTTCAAAATGTCAAGTTCTGGGCTATTTATAGTTGATTTCTTTAGACGGATCGCGGTCATACGTGGCACACATCCCGAGGACCTGGTACTGGTTCATATCTTGATGGAGAATTGGTCAATATGACAGTTGTGGACAGGTGTCGCGAGATCCTGGATTATCGGATCGTGGAAGAGTTGGTCATAACCTTCATTTTCTGGCTCCTGGAGCTCGGATCGAGCTAGCAAGCATGGATCGGGTCGAGTAGGGGCGAGGCGACCCGATAGGGCGTTGCGATCCGATAGTGTGAAAGGATCACGATCTGGTTTTCATGGACTAGAGGCGTGAAGCTTCATACTTTCTTCTTGTGTGTGAACCTTGGTGGCTTGGTCAAAAAGCTAGCCAACAGTTTGCCCCCTCGAAGTATGTTTTATTAGGAATGGAACATGCTTCGAAACTATTAAATCATCTCTTCATGAAACGATGCAAATCAATAGTTGTATCTATTTATAGCGTTGCACTGCTTTTAATGGTTTCGCCTCTCGAGGAGTATAAATATTATATCAATCCTCCGATCACTTCCTTATTCGTTAGTCGTTTCCCACCTCTTAAATTTCCAGAAAATCTCATCGGGTAAGTTTTTAGATCCTTGTAATTATTTCCGTTTCTCTTATTTCACGATCAGTATCGAGTCTGGGCCTTTGAAATTCCACACGGTTCGTGACCGTGGTCTATACCACAAACCATTCAGTTGAAGGGGTCGTGTTCTAAGCTTCGATGGGCCTTCACGAAAGTTTGCATCCCGTGGATCTTTGCGGACCGAGTCGCGAAAAAAATGGGGAGACCAAGGGCCATCCCAATGTCTATATAAACCGGGCTCCCCATTTCGTTCCCCTTCTTCTACACTGCAGCCGCCCCTTTTGCTTTAAACTGAAAATCCCAATTAAAGCCCTAATTCTCAATTTCTAGAAACCCTTCACTGATCTAAATTAGAAAGGTAATTATAATAACAATCAGTGTCCCTTTGTTCTTGTTTCTCCTTATTTTTCACTGTTTTGAGAGAAGAAGGCGATGGAGTTTCGTGAAAATTGAGGCTTTTGGGAGACCGGCGGTGCTGAGTTCGACCACCTGGGTTCGTGAGTTAGGAGGAAAGATGAGGGAGAAGAAGGGAGAAAGGATGGGGACAGCGAATCGGATCGTGGCAACAATGGTGGATCGGATCGAGGAGAACGGACGGATGCTCGAAAATCTGACTCGTCAGATCGGTCGAGGTGGTCGATGTGGATCGTGAGGGGTTATTGCGATCCGTTCTGGTTTCCACGATCCGACGCTCTTCTACGAGTTGATGTTTCAGCTACAAGTCTGTGTTTGCTTCACGATTCAATGGTGCTCCGCGATCCAATCCTTAACTCACGATCCGAGGAGATGCACGATCAATGAGACATGCGATTTGATTTACTTGTTAAATAAACAATGCAACTTGACCTTGATACACCAATGGAAAGTTAGGTTAGAGCCTACGAGATGATCCCTCGGGACTAAATGACAGCGTAACTTGATAGCGCATTACGACCAATACCTTGCTTATGTAGCTAATCTTTATGCTTTTCTCCTATGTATGCACAGGCACACACTTGCACTTACACACACGGGGGACGGGTAATTATATTCTTATTTCTCATGTTTACTCGCCTAAACAGTAATGTCGGATAACCGTTCCCCTTCAAGATCTGATACAGAGATGGATCCCGAGACGTCAGAGCACCACAACCCTAAGGTTCTTCCAATTAATCCAGAGGGTGAGGGTGAGGATTCTGGATCCGAATATGAGGTAGAAACGGAATCGGGTTCATCTGAGAGTACCTCGGTTGATGAGGAGTCTGAAGTAGACGACCGAACTCCCAACGAGATTCCTGGTGCACTAGAAATAGAGAAATTCACTGACTCTTTAGCTTCCAAACTAGATGACATAAAGCTTAAGAAAATTTGCTTGAAACACGGGATCCCCTGGGATGATGTGAGAACACCTGGTAGTGAAGATAGACCTCATCTGGCTCCGGAGGGGTATATGATAGTTAGCCGACTCATGTGCTGGGTAGGTGTTATTCCTCCGTTTCCTCCAATCGTCATTGAAACCTTAAAACGATTGGGTATTGCTTCGATGCAGCTTCATCCCAATGCCTACGCAGCCCTATACACTCTATACATCGCATATGCGGAAATCCTGCAAACTGAGCTCACGTTTAAAGATTTGAAATTCTATTACCTTTTCAAGCATCGCTCTACGGAAACCCCAAATTTTTCTTTCTTCGAATCGGTAGCAAATAGGAAGGTCTTATCTGACGGTTACAGCAACATAGGGGATCCCAAGGCCGATTGGTTCTATATAAAGAGACAGGCTGGGTGTGCAAGAAGATGGCTTAAATCAAGTAAATTTTAAACCTTTGAATGAATAACCTGTTTAAGAAATTGAAGCGCTAACATGCTTATTTTCTCTATGCAGATCACACCTTTCTAAAGATGGAAGGCTCGGTGTACAGTAATCGACTATCCCTTCTTCTGAAAAGCAAATCCGACTTCCTAAAGATCAATAAATGTATTACTGACGAGAATCTTCACAAGCACCGCCTTCTGGATATAAGGTTTGGACTTGGCGCGGGTGGCAAACCTTACAAATACGTGCCCCCGGCCGAGGGAGAAGGAACGTCACAGGCAGCAGAGACAACTAAACTTCATAAGAGTCCTTCGCCAATAATTAACCAGGACGACGAAGATTTAAATGTATATAGAGGATATGGGGCCCATGCTGACGAGTCTAAGGAAATCCCAGCCTCTCCGAGGGGTTCCCCCTCAAGGGCCTCTCTCCCGGTTGAACCTGCCGCTCCCGATGATTTAACAGAGGAGCAGTTATTTAAAGAATTGAGCAAGATTCCTATACCCGACGATGTATATACACAGGAAGACTTCGAAGGGGAGCCATTTTTTCCTATCTCTGAGGAAACAACTGTTCGAGTTGAAGAACGAGAGACTACCCAGACGAGCCTAACTTCGGGCCCTGGTCTGTTAGGGGGAATTATATGGGATGCACAAATCACATGCACTGTCTGACCCCACACTTTTATACCAACAGTATTCAAGGTTTTAATATGTACTTGTTTCTTTTGCAGGAAAGATGTCTCGCAAACAATCTTATTCTTATCGCTCTCTTCGTGAAGGCACACCTAGTCTTCATCCAAATCCTGCTCGTAGCGATAGTCGGGGGAGGGACAGTTATCGGCCTCGCGACCCTCCTCAAACTTATCCTACACGATCTTGATCTCCTTCCAGGCATGGTCCCGGGAAACCTCACAGTCGTCCACTGCCACCGGCTGGGGGTAAGCAACTTCCTAGGGACTTAACCCCTCCAAAAAGTATGCCTTCTCACGTCCAATCTTCCAAGAAACAACGCGAGTCAGCGGGCAAAAATAAAGACGAGGGTAAGATTACGAAGAAAGGAAAAGAAGCTCTGGTATCTCCTGACGATCACGACTCTGACAGTCTCATTGCACGAGATGCTATCCATAGTCCCCGAGAATCAGGCTAGATTGGCACGCTTGCGCAAGGACTTCCCAGATATTTTCTTTGAGAGGATGATGTTTGTACCGGATCTTGAGCTGGTCCCTAAGGACTGGGATACTGAGGTGATAGGATATGTGTGTCATGTAGCTAAACAATATTAGGTAATGAAAAAGCACGCCGTTAACCTTTCGATTGCCATTCGTCATCTAGAAACGAACGCGGCCAGATCCAAAGTGAGAATTGAGAATAATGAAAGAGCCAGGAGCAAAATGGAAAAGGAACTGGAGGATGCACAGGCTCAATTGGCTTTTGCTCAGCGAGACGCGGAGAACTACAAGATAGAATTGGAGGAAGCCAGGAAGCGTTTTCATAGCGAGCTGGATTCTAATAGCCAAGAACGATTATCTTTGAAAAAGGAAATAGAGGATCTTAGAATGGCCAATGCTGATTTGAGGGCAGCGCAGAGTCATTTCGATGCTGAAAAGGCTGCTTGGGAGAAGGAGAGGGCAGACTTGAAAAACAGTCTTGCGGCTGCCCAGAAAGAAAAAGAGGTCTTGAGTGACCAACTCGTTCAGGCGGAGGGGCGAGCGGTTCTTGCCGAGACTAATGCTAACAGCATTCTTGAATCTGCTTCCACCACTGCTGACAAGCTTTCCGAAGCCGAAAAAGAAATAGAAGGTTTCGGGGAACTGATATTCGACTTCTTAGGCCAAGTCATCAAAACTCGAGACATTTCTTGGATCCAAGACTATCACGTTACTCTCGCCAACATATGGGATGCAATTGTCGAGGATGAGAAGCAGCGATTGAAGGTCAGTGAGATTGATGAAGGCCAGCTAATGCAGAGGCTCTTGAAAGGAAAAGAACCCGAGGATTTGGAGGAGCGGAGACGCCTAATCCGAGAAGAGGTGGAAAGGGAGAAGACTGAGGCTAAAGGTAAGAGCAAACTTGATGAGGGTTCAAGCTCAGCGGCGGAACTCAAGGCCCCCGAAGTCGAGGAATATAATCCTGACGATCTGTTAATTCCCTTACGCCCAACTCCTCCGGCTGTCGGAGTTTCTGCGGCAAACTTAGATGAAATATCATCTGAAGGTATATCCATATTTTCCCCGTAATTTGCCAAAGCAGTTATGACTTTTCGCCGTTCTGCGGAGCAACCCATTGAGTTACTAACATGTGCCTTTCGCAATACAGGTGATACATTGACCGAGAAAAGGGGAGAAAAAAAAGCAGAAGCAGAGAAAGTTGATATCCCCTTAGGCACTGATGCTGAAATTTCTGAGACTTCAGAGCGAACTGAGGGTGATGAAAAAGTAACTATGGTATCTATGGTACCCAGCACTGATGTTCCTGCAGATGCCGAGGTCATTGCTGCTTTGAAGGACATGGAAGGTGGTCACGGGGACGAAGAGGATGATATTGTTATTACAGACGAAATCAAGGGTGGTGGTGAAACCTTGGCTGATCAACAGGCTGAAGAGGAGAGGCAGTTGCTCCTTATGAAAGGGGAACAGGATCCAGTATATGTGCCCCCTATTTCCGAGATCGATCCCAAAACTGGGTTGGTCATAAGATTTTCCTCCCGATCAATAACTTCACAACTAGCCTCTAAATCCTCTAGCTCTTCGCCAGAGCCTCTTGTTGATAAGAGGAAGAGGAAAAAAGGTGATCATTCGGATGTTGACAAGGAGGAATTGGGGAAGCAGAAGAAGAGCAAGAAGCCAACATAGCCCCCCCCCCCCCAGCATGAGTAGGATGCAGATACTAGTTCATATTTTGTCCTTAGAATTTTTAGGCTTTCCACTGGCCAAAAAATGTAATTTTAGGAATGGTCCTTACTTTTGTTTAGCTATCTCATCTCGTATCCCTGCATCTTAGTAAATAAAAATTTATTTTTGTTACCTTTAAATTAATATGCAATGCAGTGATTCCAAGTTCCTTGCATCTCTATGCAACTTCCTGAGTAGCCAACATAACAGCATGGGGGATGATTCGTCTTGGTCGACCTTGACTTTCATCCTTGTCATGATACGAACAAGAGTTTCCCTTCAAGACAAATTAGTCACATTAAAAAGAGAACTAAACCTGCACGCCTGCAATTTTAATTTATCGCGTTAGCCACATATATTTAAACCAAAACTAATCGAAAATTAATTCATGAATCGCATTAGGAAAATTTTAAGATTTCTGTGCAGAGATGTAATGTGCGTGTATATGCCCCCAATCAATCATTTAATATGATGCCTGGCCAGGGCTTATTAATGATTGATTAGAGTCATGTGTGTTGCCCCCTATAAAAGGTGGGGGGGGGTAAAGATTCTTTTAGCGCTAAATTTCTGACGATTTTATACTTTCCCGATCCTTCAGCGGGTTAGAGTTCGAGTTCGTTCTAGCTCTGCTCTCCGATCCTTCAGCGAGGCAGAAATTCTGGGGGCGCTAAATCTCTAGCGCCTTTTGACTCTCCCGATCCTTCAGCGGGTTAGAGTGGTGGCAAGGCGGTTTTATCATGGTGCACCTTCACGCTTTGCGGACGTCATCTTCGCGTCCTTTATACTCTCTCCTGATTCTGAGGAGTTAGAGTTTGATCATGGGATGATTTACTTTACCGAACCTTGTGGTCCTCGATTATGGTTCCTCTTTCACCACGTGGCAAAATGCATTGGGTGTTCCATTGTTGCTGCATAATGTGTGACAGACTGAGAAAACAATAATAATTTATATTAATCGGGATAAAGCAGATAGGTAATGATGCAGTAAAGGTAAATGACATACGATATTTTATAGTGGTTCAGTCGAATCATGACCTACGTCCACTTTATAATCTTTTGTTCAAGTAACCAGACTATTCTAGGCAAGTCGTGCCTTTTTACATGGTCCTAAAACAAAAGAATGAAACTAACGATTTTACGTCAGGTAAGGCAGCAAATGCTGGGCATTCCACACTCTGGGGATTTCGTCTCCATCTATGGTTGCTAGCTTGAAGGTTCCATTATCAAGTCTTCGCAGGACGGAATATGGTCCTTCCCATTTCGGACCCATATGCTCTGAGCATGGGAAGATACGTTTTAGAACCAAGTCTCCGGGTTCAAAGGTTCGTGCTCGGACTTTCTTGTTGTAATATTGAGCTATCTGCTGCTTATGTCTTAAGGCACGTAAATCGGCTTCGTCCCTCATCTCTTTGATCATACCTAAGGATTCAAGGAGCAACTCATTATTGGTCATCGGGTCATAATAAGTGACTCGGTGAGAAGGTACTTCTAACTCGACCGGGATGACCGCTTCAGTTCCGAAGGCGAGGGAAAACGACGTATGGCCTGTTGCCGATTTATAGGTCGTTCTATAAGCCCATAGTGCCAGAGGCAATTCATCGACCCACATGGCCTTGGCCCGCTTCAATCTCTTCTTCAGGATAGATTTAATCGTTTTATTTGCGGCCTCCACTTGGCCGTTTGCCTGCGGATATGCCACGGAGGTGTATCTTTTCTCAATGTGGTATTTCTGGCAAAAATCTCTGAACTCGGTGCTGTCAAACTGAGTTCCATTATCCGTTATGATGATTCTTGGGATTCCAAATCGGCATATAATGTTTCTAACAACGAAGCTGATTACTCGCTTGGTTGTTATTGTGGTTAATGGTTCTGCTTCTACCCATTTGGTAAAATAATTCACGGCTACGATAGCGAATTTTGCTCCGCCCTTCGCTATGGTGAGGCTTCCAATCATATCGATTCCCCACATAGCGAAAGGACAAGGACTCGTCACCATCTTCAGCTGGCTTAATGGGGCCCTATGAATCTTAGAAAATCTCTGGCAGGCGTCACAACGCCGCGCGTATTTGGCCGCATCCTTATTTACGGTTGGCAAGAAATAACCATATCGTATTATTTTCTTTGCCAATGTTTAGCCTCCCATGTGATCTCCACAATCATCCTCATGTACTTCTTGCAATACGCGTTGAATATCGCCGTGGGAAATACACCGGAGGAGGGGCATCGAAAACCCTTGTTATACAGGACTCCCTCATGCAACACATACTGAGAGGCCTTCCGAATTATTGCGCGCCTCTCACTTTTCTTCGCAGGGAGCGTTCCATACATTAGGAAAATCTTCAAAGGGGTCATCCATGACTCCCTTTTAGGCTCAACATCTAGTACCAGATCAACTTCCATCTGATCTATACTAGGTGACTGTAAGACTTCCATCGGGACCAATTCTGTGTTTTCAGGACTTATCAGAACTGGCCATTTTAGCCAATTTATCTGCTTTTTGGTTCTCTGTTCGAGGAATGTAGGATATGGTGTGATGGTCAAAATCACCCATCAACTTTTTCACTTTTTCTAAATATGATACAAGCCTAGGATTTTTGGCCGGGAATTTTCCTATGACCTGGTTCACAACTATTTTGGAGTCATAAAAGATGTCTAACTTCGTAATCTTCAACTCCTTTTCTAGTTTCAAACCAGCAATCAGGGCTTCGTATTCTGAGTCGTTGTCAGTGGCGCGGAACTCCAATCTGAGAGCATAGTATATCAGCCGTTGTTCTGGAGTTTCGAGCACTACTCCGGCACCAGATCGTCTATCGTTCTTTGCTCCGTCAGTGAACAACTTCCAGGCACTGGGGTCGAGGAGTAGCCTCGGCGGATCGACTTCTTCGCTTATTGTGTCATCTTCTGCGATGGTAAACTCTGCTATGAAGTCTGCCAGCACTTGCCCCCTTATTGATCGCCGGGTTTGAAAATTCAAATCGAACTGACTTAGTTCAATGTTCCACTTAAGTAATCATCCCGAAGTCTCTGGCCTTTGAAGAACTTGTCTTAACGGGTGATCAGTTTATATAGTAATCGGGTGAGCTTGAAAATAGTGGCGAAGCTTCCTCGATGTAATCAACAAACTGTACGCAAGCTTTTCTATCCTTGGATAATTTCGTTCAGCTGCCGCCAACTTCTTACTAACATAATATACTGGTCTTTGCACCTTATCATCTTCTCTAACCAAAGCCGAACTGACCGCATTGGATGACACCGCCAAATATACGAATAATTCTTCATGATCTATGGGTTTAGACAGAATTGGGTTTTTTTCTAAATGACTCAAGAGATTCTGGAATGCTTCAACACAATCAGGGGTCCATTCGAAGTTGCGCTTTCCTCGCTTTATTAATTCAAAAAATGGGATACATTTATCTGTGGCTTTGGAGATAAATCTGCTCAATGCCGCTACTTTCCCTGCGAGTCTTTGCACATCTTTAATCTGTCTAGGTTTCTGAATATTCGGGATTGCTGCGATCTGATCTGGGTTAATCTCGATCCCACGCGAATTGACGATAAACCCTAAAAAAATTCCCGATGCTACCCCAAATGAACATTTCAAAGGGTTCAATTTCATTCCATACTTATGGAGAATTTCAAACATTTCTGCTAAATCGGTAGCATGGTCGGATGATTGTTTGGATTTCACTAACATGTCATCGACATACACCTCCATCGTCTTCCCAATCTGGTTATAAAACATTCTATTAACCAATCGCTGATATGTAGCACCGGCGTTCTTCAAGCCAAAAGGCATCACTACATAGCAATACAATCCTAAATCTGTAATGAAGCTTGTATGTTCTTGATCGGGGATGTGCATAGGGATCTGATTGTATCCCGAATAAGCATCCATGAAGGAGAAGAGTTCATGGCCAGCTGTCAAATCCACCAGCTGGTCAATTCTTGGCAACGGAAAACTGTCCTTTGGGCAAGCTTTATTCAGGTCCGAGAAATCAATACAGGTGCGCCACTTTCCATTAGCCTTTTTTTTACCAAGACTAGGTTGGAAATCCAATCTGGATACGTTGAGTCACTGATGAACCCATTACTCCTCAATTTCTCAACTTCCTCTTTCAAAGCAGCCGACCTCTCCGGGCCAAGCATTCGCCTTTTCTGTTTGACAGGAGGATGCTTCGGGTTGATGCTTAGCGAATGATTCATGATCGAAGGAGATATCCCACACATGTACGAGTGGGTCCAAGCGAATACATCTAAATTGGCTTTTAAAAAATCTGTTAGCTCTCTGGCTCGAATAGGGTCTAACTGGGATCCAATCCTCAGGACCTTCTCTGGGTCTCCATCATCGATTAGAATATCCACAGTTGTCTCATTGGGAGTCACCATTCTGCGCCCAGGCTCTTCGTCCTCTCTGGGATCTATGTCATCGGGCAGTTCTCTGGGCGACTCTCCCATGGTTATTTTCTTTAGTTGCTATAACGTTTCCTCCCTTGCCGGGGAGGAAGCGCCTTTAGTTTCTACAACTTTTCCTTTACGGAGCATCTTCAACTCTACAATGTAGCATGCTCGAGCCACAACTTGATCTCCTCTTATTGTACCTATACCAGCTTCAGTTAGGAACTTCATTAATAAACACCAAGGGGTTATACAAGCTTTGAACTTTGCTAAGGCCGATCGGCCTAGAAATGCGTTATATGGTTATTCGACGTGCAGAACCACAAAAGGGAGGATTCTTACTCTCTGGCGTTCCCCTTCCCTAAGGGTTACCGATAGCTCTACATATCCCATTGGAGCAGTGGATGCTCCATTGAATCCACGTATCCACCCTTCGCAAGTTTTTAAGTCCTTCGGCTCAAGTTTCATCTGGTCAAACGTTTTCTTGAACAAAATGTTGACCGAGCTTCCGTTATCTACCAGAACTTTATGGGCTATGGTTGGACCAATTGCGGCTGTGATTACTAATGGGTCTTCAGTTGGGGAGTGAACACAGATGCCATCCCTGTCATGAAATATGATGTCATCGGCCATTGTCTTCTGTTGTTTGGCTGGAGCAATGTCCTCAGGGCTACTGCCTTCTCCTGCCATGAGTGGTTGTTTATCTGCGTTGACATACTGGTCCATTTCCCTAAATCTATGCCCGGCCAAATAAACCCTCCTACTATAGTGTTAATGACAATGTTCTTCCCTTTTTGCTAAGCAGTCAGCCGGGGAGTAGGCTGGCTCTAATTCTGGTTCTGGTTTTGATTTTGGTTTGGGGCAGATGCGGCTTGTCCCCTGTCTCTAGGTGTGACCCTGTACTCATCGAGTTTTCCTTCTTGGAGAAGCCTCTCGACCAGGTCTCTCAGATGACGGCATTCATTTGTGGAATGACCATGGATTTGGTGAAACAGACAGAACTTTCCGGTTTCACGCTCTTTGTCTGTCGACTCTCTCGGAGGAGGCCTTTTATATGGAAGGACGTTATAGGTGTCCAGGAAGATATTTTCCAATGTATCATTTAATGGTGTGAAACTCTCAAATGGCCAGGGTCAGTATCTTCTTTGGGAATCATTTCCTCAGTTTGTCTTCCGATTGTTGCTATTATTGTTTCCCGGTTGGCGACCATTTCCTTGATTTTTATTTCCAACATTGACTTCAACCTTTCCTGAGCTATCTCCTGTCTGCTTGATGGCCACATTGCTCTGGATATCTTCCTTATTAGTGGCCTTCCTCTTTCGATTAGCATATATCTCTTCCTGTCGTAAACGGACATTAGCTTTTTCATAAAATATTTCTCTGGTCGGAGGTGGTTTGCCGGCTAAATATCTTCCAAACTCGGTATCCTTATCGACGCCATCAATTAAGGCCATTAACACAGTTTGCTCATGTGGATCTTTAACTTCTGTGACTGCTAAATTAAAACGATCCAACTACGACCTTAAGCTTTCGTCTGGTCACTGCTTAATAAGAGATAGCTCGATCACATTCTTAGATCTCTGAGCGTGAAGTCGGAATTGGTTCAGGAACTTCTCACTCAATTCCCTGAAACTGGATATCGACCGGGCTGGCAAGTAGGTAAACCACACTAATGCCATATCTTCTAGAAATATAGGGAATGCCTTACACTTTATCTCGTCTGTAGCTGCGGCGACGTTCATGGACCAGGAGTATCGCATCAGATGCTGGATTGGGTCAGATTTGCCCGCATAGCGATTCATAGTCGGCATATTAAAACGTCTCGGGAATGTGACCTCCAATATATCATCGGTAAAAGGCGTATGACTACGATATATGCCCCAATCTTCATCCCTGTACCCTCGGCTAGCTATTATGTTTTCCCTGATCATTGCTTCAACATTTTCCCGGGTCAAGGTGGACTCAGGATCGGCACTTCTTGCCCGATGGGCTTCTTCAGCATTCCTTTGACGTGCAGCTACAATGTCTGGAATTCGGGCGGAGCTTCCTTGCCCCCTGTTGCCAAGGTCAACTGCGCGACGAGCGGGGGGATTGGGTCGATTCTGAGCAGGGTCAACCACGTTTCCATTCCTCAGTGGTAAAACAGGTTCATTCAAGTTACTATTGCTAGTTCCCTGATTAAACATTTCTTCTTCCCGAGATCGAAGTTGCTCTATGTTCTCAGCTCTTTCTAGCGAAGTCCAACGTCGATTTCTCCGGGGCTCCTCAGACGAGGATGTGTGTTCTGGGGAAGCAAGAAGGGTTAGTGAGGAAACCCTCTGCCTTATGAGTTCGTCAATTCGCCTGTCCATAGCAGTCAAATTCTATCGCAATACTGAACTCTCTTGCCGCTGAGCGACTAGTTCTTCAAAAAGTTTATCGTACATGTCAAGCATACGAGACAGGTCTCCCTCAGTAGCAGGTGCATACGGGTCAAACTGATCATCATCAACTTCTTCTCTTATGCGCAGAAGACCCGTACCAGGTCGAGCAGAGGTACTAGCATGAGCAAAGCGGGACATAGGTTCCTTCCCAGGTCGAGTGGTGGTCCGCTTATCGGATCGGTTCGCCCCCTACTGTCGATGGCTTGTTGCGCCCCCCTGGGATCGGGTCGTGGTGATAGGTGCAGGTGGGTTCGTGGCGAGGTCACGCGATCTAGTGGCCACCCTTTCAGCAGATTGATTCGTGGCTCCTCCATCGATCACGGTCCCCCCCTGCGCAACGCGATCCGCGGGCTCTTCCTCAAACTGCTCGTGCACACCCTCTTCAATCGCCTCATTGGTAGCCTCTTCGGCCTGCGATGCTCGTGCATCTTTAGACTTCTTTCCAGCTATGATATTTGAATTTCACTGAAATATTCAAAAACCGAAATAGTGGGGTTTTGGACTGTCTTCTTCGGACTTGAGTATCCAAACGACGGAACAACAATCCAATGTGCTAAAAATTCGTTCTCTGTGAAAGCACCAAAATGTTAGATACAAAATTAGGTCTAACACCCAAGTTATTCTGATTTACGAAGAATTATAACTACAATATGAAGAAAAAGCAGGAAAAGACGCGAAATTTATAGTGTTTCGGCGTTAACGAGCCTACGTCCACTTTATATGTAGTTGATTATATGCTGAATGCAAGTACAATCAAATGGTTTCATTCAATCTCGCTCTAACAATTATGATTCTCTCAATAATTTCAGGATAACTCTAAATAAAAACAATGGAGCTATGATAATGGGGGAGTCAGATCTCTCAATTGCTAAAGACCCTACAAAATGTCAAGTTCTGGGCTATTTATAGCTGATTTCTTCAGACGGATCGCGGTCATACGTGGCACACATCCCGAGGACCTGGCACTGGTTCATATCTTGATGGAGAATTGGTCAATATGACAGTTGTGGACAGGTGTCGCGAGATCCTGGATTATCGGATCGTCGAAGAGTTGGTCATAACCTTCATTTTCTGGCTCCTGGAGCTCGGATCGGATTGGGCTAGCATGCATGGATCGGGTCGAGTAGGGGTGAGGCGACCCGATAGGGCGTGGTGATCCGATAGTGTGAAATGACCACGATCTGGTTTTCATGGACTAGAGGCGTAAAGCTTTGTACTTTCTTCTTGTGTGTGAACCTTGGTGGCTTGGTCAAAAAGCTAGCCAACAGTTTAATTCATATACAAATTATATTTTTGGTTATTTATAACCATTCCAATTTTACAATCTTATTTGATTATAATATTAACATCCAACACATCCATATAATATAATAATTTCAGAAAATTATTTCTTCTATATCAGAATAGACTTTTGGATAAAATTATTTCATTTATCCATTTTTAAAGCAATACCATGTCGAACTGCTCTGCTCAAGTGTTTAAAATTTCCTATCGACTTTGTGGCGTCCCACGATTCGATCAGAATTAATAAACCACTCAACAGACTAGCCAACACAATATAAAATAATTTTTTATATCAATTGACAAGTACGCTCTCTCGTGTATACACACTCAACTCATTCTAGTGTACTGCTGACCCTATCTCTAATGAGCACAACCCTACCAAAGCCTAGGTATTCGCTCAACCTAGATCTGATACCAACTTTAACGGCCTGCAAATCCGTACTATCTGAGTTGACTAATAACACCACACGTCTAACCCAAATTGCACAAAAATACGAATCATTAATAGAAAGAAGTTAGAGGATGAGAAACAGAAAGAAAGAAATATTAGTATAGAAGAAAACGAAGATCACAAACTCACAGTGGAACGAATAAAATATATTAGGTAACATAAACTTTGAAATACAATTCGGTAACTTTATATACATACCGTCATCAGATCACAACAGTTATTTCTGGAATAGTTATAAACACCTGTTTCCAAATACAAACATGGTACACAGCGGAATATATGATAGTCTATAGCTAACTGGTGAAGCCTTCTGCTTCAAACCCCTCCAAGTGAATCTGTAAAATCCCGACTACTTGACTGCCCGTACGAATTTGGGCACCCAAGAGTTTAGGGAAAAAAAATAAACTCTGGGTCAGTCATGGGACTGGTGAGTAAAATCCAACCATTTGTTTTAACTTTCAAAATCCTTTCGAAAGAAAGGATAATAATAAGACCAGAACACACATAAACATGGACGGTTTTTACCTTGCTATAACCCAAAACACTTTGATACGAAAATCCAGTGATATTATAATAGTGCCCAAATCAAATAAATAACAATCTAGCGGAACGCTTGCATCTCACGCTCCATATATAATATAAAATAAAAAACCACAGGGTGCTTATTGGAGATTGGATTCCGACTATGACAAGGTATGGAACCACCTTCTGATAGTGTATTTCTAGAGAGGAATACACTGGGTTCAACAAGAACGTCTTGCCACCCGGCCCAGACATGACCGACCACTCATTTTACTTGAGTGTATCGAATGTATATCACCAACGGTTAGGATCAGCAACTGTTTCCCGAATGAGACAGCATCGATAGATTAAAGAAGTAAAAGGAATTTTTCTAGATAGGTGATTATACACCCTAATGGGAGCCGCATAGCCTTGCTGCCTGCCCGATTTTTGTCATTTCCAGGTTGTTGAGGCCCGAGGCTACGATTACTTATCATTCATTATTAGCACAATCACTTTGAATGCCATATTGTCAGATCCGTTAATCACTAATTGATTTGCACAAATATATTCTGGATATTATGCTAAGAGAATAAACTCATCACCATCATATATATTTATACAGACCAAGATATACGATCACTGGAAATACTCTGTCAGACATTCGTCCATATACGTTCGTTCTGGGATTGAATGAAACCGATGGAACAATTTCTATAAATAGAAAAAAGTCCTTGCACTTTACTCCGTCTTCGATTATCTTCATATAATATGATTCGCAATGCTACTGCCAATACGGAGTGGTTCTCGGATAATAATCCAATTGGCCTCTCCATATTGACAATGATATTGGCAAATACTTCGATAGTCAGTTATTTAACTATCGAAGAAAACAAACATTCATTCAAAGCATCAAACGAATCACCGGGCCCCTTAATTAATGTTTTATTAATTAAATCACTTCTCCACTTCCTTATCACTATTCATTAACACGATAATTTCGATAATCATCTTGACCTCTTACGCTATTGGAAAAAAAACATTTCTAAATATCAACTTCTTTTATTTTCTATATTTAGAAAATAACTTTTATTTGCAGTTTGAAACATTCCAATTACTTATCTCTTGCACAACCATTTAGTTATTTCTATACTCAGGAAATATTTATTATTATATTTCCAAATTCCACTTATTTGGGTTAAAACAAATGTTGTGTAAAACATGATTGCAACAACTTAAAATACTGCATTCAACCAACTCTTATTCAAATATTTCTCTTCGAGACTGGATCCTGCTATTTATCGGTTAAAAATGAAATCAATCAAGTTGGGGTATAACTACCTCTTAGAACTTGAATGAAAACATCCTTAACTTCAAAACAGACAAGACCACTTATCTTAAATCATCAACACCATAAAAACCACTTATTCATTTTTAAAACGTATATATATATATTTCTCTTTCTATTACCAGATTTTCGATTTCCTTTTTGTTTATAATATTCTATTTTTAAGTTCGTTTCCTGACCGAATTCTATATATACATTGATAAATAGATTTCTAATTATCAAATTATCTTTAATATATTCTAACTCCTTTAATTTCCGGAAAATTTCGCCATAGCCTTCTTTGTAACACCCTGTATTTTCTGAGAATATTAAAATAACAAATTAAAGAATAATGTTTAGCATTTTTCAAAGGTTTGTAAGCAAAAGACTTAGTAGCTCATTTGGTTGGAACACATGACTTGCATACATGGGGTACAGAGTTCGATCCCTGCCAGCGACATATTTTTGTTTTTGGGGAATGGCTAAAAAGCGGCTTAGTGTGAACGCGGTTCAAAAAGTAGTTTAGTGAGAAAATGGTTAATTAGGCAGATAGAAATATATATATATATATAGATATATATATATATAAAAATAAAATAAAATTCAACCTAAAATTTAAGAAAAAAATTCAAAACAGCGGAAGCGGGAAGGCAAAACACCAAACCGACCTATTTTATGGGTCGACCCGAGACCCGCTGGGTCGACCCCAGGGTCAACTCAGTAGGTTTGGAATTGGTCCCGTCGGCCCTAAATGGTCTATGACGAAATTTTATGTTTTAGGGCTTAGGTGGCGATTTCTGGTTGGTCTCTTGACATCATTTCTTGGTTTCTAAGGCCTAGATGGATTCTAGAGTGATCTGACGACTGTAAATAAATCTAACTCCTATATAAACACTCCAAAGCCTCTTTCTAAAACCTAAATAAAATTGGAACCGTAGCCGTCATGCCGTTGGAGTAGCTCATCTTTTCTTGAAGCTTAGGAAATTACAAATCAAAGATTTAAACAACAACAAACACACTATCTTCATCTCCAATCCAATTCATTGTGAGTATGATTTCATTAACAAGATAATTCTTAATTTAATTGTGATATGCTTATCTTTGGATTATGAGAATATGGTTGTGATTCATATGACTTGCTAGTTTGTATTATTTATGATGTAAACGTATAACAAGTTGTTAATCTATGTTAGTAGGTTATTCCTTATGCTTAATCATACAAGTATAACTTGATTATGCTATGACATTAGAATTTTATTCAATTGAGATGATAGTCACATGCAAGTTCATTTGTGGATTATACGTAAATTTGTAAATGAATCTTATGCAAGTTTTGGGATGTTAAATCATAAGCTATATATATGAATTTTATGCAAGTTTTGGGATGTTAAACCATATGGTATATATATGAATCTTATGCAAGTTTTGGGATGTTAAATCATATGCTATATATATGAATTTTCTGCAAGTTTTGGGACATTAAATCATATGTTATATATATGAATCTTATGCAAGTTTTGGGATGTTAAATCATATGTTATATATATGAATCTTATGCAAGTTTTGGGATGTTAAATCATATGTTATATATATATGAATTTTATGCAAGTTTTGGGATGTTTAACCATGTGTTATATATATATATATATATATATATATATATATATATATATATATATATATGAATCCTATGCAAGTTTTGGGATGTTAAATCATATGTAAATTTATGAATCTTATGCAAGTTGTAGGTGGAATATATATAGGTTCATATGTGAATTATGGAGATACAAATGCTAGTTTATATGTAAACATGTGACCTTAATTTACATGCTTAGATCCATATTCAAGTCCACATCTTTTTATATCTATATGCAAGTTCATATCTTTTTAAATCCATATGCAAGTTTACACCTTTAAGTCTAGAACTATGACATACATAGTTTATGCAACTTTACACTTTTATGTTGGATCTATGACATACATAGTTTATGCAAGTTTACACCTTTATGTTGGAACTATGACATACATAGTTTATGCAAGTTTGTGACAATTACCTATGCTAGCTTGGGTGAAAAACTATATTCATACATGCAAGTTCATGCCTTTTAGATCTATGATTTTAGTCCCTTGGCAATACAAAGTCTATGCAAGTTATGTTGTAATTCTTAATTGCAAGTTAGATGCAAGTTAGATCTATTTTGTGTGTTGTGCAAATTTGTGATGTTTTCCCCTTTTATGTGTTAGACTATTTACTAGTCTAATATATATATATATATATATATATATATATATATCATGTTAAGCGAACAAACGATGCGGGGATAATGGGGGAATATTAAATATACACATATTGTGAATTGGCATGTAATGGTCTTAAAAGGCATATAATTAATTGGAGACACTAATTGGTATAATTTGCATAATGAAATCAGTGTAAATTGCCTTAAAGGCATAAAATTTAATTAAGGCATTAATTGGTAATTAATGTGCAGTAATGGACATAATTTAAGTGACAATTATGGACATAAGCCTTAAAAAAGGCATGTAATTAATTGGTGATGTTAATTGGTATAATTTATATACCATAAATAGATGAACATAATTTAGGTGACAAATTATGGACATAAGTAAATTTGGAATTTACTGACAAATTTGAATAGGGATAATTAATCCAAATTTGGGGTGAAAAGATTATGTATAATAATCAATGCCTAAGACACGAGGTTGGACTCATTTGTGGTGTAAGACTGCCCGGACCCGCCCGGCAAATCCAGCAGCCACAATTGGTAGCCCAATGTGAGAGGTCAAAGGCCCAAATTAAATGCGTAACAGTTGTATGGACACGAGGTTAGGCTCGTTTGTGGTGTAAACTGCCCGGACCCGCCCGGCAAATCCAGTAGCCGCAAATGCCAGCCTAATGTCAGAGGTCCTACAAAGGTTACGGTAGTAATAAATTAAGTAACACTTAACCAAAGTAAACATGTAGTGGGACATGGGGGTTAAGTGGGTGACATGTGGGTGACATGAGGAAATACGATTAGTAGCACTTAACCAAGATAAACGTGTAAGTAGGACATAGGGGTTAAGTGGGTGCCTTGGGTGGCATGTGGAAATACGAATAGAAACACTTAACCAAATTTAAACATGTAAGTGGACATGAATAAGAAGGGGTCAAGTGGGATGTATTAGTAGGGACCAAGCTTAGGTTGAAAGCTTGTGTCAAGTAATGGGGGCCCGTTTCAAACCAGTAACCCATAAGTATCTTTGTGAGCTCGACCCAAGTCGAGGACGGGACACGCTTACTGGGCTTGACTATAAGAGGCCAAAACGGGTTAGCTGTGGCAATGGAAGTCCAACGGGGTCATGTGTGTGCGTGGGCCCGGGCTGGTAGGTAAGACGTTGTTGCATTGTGTAGGAATAAGCCGTGCATCTTTTGTTGTATCGGGTTTCCACTTTGGGAAATGATACATCCCACTGTGGGACCAACACGGGTATCTACGAGTTAGGGAGCCGATCGAATGGGGAAGGTAGTGGTTACGACTAGTGGAGATAGGAGCAGGCAACACCTATGACAGCAGCTAGGAGTACAACTACCATATTATAAATATTGTAATTAAAATGGGGTGGGTAGTAGGTGCAACTAGTGGAGATAGGGGCAGGCGGCGCCTATGACAGCAACTAGGGGTACACGAAACTACCATTATCACATCTGTTATGTTCAGTAGGCGAGATCAACTTTTAGAGTGACTAGTATTGTTGCAGTTAGTATTAGTTCGGTATAACTTAGTAATTACCCTTAAGTATGTTGAAGCGCGACTTAATATTATCTTATTCCTCCTGTTTGACTCTGTCATTTGTTTCACAGTCATACCTTATCTTCCAGTTATAGCTTATCCTAGTTACTTTAAAAGTTATATTGTTAAAGTTATCATCTCGCCAGACTTTATGTCTGACCCCCTTTGTTTTCTCCTCTTTTCTTCCTTCCCCTCCCCCTCAGGTTCTCAGGGTGGGACTAGCACTAGTGGAACTTGACTTGGATCTTTTCGGAAGTACTTGGATTGCTGAAGTGAAGTTCAGCTTATCTTTTATCTTGGGTATTGTAGTTGGGATAATGCTTTTTATTTTTATATACTCTAATTTTGTCAAGATGGATATTTTGTACTTGACTCTAGTCTTTGGTTTTGATGATGTAACCAAACATATTTACCTTCTACTGCAATAAATAAAGTTTTAAATTTTCAAGTACTGCTTTATATCTGTCTTGTTATGATTTTCTGTTCTATATTCACTTAAAATGATCCATGGAAGTTAATGCATTCCCTTTGTGAGTGACAATAATGGACGTGGGGGTGTTACATCCTTTGTACCGGTCGATAGTTCAAACCTCAATTCGCCTCTCTAGGCTCTTTCCATTCAAAAAGAAAATCAAAAAGCCAAGTAGCTTGCCGATTCGGCGCATAAAATCTCATATGGAATTTAAACATGTACCTTATTGTCGGGCACTCATTTATAATCTTCATACACTTCATTCTATACCTGTCTAACCCATATCCGTCCATTTACATTTTATTCCAACTCAATCTAGCCATTTTAATTCAATTCACTAATTAATTCTCTAATTAGCTCTTTTGCCTGTTCCACTTTTTGTTTGAACATATCATTTCAATTACAAATATATACTTGCTTATAAACCCATTTGAATTCCATTTTCAATTCAATTTTCAATTCAATTTCCATATTCGATTTCGAATATGAAATACAAACCCCATTCACTTATCCATTGTCCAATTCAACCCAAAAGGTTCATTAACTAATTTTTCTTCTAATTAGTTAATTCTATTCAATATTTAAAATCTGATTTTTGTTTCAAAAATCATTTTATTTACACAACTTGAGTTCGTATTTATTTTACAACTCAAATCCGGATTTTTCTAATGGAAATTCGGATTTTATTTACTTAAAATCCTTATATTTATTTATATAAACCGTTATGGTTTTTAAACGATTTTGGCGATGTTTTCCTGAAAATTTGATTTTGACATAACTCAAAATTTATCAGACGAAATCTAGATTTTTCTCTTCCATTAGAAAACTATTATTCAACCGGTCCTGAAGATTCTTGTTCCAAAGAATTCTGACTTAAATTGAGCTCCATATACTCAATTGAAGTTCGAAACACCCATTTACGAACTGCCGCGCTGCGACGAGTTCGTTTTAATTATATTTTTATATATAAACTTTTAAACTTCGTTTAAAATAAATTCAACTCCATTCTAATATACTTTAATATATATCAAACCAATTTTCCTAATTCAACTCAATAATTCTGATTATCTATAATCGTTGATTTTTCCTTACTTGGTTATACATTTATTTATACTCGTTTTTTATTTTAAATTCCAATTATAACTCCTTTGGATTTTCTCAATTCAGTTTATATTCTAAATCCCGGAATATAATCAATTATTCTATTTTCAACGCATTTTTTCCAATTTCACTTTTTAAATTTTTTCTTGAATTTAAACTTCTAAATTATCCAATGATAATTTATTTCCCCATTTTTATAAACATTATTTATAAATTAATTTTCTTGTTTAAAAATTAAAACAAGCTTTCCTTTCAAATACTATTTGAAACCCAACCCCTTTTATATTCCGAATTTCGAAATAAAAACTGTCATTTCCTTTTTTTCGAAATGATTTCAATTTATACTTTTAAATTCATATTTGAATTTAATATTTCAAATTATCTCTTGATAATTAATTCATCATATTTATAAACATCGTTTATAAATTTACTTGTTTCATATATTTAAACAAGTCTATTTCGAAATCTATTTAAAAACAAAATCTTATTTTGGAACTTTCTATTTATAATAACTTATATATATAACACCCAATTTATTTTCATATTCAATTTAACTTCTATTTAAATAAATTCGAATTAATCGAATTCAAATCATAAATCCTTACGGATTTATTTTAGTTTAATTTATATTCTGAACATCGGAATAAATTCCATCGTTTAATTCTTAAAACGATTTCCCCATTTATATTTTTAAATTCACATTTGAATATAAATATTCAAATTATCCAATGATAATTTTTCCACCTTATTTATAAACACTGCTTATAAATTCATTTCAATTCTCTGCATTATTCAATTAAAATCGTTCCATTTTATTTATAAACACCGTTTATAAATTTTACTACAATTTCCTGTATTATTTAGTTTATAAATGTAATACTTGTTTTATTTATTTTCAAAACAAGTAAATATCTTTAGCCCATTCTAAATTCAAATTCTATTTTTTTTTAAAAATAGAATTTTCCTCTTTAAATCTCAAAATCCTCTTTAAGATATTTTTATAAATTTCTATTTAGGCCCAGTGATATTTCAAACATCCAAAATAACAAATTATCAAATCATGGGTTTTTCTGACATATCATATAAGATAACATATATGAAACTAAACAAATGATAATATTTTTGAGGAAGCCAGTTGAATTCCTCCAACCTGTTTTTTCGTGCATCCACAGACGTTAGCCAACATAAATAATACCCATCCTGCTTCGAGGCAGGATATCGCGGTATAGAAGGTCATCCACTATCTTAGCTTGGGGCGTATAGGGTCATCCGCTAATGATATTGCAGGCATCCGCTACTGGTATTGTGGGAATCCAATCACCAATATATATAATAGCCAAGCCTAAATAACTAATATATAATAGCCACGAAAATATTTAAATGCATCCAAAACTCAATAAACAACCAACAATTTATTTTAAATGCTAAAATAAGTTAATGAGTGAGATTTACTTACCGTGATCTTTATTTGAAGCTCGCTTTAGTTTTAAAATTCATCGCTGATCCCGAAAAAATCTCTAATCATTCCAGCTCATATAATTTGACGATACGCTTCCAATGCACATAGTTTACTCAAATCTGATATCGTATGAGATACATGCATTTGTTAAAAGTTCTGAATATAATTAAACCATATCAACTAAATTAATAGTTAATTAATTACTCAATTGCCGTTTTAATATACGCCTAAAACTTCTTCCTTATTATATTAAACAGTCCTTGTTATCGTACACTGTCACTACGGCGAACATTAAAACATTGAATATTTATTTAGTTAAATGTTATTAAATAAATTTAATTAAAAAAATTCCTTTTAACAGTATACAAATTTAGTTTTCACTAGTATACTAATATATATTTTTAAACACATTCTAAAATTAACAACTTAAATAATTAAATTTTAGATCACCTTATTCATGTGATTTCCAACAAATGTCCGTCTGAAACCCTGCAAACCCCCTTTACGAGCATACTGCAAACCACACGTACAATTGTGTCTCCGAATTCCATCGCCATATCACTGTAATCCCAAATAAGAATCATGTCTTCCAGATTCAGGCAAATCCATCACCATCCATTTCAATCCACTCCCATTTCTTTAATCTCCCCAAAAACACAATTCGTACCCTAATAACAAACCCAGTTTGCACCTTTTAGTCTCAGCATTTCTCAACATCATCTATAAACTCTTCACCGGTTCGAGCTCTTGCTGACCAAAAACTGAATAGCCTAAAATCGATCTGCTCTAGGCAATATTGCAACCCCTAGAATAAGGCTCTGACTTCTTCCCCATAAGTTCGATCCCCTCCCAATCGAACGCTAACTGAAGCCGCGTCGAAACTGTTGATCTCCCAACAACAATCGCACACCCTCGCTTCCCTAATCAACACGTAAAACAACCCTAAAACAATATCACAGCTTCGCTTGCTTGCTCGAGATGAAGATCGAGCTTTGTCAAACCCCCTCCCAAATCGAACGCGACTTCCCATGCTTCAAAGATCGAATTATGGGCCATGCGATGATCGAGTTTATTTCGAATAACTTTCCCCTTTTTTCTAATAATATCAAACGGAAATGGTTGGAAAGGGGAGAAAAAAAGAATTCGATTTCATGTAATGAAAAGGGGAGTGGCTTCTACTGTTATTCTTCGAAGGAAACAAATGAATGGGTTTTTCTTCTTTTCATTAACGAAGCTCGCTCGATTTTGTTTCCACAGAAGAATAAAGTGAAGGATGCTACGTGATTTATATAGATGAATAGACTTAGGTATTTAGAAACTACAGTATAGTAATGTGATTTGATTTTGTTTTGACTTTGATTTGATCTCGTATTTATTACGATTCGATATAAAGCGATTTTTATTCTTTTTAGATGGATATCAATTTGATTTTAAGAGATTTTTATCCTTTCTAAATGGATCCTGATTTGATTTCGAACCTATCCATAATCAAATATCTCGGGGTTCACAATTAAAAATCGGGAACCGCTATTTTAGCATACCGACCGTCGTTCCAATGTACTAACGGTGTTCTGAGGTTAACAGAATATATTCTAAAATTAATATAATTTAAATTTAAACAAATAGTTTTTCAATAATAAATTATTATTGTCATGTATACTCAAATAGAATTCACACCGGTCATCTGGATTGTTTTGATTCAGTTCTTAACTCCGATTTCAATTATATTTCGAATTACAATAATTCGATATATTCTAAATTAAATTATATTTGATTATTAAATCAATAACTCATTATAAAAATTAATTTATATTATGAACTAAATATTTAAACAAATATTAAATATTTAAAATTAACAGACCAAAAATCCGGGTCGTTACATAGTATGACCAAAAATGTGATACGGAGATAAAACGTTTATGCATATGTTTTTGAAGCCTTTATGTCAGAACATGGTTGGTTATTTAATCGAGAGTGGACCCCCAATTACATAGTTTATATATATATATTCATTCGCTCATCCTTTATTATTTAATGCCTCACTATATATGACAGATAGGGTGGATTCTCCCTGATCACTTAAGATCCTAGGCGAACCTGTTGGTCACTTAATACTTCTCGATGTTTTATTAAACATTAACATAAACTAGAGGGCACTAGCTACGGGGACCTACTAGTTAAGCCTTCTATCATTCACGCATATGCCCTTACCCCGCGTAAGGAGAGAGATGGTATCTTATTGCTCGCTATACTATCTAGCTGACCTTATTGGATAATCTCCTTAGTCGCTTACTACTTCCTGTAGGACAGGTGGCCATATCTGACATTTTTTAAGTTTCCAAATTTGGGTAAGCCCCACACACACGCCATTTAAGACCCTTAAATTGAAAGACTTACTCCTAGGTGGACTCCTCAACATAAGCCACTTAAAACCCAATAAAGCGGACTATACGCGAAGATTATTAAACCCGTACACAATTATCCTTTAATATCTCTTCTTATGAGAATGAAGTGGGCTACTTTATTGAGTCGTTCCATTTTTAGTTCCACTTTACGAAAATATTGTACGTACATGATTAACTGTCGTCATGGGTTCCTATGGTAAATAGTGTTTGTGACACCCCGTATTTTTAAGATAATAAAATAAGGATTACTAAATTAAATATTTAGAATTAAGTAAAACGGACCGCACCATTGCGTCCGTCTCGAAATTCTAGTCCAAATCAATACCTGGTTTGCATAAAATGGTCATCGTATGAAGAAGTTATGGGCAGTAGAAGTTTGTATACATATAAGGAGCTTATATGTATATATATTAAATAAATATATCCCAAAAATTCAAAAACCAGTTCAAAAATCAAAATCGTGGGGGGAGGGGGAGTTCAGAGAGAAAATGGACCGTTGGGGGTCGACCCATCAACAGAGGGTCGACCCACCCAAAAGAGGGTCGACCTAGGGGTCGACCCCCCGCGAAACTGGAACCTTCTTTTCTGACGAGGATGATTCTGGTGTTTTAGATTTTGAACTGAGGGTCCTGGTTCCTCCGCTACTCCTATAAATAATACCCTAGGCCTAAACCTAAATCTCATAATTCGACGGCTACGCTGGAGCTCTGCCATTGCTCCCTCTCTCTCTCTCCTCTAACATATTCAGAAGTTTAGATTTGTAAATTAGAAAATCATAAATTAAGATCTGGAGGGAAGAGATTGGTGTTTTTATTAAAAGGCGTTCAGAATTACATGAAAAGCAAGGTAACATCCTAGATCCAATCTATTCATATTCTTCCTATTTTCTTTCCCGTCCCCCTTAATGAAAATAGTCGATCCACGTTATTAGGTTTCAAATCAAATTAAAGGGAAAAGGAAAACGATGGATGATAGAATGGGTCAGATCCAAAATTTGTGAAAGCATGAAAGGTGAGTAGGTTTAAACTATAGTCTTTAGATAATGTTATGACTATCGTTTAGCATTCCCCTTTTAATAAATTGTGAAATTGCTAGTTTAATTATAAACTGCTGTTATAACAATTTGAGACGTTAATATGAATAGATCAGGAAATTCATGTGTTGAATCTATTAAATTGGGGGAATGAATAACATGATATGATATCGAATTGTTAATATGAATAACTCATATATTGAATTAGTTGAAATGTTGGAATTTTTACATGTTATAGTATTAATTTGAACATGTGGGAAAAATTCATGTACTGGATTTGTTGGAGTGCTAAAAAGTTTACATGTAAAATTTTCCCAATTATATACAGGGAATAACTGGAGTAAGTATATGACTATATGGATTCATATTAACATAGAATTGAATAAATATGGGTTTGGGGCATTGGCCAAATTATGTTTAAAGATCTTAAATTGGATCTTAAGTATAGAAAAATGATTTGGGCGTAAATGGGATCATATATAAAATATGAATTGGCATAATTCGAATAATATGAATTTAGAAATATAACCCATCATGAATATAATTGGGTAAATGGGAATTGACACCTATAAAGGCATAGGTTTAAATAATTGATTAATAATGAATGCCTAGGAAATGGCTAAAAAGAGAAAAAAATGGATTAGGAATATATATAGTTGAGAGAATTGACCTTGGGGAGTGACTAGGAAAACCTAGAAAAATTGGAAACCCGCTTTGAGTCTAACCCCATTATTAACTTTTAAGAAATTGGAAATATAAAAGTTTGGGAAAATGGTTTATGGTGTTTTCAAATTTTAATCTTAAAAGTTATAGTTTTACATATTGGATTTTAAAGTAAAATGGGGTATATTTTGCAAACAGTGATTTCTTACGAAAAAATTATCTAAATAAAAATTCTCTCAGTAAAAGGTGCATGTATAGCTTGCTAGTTTTCTTGTTATATTTCATACAAAAAAATTTAATAAAGAAAGATTTTAAGTCTCTATTCTTATGACAACCCTTTTCGATGAATTATTTTAAGATAATTTTGGGGGTGGACAAATTAAGTTATAGAAAATAAGAATAGAGTGGATGTTGCCACCTTATAGTAAGAGAGTAAACTGACCTTATAGGTAAGAACAAGTCATAAACCCGATGGAGAACATAGTTGTTCGTATCTACTCTAGTTTTGTGATTTGAGAAAAAATGATGATTTACATTTTTAAGATGACATGTTTTTATGGTTTGGCAAAATAAAGTTCGCATAAGGAAAAATAAAGTTTTGACACTTTTAATTTTTTGAAGGAAATATAAACGAAAAAGGGCCAAACCATGGTTTAAAAGGATGGAGTACGTAAGGATTAATGCCTAGGAAAGACAGGAAAAGTTTTGAGGCAATAAAGTAAATAGCGAGAATTATCTTCGAATAATAGTGAGTTCCCGTAGAATGCGTAAGCATTGGAAAGCCCAGGATGTTGCTTGAAATAATTGTTGTGTAACAACCTGTATTTTTATAACATGTTAAAACAAGAAATCAAGAAAGAACTAATTTTTAAAACAAGAATCAAGGGAAACGGGCTATGCCATTGCGTTCGTCTCGAAATTTTACATGAAATAGAGTCCGATTTTACGAAAATCGGAGTCCGTATGAGGGAGATATGACCCTCCGAAGTTTCAGAATCAAAGACAGCCCGAATTTCGAATTCGAAATTCGAATTCAAACCCCGCAGCAACCTGGGCGGGAAATTTCCCGCCCATAGACCAGGTCGACCTGGGGGTCGACCATAGTGTCGACCTCCCAGGGGTCAGGTCAACCATAGTGTCGACCTAGGGGGACCAGGTCGACCATAGTGTCGACCTGGGGGTCGACCTACCTCCCAAACCACTTTTCTAAACCAGATGCATGCTGACGTATTTAGACTCGTTTTCTGACCAGATTCGTCTGCCCAACCCTATATAAACAGTCCCCTAGTCTCATTTTCTCCACACCATTTCTTTCTACCCTTATGTTGCTTCTAAGATAATCAAAATAAAAAGATAAGAAGGAAGAAAAAGGACTGCTCCTTCTCCATCAAGACTACGCTTAGGGATTTGAAAATTGGGGGGATTTCAATTAGAACACGATCGATCAAATAGAGATTCAACAGTCAAATTTTGCTTTCTAATTCTCGATCCACGCATTGTAAGTTCAAGTTACTTTTAGATAAAAGATGTAAACTTAATATCCATGTTGTAAATTGGAATTGGATCTATGTATGGTGATTGATTCTTATCTATTCTTGTTCGTCTTGGATCTTGACTTTCGGACCTATTCATGTTGTAAATCAAACTCTCTCGTGTCTATAACCTTAACATGCCTATGGCATTGAATGCATTATTAATGGACAAGGACTATGACTGAGAACATAAGACTGCCTATGACTAATATGAATATGCCTATGACTATGACGGTGAATATAAGACCGCCTATGACGGTGAACGTAAGACTGTTGCCTATGACTATGACAAGGACAATTGTGGTTAATCACCTATGACTCCTGACTATGAGGATTATTACCTATGATTATGAACATAAGACCATTATCTATGACCATGACTTTGAAACTATTACTGTTAATTGTCCATGACTATTTGCCTAGAACTATTTTTGATAATTATCCATGATCATTGTGATGAGTCGCTTATGATTCATAGCTATGAGATTTGTACCTATGACTGTTGGGGTTAATTTCCTAAGACTATTATAGTTGATTGCTCACGCCCATGACACCATAGTTGAAAACCATGTTGTGCACCGAATTGACATTTTGTTGAATCATATACCTAGGGTATGACTTGCTTAGTTTATTCGCAATTATGTACACCAAAACCACTGGATCCTTTATTCTTGTATTTGGCTTGCTTTTGCATGCCTATTCTTTTATATCGGTGTTTATCATGACCATCGCCTTATCTTGCTAGATTTGGAATCTTATATGCCAGTGATGTGGTAACCAATTATCTCAAGTTATGTCATGCTAGTCTTGTAACCCCCTTTTTATCGCTTTATGCTCGTCTCTTTTTCCTATCATAGTTTTGATGCTATTCCCTCTATTTCGAGATTTGGATTTGTTTGTAGTATAGAACGATTCACGTTCACGTGCGATGGGAATACGATTTGGGTAGAATAGGCAAAAACATGAATTGGTTATGAACATGAATTATGAACTCGATAATAGGCAAAACTTGAAACATGAACGCTGTTATAACTTGAACCTGGATATGGACACGAACCTAACATCGACTTGATATGAAACTTGCCTTGAAAACTTGACATGATTTGACATGAAACATGACATGAAAACTCGACATGAATTTTGACATGATAACTTGAATGTGGGCATGACAATTAGAAAAACTTGAAAATAGCCAACTCGAGGTTGGGTTGAGTTTGCAGTGTAAATCTGCCCGGAATCGCCTGACAAATCCAGTGGCTGCAAACAATAGGATCCAATGTGGATAGTTGGTCATATCGCACGTAAAACCCGAGGTTAGACTATGTTGTGGTGTAAATCTGCCCGGAACCGCCCGGCAAATCCAATAACCACAACAGTTAGTCTAATGTGAGAGGTTGAAGTGCATTAATGAATTAATGCCACATGATAGGGTTAAGTCATGAACCACTTGAATATACTTAACCAATTTGACACGATGACTTGATAGGGTTAAGTCCTGAACCGCTTGAATATACTTAACCAATTTAACACGATGACTTGATAGGGTTAAGTCCTGAAACGCTTGAATATACTTAACCAATTTAACACGATGACTTGATAGGGTTAAGTCCTAAACCGCTTGAATATACTTAACCAATTTAACACGATGATTTGATAGGGTTAAGTCATGAACCGCTTGAATAAACTTAACCAATTTGACACGATGACTTGATAGGGTTAAGTCCTAAACCGCTTGAATATACTTAACCAATTTAACACGATGATTTGATAGGGTTAAGTCGTGAACTACTTGAATATACTTAACCAACTTGACACATGATACGTAGGGCTAAGTCATGAACTTAAATGACAACACTTAGCCAATTTGACATGACACGTAGACGGGTTAAGTCACGAACTTGAATGACAACACTTAACCAACTTGACATGCTAGACCGATGGGGTTAAGTCTCGAATTTAAATGACAACACTTAACCTACTAGACGGAAACCCTAGTTACGCGGTCTGTTTCAGCAGTAACCCACTAGATGTATCATGGTACCCTGGAACTAGGCAGGGTAGGGCACGATTACTGGGCTGATTGTAAGCGACCAGAACGACGGCTGAGTAGGTGCGCCATTGTAGGTTCAGGCGGGCTATGGTCGTGCACGTAGTCCAGAGTTGAAAAAGCAGACATTGGGCACCCGTAGATTTACACTGTGCGTGCTTGATTCATGTCAGTGATTGGCACCATAGGACTTGATACACCTATGGTGGACCTAGTACAGGTAACTACATTTCTGGATAGGGCCGTATGACACAGACACATGAACGAGCTAGGACTTGTAGGGAGCCGATCGATTAATAGATCGTTACGTGGAATTCGTTAGGTAGCATAATCCCTAGTGGTCCTAGGTGGCATAAATCCTAATCGAATCTAGAAAACCTTCAATAGGTAGCATAATCCCTAGTGGCCCTAGGTGGCATAAATCCTAGTTGAACACGCGATAGTTCATGATAAGGAAACCTAGACAGAACATGGGTGGCAGTCCAAACGATTTCAAGAATGGTGGCACTATTTTGAAGTAGTATAGAAATACGTGATGAAACCCATACGATACGCGGTAAGGGACTGTACGTATACATGGAAAGGATGATATGGGTTGGGATACTAGTACAGTTGGTGCAGAGAATTTAGGAAATCAGAGTCATAGATATCATATTTTAATGGTGAAGCAGAGAAATCTTGCGATGCTTGATAGAAATCTTGCGGAACTATACTTAGTTCATCCTGAATGGGAACCTTGCAATGTTGTCCTATGATGTTATTCTTAGTTATCGTGCCTGTAGCTTATCTTGTCATCATGCTTATGTTTACTTTCAGTTTATTCATGCCATATTATCTTTACCTGTTTTTATGTTGAAAGTCACTAGGACTTACTCAGTCTTTATGACTGACCCAGTTTGTTTCGCCTCTTTTTCTTCCGTTCCCCCCCCCCGGTTCATAGGGTGGGAACACAGCTTAGTTCGGATCTTACCGAGCTCCAAGGTTATTTCATGAAGGCTTGGATTGCTCTTGGCTATGGCTTGCTTTGCTGCTTTATTGGGGAATGATTTATAACTATGGTTTTATGCTTCTTGACAATTGCAAGACAGATTTCGATGTAATGGATTTTTTTTAATAACATTTTGATGTAAAAGGCTTTAGACCTTTCAAGATTTTAAAGCAATGAAATTTGGTTCTTCTTCCGCTGTTTTATATGTTCTGTCTTGTAATATTTCTGTGTATGTTTACCTAGATAATGCTCCACCAAAGCTAGTGCATTCCCTTTGTGAGTGACCCTAGCGGAGGTGGGGTGTTACATTTGGTATCAGAGCAGAAGGTTACCAGACTGGGCAAAAGTTTTTAAAACCTTTTGGAATTATTTTCAAAATTGTTTAGAAAGAAGCATTTTTCAAGAAAAATCTTGTTTTATTTAAAAAGCTATTCCCCAAAGCCATATGCACTACCTTTTAATTCTCTCCTTGAGTCTCTTCTCTCTTTCTTTTTCACCATAGTTTTGTGGGCGTACGACACATGTCGGAGGACCAAGGAGTGCCTAACCTCAATCTGTAGCCGCAGTAGTTTTACTTGCTACTGATCTTATCTCAAGCTTTGTAGGGTTGTCGTGCAATGGAAGTGGCTTTCTAGAAACTTTTCAACAATCTATACAAGGATAGTAGGAATGAGGATAAAGAACACAAGTCTAAGGATGAGAAACTTATTGATATGGCTTAATCCACGAAGAGGAAAAAAGTAAAAGGAAAGAGGCCATCCTTTTAATTCTGCTTCGATAGTTGAGTCTCTGCACCTTAGTACTAGCATAGTAGAGGATCCCATTGTTTTTCTCTCAAATCCTGTTGGGGAATCAGCTCATTTATTCATGACTTGTTTGGATTTGAGAATGTATATGCTAAGCAATGCTTATGTTTTTGGGCTATGGGTTGATTTTAGGGATAGAGTGGTTGTCCAGAAATGGTACCATTCTAGAGTATGAAAAGAGGGTAGTTAGATTCTTGACTTAACCTTGGTAATGCCTTCGAAGTCTAGTGTAACCCTTGGGGTTCTGCCATGTTTAGTTACCTAGAATCTCTTGATACATTTATTGATCTGCTAGAGTAGTGCTCGCCAATAAGGCGAATGGTTCATTTCGCTTATGCATGAGTTATAGGAAATCACCTTAGTAAGTATATTTGACAACATGGTTGGCATTTTTTTATTTTCAAGAGAAAATTCATTTATGTGGAATACCTTCTAGTAAGTGAACGAGATCCGAAATTCACTAGTGAATTTTGGAGAGCTTGCATGAAACCATGAGTACGCAGTTAGGTTTAAACCGAGTATACTAGAAAGAAGAATAAGTAAAAGTGGAACAAGAGGCAATAGTGGAATGAGTTCCAACTCATATTTTGGAAACAGAAATTAAGAAGCTACAAGAATTGTGAAGTTAAAGACAGTGAAAGCACAATGGAGTTAAGCTCAAGGAAATACGACTTAGAAGATTGAAGACTAGACACACGCATCATATCTCTTTTTAAGAGTATATCCTTGATCCCTCTTTTCCTGTAGAGCTTACTTGTATGCTATCTTTTAAGTATAACCTCTCGGTCCTATTCGCAATCCTATTTCTATTGCAAACCCCATAGGAAGTATGACTTATCTGTTAGTAATACATGTTGGGGCTTGAGGGTGTCCGTTGGGTTGACTAAACTCTTTGGGTTTTATAGGATATAGGCTGGTGCTTAGGGAGTTCTTCTCCTATTCAGTATATATGTGACGTAGATTTCCAGCTTTGACATTGCCTAATAGGCACAAAGTTTTTACTTGCTTCTATCATTCGGCTATATCGTTAAGTAGGAACAATTGGGTGAAACATGTGTTTGAGACATGTTATGATTGATGGTTGCACGTGGTCGCAAGTGGTTGCTCGTGGTTGCATAACACACATTAGGCACTAGATCTGCTCAGACACATTTTCATATTGCATATGCATGAGTGTTTATACTTGTTTATGGATGAAATTAGACGTGTTATCATATGGATGATGCATATGGATGGATGTTTGTGCACACATATAGTGTTTATGTGACTAGGGCTATTTGCATACATGCTGGACTCATGGCACTAAACATATTTTGCATTAAGAAGATCAATCAGGCCTGATCATTTGCATTAGATAAGGAACATATACACACACTTTCTGCATATATTCATACAGCATTAGAAATCTCTTAAGGACAATGGATGCATGTGACTGATGATTGAGTAGATGGATGATTGGATGGTAGGACACATTCTTCTTAACTTGAAGATTTCGGGGACGAAATCCTTTAAGGAGGGGAGAATGTAACAACCCGTATTTTTATAACATGTTAAAACAAGAAATCAAGGCAGAACTAATTTTTAAAACAAGAATCAACGGAAACGGGCTGTGCCATTGTGTTCGTCTCGAAATTTTACATGAAATAGAGTCCGAGTTTTCGAAAATCGGAGTCCATATGAGGGAGATATGACCCTCCGAAGTTTCAGAAATTTTCAGAATCAAAGACAGCCCGAATTTCGAATTCGAAATTCGAATTCAAACCCCGCAGCAACCTGGGCGGGAAATTTCCCGCCCATAGACCAGGTCGACTAGGGGGTCGACCATAGTGTCGACCTCCCAGGGGCCAGGTCGACCATAGTGTCGACCTGGGGGGACCAGGTCGACCATAGTGTCGACCTGGGGGTCGACCTGCCTCCCGAACCACTTTTCTGAACCAGATGCATCCTGACGTATTTAGACTCGTTTTCTGACCAGATTCGTCTGCCCAACCCTAAATAAACAGCCCCCCTAGTCTCATTTTCTCCACACCATTTCTTTCTACCCTTATGCTGCTTCTAAGATAATCAAAATAAAAAGATAAGAAGGAAGAAAAAGGACTGCTCCTTCTCCATCAAGACTACGCTTAGGGATTTGAAAATTGGGGGGATTTCAATTAGAACATGATCGATCAAATAGAGATTCAACAGTCAAATTTTGCTTTCTAATTCTCGATTCATGCACTGTAAGTTCAAGTTACTTTTAGATAAAAGCTGTAAACTTAATATCCATGTTGTAAATTGGAATTGGATCTATGTATGGTGATTGATTCTTATCTATTCTTGTTCGTCTTGGATCTTGACTTTCGGACCTATTCATGTTGTAAATCAAACTCTCTCGTGTCTATAACCTTAACATGCCTATGACGTTGAATGTATTATTAATGGACAAGGACTATGACTGAGAACATAAGACTGCCTATGACTAATATGACTATGCCTGTGACTATGACGGTGAACATAAGACCGCCTATGACTAATAAGACTATGCTTATTCCTATGACGGTGAACGTAAGACTGTTGCCTATGACTATGACAAGGACAATTGTGGTTAATCACCTATAACTCTTGACAATGAGGATTATTACCTATGATTATGAACATAAGACCATTATCCATGACCATGACTTTGAAACTATTACTGTTAATTTTCCATGACTGTTTGCCTAGAACTATTTTTGATAATTATCCATGATCATTGTGATGAGTTATGATTCATAGCTATGAGATTTGTACCTATGACAGTTGGGGTTAATTGCCTAAGACTATTATAGTTGATTGCTCATGGCCATGACACCATAGTTGAAAACCATGTTGTGCACCGAATTGACATTTTGTTGAATCATATACCTAGGGTGTGACTTGCTTAGTTTATTCGCAATTATGTACAACAAAACCACTGGATCCATTATTCTTATATTTGGCTTGCTTTTGCACGCCTATTCTTTTATGTCGGTGTTTATCATGACCATCGCCTTATCTTGCTAGATTTGGAATCCTATATGCCAGTGATGTGGTAACCAATTATCTCAAGTTATGTCATGCTAGTCTTGTAACCCCCTTTTTTATCGCTTTATGCTCGTCTCTTTTGCCTATCATAGTTTTGATGCTATTCCCTCTATTTCGAGATTTGGATTTGTTTGTAGTATAGAACGATTCACGTTCACGTGTGATGGGAATACGATTTGGGTAGAATAGGCAAGAACATGAATTGGTTATGAACATGAATTATGAACTCGATAATAGGCAAAACTTGAAACATGAACGCTGTTATAACTTGAACCTGGATATGGACACGAACCTGACATCGACTTGATATTAAACTTTCCTTGAAAACTTGACATGATTTGACATGAAACATGACATGAAAACTTGACATGAATTTTGAAATGAAAACTTGAATGTAGGCATGACAATTAGAAAAAATTGAAAATGGCCAACTCGAGGTTGGGTTGAGTTTGCAGTGTAAATCTGCCCGGAACCGCCCGGCAAATCCTGTAGCTGCAAACAATAGGATCCAATGTGGGTATTTGGTCATATCGCACGTAAAACCCGAGGTTAGACTATGTTGTGGTGTAAATCTGCCCGGAACCGCCCGACAAATCCAATAACCACAACAGTTAGTCTAATGTGAGAGGTTGAAGTGCATTAATGAATTAATGCCACATGATAGGGTTAAGTCATGAACCACTTGAATATACTTAACCAATTTGACACGATGACTTGATAGGGTTAAGTCCTGAACCGCTTGAATATACTTAACCAATTTAACACGATGACTTGATAGGGTTAAGTCTTGAACCGCTTGAATATACTTAACCAATTTAACACGATGATTTGATAGGGTTAAGTCATGAACCGCTTGAATATACTTAACCAATTTGACACGATGACTTGATAGGGTTAAGTCCTGAACCGCTTGAATATACTTAACCAATTTAACACGATGATTTGATAGGGTTAAGTCATGAACCGCTTGAATATACTTAACCAACTTGACACATGATTCGTAGGGCTAATTCATGAACTTAAACGACAACACTTAGCCAATTTGACATGACACGTAGACGGGTTAAGTCACGAACTTGAATGACAACACGTAACCAATTTGACATGCAAGACTGATGGGGTTAAGTCTCGAATTTAAATGACAACACTTAACCTACTAGACGGAAACGCTAGTTAAGCGGTTTGTTTCAGCAGTAACCCACTAGATGTATCATGGTACCCTGGAACTAGGCAGGGTGGGGCACGATTACTGGGCTGATTGTAAGCGACTAGAATGACGGATGAGTAGGTGCGCCATTATAGGTTCAGGCGGGCTATCGTCGTGCACGTAGTCCGGAGTTGAAAAAGCAGGCATTGGGCACCCGTAGATTTACATTGTGCGTGCTTGATTCGTGTCGGTGGTTGGCACCATAGGACTTGATACACCCTATGGTGGACCAAGCACAGGTAACTACATTTCTGGATAGGGCCGTATGACACAGACACATGAACAAGCTAGGACTTGTAGGGAGCCGATCGATTAATAGATCGTTACGTGGAATTCGTTAGGTAGCATAATCCCTAGTGGTCCTATGTGGCATAAGTCCTAATCGAATCTAGAAAACGTTCAATAGGTAGCATAATCCCTAGTGGCCCTAGGTGGCATAAATCCTAGTTAAACACGCGATAATTCATGATAAGGAAACCTAGACAGAACATGGGTGGCAGTCCAAACGATTTCAAGAATGGTGGCACTATGTTGAAGTAGTATAGAAATACGTGATGAAACCATACGATACGCGGTAAGGGACTGTACATATACATGGAAAGGATGATACGAGTTAGGATACTAGTACAGTTGTTGCAGAGAATTTAGGAAATCAGAGTCATAGATATCATTTTAATGGTGAAGCAGAGAAATTTTGCGATGCTTGATAGAAATCTTGCAGAACTATACTTAGTTCATCCTGAATGAGAACCTTGCAATGTTGTCCTATGATGTTATTCTTAGTTATCGTGCCTGTAGCTTATCTTGTCATAATGCTTATGTTTACTTTCAGTTTATCCATGCTATATTATCTTTACCTGTTTTTATGCTGAAAGTCACTAGGACTTACTCAATCTTTATGACTGACCCAGTTCGTTTTGCCTCTTTTTCTTCCGTTTCCCCTCCCCCCCCAGGTTCATAGGGTTGGAACACAGCTTAGTTCGGATCTTACCGAGCTCCAAGGTTATTTCATGAAGGCTTGGATTGCTCTTGGCTATGGCTTGCTTTGCTGCTTTATTGGGGAATGATTTATAACTATGGTTTTATGCTTCTTTACAATTGCAAGACAGATTTCGATGTAATGGATTTTTTTTAATAACATTTTGATGTAAGAGGCTTTAGACCTTTCTAGATTTTAAAGCAATGAAATTTGGTTCTTCTTCCGCTGTTTTATATGTTCTGTCTTGTAATATTTCTGTGTATGTTTACCTAGATAATGCTCCACCAAAGCTAGTGCATTCCCTTTGTGAGTGACCCTAGCGGAGGTGGGGTGTTACATGTTGGTACACAGCTAAGTTAGTGGCGACTACTAGATAGAAAAAAAGGGGGGCAAGTAAGTGATTAGATCCTGTTGCTAATTTCCATGTTAAGGATAAAATCCATTACTAAATTTCTGTTGGGATCATTCCATTGTTTTGTTTTCGTAGGGTAGTTAGGGTAACACATAAACCTATCGTGGATCCCATAGTTTGGACTTTGCTGACTGAGGGGGATATAGTCCCAAGATTCTTGGCCCTTAGTAGTAGCTGTGTAGGGTGTCCGTTATCCTGTTTTAGTTGGAAGACTAGAAGCTTATTTAAATTTAAACTAAGACCAGATAATTAAATAAGCCAAGAAAAGAAAAGGTACATATGAAAAGGAAACAGAAAATTCAGTAAAAGAACAAACATGAGAAAAGATGGATAAGAATGGAAAATTTTCCAAGATAAGATAATCAGTAACAAAGAAAATTTTCTTATGTGGACTGTGCTTGGATAGGAAAATAGGGAATCTTTATAAGTAGTTACATAAAAATCTAAGTACGGTTAGAAAAAGGTTGGAAAAAGAAAAGAGTGAGATGCGGAGTTTTCCACCTTTTTGTAACATAAGAAATCGAATGTAGAAAATTAGATTTTTCTAAAATTCGAAAAATAAAGTTGATTGGTAGGATTATGGATGCAACAGTTGGATTAACTATGCTTTTACTCATTAAGAGTATGAGAAAATTTGGATGAAAAAGCATTTTGATTTTTAAAATACTTCATTCATGTAGAACTGCCAGTATATTTAGGATGTGACCATCAAATTTTAAAGGATTTCTGAAAAATTTGCATACACATAGCAGGTACCTCTTAAACATACATCCATTATTATATTTTACTTCACTTTGCACAAGTGCACAATGTTTGCAAGAATTGAATGCACACATGATGGATGTATATTATGTGAGGGGTTACTTGATTTTACCCTTATCAAATTTCAGGGACGAAATTTCCTAAGGGTGAAAGAGAGTAACACCCCGTATTTTTAAGATAATAAAATAAGGATAACTCAATTAAATATTCAGAATTAAGTGAAACGGACTGCGCCATTCCGTCCGTCTCGAAATTCTGGTCAAAATCGACACCTGGTTTGCGTAAAACGGTCACCGTATGAAGAAGTTATGAGCGTTAGAAGTTTGTATACATATAAAGAGCTTATATGTGTATATATATATATATATATATTAAATAAATATATCCAGAAAATTCAAAAATCAGTTGAAAAATCAAAATCACGAGCGGGAAAGTTCGGAGGGAAAATGGACCGTTGGGGGTCGACCTACGGGTTGACCCACCCAAAAGGGAGTCGACCTTGGGGTCGACCCACCCGCGAATCTCGAACCTTTTTTTCTGACATGGACGATTCTGGTGTTTTAGATTTTGATCTGAGGGTCCTGGTTCCTCTGCTACTTCTATAAATAAGACCCTAGGCCTAACCCTAAATCTCATAATTAGACGGCTACGCTGGAGATCCTTATTGCACCCTCTCTCTCCCCCCCCCCCCCTAAAACATATTCAAAAAATTAGATTTGTAAATTAGAAAATCTTAAATTAAAATCTGGAGGGAAGAGATTGGTGTTTTTATTAAAAGGCATTTAGAATTATGTGAAAAGCAAGGTAACGTCCCAGATCCAATCTATTCATATTCTTCCTATTTTCTTTCCCTTCTCTCTTAATGAAAATAGTCGATCCACGTTATTAGGTTTCAAATCAAATTAAAGGGAAAAGGAAAACGATGCATGATAGAACGCATTAGATCCAAAATTTAGGGAAGCATGAAATGTGAGTTGGTTTAAAATATAGTCTTTGGATACTGTTATGACTATCGTTTAGCATTTCCCTTTTTAATAAATTGTGAAATTGACAGTTTAATTATAAATTGCTGTTATAACAAGTTGAGACGTTAATATGAATAGATCAGGAAATTCATGTGTTGAATCTATTAAATTGGGGAATGAATAGCATGATATAACGTCAAATTGTTAGTATGAATAACTTATACATTGAATCAGTTGAAATATTGGAATGTTTACATGTTATAGTATTAATTTGAACATGTTGGAAAAATTCATGTATTGGATTTGTTGGAGTGCTAAAAAGTTTACATGTAAGTTTGTCCCAATTATATACAGGGAATAATTGGAGTAAGTATATGACTATATGGTTCATGTTAACATAGAATCGAATAAATATGGGTTTGGGGCATCCACCAAATTATGTTTAAAGATCTTAAATTGGATCATAAATATAGAAAAATGATTTGGGCGCAAATGGGATCATATGTAAAATATAAATTGGAATAATTCGAATAATATGAATTTAGACATATACCCATCATGAATATAATTGGTTAAATGGGCATTAAAACCTATATAGGCAGAGGTTTAAATAATTGATTACTAATGAATGCTTAGGATTACAATTAGAAATTGTAACTGCACTTATGACATGAGGTTAGGTTACATTAGCGGTGGAAGTCTGCCCGGACCCGTCCGGCATATCCAACAGCCACTAATGTTGAACCTAATGTGAGAGGTCTAAGTGTGCAAATACGAGACAGGATATGATACGAAGTTAAGCCCAACTTGTGGAAGAAGTCTGACCGGATCCGACCGGCATATCTAGCATCCACAAGTTGTAGGCCTAATGTGGGAGGTCTAGCCCATTATAAACCATAAACGGACATGGTAACGAATTGGACTACTTAACCTAATCTAATCTAATCCATAGGGATCGTATGAATATGAACTAAAGTTAGAGTTAAGTAAAAATTGGTTGGACAGTGGGTGAGCTAGGAAAATCGGGGGGGTGTAATATTTACATATAGGCCCATAAACTGAGCCTAATAAGTTTATGTAATAAAGACACCTAGTGATATACATAACCAGTAGAAATAATAAAGTTATGTAACTAAAGGCACCTTTTAGGGTAAGCATAACTTGTAGAAATGATAATCTCCTATTATAAATAAATAACATTAATGAAAATGTTGTATAATAGGTAGACAAGTGAAGATTATAACTTAGGTTATAATATACTTATAAGGAATTGGGATAACTGGCGAAATGAGATAAGGGACACATAATTGTAAATTAAGTAATCAGTAAATGGGGAAAACCAGAAACCAGTTGAGAAAAGGAGGGAAAATATTTGAAATATAGGAAGTTGTACTTAATTATAAATTATGTAATCTGTAAGCTTGGAAGTCTAAAACCCCGTTGATAAGAATATTTAGGCTTGTCCTAAGGACAAGAGGAAATTATAGCATAGGTTATAACAAACGAGTAGAGAAACTTATTAATGGACCTTAGTTAATGGAACTAAGTTAATAAGTAAACAACGATAAGTCGTATTGACAATGTAAAATAGAATTATGATTAAATGGGAAAGAATGAGGAAAACTTACAGAATGAAATAAGTTATATTTAATCATAAATGGTGAGTGACATGTTAATTAGGAAACATGTGAATTGGATATACTTAATTACATATTAAGTAAAACATGTTATTGTAATGATGAAATCAACAAGAATATAAAAAGGGATTGTGGATTACAAACCTTGGGCCACAATCTAGAGATTAACATGTGGTGGGCTTATTAATATACTTAAATGATTTAGTTATATGACTGAAATTAATAAGCAAGAGAAACTTGGTAATTTGAATAAGAATTCAATGTGAATGAGAATAACCAAGTTAAAAGGAAACCTGATGAAGTAAGGCAAGGGTGTAAAAGAATGTTAGACATAGGGTCTAATAACATACTAAAATAAAGTGCTTAAACCAGTCTGCACATTTGACGGTGAATAACCCAATCGGGTAGATCATCATGGTGTTATAAGGCACGAGGGGGAGCGCACATTCATCTGATTGTTCTAATGACTCTGAAGGACTGGAAGGGGAAGCACACAGCTTCATGAGGTACGTAAGGTGCTCCTAGTAGTCCTCTGTGTGGCGGCAGATGTCTTAGGCTGTGTCTGCATAGGTTGGGTCTGCGCGTAACTACTAGTTAGGTGGGCCTTGACTGCAGATGCAACTATGCAATCAGAATGTTGTGATGAGGTGACACCAGGGTGGTTCAGCGGTTGCCTCACGAGGAGGCAGAGGGTCAGGACCAACAAGGATAGTAGACCGTTAGACACCCGTCATCGGCAGCCAGTGGGATGCGGAAAGACTCGAGCTAAACCCAAGATACCTTTTCACCCTTCACTATCGGGGTAAGAAGTTGAGGGGAGATGCCACATGGATGTTTAGATTGTTTTCGTAGTGGCAGTCGCTTAGCTCTGGTAGTCTTTACTAATTGAAGGAGGGGCCCGAGGTAGGGCCATAGCCACCACGAAAACAGACCCTAGGTATATCTGTATATAGAGGTTCTTTAAAGACGGGCCTATACAGATATGGAAAAGCTCCCGACTGAGTTCTGTGTTTCTTGTATCGCCCTGCCATGGAACTCAGTGCACATTAGAGGATGTGCGATAGAGGCATCGAGCTACAATTGAATATACATATGGTGGACAGTCTTGATACATGCATTTCGGCTCTGGGTGGTGTATCGTAGACTTGAGGGCATTACTTTGGAATGAATTCTGATTTGAACAAAGGTGGCAGTCCATATGTTCACGTAGCATAGTAATGACAGGTATATGTGAAACGTAACATTGTTATATAGAGATCCATACGTTTCTATGGCGTAGGATAAAGGACTGCGTATATTTCGATAATGTTACGGTGGAGACCGTGCGAGTGGGGTATCATGGGGTGTACCTTAATATTGGGTGTAGCTACATATATACTATATTAGGTTAATCCACTGGAAAGTAAATGGGTACGACGTGTGTGTAAGCCTTGAGTATTGATAACCCAAGTAACCTAATAAATAAGAAAATATGATTGAACGGTATATGTAGGATTATCGAAAGTGTATAGTTTAAATCCAGTCACCAGAACTTATGTTCTGACCCCCTCCTCATAACATACTCTCAGGTTAGATTTGTGGCAGAGACATGATAGCTTCGGATACTGGTTAGGCAGTATTAATAATACGGTAAGGCTATGTTTTGATTATACTGTATTTTATCCATTCCGCTGCGAGATATTCTCTGAGCTCTGACATGTTTTATGTCTCTGTCTTTTCTGCAGGATACCAGAGCAAGTCAATCCGAGTTTCCATAGATTGGAATCTTGAAAAAAAATCGGTCTATCGAAATTAGGGTTGTTACAGTGTTTCACATCATTAACTTACTAAGTCCAATTCTAACTTTTAATTATAAGTTCTATATTACCAAGTATAAATAAGGAAAGTTATATCCTCCTTACCCTAGGATATTTATTTGATTATTTCCTTAGTTGGACTTAGTAATAAAGCAATAATCAATAACAATCAATCCCTTTTTTATTTCATTTATTTCTGTTCATATGTTTATTGCCCTTTATAACCGTAACCGTTATATTTTCCAAAGGCAACATTAAATCTTTAATTTCCCTTTTTATTTCCATTGATTATATTTAATGTCATTTATGAGCCTAATGGCCACAATTTTCCTAGGACATTAATTCATAATGGATATCCTTATCTTATCAGTCTTGAATATATCTAACTGTTGTACCCCAACATACATTATTAATTTAGTTTATTTATTTATTGCATGTTTTATATATATACATATACATATATTTGTGCAACATACCTCTCACATTAAGTTGACCACTTGTAGATGCTGGATTTGTCGGTGGGTTCCCGGTGGATTTTTACCACAAATTGAACTTAACCTCGTGTCCTAGTACAGTTATATTTATGCACTAGACCCCTCACATTAAGCTGACCACATGTGGATGCTGGATTCGTCGGGCGGTTCTGGATAGACTTCTACCATAAGTTGAGCTTAACCTCATGTCTTGATGCGGTTATGATTCAAATTTCCTAATTGAGGTTCATAACATTAATCCTAGTCAATTTAGGAATTGTAACCATTACCTTATCAAATTCACTTTTCCCCAATCAACATCAATTACAATTGTTATTTATTTATTTGTAGTCATGTTTATAGCAACACATTATTTTAATTGCTACAATGGTCGCCACAAATATATTAATTAAACATGAATTACATTTACAGGTAAAATTCATAAATGAATACCATTCAAACATTCAATATAATGTATATTTCGTCTTTTACGTAAATTCGAACGAATAATGTATAAATATTTATATTTATTTTTGGCGGTTAACGTAATTATCTTTTTCATCTTTATTATAATTAATTTAAGAATTTGGTTTAATCAATACCCGAACATTCCGTTTTTCATTCAGTCTTGTCATAAGGTTCCAAATCTTACAAGAAGACCATTAGGTGTAGTTATTGTAAATAATGCTTGATTATAGGGATATATATATTTCAAACAACAAAAAACACATGTTTATGTATATTCCGGAATAGTTGATGCAAACTATGAACAAATATGTATATTTATACGTTAATTTACACAACTTTTCCTTTTTTTAATCTTTTTGTCATTTCACTTGTGAATTCAAAATAATGTCTTTTTGTTCAAAAAGAGGAAAACAACATATTTACAATGACTAAACCTCAACAACATTGAACACAAATAGGCATATGTCTTTTAAATTAAAATCACTTAATTCATCAATTTACACTGGAACTAGAGATTCGAAAGAAAACTACATCTAAATAATGTTTATGGGACTGATTTCCAAATCTTCATTGTTTTACAACAAACTACAATATATTCTCCAACATAATTGTAGGCAATGTGTATGAACAGTTTAAATAAACCTATAATTAATATTATTCCTAACAACAATCCACAAATTCCAAGTTTTGACAATATTCATTAGCAGATCTGATAGGAGCCAGTTCAAATTCATCAATATTATGAACAGATCTGATGATAATAGGCATATATTTTGAGATCCAATTCAAACAAGATAAATAGCTATTATAACTTTGTATGTAAATTTCCCACTTACTTGAAAGCATCCAAATCAGAAGTCTGAATAAACTTTTAGGCCAACAAATCCCAAATTCTTACAGATCTACAATTATTTTGAAAGGGGATACTTTCAGATATGTAGATTTGAAAGAAAATAGGAAGAGAAGGGAGAATCTAATGTAGAATATCTTAGCCGTCAATTCATGCTCTTTTGCATTTAGATCTGATAATCTCTTTCAATTCCATATGATTTATATTTGATTGATTGTATATAAATATATATATATATATATATATATATCTTGATTGAGAAATTTGATTGGAAGAGAAAGGGAAAGGGCAGAGCTTTGCTACTGCCTACAGATTTGTGTGGAAAAAAAATGATGCCTTACCCCTTTATTTATAGGAGTGAAATTGGTCATGAACCGTTAGATTCATTTTAATTAACATCCATCTGTTTATATTATATAATATAATGAAAATACCCTTTAAAACCAAGTCGTCATTGGGCACTACTGACTCGAAGCAGTCAACACCCCCCGGGAGCAGTCAACTTCCCTTCAGCCAGGATGCCTAATGAAGGTAGGTTAAATAAAGTAATAAATTTATTAGTTATTATATTTATTTATTACCGTCCTTTTTCATATTTCGTCCGTAAATTTTTCATATAGACTTCGTTCGCGAAACTCCAAACATAAAAGTTGACCAGAATTTCCAGATGAACACATCGGTTAAAGTTTCATGGTCAAATTCAATCGTTTGCAGAAATTCCTATTTTTGAGATTCTAATTAAATAATTAATTTATTGTCAAAATTCTGGATTGTTACAACGACAATTAGCACATAATCGCAATGATCCATCAGCCTTTTTCGTAAATACAATTGGTGCACCTCATTCGGATACTCTTCTCCGAGTGAATCCTTTACTCAGGTCGTTCACTTGCACCTCTAACTCTCATTGTTCCTTAGGCGCCACTAGCCTAAGAGGCATAACAATAGGTTTGGCACCATCCACTAAGTCAATTCGAAATTGGATCTCTCGATGCGGTGTTAACCCTTTGACCTCAACAAACACATTAAAAAACTCTCGTGTATTGGCATAGATGACAACTCATCATGTCGAATCACAAGAGAATGTAAAAAGCTAACCAAAACTCCATCCTCTGGTAGGCAACGTATCACAATCGTTCTCCCTTCCACATTCTGGGTTTTCACATTGAGCCTTTTTCCATCAACAATAGCTGCATACTTCTTGAGCCAATCCATACCTAAGATAATCTCAAACCCAGCGAGATTCAAAACAAAACAATCACACATAAAAGAGAAACCATAATGTGATAAAACTAGACCACGACAAAGCATACAAAACTAGACGAACCCCCTACCAGATTAGTCATGACTAATGGTTTATCAACGATTTCATGTTCTAAACGTAACTTGCAAACAAGCTCATTACAAATAAAAGAATGCGATGCTCCAATATCAAACAAAACTTTAACTAAAACACCTCGAATAGAAAGTGTACCTTGCACCACTACATTCTTTCCCTTCTCCTCCACAGTCAAACCCCTTGAAGAAGATGGAACAACATCCAAAGCATATGCTCTCACACCCTATTTATCCTTTGGTGTTTCTGGACAATTTTTCCTCATATGCCCGGGCTTATCACAGTTAAAGCACTTCTTTTCCACCTTCGCGTTCTTACAATCCTTGTAAAGGTGTCCCTTCTCACTATGCCAGAAATCGAATCAGACAGTAGATATGCAACGTTGTTTGATTGAATACCCATCTGTCATCTTTTTCTATGTTGTCTCATTTTATATCGGACCACAGGTATACCCCGTCGTCTGATATGCCTAACACATCAAGGGAAATAAAACATATGTTGTCTGATGTTATAGTATCATTTCTAAAATTTTCTACTAAACAACATATAAATATTCACTGATATGCATATCAAATACACTTATGTTATATTTGCAAAATGAAATAATGATCAATTTTATTTAATCAAATATTATATTTGGAAATCAAATTCAAAATACAATACAACTTTCACTATACATACATTTTCAAATGCAGTACAACAATACAACTTTTCTCTACACTCTCTTATATAACATTCTTTTTATTAGCACTCACTTAAACTTACTCGAGTTTATTTTTGATATTGACCTTCATTTGCTTGCTCCATCTTGTGTCTAGCTATCTGTTATATCTGTCAAATAAACAATGTAGTAAAATAGAAAAGGAAAAATCTAGATTGCAAAAATTAAATTTGAATTTTAATATTACCTCAGTTTATGGGTTTATTTTCCCTTCATGGTTTAGATAGGGGCATTGATTAATTCTCACGGACTATTGCAAAGGTCAAGCCCGAAGGCTTAACATAGTGCAAATGTGAACAAGGTCAAGCCCAAGCCTCCTCGGGCTCAAATCAGGTGCATAAGTAAATGGAACTCAAATCAAAAATATAAGTGCAGCTAAAAATATACATGTGCAGCCAGAAATGCACACTCAGGTGCTCCAACCAGAAATATACAATTGTGGTTAGGAAAATGCACACTCAAGTGTAACAACTAGGAAAGGCACACTCAAAATGACAACTCTTTCATACATACACATATGCATATATACATATACGTATACATATATACACACACATGTATATGTGCATGTGCAAAGTACAAAATATGCAGGTAGCAAACCAAACAACTCACAAACCAATACTATAAATACACAAGTGGCCAGAGACAACAATATCAAAGTCGAAACATATATAAAATCAGTAAACCAAAATGTAAATCAGATTTAGGCCACACACTACAAGGTAGTACACACACTACTTTGTTCATGGTAGTGCAAACACTGCCTTGTTCACGGTGAAAATGCAACTCAAAATGGTTCTTAAAATGGCTCAAGATCAAGTAATTAAAAATGGTTCATCTGGAAACAATTCAAGGCAGTGCACACTTCCCTGTTCAAGACAAAAATATGGGAAGCTTCAAGGAGTCAATCAAAGCAATTCAACAATTGGTTCAAGCTCAAGGAAACTCAAGCATGGAAGTTCACACACTAAAACAACAAAATTGAAAGTGTAACATTCACATATATACATACATATGTATACATGGATATAGTGGAATCAAAAGAACATTCACACATATATACATACATATGTATATATGTATATACATGGAAGATATATCACAAACTGAAACAATGCAACAAGATCAACAATCCAACAAGGAACATGGGTAAATGTACGCAGACACAATTGCAAGTGTGCACTGCCTTACAAGGCATGGCATCAATGCAAATGATTAAGTCGAGTACAACAACAATGAGTATGTACATATAGACATACATATATATATATATATATGAATATATGTATACATATACATTAGCATCAAAAATTCATCAACCATTAACAAGTATACTCATCAATACAAGAATCAGCACGATCGATCAAGAGAAAAACAGTTCAAGCATTAACAAAGAAAATTTAGGAAAAAATAAATATATTCTAGACGTATTTGATATTCTAGATGCATCTGATTTCCACTACCGTGAAATAGCTTGCCATGGGAAATCAAAGTCAGGATTTAGATTCAAGAACATACGTGCCATAATAGTCAAATGTAAATCTAGCCTATTTTATTTAGTATATAATTATGGATATACATATATATAGCATGTGTATACTCATATGTATATATAAATAGACAGATGCATTATATACCAAGTTTGTGTTGCTAATGCAGTCGGAGAAAATCATTCTGTTTTTGGTATAGAATTATCTTCATGTTGTTGTAGTAGTATATGTATATGGCAATAAATTTTTTAGGTGTAAATGAAACAGATCTAAATTGCAAACCAAACGTCAACCAATATCATGAAACTAGATCCACAAACATCAACCAATATCTAAAGCAAACCAAACATCAACCAATATCAGGCAACAAGATGCAAGATCCACAAAGTCATAAAGTAAAATGCAAGCAGAACCAGGTGCAAGCATCAAGAATTTCGAGATCAAAATCACAGGAAGTAAAGTAAAAAAAATAATTTTATTCAAAATCAAAGGCCGAAATCAACATATGTAAAGGCAACAAATCAAGGAATCGGTCATAGCATATACGACAACAAATTCATCAATCAAGGCACACAATTTGAGCAAGTAATCTACAATTAAAATCAGACAACAAGGGTTTTTAATACTATAAATTTCACTCATTCATCATTGGTAGATATCCAAATCGAGACAACACAAATCAAAAAGGTAAAAGTTCGTACCTTTCTCAATTGAGCTCGATAAGGAGGAGAGACGACTAAAGCTACAGAGAATCGAAGCAACAATGAAGTATTCACACATTAAAGTCGTGATTTGATAAGAGATGAGAAGCCCTAATTTTCAGCATCCACCAGTTTCCAACAACAAAGTCGTGATTTCATAAGAGACGATAAGTGAGAGAAGAAGGAATGTGGTCGATTTGGTTCTGTCGATTTGGTTTTGAGAGTGGGATTAAAGGGTTTTGCTGATTTTGTTTTGAGAGGGAGAGAAGAGGGAATGCAAAATATTGAGGGGGAAATAAACTAAGGAAGGCGGCCACAAAAATATTAGAGGGAAACAAAATAAAAAGAGCATCCATGAAATAACTAGGTGGGAAAAGTTGGAGCCAAAACTAAAAAATTGATAACTTAAATCAGACGACATATAAAATGTTGCCTGAATTTCAAGGTTGTATATAGAGAATTCACATACTTATTCAGACAACAGAGTACTGTTTCCATATGTTGTGTGAAACAGTGGAAAATGTTAGGACAACAGCAAATCAAGTTTATGTTGTGTGATCACTGTTATCTTATTTGATTTTTGGTGTAATGTCTGCTGATAATTATAACAAGTAATCTTTCACTTTAGTTTCTTCTGACCATTTTTTCCTTGTTGTTGTTTTCATTTATCATTCCACTTTTTCTTATTATCACCACCTTGTTATGGTTTTGAATCTGCCTTTTTTTTTCAATGACAGCCTCAACATTCTGAGGAAACAAACTTTCCTTGCTCAAAGCTTTCTCGACCAATTTCCCAAAAGAGTCACCAATATGGTCAATTAGCTGCTTCCCAATATTTTCAACTAATCCTAAGATAAATTTCTCGTTTTTCTGATATGGAGGTTTGATATATGAACGAGCATACTTAGACAAAGATTCGAACTCAATCACATATTCAAATACAGGCCTTTCGCCTTGCTTTAGCTGAACAAACCGCTTTAACATTATCGACTTTTGGACGGTAGAAATGAACTTCTTCTCAAACTTAGTTCTAAATTGATCCCAAGTGATCTGTACCTTTGGAGTCTCCAAAGTAATAGAATTCCATCAATCCATCGCTCGACCTTGCAGCTGCCTCGATGCAAGCTTCCTCTTAGTTGCATTGTCATTTCCCAAATCTACAAAAATTTGAATGCAAGTATCCAACCAAATATGAACTTTAACAGTAGGTTCCATACCAACAAATGGCTTGCCACCTAGAGAAGTATAGTCCTCGTAGAGCTTGGAAAAATCAACAACCCTAGGGGCCTGTACAGGAACACCTTGCTCTACTTCCACTCATGAAGTGGGCATCCTCCTCATGATCGCTCCCATCATGGCCTCGAACATAGCAGGATAATCGGGCATAGTAGCTGCAACTCCCGACTAGCTATCATGGCCTACCCCTACAGTCGCAGGCTCATTCCTAGCAGCGTGTCTCGAAGTTCATCGACTCATTCGTACTCTGAAACGAGAGTCAATTCACATTAGAGAAAGCCATATTGGTGTTCAAGTGCTTACAAACCCCACTATACTATATACGTATATAATATAGTAATCATCCAAATAAAATTACAATAACATCTCTCATACACGTTTACGCTCGCGAACTTTGGGTAAAATCGATTATCAAAGCTCTAATACCAAAGGTGACGACCGCAACATACCTTCTGCACATAACTAAGGAGAATTACGTTGTGTGACGTGCCAGGACGATATGGGACGATAGTCAAGGAAGAATAATTCGAAACAGAACTTGTTGTATAACTCACAGTGCATGGATAATATATAATAATAAAATATATAACAGGATATATTAATGAAGCATAACTGAACAGAGAATCAAATTTCCATAAACTAAAGAATCTTGAGTACAATACTTCTCGATACAAAATCCTCTGAATACAATATGCCTCACTACATCCCTCATAGTCTCAATAACATCAACATACAGCAGAAATAGAAAAGGAGATAGCTAAAATAGTATGTAGTAAAAATATGTCAGCCTCCTGCTCGTCACCGCACAACAATATCGACACCAAATCTGCTACCTGCTACTTAATCTATCCACCATCAAATTGGTGAACAGCCCAAGGTAATAAGAGGAAAACATAAAACCTTAAGTTAGAAAACAGTTATAGTGAGCGATAAAATAGGTAACAACAGATACACATGATAATATGAGTATAGGTCCAACAACCATCACACGTCATATCAGAAATAGAGAAGGAAAACCCCGATCCCACTTCTCTTCGATAACCGACTGTGATAGCCTTCCTAGAGAAAATAGAGAAGTAGACACACAATCAACCATAACATTCATAGCATCCAATATCCTAGTTATTACCGTCTACAGCCGTGAATCCACCAGTTATTGAATCTGCCTTTCAACGATCAAAAGGGCTAAGGGAAAACCCTGATTCTAGCCAAACTACCATATGCCATCGTGACTCATATGTTTGTCTTTTCCATTCTCTACAAGTAGGCCCAATATGACTGCCCAGGGTACGTATTCTCTTGAATCTGATCCTAATGGGCGTCCCCAAGATACCCTTGCTTTGAGTCTGCTAGAACACTTCGATAACCAATGATTCCTAGCACATCAAATATGTCAAGCCATTCACTTTGGTGACTCAATCCATCTCTCGAGCCATTCCATTATCATCCATGATTGACTCACGTTATGTCAATCCAACATCATACTAGATCGTATATCGAATCATGACCAGTTTCACATCAATCCGGCTACGACCACCCCAATGTGAGTGCACAATCAAAGCCCCATCAATCATTGAGTAGCACATCGATCATCTGAAGTCAATTCATCATGGAACTTTACCAACAACCCCCACTAGCCATAAGCATCATACCCACAAAATCTAAGCATCCCATTTTCCAACCTCATGGGTCGGTGCCGACCCATCTACATAGTCAATTTGGCTAAGTAGCTTACCCCAGCCATCCAAGCTTCGAAGATTTCCTACCAGGTTATTCTCCCATTGATTCGACGCTTCTACAGAAACTTATGTCAGCCTATTAATATATTGAGCAATCAGTCTCCAACCCATCAAAAACACATCTGACCGACTTGGAAATTCACCAATAGCTTCGACTCACCACCACGATGCCATACACAAAGTCCCAAGCCCATATGACCCTTCCCTATGGTTCGGTGTCGACCCGTGCACTTAGCATATATTTGCACCAAAAATTTTGTGCCTCTTCCTTCGTGTTTTCAGAGCTTCTCCATCAAGTATCGTTTAAATCTGATCATCTGAACCTCTGATTTGCTTTGTTCTTCAATCTATGATTCTACGGCAAACAATATAATATAAAACTTAAGCAACGCAATCAATTGAATCAAAAAAACATCAATACATACAACAATGATTATACAAAGATGAACAATCCATAGACATAGAATAAACATATCATAAAGATAAGATCTAACATGATTTGGATCTAAATATATGTATAAACATGATTAATCTATCAATTATCTGGTTATTAAGATCAAATTAGGTTTCCTAGGGTTTTAAATTTTGAGTTAAGCATGTATGATTAGATCTAATGTGATTTTAACCTGAAACATATGAATATGATCGTAATTTACCCATATAATCCGTAGCTTCTACGCGAGAGATATCTATCACTCACCAATTTCTAGATTAGATGTAGATTTAATGAGATCAGATATGGACAGAGCTGAAACATCTTGAATTCGATGCAGCTTGAAGCGACCTTGTCCTCTTTGATGATGATATGTCTTCTAGATGCAATCTACAATGAATTTGATTGAAGAGAATGGAGAAATAAGGTTTTAGGCTGAACCTTGAGAATCATAGACGCCCAACTTAAAACCTAGAATGAAGAGAGTAACCCTAGTTCTCGCCACAAGCCTCCTTATTTATATCTATTGGTCATAGGTCTATTGAGTTTGGCTATTTAGCCCATTAGCGGCTGACTAGTCTGTCTTAAAAGTATCCAAATCATAAAACAGTGATTCCTCCCAAATCGCTGAACCAAATTCTTCATGTGACCAATTGTAAACCACCATTCTGTTCCAATGGAACAAATCCCAGCACCTGTTTTGATTCTTATCAAAAGTTATGGCCCAAATAGTAAACTTAAGGGTAAAATTGTCATACTTGAATTCGGTAAAAAAATCAATGATATGTCTCGCATCCCCATGAATAACATATTAAAGTTTAAGAATGATCCGACCATCAAGGAATAAAATATATTTATTTTACATTCCTTCGATACGTAAAATACGGGTCGTCACTTAATCAAATCATATAAATAGGGAAATTTCCTATCACATAATCGAATCCCATAAATAGGGAAACTTCTTGTCACTTAATCAAATCACATAAATAAGGAAACTTCATATAAGTGATTTCCTAATATTGTCAAATATTTTGGTTTGCCTTTGAGTACTAATAAAATTAATGATAGAGATTGCACAAGACTATGATACTATTAAGAGAAAACTTGAAGTGTGGTCTACTAAATTCTATCCTTAGTTGGAAAGACAAATTGATTTACATTGTCATTATTGCAATTATTATGTATTGAATCCAATATCACAACATCTTAGCTAAAGAAGATATAAATTTGAAAGAATGTATGCATATTTTAAATGGAAGGGAAAACACCACAAAATTGCATTGGAAAAAGTATGCACAATAGAGAAAGCAGGTAGTTTGGAGCTTAAAAACATCAATAATTTAAAAGAATCTTCTAATTTCAAATTATTTAGGAAATTTTTAGAAGGGTAAACCACTACGTGCAAGATGGACGAGGGCAAAGTATCTTTAAAACATAAAAATTAGACTACAAGTATTGAAAATAACCATTCACTCACTTGGAAAAGGATTCTCAGCTGTACAGAGATGGGTGTAAGTTTACTGAAAAGAAAAATCAAAGACAAAAACTCAAATAATTTATAGTTTGAACCTTGGATACACGAAAACCAATAATCAATTTACTTGTCTCGATCAACGCATATTTTCTAGGTGGTGCAAATGAAAAGGTACAATGCATTATTAAAAATCAAGGTTGAAAACTTCTAATCAAATGGCATCATCATTTTTAGTTCAACAATAGAGAAAATTCCAATTGATAATAACCTCCATAAGATAAATGGAGTTGGAGGATGAGATCTAAAGTTAAATTCTTTTTCAAAAAATATGGGAATTTATTAGAGGTGATGAAATGAACTACCCTAAAATGTCACATTGTGCTTTCTTTGCTCCTACAAGTAGATTACCAACAAGATATTGAAGTGCTAAATGGAGAAATGGTGTTGAAACCATATACATGGTACGCAAAGGTGAAAATGAAAGTGTGTACCATCTATTTTTGGCTGCATGTATTCAAACCATGTAAGGTATATTGCAAAAGAACTCTTTAAAGTTCAATCACATCAAATATATCCTTAATATCATAGACAATGTTCAATGTACTATGGACAATTTAAAAGCAAAATCAAAAGAATTTAGAGAAGCCTCACTTATGCTAACTACGGTTATTTATCACATATGAAGGGAAAGAAACCAAAGAATTCATCAAAACAAATAAATAAGAAATACTCAATCATGGAAAATCATTTAAATAGAAAGCCAAATCATAGCCAAAATAGCCAGAAAACATCATACAGATTTAGAAAACATAATGTGAAGTTATCAAATAATCTAAAAGATAGGGTAGAAGCTTTTCTTACATAATGGAAAATACTCCATCAATATTTCATGTGGGCTTTCCTTTAATAAAATTTTTGGCAATCCCACATTCTAAAGCCAACAAAAAATCAAGCTTGTATGCATTCAAGCATCCTAACTAGAGGTGGCTACCCCAGTAACTCTGCCAGGACAAAATCTACAAGGAAGTAAACAAATTAATTTTGACAGGAAAATTAAAAAATGAATCATTGATTCACTCTTTACCGGATGTAGATGATTGGGTTTACCGCTATGCTAGCAGTGCTCCTGAAGGCTCGTTTACACAAGAAGACTTATTATTGCAACTGGATGCATCAAATCAGAGAATCGGAGAATTCCTTACAGAAGCAAACAAAATAACAACACCCGTCACTTATTTGACTAGTGTAGAGGTGAATCCAGCAAAGAAAATAAGCAAAATAGCAACAACGAGCTTATGCAAAAAGGTTCTGGGTTATGATTCAATGTAGAAAAGTTATTTGCTTGTAGAAGATTGGTAAAATTTTGAATTGGAAACCAGAGTGAATTAACTTGAGAAAGATTTTTCTACATCATGAATAGCTAAGTAATCTTGATTGTCGGTTAGAGTATCAATTGGAAAAGTGTGGTTTCGTATGGGTTGTCATATATTTTCTCCTTTTTTTCCTATTTTAGGCTTTTTTGGTTACGCCTTTTTATCTCTTCCAATAAAGAAAAGTGTTCTAATCCCGTAGATGAAACTTAATCATTTAATATAAACATAACCGCATATCATTTTCTTTGTCAAAGAGGTTAATGTTATATTTATTAAATGAATTTGAGTCTATAGTTTGATCTCTATGTAGTTGGTAATAAATCTCTTACGAATTTTTAGAAAGTACATTTATTTTGTATCTAAAGTAAACATATAGTATTATCTATGAGTAGGGCTGCCAATGGATCACGTTGGGTTGTGTTCGAGTCAGGTCAAGTCGGGTGCAAGTTGATTTGTAAATGGGTTGGGTCAACCTGTTTATTATACGAGTCATTTTTCCCCAACTTGAACTCGACCCGTTTATAAACGTGTTGACTCCACCTGATCTATGTAACCCTTTAACTAAATGGGTCATGTCGGGTCTGGTTTACCCGTTTGACCCATTGACAAATATTGTCCACTAATATTAACAGAAAAAGAACCAAAACACCAACAAAATGCACTATTATATAATCACCAACAAGTAGCAAGTTACAAAATCACCAACAAGCAACAAGTTACAAAATGACCAACAGGCAGCATATATATAAGCATGAAATCACCATATCCAAAAATCGTTCTCCATACATAAGAATATATGAGCATACTCCATTGATAAAAGACTAATAGTATGAAGAGATACAATTTTAAAAAGTAAGGTATAACCAACAGCAAACAAGAATAAATTAGTAAAATATAACAGCTTACACAAGAATATATGAATATACTGATTACTGCACATAAAAGACTAACACGAACAACATACTTAAAAAACTAACAGTATGGAAAAATACAGCATATGATCGGGTTTGGCAGGACAAATCGGGTAAGTGAGTCAACCCCATTTATAAAATGGGTCAAATTCGGATTGATCCGAAAATGACCTGCTAATCAAAAGGGTCAGTTTAACGTGCTAATTTCCATGCGTGTTACGGGTCGGGTTTCAGAACATGTAGGAAATTGATAACCCTATTTATGAGCAGGAAGAAAAAATGAAAATTTGAAAAACCAAAATAAGGTAGGAGAAAAAAAATTATAGTTACTTGGTCTCGCGAATCTACTATTATACCAAAAATGATTGGTCATACAATCTTTATTCACAATATAAAGTAACATTTATCTATTTATATAATAGATCATATAGTATGTTTGTAGTTCGAATATTTTGTCTCCTTTATTTTTCTGATTATTTTTTCTCCTTCGTTTTTCTTTCTTTCCTTTTTCTTTTTTCCTTCTCTTTTTTTTGCAAACAAAAGAAAAAAAAACAATATGCTTGGCTAAAATGGAATAAACTCAAGAACAAGCAAAAAGAAGAGAAAAAACAGATATTCTTGACTGAAATGGAATAAAATGAAGAATAAGAACATTTATATCATAAATTGAGATAGGGTTGTCTTCACTCTCCAGTAATTCTAATAGGTTGATGTTTCCAAAAGATTAAAGCACAACATTCTCTCATATCGTACCAAGAGAGCTCGATGTAATACAGGTTTATAAACCAAAACGTGTCTCCCCTAAAATGCAAAGCTGCAAGTAAAATTGAGATTTACACCATTCGTACATTCATTGAAGGCTAAAGCTAATAATAACATTTCATTTTCCAATGTACAAACATTATGCTAACCATACATGCAAGTTGAGTAAAGCTTAGAGCATTCCCAACCCAAGGTTGGGTTGGGAAGCAACCGACCCCCAACAGAGTGTCGGTTGCTGCTCTTGGGGTTGCTTTGGCAACCCCCAAGGTTGCTAGAGCAACCATTTGGTTGCCTGGCAACCTTTGTCTTAGCCGGCAAGGTCAATGGTAAAAATTTGACAGTTACCCTTTATTTTCTAAATTCGGCTAAGGGAAAATTTAACCATTGGTTAGAGCCGACTTTATAAAGGCCGACTAAGGGAAACGGTTAAATTTATGATAGTTTCCCCTTTCCTCTTCTATATATATCACCTTCCATATTTCAACAAAACATTCTTTCATAATTTCTACTCTCTTCATCAAAAATATATCAACAAACAAATATAATGTCAAAGCAACAAAAAGGAAAAGGAAGTGCTTTGCAACCACGTTCCAATTACCAATTTCAAAACCAGTGGATTGAAAACCCATTTCAGGCGCAGCCAAATCCGAGCCATTATCAACCCCAATTTGATAACAACTTGTATCAACCTCCTCAAAATTTGAATTACTTTAGTTCCCAACAAAATTCATTCAATTACCATAACTCTCAAAATTCAAATTACTCACAAAACTCTTCATTTCAGCAAAACTCCAGTTTTGATCAAGATTATGTCTCTCCTACTAGCCAAAGTAAAAAACAGTCTCTTCAATTTAAGGAGAAATCTGAATAATCAATTTGGGAATCACGACTAGGGAATTGAAGAAACATAGCTCAAAATCATGAAGGCACTACTTCTGGAATAAACATCAATGAAATTCCTGATGGTGAATTTCGATAGAAATGGCCACTGATTCGAAGAAAGTCCGTAAATGGACGCCGGATGAGCAAGCCGACCTTTCCTTTTGTTGGATTGAATGTTTGAAGGACAAAAGAAAAGGTACTAGCCAAACCAAAAGTTCTTTTCAAATTATGTTTGAAAATTGTTCAACGAGCGATCAACTTCTGCACCCATAATAGTTGATTCGTTGAACCAGTCATGGAAAAGAATGAATACTACTTGTCAACGCTGGAAAGAAATAATGGCAGGTTTACACTCAAAACATCAAAGCAGGACCAATGACACTGATATGGTAATAATTTTGAATCACTTATTTTTTTTCAAATAAATTTTTGAGTTTGTTGTAACGTGTATTATCAAATACAACTCAATCAGGGACATGCATTATATTCGGCTGATAACAAGAACCAACAGTTCAACATGCAACATTGCTGTGATATATTATCGCAGGAGGACAAGTGGGAAAGAGTGCAACAAGAACACCCAGCCTTCATGTTCCAACCTAGAAAGATTGGTGAAGAAGCTATCCAAGGTAGCTTAGTTGGACAGAAAGAAACACCATTCACTACTAGTATCGAGGGTAAGCCTACCAGGAAGTTCAAGGGAAATAAAAAAACATTAACTGGTTACACTCTACATTATGAGCAAATAAGTGAAAGTCTGTCTACCCCGAATAGAATACATAGAAGTATATCGAAGCAAAGGAAGCAAGGATGCTTGAGAGACAGATTCAAAGAAATTTAGAACGACAACGTGATCGTGAGCAAGATGGAATGTGCTAAAGAGTTAGAGCTAAGGAGACTAGAATTGGTTCGGCAACAAGAGGCAAAGGATTTTATGATGATTAATTGTAACTTAAATAACCTCAATCCATTGCAGAGAAAACACATGGAAAAAATAATTGAGGATTATAATAGGCGTAACAGAAATCTTTAAAGAGTTATCTATAACAGTCCGCATTTTACATTTTGAAAAATCGTTAAATATTTTTATTTTATTCCCTGAGGGTTGGATCATTCTCATATTTTAATATGTCGCTTATGGGAGTGTGAGACATGTCCATATTTTTTTACCGATTTTGTTTGTGACCATTTTGCCCCTGTCAGCCTTGTACATGGCATAAATTTTGACGTAGGTCGAATCAGAGGGTGAGACATGTGCCATTGGAAGGGAATTGATGATTGCTTTTCCGTAGAATGGCTACATTAAAGACTTGGCTTTGCGGTTTGGGAGGAATCGTTGTTTTAAGGTTTTTCAGTTGGCTTTTCAGTTTTGGAACGCCACAATGGGCTGATTTGCGAAGGTCCATTGGTGGGCTAGTGGAAGGGTATAAATAGGGGTGAGGGATATGGGAAATAGTTTAGCTTTCCCATTCCCTCATTAGGTGGCCTTGTGCCCCTCACTCCTCTAACACCATTCCACCATTAAAAATCAAAATCCAAGGAGGGAAGTCATAGATCTACACCATTGGAGGCTAGATCTACATCAATTGAAGCAAGAATTCATCGGATCAAGGGGTTTAGTGTGAGGTGCTTGCAGTCTGGATTCATATTTCTATCATTTTAGCTTGTTTGGAGAATCAGTGAGTGATTTACATCTCTCACATGGATTCAATGAAGTATTTGAATGTTTGATCATGTTTTTCATCAAGTTCAAGCGTTTTATCATAAATCTACATCATGATAAGTCCGTTTTCATATGAATCACCTTAGTATCTAAGTTAGGATGTTTAAACCGATAATTCTTATGCTATTTCATATGTTTATGCAAGTTAGATTCGCAATTTAGATCATATGTTCGTATGGCATGATTTTTGTATGATTTTGATGAAATAGTCATTTTTATGTTGTTATTGATTTCATTTCATGTTCGTGGTCATATTTGATGAGTTGGACAAGTTGGTTTCGTCGAATCTATCGTTTTGACAACGTTTTGGTCAAAATTGGAGTTGAATTAGAAAACGAAGGATTTGGGTCGGCCATGGTTGGGTCGGTCGGTCTTAAATCGTGTCTTGGAAACAAGTCAGACTGGGTCGGTCGATTGCTGTGGGTCGGGTCGGTCAAACCGGGTCGGTCGAGCAGCTTGGTCCTGGTCGGTCTGGGTTGATGTTGGGTTGAGCACGAAGTGTTGGATCGTGCAAGGAGGGGTTGAGCATGGGTTCGAGTAGAAGGGTTCGGTCTGGTTGGTCGAGTAGAGCACTGGTCAAGCAGGGTTCTAGTCGAGCTCAGGGTTGGGTCGAGCAAGCATCGGGTCGGTCAGGATGGTTTGTGTCTCTAGCCAATCGTGTGATGTAAGGGTGGTTCGGATCGTACCATGGTGGGTCGATCGGTTGGACAATGACCGGGTCGGTCACGCATACCATGGTCGGTCGCACCAAGAACACAAGGTCTTTTTCTGAAAAATTATATTTTTTGGGTACGACTCGGTCGCACCAATAACAGGGTCGGTCGGTCGCTCCCGAACCCTAGCCGCAGCGCAGTGATGTAATTGAATCGGTGATGGTGTGACTTTGAATTAAATTCAAGTAGGAAGGTTCGAAGTGTTGAAAGGTGTTTGTTGATTGGTGTAGAATAACAAATGAGGTGACAACTCAAAGGTCGTGAGTTGGTGGGTAATGGTTTCTCGAGAAGGTTGCTTGGGATATGAAAAGTCGTCAAGTTGGATGCCTAGAGATGAGAAAGCTGGGAGATTATCGTCCTCGTAAGTTCTAGCAGGCTCAAAGCAGGGATACGATAAGGGGCACCTAAAAGACCAATTGTTGGTCGAGTACCCTGGGTATCGTTGAAAGGCCTAGTTGTCAAGGTTGGACATGCATACGTATCGTTGAAAGGCGTATGGAGTTTATGCTAGAACCGGGGTTACCATTAGCCCTTGACATATGGAAAGTTTGGCCATCATATGATTAACGATGGTTTCAAAGCAGGATTGGTGGTGATAGCCAAAGTCAGTCATGGATGCTTGATTGTTTGGATGCTCTGTTTGTACCGCCTCATGTAGATTGTCCAACATCGAAGGAGATGTTCCTTGGGTGCTTGTCTGATATTGGTTTAGGCCTCTGGGGCTTGTACTTGAGGGATGTTGAATTCGATTAGGATGGTTTACATGAGATATATAATCTGGATGTCATGAGTGATTTACTATGATTGAATGGGTGTTTTGGTTTCCATGGATGAATGGTTGAATTGTTTAATGTAAAGGCTATCATTATCCGATGTGGGGAAGACGGGAGTTGAGTTCTCCTCTAGTGTTTGGTAGATCTACCTATTCTCATATACTTTATTGATGAAGTTTGTTAGTTGTTTTATCGCTCACTAAGACTGTTGTTTGACTCAAGGTTTTATATTTCCCTCTTATTAGCTTGGGTTGTTCATCCGGTTGTGGATGGGCAGACTAGGTAGCAGGTGACAGGAGATTGCTTAGTGGGGACGATGTAGTTGTTCGGAGGCGAGAAGGAGGCCGGCATACTATCTTTTACTATATAGTATTTGGATTTCCGTTGTTTGTTATTCTCTGAGTGATGTAGTGAGGCAATTTGTACAAACACTATTCCCAAGTGTATGGATATTAATTTCTAGTTGTTAAGAAAGTCTAGTGTTTCTGCTTCACTATTACTACTTATTGTATATGTTCTATTATAGTTTATCCTTGCGCTGTGCGTTACGACAGGTTCGGATGTTGTTTACCTACCAAGATGATCATCCATAACTGTCTGGCACACCTTTCAGCGCATTATTCCTCTTGTTTAGTGTAGGGGCTGTGGGCGGTCGTCACATTATCCGTACTAAGGTTAGTATAGCTAGTTGTATCTGTGTTGTATGCTTGTATGTTTTAGTTAGTAATGTTTGTATTTGGATTGAACTATATTAATGCTTGTACCATTAAATTAGTAGTGTTTGTATTTGCATTGAACTATATTAATGCTTGTATCTTTATGTTACTAGTGTTTGCATTTGCATTGAACTATATTAATGTCAGTGTCTTCAACTCAAATAAAAATTCTTTCATCCTCCTTTTTTTTTCACTTTAACACAAATAAAGATTATGTCGCTTTATGTCATCGTAAAGCTCGTAATGGCTAGAATATAATGTTATAGTAAATGGCAGCAATAGTGACTACAGTATAAAGTGGGAGGCTCACTATTTAAAGATAGTTGAATGCGCATTCTTAAACACAAATAAAGCATCTGACCTACGGATTTTGTCGCTTTATGTCATCATAAAGCTCGTACTGGCAACAATAAAACATCATAGTAAATGGCAGCAATAGTGGCTACGATATAAAGTGGGAGGCTCGCTATTTTATGATAGATGAAGACTATATATATTTGGTTTTATTCACTCCACATATTGCCACTATATATATATCTCAGGTGCTTTCTCACAATTCTATACTCAAACTAGTTTTTATTTGCACAAAACTTTTCATCTCAAAAGATATGCCTTCATGACCCTCATCAACGGATTTAGACTGGGAGCAAAATTTAGCTCGACGTTCGCCACATAGTCCAAGCACAGATATTGATTGGCTTATCGAATTGCAAGAGCGACATTATGAGGACATGCATCATGAGTACCCATATCTGGAACAATTGAGACTTCAAGAACCTCCTTTTCAAAAAGAAATTCATCTGGTTTTAACACCTCAACCTCTAACTGAAGAATCTCTACCTTTAATTGTTCGACCACTATATGAACAAGAAGTACGATCGGCTGCAACTACTCATCCTCCATACGATAAAGAGGTTGACTCGTTTCTCGTTCGTTGTCACTATGGATATTTTGTGGAGGTAGTGGTTAGGGCGAACGGAGAAAATATTGGTCGGAGACTACAGTTATGCTCGTTATGGCCCAACGGCTGTAGCTATTCTGAGTGGGTTGATGGCCGTTTATGTCCAAGGGTTATTTCTTACGCTAATGGGTTAGAACAAGAGATAAGACATCTTAGAACTACTTTAGAATCTCTGCAGATTGAACGTGGCATGTAGTATGCTCGCTTAAATTAGAATCTGTTAAGCATCCATTTTTTCCTAAGTTGCAGTACCTATTCCTTTTGTATTTCCTAAGTTGAGTGTTTTTTTAAATTTCAACATCATTCAAAATTTGGTGTATTTCCATTGCATCCATTGTATCCTAAGTTGAATTTTAAACTTGCTGCTTCATTTTCAATTTAAAATGATATTCAATTTAGATTAAATTCCTTTTACATTATTAAATAAATCGTTATGGTTTATAAATGATTCCATAGCAACTTTCTAAAAATTTGATTTGGACATAACTCACAATTTATACGATGAAATCTCGATTTTTCACTTTCATTGGAAAATCGTAGTTAAATAGATTCGAACGTTTCTTGTTTCAAAGTATTCTGACTTATAACGAGTCTTATATATTCATTTAAAGTTTAAAAATGTAATATTACGAACTGCCGTGAGTTACGATCTCGTTTATAATTATATTATTAATATACATGCTATGGTCGATTTATAAATAAATTCATTATTATAACTATAGTTTTCTGGTACAACATATTTCACGTGACCAACGCTATTACAAGTACAATACAAACAAAGTCCATAACCATAGTGAAACAACAATACCAAGTAGATAATACATGAACCTCATGACCAGATAATACAATAAGTTACTAGTAATACATGTGACCCTGATAATACAATAAAGTACTGATAATACAAACATAGTTCATAACCATAGTGAAACAACAGTACCAAGTAGATGATACATGAACATCATGACCCAGATTATACAATAAGTTACTACTAATACAAGTGACCATGATAATACAATAAAGTACTGATAATACAAACAGCAACGACAACAACATAATACAAATAACAACGACAACAACAACATAATATAGACAACAACAACAACAACGTCTACATATCACCAAAGTCAAAATCATCTATACCAGCTATATATTCATCCACACCAGCCCGAGGCCTAGGATGGTAGCGCTCCTCACCGGGAGTGGTAAGCTTGCTAATACGAGTTAGCAAATCATCTAGGCTATGCCTGTGCTTGGTGTACTAAACTCTTCTAAGCCCTAAATGCATCTGGTACAAATCCTCATATGATAAAGTAGCAGGACCGGGGTAACTGGAATGTGAGGAACATCCATATAAATATCAGCTCCTATCACTGTAGGAATAGCCACCCTCCACCAATCATCTCCCCCTTGCGGTTGAGGTGGAGCTAGGTATAACTGCGTACCCCGAGTAAGGTCTGGAAAACCGGTGAATAACATCAGGCTTGATGGATGGCTGTCCAATCAAATCAACTGTTGCAGCATGTATCATGGGAGTCGTGTGCGGTGGTGTATAAAAGTGGCTCCAAAATAGTTCGTAATCCGCAGTAGGAATGATGAAATAGTCAGATGGCCACCATTGATGTTCACGAGCGTCATCAAACTACTGAGCCTTATACATCACTAAATAAAGTGTAATAGGATGCAGATCATTGAGCACTCGGTCTCCCTCTAATATCTGACTCCAACACCGTTCCCCAAGGTACCAGTAACAACTGCCTGAGGGAAGAGAATAAACCAACGGAAAACAATGCGTTAACAGCAACGCAGAACGGACGACTACATCATATGTCAAAAAGGAAGAATCCTTGTAAGGATGTCATGTAATACTCCGTCGTGTCGTGTGTAATTGTAACATCCTCAATTTTAAGTGTATTTTATTAAATTATTAAATTTGAATTTAGATTTTTATTTTATTCGTTTAAATTTCAATTTGTTTGGATTTTTATGTGATAACTATTTTGATTTTGATTTTAAACTAAGTTTATTTTGGATATTTGTATAATAAGTGAAATTGGTTTTGATAAATATATTTTACAATGCAAATCAATCTTGTTATTTCTTATCCTATTTATTTTATCGAGTTTACTGAAATTCATTTCTTAGGGTTTTAATTTAATAGTAAACTCATATGATTATATAATTTGTTATTGATATTAATATAATTTTTATCTTTGATTATTTTTCAGTATATTTCTCATTTGATTGGTAAAATTGTTCATTTATTTATTTTATTTGCTAACACCATTTCGATTCGTTAATTCAGTTATTCCGTCCAGCGTTCTCATATCAAAATTTAATCTCGCTCAATATCATTCCCAATTTATATTTGTAAAACCATTCACATTTTAAAATTTTCATTTTCCGTTCAAACCATTGATCAGTTCCCGCACATTCAAAATTTAAACCGGCTTGATTGTTTTGAAACAAAGTTAAAATAGTTCCTCTTTCTTTCTAAATGTTTTACTTTTAAATTTTAAACCTCATCACCCCTTTTTCCTCGAAACGTGCGAATACCGGCTCTTTACCACATCCTTATTTCTGATCCTATTTACCTGGACAAGGTGTTCAGTTTCTATTCCTTTAAATTCCCTGCTACACTATTTCTATACCCATATTTTTCATCCCATTGCCTCCTTTTTCTTTAACCCTTCAAACTTAAGCCTGTCAATCTCCTATCCTCCGTGAACCATCGCGGCCCACTCCACCTTGATTGCTTTGCCCCACTTCGCCTCTCCTCCACCGTAAGCCACTTCACCTCCAACATTGCCCACATCCACCTGCGCCCGACCCTAAGACCGCTCCCACTGCTCCTCTCCCGAATGATGACCGCAACCCCTCCACCCATTTGCCATGCTGACCAAACTTGCCTCCCCTCTCAGCCACATCAGCGCCCCTCCAGCTGTGACCCCTCTGACGGAACCTCACCATCGCCGACCCGAGCTCCGCCACCAAATCCGACCTGGAGCGTCCATTTTCTCTCCGCCCATGATAGCAGCTCCGCCCCTTTGGCCAACGAACTTCCCAAGCTCTGCCCTCTCTTCCTGAGTCCGTCTGAGATCCTTCCCTCCACGTTAACCCTACTTGAAACACCCCACCTTCGTTAAGGTCACTCACAAAAGGAATGCCTTAACTTCGATGGAGCGCTTTAGGTAAAAGATACATATAATTTACAAGACAGACATATAAACAACGTAAATACTAAATTTATTTCATAAGTACGTGGTTCAGTCAAAACATTACAACAACTGTCTCAAACCAACTTCCAAATCATTACAACAAAATCTCTGTCTTGATTAAAACATAAAGAAGCATAAAATAACAATAAGGCAGCATAAATCCCCAATAAGAGTGTATCCAAAGCCATATCCCAAGGAAAGAGAATCCAAGCAATACATCTACTCGTTTCAAGATGGAAATGGTCCGAACTAAGCTGAAGTATTCTTACCCTGCGGACCTGGGGGGAGGGGGAACGAAAGAAAAGAAGACAAAAGAAAAATGGGTTATACATGAGTCTGGTAAGTCCAGTGATTATTTAGCTTGTGAACAGGAAAAGGGATCATGACATGAATAAACTGAACCAAGGACAACACCCTAGAAACAAGATAATAAAACTGAATATGCTATCGCACTCATTACTATTTCTCTACACCCATTTACAATTGTTTCAACTAGCACCATGTGTTCAAGATAAATGGTCCCCTTTATCGATCGGCTCCTACTCTTTTATATATTCACTACTTGTATCATTCGGCCCCACTTGATTGTAGATACCTGTGCTGGTCCCACCATGGGGTGTATCAAATCCTATGGTGGTAACTCGACACAATTCAAGTTGCACAGTGTATAACTACTGATGCCCAGTGCCTGCTTTTTCCACTCCGGAGTACGTGCACGCCCGCACTCCGTCGGAACCTACATTGACGCACCACCCACTGTTGTTTTGACTGCTTATAATTATCCCAGTAATCGTGCCCCACCGTGCCTAGTTCAGGGTACCATGATACATCTATGTGGGTTACTGCAGAAATGGGTCCCTGTTACTAGGGTTTCCGAATCAACATGTTAAAATGGTTAAGTGTTCTCAAATTAACCTAACCCCACCAATCAGTTTAGTTAACATTTTGTACTCGTTAAGTGTTGCCTTAATTAATTTAACCCTACCATTCCTGTCTTCGCTTTAATTCATTCATTAAAGCACCAACTACGGTAGCTGGATGTGCCGGTCGGTTCCGGGCAGTCTTACACCGCAACTCAATCTAGCCTCAGGTTATTTTGGGCTTAATGCGCTAACCTCTCACATTAGATCTATATTGTTATGGTTGTTGGATGTGTCGGGCGGTTCCGAGCAGTCTTATACTGTAACTCAATCTAAACTCGGGTTAGGCACATTCGTCTTTTACTTAATTTACATATTTACCCTTCATATTTATATGTAAATTATCCACAATTATTGCCATTCAAGTCATGCCCAATTTACCCTCTAAATCATGTTCATAGTCTTTAGGTATATAAATTATACCAGTTTATGCCATAAATCATTTGTATGATCATGAGCCAAACTATGCCAATAATATGAAATTTAAGGTTTTTCCCAACGTTACCCCCGTTATACGTTTGCATAATTCACATAGAATGTTAGGCTCGCAACTTAGCCTACCTTATATACAAAAGGGAAAAGAAAGGAGCATGTATCATTCCCACAACTTAAAATAATAAGGATCTAGCAAAACATGTGTCATACAAATTTTGAATAAAACAATGAACTTGCATTTTTTATCCAATTAGCATGAATCTTAAGCATATGAACGGGGACTTACATAGAATTACACAAATCCAATTAGACATGTAAACGTGGACTTGCATTTTAAATCCAATTAACATGAATCTTAAGCATATGAACGGGGACTTACATAGAATTACACAAATCCAATTAGACATGTAAATGTGAACTTGCATTTTGGATCCAATTAACATGAATCTTAAGCAAATGAACGGGGACTTACATAGAATTACACAAATCCAATTAGACATGTAAATATGAACTTGCATTTTGGATCCAATTAGCATAGATCTATATGTATGAGAATGTAGATCTAAACATATATATGACTTAGCCTAAAAACTTGCATGTAACATAACATGAAAGAGTCACCAAATTTATATAATACACGATTGATTTAACATACAAAATAATAAGTCCAATAAACTACAATAGTCTCATAGGCACATATGATAAAATTGTTACAAGAATAGACATGAATCAGCATCACCATAATCTTACAACTAAGCACAATTCTAGTTTTCAATTTATTACAAATCATGACTTTTAATTGTTCACATCTAAAGAATAACAGGACTTACAAATAAAAGAAAAATCTTGTTTTCTGGGATCTATTTTCTGAAACTGAAAAGCTATCCCTTGACGTAGAATATCGATTCTCTAATTTAGTTTTGATTCATAGCTTCTAACTTGTTTTCTAGTTAGCTTCCTAGTTGGAGAAGAAATGGTGGCTATGCTAGGTTGACCACGGACAACATGGTGGCTCCTTGGAATGAAATTATGTGATTTAGAGTTGAGGGTTGGGTTCCTTTTATAGAATTTTAGATTTATGTAAGCCGTTAGATCAACCTAGGAGCAATCAGAACCGTCCAGACTAAATAGAGCTATCCAGAAATTGCCACCTATGCCCTAGTGACTCAGCAACAAGTCGGAAATCTTCACTGTTTGAATTTGGATGAGGAGGTCGACCCCTATAGAGGGGGTCGACACCCCAGCTGGCACCCCTCTTGGGGGTCGACACCTATGTCGACCCCCCCAAGGGGGAGTCAACCCCTATGGACGGGAATTTTCCCGCTCAGCTGATTCACGTGATTTTCAAAATTCGAACTGTTTTTGTTTTATTTAATTATTAGTTATATAATTTTCTATTTAAACATGAAATCTTCTGAACTCCATAACTTCTTCATACAGAGTCCGACTCACGCAAACTCGGACTCTATCTCAAGCAGAATTACGAGACAAATGCAGTGGCGTAACCTATTTCCCTTAATTCTCGCTTTTACAATTTAGTATTCTTTAATTTGTTACTTTAATAAACACAGAAAATACAGGGTGTTACATTCTTCCCTCCTTAAAGGATTTCGTCCCCGAAATCTTCAAGTCAAGAAGAATGTATATCCTACCATCCAATCATCCATTGTAATGACCCGCATTGTTACGGTGTTATAATTAATTTGTTTAATTATATAAATAGTGATATAGTGAATTTAATGGTCGTGGGATTAAATAATGGTGAATATTAAATTAAAATAATAAATTAAATAATATATTTAATTCTGAAATAATCAGAATTGGCTGAAATGGCGATATGGTGTGAACTGGATCATCTATGATATTTAATTCAGTTTAGAATTGAATTAGAATAACGAATATATTATTTGAACGATAGTTTGAACGTATAATTATATTATAATTAAAATCGAGGTCGAAATGGCGCGGCAGTTCATTAATTGGCTATTTGAACTTCAACTGAATATACAGAATTCGTTTTAAGTCAGATTTCTATGAAACAAGAAACGTGTGGAGCTGGTGGAGTATATCTTTCTAGTGGAAGAGAAAAATCAGGGTTTCGTCGTGTAGATTTTGATTTATGTCCAAAACAAATTTTAGAAAAGTCGCTGTGGAATTCCTTTATAATTTATAAAGGAATTATTTATATTTTAAAAAGGAATTTCAATATAAATCGAATATCGGGTTGACCAAGATTTGAAATATCGAGTTAGAAACCCATATAGGATTTTTCTGAGCTGTATGGTATTCCACTGTGAATATAGACGATAATATTTATTTTTAAATATTTAATTTAATTATATTTAAATATATTTATATATTTAAATGGGTCATTCAGAGCTTTAAAAATATGCTGTGTGAGCAAACGAAGTCGGAATTCGACGAAACCAGTTTCGTTGGGACTGTATTATCGAACAGTGGCTGCATGTCAATTTTCAAGATTTTTGGGTATCGTATATAGTCACAGGAATTTTTAGAGCATAAAGAATAATAGCATTTACTTATAATTTAATATAAAATTCGAATATTAAAATATTATATAAATTCTATAAATAGATACCCTTCTCTCAAACCCTAATACATTTTTCTGGTCAACCATATTGTAGCCGCTGCATTTCTTCTTCCAGGAAATAACAATCGTGATCATTTGAAAATCAAAATAAATAGGATAAATTCCTATAAATAAAGTTATATATATACATTCGAATTCATTAGGAGAAGCTCTTCAACGCAGTAGTCCTTTTATGGAACTCGCATCAAATTTTCCGTCGCATTTTTATAGCAGGCGAACTAGGGTTTTGGGTATCGAGATTCTTGTGCATTGTAGTTGATTTGTAAGGTCTTATTTGTGTTTCTGGGAGGGTTTAGCATCGAGTATGGGATTTTTTGTGGATTCTTGAAGAAACCGAGTTCAGTGTTTTCACAGGGGTTGCGTGAACCTGCTGTTGACGGAAAGGGAAATTTGGGGAGCGAAGTGGAGAAAAGTGGTTTGGGAACAAAGAGTTTTGAGAGGAGAGCACGGTGGTGTTTTCCGTTTTGACTTCGGTTAAAGAACGAAGAGTGGACGGAAGGGTGAAGGTGCGGAAATGAAGGAGGATATGTGGTGAGCTGCTGAATGGGGAAGAGGGATTATATGGGTGCGGTTTTAAATTGGTTTGGGCCGGTGGTAAGTTAGTTAAAGCCCAATCCTTTGAATTATATAAAAATTATTTTAACTCAACTATGTATTCAAACTTGTTATTGAATTATATTTTTCATACGTTATCAGTTTGACGAACCGTAGGTTGCGTTGGGATCGTATGGACGGGAGCAACACAATGAGACTGACCGGGGGTGAATCCGAGATCATTACAATTTATGATGAAATAAATTGTCCGACCGAATCAAATAACGCAAACCGTTATTTAACGGATAACGCGCCAATGTGAGTAAATCTCACTAACTCTGAACAGTTTATAATTTCATGTTGTATTTTTAGGACTGTTAAATATTGGCTGATTGACTGTGTGTTGACTGTTTGATTGAACTGCTAGTTAGTTAGTTGAATTTCTATATTGATTCTGTTTAACAGAATATATCATATGGAACTGAAAGTGATGTTGATTTTATTTTGTAACATCTGTGGATGCAGGGAAACAGGTTGGAGGAATCCGACTGGATTCCTCAACAGTTATTTTATTGTTTTCATATATTGTGATATATGATGTGATTTATAATCTGTTGTTGATCATATATGTATGGACGATATTGGACATCATAGCTTGATATGTTAAACACCATCAGTGATACTAGAATATCAAAAAGGAATTTTCAAATATGTATATTGAAAATGAAATGTTTATAAAATCATAGGATTTTATAAAAGAAATATTTATTTAGAAAATAAATAAAAGTAAATATTTATTTGGAAAATAAATAGAGAAAATAAAAAGTAAATATTTATTTGGAAAATAAATAGAGAAAATAAAAAGGGAATATTTATATAGGGAATAAATAGAATTATAAAAAGAGAATAATTATTTAGGGAATAAATAGGATTATTAAAAGGGATTGGTCAAATGAGTTAGTTAAACCAGATTTGTCAAATAAGTTAGTTAAACCAGATTAATCAAATGGGCTAAGTTAGTCAAGTTAACCAAATGGGCTAAGTTAGTCAAGTTAACCAAATGGGTGAAGTAAGACGAGTTAATCAAATTGAATTTAGTAAAAGGACTTAATCGAACTGAGTTAGTCAAAGGAGCTAGTCAAACTGAATTAATCAATTTGAGTTAGCGATTTAAGTTATTCAAATTGAGTTAGCGAGTTAAGGTAATCAAATTGAGTTAGCGAGTTAAGGTAATCAAATTGAGTTATCTAGTTAAGTGAATCAAATTGAGTTACCAAAGCGAGTTAATCAAAGTGAGTTAGCCAGTTAAGTAACCAAGTTAAGTGGGTCGAGTAAGTTCGTCAAGTTGAGTTAATTAAGCCGAGTTGGTAAACCGAGTTAATTAAATTGAGTTTATCAAATGGAGTTTATCAAAAGGAGTAATTCGAATTGGAGTCAATCAATTAGGGAATAAGAGTTAATCGAACATAGTTAATCAAATGGAGTTAAAAAGAAATTGGAAACTGACTAGAGATTAATAAGTTGAATGGTTTCCTAAGTATATATCTGATGTTGGTTTCGACCTTCAGGGTTTATACTTAGGAAGTGGTCCTCTTGTTAGTTTATAGTCAGAATCTGATAGATGTGGAAGAATAGTGATACGTAAATAAGTTATGGAAATGTTTTCCAGTGTTAACGTATATTTTCTAAACATAGAAAATAAGGAAATATGAATATGAATGTATATATATATATATATATATATATATATATATGATTGATGATTGATTGATAGAATTTCCATTTGGAAATAATATCGTTGTTTGCACACCTGTTTTTCTTTGATAGTTAACTCACCGACTATCGAAGTTTTTGACCATTTTAACATTGTTAATATGGAGAGACCGGTTGGATTATTATCCAAAGAACCACTCTGTATTGGCATAAGCGTTGCGAATCATACATGCCAAAGAAAATTGAAGACGGGGTAAAGTGCAAGGGCTATTGTATAAATCTTAGATAATAGTGCCTAAGATGGATATACTGAATAGTGCCTTCGGTTCATCCTGTTCTTGGATGACTTGTATGGATGAATGTCTGACAGAGTATTTCCAGAAAGGCCACGTACATTGATTTCTTCAACTGTACCAAGAGTGGAAGCGGACAAGGAAACTTCTTTAGCTAACACATAATGTACTGTTGTAGACGTCAATTAGTGATTTTCGATGGATCTGACAATGTGGCATTCGAAGTGAATCTGGTGTGATGATGAAGCATAACCTCAAGCCTCATCAAACCGGTAAATGACAGAAATCGGGCAGGCAGCATGGCTAAGTCGGTCGCTACGAAGTAGGGTGTATAATCACCTGATCTAGAGTTTCATTTACTTCTAAAATCTATTGTTGATGCTGTCCTAGTCGGGAAACGGTTGTTGATCCCAACCGTTGGTGATATACATTCGATATACTCAAGTGAAATGAGTGGTCGGTCATGTGTGGCCGGGTTGCAAGATGTTCTTGTTGAACCCAGTGTATTCCTTTCTAGAGATACACTAGCGAAAGGTGGTTTTATACCTTGTCATAGTTGGAAATCCATTACCCAATACGTGCTTGCGGTTTTGATTGTATACTATATATATAGAACGTGAGATGAAAGCGTTTCTGCTAGATGATTATTATATTGTGGTTGATAGACATTATTATAATATCAAAAGGGTTTTTGATATAAAGATAATTTGGATTCTCATAAGGGAAAAACCCATTCCGTTATGCGGCGTGGTCTTATGAGATATCAATTACTTGTTCAAACTGTTTTAAACTGTTTTACTCATACCAGTCCCATGACTGACCCGGAGTTTATTTTGTTTTGTTTTCCATAAACTCTTGGGTGCCCAATTTTGTACGGCAGTCAAGTAGTCGGGATTTACAGATACTTGAAGAGCTGGAGCAGGAGGCTTCAGGATCATATAGCTATAGTTTATTTCCGCTGTGTTGTAAGTGTTGTACTTTGAAAATGATGTATATTCAAGTACAAAGTTATATTTCAAAGTTATATTATATATTATATGTTATTCGTTCTGCTGTGAGATTCGTGTTACTCTGATGTTGTGTTGTTCTTCTTCTTCTATTCTAAGTTTCTATCTTATCTTTCCTCACCCTCTGTTTTCTTTCTATTAATTTCCTGATTTTCAGTTTAGTTTGGGGTTGGACTTGGGTTTTTTGTCAGCTCAAATTGGACCGGATTTTCGGGTCATTACAGTTGGTATCAGAGCTTAAGGTTAAGTATTACCTTGGCTCTGTGGCGTGTCTCAGCAGATATGGGGTTAGTAATACCCAAAATTGAGCTAGAGTGTATATATACGAGTGAACGTATTTGTTATTCGATATAAAATTGTTTTATGTTGTGGAGATTCATTGGATGAGTTGTTTATGGGTTCTAGTCGATCAGTTTGATCCACTGTATCAGTAGGAGTTTATAAACACTCGAATATGATGGGTCGACACGATATGTTTTGAAAAGAGGGTAAATTAAAATAAGTTTACCCAAAGTATATCTTGATATAGAGAAGATATATATATATCAAAATTATAATATATTGGATATATTGGTTGATATTATAATCAAGTAAGATTAAAAATTAAATGGTTATGTAAATAACCAATCAGAATTCATATAAGTAAAATACGTGAAATCAGATGAGTTAAATCTGAAATTTAAACCAGAAATTGAATTAAAATTCTGAAAAATTGGATAAGTGTTTGTAAATGGATTTGGATTAAAAATAAGGAAAATTTAAGATCCTGGGAGATTTTAAATTGTTTTACAAGCAGTGCGAATTATATTTTGAAATGGATTTCAAAGTGGAAATGTTTAGAAATGGTTTTATAGTATTGAACTCACTTCGATAGCTGGAAAATAGATTCTGATGATTACAGCTGCATCATCAGTATTCATTTTCGAGTTGTAAGTGACGAATTACTGCCAGAGATACTGTTTTGAATTTGTTTTGGGAAAGACAAGTTGTGTTGAATTTCAAAAAAAGAAAATTTGATTTTTGAAAAGAGTAAACTGTTTTAAAAAACTCCTAGGGAAAGACTATTTGAATTAAAAACAAATTTAACAGAAATTTGTGAAAGCAAATTTGAATTAAAGTAAAGCCAGTAATGTGGTAATTGAGATTGAATTAGAATGATATCAAGACAAATTGGATTATGAGATTCAAATTTGAAGTGTAATGTGACAATCAAGTTAAGAGTTGGGAATCGAGAAGAAACTCGAGTTGAAATGATATTTGGCTCGGATATAAACGAATGGTTGTGTTGTGGATAAAAGCAGATTGGAATTTGATTGGGATGACTTTTGTATCCGCTAAATTGATAACAGGTGGAAAGGATATAATGATATGCCGACAAAAGGTACAAGTTTATATTTCTATTAGATATAAGATTTATGAGCCGAATTGGCAAGCCGCTTGACTGTTTGATTTTCTTTTGGGTTGGAGAAGGCCAGAGAGGCGAGTTGGAGTTTGAATTATTGACCAGTACAAAGGAGGTGCTGGCAAAAAAATTCGAAAAGTTAAGGTGTTAGAAAATTTTCCGGATTTTTGAAAATTTTCGTTGATAAGAATTAATTAATAATTTAATTGAAATTAAATTGGTTCAGTTGAAACTGAAGTTAAGAAGTGAACACATATGTTCTAACCAGTCGATAGGGTCGTTCTCTACCTTAGCAATTTCGAGGACGAAATTGTTTTAAGTGGGGAAGATTGTAATGACCCGCATTGTTACGGTGTTATAATTAATTTATTTAATTATATAAATAGTGATATAGTGAATTTAATGGTCGTGGGATTAAATAATGGTGAATATTTAATTAAAATAATATATTAAATAATATATTTAATTCTGAAATAATCAGAATTGGCTGAAATGGCGATATGGTGTGAACATGATCATCTGTGATATTTAATTCAGTTTAGAATTGAACTAGAATAACGAATATATTATTTGAACGACAGTTTGAACGTATAATTATATTATGATTAAAATCGAGGTCGAAATGGTGCGGCAGTTCGTTAATTGGCGATTTGAACTTCAACTGAATATACAGAATTCGTTTTAAGCCAGATTTCTGTGAAACAAGAAACGTGTAGAGATGGTGGAGTATATCTTTCTAGTGGAAGAGAAAAATTGGGGTTTTGTCGTGTAGATTTTGATTTACGTCCAAATCAAATTTTAGAAAAGTCGATGTGGAATTCCTTTATAATTTATAAAGGAATTATTTATATTTTAAAAAGGAATTTCAATATAAATCGAATATCGGGTTGACCCAGATTTGAAATATCGAGTTAGAAACCCATATAGGATTTTTATGAGCTGTATGGTATTCCACTATGAATATATACGACAATATTTATTTTTAAATATTTAATTTAATTATATTTAAATATATTTATATATTTAAATGGGTCATTCAGAGCTTTAAAAATATGTTGTGTGAGCAAACGAAGTCGGAATTCGACGAAACAAGTTTCGTTGGGACCGTATTGTCGAAAAGTGGTTTCATGTCAATTTTCGTGATTTTTGGGTATCGTATGTGGTCACAGGAATTTTTGGAGCACAAAGAATAATAGCATTTACTTATAATTTAATATAAAATTCGAATATTAAAATATTATAAAAATTCTATAAATAGATACCCTTCTCTCTAAACCCTAATACATTTTTCTGGTCAACCATATTGAGCCGCCACATTTCTTCTTCCAGGAAATAACAATCGTGATCATTTGAAAATCAAAATAAATAGGATAAGTTCCTATAAATAAAGTTATATATATATTCGAATTCATTAGGAGAAGCTGTTCAACACAGTAGTACTTTTGTGGAACTCGCATCAAATTTTCCGTCGCATGTTTATAGCAGGTGAACTAGGGTTTTGGGTATCGAGATTCTTGTGCATCGAAGTTGATTTTTAAGGTCGTATTTGTGTTTCTCGGAGGGTTTAGCATCGAGTAGGGGATTTTTTGTGGATTCTTGAAGAAACCGAGTTCGGTGTTTTCACAGGGGTTGCGTGAACCTGCTGTTGACGAAAAGGGAAATTAGGGGAGAGAAGTGGAGAAAAGTGGTTTGGGAAGAAAAAGTTTTGAGAGGAGAGCACGGTGGTGTTTTCCGTTTTGACTTCGGTTGAAGAACGAAGGGTGGATGGAAGGGTGAAGGTGCGGAAATGAAGGAGGATACGTGGTGAGCTGCTGAACGGGGAAGAAGGATTATATGGGTGCGGTTTTAAATTGGTTTGGGCCGGTGGTAAGTTAGTTAAAGCCCAATCCTTTGAATTATATAGAAATTATTTTAACTCAACTATGTATTCAAACTTGTTATTGAATTATATTATTCATACATTATCAGTTTGACGAACCGTAAGTTGCGTTGGGATTGTATGAACGGGAGCAACACAATGAGACTGGCCGGGGGTGAATTCGAGATCGTTACAATTTATGGCGAAATAAATTGTCCGACTGAATCAAATAACGACAACCGTTATTTAACGGCTAGCGCGCCAATGTGAGTAAATCTCACTAACTCTGAACAGTTTATAATTTCATGTTGTATTCTTAGAACTGTTAAATATTGGCTGATTGACTGTGTGTTGACTGTTTGATTGAACTGCTAGTTAGTTAGTTGAATTTCTATATTGATTCTGTTTAACAGAATATATCATATGGAACTGAAAGTGATGTTGATTTTATTGTGCAACATCTGTGGATGCAGGGAAACAGGTTGGAGGAATCCGACTGGATTCCTCAACAGTTATTTTATTGTTGTCATATATTGTGATATATGATGTGATTTATAATCTGTTGTTGATCATATATGTATGGACGATATTGGACATCATAGCTTGATATGTTAAACACCATCAGTGATACTAGAATATCAAAAAGGAATTTTCAAATATGTATATTGAAAATGAAATGTTTATAAAATCATAGGATTTTATAAAAGAAATATTTATTTAGAAAATAAATAAAAGTAAATATTTATTTGGAAAATAAATAGAGAAAATAAAAAGTAAATATTTATTTGGAAAATAAATAGAGAAAATAAAAAGGGAATATTTATTTAGGGAATAAATAGAATTATAAAAAGAGAATAATTATTTAGGGAATAAATAGGATTATTAAAAGGGATTGGTCAAATGAGTTAGTTAAACCAGATTTGTCAAATAAGTTAGTTAAACCAGATTAACCAAATGGGCTAAGTTAGTTAAGTTAACCAAATGGGCTAAGTTAGTCAAGTTAACCAAATGGGTGAAGTTAGTCGAGTTAATCAAATTGAATTTAGTAAAAGGAGTTAATCAAACTGAGTTAGTCAAAGGAGCTAGTCAAACTGAATTAATCAATTTGAGTTAGCGATTTAAGTTATTCAAATTGAGTTAGCGAGTTAAGGTAATCAAATTGAGTTAGCGAGTTAAGGTAATCAAATTGAGTTATCGAGTTAAGTGAATCAAATTGAGTTAACCAAAGCGAGTTAATCAAAGTAGAGTTAGCCAAGTTAAGTAACCAAGTTAAGTGGGTCGAGTAAGTTCGTCAAGTTGAGTTAATTAAGTCGAGTTGGTAAACCGAGTTAATTAAATTGAGTTTATCAAATGGAGTTTATCAAAAGGAGTTATTCGAATTGGAGTTAATCTATTAGAGAATAAGAGTTAATCGGACATAGTTAATCAAATGGAGTTAAACAGAAATTGGAAACTGACTAGAGATTAATAAGTTGAATGGTTTCCTAAGTGTCTATCTGATGTTGGTTTCGACCTTCGGGGTTTATACTTAGGAAGTGGTTCTCTTGTTAGTTTATAGTTAGAATCTGATAGATGTGGAAGAATAGTGATACGTAAATTATTTATGGAAATGTTTTCCAGTGTTAACGTATATTTTCTAAACATAGAAAATAAGGAAATATGAATATATATATATATATGATTGATGGTTGATTGATAGAATTTCCATTTGGAAATTATATCATTGTTTGCACACCTGTTTTTCTTTGATAGTTAACTCTCCAACTATCGAAGTTTTTGACCATTTTAACGTTGTTAATATGGAGAGACCGGTTGGATTATTATCCAAAGAACCACTCTGTATTGGCATAAGCGTTGCGAATCATATATGCCAAAGAAAATTGAAGACGGGGTAAAGTGCAAGGGCTGTTGTATAAATCATAGATAACAGTGCCTAAGATGGATATACTGAATAGTGCCTTCGGTTCATCCTGTTCCTGGATGACTTGTATGGATGAATGTCTGACAGAGTATTTCCAGAAAGGTCACGTACATTGATTTCTTCAACTGTACCAAGAGTGGAAGCGGAGAAGGAAACTTCTTTAGCTAACACATAATGTACAATTGTAGACGTCAATTAGTGATTGTCGATGGATCTGACAATGTGGCATTCGAAGTGAATCTGGTGTGATGATGAAGCGTAACCTCAAGCCTCATCAAACCGGTAAATGACAGAAATCGGGCAGGCAGCATGGCTAAGTCGGTCGCTACGAAGTTGGGTGTATAATCACCTGATCTAGAGTTTCATTTACTTCTAAAAATCTATTGTTGATGCTGTCCCATTTGGGAAACGGTTGTTGATCCCAACCGTTGGTGATATACATTCGATACACTCAAGCGAAATGAGTAGTCGGTCATGTGTGGTCGGGTTGCAAGATGTTCTTGTTGAACCCAGTGTATTCCTTTCTAGAGGTACATTAGCGAAAGGTGGTTCCATACCTTGTCATAGTTGGAAATCCATTACCCAATACGTGCTTGCGGTTTTGATTGTATACTATATATGTAGAACGTGAGATGAAAGCATTTCCGCTAGATGATTATTATATTGTGGTTGATAGACATTATTATAATATCAAAAGGGTTATTGATATAAAGATAATTTGGATTCTCATAAGGGAAAAACCCGTTCCGTTATACGGCGTGGTCTTATGAGATATCAATTACTTATTCAAATTGTTTTAAACTGTTTAACTCATACCAGTCCCATGACTGACCCGGAGTTTATTCTGTTTTGTTTTCCCTAAACTTTTGGGTGCCCAATTTTGTATGGGCAGTCAAGTAGTCGGGATTTACATATACTTGAAGAGCTGGAGCAGGAGGCTTCAGGATCATATAGCTATAGTTTATTTCCGTTGTGTTGTAAGTGTCGTACTTTGAAAATGATGTATATTCAAGTACAAAGTTATGTTATATATTATATGTTATTCATTCCGCTGTGAGATTCGTGTTACTCTGATGTTGTGTTGTTCTTCTTCTTCTATTCTAAGTTTCTATATTATATTTCCTCACCCTCTGTTTTCTTTCTATTAATTTCCTGATTTTCAGTTTAATTTGGGGTTGGACTTGGGTTTTTGGTCAGCTCAAATTGGACCGGATTTTCGGGTCATTACATCCATCTACTCAACCATCAAACACCCGCATCCATTGTCCTTAAAAGATTTCTAATGCTTTCATGATTGTATGCATAGTGTGTGTATATATGTCTTTATCTAATGCAAAATCAGGCGGTCTCTTGATTCAGTTGACCTCCTTAACGCAAATTATGTCAGTGCCATGAGTCCATTATGCATGCAATTATTCCTAATCATACTTTCTGCATGAGTGCACAATCATCCATACAAATGCAACGTCCATACGATAACATTCCAAGTTTCAATCCATATAAAAAATACATATATGCATATGCAACATGAAAGTGACTGAGCCGATCTAAAACCTAATGTGTGTGTGTATGCATCCACGAGCAACCACTTGCAACCATCAACCATAACATATTTCAAATACATGTTTATATCCATTGGTTTCTACCTAAGGATAAAGAATAGGACCGATGAGATATACTTAAAAAGGTAGATACAAGCATGTATAAACTTATGGAAAAAGAGATCAAGGATGTACCCTCAAAAAGAAAAGGGTAGGCTGCGCGTATTTTTCCCTCAGTTTCCCAAGTCGCGTCTTCCTCAGCGTCGCTCCATTGAACTTTAACAAGCTTGACTTCATGGTTGCGTAGCTTTTTGACTTCCGTACCCAAGATGCGAGTTGGAACTCTTCTCACAGTTGCTTCTCGTTCCACTTCTACTTACTCTAGTATGCTTGGCTCCACAACTTCCGCAGACTCATATAAGCACTTCCGTAGTTGAGAAACATGAAAAACATTATGAACTCCAGCCAGTCTTTTGGGTAGCTCTACTCTGTAAGCCATCGTCCCAGCCCTTTCAATGGTAGGAAATGGTGCTACAAATCTTGGTGCCAACTTCCTATGGACCCAAAGCGAATGACATTCCTCAAAGGTGATACTTTAAGGAACACCCTGTCTCCAACCTCAAACTCAAGGTCGGTCCTTCTTTTGTTTGCGTAGGACTTCTGTCTATCTTGTGCAGTCTTCTTATCAAGTCCACCTTCTCTGAAGTTTCTCTAATCATGTCTGGCCTAAGTACGAGCTTGTATGTAGACTCCCACCAATAAGTTGGTGATCGGCATGGTCTTCCATATAAAGCCTCGAAGGGTGCCATGCCTATGGTGGCTTGGTAGCTATTGTTGTATGCGAATTCCACCAAAGGAAGATGATCCTCCCATGTTCCTCCAAAGTCAAGAATGCACAATCCCAAGAGGTCTTCTAATACTCTGTTCACCATTTCTGTCTGACCATCGGTTTGGTGGTGATAGGCCATGCTTAAGCATAGTTGTGTGCCTACAGCCTCTTGCAAACTCATCCAAAACTCGCTCGTAAAGATAGGATCTCGATGACTCACTATGCTGGAGGGTATCCCATGGAGTTGAACTATCTCTTTAAGATAAATGGATGCTAAGGACGAGGCAGTCCTTCTACTCTTAACAGGTATAAAATGAGCGCTTTTAGTGAGCCTATCCACTATTACCCAAATACTGGTATTGCCCCTTCTTGACCTAGGCAACCCATCAACAAAGTCCATCGAAATGCTGTCCCATTTCCACTTTGGGTCCTCTAGATGAAGCAGACCACCAGGCTTCTTCTGCTCAGCTTTGACTTGCTGGCATATCCAGCACTTAGCGATGAACTCAGCTACATCCCTCTTCATGCCATTCCAAAAGAAACCCCTTTTTATGTCTTCATACATCTTGTCTCCACCTGAGTGTATGTCAACTTGGAATGGTGTGCTTCTTCGAGAACTGTCTTCACCAAATTCCTTGCTAGTGGGACACATAGTCTTCCATCCCGCCCCAACCAACCCTTATCATTTATGGAGTATCTATTGAGATGACTAGAAGTCTCACCCCTAATTAGCTTATCCATCATATCAACTAGCTGAGGGTCTTCACGTAGCGCGGTTCCTATTGAGTCCAAAAAAGTAGGCCGCAACTCTAGCGATGCTAACAAACCAGGTACAAATTCAGGGGAGGGTCTAAAGTCAAAGTTTTCTATGTACTCCAAGCTTTGTCTTTCCACAAAGAGAGGTCTTAAGGTCAGCTTCTTTCTACTTAAGGCGTCTGCTACTACATTGCCCTTGCCAGGGGTATAGGAAATCTAAAAATCATATGAGGCCAAAAATTCCATCCACCTTTGTTGTCTTAAGTTAAGATCTTTCTGTGAGAAAAGGCATTTTAACGATTTATGGTCAGTAAACAATTCAAACCTTCTCCTTGCAGGTAATGACGTCATGACTTAAGAGCGAAAACAATGGCAGCTAGCTCCAAATCATGAGTTGGGTAGTTCTTCTCATGTACCTTTAATTGCCTTCCCCCATAACAAACTACCTTGCCTTCTTGCATCAAGACAGCACCTAATCCTGTACCGCATGCGTTTGTGTATACGGTAAACATTTTGTTCCCATCAGGCAATGTCAGAACTGGGGCTGTTGTAAGAGCCCTTTTCAAATGTTGCAAAGCAACATCGCAATCCAAATCCCAAGCGAAAGTTAGGTTCTTCTTTGTCAATCGTGTGAGTGGGGCTGAGATTTTCGCAAAATCTTTAATGAACTTTTGGTAAAAGCCTGCTAGCCCGAGAAAGCTTCGGACTTCGGTTGCATTCCGTGGAACCTTCCAATCTTGCACTGCAACTACTTTTGCGGGGTCCACAGCTTAGTCTTCAACCACTCTTAGTTGATTAGCCAGATCTAGTTTGGAGAAAACCGATGCACCTACAAGCTGATCAAACAAGTCGTCTATACTTGGAAGTGGGTGTCTATTCTTCTTGGTCAGCTTGTTTAGCTCCCTATAGTCAACGCATAGGCGAAGTGAACCATCCGATTTGGTTGCGAATACTACTGGAGCACCCCATTCAGAAATACTCTGCCTTATGAACCCTTTCACAAGTAGCTCTTTAACTTGCTTGTTGAGCTACTTCCTCTCCCTTGGAGCCATGTGTCTAACGGGTAGAGCTACGGGTTTTGCATTATCAACAAGGTATATGTGGAAGTCTATCTCCTGCTTCGGAGGTAATCCCTCCACTTCTTCAAATACATATGAGCATTCACGCACTATTCTAATAGACTACAAGTTTTCAACAGACGCATCAAGAGATTCTAGGTAGCTAAGCATAACAGAATTCATGAGATTACTAGAGATTTTGAGAGTGTTACCGAGGCGAGTCATAAATCTAACCACTCTCTTTTCACAATTGAGGATGGCACCATTACTGGATAACCAATCCATGCCTAGAATCAACCCATAGCCCGTGAAGCCCAAAACATAGGCATTACATTTAAACCAAATGCTTAGTATAGAAATTTCCAAATCCAAACAAATCATTGACAAATAAGCCGAGCCCCTAATTGGATTTCAAACAACCAAGGGATCCTCTACTATATTGGTGTCTAGGTGTAGAGATTCAACTAAAGCAGTAGATATAAAAGAGTGTGATGCGCCAGAATCAAAGAGTCTACAAACAGGATGATCAAAAAGATAAACTAAACTCTCAACAGAATTATTTCTACCTCATTCTTGTGGATGTGCTATGAGAGCATGAACCTGCCCTCCAGAAGTAGATCCAGTCCTCTACCCTTGCCCTTGCTTTCTTGGGCAGTCCTTAGCCATGTGTCCTGTCTCGCCGCACTGAAAACAACCACTCATCTTCCTCTTTTTCTTTCTGTAGTCCTTAATCAGATGTCCAGGGATGCCACAAAAATTACACTTCCTCTTGTCATGGGGTTTGTTGTTCTTCCCGGCCTTCTTTGAATCTGTCTTCTTATTCTGCGATCCCTCCACTTTCTTATCTTGAGGTGCTTCCACCTTTGCCTCTTTCTTGCCATCCTTGTCTTCCTCCTGTAACAGTGCCGTGTCCACCAGTCTCTCATAAGTCGCACCCATAGGTATATGGGACATAGCTAGGTTGTGCAGTGGCTCATTCAACCCTTTAACAAAACAGAGAGCCTTCTTATGGGGAGTGTTCACTAACTCCAGTCCGAATCTAGCCAGCTGGTTGAATTGGTTGATGTATTCCTTGACCGACATACTTCCATGTTTGAGAGCTAAGAACTTCTCCATCTGTAGGCTACGTTCAGCTTGTGAGAGGAATTTCATTTCAAACCTCATTCTGAAATCCTCCCAAGTTTCAACTGGTCTCTCAGAATTAGTAACTTCCCACCAATAAGAGGCTTCATCTTTAAGCAACCATACGGCCAATTGTATCTTCTGCCTATCGTCCACTTCGAAGATAACAAACAAGTCCTCGGTTTCTTTGAGCCAGTTTCTTGCTTCTACAAATGACTCAGTTCCATTAAAGTTCTTTCCACCCATGGCTCGAAAATCTCAACATATCTTGGAGAAAGCATTTGCACGAGGAGGAGGAAGAGGAACAGCTGCAACTGGGGGAGGAGGAATGTCTGTTGGGCCTGCATCATTAGCCCTAGCCTCTAGGTACCTTCTGAACCAGCTAGGTACCGGTACACCCTCTGGAAGGTTAAGATCCCTAGACATGCTGAAACGAAAAAGAAAAGATTCAAAATAAATGATAGAAAGATAGTGCATATGGCTTTGGGGATTATACCTTTTAAAATAAAAACAACACTTTTTCTTGAAAATGCTTCTTTAAACTTCTTTTTGAAAATTAGTTTCCAAAATTTTTTATCTGATCTGGCATCCATCAGCTCTGATACCAAGTGAAACACCCCACCTTCGTTAAGGTCACTCACAAAGGGAATGCCTTAACTTCGGTAGAGCGATTTAAGAAAAAGATACAGATAATTTACAAGACAGACATATAAACAGCGGAAAAACTAAATTTATTTCATAAGTACGTGGTTCAGTCAAAACATTACAACAACTGTCTCAAACCAACTTCCAAATCATTACAACAAAATTTCTGTCTTGATTAAAACATAAAGAAGCATAAAATAACAATAAGGCAGCATAAATCCCCAATAAGAGTGTATCCAAAGCCACAGCCCAAGGAAAGAGAATCCAAGCAATACATCTACTCTCTTCAAGCTAGAAATGGTCCGAACTAAGATGAAGTATTCCCTCCCTGCGGACCGGGGGGAGAACGGAAGAAAAGAAGACGAAAGAAAAAATGGGTCAGACATGAGTCTAATAAGTCCAGTGATTATTTAGCATGTAAACAGGAAAAAGGATCATGACATGAATAAACTGAACCTAGGACAGTACCCTAGAAATAAGATAATAAAACTGAATATGCTATCGCACTCATTACTATTTCTCTGCACCCATTTACAAGTGCTTCAACTAGCACCATGTGCTCAAGATAAATGATACCCTTTATCGATCGGCTCCTACTCGTATATATATTCACTACTTGTGTCATTCAGCCCCACTTGATTGTAGATACCTGTGCTAGTCCCACCATGGGGTGTATCAAATCCTATGGTGGCAACCCGACACAATTCAAGATGCACAGTGTATAACTACTGATTCCCAATGCCTGCTTTTTCCACTTCGGAGTACGTGCACGCCCGCACTCCGTCGGAACCCACACTGACGCACCACCCGCTGTTGTTTTGACCGTTTATAATCAGCCTAGTAATCATGCCCCACCGTGCCTAGTTCAAGGTACCATGATACATTTATGTGGGTTACTGCTGAAATGGGTCCCCGTTACTAGGGTTTCCTAATCAACATGTTAAAATGGTTAAGTGTTCTCAAATTAGCCTAACCCCACCCATCAGTTTAGTTAACATGTTGTATTGGTTAAGTGTTGCCTTAATTAACTTAACCCTACCATTCCTGTCTTAGCTTTAATTCATTCATTAAAGCACCAACCACTCACATTAAATATGTATTGTTGTAGTCGCTGGATGTGCCAGTCGGTTCAAGGCAGTCTTACACCGCAACTCAATCTAACCTCGGGTTCTTTTAGGCTTAATGCGCTAACATCTCAAATTAGATCTATATTGTTACGGTTGCTGGATGTGCTGGGCGGTTCCGGGCAGTCTTACACCGTAACTCAATCTAACCTCGGGTTAGGCACATTCGTCTTTTACTTAATTTACATATATACCCTTTATATTTATATGTATTGTCATTCAAGTCATGCCCCATTTACCCTCTAAATCATGTTCATAGTCTTTAGGTATATAAATTATACCATTTTATGCCATAAATTATTTATATGATCATGAGCCAAACTATGCTAATAATATGAAATTTAAGGTTTTTCCCAACGTTACCCCCGTTATACGTTCGCATAATTCACATAGAATGTTAGGCTCGCAACTTAGCCTAACTTATATACAAAAGAGAAAAGAAAGGAGCATGTACCATTCCCACAACATAAAATAATAAGGATCTAACTAAACATGTGTCATATAAATTTTGCATAAAACAATGAACTTGCATTTTTGATCCAACTAACATGAATCTTAAGCATATGAACGGGGACTTACATAGAATTACACAAATCCAATTAGACATGTAAATGTGAACTTGCATTTTGGATCCAATTAACATGAATCTTAAGCGTATGAATGGGGACTTACATAGAATTACACAAATCCAATTAGACATATAAATGTGAACTTGCATTTTGGATTCAATTAACATGAATCTTAAGCATATGAACGGGGACTTACATAGAATTACACAAATCCAATTAGACATGTAAATGTAAACTTGCATTTTGGATCCAATTAACATAGATCTAAATATATGAGAATGTATATCTAAACATATATATGACTTAGCCTAAAAACTTGCATGTAACATAACATGAAAAAGTCACCAAATTTATATAATACACAATTGGTTTAACATACAACACAGCATCACCATTATCTTACAACTAGGCACAATTCTAATTTTCACTTTATTACAAATCATGACTTTTAATTGTTCACATCTAAAGAATAACAGGACTTACAAGCAAGAGAAAAATCTTATTTTCTGGGATCTGTTTTCTGAAACTGAAAAGCTATCCCTTGACGTAGACTATCGATTCTCTAACTTAGATTTGATTCGTAGCTTCTAACTTGTTTTCTAGTTTGCTTCCTAGTTGGAGAAGAAATGGTGGCTATGCTAGGTTGACCATGGATAGCATGGTGGCTCCTTGGATTGAAATTGTGTGATTTAGGGTTGAGGGTTGGGGTTGCTTTTATATAAGTTTATATTTATATGAGCCGTTAGATCAACCTAGGAGCAATCAGAACTGTCCAGACTAGATAGAGCTATCCAGAAATTGCCACTTATGCCCTGGTGACTTAGCAACAAGTCAGAAATCGTCACTGTTTGAATCTGGGTGAGGGGGTCGACCCCTATAGGGGGGTTGACACCCCAATCGACACCCTTCTTGGGGAGTCGAAACCTATGTCGACCCCCCTGGGGGAGTCGACCCCTATGGGCTGGAATTTTCCCGCCCAACTGATTCACGTGATTTTCAAAATTCGAACTGTTTTTGTTTTATTTAATTGTTAATTATATAATTTTCTGTTGAAACATGAAATCTTCTGAACTCCATAACTTCTTCATACGGAGTCCGATTCACGCAAACTCGGACTCTATCTCAAGTAGAATTCCGAGATGAACGTAATGGCGTAACCCGTTTCCCTTAATTAGCACTTTTACAATTTAGTATTCTTTGATTCGTTACTTTAATAAACATAGAAAATACAGGGTGTTAGATTACTGTTCCGACCTGAGCTGCCGAATCCACCGTCAACCCCTCTGTAGCCGCTGTACCCCTTCCCGCGTGTGTATCTTATTGTGTGTGTGAGACCGTGTGTGTGCAAATGTGGTGTTTTGTATGTGGCGTGAGTGACGTATATATATTGTTTGTATAGGATGTGTATGTGTGTTATATATTTAAAAATGTGCATGTGTGTGTGACTTTAGTATGCGTGCATGTGTTCATATATTGGTATGTGTGAGTGTGTGTTCATATTTTGGTGTGTGTTCATATTTGAACAAATATATGTACTGGTTTTACTGTATGTTTACAAGTACAGAAATATTTATATAATATTATATAAAGGAATTATTGTGATTTACTCGAAATTGTGTTGTGTTTATTTTTGGTGAGTGTTTGCATGGCTTTGAGTTCGAAACCCATTCGAATACCGAATAGTCGAACCAATCCAATCCTTCCCTTATAAAAATAAAATATCTATTGGGCGATCATCGAGTTGAACCATTTTGAATCCATCGTGCCTGGAAGTCACTGTTTCAGTCTGTGTCAACCTGTCTGTCATCTCCATTTCTGTGCCACGAAAGGTGAGTTTATCTCACACCTGACTTACATTTTTTCATGGATGTTAGATCAATAATGAGCTGTTATATGAAATGTATAGGATTGCTGATAGAAATTGTTTTATTTGATATATATATATGCACATTTCGCATGTGACACAATATATTCATATGACACGTAGTTGCACTGATGACATGTATGCTGTGATTGTTGCTATGTGATTTTTGTTTGTCACCCTGGTTTAGGAAAAATCACTAAAGGTTGAAATGATACATACCCGAACAGACACTAGAATAGGGAAAAATTGTTATGGGTTGAAATGATAGACCTGAACGAATTTTACTGAATTTGGGATCGCGGGTTGAAATGATAGACCCATAGAAATTTTATAAATTACGGTTTGAAATGATAAATATCTATATCACTTGACCATAGGGTATAAAACTATATACGGACACTGTTGGTCGTGTTTTCGGAGTAAAATGGTTTGGAATTTGAATTTAACTTAATATTTGTTTTATTTTTTATATATTTATATTTTAAAGTTTTAAATTAAAATTTTATAAATTTTAAATTATATGTTTTAAATTGATTTTTATAAGTAAATATAGATTTATATATTTATTTAGGATTTACTTATAATTTTATTTATTTTAAACTATGTAATGTAATTATATAAGTATTTTAAACTTTCTATATTATTGTAAATAATTATTTAAACCTATTTCTATATTATTTTATCCTATATATGTTTATAATTTATATTCTAATTAATTTTAGAATTTTATAAACTTATATATATATATCTATTTCAAAGTTAAATTTCTTTTATATATATTTTTATAAACTTTAATAATAAACTCAAGTTAGATAAGTTAGATTTCGCGATTTAAATTCGAAGTTTAAAAATGTAAATTTACATAACGATATTCAAATAATGAATGAACCCATATTAAGTTATGAATTCGAATTGATACGAACTTTTAGTAGGGACGAATTGGGTAAAATATGAAATGAATTTGAATTCGAATTTACTTGAACTTATATGAGATAAATTCGAATTGTGAAATTGATTCTAAATTTAAATCTTTCGAATTTAGAAAAATGTATTTGAATTTATAATTGATATGGAATGAATTAGATTTTAAGTAACGAAATGTGAATCCGAATATATAGATTTTTATATATGGAATCGATAGTATTATCATACGGTTTGAATTAGAATATTTATGAAATCGTAAGAATGGTTTAAAATTCATATGAAATGTTTAAATTGAAATATAGTTTTCTGACATGACTTTATAGTAATGAATTTGAATTTTTCGACTTGAGTTATAATATGACATGTTTTAGTTTAAACCGAGGCATAAGATTTCGATTTCAAATTATATGACTTAAATTTCAATACACGATACGATTCATTAAATTGAAAATGTAAGCTTTTGGATTTGAATTGTCTATATTGATCTTGAACTAAATGGTTGAATTTTATGAATCGACTTGAGAGATATCTTATATAGGTAAAAAATCGAATAATTCAAATTGTTCCGAACTTAGATTTTTGCGAATATAAATCAATCCGTGGTATTGTCGAAGTTAAATATTTTTGTTCTGATTTAAACAACAACTACGACCTTTAAGATATGTTTTAGTAAAAGTCATTTTGAATTGAAATCGTTATGTAAATATTTTCGAAATCGATGTGATTAAGCGATATAAATGTCTTGTTTCAAAATTGAATATATTTGAAGTTAGATATTAAATTTTGAATTCAAATTCGAATATGAGATTTAGTATAAACTATTTTATAAATGATTTATAAAAAATGGCTATGGTGTGAAAAATGTAAACGGTTGGTTGTTAAATAGACCGGGATCGGTTATTGTGATACTCCCTGCCAATACCGAAAACCACTTTAACAACTGTGTACGCGGTGGAGTTCCAGAATGGAGGGGATGATTTGGCGAACGAATCTATTTTGTATTTCATATTAATTACGAGACCCTGACTATCTTGAGTCGGCTTGATGTGGCTAAAACATGAGCTACGTACGGACCAAGTGAGGTCATACCTCCTATCGAGCACACTTCTTCGATATTATTCTATTATTGTTGAGATTCGATTTGGGCCCTTTTGATTATGGGAGTGTGTATCGAGGTTGGCGGTAGTAGCTACTACGCATTACCATCAGTCCGGCTCTACAAACGGTGAATCCACTCTGGCATTCCTTGCGTGCCTTGTCACATGCCTTATACGAGCCACTACGATTTTGTTTTGTACTGTTTTATATGGAATGCCCTCTAATCAACCTCCAGTTTACGGAGGAATTACGGTACTGTATATACTATGGGACTATATAAACGGTGTAAGGGTAATCATGGGTAATCCCGCTTACGCTATTTAATATTTTTACTTTACTGATAGACACTATTGTATATAGCGTATTATACTATATAGTATTAGTTTGACGAATCCTTAGGGGATAGTGATCCCAAACATCCTTTAAGTTACTGATTGCATTTCATCGTGCATTTCATTTGAGTTGATTTACTTCCATGAGAATGTTAGTCTTGATCCGAGTTGTTTTGTTTTGCATTATTTCTCGGGTCAGATCGAGTATTCTAGTTTCGAGATTTATCCTTGGAGTTAGAGCTTATATTGGGTTTGCTCACTTGTATCTACTCTTTGATCAGTTGTTCCAGTGTCAGGTATTATCATTGTCTTGTTTCATACTGTTATCATTTACTTATGTATCAAAATTTATCATATTAGACTTCCGCTGTATCAATTTTTGTAAACTCTGATGTAAAATTTTATCTAGTAGTTTCATGAACTAGTATTGTATTATTTATTTCTGCTGCGAGATGTTCTATTGCTCTGTATCTGTGTCTATGATCTGTGATTCTGTGATTTATTCTATTTACCCCAGAAGCTAATAACAATCTGTCGTTTTGGGCGGTTCGAGTTGACATGTTTTGTCGATTCGGCACGGTCAAAACAGCGGGTCGTTATAGTAACTCAATCTGGTTACGAGCCACTTAAAAAATATGTTGTGCCTGACCACCTTCTACAGGTCTCCGATTTTCACGTGCCCACGCCCTCACTCGAGGAAAGAATACTGATAAAAATGAATCCAGTGTCCGGTAAGTCATGTTCTGCAAGTACTCGTAGTACCAGTACAGCATAATCTGCCAAAACGCACAGGTGGACATATCCCGCTCTCTAACAACACACTGAAGGTCTAAACTGCGATAAAGATAAGCTAGTATGAGTGTCCCCCAATCATATATTACTGCCTTATCAAAGGCCAAATCAGCGGCCACCGCTACATGTCCAGCGGGCAAGGTGTTCGATGGGTTAGAAAAAAAAGGTTACCCATCAAATATACGATAAAGAGTTGTGCAATCTCTAAAATGAGGTTTTCTTGCCCTGGATTATCGATTAGATGAATGATGGCTTTTCTAATTGCACTAATCCTTGAGTCAAAGCGCGTTGTAAGTCAAGATGAGGAAATAAATGCGCTAATATGTCCTCGCGTTGATAGTACTCATCATAAGGTAAGGTCTCCCCCAAGCCTAATGAAATCCCAGTAAGAACTGTAAGATCTAACGGAATGACGCATAATTCGCTAAACCCAAAATGAAATGTGTGTGCAGTCTTCTACCAGCACGACGATATCGCACCAACCAACTGAACATCAGAGTTTAACAAGTTTGTTATACCTAATAATAAAGTGTTTTAGAAATAAATGAAGCTATTTAAAGTGCAAAATTATTTGATGAAAATCAAGTGAACACGTACTTATGAAGTCACCCAGACTAACTTTACCAAGAAATGTGTGTATAATACCAGCTGTGTCATATGCACAAATCTTAGAATATAAACGAATAACGGATGGCCATGACCCACGAGTTCTATCTCGTCGTGCCTATTTATGGAATGGTCGACATATTATTTCTAATCTACACAATATTACTGTTTAATGTTGGAAAAATCGATATAACTTACATCTACTTTTACTTGTGTTCTAATATGCTCTCGGTTATTTGGAAGTATGGTTATTTGGAAGTACACGAAAATTGGTAAGCGGTTTGCATGGTCCTAAATTCTGATCAATGTTCGGATCCAGATCTTTTGCCTCTAAAGCCCGACGTCGTCTGACTACTTCCCGTTGAGGAGGAGACGAGAATTCTTCTTCAACTGGAGCTTGTTATTCTTCAGTTCGAGCATTCTCCTCTTCAGGAGACACATTTCCTCCACTTCGACTCCCGCTCCCTCGTAATGCTCTTCCAAATCTTTTTTTTTCTTTTTCTTTTTGAACTTCAATGGGTGCTATGTAAGGAGGGAAGGGAGGAAGGAGAGGGAAAAAAGTTGGTGAGAGCAAATGACCCATAACCGGTTTTCTAAAAGTCGGCTAAGAAGACAGCTTGGATTTAATTCCAGACCGTCATGCGGATTGCAATCCAACGGTAGAGGATTGTAATCCGCGTAGCTCCCTTAGCCAGCTTTTAGAAAGCCGGCTAAGAACAAACAGAGCAATCCCGTTGGGTTGTCGTGTTTCTTTCCATTGGGGTGGATTGGGTGTCAACTACCCCAGATAGGACACCCAACACCAGCCTCTACTGGGAGTGATCCTATGTTCGACATGAAACAAACTCGCCAGACATCATCCATCTTACTTGCTCAAACGTAAACTTAAGAGCACTACATACTTTACTTTAATCGTACAGTTGTGTTTTCTTTTCAGTTGATTTGATATTAAAACCTGATATGACAACAAATTCACATTGAAGAGTGCAACCAAAAATAAGTTTTTAACATAGGCATGATAAACGTAATCAAATCAAATGACTAAACAGAAGAAAAAACAACAATGAACCAACAACTAGCATGTACAAATTAGGTCCAATGTACAATAAAAGAGCATGTAAAGTACACAATTAGCATGGTGCAGCAAGCAAAAGTCCATCAAATTCGGAAAACATACAGAAAATGCTATCGGAAACAAATATCATACAACATCACAATCAAAATCGTTATTAGTGCGCCAATAACAGCAGTTATCATGTAGTTCCAGGCCCGATCGTGCCTGTGTCGAAGTAGAGTGTAGTGCCCAAGCCAGACCCTGCACTTACTCCTTCCATTAAAGCTAACTGCATTTCTTCAGATGGCTTCCAGTGCCTCTTCCTTTGATTTATAAACCAATTGTTTATCTGTTTCTGATCCAGACCTGTTATATCAGCCAGTTGCACCTTCTCGTCCTCCTAAAAACGAAAAAAAAAAAAAAAAAAAAAAAAATCACAACTAATATCCCAATTTAATGTACTCGACCATCAAAATATATCCCAAATATAAATATTTATATTAAAAAAAAATACAATGTATTTATAGCTTTAGTGCAAAATATTTAAATTTGAAATTGAGTGCCTCTTCCAAAAAAGCAATGCATTCAAAAAAAAACTTGTCTACATATACTAATAAACGTTAAAAAAGATGATTACGGTTGGGTAAGGCCATCGATAATGAGTTTTCCACCAATCGAGCAATAAATATCTTGCATCTTTTGGTAGTTTCCCTTTCTTCTTCTTCTTGGAGAATTCTTTTCTAAGACCGGTCAGGTAACCACTATATTTTTTAAGAAGCATCCCCCTCAATTTCTGATCTTCCAACATTTGCGAGCTGTTTTCGAATTCGGTGCTATCTGAAGTGGAAATGACGTCCGGGTAGCTTAGCTCTTCCTCGGATGATCCCACACATTCATCTACACAGATCGATATAAATAGTTGCTATTAGCACTTCAAGTTACAGTCTTGAAATCAAACATTTGGTTTAACATCGAATGCTTCTATCAAGTTCAAGCCATCAAGGTAATATGGAAAACGCAAGGAAAGACTTTTTTCTTTAAGAAAAAAGAAAATCTTATCTCAATGGACTGACAAAAAAAAGAAAACGAAAAAGGATACTGCTCAAAGCGCAAGTTCCAAAGAGTGTACTGTACTCGTCATTTGTCCACATTATTCGCATTTTTATACGTAAAACACATGTAGAGATCATGTGAACATGCATCAAAGTATTGATGTTGCTATTATGCTGTATCTGTATTAAACATTTCTCTTAAAAAAATTGGACATTATTCAACTTTACATCATTGAAAAGAATCATGCGGAGGATACTAATCAATGTGAAAAGGCAGACAATTACTGTAGAATATTGTTATGTCAAATAGTAAAATTATTTTATATGCAACTTAATTGATTGATTCATAAGAGCACGACCAAAGGAGTGCAGTCTTTAAGAAAAATTTAATACATCCAGCATGGACTAAAGAGAATTCAGTAAATAGTTTTCCTAAAGCCACTAAAAGGAAAATAATATGTACTCTTCATATCAATGAGATATTTTGGTTACGGCATTTGTTCATGTACTCCTACCAAAGGTGAGCCATTTTTGTACATATATTTAAAGTTGATTCTTGAGATTTTTTTTTTTTTTTTGACAAAACATTGATTCATCTGGTGTCTATATATAAAGAAAATATAGACATATGATAAATAAAAAATTATAAATTTATTTAATCATTATTTTTTAATATACCAAATTGAAACTTGTTCCAATGTTTGTAAGAAGAAACAAAGTGAAAAAGATTAAAAGCGATATCCTTCCCTCCCTTGGATAGATAGGGAAGGCTAAGACCTTTATCGTTCCTTCCAGTCAAAAAACCGGGCAAGAAAAGGAGGGAGTTCCCAAAATCAGGATGTTGGCGCATCCAGCCTTCTCTACGGCCAAACATGGAAAATCTCAAAATCATAACATTAGAACTAGAACAACAAGAGCAAGGAACAATAGACTATAGCCACGTTTCAACAACAAGATGACAGGTGAGAAGCCTCCTGGGGATACATACGTACTCCGTGAGAGGACCACTTCAGACCTTACAATGTCTGTGAGGAGGAAACATAAATGGACCCCTATTAGTGTCAAATATGTTAAGTTATTCGATCCGATTGTAAATTCATCCGAAGCTCCTTATAAAGGAAAATGGAAACTTTTTAATCCAACAATACAACCATCAAAATAGGCAATTTTTCCACCGGTGTGAAGGTATCATATATGCTCCAAAATAAAGAGCTTTTAATACTAAAAGTGAAACACGTCTACCTAATAAGTTTAGTTAATACTGAAAATTTATATCAATTTTTTAATGAATAATCAAAAAATGAAAAGGATTTCTCAAGAGTCTTTGGCACAAGAAGCGCGTGATACAACCACAAAGCCTAACCATGCAGAGGAAATTAAGTCAAGTATATAAAAAAAAGGTTAGGTGCTTATACCTTTTGCTCCATACCTATTCCCCAACCAATCGAAGCTAAATGAAACGAAAATGATTCATACAATAGAGGTGGAACAAGCAGGATAGCAAAATTTTTTTTTTTTTTTAATATGGGAATTATTATATAATGAACTCAACAGTTCCAAGATAAATAAAAGAGCTTCTCTTTACAAATAGAGTAAAAGTAACCTAACATTTAAACAAATTTATAGAGTAAAAGTAACCTAACATTTAAACAAAATTAGAGAGTAAAAGTAGGGATCAAGCCAAAGCGAACTAGCAAATTGATTAAACACATAATGGAAAAATAGCAGACCATCCAAGTTTGGGATAGAGAACCCAAGCGCTTGACACTTAACCGTTAAACATGTAGTAGTACTTCCAAATTTATATAAACACCAATTTGTAACATCTTTCTATGTTACAATAGCGACTTCATTCAAAACATTGCGTTAAAATTAAATATGCTTTATTGAAAGAAAAATATATTGATAGGTACAAAATACACAAGGCTTCAACCATCTAAGAATGTCAAAAAATTAAATGATCCCTCGCTGTCCTTGTACAAACTGACTATCCTTGGTATCTTACTTTCAGTAGCTCTAATGAATATGGATTAATTCTCTGATATCTAGCTCATAGGTCAAATCAAATTGAAAACCAAACATTGCTAAACATCAAAAACCTAACAAAGATAATATGCACAAAAATATTCAACTTACATTCAATCATACTGAGACAATGACAAACCTGAGGATATCTATCCAAGCCTAATCAAGAAAATTTCAAGTAAAATGTAACAACTGTATTAATCCAATTTATAATTGATCTACGATACCAAAATTTGCAAAGCAAAAAAGAAAAAAAAATGTATTAAACTCGCCCTTATTTCAACAGGCCTGCAGTAGGGTGTTTATGTAGCTACCACGCAAGGCATTGAGATTGTGCTTCATTGAGTACAATATTGCATTCATCTCAAAATCAATAAAAAAAACGTTTGATATATTTTCTTTAACTGTTTGGGATTTAAATCAAACGGGGAAAAAAAAAAGAGGCCAATTAAGTTACTGTAGGAAAAAAGAAAAAAAATCGCCCCATTATAAATGTTAAAGGTATAGGCTTAGTAGTTGTTTTTTATCTTTCAACAGAATTACCCGAATTCATATGATTCACGGTGTCTAAATTCTTTCTAAAAAGACCACCGGCTATCCTTGACTTGTAACCTAACTTTAATCTCTTTATCATTCAAGGAAAAGGGAATGCCCACTTTATGAGAATGTAAGGTTCTTTTTCCTAATCGAGGACAGACAAGTTAAATAGCAATAAGAATGGAAGTAATCAAAAGAAAAGATAATATGAAGTCCCCAAAACAAAAATATATTTAACATGTTTTATTGTTGAGGTTGGCTGTATTGGGTTGGTTTGTATTTACCGGCTAGCTTAAGCCGGGTGGGCTTGGGCCCGTATTTCCTTCTTTTTTTAACCCGTTCAAAAAAACAATTATATTTAACATTTAATCGTAAATAATATTGTAATATAACTACTAAATATGAAAATAGATTAACAGAATTAATAACATATATAATTAGTTTACCGAACACCTTGATGAGGAAGAAAATATGTGACCAGTTAATAAAAAGGAGAAAATCAAGTCTAAAGAAAGGCTGCAAGACAAATTCCTTTGAATTTTGTTCAAATAAAATAAGGAGTTTTAAATGAACTCCTAGATCCGCTAAAGGGTTTTGATGGTCAATCATTAAGATAACTATTTTGGCCATATATTCAATCACTTTCCTCACTATGCGCTACACTTCATTGTTAAACTCGTCAAAAGACTATTCCAACTAATTTAATTTGATTTTAAAAAAACTGCCTTGGCCAATTATGAATTCTTAGTTCAACCGGAAATTGCAAGTATTAAACATTTGCTATATATACTGTTTTGTTAACAGCTTGGACTTTCAAATTTTACACAAAGATTGTGTCATTTCCAACATATTCTCTTAATCCTAGGATTTGCTCCAAAAAATTCAAAAAAAAAAAAAAAAAAAAAAAAAAAAAATGATGTTCTAAAAGCTTGTTATGATTCTCCTTTCTTCAGAAATATTATGAATGTGATTACAAATCCTGAATCACAAATATAATTGGTACACTGCTCGTTGAACAAGCCCTATTATGTCTCGAGTGATAGCAATATATATGCGCAATATGCTCAAGGCACTAAAGCAAACGAAAAGGCACAAAGATCATTCTCCCATGGCAGCTAAATCCATTTGTTGAGTACTTGGTATGCAGGGACTCCCTCGGAAATTTTACTAACACAGTGTCCGGTTTAATTTGATGTAAAGAATTATTAAGCAAGTGCATGCTTGAGTGCTTGTTGAACATTCATTCATCTCCATTGGACATTGTAGGAATTCGTGAAATTGTTGAAGTGTCCTAACTGCTGTTAAATTTATTTATTTTAAATAAATAAATAAAAACTGTACTTGTTTGGATTATTTAACACAATTTAAATGCGAAGAAACCCTAAAAAAAGGTGTTTAATTTATTTTTTTATTTTTTTTATTTTTATTTTATATAAAAGTCCAATAACCAATTTCTTCATGTGTTGAACAAAACCCTACACATTCACAAAACTGAGTTCTATATCCTCTAATCTGCATGGGCAAGGCTTGACATTCCAACTCTTCAAACTCTCACTGTGCGATCCCTAATTATTGATCAACAATACGTTCCACAACCAAAAAAAATAACCAGAAATCACAAACAAACAGAAGAATCACCATTAGCGCTGCTTGCAGTACAATCAACAGACAAATTCCTGAGCTGCATCTCCACGCCATTCAAAAAGGAAGCAGCTTCATCGAAAGGCTTCGATAGATCTTCTTTGTACCTATGAAGAAGCTCGCAGTACGAATCCATAAACACATCGAGCTCAGGATCTACTCCAATCTCCAAACATTTCGTGTCCTTCGTTCCTTTTCCAACCTCCTCCAGCTTCATCGTCGTCTCCGACGTTGCACCCACCTACAGTCGAAGTCGAAGAATCACAACGTAAATTCAGATGAAAATAACGAACTAAACTCGATTGAAAACTCGACCTGTATGCACTGGATATACGCGGAAACAAGTTTAGGGTACTTCGGATGCCTCGAAATATAAGATTTGATCGCATCAGTGGGATCCGAGATCTCCGAGACTTCATCGCCGGAGGTGAAGCTTCTGCAGATTCCGGGGTGAATGCTGTACAAATCCTCCATTGTAGACAGTAGGAGGTGGAGAATTTAATAATTATTGAGGAATAGAGGAGGAGGAGGAGGAAGTGCACGTGGGAAATGGAATAATGAATAGTGGCGGGAGATAATGGGGACAGGGGGACGCGCGTATTTATAGCTGTCACATCATGACTTTAGACTGATGTGACGGCTTGACACGTGTCGAAAGACGAGTGGGGGAATCTCTGCACTGCATGGTGCGTGGGGCCCGCCAGGTGGAAGCTGTGAAACGTAGAAGTGCGGGGTACAGTGGTTTTTTGAGGATGGGCTGTCCCCTCGGTTTGTTTCCCTGACTTCGGGTCTGGGGCTGACCTAGGGGTGTCAAATGGGTCATTTAGGGTCGTATAAGGGTCAAGTAAATTTTGACCCTATCCTTTTGCAACCCTTTTATTTTAACCCTTTTACCATAACGTTTTACCTGACCCAACCCACATATTATGTGGGTTACCCATTTAACCCACATATTAAAAAATATTACTTTAAAATAACGATTTTTAAAGCTAAACATGCCAAAATTACCAAAATACCCTTTATTTTGATAAATATGAAAAAAATTCATAAATCCAGAAAATTATGAAATGAAAAGCAATAAAAGAATTATTCAAAAATAATGATTTTTAAAGCTAAAAGGACCAAAATTACGAAAATACCCTTCATATTGGAAAATTGAAAAAAAATGAAAAAATTTCAAAAAATCCAGAAAATTATGAAATGAAAAGTAATAAAAGAATTATTTGAAAATAATGATTTTTAAAGCTAAAAGGACCAAAATTACGAAAATGCCCTTCATATTTGAAAAAGTGAAAAAAATGAAAAAATTTCAGAAAATCCAGAAAATTACGGAATGAAAAGTAAAAAAAGAATTATTTTAAAATAACGATTTTTAAAGCTAAAAATGGTAAAATTACGAAAATGCCCTTCATATTTAAAAAAGTGAAAAAAAATGAAAAAATTTCAGAAAATCCAGAAAATTACAAAATGAAAAGTAAAAAAAGAATTACTTAGAAATAAGGATTTTTAAAGCTAAAAATGCTAAAATTACGAAAATACCCTTTATTTTCGAAAAAGTAGAAAAAAGTGAAAAAAATTCAGAAAATTACGAAATGAAAAGTATAAAAAATTATTATTTTTTCATAATTCTCTAGATTTTTTTAAATTTATTATTGTTTTCACTTTTTTCAACATGAAGGGCATTTTCGTAATTTTGACATATTTAGTTTTAAAAATCGTAATTTTCGAATAATTCTTGTTTTACTTTTCATTTCGTAATTTTTTGAATTTTTTAAAATTTATTTATTTTTTTCACTTTTTCAACGTTAAGGGCATTTTCGTAATTTTGACCTTATTTTACTTTAATAATTATTATTTTCGAATAATTCTTTTATTACTTTTCATTTCATAATTTTCTGGATTTTTTGAAATTTTTTCATTTTTCCAATATGAAGGGTATTTTCGTAATTTTTACATTTTTAGCTTTAGAAATCGTAATTTTTGAATAATTCTTATTTTACCTTCATTTCGTAATTTTTTGGATTATTTGGAATTTTTTTATTTTTTTCACTTTTTTCAAAATGAAGGGTATTTTCGTAATTTTGGCCTTTTTAACTTTAGAAATAATTATTTTTGAATAATTCTTTTATTACTTTTCATTTCAAAATTTTCTGGATTTTTTGAAAAATTTTCATTGTTTTTTCATTTTTCCAATATGAAGGGTATTTTCGTAATTTTTACATTTTTAGCTTTAGAAATCGTAATTTTCGAATAATTCTCTTTTTACTTTTCATTTCGTACTTTTCTGGATTTTTTGAAATTTTTTCATTTTTTTTCATTTTTCCAATATAAAGGGTATTTTCGTAATTTTTTCATTTTTAGCTTTAGAAATCGTAATTTTCGAATAATTCTTTTTTTACTTTTCATTTCGTAATTTTCTGGATTTTTTGAAATTTTTTCATTTTTTTTCAAAATGGAGGGTATTTTCGTAATTGTGGTCCTTTTAGCTTTAAAAATCATTATTTTCGAATACTTCATTTTTTTTAATTCTCATTTCATAATTTTCTGAATTTTTTGAATTCTTTTCTTTTTCTCACTTTTTCCAAAATAAAGGGTATTTTTGTAATTTTGACCTTTTTACATTTAAAAATCATTATTTTAAAGTATTACTTTTTTACTATTTGGGTAAGTGGGTTACCCATTTGTAACCCTTATAAAAAAAGGTCAACCCTTTTATGATTCATTTAATAAAAAATTATAAAAGGGTTGACCCGATAGGGTTGTAATTAGGGTAAAATGGGTTGGGTAAAAGGGTGAGTCATATTTTGACAGGTCTAGGCTGACCCATGATGCTGGACTTAGCTGCTTGAACTTTGTTTCATTGACTATGAACAGCAACGTTGTTCGACTTTTCAAATTTTGAACGTATGGAGAACAAATCGATCCGACTATTCATTCAACAGGTGTCAGTAAGTGGATTGCATCTCAGTTATAATCAACATATATTGAAGCTTCCCTAGCAACCATAAAGCAAAATATTACTTGTATTACTATTACCGCATAAAAATAGAAAAAAAGACCGACTGTTAAATTGTATTATATCCAAAAAAAGAAAAATTCATTAGTATTTTTTGTTAATGTTGCAAAAATACACTGTTCAAAGTGGATCGCTTAGCTAGTGCATTCTTTCTTGTAATATTGGTGATGATTATGCATAAATTTTGAGTAGATTTCATATCATAGTATGACACTATTAGTGTGTGTACTATAACAGAAAACTGCTTTTTCAACGTCAAAATGACACTGTTAAGGCATTAGAAAACCTGTTTTCTATGCATATCCGAGTCATTTTTTATGTTGGCAAAATTCGCTGTCAAAATAAAATTGTTGTGTTATTGATGTCATGCGTTGAGTATTTTCTAACGTCTTTCTACTATCATTTTTACGGAGTCTTTCCAACGCTCCGTTCCTATTTCGTACCGACAGCATAACAACACCAAAGTTAAAATACAATTTTTGGTTTTTCCGATACGTTCTACATGTCTTTCGGACGCCGTTTTTAAAGCAATTTTAATATTTTTATTGTATTTCCATCCTTCAAACTCAGTATCAAATATATTTAATTCGAGAATACCAGACATCTAATGAAATATATCTCAACTAAACAAAATAATTATTAACAACAATACAAATTAATAAACATAATGATATAATCTCTGTTTCCACTAATTCTCTCACAAACCACTACTAGAGAAATAGTGTATTCCAACGCCGTGTTTCCAACGGTCACCGACAGCTAAATAGAATCCGTGGTAGCCGTTGAAAGCTGATGTAACAAAGACTGTTGGCGGTCGTTGAAAACCGTTGGATTGTTTCCTGCATATGTTCCAGAGGTCGTGACCTGCTACTTCATTTCCCTCATCTCCATCCCCAAATCTGATTTTCCACCCCCTTCCCACCACTTCACCTCGTCCAATTTCAATTCCTCCACTCAAAACAACCACTGGCATCGCCTCCGACTTCAACCGCAAGTTCCTCCAGCTCTCCTCCTCAGTTGTTGCTCTTGGATTTAGGTGAAATTCTTAAACCTAATTTTTAGATTTTCAACTAACTTCTGTTTAATATGTCTTTGATTTGATCCTAGTTGTTTGCATACGTATATTACATCATATTATTCTCGAATTGTTGTTGTTATCACCATAATTGTCAAATTCGTTGGATTGAATAGTTTAAATATATGTCATATATTACTAGTGAAAACATATGTCATATGTGCATAATATATAAAAATATTGAAATTTGTGATTGAATGGTGAACTATGATTTATGCGTACATAGTTCTTTTAAAACAATTAAATTTACTTTAGTCAAATACGTCATGAAATTTATGAATGAGCTTGTATTGTATTTTTGTACCGAATCAAATAACTTTGAAGTAATGATATAGTATGTTTGCACGAATTTATTTTTTAAATAACTTTGAAGTCAAATAAATTTGAAGTTTTGATATAGTATGTTTGTATAAATTTATTTTTTAAATAACTTTGAAGTCAAATAACTTTAAAGTTTTGATATGGTATGTTTGTACGAATTTATTTTTTAAATAACTTTGAAGTTTTGATATAGTATGTCATGAAAATTATATCAAGTCAAATATGTCATGAAAATTATTTTTTAAATAACTTTAAAGTTTTGATATAGTATGTCTTATATGTAAGAAATGTATATTTTACTTCATATAGCATATTATCTATCGTTTTCTACTTAAATATTCTCAAAATGCATCTCTATTCATTCATGTTGTGTTGCTCATATTCATATTATTTGCGTATTTTAATTACATATTCTCAAAATCAATGCTAATTATATATTCATATATGTTGCAGGTATATTATGTCGTCTGACCCTGCTCCTGGTTCTGGCTCAGGATCTAGCGCGAGACGACGTAGCATTACCTCTCATGCTAGTGAGGGTAGTGGCGGACAACAAACTCGTCCGGTTGTTTATTTGAAGCCTAAGGCTGATAGGGCGTAAGTATAAAAATTAACAGAATAACGATTTAATGTTTTTTTTTACAAAATACAACTATATTTTATAAAGTTCTAATTTATATTTAACGCAGGGGATTTGAGTTGAAGTCGTCTCAGACCGTGTTAGATAAGTCTAAGGAGCCGTATGTGGCCAAAATAAGCGATTTTTGGCCTAAGTGGAGCAGGGTCCCAGCAGACGTCAAAGAGACTATCTAGCAAGATTGTCTGGTACGTTTATACCGCTTGGTACGTCAAAGAGACTAATTAATTTAAATACAAATAAATGAGGTTAGTAAGATTTTCTCATTATACAGGGAGCAGTAAATGTGCAGGAGGATGACATGAAGCTAGTTCAGCGACACTGGAACTCGAAGGTCGCCAAGAATTATAGAGAGAAGATGGGTGAGTTTAAGAAAAAGGGAAAGTAACCAAAGTGGACGGGAGATGAAGTGTTTGAGAAGATGGTTGCGTGGTGGGACACGCCTAAGTTCAAGGTAAATTTATAACGAATATAATTTATTTTTTTACTGATTTTAAATAATTTGTCAATGTACATTTCCAGGCTGAGTCAGAAAGAAACACCGCAAACAGGAACAAGAGTCCAATAACTCATCGCGGAGGATCCAAGTCTTTCCAGCATCACCGCGAGGACTTGGTAAATTTGTTAATTATTACATGTATATTGATTGACTATGTGGAATTGAATTATTCAAATTACCAACTTCAGGAACGATTTTATGGACATTCCATGTCATACATGGATGTTTTTACTCACACCCATGCATCCAGGCAGGTAGACGAGGTTGACAACGTCATGTATCAGTGGGATGATCAGGACAAGGCGACATGGGCATACATATGTGTATTTTAATTATTTCAAGCATGAATCGATTAGTTTATTAATTATTTGTTAATGTAAAATAAAATCATTGTTTTATTGATTTTCAAATGAAATTATTTTTTTGCATTATAGGCAAAGTTCCAGGAGGCACAGACTCATGTGTTTGAGGAGTCGGGCCCGTGATGAATTGACGCATGAGGATGAAGACAATCTATTTGATGTTGTTATGGAAAAAACATAGCGGAGCAGGTGTTATGGATTCGGTAACCTGACAGTAATATTCGTATAACATAAATTATTTACATCTACATTGTTAAGTGTTTTCTTCTCTGTTAAGACTTACTTCTACTTAAAAACCTTAATCGTCGTATTTTAAATTATTTACATCTACAGCCGTCTCTGTTAAGACTTACTTCCACTAGAATTGCCTTCGTTCACTAATAATGATGTAACTCGTATAAAAATTGTAAGTTAGCATTATTAAAATGACTATGAAATTGTATGTTATAACAATTACTTGTAAATAAAAATTACTTATTAAAATTACTTGTATAAATAATTACTTTTATAAAAATTGCATGTTATAAAAAATGGCCTTATCCACCATTCGTAAATAATACTTGTTTTTGCTATGATATTATTGTGATTTCATTTTGTTATGATTTCAATTCATTTCTGTCCAAACGTATCTTTTTATCGTTTTCTTCTATACTTGTATTTGCAGGTTCGACAAGACAAGAAGGCACAAGACAATGAAGATATTAAGGAGTCACGAGCGTTGATTCAGTAGCTGCAGGACCAGAATCGCGTGCAGAGTATGCAGATTGAGCACCTGAATCAGAAGGTTGCAGGGTATATTCATAATCATGGTGAGTTTCCTTCATCGTCTGCATTTGGAGATCATAGCGACGATGCAGCTTGAGGTATGTGTTTTGATGCTCGGTTGGGTGTTGTGTTTTGTTTTGATGTATGACGAGACAAATTTGGTTGTGTTTCGACGGTTTGTATATGTTGGTACGCTTCGTTGACATGTTTGGAGGGTTTTTTGGATGTTTGTATATATTGGTACGCTTTGTAGACATGCTTGGATTGTATTTTAGATTGTAGATAGTTTTTATTGTATATGTTAATGTTTATGCGTTTTGGTTGTTTGTGGTATAACTGTGTCGAATATATGTGGAATTTGTTGGAAATGAATTGGAAATGAAACTGGATTAGAAATGAAATGAGTTGGAAGGCTGGAAGGTAGCTCGCTTGTTGTTATATAAAAAAAAATACTCAGTATTTCCAGCAGCTATCAACGGTTTCCAACGGCAATATGAACATTGTTTTCCAACGGTTTCCAACGATTTATTGTGTTGGAATCCATGAGAACAGTCGTTGGAATCTTTTTGTTGTATCTGATGGAAGCCATTGGAAGTCGTGGACACTATTCCAATGGCCGCCAACGGCGAATAGCCGTTGGAATAGCTATATGTTCTTGTAGTGAACTAACTAATTTAACTATAAATGAGTGGATATTATTCGGGTGCAAAAGAGGATCCACAAAAAAGGGTGCCATATAACCCCCTCTCCTCATCCCCCCCCTAAACACACACACTCAAAATTTCGAAAGTACAAAGAAGAAAACTAAACTCGGGTATAAATAAAAAACTTCACTCATCTTCCGTATGGTCTTGGTCTAGATAAGGCTTCCTCACTTGTCCACCATGTGTTATTCAGCCCTTCTATGCAGGAAAGACATGCATTACATTATGAAATTTATTTATTGTGTGACCCAGAAAAGTTCAAAATTGGATTTGCACTTCAAAATTGTAATTGCACAAAGTTGTGCAGTTAAAGCGCTCAGCAAATCCAATGCAGCGAGAGTGCAGAAAATTATAGTGGGGATAACGAGCTTAAATAGTAGGATATATCGGATGAGTCTAAAACAACTTATAAAACTTATAATTTAATGCTTTTACAAAAATATAAATGAAAAAAAAATTAACTTAATTATAATTAGTACATAGTTAATCTTAAACAAAAGCATATGCAAATAAACGTGGACTTTTATTTAGCTTTATTAAATTTAATAGAATATCGTAGTATTTTCTATTTTAAGCTGGACCTCTTTAGCTATAAAAGATTTCATAAACCAACACTAATTGACCAACATATTCACCTTGACACAAAGCAACAGTATTGTCCGACTTTTTATGTTTGAACACATTTTTATCAGCTGCATAAGCTTTGTAAAGATTGAATATGGACAAGCTTTTACTCCTACACTGCAATTGCTCTTTGATTTCCAGATACTTCCTTTGTCTTCACCAACCAACTCTAATAATCTCAGAAACACGGTCCAGAGAAGTCTTAAGCTCTGCAAAGTTAGCTAGTTTCATAAACACATATATAAATAGAAATAAAATATCAAGAATAGTAGGCACTGTCCAACTGAAATACATAATAGTCCATGAAATGGATTTGTTATGGACCAAATAACATAATATATTTTCCTTTTATTGAGAGTCATGTTGTACTATCATGATAAGTTTTCGATAGGCAGTTAATGTCAAAAGCTAAAATCATTTTAAATACAGAAAAGATTTCAAAAATAGATAACCTTTTTTTTGTTTCTTGCAAAAACGCTGAGTAGATGCAACATACTAACATGCATAAATAGTCTTGAGTTTTACAGTAAACAAAAACTTATTGGGACTATAAAAGTACAAACATATGCCCACACACCCATGTTTCTCTATTATTGTTTATGTTAATTTTAGCATGAAAGCTTATTCTAAAATGCATATAGAAATATACTTGATTTGACTTTGAGGCAATTTAAACTATGTTAACATAACAGTGTTTTATTTTCCATAACATCCCCTCTTTGAATTCAACCTAAACAAACTTTTTTTTAGTTTAATTTTGGTGTGAAGCCTTGCAAAAGTATATCAAAATGACATACTGAATTCAGTCACATAAAAAACTGCTCGTGCTCCACAAAGAGAGATAGTAGTACACCATCTAGAGAGGATTATATGTTTACCATTATGACTATAGAATCTTACAGGGTTAAATGAAGCTTTAAAGTACAATTGCATGGTATATCCAATGTTGTGTATAAATACTAATTTTAAGGACAAGCATCCTTGCTTCAGCTGGTTAAAGCGTAGGAGCAAAATACTATCCAGATTTATTTAAGTTGCATATTTTATGAGATAATTATGTGCTAACTTTAAGTTGTAAGGATATATCAGGCAAGACATGAAATGTCAATTATTATATTTTTTTGTATAGTTGTTGATAGTCTTTTATCGCTTATACTAGACTGTTGTTTGACTCAAGGTTCTATATCTCCTCTTATTACCTTGGGGTGCTCATCAATGTTGTTGTTGAGTAGACTGAGTAGAAAATAACATGCCTGGTGCTAGTGCTGCAGTGCGATGACGAGCTGGAGACTTACGTGTTACAATCTTATTATAGTTATTTAGACGATTCTGCTAGTTGACTATTATATACTCTGATGAGGGATGTACTGAGACTTGATGCATTCAGATATGGAGATGCATTATACATGATTTCTTAGATTAAATAGAGATTGTATTTTCTTCTTTATCATGCTTCACTACCATGTCCTGTTGTATATTTTATTATTATATATTATCCATGTGTTGTGAGTTATACGACATGTTTTGTTTTGGCTTTCTTTCTTGATGATCGTCGCATATCGTTCTGGCATGTCATGTAGCGTACTTTTCCTACAGTATGGTGCATGAGGTATGAAGTGGTCATCATAATATTCGAACCTTTCCCCAAAACTATATATCCAAGAAACTTAGCTTCCTCTATCTAAAAGTGGCACTTGGAAAACTTGGCCTTGAACTAATTTTTCCTTCAGATTCATAAGACCTCCTTTAGGTGACTTTCATGCTCTTTATAATCCTTAGAGAATATAGTATGTCATCTACGAACACCACGACTATCTTACTAAAAAAATCTTCTAATTAAATACTTTGCTCATCAAATCTATAAATAATACGGTGGCATTCATCGATCCAAAAGGCATTACTTCCTATTCAAACAAGCCGTCAGGTGTCCTAAATGTTGTTTTAGGCTTGTTTTCCTTAGAAATTCTTAACGGGTGAAATATTGTTACTAGGTCCAACTGAGAAAAGATTTTAGAGCCTTCCAAATAATCAAATGGGTCATTTATTCTAGAAAAAAGATACTTATTCTTCTTGGTCAACTTATTAAGTTCTCTATAGTCCACGCATAGCCTTAGCGATCCATCAGCCTTAGTAGCAAAAAATAAATAAATTGACCTAAATGCGATCTCATTATGGCAATGCAACTGGCCTAGCATCCTTCTCGAGATCTATCCTAAATGTGATCTCTTTATGGATAGGAAATCCTAATACTTCCTCAAAGACGTTTAGGAATTCACAAATAGTTAAACTATAGATGGCCTATCCAAATTAGAAGATAAGGAGTGTAATAAGACAACATCGCTCGTATTTTTAAGTATACAAGGGACTATCAAATTACGACCTTTACAACTCTTCAGGAAAATGATTTTCCCATCACAATCAAGGATTGCTCCATAATATACTAACCAATCCATCCTTAGAATAAGCCCATGCCCCTCGAAATTAAAAACATATCCATTACTCAAAAGATGGACATCTTCGATATCAGCACGGGTCTTTTCAAATCAACAAAAAATTCTTACCTCCTCTGGTGGGATTAGAAAACACTATCGAAAGGCTAGCAATAGAAGTAGTAAATTTTAGGAAATCTACTACATTCCCTACTACAAAGGCATAGGATGCTTCGAAATCAAATAAGGTGTGAATATAAGTCCCTAAAAATAGAAATAATATCTTTGAGAGTTGCATGTCCTAGATATCTAGGTAACTGGCTCTATAGGGGGTGCTACATTCAAAGCAAGGTTCTTTCCACTTGATCCTCCCTTAAGATTTGGACAATTCTTAACAAGATATCCTTCCTCACGGCAGTGATAACACTTCCCTTTGAATGTTTGCCTCATTAGGTTAAATTTGCAATATTTGGCATCATGGCCTTTCTTATGGCACCTTCCACATACCCTAGCTTCCTTCTTGTATTTTACTCTCTTTTCTTCTTCAACCATAAGTTCTTATTCTTGTTCTTTCCATATTTTTTGGTATCCTCAATCTTCTCAACCTTAGTCTCCTTTTCCTCCTCTTTCGAGAATACATGATAACAGTTTCTACAAGAACTTCAAATGTTGCTCCAAAATGTACTTGAGTCAATAATGTCTCTCTTAGAGGGGAACTGAAGATCTTCATAAACCTCAATGCCCTGTTTATGGAAGTATCTACTTGCCCTCTTCCAAATTTCCAACACTGGATGAACTTAGTGATATACACGCTCATAGTAGACTTTCCTTTACGGAGTTGTATGGAGCTTTTCCAGTTGTAAACTTACTTATCCATAAACACTATTTCGAATTAAGCCATTCCAAATGAATATTCTTCCTGCGTTCTTTTTGCGTTCTCTTTTGAGACCATATTCCACCTTTTTAAAGCTTTGCCTTTGAGACGCCATGCTGCTGTTCTTTTCTTCAACTTTTCTTCCCATCTAGTGGCCTCAAGGATATATATATAGTCGCAGTATGGTAGCCTGGTCTTGGATCCAACAAATCCTTTAGTTCTAAGAAAGGGAATGCCTCAGGATTAATGAAGTCCTTACAAAGGCAAGGAAAATTAAGATCCACTTCAATGGGCGCAGCTGCAGGTTCCGCTGGGGCTGTAGGGTCAACGAGAACTTGTTCCACAATTCTTAAATACCATTGGAACCAGTAGCGTAACTACGATTCCTTCCTGGATTCCCTTGATCAGGTTTATTTTTAGCTATTTCTGCTACTTGTAAAAGGAAAATCTTCAGCGTAAATTCCCAAGATAGTATTCAAGCCATAAGCAAAATGAGGAAAGAGATATTTCCTAGTATTATTGCGAATGTCTTAGGAGTATAACATATACATATAGTTTGAGAATGCTTTTCAAATAACAAGTACGTCACTTATACGTATATTTCTCGATAAGCGGGTAACTTACGCTTTGATACCAAATGTAACAACCTCCCAGAATTAATCCAAATCCGACCCGAAAAACGCCCACTAGAACTTAAAGTTACTTTAAGCAAGTCGGTTTTGATAAAAAATGAAAATAACATAGTCAAACAAAAACAAAATTAGATCTCACAGCAGAGTGAATAAAAATGTAACAATAAAAATAGATGTACCATATCATAAAACATCAAAATGTCAAATAAATCAAATCCCAAATGTAATAATTAATAAGTCAAGGTAAATCATAATGATTACAGAGATACAATTAGATAATTATAAAAATAGACTAGATAATGATCACCATCATCAAGCTCCAACATCCATATCATCGTTTAGCATGCTCCACCATCCTACTAACCTATGTCGTTAAGAAGACGGGGTCAGAAAAAAAGTTCTATGAATAAAAAAATTAGGTATAAATGGAAACCTATTTCCTTGCTTGGTAGTGTAAAACCTATAAGGTTTATAGGCGAATATAAACACACATATATGAATTGTACATTTAATGGAAAGATGTAAACCCTTCATAGTCACTCACGACCATCTTAAATTTAAGCGAATTCCTATGATCACTTAATACCCTCTTGCGGACTCCAGTAACTTACGACCTTATTTCCTAGTAGATTAACTCATATGTATGTATGTATGTGTGTGTGTGTGTATTCTTAACGTAATGCAAGAGATATTATCAACTATTTAGTACCGGATTTTTGGGTAGACACACAACGTAATTTATGACCCTCCCCATGGATCATATGTTACTATTTAGTTGTCATTACATAAGAACTCCTAGCTGCTTAATACTTTCCTTAGAAAGGTTGTTTCCCTTGCATGTTCAACGAAACCGTTAGTACCCCAAATGAAACACCCCACATCCCTTAGTACTACCGATTAAGGTCATACTACGGAATGTAGAGCGTTGTAGGTGCAAAGAAACAAATCACAATGAGTAAGATTCACAAGTCATAAAGTAAATGACAGCGGAAACATTTTTTTAAAATAAACTTGCCATTATAAAACAATAATTTACGTACAATACACCACTAGATAAAGTGGAATAGACATCACACTTTTAACATCGGTTTGTAAAACCACCAATGTTAAAAGTTCTTTAAACATCAATAAATTTTGAAGCGATGTTAAATGGTTCTTTAAACATCGGTTGCTAAAACAACTGTTGTCTATCTTTAAAAAAAAACAAATTACCTTTAGCCATGAAAAAACACATCTCCCAAAATTAGTTCTCGTTCCTTCAATTTTTTTAAAAATAAAAACAAAAAATGGCAGAAGAAACTCTCCGTCTTTTCCTCAATCGCCTCACCTGGCCACCTCCAAATCGCCTCGCTACCACCTGCAAACTGCGAGCCATCTCTAGTAGTCGAGAAAGAATGGAAGAGAAAGCATTTCCCTCCTTCAAATTAGGGTTTTTGATAAGAACTGACGTTTTGCTTTAAGATCCATCCTCCTATCTCGAGCATGGTAGCGATTGGAAAATTGTAAGTGAATATGTTAATGTTTTGCTCGATTTGCCCTCTTATATCAAGTACAGTTTATGTTTAAGCTTGAACTCGAATACACTCATATGCCAATGATGATTGGGTTTTAAAAAGGAGCTGAAACTTCCATTTTCTAGTCTGGTTTTGATTGACCAATTCAAGTGATTTTTATTTGTTGTATGTTGCTCAGTTCATACATTCACTCATAAAAATGTAATCTTTGTATAAAGGTTTATATAATTCTAAGCTTAAATGAGAGTTTATATAATTTAATGGTAGTTTCTATACTGATAAGAAATTGTTTCTTGCAACAACTGTATTCTATTCATGATATTTTGTATACTTTCTTTGCTTTTGATTTATGTATGAGGAATTTTATATATGTGGTAACTCATACACTTCAATTATCGTGATGTGCTGATTATTGCATGTCTAGCATCCATGCATGCTTGGTACTCAGCGGCTCCTTATTGCTTTTATACCTTACTTGATGTTGCATGCTTGGAAACATGATTTAGTATTTACCTGTATATATAGATTGTTAGCATATGCACACTTGCTCAAAATTGATAAGAACAGACACTACACTTGGTAAAACTGATAAGAACAGATAATATAGAATCAAAAGATAATGACAAACAAGCCAAATATTTGAGGCAATAATATAAAAAAATATTATTACTTTTTCGAGTTGTATTTTATGGTATCTACTGAGTGTCTCTGTAACAACCCGAATTCCGACAGTCCGATTTTTTTTCAAAATTCTAATCTATCGAAATCAGCGTTGGTATTCTGGTATCCTACAGAAAAGACAGAGATAATAAACAAATTAGAGCTCAAAAAACATCTCACAACGGAATGGAATAAAATTTAATATAATCAAATATAGCCTTACCCATATAATAATAATGCCTAACCAATATCCAAAGTTATCATGTCTCTGCCACAAATTTAACTTGCGAGTATATTTTGAGGAGGGGGTCAGAACACAAGTTCTGGTGACTGAATTTAAACTACACATTTTGGATAGCTCTACATGTACCATTCAGTCACATTTTCTTATTTATTAGGTTACTTGTGTTAATAGCACTCGAGGCTTACACACACGTTGTACCTATCTACTCCAGGTAGATTAACCTAATACAATGTACATATAGCTACCTCCCCCCTCCCCCAATATTAAGGTACACCCCATGGTACCCCACTCGCACTGCCTCCGCCGTAACACCACAGAAATACACGCAGTCCCTCATCCTACGTTGGAACGACGTATGGATCTCTATATAACTATGCTACATTCCGCATATAACCGCCATCGCCATGCTACGTAAGCGTACAGACTGCCACCTTCGAACTTGTAACACCCCACCCCCGCCAATGCCACTCTTGCAAGGACATTAGCTTTGGAGGGCGTTAAACAAGGTAAACATGCATGCAGATATCACAAGACAGAACATATAAGTAAAACAGAGTAGTAAAGCAGCGGATAAAACTTAGCATTTCAAAACCATAGTCATGTTACAACAAAGTACTTGGTCATTATTTTCCAACAACAAAGTCTAGATAAAAGCATAAACTGAAAAACTGAAATACATAAAGTACTATCCCCAAAATGAAGTGATAAACCATAGCTAGCTCAATGTCCAAAACCGTACATGAGCAAATCCGGTAAGCAAACTGTAAAGATCCAAGCTAAGCTCCAATGTTCCCACCCTGAGAACCTGAGGGGGGGGGGGGGAACGGAAGAAAAGAGGCGAAAGAAAACAGGTCAGTCAAAAAGACTGGTAAGCCCTACTACTATCTGTCTATGAACTAGTAAAGTTAACTGGCATGAGAAGCTGAGATGAACATAAGGATAACAACATACTGGCATGATGATCAACTAACAAGATAGATAAAGGTGTCATCGCATAATTAAGGTTAAGTTTTGCACCACGGGTGTACTAGCATTCTAACATGTCAAGTAAAAACAAGAATTGATCCCTTGGCCCACGCTTGGCTCATCATCATGAGGTGACCTAAATTAAGGTCCAACTACACGGTCTAGTCGATCGGCTCCCTATAAGCCTAACTCATCAGGTGTCGGTGTCATACGGCTTAATCATGTAATGTAGTTGACTGTGCAGGGTCCACCCTAGGGTGTATCTGGCCCTACGGTGTAACCCTCAGACACCATACCATGATGCACAGTCCAAACCTACCGGTGCCCGTGTTCAACTCTGGACTTAATGTGCACGACCATGGTCCGCCTGAAAAACCGGGGCATCATTCAGCCGTCTCTTTTGGTCTCTTACAATCAGCCCAGTAATCGTGCCCCACCCTAGCCTAGTCCTAGGGTCTTATGATACTATCTAGAAGGTTACTGCTGAAAAGGACCACGCAACTAGGGTTTTCTTAACGGGTTAAATGTGGTTAACCCGATCCAAACGTGGGTTAAATTGGTTAAGAGTACCCATGGCTCCTGACTTAACCCTGATTAACCCATCAAGCCCAAATTGGTTAAGTATTAAGTGGACCATGACTTAACCCTAATCAGGAGGCATTCATTAACTTAATGCGCTTTAACCTCTCACATTAGACTTTGTTGTGGTTACTAGTTAAGCCGGGCGGGTCCGGGTAGCTTTACACCACAACTAGGTCTAACCTCGGGTTCGAGCACAACATGACCAACTTCTCACATTGGGTCCTATTGTTTGTAGCCTTTAGTTAAGCCGGGCGGGTCCGGGTAGATTTATGCTACAAACTCAACCCAACCTCGAGTTGGCCACACTCATATTTTCTAAGTGTCATGTCCATTATGTTTCCAAAACATAATTACAAGTTAACATATCACGTTATGTTATAAAAACCATGTTTATGTCATAATGTTACCCAACCCCAACGTAATCCCATCGTTTTCATAGTCGCAACAACGCATAAAGGATAAAATAGGGAACTTGGCGTAATTATGACAAAAAGGTGTTGAAGCTACAAGTTTATCATGGTGGCATATGAAATGTACATATGTTCATATACTTGCATATTGCATTATTAGGCTTCAAAAGCATGCATAAAACCAAACTTGCATATAATGATCAACCAAACTTGCATATCATAATGATCAACCCCAAACTTGCATCATTCATTTAACTTTAGAGTTAATAAAAAGAAAGTAGAAAAGGGCTTACAATGCTATGATGACATAAATAAATAGTTATTAAAAGATTGAGACGAAGCCCTTATGCAATCACCAAAAAGACCCAAATATGCAAGCTCCAAATGAAAAACCCTTGAGCCAAATCAATAAAAACCCTTGCTTTGAAATAGAAATGTTGCAACTTGACTTGAATGCAAACTAAGAACATTCATGCAAGCTTGAAAATACTTGTATGCATTCAAAATCTCTCATATAATTTAACTTAGAAATTTTAGCATGAGAGTGGAGGCCATGAGAGGAACAATTTTGGCATAGTTTAGTTGTAGGAATGAATAATGATGATTTAGGCTAGGTGTTAGGTCCTTTTTATAGAAGATTAGGATAGTATTAGCCATAGGATTAACCCTAGATTCAATCCAAGCCATCAAAGCATGTCTTGGGGAAGAAGTCAAGTGTAGGAACCATCTAGGGCCTTTAGATTAAAGCTGAACCATGAGAACCATTCAAATGCAAAATCTGCATTTGAGCGAATTGGCCCACGGGTTGACAGCCAAACACCCTGGATAAACCCCTAGTCGACCCAGCGAGCTCGGGTCGACCTCAAAAATCGGCCGGTTCGGTTATTCCCCTCTCCCAATTCGCTATTTTGAACATTTTTGCATATTTATTTATTAAATTTTCAATTATATATATATATATATATATCAATATATATATATATATTTCTCTGCGCAACCCATTTCACTTAATTAAGTATACTTTAATTTGTGAATTTTTATGTTCAAATTACGGGGTGTTACATTCTCCCCTCCTTAAAGGATTTCGTCCCTGAATTCTCCAAGTTAGGAAGAACGTATCCTACTATCCATCATCCATCTACTCAAAACATCATCCACGTGCAGTCATTGTCCTTAAAGGATTCTAAATGTTGTATGATCATATGCAAAGGTGTGTGTATATGTACTTATCTAATGCAAAAATCAGGCGGTTACTGATACAGTAAACCTCCTTAATGCAAAATATGTTAGTGAAATGAGTCCATATGTATGCAAATTCCTAACATAATTTATAATCTCTACATGAGTGCACATAATATTCATCCATATGCAACATCCACGTGATATCTCAACAAGTTTCATCCATGAATAAGTATAAGCACTCATGCATATGCAACATGAAAGTGTGTGAGCCGATCTTAGTGCCTAATGTGTATCATGCATCCACGAGTATCCACGTGCAAACACTTGCAACCACTTGCAACCATCAAGCATAACATGTTTCAAATACATGTTTCAACCAAGGGTTTCTACCTAAGGTTCTCATGACAAGATCTACGAAACAAGATAAACGCGGATAAAAAGAAAGATATGCTAATTAGGAAAAGAGATCGAGAATGTACCCTCAAAAAGAAATGGATAAAGCCCACGCATCTTCTCCTTAGTTTCCCAAGTTGCATCTTCGTCGGCTTCACCCCACTGAACTTTCACCGACTTGACCTCTCGATTCCTTAGCTTCTTGATCTCTGTTCCCAAGATACGAATCGGAGCTCTTCTCAAGGTTGCTTCTTTCTCTACCTCAATGTCTTCAAGAATGCTTGGTTCAACCACCTCAGCGGACTCATGTAGGCACTTTCGGAGATGCGAGACATGAAAGACATTATGCACTCCGGCTAGCTTCTCGGCAATTCCACCTTATAAGTCATCTTCCCGACTCTTTCTATAGTAGGGAGGGGTCCTACGATCCTTAGTGTCAGCGAACCATATTTCGCAAAGGAGAAATCTTCACAAAGACCATATCTCCAACTTTAAATTCCAAGTCTGTCCTTCGCTTGTCTGCATAGGATTTCTGTCTGTCTTGGGCCATTTTCATCCGTCTTTGAATCAATTCAACCCTCTCGGATGTGTCCCTTATCATGTCGGGCTCAATTATAAGCTTATCCGTCGTCTTCCCACCAACATGTTGGTGGCTTGCACGACCTCCCATACGAAGCTTCAAATGGTGCCATCCCTATGCTGGCTTGATAGCTAGTATTATAAGCGAACTCTACAAGAGGAAGGTGGTCTTCCCAAGTACCACCGAAGTCGAGAACACAAAGCCTCAAAAGATCTTCTAGCACTCTATTCACCCTTTTGGTTTGGCCATCCGTCTGGGGGTGATAGGCTGTACTCAGATTCAATCGCGTACCCATTGCTTCTTGCAAACTGTTCCAGAACTGGCTAGTGAAAATTGGGTCACGATCGCTAACTATGCTAGAAGGAACTCCATGCAACCGTACTATCTTTCGAAGATAAACAGATGCTAGCCATGATACGGTCCTCTTGCTTTTCACCGGAATAAAATGGGCTTTCTTTGTAAGTCTGTCAATTATTACCCATATCCCATAAAGCCCAAATAGTTTGGTGACGAACATCTTCACCCCAACTATATCTCACAAACAGGCGAGTCATACTCCTTATGGGGTTTGCAACAGAACTAAGATTGAGGATAGGACCGAGAGGATATACTTAAAAGATAGCATGCGAGTAAGCTCTACGGAACAATAGGGATCAAGGATATACTCTTAGAAAGAGATATAATGCGCGTATCTAGTCTTCAGTCTTCTAAGCCGCATTTTCTTGTGCTTAATCCCATCGTTCCTTGACCGTCTTTTAACTTCGCAATTCCGTTGTTCTTAATTCTTGTTCCCAAAATATGAGTTAGAACTCATTTCACCGTTGCCTCTCGTTCCACTTCCACTTATTCTTTGCCTAAAATACTTGGCTTAAACATAACTGTGTGCTCGTGGTTTCGTGCAAGCTTTCCAAGATTCATTAGTGAATCTTGGATCTCATTTACATATTATACGGTATCCCACGCAGAAAACTATCTCTTGAAAACAGTGCCAATCCACGTTGCCAAACTGGAGCTGAGGTAAGGGCTCTCTTGAGCCTTTGAAAAGCAAGCTCACACTCCAAGTCCCATGCAAAGACTAAGTTCTTCTTCGTCAACTTAGTAAGAGGGGTCGAAATCTTAGCGAAGTCCCTGATGAACTTCCTATAGTAGCCCGCCAGACCGAGAAAGCTTCTTACTTCGGTTGCATTCCTCGGAGTCTTCCAGTCTTGAACCACAACCACTTTCGCGAGATCCACCGCTATGCCTTGCTTAGAAACTATATGTCCAAGAAACCGAACTTCCTTTCTCCAGAAATGATATTTGGAGAACTTGGCTTTCAACTGATGCGCTCTAAGCGTATCCATCACTTCCTTGAGATGCCTTGCATGTTCTTCCTCATCCTTTGAGAAGATCAGAATATCATCCACGAAGACAACGACAAACTTGTTAAGGAACTCCCTGAACACCCTACTCATCAAGTCCACGAAGTATGCGGGTGCATTAGTCAAACCGAATGGCATGACAAGCCATTCAAAGAATCCATCTGGAGTCCTAAACGCAGTTTTATCAATGCTATCCTCAGCTACTCTAAGCTGATGGAATTCGGTGGCTAGATCGAGTTGAGAGAAAACAGAAGCACCAAAAGAGATCATCAATCCTCGGTAACGGGTGCCTATTCTTCTTTGTCAGCTTGTTCAACTCTCGATAATCAACACATAGACGAAGCGAACCATCCGCCTTAGTAGCGAATACCACCGGAGCACCCCATTCAGAAATGCTTCGCCTAATAAAAAATTTCTCAAGCAACTCCTTGATTTGCTTACTGAGCTCCCTTCTCTCACGTGGAGCCATGTGCCTAACTGGCAATGATACTGGCTTGGCATTATCAACTAGATAAATGCGGAAATCTATCTCCCGTTTAGGGGGTAACCCCCTAACTTCTTCAAAGACATCAGGATAGTCTCGGACCACCCTTACAGATTGCAGATCATCGATGGACGAGTCGAAAGATTCAAGATAACATAACATGACGGGACCTCTATGGTTACAAGAAATTTCTAGGGTATTACCGAGGCGAGTCATGAGCCTCACTACCCTATGCTCACAGTCAAGAATGGCTCCATAACTGGACAACCAATCCACCTCCAAAATCAACCCGTATCCCATAAACCCGAGAACCTAAACATTACACATGAATTCTATGCTCAAGATAGAGGTTTTCAAATCCACACAAATCACAGGTAGATGGGCGGAACCCCCAATTGGATTTGAAACACAAACGGGATCCTCAACTAAGCTAGTACTAAGGTGCAAACTTTCAACAATATCAGAAGAGATAAAACTATGCGATGCGCCAGAATCAAATAAGGTGCGAACAGGAAAATCAGAAATGTAAACATGAATTTCTATAAAAACTCTACCTCGATCAAAAGCTGGAAGAGCGAGGAGAGCCTGCAATTGCCCTCCAGAGGGTCTTACTTGCTGAGTTTGTCCTTGCCCTTGTCCTTGCTTCTTGGGGAAATCCTTGGTAAAATGTCCAGACTCTCCGCAATGAAAGCATCCCCTCAACTTCCTTTTCTTCTTCCTACAGTCTTTGGCTACGTGTCCAGTAATCCCATAGAAGTTGCATTTCCTCTTCTTATTGTTCTTGTCTCTTTTCTCGGTATCTTCCTTCTTGCCTTGGGACTCATTTGCCTTGACCTCCTTCTTGCCACTCTTATCTTCTTCTTGAAGTAGGGCCATATTCACCAAACTCTCGAAGGTCGCCCCCAGAGGTATATGAGACTTGGCCAAACCGCGCAACGGCTCATTCAATCCTAGAGCAAAGTGTAGGGCCTTCTTCCGAGCTGTGTTTACCAATTCTAGACCGAACAGAGCAAGTTGACTAAACTTATCCACGTATTCCCTAACGGTCATGTCCCCTTGCTTTAGGGATAGGAACCTCTCCATCTGAAGATTCTCTTAAGTCGATGATAGAAACTTTAGTCCAAACCTTCTCCTAAAGTCATCCCAAGTCTCAATGGCTCTAGTAGTGGTGGTGACTACCCACTAATAAGCAGCTTCCCCTTTTAATAGCCATACCGCCACCAGAACTTTCCTACGATCTTCCACCTCAAAGATAGCAAAGAGGTCTTCAGTTTCCTTTAACCAGTTTCTTGCCTCCACAGAAGTCTCCGTTCTGACAAAATTCTTGCAACCCATCGCCTTAAAGTCTTTGCAAAGCTCCACGAAATTCACTTGTGTATGCTGAGGGGGAGGACGAACCTCAGCTACGGGAGGAGGAGAGATGTTAGCGACGGGGGAAGGAGGAGGAATGGTTGCGGGGCCGGCTTCATTCGCCCTTGCCTCCATAAATCTCCGGAACCAGACGGGTACTTGAACGCCTTCCGGGATGTTAAAGCGATCGGCCATACTAAAACGAAGAAAAAGATAGATTCAGAACGAAGAAACGAAGGATAGTGCTATGGCTTTTGGGGAATAGCCTTTTAAAATAAACTAGACTTTTCTTGGAAAATACTTAATTGGTTTTGAAAATAGTTCTTCAAAAGGTAAGTTTTTTAAAAAAAAACTTTTGTCCAATCTCGTAAACCTTATGCTCTGATACCAAATGTAACACCCCACCTCCGCCAATGCCACTCTTGCAAGGACATTAGCTTTGGAGGGGCGTTAAACAAGGTAAACATGCATGCAGATATCACAAGACAGAACATATAAGTAAAACAGAGTAGTAAAGCAGCGGATAAAACTTATCATTTCAAAACCATAGTCATGTTACAACAAAGTACTTGGTCATTATTTTCCAACAACAAAGTCTAGATAAAAGCATAAACTGAAATACATAAAGTACTATCCCCAAAATGAAGTGATAAACCATAGCTAGCTCAATGTCCAAAACCGTACATGAGAAAATCCAGTAAGCAAGCTGTAAAGATCCAAGCTAAGCTCCAATGTTCCCACCCTGAGAACCTGAGGGGGGGGGGGAACGGAAGAAAAGAGGCGAAAGAAAACAGGTCAGTCAAAAAGACTGGTAAGCCCTACTACTATCTGTCTATGAACTAGTAAAGTTAACTGGCATGAGAAGCTGAGATGAACATAAGGATAACAACATACTGGCATGATGATCAACTAACAAGATAGATAAAGGTGTCATCGCATAATTAAGGTTAAGTTTTGCACCACGGGTGTACTAGCATTCTAACATGTCAAGTAAAAACAAGAATTGATCCCTTGGCCCATCATCATGAGGTGACCTAAATTAAGGTCCAACTACACGGTCTAGTCGATCGGCTCCCTATAAGCCTAACTCGTCAGGTGTCGGTGTCATACGGCTTAATCATGTAATGTAGTTGACTGTGCAGGGTCCACCCTAGGGTGTATCTGGCCCTACGGTGTAACCCTCAGACACCATACCATGATGCACAGTCCAAACCTACCGGTGCCCGTGTTCAACTCCGGACTTAATGTGCACGAGCATGGTCCGCCTGAACAACCGGGGCATCATTCAGCCGTCTCTTTTGGTCTCTTACAATCAGCCCAGTAATCGTGCCCCACCCTAGCCTAGTCCTAGGGTCTTATGATACTATCTAGAAGGTTACTGCTGAAAAGGACTACGCAACTAGGGTTTTCTTAACGGGTTAAATGTGGTTAACCCGATCCAAATGTGGGTTAAATTGGTTAAGAGTACCCAAGGCTCCTGACTTAACCCTAATTAACCCATCAAGCCCAAATTGGTTAAGTATTAAGTGGACCATGACTTAACCCTAATCAGGAGGCATTCATTAACTTAATGCGCTTTAACCTCTCACATTAGACTTTGTTGTGGTTACTAGTTAAGTCGGGCGGGTCCGGGTAGCTTTACACCACAACTAGGTCTAACCTCGGGTTCGAGCACAACATGACCAACTTCTCACATTGGGTCCTATTGTTTGTAGCCACTAGTTAAGCCGGGCGGGTCCGGGTAGATTTATGCTACAAACTCAACCCAACCTCGAGTTGGCCACACTCATATTTTCTAAGTGTCATGTCCATTATGTTTCCAAAACATAATTACAAGTTAACATATCACGTTATGTTAAAAAAACCATGTTTATGTCATAATGTTACCCAACCCCAACGTAATCCCATCGTTTACATAGTCGCAACAACGCATAAAGGATAAAATAGGGAACTTGGCGTAATTATGACAAAAAGGTGTTGAAGCTACAAGTTTATCATGGTGGCATATGAAATGTACATATGTTCATATACTTGCATATTGCATTATTAGGCTTCAAAAGCATGCATAAAACCAAACTTAGCATATGAGTGATACATGGTGATAAATGACATGTAGAAGTTGCAAGAAGTTCGCATTTAGCCTCATATGCAAGTTATCATAAGGGATATGATAACTTCCATGTTGCCAAAATGCAACCTTCAACATAAAGCTTGAAGCTTTAAGCTCACAACTTCAAGTTTAACTTGCATAACATGATAACATGATCAACCCAAACTTGCATAACATAGCAACATGTGTCATACATAATGATTAAACCCACTTGCATAATGATCATCCAAACTTGAATATAATGATCAACCAAACTTGCATATAATGATCAACCAAACTTGCATATAATGATCAACCAAACTTGCATATAACGATCAACCAAACTTGCATATCATAATGATCAACCCTAAACTTGCATCATTCATTTAACTTTAGAGTTAATAAAAAGAAAGTAGAAAAGGGCTTACAATGCTATGAAGACACAAATAAATAGTTATTAAAAGATTGAGACGAAGCCCTTATGCAATCACCAAAAAGACCCAAATATGCAAGCTCCAAATGAAAAACCCTTGAGCCAAATCAATAAAAACCCTTGCTTTGAAATAGAAATGTTGCAACTTGACTTGAATGCAAACTAAGAACATTCATACAAGCTTGAAAATACTTGTATGCATTCAAAATCTCTCATATAATTTGACTTAGAAATTTTAGCATGAGAGTGGAGGCCATGAGAGGAACAATTTTGGCATAGTTTAGTTGTAGGAATGAATAATGATGATTTAGGCTAGGTGTTAGGTCCTTTTTTATAGAAGATTAGGATAGTATTAGCCATAGGATTAACCCTAGATTCAATCCAAGCCATCAAAGCATGTCTTGGGGAAGAAGTCAAGTGTAGGAACCATCTAGGGCCTTTAGATTAAAGCTGAACCATGAGAACCATTCAAATGCAAAATCTGCATTTGAGCGAATCGGCCCACGGGTTGACAGCCAAATACCCTGGATTAACCCCTAGTCGACCCAACAGGCTCGGGTCGACCCCAAAAATCGGCCGGTTCGGTTATTCCCCTCTCCCAATTCGCTGTTTTGAACATTTTTGAATATTTATTTATTAAATTTTCAATTATATATATATATATATCAATATATATATATTTCTCTGCGCAACCCATTTCACTTAATTAAGTATACTTTAATTTGTGAATTTTTATGCTCAAATTACGGGGTGTTACAGAACTATTCGATCGAATCAGATTCCATCATAGAGTAATGCCTTAGAGTCTGCAATACACCACCCGGAGCAGACATGCATGTAGCTAGACTTTCTTATGCACGTATCATTAATCGTACTCGATGTCTCAACCTCGATGATACACCATTCGGAAACGGTATGCATGTATCCGCACGTATTATCTACTATGCACCGAGTTTTGTAACAGGGCTATATCAGATACATGTAACTCGGTCGGGAGCCTTTTCAGATATCTGTATACATAGATGCTATGGTCTACATTTTCATGGTGGCTATGGTCCCACTCGACCCCTCCCTCAACTAATGAAAGGCCAACAGATTTGAGAGCTAGTGACGTGCCCCTAACAAACAATCTACATCCAATTTGGCGTGTCCTATAACCAAAGCCTCGATAGTAAAAGGTCAACGGTCTTTTGGTTTAGCTCTCCGTCTTTCCGTATCACGCTGACTATCGATGACCGGTACCCGATGATTACTATCAATCAGATGGCTAAACCTGTCTAAGGCAAACAGATGAGTTGGTCATAACCCGCCTAGTCACAAGGCACCAGATCCGTCGAATCACCTAAGCCACCCTACAGATTTCTGACTGCCCACTATCATGGCAATCAAGGTATACTTACTGGGTAGTAACGCGTAGATCCTACCTCTACGAGCACAGCCTAAACGTTGCCACGGCACAGAGGACTATTAGGAGTACCCTACACATACCAGGAAGCCGCGTGCTTCCCCTTCCAGTCCTTCGGAGCTAGTAGAATATCAGCAGAACAATAGGCAGAACAGGAAGAATAATCATATGGACGTGCGCTCCCCTCGTGTCTCGTGACCCCACGATGATCTACCCCGTTGGGTTCTTCACTTTCAGATGTACAGATAGGTCCAAGCGCCTTAGGTTAACGTGTTATTGGGCCCTATGTCCAAACGTTTAATTACGTGATTGCTCTACCTCATTAGATTTCCAGTTAACTTGGTTTTTTCAAGTCATATTGATTTCTTATTCAAGTTAACATGTTCCTTTTGCCTATTAATTTCAGTTACATAACTTAACCCATTTAAGTTCGTTAATAAGCCTTTAACATGTTGTTCTTATCAACATATTTCAGATTCTCAAGTTTACAGATAACATGTTCTACTTATTAGTAGGATTCAAATTCTCAGGTTTACAGATTACTTAATTTATAATTAATTACAATTTATCGTATTTCATAAATTTTCCCTTCTTTTCTCCACTTATTACAAACAACAGGTTTCAGGTTTCCAGATTTACAGATTACTTAATTTATAATTAAGTATAACTTATCTTATTACATAAGTTATCTCATTTTCTTTATCGTTTATTATAACCTAAGTTATAATTTCCACTTGTCCCTAGGACAAGCCTACTTGTTATCTTTCCTTTTCCCCTTCAGGTTTATTCATAATAGGTTATTATCATTCCTCGTTCATTCCAAATTTTTAACTGTTGTAACTTTCATTCATTTCCATTAATTACAATCAATGCCATTTATTTATATCCTATTTATACATATATTCACGTATACGTTTATGCACCAGACTTCTAACATTAAGCCGACCACTTGCGGATGCTGGACTTTCTGGGCTGTTCCGGGCAGACTTCTACCACAAGTTGGACTTAACCTCTTGTCTTACTACTGTTATATGCATGTTTACGCACCAGACCTCTCACATTAAATTAACCAACTGTGGATGCTGGATTTGCTGGGCGGTTCCGAGTAGACTTCTATCACAAGTTGAATTTAACCTCGTGTCTAAGTGTGGTTACAATTTTCTATTTACTGTAAATTTAGGCATATTCATTTTTCCAAATTTCACTGTAATTTTTATTTATAATCTTTTGGCATAATAATATTCTTAACAAATATTTAGGTTCATTGTAAATCTCCTAATTACAACATTTACAGCAATTCTGACGGATGATTAATGGAAACATGCCTTATACAACGGATAATGTTCTCAAAAGATTTTAGTTCAATTACCAGCATTATTCCCAATCTCATTGTAACTTAATTTACAATATCCAATTAATATGTTATTAGAACAGGTCTATATACAATAGTAATCGTTTCCACATATTCTAATAGGTTTATACATTTCAGCAGGTTTTCATTTCAGTAGATTTATATATTTCAACAGGTTCACATTTCAGTAGATTTATACATTTCACTAGGTTACATTTCAGCAGATTTATACATTTTAATAGGTTTACATTTCAGCAAATATATATATTAACGGAGAATGCCAAACGATAAATATACCATTATAAAAAAGGCATAACTTAAATCCACTCACCTAATAACTTTCCAATTCATGAATCTGGTCCAGACCTAGCATTCCATGGCTCCTCTAACTGAATCTATAATCTAAATAACCATGGATTCACAATTCTCAAACTAAAAGAAAAGGTAAAAAAAGAGAGATCAAAATTAACCAAATCCAAGAATTTATCTCACTTCGATCATAATTCTGAGCACCCATTTGCAGATATACATTCCTTTCCTCCAGATCTTGAATAAGAATTTCCTTAGACCAATTATTCTATTTTCTGAAGATATTTGAGGAGAAAGAAGAATGGAAGAGCTTAGATAGCCTTTTAGAAAATATGAGATTTAGGCTAAGCTCTACTAGCCTATTTATAGGTGTACAAGATCCACACAGTGCTGAATCGGCAACGAATGTTGTTTGAAAAACAGTCCATATTCGTTGAATGAACCTACCCGGATCAGTGGTGGGTCGACCCACTTGCCCCATGGGTTGACACTAAGGTCGACTCAACCCCCAATGGGTTGGCCCATAGGTGGACTCAAGAAGGTGTGGGTCGTCCGATTTCGGCCTAATGAGTTGTTTTGGGCACAACCATTTATTTGTTAATGTTTTTAATTTTATACGTTTGATTAATATGCCCTTTATACCTTCTTTGATTTATTTACATATAAACTCCTTATATGTGTACAAAACGTCTAATGCCCATTTTACTCGTATATATATATATATATACGCAACTTTTGTTTCATTTTCAAAATTCAAATGGTGCTTATGCCGTCATTAAATTCATACCAATTTCATTGATTGCAGGTTTATTTTGAATTTCTCCTTTGTTTTTTTTTTGCACATATATATATATATTTACATATGCATGTATACATATATTCCTGTACTTCCTTATATGTATAATTTTTCTTATATGTACATGTATACCTATTTTCCGCTTAGAACATGTATTATTTTAGCCGTTCCTCTAAAATAAAAATATGGCGTCCGCGGGAATCAAACTTGCGCCACTCTCTTGAAAGTCACATGCTCTTACCAACTGGACTACATAGGCTTTTGTTAACTAGACTAAAAACAATGGTGGTAATTGTTCTTTTCTTATACCATCTTTTCATGTTTGCTGTAATATTTCATTTAAAGGTATATCTTTCATCTTAAATCTGTTTTCTGCAATCCATAGGTCTAAGTTGACCAGAAAATTGTCGCGGACGCAGTGGCGCTAATTCCATGACCAAATTATGGAAGCACTTCAAATTTTTATTTTATTATTAAAAATGTGGGGTGTTACATTCTCCCACCCTTAGGAAATTTCATCCCCGAAATTTGATAAGGGTAGAATTAAATAATCCCTCTCATAATATAAATCCATCATGAATGCATCCAAATTTTGCAAACATCTGTGCACTTGTTGTAACAACCCGAATATTTATAACATGTTAAAACAAGAAATCAAGGTAGAATTAAATTATAAGTTAAGAATTAATGGGAACGGGTTACGCCATTGCGTTCGTCTCGAAATTCTGCTTGAAAACGAGTCCGAAATTTCGTAAATCGGAGTCCGTATGACCAAGTTATGGCCCATAGAAGATTTCAGAAAATTCAAAATTCAGCCCGAAATTCAAATTCAGCACCAAACAGACTGGGCGGGAAAATTTCCCGCCCAGCCCCAGGTCGACTGGGGGGTCGACTGGGGATTCGACCTGCCCCAGCCCCAGGTCGACTGGGGAGTCGACCTGGGTGTCGACCTCCCTGGTCGGACCTTGTTGGTCTGGTGCACCAGTTTGCTCCTTTGGTCTGTTTACTTGGCCTGTGACGGGATTTGATGGTTCAGATCTAAACTAGGGTTAATCCTATGGCCTAAACTAGTCTCTACACCTATAAAAACACCGTAATACCTAGCCTAAACCATCACAAATCATCCTAACAACTAAATTCTGCCAAAATGCTCCCTAATCATGGCCTCCATCTTCATCTTGAGAGCTTCTAAGGCAAAAAGGAGCAATATTTCTTCATCAAATCAAAGGAGCTACTTATTCTCAAGGCTTCTAGTGTTGCTACATCATTCCTAGAGCTTCTACAATGTCTTTATCTTGTTCTATTGTGTTCTAGTTCTCATAGCCACGATTTGTAAGCCCCACTCTACTCTTAGATTTAAACTATGAAGTTAATATGAACATGTAGCAAGTTGAAATGGGATTTTTGGTGTAATACTTGTCTTGGGGCTATACTTGTATGCATAGATCCATTTATGACACCTTTGATCTATGATTGTGGAACTATCATGAACCTAGTACCGTTCATCTTGATTTTTGGGTAGAAAGCTATGAGCTTTATTTGGGAATTATGCATAATGCAACATAGAACCCCTCATAGCCTTGATGTTAACTTGTCTATGATGTTGAACTACATGCTACCCACAAGTTTATCACTCTATGTCAACTATTATCATGTTATCACCTTTGCCTATGATGTTGAACTACATGCTACCCACAAGTTTATTTGCTAAGTTTGATGTCATACATGTTTTGAGGCCAAAAATCCTATATGCTAGTTGTGATGAACACCTTTGCCTCAAATATCATCATGTTTAACTTATGACCATCTTTACCACCTTATGCCCATCTTGGTCATATTTTTTATGTTCCTTGATTCACTTGTGTTGATGCGAATTTACGTGTGAATGGGAATACGTTATGGGTAGTTAGGCAAACTTGAAATGACATGAAAAACATGACTTGAAATGTGACATGAAACTTGATTATGCTTGAAAACGTGAATGTGGTCATGACATGTAGTAAACCATAAAGTGGCAAACTCGAGGTTGGGTTGAGTTTGTAGCGTAAATCTGCCCGGAACCGCCCGACAAATCCAGTGGCTACAAACAATAGGACCTAATGTGAGAAGTTGGTCACATCGCGCTTGAAACCCGAGGTTAGACTAGGTTGTGGTGTAAAGCTGCCCGGACCCGCCTGGCATATCCAGTAACCACAACGAAGTCTAATGTGAGAGGTTGGGTGCATTGAATTAATTAATGCCACATGTTAGGGTTAAGTCATGAGCCACTTGGATACACTTAACCAACTTGAAACATGATTGGACAAGGTTAACCACACTTAACCCGTTAGAAACCCTAGTTACGTGGTCCTTTTCAAAAGTAACCCTCTTGGATGTATCACGATACCCTAGGGACTAGGCTAGGGTGGGGCACGATTACTGGGCTGATTGTAAGTGACCAGAAAGACGGCTGAGTAGGTGCGCCGGTGTAGGTTCAGGCGGACTATGGTCGTGCACATAGTCTGAAGTTAAAAAAGCAGACACGGGCACCAGTAGGTTTAGACTGTGCGTGCTTGATTCGTGTCAGTGGTTGGCACCCTAGGGCTTGATACAGCCTAGGGTAGACCTAGCACAGTTTGACTGCATTCCGTGATTGGGCCGTATGACACCGACACTAGACGAGTTAGGCTTATAGGGAGCCGATCGACTAGACCGTGTAGTTGGACCTTGACTTGGGTCATCTCATGATATTGGGCCAAGGGATCATTTCTTGTTTATGCTTGACATGGGTTGGAATACTAGTACTATTGGTGCAAAACTAAACCTTGTATATGCGATGCCACACTTGATCTACCTTGTTATCTATTTATCATGCCAGTTAGTTGTCATCTTTATGTTTCATCTCAGTTTCTCATGTTTAATTAACTTCATTAGTTTTTATACTAATAGTAGGTAGGACTTACCAGTCTTTATGACTGACCCTTTTTCTTTTGCCTCTTTTCTTCCATTCCCCCGCCCCCCAATGTTCTCAGGGAGGGAACACTAGTGCTTAGCTTGGACATTTTGCTTGCTTTCTTGACAGCTCATGTACGGTTTGGACTTGAGCTTGCTATGGCTTCACCAAATCTATCTTGGGGATAGTTTACTTTATGTTATTTTCAGTTTATGTTTTTCTAGACTTGTGGTAGTTGGAAAATAATGACTAAGTACTTTGATGTAAGTTGACTATTTGGTTTTGAAATGGTTAACTATGATTTTTAAATTTCTACTGCTGCTTTACTTATTTATTTATCAATTTTCTGTCTTGTGATATCTCTGTGCATGTTTACCTAGACAACACCCCTCCAAAGCTAGTGCAATCACCCGTGATTGGCCCTGGCGGAGGTGGGGTGTTACATTTGGTATCAAAGCATAAGGTTTTACTAGATCGGACAAAAGTTTTAAAAACCCTTTTTGAAAAACTATTTTCAAAACCAATTAAGTATTTTTCCAAGAAAAGTCTAGTTTATTTTAAAAGGCTATTCCCCAAAAGCCATTAGCACTATCCTTTGTTTCCTCATTCTAAATCTATCTTTTCCTTTTTCAGCATGGCCGATCTTAACCTTCCCGAGGGTACTTGGAAGCTAGGGCCAACGATGCGGGCCCAGCAAACACTCCCACTCCTCCTCCCGTACCTGAGGTTCCTCCTCCTCCTCCTCCTCAGCGTCCACAAGCGGATTTCGCGAAGATTTGCAAAGACTTTAAGGCGATGGGTGGCAAGAATTTTGTAGGGACAGAGACTTATGTTGAGGCAAGAAACTGGTTAAAAGGAAACTGAAGATCTTTTTGATATCTTTGAAGTAGAAGACCGTAGGAAAGTTCTGTTGGCAGTATGGCTATTGAAAAAGGAAGCTGCTTATTGGTGGGTAGTCACCAACGCTACTAGGCCTATAGAGACTTGGGCCGACTTTAGGATGAGGTTTGGGCTTAAGTTTCTATCATCTGGTGAGGAGAATCTGCAAATGGAGAAGTTTATATCTTTGAAGCAAGGGGACATGAGCGTGAGGGAGTATGTGAATAAGTTTAACCAGCTTGCTCGATTCGGTTTAGACATGGTTAACACACCTCAGAAGAAGGCTCTACGCTTTGCTCGAGGATTGAATTAGCCATTACAAGGTTTGGCCATGTCTCATATACCCATGGGGGGCACTTTTGAGAGCTTAGTGGATATGGCCTTGCTTCAAGGAGATGATAAGAATGGCAAGAAAGAAGTTAAGCTTAATGAGACTCAAACCAAGAAGGCAAACTCCAAGTGGGGAGGCAACCAGAACAATCAGAGCAACCAGAACAACAAGAACGACAAGGGTAACAAGGCCAACAACAACAAGGCAAAGGAGACAAGGAAGTGCAACTTCTGTGGGATCACTGGACACATAGCCAAAGATTGTAGGAAGAAGAAGAGGAAGTTGGGAGAATGCTTTCATTGCAGAGAGTCTGGACACTACAGTAAGGATTGCCCGAAGAAGCAAGGACAGGGGCAAGGACAGACTCAGCGGGCAGGACCTTCTGGAGGGCAGATGCATGCTCTCAACACTACTCCAGCTCCAGACCAAGGTAGTATTTCTGTAGAAAGCCTTGTTTACATTTCTGGTTTTCCTGTTCGAACTTTATTTGATTCTGACGCATTGCATACCTTTATTTCTTCTGACATTGCTGAAAGTTTGCACCTAAGTACTAGTCTAGTTGAGGATCCCGTTAGTGTTTCAAATCCAATTGGGGGTTCCGCCCATCTATCTATGATTTGTATGGATTTGAGGATTTCTATCTTGACCGTAGAATTCACATGTAATGCTTATGTTCTCGGTTTCATGGGATACGGGTTGATTTTGGGCATGGATTGGTTGTCCAGTTATGGAGCCATTCTCGATTGTGAGCATAGGGTAGTGAGGCTTATGACTCGCCTTGGCAATAACCTAGAGATTTCTTGTAACCCTCTGGATCCCGTCATGTTATGTTATCTTGAATCCCTTGACTCGTCTATTGACAATCTTCAATCTGTGAGGGTGGTCCGAGAATATCCTGATGTTTTTGATGAGGTGAAGGGGTTACCCCCTAAACGAGAGATAGACTTCCGTATTTATCTTGTTGATAATGCCAAGCCAGTTTCATTGCCTGTTAGGCACATGGCCCCGCGAGAAAGAAGAGAGCTTAGCAAGCAAATCAAGGAGTTGCTTGAGAAAAATTTCATTAGGCGAAGCATTTCTGAATGGGGTGCTCCTGTGGTATTCACCACTAAGGCGGATGGTTCACTTCGTCTATGTGTTGATTATCGTGAGTTAAACAAGCTGAAAAAGAAGAATAGGCACCCGTTACCGAGGATTGATGATCTCTTTGACCAGCTTGTAGGTGCTTCTGTTTTCTCTTAACTCGATCTAGCCACCTGATTCCATCAGCTTAGAGTGGCTGAGGATAGTATTGACAAGACTGCGTTTAGGACTCCAGATGGATTCTTTGAATGGCTTGTCATGCCGTTCGGTTTGACTAATGCACCTGCATACTTCGTTGATTTGATGAGTAGGGTGTTTAGGGAGTTCCTTAACAAGTTTGTGGTTGTCTTCGCGGATGACATTCTGATCTTCTCTAAGGACGAGGAAGAGCATGCTACACATCTCAAGGAGGTTATGGATACGCTTAGAGCTCATCAGTTAAAATCCAAGTTCTCCAAATGCCATTTCTGGAGAAGGGAAGTTCGGTTCCTTGGGCATATAGTTTCTAAGCAGGACATAGCTATGGATCCCGCTAAAGTAGTGGCGGTACAAGATTGGAAAGTTCCGAAGAATGCAACTGAAGTGAGAAGCTTTCTCGGTCTGGCAGGATTTTACAGGAAGTTCATTAAGGACTTCTCTAAGATTTCAACCCCTCTTACTAAGTTAACAAAGAAGAACTTAGTCTTTGCATGGGACTTAGAGTGTGAGCTTGCTTTTCAAAGACTCAAGAAAGCCCTCACCACAGCTCCAGTTCTAGCATTACCCGATGGAGGGAAGTTGTTTACCGTGTATACCGATGCATGCGGCACGGGATTAGGTGTTGTCCTGATGCAAGAAGGGAGAGTGATATGCTTTGGGGGTAGGCAACTCAAAGTTCATGAGAAGAACTATCCCACTCATGATTTGGAGTTGGCGGCGATCGTCTTTGCACTCAAATCTTGGCGCCATTATCTTCTCGGTGAAAGGTTTGAGTTATATACTGATCACAAGTCGCTCAAGTACCTCTTCTCGCAGAAAGATTTGAATCTAAGGCAGCAGAGGTGGATGGAATTCTTGGCATCATATGACTTCGATATAGCTTACACCCCTGGCAAGGGTAATGTCATGGCGGATGCGCTAAGTAGAAGAAGGTTGACTTTGAGTCCCTTGTTTGTTGAGATGAAGAGCCTAGAGTTCTTGGCAACCTTTGATTTCACACCTGCTGTTGAGTCGATGACTGGTTCGTTGGCATCCCTTGAGCTTAGACCTACACTTCTTGATCAAGTCGGGGCTTCACAGAGGGAAGACCCGCAGATAGTCGAGATCATGGACAAGTTGATTCGTGGTGAGACATCAAGTCACCTCGCTAGATATACTATTGATGACAAGGGGTGGGTAAGGCGTAATGGAAGACTATGTGTCCCACGAGTGGGAGACTTAGTAAATAAAGTTCTTGAGGAGGCGCATCACTCGAGGATGACCATACATCCCGGAGGGGATAAGATGTACCGCGATATGAAGCGCATTTTCTTTTGGGATGGGATGAAAAAGGATGTTGCAGAGTTTGTTTCTAGATGCATTGTTTGCCAACAAGTAAAGGCCGAGTCGAAGAAGCCCGGTGGGTTACTGCATCCATTGGAGGTCCCGCAATTGAAGTGGGAAAGTATATCTATGGATTTTGTGGATGGATTGCCGAGATCAAGGAAGGGGAATACTAGCATATGGGTCATAGTGGATAGACTCACGAAGAGCGCCCATTTCATTCCAGTGGAGAGCAAGAGGACTGCATCATGGCTAGCATCTGTTTATCTTCGAGAGATAGTGCGATTGCATGGAGTTCCTTCTAGCATAGTGAGTGATCGTGACCCAATCTTCACTAGCCAATTTTGGAGTAGTTTGTAAGAAGCGATGGGTACGCGATTGAATATAAGTATAGCCTATCACCCATAAACGGATGGCCAGACCGAAAGGGTCAATAGGGTACTAGAAGATCTGTTGAGGCTATGCATTCTTGACTTTGCTGGCACTTGGGAATACCACCTTCCTCTCGTAGAGTTTTCTTATAATAACAGCTACCAAGCAAGCATAGGGATGGCACCATTCGAAGCTTTGTATGGGAGGCCGTGCAAGTCACCAACATGTTGGTGGGAGACGACGGATAAGCTAATACTTGGGCCCGACATGATAAGGGACACATCCGAGAAGGTTGAGTTGATTCGAAGGCGGATGAAAACGGCCCAAGACAGACAGAAATCCTATGCAGACAAGCGAAGGACAGACTTAGAGTTTGAAGTTGGAGATATGGTCTTTGTGAAGGTTTCTCCCTTGCGAAATGTGGTTCGTTTTGGAGCAGTTGGAAAGCTAGCACCAAGGTTCGTTGGACCCTTCCTTATCATCGAGAAGATTGGGCAAATGGCTTAAAGGGTGGAATTGCCCGAGAAGCTAGCTGGAGTGCACAATGTCTTTCATGTCTCGCATCTCCGAAAATGCCTACATGAATCAGCCAAAGTAGTTGAGCCTAGCATTCTTGTAGACGTGGAGGTAGAGAAAGAGGCAACCCTGAGGCGAGCTCCGATTCGTATCTTGGGAACGGAGATCAAGAAGCTGAGGAATCGAGAAGTCAAGTTAGTAAAGGTTCAGTGGAGTGAAGCCGATGAAGATGCAACTTGGGAAACCGAGGAGAAGATGCGTGGGCTTTATCCATTCCTTTTTGAGGGTACATTCTCAATCTCCTTTCCTAGTTAGCATATCTTTCTTTTGCTATCCATGTTTATCTTGTTATCTCGTTAATCTTGTCATGAGAACCTTAGGTAGAAACCCTTTGGATGAAACATGTATTTGAAACATGTTATGCTTGGTGGTTGCAAATAGTTGCAAGTGTTTGCAAGTGGTTACTCGTGGATACATGATACACGTTAGGCACTAAGATCGGCTCACACACTTTCATATTGCATATGCATGAGTGTTTATGCTTATTCATGGATGGAACTTGTTATGCTATCACGTGGATGTTGCATATGAATGAATGTTATGTGCACTCATGTAGAGATTATCAATTATGTTAGGAATTTGCATACATTTGGACTCATTGCTCTAACATATTCTGCACTAAGGAGGTTTACTGAGTCAGTAACTGCCTGATTTTCGCATTAGATAGGTGCATATACACACACTTTTGCATATGTTCATACAGCATTAGAAATCTTTTAAGGACAATGATTACTTGTGGATGATGTTTGAGTAGATGGATGATGGATGGTAGGATACGTTCTTCCTAATTTGGAGATTTCGGGAATCCTTTAAGGTGGGGAGAATGTAACAACCCGAATTTTTATAACATGTTAAAACAAGAAATCAGGGCATAATTAAATTATAAGTTAAGAATCAATGGGAACGGGTTACACCATTGTGTTTGTCTCGAAATTCTGCTTGAAAACGAGTCCGAAATTTCGTAAATCGGAGTCCGTATGACCAAGTTATGGCCCATAGAAGATTTCAGAAAATTCAAAATTCAGCCCGAAATTCAAATTCAGCCCCCAGGTCGACTGGAGGGTCGACTGGGGAGTCGACCTGCCCCAGCCCCAGGTCGACTGGGGAGTCGACCTGGGTGTCAACCTGGGGGTCGACCTCCCTGGTTGGACCCTGTTGGTCTGGTGCACCAGTTTGCTCCTTTGGTCTGTTTACTTGGCCTGTGACGGGATTTGATGGTTCAGATCTAAACTAGGGTTAATCCTATGGCCTAAAATAGTCTCTACACCTACAAAAACACCCTTATACCTAGCCTAAACCATCACAAATCATCCTAACAACTAAATTCTGCCAAAATGCTCCCTAATCATGGCCTCCATCTTCATCTTGAGAGCTTCTAAGGCAAAAAGTAGTAATCTTTCTTCATCAAATCAAAGGAGCTACTTATTCTCAAGGCTTCTAGTGTTGCTACATCATTCCTAGAGCTTCTACAACGTCGCTATCTTGTTCTATTGTGTTCTAGTTCTCATAGCCATGATTGTAAGCCCCACTCTACTCTTAGATTTAAACTATGAAGTTAATATGAACATGTAGCAAGTTGAAATGGGATTTTTTGTGTAATACTTGTCTTGGGGCTATATTTGTATGCATAGATCCATTTATGACACCTTTGATCTATGATTGTGGAACTATCATGAACCTAGTACCGTTCATCTTGATTTTTGGGTAGAAAGCTATGTGCTTTATTTGGGAATTATGCATAATGCAACATAGAACCCCTCATAACCTTGATGTTAACTTGCCTATGATGTTGAACTACATGCTACCCACAAGTTTATCACTCTATGTCAACTATTATCATGTTATCACCTTTGCCTATGATGTTGAACTACATGCTACCCACAAGTTTATTTGCTAAGTTTGATGTCATACATGTTTTGAGGCCAAAAATCCTATATGCTAGTTGTGATGAACACCTTTGCCTCAAATATCATCATGTTTAACTTATGACCAACTTTACCACCTTATGCCCATCTTGGTCATATTTTTTATGTTCCTTGATTCACTTGTGTTGATGCAAATTTACGTGCGAATGGGAATACGTTATGGGTAGTTAGGCAAACTTGAAATGACATGAAAAACATGACTTGAAATGTGACATGAAACTTGATTATGCTTGAAAACGTGAATGTGGTCATGACATGTAGAAAACCATAAAGTGGCCAACTCGAGGTTGGGTTGAGTTTGTAGCGTAAATCTGCCCGGAACCGCCCGGCAAATCCAGTGGCTACAAACAATAGGACCCAATGTGAGAAGTTGGTCACATCGCGCTTGAAACCCGTGGTTAGAATAGGTTGTGGTGTAAAGCTGCCCGGACCCGCCCGACATATCCAGTAACCACAACAAAGTCTAATCTGAGAGGTTGGGAGTATTAAATTAATTAATGCCACATGTTAGGGTTAAGTCATGAGCCACTTGGATACACTTAACCAACTTGATACATGATTGGATAGGGTTAACCACACTTAACCCGTTAGAAACCCTAGTTACGTGGTCCTTTTCAGCAGTAACCCTCTTGGATGTATCACGATACCCTAGGGACTAGGCTAGGGTGGGGCACGATTACTGGGCTGATTGTAAAAGACCAGAAAGACGGCTGAGTAGGTGCGCCGGTGTAGGTTCAGGCGGACTATGGTCATGCACATAGTCCGGAGTTGAAAAAGCAGACACGGGCACCAGTAGGTTTAGACTGTGCGTGCTTGATTCGTGTCAGTGGTTGGCACCCTAGGGCTTGATACACCCTAGGGTGGACCTAGCACAGTTTGACTACCTTCAGTGATTGGGCTGTATGACATCGACACTCGACGAGTTAGGCTTATAGGGAGCCGATCGACTAGACCGTGTAGTTGGACCTTGACTTGGGTCATCTCATGATATTAGGCCAAGGGAACATTTCTTGTTTATACTTGACATGGGTTGGAATACTAGTACTATTGGTGCAAAACTAAACCTTGTATATGCGATGCAACACTTGATCTACCTTGTTATCTATTTATCATGCCAGTTAGTTACCATCTTTATGTTTCATCTCAGTTTCTCATGTTTAGTTAACTTCATTAGTTTTTATACTAATAGTAGGTAAGACTTACCAGTCTTTATGACTGACCCTTTTTCTTTCGCCTCTTTTCTTCCGTCCCCCCCCCCGGTTCTCAGGGAGGGAACACTAGTGCTTTGCTTGGACATTTTGCTTGCTTTCTTGACAGCTCATGTACGGTTTGGACTTGAGCTTGCTATGGCTTCACCACATCTATCTTGGGGATAGTTTACTTTATGTTATTTTCAGTTTATGTTTTTCTAGACTTGTGGTAGTTGGAAAATAATGACTAAGTACTTTGATGTAAGTTGACTATTTGGTTTTGAAATGGTTAACTATGGTTTTTAAATTTCTACCGCTGCTTTACTTATTTATTTATCTATGTTCTGTCTTGTGATATCTCTGTGCATGTTTACCTAGACAACACCCCTCCAAAGCTAGTGCAATCACCCGTGATTGGCCCTGGCGGAGGTGGGGTGTTACACTTGTGCAAAGTGTTATACAAAATAGTAACACATGTATGTCTAAGCGGTACCTCCTATATGTATGCAAATTTTTCAAAAACCCTTTAAGAACGTGATGCACACAGCAATTCTACATGAATGCGATATTTTGAAAATAAAAATATGTTTTCATCTAAATTTTCCCATACTCTTGCAGAGCGAGAGCACAATTTATCCAATTGTTGCATCCAAAATCCTACCAATCATCTTTAAATTTCAAATTTTAGAAAAATCTAATTTTCTAAATTCGATTTCTTATGTTACAAAAGGTAGAAAACGGAAAACTTCGCTTCACCTGTTTTTCTTTTATGCACATTTTCTATCTTTATTTGGATTATATACAACTATTTTATGAAGATTCCTTATTTACCTATCCAAGCACAACCCACGTAAGAAAACTTTCTTTGTTACAAGTTCTCTTTTTCGTCTTATCTTGGAAAAATTTATTCTTATTCACCTTTTCTCTGAATTTTCCATTTTCTTTAACTATCATTTTTGTTTCTTTACTAGATTTGTTGCTTTGTTTTAGTTATGCCATTACTCTTTTCTTAGCTTATTTAACTTTATCCTCAGGTCTAAGTTTAGTTTCAAATAAGCCTTCTAGTCCTTCAGCTAAAACATGAAAACAAACGCTCTACACAGCTATTACTAAGGGCCAAGAATCTCAGGGCTATGTCCCCTCAGACAGAAAAGTTCAAACCATGGGATCAACGACAGGTTTAGGTGTTACCCTAATTACCCAACATGAATAAAATAACAGAACAATCCCAACGGAAATGTAATAATGGGTTTTAGCCCTAACAGGAAAATTAGAAACAAGATCTAAACACTTACTTGCCCTTCACTATCTAGTAGTCGCCACTAGTCCTGGCTGTTTACTGACAGTCATTTCCAAGCAACACCCTAGGCTTTTCAATGCTTACACATTCAACGGGAACCTACCATTATTTCAAGATAATTTTCGCTATCTACTTCATAGCCTCAAAAACTTTTCCTACCTTCCCTAGGTACTAATCCTTACCTAGTCCATGTTTTTAAAATCGTGGTTTGGCTTCCTTATACTTTCCTTCCAAAAGTTAAAAGTGTTAAAACTTTATTTTCCTCATCAAAACTTATTTTGTTTCAAAATCATAAAATATGCCATCTCATAAAAATGCAAATCATTTTTTTTCAAATCACAAAAACCAGAGTAGACAAGGGCAACTATTTCTCAAATAGGTTTACAACTGCACTTACTTACTATATCAATTCAGTTACTTAACTAGGTGCAAACATCTACTTTATTCTTAATTTCTACAACTTATTTTGTCTACCCAACAAAATTTCATGTCAAAACAATTATCAAAAATGATTGTTAAATGAATAGAGATTTTAAAACTTTCTTTACTGAAAATTCTAGCTTTCAACATAATGCAACACTTTTTCGTACCATATAACTTGAAAACTAGCAAGCTATACATGCTCTATAATATGCACCTTTTACTGAGAGAATTTTATTTTAGACATTTTTTTTACAAGAAATCACTATTTCCAAAACATACTCCATTTTACTTCAAAACTCAGTATGTACTTTTTGAATATGTTCCTTACATATTTTTTTTCAAACATCAAGACATTTTTAAGATTAAAACTTGAAAACACCATAAACCATCTTCCAAAAGCTTTTTCAATTTCAAGTTCTTAAAAGTTAACAATGGGGTTAGACTCGAAGTGGGTTTTCAACTTACCTAGGCTTCCTATACACACCCACAAAGTCAATTCTCTCAACTATATATATTCTTAGTCCATTTTCCTCTTTTTAACTTTTTCCAATTTATAAGGTTTTACTCCTAAACCCACTAATCTGAAATACTAACGTTTCATACACTAACATATGGGATCCATCTTTCTCAATTGCAAAGCATATTTTACACTTCCCACACAAATCACCTAAGGGTCTCATATTTCCAAGTTCACTCCTTTAGTGTACAAAACAGATATCCCAACTCTTACCATGTTCTGCTCTTTCTATTTAATGGGTTCCTCTTATGGATCTAGGTATATATATATATATATATATAATATTTGTATTTTAAAAATACAAACATGCTCACTCACTATCTATACAAGAATCCTAAACCTAGGCTTTGATACCAAATGTAACAACCCAATTAATTCCAAGAGAACGATTTTTTTTCAAAATTCGAATCTATCGAAACCCACGTTGGTTTGTCTGGTATCCTACAAAAAAGATAGAGATAATAAACATACCAGAGCTCAGAAAACATCTCACAGTAGAATGGAATAAAATAAAATATAATCAAATATAGCCTTACCCAGATAATAATACTGCCTAACTAGTATCCAAAGCTATCATGTCTCTGCTACAAATCTAACCTACGAGTATGTTATAAGGAGGGGGTCAGAACACAAGTTCTGGTAATTGGATTTAAACTACACATTTTGGATATGCCTACATGTATCGTTCAGTCACATTTTCTTATTTATTAGGTTACTTGTGTTAATATCACTCAAGGCTTACACACACGTCGTACCCATCTACTCCCCGGTAGATTAACCTAATACAATGTACATATAGCTACCCATAATATTAAGGTACACCCCATGGTACCCCACTTGTATGGTCTCCATCATAACGCCACATAAATACGCGCAGCCCCTTATCCTACGCTGGAACGACGTACGGTTCTCTATATAACTATACTACATTCCGCATATAGCCTCCATCGCCATGCTACATAAGCGTATGGACTGCCACCTTCGAACCATACGATAGAATCAGATTCCATTATGGAGTAATGCCCTAGAGTCTACGATACACCACCCAGAGCAGACGTGTATATAGACATTCTTACGTACGTATCATTAATCGTACTCGATGCCTCAACCTCGATGATACACTATCCAAAAAAGGTATGCATGTATTTGTACGTACTATCTACTGGGCACCGAGTTCTGTAATAGGCTATATTAGATACATAGAACCCAGTCGGGAGCCTTTTCGGATATCTGTATACACAGATGCTATGGTTTACATTTTCAAGGTGGCTATGGTCCCACCCGACCCCTTCCTCAACTAGTGAAAGGCAAAAAGATATGAGAGCTAGGGACGTGCCCCTAACAAACAATCTACATCCAAATTGGCATGTCTCGCAACCAAAGCCTCGATAGTAAAAGGTCAATGGTCTTTTGGTTTAGCTCTCCGACTTTCCGCATCACGCTGACTGTCGATGACCGACATCCGATGATTACTATCAATCAGATGGTTAGGCCTGCCTAAGGCAAGCAAATGAGTTGGTCGTAACCCGCTAGTCACAAGGCACCAGATCCATTGAATCACCTAAGCCACTCTATAGCCTTCTGACTGCCCACTATCGTGCAATCAAGGTATACTCACCGGGTAGTAACGCGCAGACCCTACCTTTGCGAGCACAGCCTAAACGCTGCCACTGCATAGAGGACTACTAGGAGTACCCTCCACTTCCCAGGAAGTCGCGCGCTTCCCGTTCCAGTCCTTCGGAGCCAACAGAACATCTACAAAACAAAAGGAAGAATAATCAGATGGACGCAAGTTCCCTTCGTGTCTCATGACAACACGATGATCTAACCCCATTGGGTTCTTCACTTTCAGACGTACAGACTGGTCCAGGCGCCTCAGGTTAATGTGTTATTGGGCCCTATTTCCAAACGTTTAATTATGCGCTTGCTCTACCTCATCAGATTTCCAATAAACTTGGTTATTTCAAGTCATATTGATTTCTTATTCAAGTTACCAAGTTCCTTTTGCCAATTAGTTTTAGTTATATAACTTAACCCATTTAAGTTCATTAATAAGCCTTTAACATGTTATTCTTATCAGTAGATTTCAGATTCTCAAGCTTACAGATAACATGTTCCTCTTATCAGTAGGATTCAGATTCTCAGGTTTACAGATTACTTAATTTATAATTAATTACAACTTATTGTATTTCATAAGTTTTCCCTACTTTTTTCCACTTATTACAAACAACAAGTTTTAGGTCTCCAGATTTACAGATTACTTAATTTATAATTAAGTACAACTTATCTAATTACATAAGTTATCTAAATTTCTCTATCGTTTATTATAACCTAAGTTATAATTTCCACTTGTCCCTAGGATAAGCCTACCTATTATCTTTCCTTTTCCCCTTCAGGTTTATTCATAATAGGTTAGTATCATTCCCCGTTCATTCCAATTCTTTTATTGTTGTTACTTTCATTCATTTCCATTAATTACAATCAATGCATTTATTTCTATCTGTTTATACATATATTCATGTGTATGTTTATGCACCAGACCTCTCACATCAAGCCGACCACTTGTGGATACTGGACTTGTCGGGTGGTTCCGGGCAGACTTCTACCACAAGTTGGACTTAACCTCGTGTCTTAGCACTGTTATATGCATGTTTACGCACTAGACCTCTCACATTAAACTAACCAGTTGTGGATGCTGGATTTGCTAGGCGGTTCCGAACAGACTTCTACCACAAGTTGAATTTAACCTCGTGTCTAAGTGTGGTTATAATTTTCTATTTACTGTAAATTTAGGCATATTTATTATTCCAAATTTCACTGTAATTTCTATTTACATTCTTTTAGCATAATAATATTCTTAACAAATATTCAGGTTCATTGTAAATCTCCTAATTATAGCATTTACACTAAATTTCAATTCAGACGGATGATTAATGGAAATAGGCCTTATACAACGGATAATGTTCTCAAAAGATTTTAGTTCAATTACCAGAATTATTCCCAATCTCATTGTAACTTAATTACAATATCCAATTAATAGGTTACTAGAATGGGTCTATACACAACAACAATCCTTTCCACATATTCTAATAGGTTTATACATTTCAGCTGATTTAAATATTTCGGCAGGTTCACATTTCAGCAGATTTATACATTTCAGCAGGTTACATTCAGCAGATTTATACATTTTAACAGGTTTACTTTTCAGCAGATTTATACATATTAATGGGGAATACCAAACGATAAATATATTATTATCAAAAAGGCATAACTTAAATCCACTCACCTAATATTTTTCCAATTCATGAATCTGGTCCAGACCTAGCATTCCATGGCTCCTCTAATTGAATCTATAATCTAAATAACCATGGATTCACAGTACTCAAACTAAAAGAAAAGAGGGAAAAGAAGAGGAAACTAAATTAACCAGGTCCAAGAATTTACCTCACTTCGATCAGAATTCTGAACACTCATTTGCAGATATACATTAATTTCCTCTAGACTTTGAATCAGAATTTCCTTAGACTAATTTTTTTTTAAAGATTTTAGGAGGAGGAAGAATGGTAGAGCTTTGATAGCTTCGCAAAAAATATGAGATTTAGGCTAGTCTCTGCTAGCCTATTTATAGGTGTTCAAGATTTTATTATACACGCAGTGCTAAGTCAAGAACGAATGTGGTTTGAAAAATAGTCCAAATTCGTTGAATGAACCTGCCTAGATCAGGGGTGGGTCGAGCCACTTGTCCCCTGGGTTGACCCTAAGGTCGAACCAACAACCTTAGGTTGCCCCTTAGGTCAACCCAACCAGATGTTGGTCGACCCATTTGGGTCCAGCAAGCTTTTTTGGGATAACCATTTATTTGTTAATGTTTTAAATTTTAAACGTTTGGTTAATATGCCCATTATACCTTCTTTGATATATTTACATATAAACTCCTTATATGTATACAAAACATCTAATGCCCATTTTACACATATATATATGCGCAACTTTTTTTTCATTTGCAAAATTCAAATGGTGCTTATGCCGCCATTAAATTCTTACCAATTTCATTGATTGTAGGTTTATTTTGAAATTCTCCTTTTGTGTGTGTATATATATATATTTGCACATATATATGCATATATTTATATATGCATTTATACATATATTCCTGTACTAAAGTTTTGTATGATGTGGAGTTCGTGAAACACAGGTAGGAGAGAGCTCGTGTTAATGGCGACAAGGATCTTCTTTTTTGCTTTCGCTCTACGTACGAGTTCACCCAACCCTATTTCTTTTTATTTCCAGATCTAGTGTTGTTTGGCGATCTCTTAGATCTGGTTTGCTTTGTGATTTTCATCTTCTTGCAATCACCCAACGCAGCTCTTCTTAGTCTTGAGGACTTTTCCTGAAACTGGAAGATCTGATAATTCACTTTTCAGACAGTAAATTTTTCATGAAGTTTCCAAGCGAGTAAGCTCTATTCATTGCTTGGTGAATATGTTTTGTGAGATCTTGCTCCTGAGTAGATGTAGCAGTCGGATTTCAACAGTTTCTGGGTGGAGCTCATCTTGATTAGGGGCTGGTTGTTCAGTTCTAGCGAGGAGTACGTAGCGCCACTGTCGGGCTTTCTAAATCGGTTTGTTTCCCGACTCCTCTCGCTTTTTCTGGGTTTCTTTTATCCTTTATACCGAGTACAAGTTGTGTATCTGCTCTAACTTGGTGAGCTAATGTTGGTGTTGGCGCTTGGTTGGTGAGAGTATGTTGGGCTTGCTGTTTTTGCATGCTGGATGGTTTGATGTTTATAGTCTTCTTGTTATAGCTGGCTGTGGTGTGCTATTGTTAGGTATGTATTGTAGTTCATCTTTTCTGCATAGAGATGTTATGTTTTCTTGTGGATTTTGTTTGCATGGATTTAAGAAGACCTAAGCCAAAGTGAATTTAGAGATGAAAATGTTTTGGAGAAAGGAAATACATATATGAATAAGGATTCTATTGTTAGTAATGCAGATTTGGGTGATCAAGTTGAGGAGTTAGTCGAAAAGACAGATGGTGGAAGGATTATTGATTCAAGTATACAAATTGGTGGTAATATATGAGACTGCAATGAAAATTCAGATGGTAAGGGTATGCAAGCTAGAGTTGAAAATGAATCTGGAATTGTTGATATTAATTCAGATACTCAGGTTGATAATGAATCTGGAATTGCTGTTGCTGAAAAGGTTAATTAGGAGCTTGCAGATTTCTACAACTTCATATTTGTCATTGGGCATTTTTGTAATAGTTGTCAAGTGGTTAGCATTTGTTTTTTTCTTTTGTGAGGATTTTATTTGGTCAGCTTGTGTATGTTGTGTGTTTTATACATAATGTAATTTTTTGTTTAGTAATAAAAAAATTTACGTGCTTGCCTTTCAAATATATTCCTGTACTTCCTTATATGTATAATTTTTCTTATATGTGCATATATACATATTTTCCTTTTAAAACATGTATTATTTTAACCGTTCCTCTAAAATAAAAATGTGGCGCCCGCGGGAATCGAACTTGCGCCACTCTCTTAAAAGTCACATGCTCTTACCAACTGGACGACAAAGGCTTCTGTTAACCAAACTAAAAACAATGGTGGTCATTGTTCTTTTCTTATACCTTCTTTTCATGTTAGTTGTAATATTTCATTTAAAGATATCTCTTTCATCTTAAATTTGTTTTCTATAATCCATAGGTCTAAATTGACCTGAAAATCACCATGGACGCAATGATGCTAATCCTGTGACTAAATTTTAGAAGCTCATCTAATTTTATTTTATTATTAAAAATGCGAGGTGTTACAGTCTCTTATGAATATAGGTTGATATGTTAATAGTTTTTGCACTAGTTATGGGTGAGACTTGAGCTTGTGGTTTTGATGGAGTTGTTCGCAACAATAGGAACATCGTCCGAGTTGGTGGGACAAGGCTAGTCAAAAGTGGATGCTTTTGATTACTCTAGTTCCACCAACTTTGGAAGATGTTCCTATTGATGTCGAACTGCTCTACAGGAACCACAAGCTTTAATCCCTACCCCTAGATTGAAAAGGAAGCACATCTACTGCAGGTATGTTAGACACTTTATATATGAATTTCCGCCTTACGCTATGTTTGATAGCTATTAGTCACCATGTTTACTACATAAATTTGCACTCGCTTAATTTATACATACATACACATACATGTGCATGCACATGTATATATGTATGAGTGGGGTATTTTGGACTCGTTCATTTATCGCTGCTCACACTTGTGATAAATGCTTGCTACTGCCCATTATTACATCATACCATGTCATGTCCATTCCTCCTTTGTACGTTGAGTTGTGTATTTCATGGAATTTTGATAGTATATTAGTCTGTCCATATGTTGACAAGTTTGTGTGTTTTTCGCTTTATTAATGTGTGTCAACATATGCATACACATATTTATATGTACATTTGTGTGTATTGGTGTGCGAGAATTATGTGTAAAAAAAGTATGCACTCAGTGGTCACCCCATTTGTTTTTATCTAGTTATGGACCTCTGTCAAGGGATTTGAACTTAAATGGTTAGGAATCTAAACTCATATGATTACATTTGTTGAAAAAAACTTAGTACAGTCATTTACCTACCTCTTTCCATTTGGTTGTCAAGTTACTTTTCGACCATTGCTGCCTTTCTCTATATGCTTTTCTTTGTGCATGTTGACACTGCTATTTTGTGCATACATTAAAATAAGAACATAATTATTCACTTGATGGCCCACTTATAATTTTACATTTGATTTTGATAAGATAAAAATATACTGTACTTGATTGGGTTTGCACTACTATTACTTGATGTACCTTGACTTTATGCATATTTGCACTTGTTTCACTTTAAACTAGAATTGAATCTGACCCTTAGTTGTTGCATGCATTTGGTCCATGCTTTATTCATACTGGTGCATTTCTATTTCCCGGGTTATAATCATGTCTAGTTAATTTTCCTTGCCTGGTTTTGAATAGGATTGTGTATATGTGGTGGTTGCCACACATATGTGTATATGTAAAATTTTGTTTTCATACATACGTATCAGCAGCATGCATATATACAACAAACCCACTATGTCTTATACCATCTGTGCATTTGCTCCATTGCTTTTGTTTTTCTTTATGAACGACTTTCTTATACATTTTTGTGGTTTGGGCCATTTAGTTTTGTTGTGTGCACAAGGTATACAAATACAACAATAATAGTTTTGTTACGTGCACAGTTTTGGTCTTATATGCATGCTTCGTTTATTTCCTTTTTTCCATGACTTAAGAACATGTATTGTTTGGTCTTTTCTGTGATAGGTGTAAAGGTGATTGGACTGAACTGGAAGCAAATGAAGACTCGGTGTATATGAGTTTGTGTATGAATTGAGTGATACTGTGTGTATTGCAATGAGAAATGTGGTGTATATGAAATAAAATATATGAATAATAGTGTAATGTACATAGGAATACAAAATAATTTAATAAATTAAAAATATTGTTTGAATATTTAAATTGCATTATTATTCAGTGTCAATTATATTTAAACAGACTGATGTAATAAGGAGCCTATATCATTAGGCGTCTAAAAAAATGATGTAATAAATCATCTTTTACATCGCTTGCTGTAGAAAACAGATGTATATAACAACAAGTAACATTAATTCTTATAAAGTGACTAATGTAATCATTTTTTCAATAGCGGTTCTTCATAAATAGCCGATTTAGAATTCGCATGACGACATCAATTGTAAATCATCCGATATCCTAATAAAAACATTGTATAAAGCCATCTTATATATTAGCCAAAAAGCGATGTGAGATACCTTAACCTTTCTCCACACATGTGAAGACATCGGTCAAAATTCTTTCAAACATCAGCCAAAAACCGATGTCATAGGTAGTTATTCTAGTAGTGGTAAGTTACAAACATACGTCTTCCCTAATCTCAACTTAAACCAAAGTATACAATAAAATTCTCTCTTAAATACAACGTAGAAAAAAATAAAAAAATAAAGTAACAAAAAGAGAAATTTTACAAATAACAACCAAAATCTTTGATCTTAGACGCTGCTCTCTCCAAGCTACCAATACCATTCAAATTCTACCCTATGAGCCTATTAAGGGAAAGAAAAAGGAAGAAAGAGGAGTAGGTCAGACATAAAGTCTGGTGGGCTGTTATGATTACTAGTATGATTGATAAGCCAGGTAAACAGATAAAACAATAGTTCTAGTGTCAGATAGGGTAAATGTCCTTATACACCAAAAATGAACATATATGATGACATAAAGGTTACAAATAGGGTTAATTTTTATCATTCCATAGAAATTTGTTTGTTTACACTTTCACGATTGCAGAACACGATATAATTAGGATGATTTTCCTAATAATACCCATTGATCGGCTAATCACAAAGTGTTAACCTATGCCCATTATAGGTCTTGGGTTTATCGGTTTTGATCCATCAGCAAAAAGACAACATTAATCACATATGTTACTGTTTCTTATTTTTCCTCACCAGCTCAATGCGCGCACATTGACCCGCGTTTACCCACCTCTAGTTTGGACCAACTTACAACCTAGCACAACATGGTGCATGCCCTTGCCTCCTAGTGGGACCATATGTGATAAAAAGGGTATGATGTCTGGTATGGATCCTTAACAAACAAATAATACTCGGCCAAAGTCACCCTCTAGACTTTCTCCCTTAAAACCATAGCCATAGAATGCCTCAATGCGAGATCACCAGAAGAATATTGTTGAACGCCTATTTTTCCATGTCCCCATAGAAATATAAGCTAATGCCAAGGCCACCGTAGAACATTATCATTGATCGTCTACTCAAGAGATCCTCATATAATTATTAACGAACGGCAAGGCCGCCACAGAGTATTATTTATTATTATCGTTAAATGCCTACCAACATAGGCTTTTATAAAAACCATATATTAACCACGGAATTAGGCTTTTACTTAATGTCATTTTAAGTTCAACATTTATTAAGCCTAACAGTTCATTTATCATAGAATAACGCCTAATCACAAGGCCCCATAGAATATCATATAATTACAAGGCCCAACAGAATATTGCCTAATCATAAGGCCACCGTAGAACAATATAGTTTTAGGTTTATAATTTAATACCATTTTCAAGTTAATTTTCATGCTAAGCCTAATTGTCTCATTTACAATCCAAGTCATATTCATACTTGCAAGCCGACCATATTTGTTTATTATGATTTCCCATTTTATCACATTTATCCAAATATATGTTATAGTTTATTTTTCTATCGTAACCTATACCATAGCCATTATACAAACTTAATAAAGTTTGTCTGTTATCAGTCCAACATTCTTTTTTTGTTACAGTTTGCATCCAACATCAAATTAGCCCCAAATTACCCAATCATATTTCCATTATTCTAGTTTGATCAGATTTCCCAGAGTGCGCAAAATAAAAGGATAGTAATCAGTCACATGAAATTAAGCACATAATCATGCCTGAATCAGTCATATATAACGCATACAAATAAAGGATTATAAACAGTCGTAGGCAATTTGGCATATAAATCTATGCCTAAATCAAAAGTATATAACGCACACAAATAAGAGATTATATTCACTCATAGGCGATTAGGCATACAAATCTATGTCTAAATCAGTCGTATATATATATATATATATATATATATATATATATATATATATATATATATATATATATATATATATATATATATATATATATGACTTTTAGATATATTTCGGCATAACCAAAATAAACTGTAAAAAATCGAAGATGAAGAGAGAAAAGAAGACTGAGAATATTACTTACAATAATTTGAAAATTAATTAAACAAAAACTATAAAAAAAAGACTGAAAAATTACAGAAACTACTTAAAGGAGGAAATTACAGAATAAAGGAACAAGCTGAAACTACAAATAAAATGTAACTAAAAGAACTGTAAAAAAACTACAACTACTATTATTCTTATTTACCCAAACTAAATCAAAAATATAAATAATTATAAAACTTACCAGAAAAGTTTCCCGGTTGAACCCATGTAATGACCCGCATTGGCAGAGGTAGTATAATTAATTTATGATATAGAGGATTAAATGGTCATGGAATTAAATAATGGTGAATATTTAATTTAAAATAATAAATTAAATAATATATTTAATTCTGAAATAATTAGAATTGGCTGAAATGGCGATATGGTGTGAACTGGATCATCTATGATATTTAATTCAGTTTAGAATTGAATTAGAATAATGAATATATTTAAATAACGATAGTTTGAACGTATAATTATATTATAATTATAATCGAGCTCGAAATGGCGCTGTAGTTCGTTATTTGGTGATTTGAACTTCAACTGAATGTACAGGGTTCGTTTTAAGCCGGATTTCTATGAAACAAGAAACGCGTGGAGCTGGTGGAGTATATCTTTCTAATGGAAGAGAAAAATCGGGATTTCATCATGTAGATTATGATTTATGTCCAGATAAAATTTCAGAAAAGTCGTTGTGAAATTCCTTTATAATTCGTAACGCTTTATTTATATTATAAAAGGAATTATAGTATAAAATTGAATATCGGTTCAACCAGGACTTGAAATATCAAGAAAATAATTATTCTAGAGCTGTATGGTATTCCACTATGAATATATATGATAATATTAATTTATTAATAATTTATTTAATCAGATTTAAATAATATTTATATATTTAAAAGGGTCATCCAGAGCTTTAAAAATAGCCACTTTTGCAAGCGAAGTCGGAATTCGACGAAACTAATTTTGTTGGATCTGCAATGTTAAATTATTGCTAAATGTCAGTTTCCGTGATTTTTAGAGTCACTGTGTGGTCGTACGGATTTTTAGAGTGAGAAACAGTCAGTTGACGGTTAAAAATACGCTGTGTGAGCATACAAAGTCGGAATTTGACGAAACTAGTTTCGTTGGGACCGTGATGTCGAATTGTAGCTGCATGTCCAGTTTGGTGATTTTTGGGTATCAGATGTGATCATAAGAAATTTATTTTGAGAAGAACACATAGCGATATAATAAAAAAGGAATATGCTAATGGAATATTCCAATCTCTAATCCTATATATACCCCCCATCAAATCCCGTACCCTAATTTCTTACATCCTCTGGTCAACCAATAATCCCGCCGCCACTTCTCTCAAAAGAAAACGAGATGTTTCCTCCTTTGTAAATTCTAGAAATCCAAAACAAAAATCTATAAATCATTTTATGCACATATTTGGATTCGTATTGAGGATCTCTTCAGCCCTATGTTGTATTTGTTGTGTTCGATTCCAATTTGTGTTCGCTGGAAAATGACCGCGTGTGCTAGGTTTTGGTCTGGAGCGAGATTGAAGGAGTATTAGCTCGACATGGGTTCGTACTTGCATTGAGGAGCGGAAATGATGTCGGTCTGCAAAGAAATAGGGAAGTCGATGAAAATTTTGTCGATCCAGTCTTCGAAGCTCGCGTGAAGACTGGAAATTACTTTTGACAGGAAGAGGTGAAGTTAGACTTTGAGGATACAGGATGGAAGTGGATCGATGTATTGATGAAGGTGGTGGGATAGTGGAGAAGGAGATAGCAGGCTGTATGGGTTTTCTGGTTTGGGAATGAATGGAGCAGCGTCTCCAGTTCGGGAAGAGGAGGTAGTTCACGTCGGTTAAAGGAGGAGGAGGAGTGCAGTTTGGAGGTGGGGTGATTTGTGTTGCTCGTGTATGGGATTGAAGGGTCAGAAGGATGGAAAAAGGGTTTGGAGTGGGATCCGTGAAGTTGAGGTCAAGCTTTGGATTACGGGAATGGAGACAACGTCGGTCTGATGTTCAAATAAGGATGGTGAAGATCTGACAACATAAACCAAAGTAAAGATCGCCATTAATTTTTGTATAAGTATAATTAGTTTAAAATAAAACTTAATTAAGATCTGAACCAAGATTTATACAATGTTCCAACTGATGATAAGATGTTAATCAAGTTTTTTTAGGACATAGGAAACCTTTAAAAGATCAAATTTAGCATTTTCTTAGGTGGTTAATTTAAAAGAGTAATCAAACGTTAATTATTATAATTAAGGAACAGCTTTAAATAAATTAAATATCGTATACATTGAAACGTATATAACTATCTGTTATGTTATTAGAATCCGACCAAATGGGTTGCAATGGGATCTTGGTAACAAACAAAACAACATGGATCTAGTCTGGAATGATTTGGAGCTTGTCTAGATCTTTGATGAAATTAAACGTCAGTTCTAAATCAACGACGGTTATCGTCATTCAACGATAAACCGACAATGTGAGTAAATCTCACCAACTCTGAACAGTTTATAAATTCATGTTGTATTTTTAGAACTGTTAAATATTGGCTGATTGACTGTGTGTTGACTGTTGATTGAACTGCTAGTCAGTTAGTTGAATTTCTATATTGATTCTTTTTAATAGAATATATCATATAGAACTGAAAGTGATGTTGATTTTATTGTGTAACATCTGTGGATGCAGGGAAACAGGTTGGAGGAATCCAACTGGATTCCTCAAAATTTATTTTACTATGATTCATATATTGTGATATATGATGTGATATATAATCTGTTGTTGATTATGTGTGTTTGGACGATATTTATCGTTGTTATATGGTATGTTAAATACCATAAGAAATACTAGATATGGAAAAGGGGATTTTTCAAAGTGTATTTTGAAAATGAATTATTTATATAAAATCGATGGATTTTATATAGAAAAGGAAAAGGATTTTTATAAAAGAAATATTTAAAAAATTAAAGGATAAGTTAGAATAAAAGGAAATCATTTGTAAAGTGAAGAACCGTTACTAAAAGTAAATCTTTATAAATGAATAGTTTATTCGAAAAGGAGTTAATCGAATTAGTTATTCGAATAGAATAAAGGAAGTTATTGAATAAAGTTAAAAGGAGGTATTCAAATATAATTTAGCCAAAAGGAGTTATTCGATCAGAATTCATCGAATAGAATTAATTGATTAGAGTTAATCAACCAGAGTTAATCAGTTAGGGTTAACCAGTTAGAGTTAATTGGTTAGAGTAAATCAGTTAGGTTAAAGTGTAGAGTTAAACCAGTTAGAGTTTATCAGTTAGAGCTAAACCAATTGGGAGTTAATCGATGTTAGTTTAATCGATTAGAGTTAAAGCAAATGAGTCAATCGAATATAGTTTATTCGAATAGTAAAAGGATTTAATCGAATATAGTTTATTCGAATAGTAAAAGGAGTTAATCGAATATAGTTTATTCGAATAGAATAAAGGAGTTAATCGATGTTAGTTTAATCGATTAGAGTTAAAGCAAATGAGTTAATTGAATATAGTTTATTTGAATAGTAAAAGGAGTTAATCGAATATAGTTTATTCGAATAGTAAAAGGAGTTAATCGAATATAGTTTATTCAAATAGAATAAAGGAGTTAATCGAATATAGTTTATTCAAATAGAATAAAGGAGTTAATTGAATATAGTTTATTTAAATAAAATAAAGGAATTAATCAAATATAGTTTATTCAAATAGAATAAAGGAGTTAATTGAATATAGTTTATTCGAATAGTAAGAGGAGTTAATCGAATATAGTTTATTCGAATAGTAAAAGGAGTTAATCGAATATATAGTTTATTCAAATAGAATTAAAAGAGTTATCGAATATAGTTTATTCGATAGGAGTTAAGTGAATAGAGTTAGAGATTAATCAAAAGAGTTAAGTGAATAGAATAAATTGAATAGAGTTATCAAATATATCTTATCGAAGAAAAGAATTTTCGAATAGAAAAGATTTAAAGAGAGTTACGTAAGGGAGTTAGTTAAAGAAATTTAAAGTGAACTTTGCCTATTTCAAGGTTAGAATTGTTGTTCAGTTAAGGTCTGAGAGGTAGTATTACCCCAACTTGATTGACTTCATTTTTAACTAAGGAATGGTTAAGGTTCGATAGTAAAGGATGGTTAAGTGAATTTAGTAATTAAAGGAAATGGATTGAGTTGGCATCGCGATGGTTTGTTTAAACATCTGTCTAAGTCCAATGAAGAAGCTTTGGAAATGTTTTCCAAATAAGAAACCAAAATGTTTTCTAATAAAGAAAACAAGAAATGGAAATGTTTTCCATTGTTAATAACGTATATTTTCTAAATTTAGAAAATAAGAAATATTGAATATAGAGAAACAGGAGATATGTAAATTAATGAAATAAAGAGATACATGTTGAATGATGTTTGATTGATATAAATTTCCATTTGGAAATAATATCGTTGTTTGCACACCTATTTTTCTTCGATAGTTAAATCACAGACTATCAAAGTTTTGACCATTTCAATGTTGTTAATATGGAGAGATCGGTTGGATTATTATCCAAAGAACCACTCTGTATTGGCATAAGCGTTGCGAATCATATATGCCAAAGGAAATTTAAGACGGAGTTATGCAAGGGCAATCCTATTTACAGAATAGTGCCTTCGGTTCATCCTGTTCCTGGATGACTTGTATGGACGGATGTCTGACAGAGTATTTCCAGACGATCACGTATATTGATTTCTCCAACCGTACCAAGAGTGGAAGCGGAGAAGGAAACTTCTTTTAGCTAACACATAATGTATGGTTGAGGATATCAGTCGGTGATTTGATGGATTTGACGATGTGGCATTCAAAGTGAATCTGGTGTGATGATAAAGCGTAGCTTCTTGCCTCACATCCGGTAAATGACAGAAATCGGGCAGGCAGCATGGCTAAGTCGGTCGCACCGAAGTAGGGTGTAAAATCACCTGATCTAGAGTTTCATTTACTTCTAAAAATCTATTGTTGATGCTGTCCCATTCGGGAAACGGTTGCTGATCCCAACTGTTGGTGATATACATTCGATACACTCAAGCGAAATGAGTGGTCGGTCATGTGTGGCCGGGTTGCAAGATGTTCTTGTTGAACCCAGTGTATTCCTCTCTAGAGGTACACTAGCGAAAAGTGGTTCCATACCTTGTCATAGTTGGAAATTAATTACCCAATACGTGCTTGTGATTTTGATTGTATACCATATATGTAGAACGTGAGATGAAAGCGTTTCTGCTAGATGATTATTATATTGTGGTTGATAGACATTATTATAATATCAAAAGGTTTTTGATATAAAGATAATTTGGATTCTCATAAGGGAAAAACCCGTTCCGTTATACGGCGTGGTCTTATGAGATATCGTTTACATGTTTGAACTGTTTTACTCATACTAGTCCCATGACTGACCCACAGTTTATTTTGTTTTGTTTTCCCTAAACTCTTGGGTGCCTAAATTTGTACGAGCAGTCAAGTAGTCGGGATTTACAGATATACTGGGAGAGATTGGAGCAGGAGGCTTCAGGATCATATAGCTATAGTTATTTCCGTCGTGTTGTAAGTGCTGTACTTTGATAATGATATGTATATTCAAGTACAGATTTGTATTTCAAAGTTATGTTATGAAATATATTTATTCGTTCCGCTGTGAGATTCGTGTTACTCTGATATTGTGTTCTTCTTCTTCTATTCTAAGTTTCTATCTTATCTTTCCTCGCCCTCTGTTTTTCTTTCTATTAATTTCCTGAATTTCAGTTTAATTTGGGGTTGGACTTGTGTTTTTGGTCAGCTCAAATTGGACCGGAATTTTGGGTCATTACAGTTGGTATCAGAGCTTAAGTTAAGTGAATTACCTTGGCTCTGTGGCGTGACTCAGTAGAGATGGGGTTAGTAATACCCTAGATTGAGTTGAGTGTATATATACGAGTGAACGTATTTGTTATTGATATAAAAATTGTTTTATATTGTGGTGATTTATTGGTTGAGTCGTTTATGGGTTCTGGTCGATCAGTTTGATCCACTGTATCGGTAGGAGTTACTAAACACTTGAATACGATGGGTCGTCACGATATGTTTTGAAAAGAGGGTAAATTAAAATAACTTTTACCCAAATTATATTTTGATACATATTGGATATTGGTTGTTATTATAATCGAGTAAGATTATAAAAATGTGAAATGGTTATGTAAATAACCAATCAGAATTCATATAATTGAAATACGTGAAATCAGATGAGTTGAATCTGAAATTTTAAACCAGAAATTGAATTAAAATTCTGGAAAATTGGATAAGTGTTTGTAAATGGATTTGGATTAAAAGTAAGGAAAATTTAAGATCCTGGGAGATTTTAAATTGTTTTACAAGCAGTGTGAATTATATTTTGAAATGAATTTCAAAGTGGAAATGTTTAGAAATAGTTTTATAGTATTGAACTCACTTCGATTGCTGGAAAATAGATTTTGATGTTGACAACTGCATCATCAGTAATCATTTTCGAGTTGTAAGTGATGAATTACTACCAGAGATACTGTTTTCAATTTGTTTTGGGAAAGACAAGTTGTGCTGAATTTCAAAATTGGATTTACAATATAGAATTTGAATAAAGAGAATTCAAATAGATTTGAATATCAAATAGAAATTGAATATAGAAATTCAAAGGGGGTTTGAATATATGAAATTCAATGGAATAGAATTAGAAATTGAATATAGAAATTCAAAGGGAGTTTGAATATAGAATTCAAATGGAATTCAAATATAGGATTTGAATATCAAAAGTGAAATGGAATTTGAATATAGAATTCAAATGGAATTCAAATATAGGATTTGAATATATGGAATTTGAATATAGAATTCAAATGGAATTTAAACTATAGAATTTGATATATAGAATTTGAATATAGAAATTCAAATGGGATTTATAATATAAAATTTGAATAGAAATTGAATAGAATTAACTAAGTCGAAGAGGAATTAGTTAATCGAGTTTTGAATTTGAAGTTGAACTTTGAAAGGTGAATTGGATTTGTAAATGGATATTCGAAATTGAATATAGAACTAAAATTTGAAATTTGGATTCAAATTAGTTAATAAGCAAGTTAAAATATATTTGAACATGTCATGTTCAAATATAAAAGTGAAATAGACTTAAGAGTTAAATAACAAATTAATTAACGAATTGAGTTAAAACGATCAGGTATAGTTAAAATAAATTGGGCAGGTATAAATATACATGAGATAGGTATGGATAAGGTATGAAGGTATATAAATAGAATGCTCGACGAAAAAGTATGTATTTAATTCATATATGAGATTTTATGCGCCGTATCGTCTAGCCGCTTGGCTTTTTCTTTTTGTTTTGGATTGGTGAGGGCCATAGGAGGCTATTTGAAATATCCTGATGCTCCTAGTACAAAGAAGGTTATGGCGAATTTTTCCGGGAATTTAAGGAGTTAGAATATTTTTAAGATAATTTGATAGTTAGAAATCAATGTATCGATATATATATAGAAGTCGATAAGGAAACGAACTTAGAAATAGAATAGTAAAATCAAAAAGGAAGACTAAGAATAAAATCTAGTAAGAATAGAAAGAGGAAGCGTATACGTGTTTAAAAGTGAATAATTAGTTGTATGGTATTGATTATTCGAGTAAGTAGTCATATCTGTTTTGACATTATAAATGTTATTCAGTCAAGGTCTGAGAGGTAGTTATACCCCAACTTGATTGATTTCATTATTTACAAATAAATAGTAAGATTTCAGGCTTGAAGATCAATGTTGAATAAGAGTTAGTTGAATATAGTATTTAGGTTGTCGTAACGATGTTTTACACAACATCCGTTTTAACCCAATTAAGTGTAAGCTTGGAAATATAATAAAGAATATTTCCTAAGTACAGAAATAAACGAGATCGGAAAAGAGATAAGTAATTGGAATATCTTCCAATTATAAATAGCATATATTTTCTAAAAGTTTAGAAAATAAAGGAAGGCGATATTCGGAAATGTTTTCCAAATAACATAAAAGGCCAATATGGTTATTGAAAATATTTGGTTAACAAATATTGATAAAGAAATAGAGAAGTGATTTAACTAATGGAATATTAATTAAGGGCTCAGTGACATGTTCAAAAGGAAAATTTGATTTTTAAGAGTAAACTGTTTAAAAACTCCCAGGGAAAGACTGTTTGAATTAAAAACAAGTTTAACCGAAATTTGTGAAAGCAAATTTGAATTAAAGTAAAGCCATTAAAATGGTAACTGAGTTTGAATTAGAATGATATCAAGACGAATTGGATTGTGAGATTCAAATTTGAAGTGTAATGGGATAATCAAGTTAACAGTTGGGAATCGAGAAGAAACTCGAGTTGAAATGATATTTGGCTCGGATATAAGCGAATGGTTGTGTTGTGGATAAAAGCAGATTGGAATCTGATTGGGATGACCTTGTATCCGCTGAATTGATAACAGGTGGAAAGGATATAATGATATGCCGACAAAAGGTACAAGTTTTTATTTCTATTGGATATAAGATTTATGAGCCGAATTGGCAAGCCGCTTGGCTGTTTGATTTTCTTTTGGGTTAGAGATGGCCCAGAGAGGCAAGTTGGAGTTTGAGCTATTAACCAGTACAAAGGAGGTGCTGGCGAAATTGTTCAAAAAGTTAAGGTGTTAGGAAATTTTCAGGATTTTTGAAAATTTTCATTGATAAGAATTAATTAATAATTTAATTGAAATTAATTTGGTTCAGTTGAAACTGAAGTTAAGAAGTGAACAAATATGTTCTAACCAGTCGATAGGGTCGTCCTATACCTTCTAGCAATTTCGAGGACGAAATTATTTTAAGTGGGAAAGATTGTAATGACTCGCATTGGCAGAGGTATTATAATTTATTTATTTAATTATATAAATAGTGATATAGAGGATTAAATGGTCATGGAATTAAATAATGGTGAATATTTAATTTAAAATAATAAATTAAATAATATATTTAATTCTGAAATAATCAAAATTGGCTGAAATGGCGATATGGTGTGAAAGAATCATCTGTGATATTTAATTCAGTTTAGAATTGAATTAGAATAACGAAAATATTTAAATAACGACAATTTGAACGTATAATTATATTATAATTATAATCGAGCTCGAAATGGCGCTGCAGTTCGTTATTTGGCGATTTGAACTTCAACTGGATGTACAGGGTTCGTTTTAAGCCGGATTTCTATGAAACAAGAAACATGTGGAGCTGGTGGAGTATATCTTTCTAGTGGAGGAGAAAAATCGGGATTTCATCGTGTAGATTTTGATTTATGTCCAAATCAAATTTCAGAAAAGTCGCTGTGAAATTCCTTTATAATTCATAACGCTTTATTTACGTTATAAAAGGAATTTTAGTATAAAATTGAATATCGATTCAACCAGGACTTGAAATATCAAGAATATAATTATTCTAGAGCTAGTATTCCACTGTGAATATATACGATAATATTAATTTATTAATTATTTATTCAATCATATTTAAATAATATTAATATATTTAAATGGGTCATCTAGAGCTTTAAAAATAGCCACTTTTGCAAACGAAGTCGGAATTCGACGAAACTAATTTTGTTGGATCTGCAATGTTAAATTATTGCTAAATGTCAGTTTCTGTGATTTTTAGAGTCACTGTGTGGCCGTACGGATTTTTAGAATGAGAAACAGTCAATATTTTGACGGTTAAAAATACGCTGTATGAGCATATGAAGTCGGAATTTGACGAAACTAGTTTCGTTGGGACCGTGATGTCGAATTGTAGCTGCATGTCCAGTTTAGTGATTTTTGGGTATCATATGTGATCATAAGAAATTTATTTCGAGAAGAACACATAGCGATATAATAAAAAAGGAATATGCTAATGGAATATTCCAATCTCTAATCCTATATATACCCCCCATCAAATCCCCTACCCTAATTTCTTACATCCTCTGGTCAACCAATAATCCCGCCGCCACTTCTCTCAAAAGAAAACGAGATGTTTCCTCCCTTGTAAATTCTAGAAATCCAAAACAAAAATCTATAAATCATTTTAGGCACATATTTGGATTCGTATTTAGAATCTCTTCAGCCCTATGTTGTTTTTGTTGTGTTCGATTTGTGTTCGCTAGAAAATGACCGCGTGTGCTAGGGTTTGGTCTGGAGCGAGATTGAAGGAGTATTAGCTCGACCTAGGTTCGTACTTGCATTGAGGAGCGGAAATGATGTCGGTCTGTAAAGAAATGGGGAAATCGATGAAAATTTTGTCGATCCAGTCTTTGAAGCTCGCGTGAAGACTGGAAATTACTTTTGACAGGAAGATGTGGAGTTAGACTTTGAGGATACAGGATGGAAGTGGATCGATGTATTGATGAAGGTGGTGGGATATTGGAGAAGGAGATAGTAGGCAGTATGGGCTTTCTGGTTTGGGAATGAATGGAGCAGCGTCTCCAGTTTGGGAAGAGGAGGTAGTTCGCGTCGGTTAAAGGAGGAGGAGGAGTGCAGTTAGGAGGTGGGGTGATTTGTATTGCTCGTGTATGGGATTGAAGAGTCAGAAGGATGGAAAAAGGGTTTGAAGTGGGATCCTTGAAGTTGAGGTCAAGCTTTGGATTGCGGGAATGGAGACAACGTCAGTTTGATGTTCAAATAAGGACGGTGAAGATCTGACAACATAAACCAAAGTAAAGATAGCCGTTAATTTTTGTGTAAGTATAATTAGTTTACACTAAAACTTAAATAAGATCTGAACCAAGATTTATACAATGTTCCAACTGATGATAAGATGTTAATCAAGTTTTTTTAGGACATAGGAAACCTTTAAAAGATCAAAATTTAGCATTTTCTTTGGTGGTTAATTTAAAAGAGTAATCAAACATTAATTATTATAATTAAGGAACAGGTTTAAATAAATTAAATATTGTATACATTGAAACATATATAACTATCTGTTATGTTATTAGAATCCGACCAAATGGGTTGCAATGGATCTTGGTAACAAACACAACAACATGGATCTAGTCTGGAATGATTTGGAGCTTGTCTAGATCATTGATGAAATTAAACGTCAGTTCTGAATCAACGACGGTTATCGTCATTCAACGATAAACCGACAATGTGAGTAAATCTCATCAACTCCGAACAGTTTATAAATTCATGTTGTATTTTTAGAACTGTTAAAAATTGGTTGATTGACTGTGTGTTGACTGTTGATTGAACTGCTAGTCAGTTAGTTGAATTTCTATATTGATTCTGTTTAACAGAATATATCATATGGAACTGAAAGTGATGTTGATTTTATTGTTAACATCTGTGGATGCAGGGAAACAGGTTGGAGGAATCTAACTGGATTCCTCAACATTTATTTTACTGTGATTCATATATTGTGATATATGATGTGATATATAATCTGTTGTTGATTATGTGTGTTTGGACGATATTTATCGTTGTTATATGGTATGTTAAATACCATAAGAAATATTAGATATGGAAAAGGGGCTTTTTCAAAGTGTATTTTGTGAATTATTTATATAAAATCGATGGATTTTATATAGAAAAGGAAAAGGATTTTTATAAAAGAAATATTTATAAAATCAAAGGATAAGTTAGAATAAAAGGAAATCATTTGCAAAGTGAAGAACCGTTACTAAAAGTAAATCTTTATAAATGAATAGTTTATTCGAAAAGGAGTTAATCGAATTAGTTATTCGAATAGAATAAAGGAAGTTATCGAATAAAGTTAAAAGGAGGTATTCAAATATAGTTTAACCAAAAGGAGTTATTCGATCAGAATTCATTGAATAGAATTAATTGATTAGAGTTAATCAACCAGAGTTAATCAGTTCGGGTTAACCAGTTAGAGTTAATTGGTTAGAGTAAATCAGTTAGTTTAAAGCGTAGAGTTAAACCAGTTAGAGTTTATCAGTTAGAGCTAAACCAATTGGGAGTTAATCGATGTTAGTTTAATCGATTAGAGTTAAAGCAAATGAGTTAATCGAATATAGTTTATTCGAATAGTAAAAGGAGTTAATCGAATATAGTTTATTCGAATAGTAAAAGGAGTTAATCGAATATTGTTTATTCAAATAAAATAAAGGAGTTAATCGAATATAGTTTATTCGAATAGTAAAAGGAGTTAATCGAATATAGTTTATTCAAATAAAATAAAGGAGTTAATTGAATATAGTTTATTCAAATAGAATAAAGGAGTTAATCGAATATCGTTTATTCAAATAGAATAAAGGTGTTAATTGAATATAGTTTATTCAAATAGAATAAAGGAGTTAATCGAATATAGTTTATTCAAATAGAATAAAGGAGTTAATTGAATATAGTTTATTCAAATAGTAAAAGGAGTTAATCGAATATAGTTTATTCAAATAGAATAAAGGAGTTAAACGAATATATAGTTTATTCAAATAGAATTAAAAGAGTTATCGAATATAGTTTATTCGATAGGAGTTAAGTGAATAGAGTTAGAGTTAAATCAAAAGAGCTAAGTGAATAGAATAAATTGAATAGAGTTATCGAATATACCTTATCGAAGAAAAGAATTTTTGAATAGAAATGATTTAAAGAGAGTTACGTAAGGGAGTTAGTTAAAGAAATTTAAAGTGAACTTTGCCTATTTCAAGGTTAGAAATGTTGTCCAGTTAAAGTCTGAGAGGTAGTATTACCCCAACTTGATTGACTTCATTTTTAACTAAGGAATGGTTAAGGTTCGATAGTAAAGGATGGTTAAGTGAATTTAGTAATTAAAGGAAATGGTTTGAGTTGGCATCGCGATAGTTTGTTTAAACATCTGTCTAAGTCCAATGAAGAAGCTTTGGAAATGTTTTCCAAATAAGAAACCAGAAATGTTTTCTAATAAAGAAAACATGAAATGGAAATGTTTTCCATTATTACTAACGTATATTTTCCAAATTTAGAAAATAAGAAATATTGAATATAGGGAAACAGGAGATAAGTAAATTAATGAAATAAAGAGATAAATGTTGAATGATGTTTGATCGATATAAATTTCCATTTGGAAATAATATCGTTGTTTGCACACCTGTTTTTCTTCGATAGTTAAATCACAGACTATCGAAGTTTTGACCATTTCAACATTGTTTATGGAGAGACTGGTTGGATTATTATCCAAAGAACCACTATGTATTGGTATAAGCGTTGCGAATCATATATGCCAAAGGAAATTGAAGACGGAGTTATGCAAGGGCTATCATGTTTACATAATATTGCTTTCGGTTCATCCTGTTCCTGGATGACTTGTATGGACGGATGTCTGACCGAGTATTTCCAGACGATCACATATATTGATTTCTTCAACCGTACCAAGGGTGGAAGCGGAGAAGGAAACTTCTTTTAGCTAACACATAATGTATGGTTGAGGACGTCAATCGATGATTTGATGGATTTGACGATGTGGCATTCAAAGTGAATCTGGTGTGATGATAATGTGTAGCTTCTACCCTCACATCCGGTAAATGACAGAAATTGGGCAGGCAGCATGGCTAAGTCGGTCGCACCGAAGTAGGGTGTATAATCACCTGATCCAGAGTTTCATTTACTTCTAAAAATCTATTGTTGATGCTGTCCCATTCGGGAAATGGTTGCTGATCCCATCTGTTGGTGATATACATTCGATACACTCAAGCGAAATGAGTGGTTGGTCATGTGTGGCCGGGTTGCAAGATGTTCTTGTTGAACCCAGTGTATTCCTCTCTAGAGGTACACTAGCGAAAGGTGGTTCCATAACTTGTCATAGTTGGTAATCCATTACCCAATACGTGCTTGCAATTTTGATTGTATACCATATATGTAGAACGTGAGATGAAAGCGTTTCTGCTAGATGATTATTATATATTGGTTATAGACATTATTATAATATCAAAAAGTTTTTGATATAAAGATAATTTGGATTCTCATAAGGGAAAAACCCGTTCCGTTATACGGCGTGGTCTTATGAGATATCATTTACTTAATTGAACTGTTTTAAACTGTTTTACTCATACCAGTCCCATGACTGACCCGAAGTTTATTTTGTTTTGTTTTCCCTAAGCTCTTGGGTGCCTAAATTTGTGCGGGCAGTCAAGTAGTCGGGATTTACAGATATACTGGGAGATCTTGGAGCAGGAGGCTTCAGGATCATATAGCCATAGTTATTTCCGCCGTGTTGTAAGTGCTGTACTTTGATAATGATATGTATATTCAAGTACAGATTTGTATTTCAAAGTTATGTTATGAAATATATTTATTCGTTCCACTGTGAGATTCGTGTTACTCTGATATTGTGCTCTTCTTCTTCTTCTATTCTAAGTTTCTATCTTATCTTTCCTCACCCTCTGTTTTTCTTTCTATTAATTTCCTGAATTTCAGTTTAATTTGGGGTTGGACTTGTGTTTTTGGTCAGCTCAAATTGGACCGGAATTTTGGGTCATTACAACCCACCTCTAGAAGGAAATAAAATAGAAAAATATTTTTATTTTAAAATCTCAATCACCTAAAATTTAATTTTAGGTTGGCCTGGTCTCTCTGAAAGGAGATTATCCTAGACGAGGAAGAGATGTGTTGTGAAGAAATGGAGAGGGGTTGGAGGTTTATTTATAGGCGGAGCAAAAGAACCTCAGCTGTTAGATTTGGTTTTAAATCTGAACCGATCATATCCTTGGATCAATCTGGAATTACCATGTCAGGATTCTAGAATCAGACACGTCAATAAGAAAAGGTCGGATAAAATATCATTCGTCCATTTTATTTTATGGCTGGTAAGTATACGTGTCAGGCACGTACGGGTCGACCAACACATCCTATCACCCGAAACCTGGGTCGATCCATGGGTCGACCTGATGGTTTGCTAGGTCAGCCCATGCAATATATTTTTCTTATATTCTATTATAATTTGAATTTCAAACATCGAATCATCATAACTCATTTGTTTTAACTTGGTGTTAAGTAAACTATATATGTATTTAAGCCAGAAAATCGTAGAGAACCCAATGGCGCAATCCCCTTTGCCAAATTCCTAAATTTTGCAACTTTTTATTTAATTTATAAATTCATTGATTAACCATTACATATAAAAATTTGGGTTGGTACATTCTTCCCTTCTTAAAGGATTTCGTCCCTGAAATCTGTAACACCCCAGGTCCATTAATGTCACTCACTAAGGGAATGCATTAACTTTCATGGAGTATTATAAGATTATAGAACAAAATATCACAAGACAAATATATAAAATAGTACTTAAGAAAATTCCAAATTTATTCATTGCAGCTGGAAAGCGAAACATGTTTGGTTACATCAAAACCACATACTAGAGTCAAGTACATAAATATCCATCTTGAATAAACTTATTATCAGAGTACATAAAAGTAAAATCATAATCCCACTCCAAATAGCCATAATGGAAAAGAGATAAAATAGAGCATTACTCTCAACACTTCCAAGTACTTCAAGAAGAAAGAAATCCAAGTCAAGCTCCACTAGTCCCACCCTGAGCACCTGAGGGGCGGGGAAAGGAAAGAAAAGAGGCAAAAAAACAGGTCAGACGTAAAGTCTGCCGAGTTCAGTGACTTTAACTATATAATTAGTAAAGTAACAGTATAAAGACATAAACTGGATATAAGAAATGACTGTAACATAAGCAAGTATGACAAAGTAAACTAGATGAACATGATATAACGTTGATTGCACTTCTAATCACTATAAGATAATTCCTACACCGCACCATTACCAGTCCCACACTGAAAGTTGATCCCTCTTACTAATCATAATAATAATAATAGTTTCGTGCACTCCTAGCTGCTGTTATAGGTGTCGCCTGTTCGTATTTACACTAGTTGTACCCACTACCCTCCCCATTCGATCGGCTCCCTAACTCGTAGATACCCGCGCTGATCCCATAGTAGGGTGTATCACTCCCTAAAGTGGCAACCCGATACTACTAAAAATGCACGGCTTATACCTACAAGATGCAACAATGTCTTACCTACCAGCCCGGACCCACGCATGCGCATGACTCTGTTGGACCTGCGTTGCCACCGCTAGCTCTTTATTGACCTCTTACAATCAAACCCAGTAAGCGTGTCCCGTCCTCGACCTAGTTCGATCTCACATAGATACACAATGGGTTACTAGTTGAGAAGGGTCCACATACTTGACACAAGCTTCCCTCCTAAGTTTGGTCCCCACTAGGAATTCCCACTTAACCCCTTCTTATTCCCATGTCTTCTTACATGTTTCACCATGGTTAAGTGCTTCAAATTATATTTCACTTGTCACCCACTTAACCCCCATGTCCTACTACATGTTTTATCTTGGTTAAGTGTTTATCAATTCATTATAACCATAATCTTGCAAGACTTACCACATTAGATTGCCGTCTTGCAGTTGCTGGATAAGCCGGGCGGTTCCAGGCAGTCTTATACCGCAATCCGAATCTAACCTCGTGACTTTGCATTATTACGTGTCTAGTTTCTTCCTTTGACATCTCACATTAGATTACAAAATTGCGGTTGCTGGATATTCAGGGCGGTTCCAGCCAATCTTATACCGCAATTCAAACCTAACCTCGTGTCTTAGGCGTTCATTATCACTTTCTCAATTCATGTCCCCAATTTCAAATCTTGGATTATAATATATACCCATAATTTCCAATCTTAATTATGTTCATCATTTCAATCCAAATTTATGTCTGTAATCTCATGTAAACAAATTGTACCAATTCATGCCCCAAATCAATTACATGATTTCAAGTCTTTTTATGCCCAACTGCATATTATTCAATAATTTCCCCAAACTTTTCCCACAACGTTCCCACGTCATTCATACGTATAATAATATGTTAGGCTCGCAGTTAGCCTAATCTCATACAAAGGTAAAGAAGAGAAGTGGGTAAGAGAACCATGACATCAAAACTGGCATAAAAATAAGCATAAGAAGTATGAACTGGCATAGAACAATAAAATAGATCTAATTAGGAATATGAACTGGCATAGAGCAACAAAATAGATCTAATTAGCATATGGAACATAAACTGACATAGGACAATAAGATAGATCCAATTAGCATATGGAACATAACTGTCATAGGAAAATAAGATAGATCCAATTAGCATTTGGAACATAAACTGACATAGGACAATAAGATTGGTCCAATTAGCATTTGGAACATAAACTTTAGGTATGAATCAAAAAGATAAGAATTCACCAAACATGATATGATTCATCTTACAGGCATGTTCATATAGTCCAATTCACAAACTTATCACAATTACTTTTAATTAATTATAAATGAAAGTAACGTGAACTCACAGTGGTAGAAGAGAAAATAGATCTAAATTATGTATTCTGAATATGATTAGCTAAACCGTTGTTGTAGAGTTTGATTCTTATGTTCTAATATGAATACTCTATTCCGATTTGCATTAGTGTAGAAGAAAGACTAATTTACGTTGTGGCAGCATGGAGGCGTATGAATTAGTGTAATGAAATTAGGGTTAGGTCTAGGTGTGTTTATATAGGTGCATTAGATGAATTAGGGCATTTAGATTAGGTTAGGATCCATCTAAACAATCCAAACCAGAAAAACAATCCAAACCAGAAAAATACATCACTCAGCCAATCAGAGAATGCCACATAAGCCCTAATTCTCCTAAATTCGTCACTGCCCTGATCCCCTATGCGGGAGGGGGGGGGGGTCGACACCAATGTCGACACCCCTAGAGGGGTCGACACCGTAGAGCGGGGTAAGTCCCGCCCATTCCGCCTCTTGCTGATTTGAATTTCGAATTTGATTTTAATTATTATTTTAATCCTGGTTTAAACTGAAATCTTCTAAGCTCCATTACTTCGTCATACTGAAATCTTCTCATGGACCTTCACCTATCTTCCACCATAGCATATCACCCTTCCCTCTTACATCAAAACTGCACCAAGCTCTGTCCCGCAAGAATCGTTATACACTGTGAATGGCTTACTCCCATCCGGCAAAACTAAAACTGGAGCTGTCGTCAATGCCCTCTTCAAATGTTGGAAAGCATCGTGACAGTCAACATCCCATGAAATGGCTAAATTCTTTTTTGTCAATCGAGTAAGTGGGGCTGATATCTTAGCTAAGTTCTTAATGAACTTTCTATAATAGCCCGCAAAACCAAGAAAACTTCTTACTTCTGTTGCATTCTTAGGAATCTTCCATTCTTGGATTGCCACTACCTTCGCGGGATCCACAGGTATCCCTTTCTTGGAGACACGTGTCCTAAGAACCTCACTTCCTTCCTCCAAAAATGACATTTGGAGAACTTAGCTTTGAGTTGATGTGCTCGAAGGGTCTCTAATACTTCCCTAAGATGTAGGGCATGCTCTTCCTCGCTTCTAGGAAATATCAAAATATCCTCCACAAAGACCACCACAAGCTTGTTTAGAAACTCCTTAAACACCCTACTCATCAAGTCTACAAAATAAGCGGGTGCATTTGTCAAACCAAAAGGCATGATTAGCCATTCAACGAAACTACCGGTGTCCAAAAAGCAGTCTTATCTATACTATCCTCAGCTACCCTCAACTGATGAAATCCTGTAGTTAAGTCCAACTGTGAGAAAACCGAAGCACCAACCAACTGATCGAACAAATCATCTATCGTCGGCAATGGGTGTCTATTTTAATTCGTGAGTTTATTTAGCTCCCTGTAGTCCACAAACAGTCTAAGTGAACCATCAGCTTTCGTAGAAAAAACAACTGGAGCACCCCACTCCGAGACACTTCTTATTATGGACCCTTTCTCAAGCAACTCTTTCACCTGTTTACTCAGCTCCCTCCATTCTCTTGGAGCCATGTGGCGCACCGGCGATGCAACTGGCTTTGCATTGTCCACCAAGTATATACACGAAAATCTATCTCGCGTTTTAGAGGTAAGCCCCTAACCTCCTCGGGGACATCTGCATACTCATGGTGTAATAACCCGGAAATCTGAGCCAATTTAAATTTTTTATTTTGGCAATTTTAATGAATTTTGAATATTTAAAATGAATTATTTTAAATAATAGTGACGAGAGATTTATTTTGAATAGAATTAGAATGTATATATTTATATAGATCGTCGTTAGAATATAAATATTTATTTTATATTATAAAAGGAATTGAAAATGGCGCGGTAGTTCGAAAATTCGATTTCAAATTTTAAATGAATGTACAAGATTCTAAATAAACCAGATTTTAGTGAAACCAAAAATATTAGAATCTATTTGAAAATATCTTTCCAAGAATCTGAAAAATTGAAATTTCATAGCGGGGATAAAAAGTTATGCCCAGTTGAAAATTCAGAATAGTTGCTATGGAAATTTGGCCCTTAAGAAAGGAAATTTTGCAAACGACCTCAGTTTTCAATGAAACCACTTTTGTTGGATCTGTGATGTCAAATTATTGCTAGATTCAATTTTCCATAATTTTTGAAAGCAATATGTGAGCGTGGCAAAAGAAAAAGTGTTTTGACAGTTTCTGTCAATTTTGATCGACCTGAAAATGGCCATTTATCAAACTATATCAGAATTTGATGAAATTAGTTTTGTTAGGACTGTATTGTCAATACGAAGCTAGAAAATATTTTTCGGGAATTTTTAGAGTCCGTATGTGGCCCCGGTAAATTGAAATGTGCGTTCAAATTCAATATATAGATTTATATTTAGATTTTGACAGAAACTGATCGTAACAGCCGAATCGGCTTACCAGACATATCTCGTTGTGTTCGGAATGGGGGTAATTAGCTAGAGATGACAGTCGGTGGGTTCGATTTTGAGTTCGAATTAAAAAGTTGCTTTAAGAGATTAATTAAATAAAATAATTAATTATATAATATATATAATCCCCATATTATCTCTCTCTACCAGTCAACAGAAGATCGAAATAAAATTAAAAAAAGAAAAAAAAAACTCCAAATTGCACGAACCAGCCCTTCGCCCCTTTCCTGGTAACGGCGCCACCGCCGAAGGACCCCCACCACGCCGCTCGCAACTGCTCCACCTCCTCCTCTCACCTCCCTTTCTTTCTCTCTGCTCAAATTGAAACCCGCGCCCCCAACCTCCATTCCCGTGAAATCCAATCCGCCTTAGGCCATGACAGGCCGTGCCACCACCGTCTATAGCGCCTCCTCCGACCTGAGACCCGTAAGCCTCCTCCTTTTCTCTTCGATTGAACCCGAGAGCCTGCACCCACGACGACACAACCCTCTTCGATGAAGACCAATCTGAATTTTTGTTCTCAGTTTTGACTATTTATAGCATATAAAAAATTTGATTTTTAATTATAGGAATAACATTAAACAGAAAAAGATTAGATTTTTAAAACAGAAAAATATTTGATTTGATTTTTTTTAAATATAAAGAAGTGATTTTTATATTATAGAGATAATAAAAATATGATTTTTAAATTATAGAGATAATAAAAATATGATTTTTAAATAGTAGGGATTATAAAAATATGATTTTTATAAGATAGGGAACATAAAAATATGATTTTTATATATGTTGTAGTGAAATAAAAATTCGACTTTTATATGAATAGCGGATTGAAAATAAAATTTTTATATAATAGAGAATATAAAATATATTTTTCATATAGAAAGAAGTGCCGGAAAAAAATATATGAAGTAGAAATAAAAATGTGATTTTTATTTGTTGGAATGAAGCAATAAAAATATAATTTTTATTGTGAACAACGTGGTAAGGACTGCATTGGAATTTTAAACAAATTCAAGCCATTCAGAAATTCGGAAAAGAAACGGCGGAGTGGATCCCTCGGTGAGAACTCCTCACTTTTAATTTATTTTCTAGTTGAAATATATACTAGGATGCAAACGGTGCTTAGCAGCACCCGACACCCGTCGTCCACAGACCATGGATGACTTGTTTGTTTAATTGATGTGTTGTGAAAGTTGATTGTGTGAAGTGGAATGAATAAAATATTTTATAGTTAAAAATATAATTTTTAACGTGTATATAAAATAAATACTTATAAACAAATCGGACAATTTGTTTATGTACACCAATTTGACTCATATTGATTGGGACGATAAATTTTACACATCGCCCAAACTGCACAAATAAAAATCTGTGTTTGTTAACAGAAACCCACACGGGTATTGGGATGATATTTGACGTACACTAATCCCGATTGTTTAGTTGTATGTCAATCGGTGGGTTGACAGACTGTGTAAGCGTTAATTGTTTATATTTAATGCTTATGCAGTTGTGTGGTGCACTTTGGATGATGGTTGATTATTTATCATTGCTATTATATACATGTGTTGTATAGAATCCATATAAATAACATTATATTTTAATTGATTGGGCCTCATTCCAATTGGGAAAATAAGGAATATTATAAAAGAAAATTCATGTGTTGAATAGAAAGAAAATTCATGTGTTGAATAGAATAAAAATTCATGTGTTGAATAAAGTAAAAATTCATGTGTTGAATAAAGTAAAAATTCATGTGTTGAATAAAGTAAATATTTATGTGTTGAATAAAATAAATATTCATGTGTTGAATAAAAATATAAATTCATGTGTTGAATAAAAATATAAATTCATGTGTTGAATAAAATATATATTCATGTGTTGAATAAAAATATATATTCATGTGTTGAAGAAAATATTCATTTGTTGAGTAGAATATCGAAGTTATTGAAATATATAAAGCCATGTTGGTTAGATTTGCGCCATCTTGACGCGAACGATATTTATATCGATTATATTCATTTTATGATGATTATAGAAAAGGAAGTGATTTCAAAATATAACGTTTTGAAAATATTATCATTTGTATATTGATGATGTGGAATATTCAATTTTGATTCGAAATTGAATATGAAGTTGAAATCATTTCGAAAACAAATTTAAAACAATTTATAAAATTTGTTCTAAAAGGAAATCGACGAAATATATATATTATATATATAGAATGGCCTGAATAGAACGCGCCGCGCTGCGGAAGTTCGCGAATTTCGACCATTGACTTCGAACGGACATTACGGGAGATTCGACCGTTGGATTCTCCTAAAACCGGAACCGTTGGGTTCGTATCGAAAAGAGCTTTCTAACGAATATTAGCGATTTGAAATCTAACGGTTGGATTTGGAATTATGTCCAAATCAAATTTGGAAAAGGTCGTTGTAAGTGCTGTTCGATGGCCGTTGATGGAAATCGACTGTACGGGCCTTGATAAAATTATTAAAAATAGTAATAATTTGTATAAAATCATAAGAAATGATTTGGAAAGAATTGGGATGAAAACTGCATATTTGAAAAGATAAAAATAGATTTTCCTCGAAATGAACTAGTTTTGAACTAGAGTTATAATCCATTTATTTTTAAAATAAATAAATTGGATTTGAAAGGGTTTTAAAAGTAACCAGAATTTCCAATAATTGAGTTGGAATGGATTTGAATCGAAATTGTCTTTGGAATATTTTGATGTTGAATTTCATGATGATACGGATATTGTTATGGGAATTTGAAAGATATATTTATATCGTTATTTCCAATACGATATTTGTTGGTTGTAGAATTTGATATTGAATATAAGCCGATATATTTTCTATTCAGAGCCTTGTATTTAATATTAAATGGGATTTTGGGTTGTCATGAATGGTATCTTTAATAATATTGTTCTTAGACCCAATGGAGTTAAGAAAATCAGAAACTAACTGGAGATTAGTTAAGTTGAATGGTTTCCTGGGTATTGATCTGATGTTGGTTTCGGCCTTCGGGGTTAACACTTAGGTAATTATTCACTTGCTAATTTACGGTTAATGGCTGATGGAGTAGAACGTGATTTTGGGTTTATTGTGAACCGTGTTTAAATGACATTGGTTCTTTAATCCAGTTAAAGACGAGATATGATTTCCCAAGTTAAATAATCATTGATAGTGATTATTGGGAAGATTAAAACCAAGTGGAGTTTTAATGAATCTTTAATTAGATTGAAATGATCAAGAATGGGGTATCACCAGTTTTGCTCCAGGCGATAGTTAAATCTTTAATTAGATTTGAACGTGAAATGGTAATTGAATTTACCGATAACACCGTGGTGTTAAATATGAAGTATTACCAGTTTTACTTCATGGGATGAATAGGTTGGGATAGGAAATTAAAACAAATGATTACTTTGGTGTGTGGTTCGCTAATCCCGACTAATTTGAATTGATATTCAAAAGAAGATTAAAGAATAAATTTAAAGAATTTATCTTTGATAAAATTAATGGGAACCTTTCCCAAAGTATAAGAATATTTGAATAAAAGAATATTCTGAATTGGAATGAGGCGTATGTTGTGTTTGTGTAACACTTGTTTATTATATACGCGAGTTATTCAAAAAGACCGGGTTTATCCCATTTTGAATAACTGATTCGACGATGTGTCGAGGATCAAGACGATGGTCGAAGACCGGAGGTCTTCACATCGTTTGGATAATTACTAATGATCTTGATTGGGCTATACAACCAAGAGGAGGGAATCAGTTGGTGATCATCCAGACGTACTTGGAGATCGATGGATATGCGAGGTACATGGTGCCTCCGGTTTCGTTCAGAACCAGAACGAACTTGTAAATGGACTGTGTGTCTGACATTGGATTTTATTCTGTGTGATTGATTTCTATTAAATATATATCTGTTTGGCAGTGGAGAATTTATTCTCTTGCTTAACGCCCTTCTCTGAGACGTACGAGCTTAGAGGTTATATATTGATGGATATCAATCGCATGGAGTGAATTGCCTGTGTGGCATGCCTAAGTGGCAAATGATCAAGGCTTTTGTTGAAAAGCAGAGTCTTGTGGTTGATGATCAAAGCACCGCCTGTGTGGCACAGCTTTGTGTAACGTTAATTCGCGAGCCTCACACACCGGTAGTGAACCAGAAATGGGAGAGGACATCAGGGAGGGCATGCGTTTCCTTCTAGCTAGGGTGGTGTCAGTGACCTACCAGCCCTGACATTTATATTATTTTCACCTGTGTGGTTGTTGGATTGCGAGGCGCCTTAGATATATCAGTGACTATGTGGAGCCGATGGAGTCATTTGACTTATTTACGCCCCAAAGGGCGGGGAAACGCAGTGTTTAGGCATTTTAATCCACATCGGTGTACCGGCCCTGACGATCCAAGGGTCGATGCGCTCTGACCCTGAGGCTCGAGCTAGAGAGCCTCGAAGCCGATGAGGACGATCCCTTGCCTCGGTTGACAGATGGAAATCCAAATTCCAATACGTGATTTTGCGTTTTTGATTGTAGAACCTGTATATGGTGACATAGTGGTATGGAGCACTTATGTCGTCTATGATTGATACTTATGATTGAAATTGTTTTGACACTATACACTTACAGTAATAATAAAACATGAAATTTCACGTACTAAGCATTCTTGGCTATTATAAGGTAAAAACCCTATCCTTGGGCTTGTGTTGCATTGTGTGATGGGTCCTGGGTCTTATAATAGCTTCATTGTTCTTTATTTAGCACTGCGTTGTTGCTTTATGCACTGGTATTCTCGGGAGGAAACCCGTTCCGTGTTATACGGCATGGTCCCTTGACTTACCTAACTTTAAAATAAAGATTAATAATTGTTTTAGTTCTCACACCAGTCACATGACTGACCTGGAGTTTATTGTTTTAACCTAAACTCTGGGTGCCCCTATTTTCCACACGGATAGCTAGTAGTTTTGGTTTTGCTGATTTATATTCACAGAAACCTGGTTTATAGCTGGAATGATATCCGGAAAGCTCTGTACCCGTATATCTCTTTCAGTTGTGTATTGTATTATTTTTCTGCTGCTATGTAATGTATTGTAGTCTCCGATATTTTATGATGCGTAATATTGATTCATACTCTGTATATCCTTGTATTCTTATGGAATTGTTTTAATATACGATGAAATGTTCTTCTGTTTGCGTCCCGATGTGGCTTGTTCTCAATTCAATCCGTGATTTCCTTACCGGGGAAGTTCGGGTCGTCTCACGCGGACTACTCGAAAAGATTGCGAATCATCAATAGATGTGTCAAGAGATTCTTGGTAGCTAAGCATAACAGAACCCTTAGGGTCACATGAGATATCGAGAGTATTACCCAAACTAGTCAACAGTCTAACTACCCTCTTTTCATAATCAAGAATGGCACCATACCTGGTTAGCCAATCCATTCCTAGAATCAACCCATAGCCGTGAAGCCAAACACATAAGCGTTGCATTCGAACTCAACGCCATACACATATATTCTGAAATCCCGACATAACATAGAAATACGAGCCATACCTCCAATAGGATTTGAGAATACAATGGGTTCCATAACTAGACTAGTATTTAGGTGCAGTGTGTCAACTAACGAAGCAGATATAAACGAATGTAAAGCGCCAGAATCAAACAAAGGTCGAACATGATGATCAAAAAGGAAAATCAAGCTTTCAATAGAAATGTTTCTACCTCTCTCTTGCGTAGGTGCCATGAGAGCTTGAGCCTGCCCTCCAGAAGTAGATCCTGTCCTCTTTCCTTGCCCTTGTCCTTGCCTCCTTAGGCAGTCTTTAATCACATGTCCTGACTCACCACATTGGAAGCAACCCGTCTTCTTCTTCCTACAGTCCTTGCTCAAGTGGCCCGGTGTTCCACAATTAAAACACCTTTTCTTCCATTTGCCCTTATTATCCTTACCACCTTTCTTTTCATGTTGTTGTTCCTTCTTTGGATCCCCTTTCTTATCCTGTGCCTTATCTACATTAGCACCTTTCTCCTCTTCATGCATCAGCGCCATGTCAACAAGTTTCTCGAAAGTAGCCCCAATAGGAAGGTGGGACATAGCTAACCCGTGCAATGGTTCATTCAGACCCTTGGCAAATCTCAAAGTCTTCTTATGTGGTGTATTAACTAATTCCATATCAAATCTTGCTAACTGGTTAAACTTGTTAACGTACTCCTTCATCGACAAATTCCCTTGTTTTAAAGCCAAGAACCTCTCCATGTATAAACTCTCCTCTGCTTGTGAAAGAAATTTCAATTCGAATCTTCGTCTGAAGTCTATCCACGTCTCCATTGGGCGTCCTTCATTAGTTACTTCCCACCAAAAGGAAGCTTCGTCTTTCATCAACCAAGCAGCTAGCTGAAGCTTCCTTCCATCGTCTATGTCAAAGATACCAAACAAATCCTCCACTTCCTTTGTAACGCCCTGCCTCTTCAAATCAGTAATTAAACCAACTTGAAACGTTCAAATCAACGGATCGTTATCTAGCTTGTAGAGTTTAAAAACAGAATCAACTTAGAAAATACAGAATAAATAGAAAACATAGTATTGAACAACAAATTATCACTTTTATATATAACCAAAAATTTTGATACAATTTTCTATACTCAGCGAAGCTTGAATATACATTTTGAATACAAAGGAAAAATATTTACTGTTTTAAAATCTTCAGAGTGCGCCGTCTTTGGGATCTCCAGCTTCGCCAATCTTCGAATCCTAAGCTGAAATCTTTAAATCTATAATGCTCAAGTCTGACCCGAACGTTCTATGTAAAAACATAAAACACACGAGTCAGGATTAATCATAGTTTAAGTAAATTAATTTCAGTAAAAACTAAATATAAAAGTTAATCCTAATCTCGAATATATCATATGCATATCAGATTTTTATTTTAGGGGCAAATGGTTACAGAAGTTTGCATGTACATACGTGTACAAGTACATGTGTGCACTTCCCCAACATTCCGCAACCACAAATAACGAATATGGTAAGACTCATAGGGTGCTCGCAAGATGCAACAAAACTGTCAGCTGTGGCATTGCAACTAGCAACAAGACAACCGCATAACATATTTACATAAACAAGAAAGCTATAACGACTTCAAATACAAATGGTCAACTAATATACATATGATTCCAGTCAGAAACAATTCAAAGGCACAAGTAAGATGGCAGTTCAGGGTGCCAATCTTAGAATGCATACAACAGAAAGAAATGGGTTCATAGTGTCAAAACCGTGTAAATGAAAGAAATGGGTTCAAAGTGTCATTGTACATAGGTCTTAATACGGTATAGCAACGTCCAAATGGGGTCGTAGTCTTGTATAAGTTCAAATACAGCAAGGTGCAATATAAATCCAGGTGGCACAGGCCAATGAAGCATTCAAGACTAAATGTAATGGGGAAGAACAATAGTATATAATGAGGCATGATAACAAACAGTTGAGAACAAAGTGAATAAACATCAATAACCAAGTGCATCGACTGATCTTAGGGAAAACGGTAGCCTAGGAGAATCAAGTAGACCTTTTTTCCTAGTTCTTATTGGCAATGTAAGTTACGGTATCAGTCAAAACAGTAGGTGTTCCTATCAGAGGAACTAGTTGTAGTATCTGTCTTATCTATTCTACCTGAGAATACAAGTCATAGTTTCTGTTCTTAAAGCCAACGATAGTATTTGTTTCAAACGAATGGTGGTATAGGTTCTTATCAAGAAATCAAGTAATAGTATTAGGTTCGAAATAGTGCCTCTGTCTAAACTTACGGCAATGGGGCATGCTAAATTTCGATTAACAGGAAATAGGGTGAACAAGTAACAAGACGGGGTATAGAAAAAAATCTCCATCAGGTCCACGTTTATACCGACTACAAGGTCAAACTTTGTTGTTCAATTTAGTCTACATGTAGACCTTAAAATCAACATACCATAGGCAAGTTAATACGAGACATACTGTGTCTTCTAAAGGTAAAATTCTGATAATTCCTTAAGGTTCAAAACCCATTTAATTAGTGATGATGCCTAGCACTAACAATTGGTGAAATACATCCATATATAATTTAAGTTATCACCATTTTTCAGTTCAGATCGTCTAAAACTTTTGTATGATCACTCAAGTACTTCAAGTGAGCTATGATCAACATGAGGTAAAACACTTTCAAGTAAACTATGATCAACATGAGGTAAAACATTGTCAAGTAAGCTATGTTAAACACAAGGCATGTCAATCCTTCAAAGTTCAAGTATGTACAGTAGCAAATTACGGTCTGATGCACTCCAGATGTATACATATGTATTTCGGGTTTTGATCACATAATTCACACCCATATATATAAATACTCATACATGATTATGCAGTTCTTATAATTGACAGACATAACAATCCCAAATACTAATAAGGTTGTAATATGAATTTTGATGTCTTGACCCTTATCTTTGCTAGAGTAACATATTTCATTAAACAATGGTTGTTGGAATTTATAATTTTGACCCATCATGACCACCTGGGTTAGTTTAAATGGCATCAACAAAATTTAGTCGATTATGGGTATAAATGGAAACTTGCTATAATATGTTCACAGACCAGCAGCTAGCTATTTATTTTAGCTTATTGTTGTATTGATATCACATGAATATTAGTTATGTTATGAAAATAATAAATCATAATACTCAGACACAATCAAATTCTTTTCGTCCATTCTTAACTTTGAATGATTTGGCATAGGTTTTAATGATCAGGACCCATTTAACTCTAACGGTATAAATAAATAAACACAAACTCTTACGACAGCTGACCATCTGTGAACAAAACTTATGTTTTTGAGACAACAAATGCACTGATTGATTTATAACATGAAATGAACAGGATTTACCACCAGACACAACATAAATTTTGATGGTTTTCATTTATTTATTCATTATCATTCTTCGTTATGTAAACATGTAAATAATACCTTTGAAATGTTTAGGCAACATGCTGCATGCCATCGTCCTAAATTTGCATGTCAAAGTATTTGAAAATTCGCCCCGATTGCTTGGTTAATATACATTAAGTAAACTACCACCGGTATCTAATGGGCATACATATATATAGCAAGGCATGATAAGACAAATGATCAAGGATTAATAACCATGGCATGAAATCTATACATGCTCAAATGACATGCAACTGGCACAAACAAACATGTATGCAAGACATTTCCAACTTCTCTATTTTATTGTTATGTATATTCATGAACTATTTTACATGACTTGCTGTAAGTTTAATATCATATGTTAAATTACACGTCCTTTCAAAGGATTTGAAACTTTCAACAAGTTCACTGAAAATATGAGTTGGCAACTTCCAAGTGTTCACTGTTAAATATTTGCAAACTTCCAAAAATCAAATTTGAAAAAAAAAAATCATTTGAAGATTTTCAGAAACTCATTCAAGGCAACAGTTCAGAATTTCATTCGCATGGTCATGGAAATAAACACAAACATGCAAGATTAATTCACGCAACAATCGAGAACAAATCAGTTTAATGCCATGGATAATCACACATAGCTAAGTCATTCACTATTATATTTTAGTTTAAGTTGAAATCAATTTACTTGAAATGGAGATTAACCGTGAGTGAGATGCCCACCTTGGAACGGAAGTGGCAAAGAGGAGAATATGACAACTTTAGCGATGATACTGACGTGGGTGGCTCACGAATTTTGGGAGGAACAATTTCCAATTGATGCAGGTGCTTTCATGTTGCTTAAGCGACTACAGTGGCGATGAGCAGTGACGGCTCAGCCTTCAATTGGATCAAGATGAGCTTTTACCCAAAGTGGAGTGATGGCGGTTTTAATTGGAGGAAAGTACGATTTAGGATTTGGGCTTCGGCCATGGATTTAGAAGGAAAAGGATTTGATTTTTAGGAAAAAAGGGTGTCGGTTATTAAAAGAAGAGGGGATTTATTTTGCTGAAGATGATGGGAGTAAAGGCATGATTTTATAGAAAAGGAACCGTGGCATTCAAGAAAACGTTGGGAGCAAGGCATTTGATAGTGTGTGTGAGAAGGAACCCCCTATTTATTTAATTTATATTTTACGGTTGTTTTTTATCTCCTACCGCTATTTATATTAATGTTTTATTTTCGAACCGCCACAAATAAACTCCAATCATGATGAAATTGTACGTATCTTCATGCCTCGACATTCTGAATCTAATAAAATTTAGGCTGGTCGTAGTCTGACTCCATTTGTATACGACGTTATTTTATTTTATTTTCCTTATTTATCGGTTTACCCATTTTGTTTGTCTATTGACAAATTTGTTCGCCTCCAAAAATTTGAACGTTAAGTTCTCCATTCCCTTTTACATACAGACACACGCATCTAAGCAAATTTCTAGATATTTCAATAAAATTTCTAATTCGCTTAATGTCGAAAATATTTATATTTTAGATTCAACTATTTCAGTCGAATTTCAATCCAATTCAAATATTCACTCAAATTTAACTCAAATATTCGACAATAAATATTCGATTCTCAACCAACCATTCTGAATTTAATATTAAGTTCAAATAATATATTTTATTTTTTCTAATTTTGAACCCACGCATCAATGTCAAATTGATTATTAATCGTTAAATTACAATTAATTTCATATTTCAGTTGTCGAAATTTCTGGGACGTTACATCCTTGAGCCAATTTCGAGCCTCAACAAACGTCTCAGTCCCATAAAACGGCTTTCCGCCCATCGTACAGAAGTCTTTGCATATCTTAGAAAAAGCATCTACATGCGGAGGAGGAGGGGGAGCGGCTGCAGTTGGGGGAGGAGGAACATCTGCTGGGCCTGCGGCATTAGCCCTAGCCTCCTGATACCTTCGAAACCATCCTAGTATCCGTATGCCCTCTGAAAGATTAAGATCCCCAGACATGCTAAAACGAAAGAAAACGAGATTCAAAGCAGAGAATCGAAAGATTGATATATGGATTTTGGGGGTTATGTTTTTCAAAATATACCTTTCTCTTAAAAACAACTTCTTTAAAACATGTTTCTTAAAATACTTTTTTAAAATAAAATGCTCTTGAAAATGGTTTTCAAAATATTTTATCTATTCTGGTAACCTCTTGCTCTGATACCATGTGTAACACCCCACGTCCATTAATGTCACTCAATAAGGGAATGCATTAACTTTCATGGAGTATTATAAGTATAGAACAAAATATCACAAGATAGATATATAAAATAGTACTTAAGAAAATTCAAAATTTATTCATTGCAGTAGAAAAGCGAAACATATTTGGTTACAACATCAAAACCACATACTAGAGTCAAGCACATAAATAACCATCTTGAACAAACTTATTATTAGAGTACATAAAAGTAAAATCATATTCCCCCTCCAAATAGCCATAATGGAAAAGAGATAGAGCTGAGCATTACTCTCAACACTTCCAAGTACTTCAAGAAGAAAGAAATCCAAGTCAAGCAACACTAGTCCCACCCTGAGCACCTGAGGGGGGAGGAAACAAAAGAGGCGAAACAAAACAGGTCAGATGTAAAGTCTGGCGAGTCCAGTGACTTTAACTATATAATTAGTAAAGTAACAGGATACGGACATAAACTGGATATAAGAAATGACTGTAACATAAGCAAGTATGACAAAGTGAACAAGATGAACAGGATATAACGTTGATCGCGCTTTTAATCACTATAAGATAATCCCTACACCGCACTAATGCTAATTACACTGCACCATTACTAGTTCCATACTGAAAGTTGATCCCTCTTACTAATCATAATAATAATAATGGTAGTTTCGTGTACTCGTAGCTGTTGTCATAGGTGCCGCCTGCTCCTATCTCCACCAGTTGTACCCACTACCCTCCCCATTCGATCGGCTCCCAATCTCGTAGATACTCGTGCTAGTCCCACAGTAGGGTGTATCACTCCCTAAAGTGGCAACCAGATACTACTAAAAATACACGGCTTATACTTACACGATGCAACAACGTCTTACCTACCAGCCTGGACCCAAGCATGCATGACTCCGTTGGACCTGCGTTACCACCGCTAACTCTTTATTGACCTCTTACAATCAAACCTAGTAAGCGCGTCCCGTCCTCGACCTAGTTCGAGCTCACACAGATACAGAATGGGTTACTGGTTGAAAAGAATCTGCATACTTGACACAAGCTTCCCTCTAAGCTTGGTCCCCACTAGGAATTCCCACATAACCCCTTCTTATTCCCATGTCTTCTTACATGTTTCACAATGGTTAAGTGCTTCAAATTATATTTCACATATCACCCATGTCACCTACTTAACCCTCATGTCTTATCTTGGTTAAGTGTTTATTAATTCATTATAACCGTAATCTTGCAAGACCTCCTACATTAGATTGTCGTTTTGCGGTTACTGGATATGCCGGGCGGTTCCGGGCAGTCTTATACCGCAATCCGAATCTAACCTCGTGTCTTTGTATTATTACGTATCTAGTTTCTGCCTTTGACCTCTCACATAAGATTACAAAATTGCGGTTGCTGGATATGCCGAGTGGTTCCGACCAGTCTTACACCGCAATTCGAATCTGACCTCGTGTCTTAGGCGTTCATTATCATTTTCTCAATTCATGTCCCAATTTTCAAATCTTGGATTATAATATATACCCTTAATTTCCAATCTAAATTATGTTCATCATTTTAATCCAAATTTATGTCCATAATCTCATGTAAACAAATTGTACCAATTCATGCCCCAAATCAATTACATGATTTCAAGTCTTTTTATGCCCAACTGCATACTATTCAATAATTTCCGCAAACTTTTCCCACAACGTTCCCACGTCATTCGTACGTATAATAATATGTTTGGCTCGCAGTTAGCCTAATCTCATAAAAAGGAAAAGAAGAGAAGAGGGGAAGAGAACCATGACATCAAAACTGGCATAAAAATAAGCATAAGAAGTATGAACTGGCATAGAACAATAAAATAGATCTAATTTGGTATATGAACTAGCATAGAGCAACAAAATAGATCTAATTAGCATATGGAACATAAACTGCCATAGGACAATAAGATGGATCTAATTAGCATTTGGAACATAAACTGACATAGGACAATAAGATAAATCCAATTAGCATTTGGAACATAAACTTTAGGTATGGATCTAAAAGATAAGAATTCACCACTCATGATATGATTCATCTTACAGGAATGTTCATATAGTCCAAGTCACAAACTTATCACAAATACTTCTAATTAATTATAAGTGAAAGTAACGTGGACTCATAGTGGTAGAAGAGAAAATAGATCTGAATTCTGTATTCTGAATTTGATTAGCTAAACCGTTGTTGTTGAATTTGATTCTTATCTTCCAATATGAATACTCTATTCCAATTTGTTTTAGTGTAGAAGAAAGACTAGTTTAGGTTGTGGCAGCATGGAGGCGTATGAATTAGTGTAATGAAATTAGGGTTAGGTCTAGGTGTGTTTTGGTGTATTAGGTGAATTAGGGCCTTTAGATTAGGTTAGGATCCACATAAACCATCCAAACCAGTAAAGCACATCACTCAACCAATTAGAGAACGCCAACTAAACCCTAATTCTCCAAAATTCGTCATTGCCCAGATCTGTCCGATGGGATCGACCCCTATAGGGGGGTCGACACCTATGTCGACTCCCCTAGGGGGTCGACACCCTAGAGCGGGATAATTCCCGCCCATCTCGCCTCTTGCTGATTTGAATTTCGAATTTGATTTTAATTATTATTTTAATTCTGGTTTAAACTGAAATCTTCTAAGCTCCATAACTTCTTTATACTGTATCCGTTTTACACAAACTCGGACTCTATCTTAAGAAAAATTCCGAGACAAACGCAATGGCGCAACCTGTTTCCCTTAATTCTTCTTATAAAAATTAAGTATTCTTTAATTTGTCAATATTAATATTACAAAATTACGGGGTGTTACAAAATCTCTAAGGACAGAAGAATGAAATATTATCATCCAAATATCTACATTCATCTACACAAAAATCATCCATTTACATCCATTTTCCTTACCTATTATAATGCTTTTCATGTGGTTATGCATTAGTGTAGTGTATATGTCCCTAACTAATTCAAAAGGATCTGCTAATTCATTTGACCTTCTTTTTGTGCATCATGCTATGCAAAAAGCCCAAATGATAACATATAGTTCTACATGTATGCTTCAACCATCATTCATATGCAACAATTATATGATAACATCCATTTATTATAACCATGAAAATAAAATAAAATGCGCACACATCCATATGCATATATAAGTGCCCTATTAGCTGATCCCCAGTAGTGCCTAATGTGTGTATATTTATCCATTGCATCCACTTGCATTCATCATACATAACATGTTCTAATAACATGTTTACAACGAATTCTATCATCCATAGGCTTAATCCTAAGATCTATCCTTCCCGAGGATATTTATGAGAAAAACCTTAATCAAAGGAAAAAGCTAATGATAAGATATCAAAAAGGAAACATTTGTCAGAAGATCATAAGTAAGAAACCTGACTTCCTTAAAGATACCCAAGTCATTATAACTAAAAGTTCTCCCTACGAGGTAAAAGATTCCCATACTGAACTAACTAATGCCTCATCCTAATTCACTCGTACTTTTTCTCCAAACTTCCAATCAAAATGGTTTCTCTTATTGCTGAGTTATTCTAACCAAATTCGTCAGAGATATTCCCTATCTTACACATCTTGAATCCTTTAGGATGAAATATACCAAGTTGTCCATTTGCTTCCTTTTTGGAATAGTTTAACATATCAAAGTCACTTGGTTTTAAAATCCCAGAGCCTACTCCACCTTACAAGTAAGGTTATTTTTATCGTATCCACAATCTGATTTCTAATCTTTACCTTCACTGTCTTGTGTTCCCTTATTAGTTCCACTTATATTGTCCAACCCCATAAGGACATACTCCTTTTTCAATTCCCTCCCTCTATATATTTTACAAAACTCATATTGCTATTATACTTTTTTTCAAAACTTCATTTGAAAAAAAATATGAGATAATTTGTTATTCAGAAGGTTATAAAAATTTCTTTTTGAAAAAATATATTTAGGTAATTTTATGAAATTCCCAAAAATAAGAATTTCATACCATAACATATATGCGCTTTAAAATTTCTATTTCTGAAATCATATAAGTATTTATGGGGTTTAGACTCAAAGTGGTTCTATAAATTTTCTTTCTCCCCAAAACTTTTATTCTTTAAATGCCATTAGTTTTCTTGAAATCTTTATATTCTTTAAATCATTTATCCATTAGCCAACTTTTTACTTAGATCAATTTGGAGTTCATATAAATATTTATTTTACCACTCTGATTCTTTTAATTAGAATTCAACTTTCTTATATAACAATTTTTTTCAAATGGAATTTCTAGGATCCTCGTCTCATACCCAAATGACATAACCTCGATGGACAACAAATGCCAATCATATAGTATAACACTGACGAATTTATATCAAAATGTTGAGACATACTTTCAGGTTAAATCCTTTAAGATCATTACCATATTATAAAGTATTTCCATAGAAGCTACATGTACTCTCATACCCAAAAGCCAAGAACCTAATGTCAACTACATTCTTACTTCTAGAGGGAGATCCCAAAAATCATTGTAGACTTGAATTCAATTATTCTTCTTTGTCTTAATTTCTAATTCCTTATAGGGAACAACAAATCAACAATACGTGGTCAATAAATTTTAATATTTCCCTATAACAGGCAATGGCCCCCACGACAACTGAAAAACTAATAGTAGTCAATCCAAGGTAACTACTTTCGTTGGTCCTCCTACTAATTCTACCAGCCGAACTAATACTGAAATATTAACCCAAAATCCTTTAAGAAAATTTTTCATTTTATATCCATAAAAAATAAATCTCTCTTGGTGAGGTAGGTAGAGAAAACCTTATCTTGGAAATGCTTTCAATAACTTTCAACAATAACCCATTAATTTAAGAAAATTTCTTACCTTCCAAAAGTGGTGCTCAAAGAACTTGGTCTTGGGCCTATGCGCTTATAAGGTACTAAATAGCCAATTTATCCCTTGTCATTCTTTGTTTAGACTAATATGCCATCAACAAAAGACCCCTACTAAATTACTTACAGAACCTCACCAATCATCCTTCCACATAAGTCGTTAACTAGGCACAAGCTAGCCCAAAAGATATGGTAATTATTCTTAAAATCTACTAGATGCTCTACAAATAACACTGTTTCCACTTTTCCTACTACTAAAATCTTAATGGAAATAACAAGCAAAGAGATCTAGTTATGGAACAAATCTGGCTCCCTAAAATTTATTAAAAAGACCATCAACATGAGTCAAAGAGATATATTTGTTCCAAAATAATTCACTTGTGATTATCACAGAGCCAAAGGAACCATCCGTCATTGTAGTAAAGATGAGTGATGCCTCTCTCCCAAAAAAAGTTTACTCTTAGCAATACTTTTCCAAAAGTTCCTTCATTTATTTCCCCAAAATTTTCCTACTACGACCAAAGTCAACCGACTACTTCAAAACACATATTGAAAGTTCTCATCACAGGTACCACACTCAATCTACCTAAACAAAGATCTAAGGAGTAAAATAATTCATTCTAATTAATTCGTCACTGGTTAATACTAGGATGCGTCGACTAAGCATACCCCCAAGAAATTACTCTTCCCTTCAACATCTGAGATGGCTCATCATATAGTTAGCCTGCCTAAACTCCAAACTAATCAACACACAGTAGTGCCACAAGCATAACACCACATCCAGAAAAAGTTAGTCGTAAGCATGAACTTTCTTATCCCTATGTAACCATGTGCTTTACCAATAAAGGTACAAGTTTAGCGTTGTTATCCAAAATCAATATCTCATCTATGAGGTAACCATTTAACCTCTTCCAACACATGAAAAATATAACACAACGGGAACTGAATCGATATCACCTAGAGATGAATTAAGGAAAAATGTAGGAAAATTAACATAACTGACCCCTCGGGTCGCAAGAAATCTCAAGATCTAGTCCACTGCATATCCTAGAATGACAATTCTCCTCTTGCAATCAAAATAGCCCGGTACTTAGCTAACTAATCCATCCTCCAAATTTTCCTATCTCAGAAGCCTAAGAATATAAGCATCTCAGACAAACTCTACTACCATGTCAAAATCCAAGATAACCAACTATATGGTTAAACTATCTAGACCCAAACCAACCTATATCTGGAAATTCCTCGAATATCTCCTAAATCAAGATTTCTTGTTTCAAACCTCGACTCTGAGGAAGATTTCTTGTTTCAAACCTCGACTCACCACAGATAACAATGTCGATCTCCCTATAGGGTTAAGAAACTACTACAAGGCCTAGAAAAGTGCAAACAATCAACTAGTGATATTATAGCACATTCAGGGATTTCCCACATCTGTAAAGGACAACTTTGTTAGGCCTAATATGCAGATGCCCTATATGGCCTATCTAATATCAACGTTGTTATGGCCTCATGTAGTTAACCCTAACTTGTGAATCAAAGGTAATGGAACAAAGCGCTCGTAAATAAGATAGGATAGGAGAACTAGAAAGAACTAGATATAGATAACATCTTTCTCACCAATCTTTACCCAACTTCATTCCTTAATCCTTTTGACCAATATCTTTCTTATAACCCTCTTTGTCTAGTGCCACATCAACAATTTCCTTGTTATAACTAAAAATATCTTGTCGAATCTTTATAACAATACTCTTACATTATCTCGCTATCCTTTCCTTCTAAGGTTAACTTATCCATGTTTAGCCCTAATTTAAATTTGTCATGTAGCAATTTTCTCCTTTCCCTCAAATACTGAGCAAAACAGGTTTATCCATAAGTCAAAACTTCAACCTATAAAAATTTAAGGTTTTTATACACATAGGAAAGCCTAAATAGGTTGTTATATAAATAACTCAACGAAGAAAGGAGAGAACAAGACAAGGATTCAAAAATACCTTTTAATTTTGAAATACTTTTTTTGGAAAAATGCTTTTTTTAAACAACTTTTAGGAATCCTATAACCTGGCTCTATTACCCAATGAAACAACCCACACCCCTTAGTATTCCCAATTAATTTCGTACTAAGGGATGAAAAGCATTGTAGGTACAAAGAAATAAATCACAAAGACTAAGATTCACAAGGCATAAAGTAAAAGATAATGAAAACATTTATTTCTTTGATAAACTTGTCATTACAAAACAATAATTTACATACAATAAATTACAAACATGTCTTCCTTAACTTCAGCTTAAACCAAAGCATAAAATAAAATTCCTTCTCAAGTACAACTTAAAACAATAACAAGATAAAGTAATAGAAGAGAAATTTGACTGATAAGACCCAAAATCTTAGATCTTGGATGCCGCTCTTTCCAAGGTGCCAATACCATTAATCTTCTACCATGTGAGCCTATTTGGGGGAAGAAAAGGGAAGAAAAACGAGTGGGTCAGACATAAAGTCTATTGAGGTATTATGTTTACTAGCGCGATTGATAAGCAAGGGAAATAAATAAAATAGTATTTCTATTGTTAGATAGGATAAGTGTCCGTGTACACATAAAGTGAACACATAGGATGGCATAAAAGGTTACGAATAGGATTAACTTTTCTTATTTAATAGATCTTTGACCTTTTGCACTTTCATGATTACATATCACAATATAATTAGGATGATTTTCCTAATACTACACATTAATCGACTAACCATAGAGTGATAACTTATGCATACTAGGGGTCTTGGGTTTATCATGCTCGACCCATCAGCAAAAAGACATTGCATTAATCATAAGTGTTGTAGTGTCATATTTTCCCTCGTCAACTCAATACACACACATTGACGTTCCAGAACGCATCACTACCCACATCCAGTTCAGACCAACTTACTACCTAGTACAACATGGTGTGTGCCCTTGCCACTCAGTGGGACTATATGTGTTAAAAAAGTTATCCCGTCTGATATGGATCCCCAACAAACAAATAATACTCAGCCCAAGTCATCCCTTAGGCTTCCCTTTAATAGAACTATATCCATAGAATGCCTCCTTGCGAGACCACCATAAGAATATTGCTCAATGCCTATTTTGGTAGGCCCCTATAGAAATATCAACTAACGCCAAGGCCACCGTAGAATCTTTGATCGCCTACTTACATAGACCTCATAGAATTATTAACGAATGCCAAAGCCACCATAAAATATCATTTACTATTATCGCTGAACTCCTACCGACATAGTCCTCTATAGAAACCATGGAATTAGGCTTTTAACTTGTTGTCATTTTAAATTCAATATATATTAAGCCGAACAATTAATTCATTTATCATAGAATAACGCCTAATCAAAAGACCCCATAGAATATTGCCTAATCACAAGGGTACCATAGAATAATAATGCTTTAGGCTTATAACTTAATACCATTTTTAAGTTAATTTTCATGTTAAGCCTAACTGTCTCCTTTACAGTCCAAAACATATTCAATTTTTTTAGGCCAATAGTAGTGGACATTTAACAGAGTTCCACGCCATATATAAATACCATGGCAGCACACACAAAATCAAAGGATCATCAGTTACATCCCCAACAAAAAGAGAAGTGCTTATGCATGAGCAACATATATACTTAAAAGCATGCTCAAGCAGGAGCCAAATTACGTGAAATCATTGATGAAAACAGCAAAATAAAAGTCATAGAATCTGCTTGCTAAGAACCCTTGCGCCAATGTTGTCTTCTAACAAGTCGGCATAATCCCACTGATCAATTCCTGCCCATTTATAAAAAACTTAAGCACCTGAAATAAAATGGCATTAGAAGACTTGGCAGTATTTCTAAAACATTTACAATTGCTTTTGTGCCATAACACCCAACAGTAAGAAAAATTAATAAAATCAAGATCTTTGGAAGTACAAGACTCCCAAAAAGCACAGTGATCATGAAAAGAATCTCTCCAACAAAAATCAATGTTCAGCTGCACCAAAAATTTACTCCAAACATAGAAGGCCATGTCAAAATCACTAAGTAAGTGCAAGTAGTCCTCCACCATGTCCCCACAAAAAGACATTTCTCTAAAATATTCAAAAAAAAAAAATCTCCTTGGCATATTCATCGTATTAAGTCCCCCATGCATCAAAATCCACGTATGCAGCTTTACTTTCAAAGGAATCCCAGCATAGCCCCATATCTGCTCAAAGCCATAAAATATTCTGCCAGAAAAGTTGGTAAACTTGTAGCAATTATTCATAGAGAAATTCATTTTGTTTCTCCATAAAATATTATCTTCAGAATCATTGATGATCACTGGTTCTAGCCACTTGAATAGGTTCAAAAGTTGAGTGAGAGCCCTACCTTGAATGATACGATTGAAGCACAACTTCCATTTAAAATTAGGCAGAGTAGCATCATACACATCTGCAACATTAGCATTTTTATCACTAGAAATCTCTAATAAACAGTCAAAATTTGACACCAAGGCAGTTGGTAGCAGCTATTGATCAACCAAAAAGAACACCATTTCCCATTATTGACCTTTATATTTATATTAAATCTAAAGATATTCACAGAGCTTAGAACACCCTTCAAAAAACAAACGAATGGCCAAAACTAATATACAAAGAAAAAAATCCATTGTAGTAAGTATTGATCGCCCATTCTCACCACAAAGAATTCTTATAAGTCAAAATGATCCACAGCCATCTACATAGTAATGCACAATTGATCTCCTTCAAATTGAGAACACCCAAACCTCCTTAATCTTTCGATTTACAAACTTGATTCAAAGAAATTAAACAAACATCAACACTCAAATTACCTTTCCCAGTCCAAAGAAAACTCCTCACAATGATGTAAATTTTATTCAACATCCAGTCCAGAAACTTGTAGAGCGATAGCCAATATAATGGTACTGCCGAGAGGGCTGAGTAAACCAAGATCATTTTTCCAGCTTTAGATAAAGAGCTTCCTTTCCATCTAGACGGTCTCATATCAACTTATTGACGAGGGAGAACCAATCATCCTTCAGTAGTTTACCTGGAAGATGTAAAGACCCAAATAACTAAGAGGAAAAGAGCCGACTTTACGATTCAACATATTCGCAATTATCTGGTTCACGCCATCCACTTCACCAATCACCAGCATCAAACTCTTATGAAAGTTAATCTGAAGTCCAGACAAGCCTTCAAAAGCATATAGGATGAACTTCAACATAGTAATATATTTGCACTCTGGACTACTAAAAGCAATAGTGTCATCGGCATAATGCAATGAAGTGATCCCTCCCAAAACAAAATCTTCACCAACCCTTTCAGCAGTCCATTAGCACAACTGACCCTCAAAATCTAAGCAAAGACATCAGCCGCAAGATCAAATAATAATGGTGACAAAGGATCACCTTGTCTCAACAATCTCTTGGAGAAAATCGCCTTACTAGCCACTCCATTGAAAAAATTATTAGCCTTGCTAGCAAAAAAAAAATCCCTTTTATCCATGAAATCCATTTCATACCAAAGCCCCTAACAGTCAACAAATCAATAATAAAGTTCCAACCCACTGTATCAAACGCTATAGCAAAATCTAATTTCAGAATTGCACAGGGAACTGAACTACAGGCGCAGTAAGAAAGTACTTTCTCAACAAGGGTTGCACCTTCCAGAATGTATATTGTTAATAAACCTTATTTGGGATGTTTCAATCAGATTATCCATCACCAATTTTAGTCCATTCGTAAGTACTTTGGTAATAAGCTTTAAGTACTATTGAGTAAACTAATGGGTCTGAAATCAAAAGGATCTAAATTGCCGTCTTTTTTAGGTTGAAGAACCACATTAGAATAGCTGATCTATTCAAAGTTAAGAGACCGACCTTCCAGATATTTGAACAATCTTAAGATATTGACTTTGATCCAGTTCCAGTATTTCTTAAAAAAGAAATTAGGAAAGCCATCCAGGTCTGGGGACTTCTCATTAAGCATTTCATTCAAAGCATCCCAAATTTTCTCCTCAGAGAAGTTTCCATCATGACTGGTCAAATTTAAAGCACTGGAATGAAGAAGTCTCTAATTAACATCTACTCTCGAACCACCATAGGACCCAAAAATCTTCCCATAGTAGTCAATAAACACCTTATTCAACTCATCCCGATTACTCACTTCATCACCATTCTGCTCAATACTACAAATCATGTTGTACCTCCTCCTTCCATTTTCTACTCTACGAAAATAACCAGTGTTTTTATCATATTTCTTAACCCATCGCTTTATAGATTTCTGCTTCCAATAAATTTCCTCTTGATCAATCAATTTCAGAAGTTGTCTCTCCTTGTCTTTTAACAAACATCCTTCCGCAATGGTTAAAGAACGTTGCTCAACAAGAATGTTTAAATTCAAAATCTCATCTTCCAACAACTCCTTCCTCCTTTTAAGATAGCCAAAGACCTCTCTATTCCATCTCTTCAAAAAACATCTCAACAACTTCAACTTTCTACTCAAAGAACCTACAGCATTTTAAAGATTCGAAAATTCAGACCACTTAGATTTAACCACCTCGCCAAAATCTTCTTCAAGACAACACATCTTCTGAAATCTATAAATAGATTTCCAGGGCACACCATCATGAGAATTAAAGATAATGGGATAATGATCAGAAATGACAGAAGCATAACCCCATTGAGAAGACGGTGGATGATTATCTTCAAAACCTGGGTTGATAAAAAATCGATCCAACTTGGTTAAGTCAGATTTTCTCTACCACTGCTCCATGTGTATTTCCTATTGATGAGAAGGAGATCAATCAAATTGTAAAAATCTCCACCAATCAATCAAGGACCCAGCAACAAACTCTCAAATAACATGCATTCCCTCCATAAAACCTTTCTCTCATCTCTTGTAAGAGGTCATTCAAAGTGTATTCATATTTGCAAATAAGCCATATTTGTTTATTATGATTCCCCAGTTTATAATATTTATGCAAATATATGTTACAATTCATTTTTCTATCATAACATATACCATACCCATTTTACAAACTTAATCAAGTTTGCCTATTATCAGTCCCACATTCCATTTTTATTAAAGTTTACATCCCATGTCAAATTAGCCCCAAATTATCCATTCATGTTTTCATTATCCATTTTAATCAGATTTCCCAAACGTGCATAAATAAAAGGATAATAATCAGTCGCATAAAATTAGGCACATAATCATGCCTAAATCAGTCGTATACAACGCGCAAAAATAAAGGATTATAATCAATCGTAGGCAAATATAAATCTATGGCTAAATTAGTTGTATACATATGCCTTTTAGACATATTTGGACATAGCCAAAATAAATTGTAAAAATCAGATGAAGAAGAGGGAAAAGAAGACTAAGAATATTAGTAATTTGAATATTAATTAAATAAAAACTACAAGAAAAGACAGAAAAATCACAGAAATTACTTAAAGAAAGAAATTATAGAAAAATCGAAACAAACTTGAAACTATAAATAAACTATAAGTAAACGAACTATAAGAAAAACAACAACTACTATTATTCCTATTTACCAAACTAAATCAAAAATCTGAATAATCATGAAACTCACCAGAAAAGCTTCCCCGTGATCCCAACAGAACCCACCTCCAAAAGATAATAAAATAGAAAACTATTTTTATTTTAAAATATCAATGCTCTAAATTTTAATTTTAGATTGGCCCTGTCTCCCAAAAAGGAGACTAGCCTAGGCGAGGAAGAGATGTGTTGTAAAGAAATGAAGAGGGGTCAGATGTTTATTTATAACTGGAGTAAAAAAAAACCTCTGACACCCACATCCCTTAATGTCACTCATATGAGAATGCATTAAATTTTGTGAAGCGAAATAGGTATAAAGTATCAACATTAAAGACTAAAATTAACAAGATATAATATAAAATACATTTGAAACTTTTAAAACACTTATTATTATTGAATCAGTCACAATCTTACAATTTGAAATACCATAAGCTTAAAGCATCTGTTTCGTGGAAAGTAAGACATTATAGTACAAATACAAAACCATAAAAATCATATCCCTCATGAGTCATAACAATAGTCATAGAACAAGTATCAAAGCAATATATGGAATAAGAAATGGTCCAGGTCCAAGTTAAATCAAACGGTCACGTTCACTGCTGTGATCCACCACCCTGAGAACTTAAAGGGAAAGGAAGAGAGAGAAAAAAATCAAACTAGGTCAGATAATAAGTCTGGCGAGTTCCAGTGATTTTTAGCATAAGCATAAGATAAAGAGGTATTCAAACAGATGAATAGTATTAGACACGAAAATACAGTAAACAAGATAACATGGAAATAAGATAAGGTAAGCTTTTAATTCATATCCCATAATTTCTGCACCAACTGTCATAAGTAAAGATTAGGTTTAACTAATTTCTACCCAGTGAACGACTTCTTAAATAGGATGTGAATAATCTGTGCTGGCTATGGCATTCGGGGTTATCAATCCTGAAACCATCAGCTAAGAAAGGCACAACCTTAATCATGGGCATTACAGCGTCTTATCTTCCAGTTTCGAACACATGCACACTCATGACTCCACCGGAACACACCCGTATCCACCTTCCATTTGGACCACTTACTATTCATTTTAGCATGCACGCATTAGCCTCTACCTAGTGCGAGTCCTCATGATAACCAAGGAGTACTGACTGATATGGGTCCCATACAAAATGCATATGACTCAAGCCACCCGAGGCCTTGTCCCCAAGTTAACTAGGATTTCTACGAGCCCCTTATATCTCAAAGGAATGGACCCCCTCCCCGCTTATTAATCATACCGATGTAACTTAACATGATTTAAGTATATTAATAAGCCCAGTAAAATAACCAGTTACCCCCAGATTGTAACTAACAAAAGTAATCTACAACCCCTTTTTGTCTCGCTTACTAATCATACATGTTTAACTTAGCATGATTTAAGTTCATTAATAAGCCCAGTGACATAACCTGTTACCCTTGGATTGTAATTAACGAAAGTAATATACAACCCCTTTTTATCCCACTTATTAATCCTACAGGTTTAAATTAACAAAATTTAAGTTCATTAATAAGCTCAGTGACATAACATGTTATTTATCGTCCAATTACAAGTTATAATTACATATTTTATTTAATGTATAATTAGATATATCCTACCCAGATCCACATGTTTTCCGATGACATGTCTACTTAATATATAAATAAGTACCACTATTCCGATTCACATGTTTGCATATTATTACTTTATATTTTACCCCAATTTACAGCCTAGATTCACAAATTCCAATATACCCAATTCCTCTTTTTAACATTATTACATATTATTCCAATTTTATGCAACTCAAACAGTAAATGCCTTGGATCTCGTTGGCCTAAGCTCAGCGCAAAACAAAGGAAAAAGGAGAAATAGATCTATGCTCAGTAAAGAACAAAATGAATAAATAAGCATAATAAGATTGTAAATAAAACAATGACAGAAAGAAGATAAAGAAAAAAATGTATATATAAACATATTAACTGAAAAAGGAACATGTAACCGACTGTAATTAAAATGAAAAAGAACAAGTAAAAGATGTACTTATAAACACTATAACTTTTAGATCCAATATAATTTACTATCAAAAATCCCTTTTTATTTAGATTGCTAATTTAAAAATAACATAGAACTCACAAAGATTTGTTATAGATCTAGAAAAGGCTTTGAAAAATAAGTAGAAGCAGAATATTCTTTCAGATCTATATTTTGACAGCACCCAAACCTTTCCCTAAATTTTATTTCCAGAACATTATAGAGTGGAGGAAGAAGATGAAGAAATATTTGTGCAGAAAAATATTAAGGGTTTCTAGTCTATTTAGGTGTGATAGGATAGTCTAGGACATAGGATATTAGGGTTCCAATCCAAATCGTTAAAAACACATCAGCATGAGGCATCAAAAGAATTATCTTGAAGCATGCTATTTTGGCCAGGCACAGTTTGTGCCTAGGCTCAAAGTGTGTCAGCACACCTCCTATGTGGGTCGATACATGTGTCGACCCAGGGGTCGACCCATATAGGGCCTGGGTCTCCCAATGACCGTTTCACCATTCTGAATTAATTATTTAATATAATACAAACTTCGATTAACCATATCTTGTTCATACTTAATCCGATTTACACAAACCAAAAGTCGATCTGAATCAAAATTTCGTAACGAACGCAACGGTGAAATCTATTTTATCCAATTCTAAATATTATATCGATTAATATTCGTTTTATTAGTCTTCTTCATATAATTATTGTTTATTAAAATTTGAGGAGTTACAAGACCCTCATCCGTTAGATTAAGGTTTTAAATTTGAATCGACCATATCCTTGGATCAATTCGTAATTACTGCGTCATCCAATTAGAATTAGTTATATCATCTAGAAAAAGTCGGATAAAATTTAGTTTGTCCATTTTATTTCGTGCCTGGCAAGTATACGTGTCAGGCTCGGATGGGTCGACCCCACATCCCATGGATCGACACACGGCTCGACCCACCTAAAACCTAGGTTGACCATGGGTCGACCTAATAGTTTTCTAGGTCGGCCCTTGCAATTTTTTTTCTTTTATTCTATTTTTATTTGAATTTCAAACTTCGAATTGTCATAACTCATCCATTTTAAATTTTTTACGCAAACTGTATATGTATCTAAACCATAAAATCGTAATAAAACCAATGGCTCAACCCCCAATGCAAAATTCCCATAATGTTACAATTTTTTATTTAGTTTATTAATTTGTTAGTTAACCATTGTATATAAAAATTTGGGTTGTTACACTATCTCTTTGTGTACCCTCACATAAACACTAGATAAGAAGTGGACTACCTTACTCATTTGAGATCATCTAATACCTTATAATCATTAGAGAAAGGTGAGACTATAGATCTCTTGATACATAATAAGGGTGGGCCCTGTGACTTCAGCCCAAACCCAAGGGATGAACCCTTAAGAGCGAACCTAGTCCAACCACTTAATACCTTCATAAAGTTGATCAACCACTTAATACCTTCTCGAGACCAGCTTATCACACGCTAAATAGCCTATAGTACTAGACATCTCACATTAACCTAACTTCTTGTATCCGCTGGTTTTTCCAAGTTGTCCATGTGGAATTCTACTACAAGTAGGGGTTAACCTTATATTCACATGTCAATTGATATTTCTAAAGGCCATTAACATGTTTATAACACAAAAATTTCCTAATGGGGGTATTTAATACTAATTTTTTAATTTCTACACATTAAAGAAACATGGACTAGCCTATTTAATAAATATAAATTTATGAAGGCATAACCAGTGCGGCACGTAAAGGAAATCGCATTAAGCGATGAAATATCAATCAATTTTCCTAGCAAAAGGTATACAATTCATAATTTCCAAATTTACAATATGGCACATATGTTTTTGTTTCAAGATTGAAGCATTAATAAGGAAACAAACATAAAACTACAAAAGTTAAGTTTGTAATCCTAGGCTTTTAATATTACATCAGTAAACAATATTGTATTTGCATTCTTTCTAGTGCTATTGTACTTCCACATTGTGTGATTTGTGCACAAAAGCAATAGTTTTGGTCACACATGTTTTATTATGCCTAAATCCACCATTAGATATAAAAATAGAGATTTAAAAACACATAGTTCACAGTACCAAATCCATACTTGTATGTCAAATTATAATTTACAACGAAAAGGGAAGAAAAGTAAAAGTGATTAAATAAGAATTTACATACGCACTAGAAACAAGAAATCTTTTTTTCTTTACATCAGTAATCAAAAACCCAAACAAATAACTAGATTAACAATTCCGTAATATCAGATATTTGTGGAATTTTATTATGTTTTATTTTTGTGAAATCCCAAATTTCTGTAGGCATAATCAAACCAGATTCATACTAACAATTATGGAAATTTGGTAAACTTAAAGAATTTCACAGATAGAGGAAGAAAATTGTGAATAAATCTAAATTTAGATTGTAGTCTCGCATAAACGTTCTCTAATTTTTTTCATATAAAATTATGTATGTATAAGAACCAATATAGAATCTTATACACATATAAAATCTAGATCCAATAATTCTAAATAGAAATAGATTAGAATAGTGAGAGAAGAAGAAACACCTTGGCCCAGACTGGATCTAAAATAAAGATGGAGAAGAGAAAGAATGCATGTAGAGAACTAGAGAAAATATGGGATTTAGATACGGTCTTAAGGCTTTATTTATAGGCACTATGATATGGGTGAACCGTCAGATATAAATCATTAAATCTGGACCGTTTAAGTCACCTAAAAATTATAAAACTTGAACCTAAACCTAATCGCTACCCATATCTCTTGGCGTGAGCTTGGATACTCTCCATACGGGGACGGTCAACCGGCTAATCAACTCTCATAAGGGGAGTAATGAATATATTTTATGCGCACTTTATTTTTAAAATTAACTAGCAATTAATATCATTGATTTGTTTCCATTTCTTTTAAATGTTGTCCCATATTATATATACACAACTTTAAATTTGAATACGAGATAATTTTTTATGCCAAATTTATTTATTTTATTTCACGTTTATACATTTAATTTCAATTTCAAATATGCATATATATATATATTATTTTATTATTCAAAGTTATTATATGTGTATCTTTCATATACAAACTCCGTTTTCGATAAACTAAATATGAAAATGGGCTAGAATCTCACTATGAATACAATGGTATTATTTTTGTGGCCTAATTACCAAATACTACTATTCATATTTTCATCTTTTTATTATTTTATTAATCAATCTTAATTTAAATTCCTATGTATAATTAGGTTTTATTTTATAGGGTGTCAAATATTTACATTTTTTTGATTTTTTTTTAAGGGACAGTGCAAAAACACAAGTATTATGCTGCTATAGTTTTAGGGACCCACTTTACATTGAAAGATATATAAGGATCTGCCTTATATCATCTTTAATTTTAGGGACTCTCCTCTAATTTCCACTTAAATAATTATACAAAATATTTGTGTTGAAGGGGGGCTTGTTAATGGTGATAGGTGGTGATACGCCTGATTTCGTTTATGCGTGAGTTTCCCCCTTCCACAAACTTTCATCTGTTTTCTATCTGAATTATATTTGATTTCTATCAGATTTCCATCCGATTTTCCTCTGAGATTACTTTCAACCAAATTTATCTTTTCGTTGAGAATCCAAATTTTCAGTTGTTTCCTCAAGTAAACCCTAGATTGCAGATCTACTCTTATCTGTTCCGGATCTTGTATTTTCCGCCTCAGATCTATTATCCACAACATAAATGCTTCCTAATTGCAAACTGCAAAGACCTGTTATATGCCTTCAGATCCATTTGCCGATTTGCTTCCTAATCTCTTTGAATTAGTTTAGTTTGAGTATGGATTATCAAGTCATTGTTAGCTTGGGATTCGGCATGGCCGGCGCAACTGAACTAGCTTCAGTTCCAAGTTATCCAACCAATTTTCCATTTCTTGGAGCTAGATTGAGTTCAGTTTGGTTTGGGTAAGTTGAATATGGTTTTGGTTTTGGGTTTATGGATTAAGGGATATTTTGTTTTTCAGTTAGATCTTATCAAGCAGATTTTATTTACACATACGGATTATTTATGATGCTCGTTTTTAGTCGTGTTGAGGGGTTTCAAGCAGTTTATCATGTTCATCCAGACACCTATATGCATTTTACAGCTTTTATATGTTATTAATATGATGGCACTTCGATTCTCTGAGTTAATATTGCCGATTTTGGGTACTAAGATTGATTCACATCCTTGCTGATAGTGAATCATAAACCAGATTTAGTGCTTGAAGTTGAGTATCTTTTGGATCTTGGTGCCAATTTACACCTGGTTTTAAGGGCTGGTTTGTTGTTAATGAATGTTTCTGTCTTTGGTGATCATTGTTTGGATTTGCTTTTTCATGAAGTCTGATGTTGATCAGTGGGTTTTTCCAAGTTTATTAGCTCTTTCACCAATCTGTTTTACCGATAAGGTGAATGGTATTGGATCCATATTTGAGGCAGATATAAATGGTTTCAGTGGAGTTGATTATTCTATGTAATGATACTGGGAATTGCTTGGTTTTCTGCTTTGAGTTTTTGAAGGGGAACATGTAGCTGGGTATGGTATTGCATGATGGTTTCGCAACAGAGATGTAGAAGTTTTCTTGTACATGTAGGTTTTTGGAATTGATTGGCCAAAATCTAAATCTATTGGATATGGTGGATCTTCTACATCTGTGAATTTAATAAGTTCTGATTCCATTTAATTAATAGTAAGCTCATTCCTATGGGTTTGATATTATGAGTTTGAACGGGAAAATGGTTTTCTGGATGATCATGCATGAGTGGTTGAGAATCCGGGCTTAATGTGTGCTGCAGTCTGCTTGGGAATGTGTTTTGATATTGAAGCAAGTTGGTCACTTATGTTTTCTGCTGGTGAATATAAGAGACAAGCTGATGAGGTTTCTTTGAGGATACAAATCTAATTTGGCATTCTAGAGCATATCTTTGTAGAATGTTTGTGGAGTATGATACGTGCAGTTTATGCACATGGGGTTCGAGCTATTGGCTCGTGTGTGATGCAGGGAGTTGCACACAAAAGCGGGATTAAGGTCTCATCATGGACCAATTCTATGTTAGTTAGCTTTAAATTTGATTGTATTTCTGTTCTTCTTTATGTTTTCTGTTTTAGTTGTAACGGTTAGTATGCTAACCTGACTTTTGTACTGCTTTTTAGTTGAAAATAAAGTGAACCAATTTTCAAAAAAAAAAAAAAAAAAATGTCGAGCATAAGCTAAGCTAAGGTGATGGTAGGTTATGTGAGTCTAAGGCATGCACGTAATAGTTGTTTGTGAGGGATCTTGCATGAATCATCCCATAATGAATTTGGAACTACTGTGGGACAACATATTTATGTTTTAATCCTAAGGTCTGTAAATTCAAAATTAGTTAGTCCAATATGAAAGGAAATTCCTAAAATGTCTATAAATGTTTGTGCTATTAGACTAAAAAACAATTATTGTCTCAAGAAATACTAGCTTCATTATGAAGCAATTTCTTTGAGAAATTATTCATAATAAATAGAACTAAATATGATTCGAATATAAAATTAGTTACTTGAGATGAATTGAAATTAACTACCCAAACAAAAACACCGCTTTAGAATGTCTAATAAGTATTCTTGCATATTGAAGAGAAACTGTGAATTTCTCATCAGTGATAAAAATATAAACCTTAGTTGTTTAATTGAACAATAATAGTGTGGACTCTATAATACTATTATGAAATAGAAGACAGAACTAAATGGATATATTTGGGATAAATCGTCTTATCTTTGTTATCCACATTAGGGTCAAAATATACACATATTAGCTAAACTATATAATCAAAACAAACTGGGCCGAATAATAGATTTAGCCAACTTATATACAAACAAAACTAAAATAGAAAAACATAGAAAAAGAAAATACTCCTTGGTATCGATATCAGATTCCTTGGTACCGGTACTAGTTTCCTTAGTATCAGTTTCATTGCTATTTTGGTACCGACTTCACCTTTATACTCTCCTGTTTCGGTATTAGTCAAACACTTCCCATTATTCATCTATATATACACCATACAAACTATATATCTTCTCGAAAACACTCACCCTCAATTTGATGCATAGACATCGATCATGCCTAACTTGCTACACAAATGTTCAACTCGAGTTCCATTTAGAGCCTTCGTGAATATATCTGCGAGTTGATCTTCAGTTTTCACATGTCTAGCAACTACCAATCCTTACTGCAACTTTTCTTTGATAAAATGGCAATCGGTTCCAATGTGCTTAGTTCTCTCATGAAACAATGGATTCAATGCAATATGCAATGCAGCTTGATTATCACAATACAAACTTGTTGGCTTTGTAACTCCCAATCCAATTTCATCCATGAGATGATCTATCCACATAATTTTGCATATTTCTTTGGCTATAGATCTATGTTTAGATCCAGCACTTGATTTATAAACTACACCCTTTTCTTACTTTTCTAGGGAATATGATTTCCTCCTAAGAACATACAATACCCAGCAGTTGATCTTCTATCAACTTTACATATTTCCCAATCAGTATCACAATAGCACTTGACTTGTGCATGTCCATTTTTCTTGTATACCAGTCCTTTCCTAACTGCTCCTTTAAGTAACTCAAGATATGTCTTAACACAATCTAATGATGCATAGTTGGAGCTGACATAAATTGACTTATTATACTAACAGAGAAAGCAATATTTGGTCATGTGACTGTTAGGTAATTCAAATTTCCCTACCAACCTTCTATACCTACCTGGATCCTTAAATAATTCACCATCTTTATCAATGCAACTATTTGGTGGAATAGGTAACGGACTAGGTTTAATTCATAAATTTCCAGTTTCTTCTAAAAGATCAAGGACATATTTCCTTTATGACATAAATATACTTTCATTATTTCTAGTGAAATCAACCCCTAAAAGATATTTTAAATCACCCAGATTCTTCGTATGAAACTGAATATATATAAAAGTCTTGAGAGAAGAAATGCCCAACTTATCATGACCACTAATTACTATATCAACAACATAGACAACAAGGAAAACAATACCTTTTTAGTTTTTCTGCAAAATATAGAATGATCACTCTTACTTTTCACCATGCCAAATCCTTCCATAGCTTGAATGAACCTTCCAAAGAAAGCTCTAGGGCTTTGTTTCAATCCATACAATGACTTCTTAAATCGACAAACTAAAACACACTTCCCTTATGCCACAAACACTGGTGGGTGGATCATGTATACCTCCTCTTCTAAATCACCATGAAGGAATGAATTCTTTATGTTAAGCTGATGTAGTTTCTAGCTATGGGTTGTTGCCAGTGATATGAACAATCAAATAGAAGTCAACTTAGCCATTGTAGAGAATGTCTCCGAGTAATCTGCTTCATATACTTGTGCATAACGTTTTGTAACCAACCTAGCTTTGAGTCTAGTAATTGAACCATCTGAATTTGCTTTTATAGTAAAAACCCAGTTACATCCAATAAGACTTTTGTTTTTAGGTAATTGAACTAAGCCCCAAGTCTTGTTACATTCAACAACATCTAATTCTTCAATCATAGTAGCGTGCCAACTAGGATCAACTAATGCCTCCTCAACAGTTTTAGGTAGTGTTATAGACTCAAGTGAAGTGACGAGAGAACGAGTGGATGGTGACACATATTTATATGATACAAATGAGGGGATAGGATAGGTACACTTATGTTTCCATTTTTGCAAAGCTATGGGAAGATCTATTTTTGGATTGAATGTGGAAACAGATTCATGTAAAGAGATTTTTTTTTGGAATAGAAGATGATGAGATGATTTCAGTTGGAACAATCAAGTTATCCCTTCTTGTAGAGGTTCAGATACCTCATACAACAAAAAGTCATCACTCTCCCCCTGAGTTTGATAACCTGAGCTCGGTAACGAAAATGGTTGAAAAAATTGTGTATCATCAGCGAATGTGACATCAATGGATACAAGGTATATTCAAAGGAGGACAAAACATCTATACCCTTTTTGTGACCAAGAATAACCCATTAATACACATTAGTATATTTTGGATCAAGCTTTGACACTTGTGGTCTCACGTCTAGAACAAAATATATGCACCCAAATATTATTTGTTTAACCGGATATAATGCTTTATTTGGAAAGAGTATTGAAAAAGGAATGTCAACCTCAAGAACTGTTTAAGGCATATGGTTAATAAGAAAGCATGCTGTAGAAACAACATCGGCCAGAAGCATTTGGGTACATTCATATGGAACAACAGAGCACGTTTTGTTTCAAGAAAATGTCTATTCTTCCTTTTAGCCACCCTCATTTTGAGGTGTCGTATTAACGCAAGAAGCCTCATGAAGTATTCTGTTCTGATTTATATAAATTTGAAACAGATTTGAAGTGTATTCTTTTGCATTATCATTTCTTAAGATTCGAATTGAGGTACTGAATTGATTTTTAATTTTAGCATCAAAAGAGAAAAATACAGAATACAACTCATAATGATTGTTCATGAGAAATAAGCAAGTTACTCAAAAAAAATCATCTACAAATATATCAAAATATTTAAATCCTGGTTTAAAAATTACAGTTGTAGGTCCCTAAATATCAGTGTGTACAAGTTCAAATGGACAACTAGCTTTTTTATTCATTATAAGATTCAAACTTACATGATGATGTTTAGCATATTGATATGATTCACAATTCAATAACTGTTTAGCATATTGACAATGTGTCTTTAAGGTTTGAGAAATACTTGAACAAACAAATGATTGTTGATTTATGGAAGGAGTATCAAGTACAAACATTACCTTTGACTCACGCCCTTTACCAAAAAATTATATGTTAGGAGATCCTATAAATATACAGTTAGATGAAAAGAATGAGATAAAATGTAACGATTCAGATTTTGCCCGGACCTAATCGATTGCAAAATAGATTAAGACCGTTCGAAAAACACGAATACACTAACTTTGGGCATATAACACATCAGAACAAATAACATAAGACTTTTATTACATCATAATAATGTAACATCAGAGTACAGAATATACCAAAGTACATCGAATAAAATACAGCGGAAGATAAATTACAATAATTTCATACAGTGCAGCGGAAATGAATAAACTAGCACAGTGGAAGACTATCAATGCTCTGGACACAGCTTTAAGCTTCGATTCAGAATCCCACCCAATATATCTGCAAAATAAGCTACTCGACTGCCCGTGTGGAAAATATCGGCACCCGAGTTTGCAAGTGAAACAAACTACAGGTCAGTCATGGGATTGGTATGAGAAATCTTTCCTACTTATTTAATAATAAGGCTAATCACATGACTACGCCGCTAACGCAGAACGGGTTTACTCAATTGGATTGCCAATGCATGGAATAACGTAAATCGTTAAACAGCGCAATGCTTTTTAAAAAAATGAAACCGTTGTAAGACTTAAGTCCCATCACACAATGCAACGTAAACCGAAGGATAGAGTTTTACCTTATAATGGTAAAAAATGCTTGATATGATAAAACAGATTTGATATTATTATTAGTGTATATATGTTTCAAAAACATTTCAATAATAATGTATCAATCATAGACGGCATAGCTACCATATACTTTGTCTCCATACTAGTTCTACAATCAAAACAGCATGGTGTCGTATTGGAAGTTGGATGTCCATCATGAGTCAAGGCTAGGAATGATCTCCTTACCGATTCGAGACACTCTAGCAATGTCTCAGGATCCCCCGCAGTGAACCCTTGGATAATGCAGGGCCAGTTCACAAATACTTTAGTGGATTGGCAATTCCTGAACACACTCTTCCCAGTCCTATTGAACCTATAAAATGGTCACAATCGACCAATAAATCCGAGGCGCCTCATTCCATCAACCACATAAGTAGAATGTCAGGGCTTGCAAAACCCTGATACCACTTCTACCTAGAAAGAAACGTGTGCACTCACTGTGTTCCCTTGTCCCATTTCTGACTCTTACTGGGGTGTGAGGCTCGAGAGGTAACTCTATACACAAAGCTATGCCGCAATAGGCTATGCTTTGATCATCAACCACAAGGCTCTGCTTTTCAACAAAAGCCTTGATCAATTGTATCTTGGCATGTCACATTGACAATTCACGCCATGCGATCGGTAACTACCAATATATAACCTCTGAGCTCGTGCGTCTCAAAGAAGGGTGCTAAGCAAGAGGATGAATTCTCCGCCACCACCGATATATATTAAATAGAAATCGATTTAATTTACGTGGAATGAAATCCAATGTCAGACACACATCCATTTACAAGTACATTCTGGGTCTGAACGAAACCGGGGAAACCTTATTCCTCGTCCCTTATGTCCAATACGGAAAAGAGATTCTTGCATATCCGGACGATCAACAAGTACGTCCGGACAACTATCACTTTAACCCTTTCGTAGGAGCGACCCAGTTCAGGGCATCAGTAGTCGCCCATTCGATGTGAAGATCTCCGGTCTTCAATCACCGTCTTCAATGTCTTTGACTTTTAATCGTCGTAGTAATTATTCAGAATGGGTTAAACCCGGTCTTTCCGAATAACTCGCGTATTTTGTAATCAAAAATCAAGTGCTATAAATACACATCATACACATCATTCCAATTCAGAATATTCTTTTAATAAAATATTCATATTAAAAGAGAAAGATTCCCATCAATTTCATTAGAGATAAATCCTTTTAAATTTATTTTTAATCTTCCTTTTAAAGATTCAATAAAACTCCAATTTGATTTTAATATCAAAAATCATTACTTTATGATTATGCAATTTTAAGAAATTAATCTTATTTTTAACAGGGTTAAAGAACTAATGTCATTTAAAAACACTGATCACGATAAACCCAAAATCATCTTCCATTAAATACGTAATTTTCACAGAAATCAAATCGAATAATATAAATGGAATAACGATAAAGCCTTTTAAATTCCATATATAGAAACAAACTTCTTTTACAAAAGCCTATCTCGATTATTATCAAATCGAATTTCCACTCAATTCCAATTTAATATATTAAATTGGAGAAAATTTGACTTTGGAAAATTTCCTTTTAAATCTAAATAAAAAGATTTATAAATTCTAAATCATATTTTTACTGTTAATTGGGCTGAAGAACAAATGTCATTTAAAACACGGTTCATAATAAGCCCAATTCACATATCATTTTATTCCAATTACTAAATATAATTGGAAACTCTAATATTCTTAGTTCAAAAATTTATTCTTTAATACGGGGTTTAAGAACAGTGTTATTTAAGACACCATCCACGGCAACCCAAAATCTAATTCTTTTATTTAATTCAATTAAATATTAATTAATTAGAAGACTTCATTAAATCTTAATTTAAAAGATTTATTCTAGTTAATAACTAGTTCATATTGATAAAAAATACATTTTTATCTTTTGTCCATCCAAACACGGACATAGAAATCATCATTTTATTCTTCGTTGAATAATATTTTAAAATATTTGTTATCTAAAAATATTTTTTATATAAAAAGATTCTTTATGTAAAAAATATTCTTTATATTACCATGTTCTTTATTTTAAAATATTCTTTATTTAAAAGATATTCTGAATCGGAATGAGACTCAATCAGTTACCATATAATTTCGGTTATATTGATTTCATACATCGCATGAACACGACAACAATGATAAATAATCATTAAACAACCAATTCACATACAGAGTGGAATTTATAACTGTGTGAGCATTATAATGAATAAATAACGTTCATCGCAGCCTGTCAATCCATCGATTGACATACAACTAAATATTAGGACTAGTGTATGTCAAATATCATCCAATACCGGTGCGGGGTTTTCAGACAACAATAGTTCATATAAATAAATAATTGGTTAATGAATTTAACCAATTTTAATTCCGCTAACGTGTTGATGATAACGAACAAGACATGTTATAATATTCTTAATGCCAAATAAAAATGTATTTTACTCGCATAATTCCCCTATATGTTTCTAATGTCTAATAAAATGTAATTTATTTATATGACATTATTGCTGATGACAAACGAAAAGATAATTTTAATTTTCCTTTATTTGTATGTATAGTTTCAAATCATAGCATATGAAATGCCTCTATATTCTGTACACAAGTTCTAATGTAAAATTTGACAATACAAATGTCACCTGGATTTGCGTACGAATTCTATTGTATAATTTAACAATAAAATGTCACTTTAATTTACATACAATTCTAATGTATGTTTGGACCAATAATATGATTATTATATTTTCATATAATTCTAATGTATGTTATGCAGATAAAAATTATTCTTATATATGCGTATAAATTATATTTCAACAAAATGTATAAAAAGTGATACATCCATTTTGCTGACAATTCTATTTTATCAAAATGAATATTTTTGTTGTAACACAAACCTATTTAACAAAAATGCTATTTGTGTTTAACTCTTTTATTTAACCAAAAATATAATTTTTGTTTTTAACCATGTTATTTTGACAAAATGTACATTTTTGTTTCAACTAATATATTTTGTCAAAAGTGTTCTTTTCATTTCAGCTATTGGTTTCAAAAATTTGATGTATTTGTTTTCAACCAATCTTTCTGACAAAAATGTATATTTCTAGTAAAACTATTCTAATTTTTCAAAAATGTTCATTTTGTTTCAACAATTATATTTTGACAAAAAGGAAAATTTTGCTTCGACTATTACATTTTGCAAAAGTGACAATTTGGTTTCAACTATTATAATTTGATAAAACTGACAAATTTGGTTTCAACTTTTATAACTTGATGAAGTGACAATTTTAGTTTCAACTTTTATAATTTGATAAAAGTGACAATTTTAGTTTCAACTTTTCTTTTTGAAACAAATGATAATTTTGTTTCAATTAACATGTTTTGGCAAAAATGTTATTCTTATTTTAATTGACATTTTTCAACTTTTATAACTTAATGAAGTGACAATTTTAGTTTCAACTTTTATAATTTGATAAAAGTGACAATTTTAGTTTCAACTTTTCTTTTTGAAACAAATGATAATTTTGTTTCAATTAACATGTTTTGGCAAAATGTTATTCTTATTTTAATTGACATGTTTTGACAAAAATGTTATTTTTATTTTAATTGACATATTTTGACAAAAGTGCTATTTTTTTTTCAATTGACATGTTTCGACAAAAATGTAATTTTTATTTCAATTGATATGTTTTAACAAAAATATTATTTTTATTTCAATTGACATATTTTGACAAAAATGTTATTTTTATTTCAATTGACACGTTTGACAAAAATGATTATTTTTATTTCAATTGACATGTTTTGACAAAAATGTTATTTTTTTTTTCAATTGACATGTTTTGACAAAAATGTTATTTTTATCTAGCATGACAATATATAACAAAAATGTTAATTTTGTCTAACACGACAATATATAAAGAAAATGTTAATTTCATCTATCATGACAGTTCTAAATAAATGATAATCTCAATATAATGACATTCTTAATATAATGACATTTTTTTATTTCTAACATTACATGATTCTAAAAATGACATTTTTAATTCTAAACATTACATGATTCTTAAAATGACATTTTTAATTCTAACAATACATGATTAAACAAAGTGACATTTTGTTTCAATATAATATTTTCTAACTAAGTGACATTTTATGTTAATACAGCATGATCTACCAAAAATGATACTTTAAATGTTAATGTAACATGATCTAACAGAAATGGTATTTTAATGTTAACACGTCAAAGATTATATTTCTATCATACAACAATATAATTCAGCAAATTATCACAAACAAAATCAATATAAATGTAAATATATATTTCTATATAATTTTAATTTTTAAATCGAGAAATCTCACATTGCTTTTTGTCTGAATTTTCAAAATGCTCCATTTCAGCTCTAGTCAGTTCCAGGTTGTAGTCTCGTTTCTGCGATTCCAATGCTTCTGAAATCGTCTGATTTCATCGCTGTTTGAATGAGTTACAGATTTTTAAAGATTTGATTACATAATTAAATAATTAAATAAAAATTAAAACCTTAATTACTTTTTTTTTCCTTAATCCTTCTTCCCCTCCGTCACTCTTCTTTCTGGAGAAGAACCCAACACCGCACTTGCAACCTTCACGTCGCACCCTCCTTTGAGCCATCAAACTAAGATCCGCGACCACCACTCCGAAGCTCCACGTTATAGCCGCTCCGCCCAACACTAGTCGCCATTCGGTGGTTCCCATCTCCACGAAAGTCGATGCGAATGATGCCACTTTGAAGCTCGATTTCCCATGAATTAGCGCACAAGAATTGATCTCAACCATTGGTTGTGACGAGCTCCCCTAGCTCTACACTTTTTCCTTTAGAAATTTTGGAAACCATCGACTAGATTAAAAAAATAAGGAAGAACGAGAGAGCATTTTAGCCATTGAAAAGAGAAGGGGCGGCGACTACGTTTGGTTTCTGACATTAGGGTTTGTGCATTGTTAGATATTTATAATATTTTATTATTTAATGTTCTATTTTACAAATAAACCCGTTAATTCTTTTCAGATCCAATTTCAGCCCAACGAAAGTTGTCCCTAGGCAAATACCCCCGTTTTGGACCCAGTAGGCTAGGCCCTATCACCCGTTTGATCGTCTCAGTCCTCTTTTCTTTAATTTAAAATATAATTCATTTATTTATTTAATTTAATCGTACATTTAAATTTACCGGGGCTACATACAGACTCTAAAAATTACGGAAAAATTATATCTAGTTATGTTTTGATGATACGGTTCTAAAAAATTAATTTCGTCGAATTTGGAGACCATTTGAAAAATGGCCTTTTTCAAATCGATTAAATTTGATTGAAATTGACAAAACACAATTTCTTTTGCCACGCTCGCATATTAATTCCGTAAATTATGGAAAATTCAAATTAGCAATATTCTGGATCCAACGAAAGCGGTTTCATAAAAAATGAAGGTCGTTTGCAAAATGACTATTTTTAATATTAAAAAAAATTCTATAGCGACTATTCTGAATATTAAACTGGGCATAACTTTTGATTCCCGCTATGAAATTTTGATTTCTCTGATTTGTTGGAAAGATATTTTTAAATAGATTTAAATATTTTTGGTTTCACTAAAATCCGATTTATTTTGCATCCTGTACATTCATTTTAAATTTGAAATCGAATTTTCAAACTACTGCGCCATTTCTAGCTCCTTTTAAAATTAAAATAAATATATTCATTCTAACTTTGATTTAAATAAATTTTTAGTCGTTATTATTTAAAGTAAATTATTTTAAATATTTAAAATCTATTAAAATTTCTAAAATACAAAATTTTAAATTGGTTCCAACATTCCGGGTTGTTACAATCTCCCCCACTTAAAATCTTTTCGTCCTCGAAAAGGAACGGAGCTGAAAATTGTTTAGTTAACCAATTCAATTTTAATTTTTATTGGTTTCAATAATTTTATTAGTTGAACTAATAATCACACAACACAATCATCAATCAATTAGTTGATTAGCTTTTAAAAATGTATAACTTTTTTATATATAAAAATCATATTTCCTAAGATCGGATTATATATATAATCACAAATACGTTAATTATAAACTTGGCACTCTCAACTCATTCTAGGGCATTTCTCACCCCATCTCTAATGAGTTTTCTCATTCTAGGATACTACTGATCCTATCTCTAATGAATATTCATTTATAGGATATTACTAATCCTACCTCTGATGAGTCTTTGTTCAGTACTAACGAGTTGTACCCCAAGGATTTGAGCTAACCAGAGCTTGATACCAACTATAATGATTTGGATTTTGCCCGGACCTAATCGATTGCAAAATCGACTAAAACCATTCAAAAAACTCGAATACGCTAACTTTGGGCATACAACACATCAGAACAAATAAAAGAAGACTTTTATTACATCATAATAATGTAACATCAGAGTACAGAATATATCAGAGTACATTGAATAAAATACAGGGGAAGATAAATTACAATAATTTAATACTGTGCAGCGGAAATGAATAAACTAGCAAAGCGGAAGACAACCAATGCTCTGGACACAGCTTTAAGCTTCAATCAAGAATCCTGCCCAATATATCTTCAAAATAAGCTATTCGACTGCCGTGTGGATAATATGGGCACCCGAGTTTGCAAGTGAAACAAACTACAGGTCAGTCATGGGACTGGTATGAGAAATCTTTCCTACTTATCTAATAATAAGGCTAATCACAGGACCATGCCGCTAACGCGGAACGGATTTACTCCATTGGATTGCCAGTGCATGGAATAAAGTAAATCGTTAAACAACGCAATGCTTTTTAGAAAAATGAAACCATTATAAGACTCAAATCCCATCACACAATGCAACGCAAATCGGAGGATAGAGTTTTACCTTATAATGGTCAAAAATGCTTGATACGATAAAACGGATTTGATATTATTACTAGTGTATATATGTTTCAAAAACATTTCAATCATAATGTATCAATCATAGACGGCATAGCCACCATATACTATATCGCCATACCAGTTCTACAATCAAAACTGCATGGTGTCGTATTGGAAGTTGGATTTCCATCATGAGTCAAGGCTGGGAATGATTTCCTTACCGATTAAAGACACTCTAGCAATGTCTCAGGGTCCCTCGCAATGTACCCTTAGATACTGCAGGGTCGGTTCACAAATACTTTAGTGGATTGGCAATTCCTGAACGCACGCTTCCCGGTCATATTGAGCCTATAAAATGGTCACAATCGACCAATAAATCTGAGGCGCCTCATTCCATCAACCACATAAGTGAAATGTAATGGTTTGCAAAACCCTGATACCACTTCTACCTAGAAAGAAATGTGTGCACTCCCTACGTTCCCTTGCCCCATTTTTGACTCTTACCGGGGTGTGAGGCTCGCGAGGTAATGCTATACACAAAGCTATGCCGAAATAGGCTATGCTTTGATCATCAACCGCAAGGCTATGCTTTTCAACAAAAGCCTTGATCAATTGCATCTTGGCATGTCATATTGACAATTCACGCCATGCAATCGATAACTACTAATATATAACCTCTGAGCTCGTGCGTCTCAAAGAAGGGTGTTAAGCAAAAGAATAAATTTTCCGCCACCACAGATATATATTAAATAGAAATCAATTTAATTTACGTGGAATGAAATCCAATGAAAGATACACATCCATTTACAAGTCCGTTCTGGGTCTGAACGAAACCGGAGACACCTTATTGCTCGTCCCGTATGTCCAATACGGAAGAGAGGTTCTCGCATATCCGGACAATCAACAAGTACGTCCGGACAACTACCACTTTAACCCTTTCATAGGAGTGACCCAGTTCAGGGCATCAGTAGTCGCCTATTCGATGTGAAGATCGTCAGTCTTCAATCACCGTCTTCAATGTCTTTGACTTATAATCGTGTAGTAATTATTCAGAATGGGTTAAACCCGGTCTTTCCGAATAACTCGCGTATTTTGTAATCAAAAATCAAGTGCTATAAATACACATCATATGCCTCATTCCAATTTAGAATATTCTTTTAACAAAATGTTCATATTAAAAGGGAAAGATTCCCATCAATTTTATTAGAGATAAATTCTTTTAAATTTATTTTTAAGCTTCCTTTTAAAGATACAATAAAACTCCAATTTGATTTTAATATCAAAAATCATTACTTTATGACTGTGCAATTTTAAGAAATTAATCTTGTCTTTAACTAGGTTAAACAACTAATGTCATTTTAAAACATTATTCACAATAAACCCAAAATCATCTTCCATTAAATATGTAATTTTCACAGAAATCAAATCAATATATAATCGACATAAATTTTCCGTATCAGACTAATAATATAAATGGAATAATGACAAAGCCTTTTAAATTCCATATATAGTTACAATCTTCTTTTACAGAAGCCTATCTCGATTATTATCAAATCGAATTTCCACTCAATTCCAATATAATATATTAAATTGGAGAAAACTTGACTTTGGAAAATTTCTTTTTAAATCTAAATAAAAAGATTTATAAATTCTAAATCATATTTTTACTGTTAATTGGGCTAAAGAACAAATGTCGTTTAAAACACAGTTCATAATATGCCCAATTCACATATCAGTTTATTCCAAATACTAAATATAATTGGAAACTCTAATAATCTTAGTTCAAAAATTTATTCTTTAATACGGGGTTTAAGAACAGTGTTACTTAAGACACCATCCACGACAACCCAAAATCTAATTCTTTTATTTAATTCCAATTAAATATTAATTAATTAGAAGACTTCATTAAATCTTAATTTAAAAGATTTAGTCTGGTTAATAACTAGTTCATATTGATAAAAGTATATTTTTATCTTTTGTCCATCCTAAAACGGACATAGAAATCATCATTTTATTCTTTGTTGTATATTATTTAAAAATATTCGTTATTTAAAAATATTTTTTATATTAAAATAATCTTTATGTAAAAAATATTCTTTTTATTACCATGTTCTTTATTTTAAAATATTCTTTATTTAAAAGATATTCTGAATCGGAATGCGACTCAATCAGTTACCATATAATTTTGGTTATATGGATTTCGTACATCGCATGACCACGACAATAATGATAAATAATCATTAAATAATCAATTCACATCCAGAGTGGAATTTATCACTGTGCGAGCATTAAAATAAATAAATAACGTTCATCGCAGCCTGTCAATCCATCGATTGACATACAACTAAATATTGGGACTAGTGTATGTCAAATATCATCCCAATATCCGTGTGGGGTATCCAGACAATAATAGTTCATCTAAATAAATAATTTGTTTATGAATTAACCAATTTTTCCGCTAACATGTTGATGATAATGAACAAAACATATAATAATATTCTTAATGCCAAATAAAAATGTATTTTACTCGCTTAATTTTCCTACATTTTCTAATGTCTAATAAAATGTAATTTATTCATATGACATTATTGCTGATGACAAATGAAAAGATAATTTTTATTTTCCTTTATTTATATGCAAATTTCTATTTTAAACTTTAACAAATAAAAAGAAATGTTTTATTTGTATGTATAGTTTCAAATCATAGCGTATGAAATGTCTCTTTATTCTGTACACAAGTTATAATGTAAAATTTGACAATACAAATGTCACTTGGATTTGCATACAAATTCTATTGTATAATTTAATAATAAAATGTCACTTTAATTTACATACAATTCTAATGTATATTTTGACCAATAATATGATTCTTATATTTGCATATAAATTCTAATGTATGGTATGCAAATAAAAATGATTCTTATATATGCTTATAAATTATATTTCAACAAAATGTATAAAAAGTGATACATCCATTTTGCTGACAATTCTATTTTATCAAAACGAATATTTTTGTTGTAACACAAACCTATTTAACAAAAATGCTATTTGTGTTTAAATCTTTTATTTAACCAAAAATGTAATTTTTGTTTTTAACCATCTTATTTTGACAAAATGTACATTTTTGTTATAACTAATATATTTTGTCAAAAATGTTCTTTTCATTTCAGCTATTGGTTTCAACAAATATGATGTATTTGTTTTTAACCAATCTTTTTGACAAAAATGTATATTTCTAATTCAACTATTCTAATTTGTCAAAAATGTTCATTTTGTTTCAACAATTATATTTTGACAAAAAGGCAAATTTTGCTTCGACTATTACATTTGGAAAAAGTGACAAATTTGGTTTCAACTATTATAATTTGGTAAAAGTGACAAATTTGGTTTCAACTTTTATAACTTGATGAAGTGATAATTTTAGTTTCAACTTTTATAATTTGATAAAAGTGACAATTTTAGTTTCAACTTTTCTTTTTGACACAAATAATAATTTTGTTTCAATTAACATGTTTTGACAAAAATGTTATTTTTATTTCAATTGACATGTTTTGACAAAAATGTTATTTTTAGTTCAATTGACATGTTTTGACAAAAAATGTTATTTTTAGTTTAACTGACATGTTTTGACAAAAATGTTATTTTTATTGCAATTGACATGTTTTGACAAAAATGTTATTTTTTGTTTCAGTTGACATACTTTGACAAAAATGTTATTTTTATCTAACATGACAATGTATTACAAAAATGTTAATTTTATCTAACATGACAATATACAAAAAAATGTTAATTTTATCTATCATGACAATTCTAAATAAATGATAATCTCAATATAATGACATTCTCAATATAATGACATTTTTTTATTTCTAACATTACATGAATCTAAAAATGACATTTTTAATTCTAACATTACATGATTCTAAAAATGACATTTTTAATTCTAACATTACATGATTAAACAAAGTGATATTTTGTTTCAATATAATGTTTTCTAACTAAGTGACATTTTATGTTAATAAAACATGATCTACCAAAAATGATACTTTAAATGTTAATGTAACATGATCTAACAGAAACAGTATTTTAATGTTAACACGTAAAAGATTATATTTCTATCATACAACAATATAATTCAGCAAATCATCACAAGCAAAATCAATATAAATATAAGTATATATTTCTCTCTCTCTCTCACTCTCTATCTGTGTATATATATATTAATTTTTAAATCGAGAAATCTCACATTGTTTTTTGTCTGAATTTTCAAAATGCTCCGTTTCAGTTCTAGTCAGTTCCAGGTTGTAGATCTCGTTTCTGCGATTCCAACGCTTCTGAAATCGTCTGATTTCATCGTTGTTTGAATGAGTTACGAGTTTTTAAAGATTTGGTTACATAATTAAATAATTAAATAAAAATTAAAACCTTAATTAATTTTTTTCCCTTAATCTTTCTTCCCCTCCGTTGCTCTTCTTTCTGGAAAAGAACCCAACATCGCACTTGCAACCTTCACGTCGCACCCCCCTTTGAGCCATCGAACCGGATCTGTGACCACCACTTCGAAGCTCCACGTCAGAGCCGCCTCCGCCCAGCACTAGTCGCCGTTCGGTGGTCCCCATCTCCACGAAAGTCAATGTGAACACTGCCACTTTGAATCTCGATTTCCCATGAATTAGCGCACAAGAATTGATCTCAACCGTTGGTTGTGATGAGCTCCCCTAGCTCTACACTTTTTTGTTTTGAAATTTTGGAAACCATCGACTAGATTAAATGAAAAATGAGGAAGAATGAGAGAGCATTTCAGCCATTGAAAAGAGAAGGGGCGGCGGCGGCTATGTTTGTTTTCTGAAATTAGGGTTTGTGCTTAGTTAGATATTAATAATATTTTATTATTTAATGTTCTATTTTACAAATAAACCCATTAATTCTTTTCAGATCCAATTTCAGCCCAACGAAAGTTGTCCCCAAGCAAATACCCCCGTTGCGGACCCAATGGGCTAGGTCCCGTCAGCCCGTTTGATCGTCTCAGACCTTTTTTCTTTAATTTGAAATATAATTCATTTGTTTATTTAATTTGATCATATATTTAAATTTACCAGGGCCACATACGGGCTCTAAAAATTATGGAAAAATTATATCTAGTTATGTTTTGACGAAACGGTTCTAACAAAATTAATTTCGTCGAATTTGTAGACCGTTTGAAAATGGCCATTTTCAAGTCGATTAAATTTGATTGAAATTGACAAAACACATTTTCTTTTGCCGCACTCACGTATTAATTCCAAAAATTATGGAGAATTCAACTTAGCAATAATTTGACATTCCGGATCCAACAAAAGTGGTTTCCTCGAAAATGGAGGTCATTTGCAAAATGACTATTTTTAATATTAATATATATATATATATAAATTATATAGCGGTTATTCTGAATATTAAAATAGGAATAACTTTTGATTCCCGCTATGAAATTTTGATTTTTCAGATTTGTTAGAAAGATATTTTTAAATAGATTTAAATATTTTTGGTTTCACTGAAATCCAATTTATTTTGCATCCTGTACATTCATTTTAAATTTGAAATCGAATTTTCAAACTACCGCGCCATTTCTAACTCCTTTTAAAATTAAAATAAATATATTCATTCTAACTTCGATTAAAATAAATTTTTAGTCATTATTATTTAAAATAAATTATTTAAAATATTTAAAATCCATTAAAATTTCTAAAATAAAATTTTTAAATTGGTTCCCAAATTCCGGGTTGTTACATGGAACAATTCAATTGTTGTGTTAGTTGATTGACAAAGAGTAGGTTGAATGCAAGTTTAGATATATATAAGGCAGATGTTGACAAAAAACGTAAATAGGTTGGAATTATTGTTCCAAACCCTTGAATATTTAAAGAGGAATCATCAGCTAAAGTGACATTGTGAGTAGGAATTTGTGATTGAAAACTTGAGAAAAGAATACAGTTACCTATCATATTATCTGTAGCACGGAATCAATGACCCATTGAGATCTCCCTTGATTGAAAATGCTGCTATTATTTGCGGTTGTAGAAGTAGGTTGAACTACCTTGTTGAAACTGTTCTGACATTCCATAAACTTAAATAATTCTTTGGCAAAAATCATAACATTCTGGCAAACTTGATCTTGGGTCTTCAGAACGTTAGCTACTTGTTGAGTTCTAGCCAGTTTTTCTTATTTTGTTGCTTCCAACATTTAAATTTTATTATGCCCTGGTTTCGTGCAATATGCATATGACTTCACTGTATGATTTTCATGCCCAAGCATACCAATCTCCCTTTTATATGAGTTCTAATTTGGTCTCCATTGTTAATGTTTATTAGTTGTACCAATCAAATCATTGTTGTGTTGAACTGATGGAGTTGGATTTGAAGTTGAGACTTTAGTTCTAAGAATCCTCCTAAACACATGATGTAATAATGTCACTTTCGATCCAAACAAATCTAAGATTTAGCAGATTCATAATTAAATGGAAGTCCAGCTAGAAAACTCGTGATATCCATTTGCTCCCTTTGCTTCTGTTGCAATTTAATATCAGCACTAATTGGAAACAAATGGTTAAACTCTTCATATGTTTTCTTGAATGCCAAAGTCATTCATGAGAGATTGATCTTGCTTTTTGACCCGATAGAATGACTTACCAGTCTCATGCATTCCATTCAGATTCCCCTTTCTAGAATATTGAAACTCCAGATAATCCATACGTTCTTTCATGAATTCACAATGCTTTACCAAACTAATAATCTTACCTTCTATTGTATTTCGAATCTGGAGAAACAATCGAGCATCACGAAGCCAACCCACTACTTCTTTATCTGATGGATCTGCTTCAAGTGGATCTTTTATAAGATGATCATCTATATCAATGCTTTGTAGATACAATCGAATTGTTTTACTCCAATCAAAATAATTTGATTCACCTGATCTATGCTCGGTTATCTTTGACATCACTGGCATGACCTCCATGACTGATTTAGTTCCCCCATGATTGACGAATCAAATTTTAACAAAGTAGATCTAAAGAACAAATCAAGATTTACGCTATGACATCACGTTATAAAATAGAAGAGAAAACTAAATTGATAAAGTTCGAATAAATCATCCTTGCTTTTTTATCCGCATTAGATTCAATATATATACACATCAGCTAAATTATGTAATCAAAACAAACTGGGCCGAATAACAGACTGGGCCGACTTATATACAAACTAAACTAAAATAGAACACACAGAAAAATAAAATACTCCTTGGTATCGGTATCAGATTCCTTGGTATTGTATCCGTTTCGTTGCTATTTTAGTACTAGCTTTACCTTTATACTCTCTTGTTTTGGTGTCGGTCAATCACTTCCCATTATTCATCTATATACATTTACCATACAAACTATGTATCTTCTTGACAACTAATACGATGTGTAAATATGAAATATTTTTCCAAGTATATTATCAGAACATAATTCTGATAAATGTATTTGAAAAGGATACGATCCATTGACCATGTATATGTCTTCAAATGTAAGGAAAATATAGATGGAATATAATAGGCAACATTGATCAGAATAATATTGATAATTTCAATTGTTGAAATTAACATAATGAATATGGCATTCAATGTACTCAAATTAATTTGGATTTACTTACAAAATTATCCTTCATATGAACTTATGTTTTGTACGTATGTATTGAAATAGATTATTATAATTAACGATTTAAATATGTTGTTTAAGCATATTGTCCAAGATGTCTTGAAATCAATGTGAGCGATATTGAATTTGTGAAGTTTATGTATGATCCAAATAATGATAGAAAGTATCATTATATAAGAATTAGATTGAAAGCTTTTCTGATAGAAATATCAAATAGATATTAATATTCAAAATGTATGGAAAGTGTGTGCTCATATGAAAAACCATTAAAAGGTACACTGATATTTCTAAATATTATTTAAGCAACATGTTATTGATTTTTATGATATATTCGTATTAAAATTAGCATTAGCTATTTTAATACTCGATGCTAGATTTGAAAATGATGTCTTTTATAGTTAGTATAAAATATATTGGGAATATCCCAAGTTGATATGCTAAGACACCTTATTAAAATGTTTAATGCAGAACATGCTAGATGGATTTCTTATGAATTGGTAATATATTGTCATAACTCGTATTTTTTTATGATATCATGATTTGTTTATGTATTTGATACATGAAATAAATATCAAATACATATAGACATCATCGAAGGTATTTTGAGGTATTTTGATGTATTTATGGATTACTGGATAATTGTTTACAAAAGAAAAAAACTAGGGAGTCGTTGCACTTGAACTTTCATAAGTAATATTGACAATATCATGTTAATAATAAAATGAAGTTATGAGTATTCAAATTATAAATGTTATAGATGAAGGAAAAAGATGATTTAATAAAAAAAAAGGTTAATTATATAGGCTTGTATAACACTGCAATAATTCCATTATACACGAATTTAAATGCACAAATTTTTAAATAAGCTAATTCAAAAAGTGGTGAATCTCATAACATTTATGTATGATTACAATTTTAACGTAAAATTCATAATAGAACTTAGAGTTTAAAGGAAGTGGAGAGACAAATTTTGAATCATTCCACATGATAAAGGCAGCGCATCAACAGTGGAGAAAGCCTATTGAAAAGTAGATATTTTGAACATTACAGTATTCCCATTCACCGAGGGACTAACCAAATTAGTTATGAGAAAACTGATTCGAGAAATTAGGATAAGAATTCATAAGTAACCTTAAGCCCAAATTGGAGATTGATAAAGCTTGACATGTATCCTAGGGACATTATGTAACTGGTTACATATATCTTACTCGGTAACCAACCTTTTTCAGAATAGAAGTAATTTATTTCTATTATATACTTGATATAATGGTTATATTAATTAATATAATTAAAAGAATAATTAATAAAAAATCCATAATGGTATATTTCTTGTTATAATCATTTCAAAAAGTCGTAATCATGAACAATTTATCATAACTAAAACAAATGTCATTTTAAACATTCTTAGTCAAAATGCATCAAAACTAAATATCGATGTATCCATTGAGACTAAAGGCTGTATCACTTTTCAATTGTTAGGAAGTGTACTACTCATGACTGGTGGAGGCACCAAAAGGTTACATATAGATAGCTATTAGATGACCACAAACATACTAGCTTGATACTCATAACTAAGAGACGACATGACTGATTTACATAGCCTCTCGACTTGAGAATACTATTAATTTTTCATATGGAAGGTTCAATTTGATCATAGTTAAACCATGTTGTTTCATCCATTGAGTGGCCATCGTTTGCTCGAGTGGAGTACCGTAAGTGAAACATTATTCACAAGAAGATTTATCTCTTCAGTTATATGTGGTTAGTATCATGGTCAACTCAAATCCAAAGTATTCAGTCAACTCTTATCAACTAGTAATAAATGTTATTATTAAGCAAATGATTTTGTGTTTGAACTATAGAGTTGGAAGATATCGGAATTTTGACTATTTCCAAAATCTATAAGTTCGAATTGGTATACTTTTGTCAAAAAGAAATAATGTAAATAAATATCACAGTATAGTAATGTTTAATAAAATGAAATTTCATTTTTACCAAAATTAACCAAGCAATAGATTTAACCAAAATGTCATGTTATCTACTTACTAAGTGAAATGCAAACATAGACATTTGAAAAGTTAGATGTTAGTCACTGACTACATTGAAAGTTGATGAGTCAGGCAAGCGAACTGATGATTTCTGTTTAGAATAAACAATTTAGTTAATCCATAATTATTCTAAGTTAATTACTATTTATAAAACTTTAATTATGAAAATTTTAATATTATTTGATGAATAAATATTATTGAATATATTTATAACAGATATAAATATATCGATTGATATCTAATATTGATACATAGTAAAATTTGATTTAACCATACAATATTTTTGTTAACGATATTTTTGTTAACAATATTTTCGTCAACATCACAGTTAGGTCTAAGGATATGGAGGGATTATTTAGTTCCTACCTGTTTGGGTTAGTTTACCGTTTCTTAGATATCAAAGTTTTGAAGCCCTAAAATTAGTTACTTATCCCTCATGGGGTGAGTATCACGCTTGCGAGACTGAAAAACCTATAGTTACCTTGGGAGAAGGGTCCCCTAAGAACGAAACAAGTTAGGAAGCTAAATGGCTTGCAGAAGGGTTACTTCATGATTTTGGGTTAAGGGTTAGGTTTATGCGGAAAGGCATTTATTGTGGAGGAAGCATAAGGTAGTTAGGTGATTTTTGGAAAGGTAGGGTTAAAACGTACAAGCACAACAATATATAACATAAAAATGTGAAATAGTAGAGAACACAACAATATATAGTGGTTCAGTTCGAATTGAATCTACATCCACTTTAAGGGCTTTAATGATTTTATTCATAGAAGAGGTCACATAGAAAATTCCCAATTTTGATTTACAAATTAGGGTTAACTCTCTTAGAAACGAGAGTATGAATGAGGAATCGTCCCCTAAAATGAGACCCCCGAGGTCTTATTTATAGACAAATCGGGCCCCTTTTTGCCATCAACTCAACAAAAGCCTCTTTTGGTTGCAGAAGTGGGGGTTTTAGCCGCTTTGCACCCTTCAGCTTTGGTAACTATGGTTTCAACCGCCTTCCTGAGCATTGTTGCCGATTCAATCTTTCCTTCTGAACTCCGGTCTGGGGCTCTCGGTAGCAACTCTTTGCATTAGAGTCAATGATGCTTCTTTAGTGTCGGTCCACTTTTCTTCTTGCTTGGTTTTGCTATGGGGTCCAATATGGCTTCCGGAGTGTCGGACTTAGCTTTAGGAGAGCTGGTCTTGGTCTTTAGAGCTTATCGTTGATGCTGCTTCTACCTTCCGTATTGATACCAAGCCCGTTGGTATGGACAACTTCTGGAATGACTTCCGTCTTTTCGCCATAAACTCTGGTTTTATCTTCAAGTCTTCATAGCGTTTTCTTTCGTCTTTTATTTCTTATGTTTATTGGATCCGTCACCTTTTCCGGTATTGGCATTAGGCAAGTTATGTGGATGCCACTTCTTCTCTAACTTTGGTTTACTTCCGGTAAATTTCTGGGGTAGGTTTTGGTCTTCCGGCAGTATGCTTCTGGTGCATCTTCTGTTGACTCCTGAAGTTGTCTTTTGGTGGTCGACTGCTTTAACTTTGATAGCTATCTTTTAGAATGTCTCTCTTTCGCTTTCGACTTCAGGTTCCTTTCATGTCTTTACCTCGGCATTAAGTAAATTAATGCCGATAGCACTTTTATCTCCTTTTGCTTCTAGCTTTAAAGTGATTGGATTTTGGAATTAAGCTTTGCCTTTCATGGTGGCACTACCTCATCAGTATCCCTTCTTCATATTGATTCCAATCTTTCTTTTCCTATAATGGTGACGGTTGCTTGTGGTTTCAATTGCCTCTTTTATGCTAGTGACGGCTCGATACCCCTTCACTGCCAGCTTGTCTCAGTGATGAATTTGGTGGTAACAGTTGCGAACCGAATCCCTTTGTTGTCAGTATTAGCTCTCGATCATTGCTTTTGATAATGCCCTTGTTAGTGGTTATGCCCTAGAGGCAATCCATTTAATGTGATTAGTAACATTGTTGATGTTATTTTATTTGGAATAAAATATTCTGTTATGATATATTTACTGTGTAATATAAATATTAACATAATAGAAGTCCTTAGAATAATAATGCGGATTAATATAGTTCAAGTAAGTGACTTGAAATTAAGATTATATAATATATTAAGTATTATAATTCTTAAATGTCCCTAGTCAGGTTTTATTGTTTATATAGGACAACAATAAAACACTGAGACTAGTATGTTGATTGACTAATGATCACATCTCATTGATCATTAATATACGTGATATTAATGTCAAGGCATAAATATGTATTGGAGAATAGCATATTGGGATGACCTGACATGAGAAAACTACATGGAATATAATTAACAGTATCATAAGTTATTCTCATAGTGACAGTGATGTAGTTGTCCTCAGACCTGAAATCATTATAATTTTATTTGAAGATATTTGTATATTGATATCATCTAAAGTTACTTGTGACAGAGTAGACGATAACGGTGATTATTGGATACATCTCGAATCGAGTGAAAATTATGAACGACTTAGATAGAATTTAACCATATAATATATGGTAATATCCATGGGCCTCTTGATTGAGTGACACTGTGAAATGCTTGGTCATGCTCAAATATTGATTTGTTTTAAACAGTCTACTCATCGATCAAGATAAATGGAATAAATTATAAAGAGGTTGATACGTTCCATGCCTCGAGTTTAATTCCGGATATGTTGGTTAAAAGGATTATATTACATTGATACACTAGTCACGAAAAGGTTGTATCGAATCATTGACTTTTTATAACTTAGGTAACAGCGGTGTGGTGCTAGATACCGCTTACTTTTATAATTTAAATACGATTTAAATTATTGCCAATGTTATAATAACCTATAGGGTCACACACATAGAACGTTATAAGGGAAGAAAATTATTTGGATAAATAAAATGTTAAACAGTTGATATTTTATCGAATGTTGGAATGGGCAAGTCGGACGGTTCCTATTATCATGGTTCATGTTCGTTTTAAAGGGATATTTTTTTTCCTTTAAAATGTTAATACACGTGACCCATTTTAATAACATATCAGATGGAAATTAAAAACCCTAACGATGGCCCCCTTTTCAATGAAATATGATTAATGGCGGCTATCACCAAAATTCTCTCTTCTCTTCGATTCGATCAAGGAGGAAGACGTTCGTCTAGACTAATATAGAGGCTCAACACACATGGGGCTTGATTCGAACCGACAGATCGTATTTGATTTCCTAAATTAGCAAAACTTTCAATAGGTATAACTTTCGATTTACAAATTAATTCATGAATAGTTGTTTAATTTGGTCGCAATTTTAACTGTATGTCTAGAATTCAAACCAAAATATCTATCTGCCCTAGCCTTATTCAAGGCCCTTTTCTCCATGGTTCAGGTTTCACTGCCCAAAACCCTTTTTCCTTCCTTTTCTGCACCTTTTGCTTTTTTATATTTGGTCAGTGCGAACTTTGGTGTTAAAAGTTAGTCTCCCTAATATAAAGAAGCTTTTGTTCTTTAGGACTAAATATTCTGTTTCCTGCATTTTTTCTGCAACTCAAGAATCATTAGAATAGTTTCAGCATTAATCTTGTATAACTCAAAATAGTGATGCAAGGGGGCATAATCTTTCTTAATTAAACATTCAGTTGATTCAACTTTGGAAGTGTGAGATGGTAAGCTTGTATCCTTGTACCCAGTTGTCTGTAATGGAAAATCAGAAGGTCACTTTTGATAAGCATATTGGGTTAACATATTTTGCATACAATATGCCAAGCATTGTTTTAAACAATCCAAGTAATTATGAGGTTAGGGGTAAGCATAATGTAAGTTTAGAAAAAACTCCCTGAATGAGGTAAGAAATCATGGTCTTCATTTGAAGGCTTTTGAGATAGTAGACTCCGACTACCATTCTCTATTTTAAAGGCATGAATGGAATTGTCAAAATCCCTATTCAGGGAACCCATAAGATAGGATTAGAAATTTATAACTAGTAGTAACGACTAGCAGCTTTGAAACCCAGATTTGAGTACTGTTAATAGATGCCCATAAATTCATCTTTGGTATCAGTAAGGAGCTTCGAACCATAATCTAGATTCAAGTATTTGCTAAAAGGCCAACAATCTACTTGTGGTATTGAATAAAAGTCCCGAACCAAACCTGGATTCAGGTATTTGAGAGAAGACCAAAAAACCACTTCTGGTAAGAAATAGAAGTCCCGAACCAAACCCAGATTCAGGTATTTTAATGGAAGACTAGAAAACCATTTTTGGAAATAAATAGAATTCCCGAACCAAACCCAGATTCGAATATATAAGATAAGACCAGAAAACTACTTTTGGTAATAAATAGAAGTCCCGAACCAAACCCATATTTGGTATTTGAGAGAAGACTACAAACCACTTCTGGTAATAAATAGAAGTCCCGAACCAAACTCAGATTTGGTTATTTGAGAGAAAACCAGAAAACCACTTGTGGAAATTAATGGAAGTCCCGAACCAAACCCAGATTCGGGTACTTGAGAGAAGACCAGAAAACCAGTTCTGGAAATTTTAATAGAAGCATCCCCTCAACTTTATGGGTTACTGTCTGGGCTTTGCTCTGATTCGCAAGCTACCTTCTTAAATTCTAATTTGATTTGATGAGCCACTTCTTTGGGCTTTGATTTAATTTAATAAGTCGCTTCCTCGGGATTCTAGTTTTGATTTGTAAGCTGCTTCCCAGATCTTTGATTCGAATTGATGAGTTGCTTCTTTCAGCTTTGATATGCCAATTCAGCCTTGTTCTTTAAGCAAAGGTTGTGTATGCTCTGAGTGCTCCCTTCAAGCTTTTTGTTCCCTTCTACGAGATGAGATGTGAGCAGAGGATGTACGTGTTTTGAGTGCTCCCTTCGAGCTTTTGTTCTCTACTACGAGATGAGATATGTGCAGAGGATGTACATTCTCCTAGTGCTCCCTTCGAGCTTTTTTTCCCTTCTACCGGATGAGAAGTGAGCAGAGGATATACGTGCTCCAAGTGCTCCCTTCAAGCTTTTGTTCCCTTCAACGGGATCAGATATTAGGTGTAAGGACCTCCCACAACCCCTGCACTTAACAAGAGGAATAATGCATCGAAATCCGTGCCAGGAATCTATGAACGATCATCGAGATATGATAACATAAGCGGAACACGTCGTATAACTCATAGTGCAAGGATAAAATATAACAGAACATATACAGCAGACTATAATAGTGAAGCATATCTTGGCAGAAACTTGAACTTCCATAACAACTAGAAAGAATATCCATACACCCTTGATTACAACATAAGTGTCTGTACAAATTTGTGTCACTATAATACTCAGAGAAAACACCAATCATAATAGCGGAAAACGTCCAATACTAGATAGTAGAAAATAATACGTGTGCCTCTAGCTCATCATCGCACAACATCCTCAACTCACTAAGCTCTACTACCCGTAACCTGCTACTTAGTCTTTCCATACAAAACCGGATGAACAGCCCAAGGTAATAAGAGGGAAACATAAAACCTTAAGTCAGACAACAATCTTAGTGAGTGATAAAACAGCTATCTAACATCATCAATAAAGTATATAAGAATAGGTAGATTAAGAAACCAATCTACCAAAACACTAGAGAAGAACCAAAACCTCATCTTCCCCACATCTGATGGTGATAGCCTTTACAAATAAGCATTCAGAACAACAAAGAAGGAACAAACAGTTCATTCATGGCAATCAGAAGCAAATAGACAATGACAATCATAGAAACTAGTTATATCTCACGTAAACCATCCTAATTGAGATCAACATCCCTCAAGCACAAGCCGCGAAGACCTAAACCAACATCAAATAGGCACCCAAGAAATATCTCCTTGGACGTAAGACAACTTACATGAGACAATACAAAAAAACAACCAACATTCATGACTCTCGCAATCACCGCCTATCCTTCTTTGAAACCATCGTTAATCGTATGACAGACAACCTTACCAACGTCAAGGGATAATGGTAAACCCCGTTTCTAGCAAAAACTCTATACGCCTTGCAATGAGACGTATCTAGACCTTTCGACGATACCCAGGGTACTTGACCAGCAACCTTCCAGTCTTTTAGGTCCCCCTATTATACCCTTGCTTTGAGCCAGCAAGAACCTACGACAACGATAATCTCTCAGCTTTCAATATCTCTTAGCCATCTAACCTGATGACCATTTATAGCTCAAACAACCTTCTCGAGCAACCATTATCCATCAACTCACTACCTAGAGTCCTCTTCATATTCATTGTTGTTGACCCGCTTTTTAGTCAAAGCAGTCACATATGGAATTTCTGACCAACAACACACAAGAGTATTGGAAGCATCGTCAGAAGACAGGAAGCGATTTGGTCGAAATCACATCACGAATAAAGAAAGGCCCGAAACTCCTATCAGATGATCTCTTTTAGGCCCGAAAATAGCAATTACGGAGCTAAGCTCTATAACTCTTGTAGCTCTCTAAATCAGCTTCGAATCAAGCTTTCGTTTGGCTAAAACGGACTTACGGTTTGAAAGTTATGCTCGTTTCCGTGAACGCGTACAGAACCGAAACCCTGGAATTTAGCATTGAATAGATCCTCGGATCGGATAAGTTAGTTCGGATCGGACGCTGCCTTGAGATGGACAACTTAGCACTTGCTCTCCGCATTCACATCAGCACGGATCAGATCGGAGGGAGCATACCCGATCCACTCCACCTTCGAAGCATTGGACACGGAGTCTTCGGATCGGAGACATTACCTCGGTTCGGATCGGGACAAGGCAGACCCGACCCGCTTCACACCAAATCCTCACAAGAACACGCTTGGCTTTGGACATTCCATTTCGGATCGGATGGAGAACCGAACCGACCCCATTCGACCTGCTGCTGCACTTCAAAATTGACCTATTCATGTGGCACCATTTCCTCCTACTTTCATGGATCATCTTCCACATGGCCTTACACGAATTGGAGAGGCTTTCTCCCATTTTGCCACTTAGTCACCACGTTCTATCAAGGCGTTGGATTGGGGACACTTGTCATTCATCCGGATCTCCTTAGGGCTTCTCTGCACCTTTAAATACACCATCGCATGGCCATCTCAAGGGATCTTTGGGGGCTCTCACAGATCATAGCTTCCACCATTACTTCATGCAAGGTTATTACTTAATAAGGAAGCCAAATTCCACATTATACACGAGGATTTCGTGTATAATCTCCACTTTTCTCATTTCTTTTCATTATAAACACAAGGATTTCATGTATAAACGGCAAGCAAACTGTATTGTAATAGCTTCTTAGGATTTAAGAAACTATAAAGTGGACGTAGGCTTGGATTGAGCCGAACCACTATAAAAATCGCGTGTGTCCTCTCTTATTTTACTGCTTTTTCTGCATTAAATCTGTGATTGTGAGGTTTTCACATAGCATTCAGGTGTTAGTGCCATTTTTTGGTCCAACATTTTGGCGCGCCAGGTAGGGAAGCACACGACAACTTCAATTTCTACTTGGATTATTTGGCTATTGGATCAATGGCTAAGCGAAAGGTTTCCCGTGTTGAAGGCGAAGGCACGAGAATCGAGGCAAGCCATGAAGCTTCCTCACATGAAAACCCATCAACATACTTGACGCGAGAAGAGATGGATGGCGTTCTCACCGAATTGAGAGCTCAGATGGCAAGGCAAGATGACCTCCTTCGCAAACAACAGGAGATGATTGACCAATTCTTCGCTCGGATGGAAAGATGGCCAAGCAACATCATAGAACTCATGGGAAATGGAATAGAATCAGCCCCAGCAGCATTTGCAAACCAAATCGGTTCGGATCCGATTCGAACTGAGGGCCAAAATCCGAATCCCACGCAGATGGAAATGGGGGGTATTCCCCACCGGGTCGGTTCGGACCCGATCCGAACAGAAACCCTACATGAGCTTGGGGGCAGCAGCCTCCCCTCTGGAAATCAAGACTTCACTCCGCTTCGACCTACATCCGCACCAGATCGGATCAGCAATACCACACGGCTTCAGCATCAAGCACCCCTGATCGGAACAGGAGAACTTGATCGGATCGGTACATCCGAACCGAACCGTGCACCTCGCCATGCCCTCCCTCGCTTCTCTGAGCCACAACATGGGGGCACCTCCAAACCGAACCGAATGGACTTCCAAGCTCCCCATACACTTCCACACTCTTCTGGACTCAACGCTGGGGGCACCAGCTCTGAACTTGTCAATTTGCAACAGCTCTTTGAAGGCGACCGGCTCGCCAATCTCATTGAATGCCTCTCGAGAGGTCACACTTATCAGAATGACATGGATGATGTCAATCACAATCCATTCACACAAGAAATTAGGAATTCTCGCAATCCTCCGGATTTCAAACTTACGCAACTGGAGCCCTACAACGGTAGGACAGATCCCACCGTGCACCTAATGCGCTACAAACGTCATATGGAAGTTCAATCGGCTTCGGAAAAATGTCATGGCAAAGTGTTTCCCTCCCTTTTTGACCGATATAGGTGCTATGTGGATTCAGCAGCTGGAATCTGAATCGATCATGGCTGGAACATGTTGGTCGCTCGCTTTATTGGACAGTTTCGGGTCCACATTGCTCGACCAAAGAATATCATGTCTCTCACCACAATCAAGCAAAGGGCCAAAGAAACTGCGCTCATTTTTGGAATGGTTCAACGTTGCAGCAACATCAGTTGATCGACCTGAGCCATCTATGGTATTGATGGCGGCAGTATCCGGTGTTCTGGACAACTCGGAGTTCAAAAAATCCTTGTACCGGGACCCACCACAGAATCCCAGCAAGTTCTATCTTGAATCGGATAGATTTCTGCGTGAAGAAGACGCAATGTCCGAAAAGAAAATTCTTGATGTCAACATGCTTAGAGACAGAGAACCGTCTGATTTTGGAAAAGGCAAAGGGAAAGTTGCCGTCAAGAATGACCGCAACGCTCAGGCCCGTAGAGGGCCTAGATATGAAAAGTACACCGAACTCAATTCAACCTTGACTGACATCTACGTGAACACAAACGGTGACGTCCCTTATCCAAAGCCTCCCAGGAGGGAGCCATCACAAAGAGAACGCATTTCTGGAAAATACTGCATATTTCATGAAATGGACGGTCACGACACAGATAACTGTAGACACTTGCGAGACTTGATTGAGGAACGGGTTAGACGTGGAGAGCTACCCGAGTATGTGAAACAACCAACAGCGCCAGCACCTGTGCTACCACCACCTACTCCCCGGAGAGGGAATGACCCTGGATCAAGCTCTCGCGGGCTCATCATCAACTAATCTGGATGAGATCAGTCTGGGTTTCCTGCATTCCTTAGGATTTAAGATATGTTTCTTTGCTTTCTTTAGGTTTTCCAATTGGCTAAATTGGAGTACACACGTTTGGGGTTAGGATTTAGCTCCAACGCGTGCTCTGCACTCGATAACAAACCAATCAGGATTTGCTTTGGTTTTGTACTTTGAATTGAATAAGGAAGGACTTTCCGAGCATGGATTATGTTTGGCAATTTAAGTATCTTGTCAGTTTGTGGCAGGATTCTCAATCTCAACTGAAGTATGGCTTATACTTATCTCGGACCCCTAGGCATGGATTATGCCTAGGGACAGACTGTCTTGTCAGGTTTCGGCAAGTATAGCTCTATCCCGACATGAGTATGGATTGTACTCACTAGGATTTTTCAGTATGGATTATACTCTGGAACGGCTTATTGTTTTGTCAGGATTTGGCAAAGGAACTCAATAAAACTCGAGTATGGCTTATGCTCAGTTTGAACTTCTTGGTATGGCTTATACCCGGAAGGTTAGGTCCCTCGTCAGGTTTTGGCAGGATGATTTGAACGTCTCTTAAGTGTGGTTTTATGCTCAAACAAACGTCCAATCATGGTTTATGCTCGAAAGTGTAATTAGTTTTGTCAGAATTTGACCCACCTTTTTGCTCTCTTTTCTTCGCAGGTATGGATTATACTTGCAGCTGGCAGGCCCGGCGTGGCCTTGGATTTCATGGATTACCCAGAACACATCTTCCTTCATTCAGGAAGATATGTTCTGGGGGGCAAAATGTTGACCCGCTTTTTAGTCAAAGCAGTCACATATGGAATTTCTGATCAACAACATACTACAGTATTGGAAGCATCATCAGAAGACAGGAAGCGATTTGGTCGAAATCACATCACGAATACAGAAAGGCCCGAAACTCCTATCAGATGTTCTCTTTTGGGCCCAAAAACAGCAATTACGGAGCTGAGCTCTATAACTCTAGTAGCTTTCTGAATCAACTTTGAATCGAACTTTCGTTTGGCTAAAACGGACTTACGATTTGAAAGTTATGCTCGTTTCCGTGAACGCGTGCAGAACCGGAACTCTGGAATTTAGCATTGAATAGATCCTCGGATCGGATAAGTCAGTTCGGATCGGATGCTGCCTTGAGATGGACAGCTTGCCACTTGCTCTCCGCATTCACATCAGCACGGACCGGATCGAAGGGAGCATACCCGATCCGCTCCACCTTCAAAGCATTGGACATGAAGTCTTCAGATCAGAGACATTACCTCGGTTCGGATCGGGACAAGCCAGACCCGACCTGCTTCACACCAAATCCTCACAAGAGCACGCTTGGCTTTGGACACTCCGGTTCGGATCGGATGGAGAACCGAACCGACCCCATTCGACCTGCTGCTGCACTTCAAAATTGACCTATTCATGTGGCACCATTTCCTCCTACTTTCATGGATCATCTTCCACATGGCCTTACACGAATTGGAGAGGCTTTCTCCCATTTTGCCACTTAGTCACCACGTTCTATCAAGGCGTTGCATTGGGGACACTTGTCATTCACCAGGATCTCCTTAGGGCTTCTCTGCACCTATAAATACACCATCGCATAGCCATCTCAAGGGATCTTTGGGGGCTCTCACTGATCATGGCTTCCACCATTACTTTACGCAAGGTCATTGCTCAATAAGGAAGCCAAATTCCACATTATAACACGAGGATTTCATGTATAATCTCCACTTTTCTCATTTCTTTTCATTGTAAACACGAGGATTTCGTGTATAAACGGCAAGCAAACTGTATTGTAATAGCTTCTTAGGATTTAAGAAACTATAAAGTGGGCGTAGGCTTGGATTGAGCCGAACCACTATAAAAATCGCGTGTGTCCTCTCTTATTTTACTGCTTTCTCTGCATTAAATCTATGATTGTGAGGTTTTCCCGTAGCATTTGGGTGTTAGTGCCATTTTTTGGTCCAACAATTGCATTTCAATGATTAACGAATGCATCACCAAACTTCGAACATTCCTACTTGAGTTCACTTCGAAGCCACAATCATCGTCGACCTGAAATATATATCATTTGTTCGATATACCATTTCATAGCACTTCCAGACTTCCTGCTAGGAAAAGCAAACCACTATGTTTCATCTCCATTCCACATTGTTCCTTAATGCTGTAAATTCCCTTGGGTCGTTCTATGACCTAAAGCTTCACCAAGTCGTTTCATGACCCGACCCATCGGGCCCTCCCAACGACCCAACTCCAAACATCATGGCCAACGACCTGCCTTCCTCCGCCTTTCATTTTCATGCTTCGAACGACCCATCTGCGTTCAACCGACCTGGACATCATGAAGCAACCCGAGCCAAGGACAACGACCTGAAGCCACCTTCGACATGCAAACGTCCTAACTTTGCCATGCATGGACTCTCCTTCTACCACATCACCAGCGACCCGAAGTAATTCCACAACACACGAATGATCTGAACCCGAAGCCATGACCTACGACCTGATTCTCTTCAACATACACACATATGAACGACCTGGGCCATGAACGATCCGATATCCTAATGACCTGCCCTACCCCATGAGACTTAACCCCATTTCTTGGGAAACAAGCCACAACCCAAGCCAAGAAAATGACCCGACTCCAGGATTTTCCAATTTAGCTCCAAACTTGATCAAATCATCGCCAAACGTCCATTTCGATGCAAACAGCTCATCCAAATCATCAAATTAAACAATCAACATTTCATGAAATCATCATCAACACTTAAACGACAATTAATCATCATCATTTATATAAAATCACCAAATCATGACAAAACAATGAATACACTAAAACAATGGATCTAACTTGCGTAAACATATAAACAATCATAAGAATTGCCTGTTTTAGGTTGCTGGATTAGATCCTATGTTTATTCAAATGAAATTATACTTATCATGATGTGGATCTAGGTGAAAACAACTTAAAATGATGAAAATAAGATCAAACATCCCATATACTTGATCAAATTCGTGCAAGAGATGCTTATCACTCACCAATTCTCCAACCTATCTTATAAAGATGAATCACGAATCTGAACAGCTTTCAAACCTCTCGATTTGATGAAATCTCTCTTCACTTGACATAGATCTAGATTCGATTGATGTTAATCTTCAATCTTTACATGTAGATATAGAATTTTAATGGTGGACAAGTGTATTTGATTGAGCAAAGAGGATCACGAGCTTAAACAAAAGAGAATGAAGAAAAGTAAAGTATTCACCATACCTTTAACCCCCTATTTATAGCCTTCCACCAGCCCACTAATGGGTCACCCCAAATCAGCCCATCAATGGATTCAAAACCTGAACAAAAAATGTGCAGCCCTAAAACAACAATTCCTCCCAAACCACTAAACCAAATCTTTAATGTGACCGCTTTACGGAATTGGCAACACCATTTCCTTTCCAATGAAAATGACCTCAACACCTGATTCGATCTCATTCTAAAGTTATGCCATGTACAAAATTTACAGGGGTAAAATGGTCACAAATTAAATTGGTAAATATTATGGATATGTCTCACATCCCCATAACCAACATATTAAAATATGAGAATGATCCAACCCCCAGGGAATTAAAAAAAATTATGATCCACCGATACATAAAATGTAGGTTGTTACATTCTCCCCCCTTTAGGAATTTCGCCTCTGAATCCCAATAACCATAAATAATGCAACAATCCAGAATCTTGACAATAAATAGTTATTCAATTAAAACCTCAAAAAATAGGAATTTCTGCAAACAATTGATATTTTCCACGAACGGAGTTCATATGAAAAAGTTACGGACGAAATATGAAAACGGATGGAAAATAAGTAAAAGAGAATATTATATATATAGTAATATATTATTACCCAGCCACCTCACTACCAGGTCGATCATGCGGTCGATCGACGGTCGACCGCTGGTTGCGACCGCTTGGTCGAGCCAGGCAGTGCCGACAAGGATTTCAGGTGTATAATATTGTAAATGAATGGGCAGATGCTAATTAAATTGAATCCAACGGTTCTAGCGCAATTCCACCCCTAGGGTAAGACCTCATTCTTTTTCTGCATAAATCTGCAGAGGCAGTGAAGCTCTGCCATTTTCCTCCTTTCCTGAACCTAATTTCTAAAATAAAAATATATTCATACATAACAAATCAAATCCAATTCAAATTAAATTGAGAGGATAAGCATATATGATGGAAAAGAATGCAAAGTGACGCTCCAAATCATATTCTCCTCTCTCTTTCTGTTTCCTTACATTTCTAGAGATCTGGAATTTTCCCCTTTCTAGATAAATTGTAAATTTATAAGAATTTGGGGGATTGTAGGCCTAAAGGGTTCAAACTTTGGATCAAGAGGCTATAAGGCGAGTAGGAAGTTTACGAATACAGTTATAATAACTTATCTATTTCATTTGAATTAAATCTATATTTTTATGGCTATCAGATTTGTTTATTTAAATATTGTGAAATTATTAGCAACCATTATATATGATTATTAACATGGTTAGAATTTATGAATTATAAATTAAGGTTATGTATAACATAAATTGTAGGATTCTTAAACTTGTTCACACATGTTCCTATAGTTATGTCATGAAATATGTTGTACATGTTGCATAGCATTGTGGATTTGGAAGTTAGCCCCATTGAACATAAATTAGGTGCAGTTACATTCCAGATCTTTAGTACAGTGTTGAATTATAAATATGTGAATTTGGGTAAAAAGATGAAAGTGGTGGATTATGTGATTATATGAATAAAAGAAATATGCCTGTTTGTATTCAATATTGTTGAATTTTGCCTTAATTGTAGTAAATATGTCGTTTCCCTCTTTTTGAACAAAAAGATATCATTTTAAATTCACAAAAGATATGACAAAATGATTTAAAAAGGAAAAGTGGTGCAAATGTACGTATAAATATAAAAATACAAATTTATGCGTAGTTTGCATTGACTATTCCAAAATATATATATACATATATTATGAATTTGAGATATGCCCATTTTACTAATTAGGCATAGTTCACAATAATTATGGATAACAGTCTTTTTGTAAGATTTGAAATCTTTTTGGCAAGATTGAATATAAAAGGAAATATTTGGTTAATTGATTAAACCAAATTATTAGTTTAATAATAAGAACAATAACAAAAATAGTAATAGCTACGCTAATCGCAAGAAAACATAAAAATAAATATATACATGTTATCCGTCCAATTCCGCGTAAAATGGTAAAATATACATTGTATTGAACGTTTGAATGTTGAACGGTATTCGTTTATGGAATCATACATGTAATTATATTCCATATTTAATTAATATGTTTGTGGTGACCATTTGTAGAAATCAATATAATTAATTGCTATAAATAGGACCATAAATCAATAAATAACCATTGTAACCAATGTTATTTGGGGGAAATTAATGTGATAGGAAAATGGTTACAGTTCTTAAAATCGATTAGGATAAATATTGTAACCCCCAATTAGGAAATTAGAATTATAACCGCATTTAGACACCAGGTTAATCTTAACTTGTGGTATAAGCCTGCCTGGAACCGACCGGCAAATCCAGCAACCACATGTAGTTAGCTTAATGTGAGGGTCTAATGCGTAAATATAAATATACTAAGACACGAGGTTAAGTTTAACTTGTGGTAGAAGTCAGCCTAGAACCGACCAGCAAATCCAGCATCTGCAAGTTGTCAACTTAATGTGAGAGGCCTAGTACATAAATATATATATATATATATAATAGTCAACCAATAAATAAATGAATGAATAAATAAGAATAGTAATTGGCTGTTGGGGTATAACAAATCGATACCTTGGTCCTGATAAAGAGTTGCCTTAGGGAAAACATAACCGTTATGGTCATAAAGGGCAATAAAAATTGAAATAAAAGGAATTGGGCGTCATAAGGGAATTTATGATTGTCGTTAAATACTAAGTCCAAATTAGGGAAGGTATCAAATTAATATCCTAAGAAAAAAGGGAATATAACCTTCCTTAATTATATTAATGAAAATATAAATTATAATATAAAATATAGTTGGACTTAGTAGGTTAATAATGTAAAATTTTATTAATCATATGAACCCATGACGAAAATGAATCTTGTATGTATAGTATTTCCGTATAGAGGGACTAAACGGGAATGACTTAATAATGTAGCCCAACTTATCCTAAATAAGGAAAGGTATAGAAGGCTAATGGGATACAACCATTAACCTTCGAGTATAGTCCGCATCCTGGGTCTTAAGTGGCTAGATTTGAAGAGTCCACCTGGGAATAGGTTTTTTAGTTTAGGGGTCTTAAATGGTAGGTGTGCGTGGGCTTAATCAAACCTGGAAACTAAAAATGTCATATATGGCTACCTATCCTACATGAAGTATTAATCGACTAAGGGGGTTGTCTAATAAGGTCAACTAAAAGGTACAACGAAAGATAAAATTTCATCTCTCACCTTATGCGGGAAAAGAGTATATACGTGAATGACGGAAGCCTTAACTATTAGGGCCCATAGTTAGTGCCCTCCGGTTCATGTTAACGTTAAGTAAGTTATTGAGAAATAATAAGTGACCAATCGGTCTGTGTAACGACCCAGAAAATCTGAACCAATTTAAAAATTCTAAATTGGCTAAAATAATGGATTTTAAATATTTAAAATAAATATTTTAAATAATGGCGATGAAAACTGAGTTAAATCGACATTTGAAAACGAATATAATTAATTATAATTATATATAGAATTGAAAATAGCGCGGTAGTTCGATAATTCGATTTCAAACTTCAATTGAATATACCGGGTGCAAAGCAATCCGGATTTTAGTGAAACCAAAAATAATGGAATCTAATTGGTAATATCTTTCTAACGAATCCGACCAATCGAAGTTTGATAGCGGGAATCAAAAGATATGTCCAGTTGAAAAGTCTGAATAGTCGCTATGGAATTCAGGCCCTTAAAAATGGACATTTTGCAAATGACCTCGGATTTCGACGAAACCACTTTTGTTAGATCCGCAGTGTCAAGTTATTGCTAGGTTTCAAATTTCATAATTTTTCGAATCAATATGTGAGCGTGGCAAAAGAAAACGCGTTTGACCAGTTTCTGTTGATTTTAATCGACTGGAAATTGGCCATTTTTCAAACGGTCTCAGAATTTGACGAAACTAGTTTTGTTAGGACCGTATCGTCAATACGAAGCTAGAAAATATTTTTCTGGAATTTTTCTAGTTAGTATGTGACCCCGGTAATTTGAAATGTGCGTTTAAAATTCAATATAGTGATTTAAATGTAAATTCAAACGGAAACTGATTGTAACGATCAAATCAGCTTGCGATACATATCCCATTGTGTTCGGAATGGGGGTGAAACGCTATGGGCGACAGGCGGTGGGCCTCGTTTCGAGGTCGTACGTGAAAGTCAACCTTTTCCGAAATTAAATAATTAAATAATAAAATAATTAAATAATTTTAATTCCCTCCCTCCCTCTTATCTTCTGCTTGGCCCCCCCCCCCCCCGTTCGTTATAAAACATAACAGGAAAAAAAAAAGAAAAAAAAAAACAAACCCTAAATCGATTCGACGAAGCAGCCCCCCCTTGAAGCCCTCGACGCCGACGAAGAAGCCGCGCCCCCCCTTGAAGCCCTCGACGCCGACGAGGAAGCCAGCGCCTCCTGCCACGACCGTTCGAACGCCACCGCGAGCCCCTGGAAGCCGCCGACGACCTCTTCTTTCCCCTCCCCTTCTTCGCAGTTCGGTGAGCGTTTCCTTTTTTATATATATGTATTTTATTTTCTTTTTTATTTTATTTTATTTTAATCTGTAAAACTGTTTTAAAAATAAAATAAAAACTGTTTTAAAAATAAAGTAAAAACCGTTTTCTAAATAAAGATAAAAACTGATTTAGGTTTTAAAAATTTAAAACTGATTTTTAATAAAAGAAAAACTGATTTTTTTTAGTAAAAGAAAAACTGAAATTTTTATTAAGTTAAAACTGCAATTTTTAGAAAGAATAAAACTGATTTAAAAAGATTTTAAAAACAGATTTTTTAAAAAGATTTTAAAAACTGTTTTTTTTTTTAAAAGAAACTAAAAACTGCATTTTCATGAAAGAATAAAACTGATTTATAAAAAGTATAAAAACTGTGATTTATAAAAATATAAAAACTGGTTTTCTTGAAAGGTTGAAAACTGATTTCTTTCAAAAGTAAAAATTATATTTTTATATGTTGAGAGCAAAAGTAAAAATCATATTTTTATATATTGAATAGCGTAGTAAAAATTCTATTTTTACATATGCAGAGAATACGGGTGAAAGCGACAAATAGGCGAAGATTTCTATTAAGAAGAGTCTTGGTATTGGATAGCTATTGGTGAGATTTCTGATTTAAAATTTATATATATATGTGTTGAAAGTAAAAGTGAATTGCTATATATAAATAAATATATATCTATATATATATATATACGCCCCCTCGTCCACAAACCATGGACGATATTTATTGGTTGAAATTGTGGTGAAAATTGAATGATTGTTTGGGATTGTTTGTGATTGATATTGGTTGATTGTGGTTGAAAAATACCCATTTGTGGTTGTGAAATATTTGGTTGAAACCACATAGGATTAGTTTGTGGAAATGAAATAAATATATATACATGCCGCCTGCGTGCGAACTAGATGCATGTTTCCCATTGTCAAAAACCGCGAGGTTTTAAGGTAGAGCGAGGAGCCGTACTAGGGACGGTGCCGGTGTAACTACCCTGCCGTTATGCTGCCGAAATTTTGAATAATATTTGTGTGTTTGAATTATTTTCATATGCTTAAATTATATTTATTCATTGTATAGAAAACATTCATGTGTTGAATTGATATTCATTCGTTGTTTAGAAATTCATGTGTTGAATGGTATTCATATTTTGAAATAAATTGTTCAATAACAAAAATCACATTTTTATCTATATATAAAAACTATTGAAAACATTCATGTGTTGAATTGATATTCATTCGTTGTTTAGAAATTCATGTGTTGAATGGTATTCATATTTTGAAATAAATTGTTCGATAACAAAAATCACATTTTTATCTATATATAAAAACTATTGAAAACATTCATGTGTTGAATTGATATTCATTCGTTGTTTAGAAATTCATGTGTTGAATGATATTCATATTTTGAAATAAATTGTTCGATAACAAAAATCACATTTTTATCTATATATAAAAACTATTGAAAACATTCATGTGTTGAATTGATATTCATTCGTTGTTTAGAAATTCATGTGTTGAATGATATTCATATTTTGAAATAAATTGTTCGATAACAAAAATCACATTTTTATCTATATATAAAAACTATTGAAAACATTCATGTGTTGAATTGATATTCATTCGTTGTTTAGAAATTCATGTGTTGAATGGTATTCATATTTTGAAATAAATTGTTCGATAACAAAAATCACATTTTTATCTATATATAAAAACTATTGAAAACATTCATGTGTTGAATTGATATTCATTCGTTGTTTAGAAATTCATGTGTTGAATGGTATTCATATTTTCAAATAAATTGTTTGATGGTAGAAATCGCCTTTTATCGACTATCTGAAACGTGTAAAATAATCTGGTTTCAAAAGAAATGGTTTTATGATAAAAATCCTATTTTTATCACTTATATGAACGATATAGAAAAATAGTGTCTTTGAAATGAATTGTTTTACAATAAAAATCACATTTTTATTGTATGCATAAATCGTTGAAATGTGAAGTGTTAAAAATAGCCACTTGTTCAAAATAAACATATACGAGTTGAAATATTCATTAATTAACTAATGAAATGATTTACGCCTAATTATGTAACGTTAGAATGAATGGTGTTTTTAAACCAAATAGAAATCAAATATGAAGTTGAATAGAAAATGAAAAATGATATGAACTGTATATATATGTACATGCATATTCATTGAACAGGTTATAGCAAAGGGGCTAGAGAAGAGGAATAAAATTTGTGCCCGACAAATAGGTACACATTTACTGATTTGTTTGGGTGATGATTTTGAGCCTGTTGGCTAGCCGCTTGGCTTTTTCTTTTTCTTTTTCTTTTTGAGATTAGAAGGACCGGGACGCTATTTGCGATTTCCCGACGCTCCCGGTGCAGGGGAGGTTATGGCGAAATTTTTCCAAAATTTAAGGTGTTAGAAAATTTTTTGAAGTGAAAACGATATAGAAATCATTGAATGAACTATATTTATATAACTATATAAATATAAATAAAATTAAAACGAAACGAAGCCGTGCAGTTCGTATTTTGAAACCGTGATTTCAAACGACTAGTACGGGAAATCCGACCATTGGATTTTCCCGAAACCTCAACCGTCGGGTTCGCCTTGGAAATATCTTTCCAACGGCACCAACCTTGTAGAAATCCAACGGTTGGATTGTCTGGAATGTTTAATTCAAATCTGAAGAAAAACAGCGCCAGAAACGATTATATTTATTTATATATATAAATATAATTATATTTAATCGAATAACGACGCTGCAGTTCGTATTTTGAAATCGAAAATTCAAACGATTGTACCGGGAGATCCGACCGTCGGATTTTCCCGAAACTGGAACCGTTGGATTCGTTTTGAAAAGACCTTTCTAATGATGTAAATTTTGTGAAGATCCAACGGTTAGATTTTCAGATATGTGTAAATCAAATCTGAAGAAAAACAGCGCCACGGCCGCCTTATGGCCCGAAGCGTCGTTTTGAATAAAATGGCTATTTTAAAATAAATAAAAATAGCGATAAATAGTTATAAAATATCGTAAGCGATATGGAATGGAAATAAACTGAATTTGCTTGATTTATGTGATGTTTGATGGTTGAATGTGTTTGGTGTGAAAACTATATAAAGAACACAATTGGTGTTGTCGAATAATTTAACCATTGAAATAAATCGATTTGAAATTCTAAATATACGTGAATTATTTGAAAAGGCCGAGTTAATTCTCATTTCGAATAATCGACCGACGATTGAAATTCGAAGATGAAGACGATGGTCGAAGGCCGGAGATCTTCACCTCGTTTGGATGGTAACCGAGGTCCTGATTGGGAGGCATTCCGAAATATGGATAATGAGTGGTGATCGTTCATACGTACGTGTTGATCGAAGGGTTTGCGAGGTATTTAGTGCCTCCGGTTTCGTTCAGACCCAGAACGGACTTGTAAATGGACTGTGTGTCTGACATAGGATTTATTCTGTGTGGCATGCTAAGATGCAGTGATCAGGGCTTCTGTTGAAAAGCAAAGTCTTGTGGTGATGATCAAAGCACCGCCTGTGTGGCATAGCTTTGTGTATAACGTGAATTTGAGCCTCACATCCCGGTATGGACCTAAAACGGGAGAAGGACCTCAGGGAGGGCATGCGTTTCTTTCTAGCTAGGGTGGTGTCAGTGACCTACCAGCCCTGACATTTATATACTTTTCACCTATGTGGTTGTTGCTGTTGCGAGGCGCCTCGGTTTGATCGGACGATCCGGGTCCGATGGAGTCATTCGTTGGCTCGTTTACGCCCCAAAGGGCGGGGAAACGTATTGTTCAGGAATTTTAATCCACATCGGTGGACCGGCCCTGTCGCTCCAAGGGTCGATGCGCTCTGACCCTGTGGCTCGGGCTAGAGAGTCACGAAGTCGGTGAGGACTATCTTTTGCCTTGGTTCATGACGGAAATCCAATTTCCAAATACGAGACGATGCGGTTTTGATTGTATATATATATGGCGACATGATATATGGTACCCATGCCGTCTATGATTGATAGTTATGATTTGAAATTGTTTTCAAAACATATAAACACTAGTAATAATATCAAATGCCTTTGTTTTATTCGTATCAAGCATATCTTGGCCGTTATAAGGAAAAAACTCTATCCTCCGGTTTGCGTTGCATTGTGTGATGGGAACTGAGTCTTATAACGGCTTCATTTTTATAAAACGCATAGCGATGTTTTAAAAGAAAGATTTGTTTTAAAGCACTGGCAATCCAATGGAGTAAACCCGTTCCACGAAAGTGGCGTGGTCCTGAGATTAGCCAATTATATATGAGTTGAGTGGATTTCTCATACCAGTCCCATGACTGACTCGTAGTTTGTTCACTTTCAAACTCGGGTGCCCCTTTTTCTACACGGGCAGCCTTGTATTCAGGTTTAGCTGGTTCTTTCTGGATAGCTGGAGCTGAAGATGGATTCTATCATTTATTTCTTTTTATGCTGTTCAGCTCCTATTGTACATATTTTGTTTATTTCCGCTGTAGACATTTATGTATAGCTGAACTGTATTTGTACTAAGTAAGATCCTGTATACTGTGTAACTCTGATGATTACTTTTATCCAGTATATTTTGTTGTTCATTCTGGTGTATTTATTTAATTCTGTTCTGCTATTATCTGTTTCTGTGTTATATTCCAAAAGATAACCTTGTTTCCGTGAAAACGGGAAATCGGGTCGTCTCATCGTGGTATCAGAGCTTTGGTTAAGCTTAGTTCTGGAATATAACATTTGAACGAACTCGTCAGAAATAGAACCAGTAGTGTTCTAGGACGGGTAACTCAATACAGATAGGATCAGCAATATCCTAGTATGAGTAAAGCAGAATGAATACACTTCGATAGACACATTTACACTTCAAGTATTTGTCTCTATATTTTAAAATACCTTTTCTGTGACCTGACACTTGATCTGCTAATTGCAGAAGAACTAGAAAATGAGTGTCAGAAACAGAAGGAATGCAGAACCGGATATTGAGGCCCTATTAATCAAATATCGAAATATGGGTGGAATACCGTTCTTTGGTGAAGAATCTATTATGAAGACACAAGCTTGGATTCGTTCGGCTGAGAAAATCTTCGAAGCATTAAAGCTGAGGGATGACCAGAAAAGATTACTGGCCTCCTGGGCATTCAAAGATGAAGCTTTGTTCTGGTGGGATTCAGTTATAGAGAATAATCCAGAAGGTGATATCACCTGGGATAGATTCAAAGTTATTTTCCTAGAGAGATTTACTCCTCCCGAAGCAACCGAGAGGTTATGTGAAGAATTTTCTTATTTGATTCAAGGTGATATGACCATCCCAGAATATCACAAGAAATTCAATGAACTTGCTCACTTTGCTCCCCATCTGATTCAGAATACAAAGAGAAAGAATCTGAGATTTATTCATGGACTTCAAAGGAAATACCAGAATAGAGTATTGGGGCATGTGAAGCTTCCTTTTCCAGAGATGATTTACATGGCTTATCAATATGAAGATCTTCATAAGAAAGGAATGTTACGCGACGAGGAAGAAGTCTATTCTAGTGATAAAACAGAGTCGGAAACTGATTATCCCGAGGCAAGTACAATGTCTGAGGTCAATAAGAAGCCCAGTGCCAAGAGAAAAAGGGCTGAATCTGGGAGGGAACGAACAACAACCGCTACTTGCTCTAACTGCAATAAGAAAGGACATTTGTCGATAAGTTGCAGATCTTTAAAGAAACAAAGAAAAGAAGGATATAGAGCAAATCGAAAGCAAAAGAAGAAAAGGTTCAGAACTGACGGGGAGTTCCAAGAGAATAGAGAGTGCAAACAGTGCCACGAAGCTGGTCATCTTGCAAAGGATTGCCCGCAGTTAAACAAGCCAGAAATGGTTCAAGTAAATGAAGTAGCAGAAACTTCTGAGCCCTCAGATAGGCAAGAAAGATCTGATGTTTTGGAAGGCATGCTCAATGTCAAAAACATCCCAGTTAAAGTATTGTTTGACACAGGCGCGTCACGAAGCTTTATTGCAAAGAGTGCAGTCAAGAAGTTGGATTTGAATTTGAAGAAGCTCAAAGAGCCAATGACCGTCCGAAATCCAGTTGGAGGTTCCATCAATCTCAGTTGGGTTTGTGCAGTACCTGTCTCTTTTTCTTGCTATAAATTCCCGGTTATCTCCGTCGTCATGAATTTTGATGAATTCGATCTTATTCTGGGATTGGATTGGCTAACCAAATATGAAGCGGAGGTTAAATGCGCCGACAGAGTTGTAAAGGCAAAAGCACAATTGGGAAATTATATAACCATACCGTGTGAAGGCCCAACATCAAATAGAAAGGATTTCTGGTCAGCTCTCGATGTTTCTCCAGCCCAAATTGAAAATGTTCCTGAAGTCACGGAGAATATTCCTGACCTCATCAAAGACATTCCTGTTGTCAAGAACTATGCGGATGTGTTCGAAGAAGTTGTTCGCTTACCTCCGCAGAGAGAAATAGATTTCAAGATTGCTTTGATTCCGAATGCAAGGCCGGTAGTTCACGCTATTCGAAGAATGTCCTTGAAAGAGAAGGAGGAATTAGACAATCAAACAAGACAACTAGTATGGAAAGGTCTGATAAGGCCTAGTTTCTCTGATTGGGGTGCAGCAGTGGTGTTTGTCCCAAAATCTGACGGTACTCTACGTCTATGTGTGGATTATCGTGATCTGAACAAACAGACAATAAAGAACAAGTATCCATTGCCGCGAATAGATGATTTGTTGGATCGATTAAATGGAGCACAAGTATTCTCAAGAATGGACCTAGCTACAGGCTTCCATCAACTTCGAATTGCCGAAGAGTGTGTTCCAATGACAGCGTTCAGAGGCCCCGACTTATTCTATGAGTGGTTAGTAATGCCGTTCCGCTTATGTAACGCTCCAGCCTATTTCGTCGATCTGATGAACAGAGTATTCAGAGGGGTTTTGAATAAATTTGTTCTGGTTTTTATTGATGATATTCTAATCTTCTCTAAATCAAAAGCCGAACATGAAAAGCATCTGGAACAAGTGTTAGAAATCCTCAGAAGAAATGTATTAAAAGCCAAGTTTTCCAAATGTATCTTCTGGCAAGATGAAGTGAAATTTCTGGGCCATGTCGTATCGAAAGATGGAATCGCTGTGGATCCAAGCAAAATCACAGCTATTCAGAATTGGAAACAGCCCAGTACTCCCACTGAAGTCCGCAGTTTTCTCGGATTGGCTAGCTATTACCGAAAGTTCGTTAAAGACTTTTCGAAGATATCTGGTCACTTAACGAAGCTTACAAAGAAGCATTCGAAGTTCAAATGGACTCAAGAAAGTGAGGAGGCTTTCGAAGAGCTAAAGTTAAGATTAACGACAGCTCCAGTGTTAACCATCATCGATGGCAACCAAGATTTGAAAGTCTGGACTGATGCGTCTAGAGAAGGCCTTGGAGCAGTGTTAATGCAAAGAGGCCAAGTAATTGCTTATGCCAGCCGTCAACTGAAGCCACACGAGAAGAACTACGTAACTCATGATCTTGAGTTATTGGCTATCATATTCTCTTTGAAAATCTGGAGACACTATCTTCTAGGCGAGAGGTTTGAACTGTTTACAGACCACCAGTCATTAAAGTATCTGTTCACTCAGAAGGATTTAAACCTGAGGCAACAACGTTGGCTGGAGTTTCTAGCAGCATATGACTTTGAAATTATATATACTCCAGGAAAAGCCAATGTCGTGGCCGATGCATTAAGCAGAAAGAATGTAATGATCGCCAGTTTTATTATCACGACTTCATTGCTAGATAAGATATCTGCTCTTCAGGGGGATGATCACTTCATTCAGAAGATCAGGGGGATAATTCAACAAGGCGAACCCTCGAGTTTTCAAATAGACAACGATGGGATTCTAAGGCTCAAAGGTCGAATATGCGTTCCTAACATTCCTGAACTTCGAAAGGAAGTACTGGATGAATGCCAAAAGTCAAAACTCAGTATCCATCCGGGAGTAAGCAAAATGTATAATGACATCAAACGCACTTTCTGGTGGAAGTCGATGAAAAGGGACATTTCTTTATATGTCAGCCGATGCCCTACTTGCCAGCTAGTTAAAAGCGACCAACAGAAATTGGCTGGATTATTACAACCGCTAGAAGTTCCTGGCTGGAAGTGGGAGCATATTTCTATGGATTTCATTGATGGTTTGCCCAGAACCAGAAAAGGAAATGACAGTATTTGGGTGATCGTAGATCGCTTCACGAAGACCGCCCATTTTATACCTGTCAGATCAAACAGAACTGCTCAGAGTCTGGCGCAGATATACTTCAGGGAAATAGTTAGACTGCATGGAGTGCCGCTCAGTATAGTAAGTGATAGAGATACAATATTCACTAGCAAATTCTGGGAAGCATTTCAAGTCGAGCTGGGGACGAAGTTAAACTTGAGCACCGCTTATCATCCACAGACAGACGGTCAGACTGAGAGGGTGAATCGCATTCTAGAAGATCTATTGCGGGCTTGTGTTATAGATTTCGGTGGATCATGGGAAGACAATCTACATTTGGCTGAGTTCTCTTATAACAACAGCTACCAGGCGAGCCTGACAATGTCGCCATTCGAAGCATTATATGGTAGACCGTGCCGATCTCCTGCTTGTTGGGTCGAGCCTGGAAATAGACTTGTGTTGGGTCCCGATATGATTCGAGAAGCGGCCGACAAAGTCGATTTTATTAAGAAACGATTGCTCGCCGCTCAAAGCCGACAAAAGAGCTATGCCGATAAAAGAAGAAGAGATATATCCTTTGAAGTTGGTGACTATGTATATTTGAAAGTATCGCCGATGAGAGGAGTTATCCGGTTCGGTAAAACTGGAAAGTTAGCGCCTAAATTTATTGGTCCGTTTCCTATTCTGGAACGGATTGGAACTCTCGCTTATAGGGTCAAACTGCCTGACTGGTTGCCTGGTGTGCATGATGTATTTCATATATCTCAGCTTCGAAAGCACGTTCATGATCCAGACTTGATCGTGGAAGAAGCAGCTCAGCAGGATATTGAAATTACTCCAGAATTAGCTGTGAGGCGAGAGCCGCTAAAGATCATCGGCAAAGAAACCAAAGAGCTGAGAAACAAGAAGGTTCACTTAGTCAAAGTGCAATGGAGTGGAGATCCGCGAGATTGTACTTGGGAAACTGAGGAGAGCATTCAGAAAGCTTATCCTAGATGCCGAGTAGATATCTCTGATTGACTCTGGTGCAAGGTACATTTACCCTACCTTGCATTACCATTTAATTCTCTATTCTGTTGCTATTTTCTTCCCATGGATGTGCATTGTTTATTCTATACTCTGAATATTAGAAACAAATTGGTTGTTGTATTGTGGGATCGTAGATTTATCAAACCACTTTCGACTTTATTCCTTTTCGGGGACGAAAAGTTTTAAGTGGGGGAGATTGTAACGACCCAGAAAATCCGAACCAATTTAAAAATTTTAAATTGGCTAAAATAATGGATTTTAAATATTTAAAATAAATATTTTAAATAATGGCGATGAAAACTGAGTTAAATCGATATTTGAAAACGAATATAATTAATTATAATTATATATAGAATTGAAAATAGCGCGGTAGTTCGATAATTCGATTTCAAACTTCAATTGAATATACCGGGTGCAAAGCAATCCGGATTTTAGTGAAACCAAAAATAATGGAATCTAATTGGTAATATCTTTCTAACGAATCCGACCAATCGAAGTTTGATAGCGGGAATCAAAAGATATGTCCAGTTGAAAAGTCTGAATAGTCGCTATGGAATTCAGGCCCTTAAAAATGGACATTTTGCAAATGACCTCGGATTTCGATGAAACCACTTTTGTTAGATCCGCAGTGTCAAGTTATTTCTAGGTTTCAAATTTCATAATTTTTCGAATCAATATGTGAGCGTGGCAAAAGAAAACGCGTTTGACCAGTTTTTGTTGATTTTAATCGACTGGAAATTGGCCATTTTTCAAACGGTCTCAGAATTTGACGAAACTAGTTTTGTTAGGACCGTATCGTCAATACGAAGCTAGAAAATATTTTTCTGGAATTTTTCTAGTTAGTATGTGACCCCGGTAATTTGAAATGTGCGTTTAAAATTCAATATAGTGATTTAAATGTAAATTCAAACGGAAACTGATTGTAACGATCAAATCAGCTTGCGATACATATCCCATTGTGTTCGGAATGGGGGTGAAACGCTATGGGCGACAGGCGGTGGGCCTCGTTTCGAGGTCGTACGTGAAAGTCAACCTTTTCCGAAATTAAATAATTAAATAATAAAATAATTAAATAATTTTAATTCCCTCCCTCCCTCTTATCTTCTGCTTGCCCCCCCCCCCCCGTTCGTTATAAAACATAACAGGAAAAAAAAAAGAAAAAAAAAAACAAACCCTAAATCGATTTGACGAAGCAGCCCCCCCTTGAAGCCCTCGACGCCGACGAAGAAGCCGCGCCCCCCCTTGAAGCCCTCGACGCCGACGAGGAAGCCAGCGCCTCCTGCCACGACCGTTCGAACGCCACCGCGAGCCCCTGGAAGCCGCCGACGACCTCTTCTTTCCCCTCCCCTTCTTCGCAGTTCGGTGAGCGTTTCCTTTTTTTTATATATGTATTTTATTTTCTTTTTTATTTTATTTTATTTTAATCTGTAAAACTGTTTTAAAAATAAAATAAAAACTGTTTTAAAAATAAAGTAAAAACTGTTTTCTAAATAAAGATAAAAACTGATTTAGGTTTTAAAAATTTAAAACTGATTTTTAATAAAAGAAAAACTGATTTTTTTTAGTAAAAGAAAAACTGAAATTTTTATTAAGTTAAAACTGCAATTTTTAGAAAGAATAAAACTGATTTAAAAAGATTTTAAAAACAGATTTTTTAAAAAGATTTTAAAAACTGTTTTTTTTTTTAAAAAAAGAAACTAAAAACTGCATTTTCATGAAAGAATAAAACTGATTTATAAAAAGTATAAAAACTGTGATTTATAAAAATATAAAAACTGGTTTTCTTGAAAGGTTGAAAACTGATTTCTTTCAAAAGTAAAAATTATATTTTTATATGTTGAGAGCAAAAGTAAAAATCATATTTTTATATATTGAATAGCGTAGTAAAAATTCTATTTTTACATATGCAGAGAATACGGGTGAAAGCGACAAATAGGCGAAGATTTCTATTAAGAAGAGTCTTGGTATTGGATAGCTATTGGTGAGATTTCTGATTTAAAATTTATATATATATGTGTTGAAAGTAAAAGTGAATTGCTATATATAAATATATATATATATATATATATATATATATATATATATATATATACGCCCCCTCGTCCACAAACCATGGACGATATTTATTGGTTGAAATTGTGGTGAAAATTGAATGATTGTTTGGGATTGTTTGTGATTGATATTGGTTGATTGTGGTTGAAAAATACCCATTTGTGGTTGTGAAATATTTGGTTGAAACCACATAGGATTAGTTTGTGGAAATGAAATAAATATATATACATGCCGCCTGCGTGCGAACTAGATGCATGTTTCCCATTGTCAAAAACCGCGAGGTTTTAAGGTAGAGCGAGGAGCCGTACTAGGGACGGTGCCGGTGTAACTACCCTGCCGTTATGCTGCCGAAATTTTGAATAATATTTGTGTGTTTGAATTATTTTCATATGCTTAAATTATATTTATTCATTGTATAGAAAACATTCATGTGTTGAATTGATATTCATTCGTTGTTTAGAAATTCATGTGTTGAATGGTATTCATATTTTGAAATAAATTGTTCGATAACAAAAATCACATTTTTATCTATATATAAAAACTATTGAAAACATTCATGTGTTGAATTGATATTCATTCGTTGTTTAGAAATTCATGTGTTGAATGGTATTCATATTTTGAAATAAATTGTTCGATAACAAAAATCACATTTTTATCTATATATAAAAACTATTGAAAACATTCATGTGTTGAATTGATATTCATTCGTTGTTTAGAAATTCATGTGTTGAATGATATTCATATTTTGAAATAAATTGTTCGATAACAAAAATCACATTTTTATCTATATATAAAAACTATTGAAAACATTCATGTGTTGAATTGATATTCATTCGTTGTTTAGAAATTCATGTGTTGAATGATATTCATATTTTGAAATAAATTGTTCGATAACAAAAATCACATTTTTATCTATATATAAAAACTATTGAAAACATTCATGTGTTGAATTGATATTCATTCGTTGTTTAGAAATTCATGTGTTGAATGGTATTCATATTTTGAAATAAATTGTTCGATAACAAAAATCACATTTTTATCTATATATAAAAACTATTGAAAACATTCATGTGTTGAATTGATATTCATTCGTTGTTTAGAAATTCATGTGTTGAATGGTATTCATATTTTCAAATAAATTGTTTGATGGTAGAAATCGCCTTTTATCGACTATCTGAAACGTGTAAAATAATCTGGTTTCAAAAGAAATGGTTTTATGATAAAAATCCTATTTTTATCACTTATATGAACGATATAGAAAAATAGTGTCTTTGAAATGAATTGTTTTACAATAAAAATCACATTTTTATTGTATGCATAAATCGTTGAAATGTGAAGTGTTAAAAATAGCCACTTGTTCAAAATAAACATATACGAGTTGAAATATTCATTAATTAACTAATGAAATGATTTACGCCTAATTATGTAACGTTAGAATGAATGGTGTTTTTAAACCAAATAGAAATCAAATATGAAGTTGAATAGAAAATGAAAAATGATATGAACTGTATATATATGTACATGCATATTCATTGAACAGGTTATAGCAAAGGGGCTAGAGAAGAGGAATAAAATTTGTGCCCGACAAATAGGTACACATTTACTGATTTGTTTGGGTGATGATTTTGAGCCTGTTGGCTAGCCGCTTGGCTTTTTCTTTTTCTTTTTGAGATTAGAAGGACCGGGACGCTATTTGCGATTTCCCGACGCTCCCGGTGCAGGGGAGGTTATGGCGAAATTTTTCCAAAATTTAAGGTGTTAGAAAATTTTTTGAAGTGAAAACGATATAGAAATCATTGAATGAACTATATTTATATAACTATATAAATATAAATAAAATTAAAACGAAACGAAGCCGTGCAGTTCGTATTTTGAAACCGTGATTTCAAACGACTAGTACGGGAAATCCGACCATTGGATTTTCCCGAAACCTCAACCGTCGGGTTCGCCTTGGAAATATCTTTCCAACGGCACCAACCTTGTAGAAATCCAACGGTTGGATTGTCTGGAATGTTTAATTCAAATCTGAAGAAAAACAGCGCCAGAAACGATTATATTTATTTATATATATAAATATAATTATATTTAATCGAATAACGACGCTGCAGTTCGTATTTTGAAATCGAAAATTCAAACGATTGTACCGGGAGATCCGACCGTCGGATTTTCCCGAAACTGGAACCGTTGGATTCGTTTTGAAAAGACCTTTCTAATGATGTAAATTTTGTGAAGATCCAACGGTTAGATTTTCAGATATGTGTAAATCAAATCTGAAGAAAAACAGCGCCACGGCCGCCTTATGGCCCGAAGCGTCGTTTTGAATAAAATGGCTATTTTAAAATAAATAAAAATAGCGATAAATAGTTATAAAATATCGTAAGCGATATGGAATGGAAATAAACTGAATTTGCTTGATTTATGTGATGTTTGATGGTTGAATGTGTTTGGTGTGAAAACTATATAAAGAACACAATTGGTGTTGTCGAATAATTTAACCATTGAAATAAATCGATTTGAAATTCTAAATATACGTGAATTATTTGAAAAGACCGAGTTAATTCTCATTTCGAATAATCGACCGACGATTGAAATTCGAAGATGAAGACGATGGTCGAAGGCCGGAGATCTTCACCTCGTTTGGATGGTAATCGAGGTCCTGATTGGGAGGCATTCCGAAATATGGATAATGAGTGGTGATCGTTCAGACGTACGTGTTGATCGAAGGGTTTGCGAGGTATTTAGTGCCTCCGGTTTCGTTCAGACCCAGAACGGACTTGTAAATGGACTGTGTGTCTGACATAGGATTTATTCTGTGTGGCATGCTAAGATGCAGTGATCAGGGCTTCTGTTGAAAAGCAAAGTCTTGTGGTGATGATCAAAGCACCGCCTGTGTGGCATAGCTTTGTGTATAACGTGAATTCGAGCCTCACATCCCGGTATGGACCTAAAACGGGAGAAGGACCTCAGGGAGAGCATGCGTTTCTTTCTAGCTAGGGTGGTGTCAGTGACCTACCAGCCCTGACATTTATATACTTTTCACCTATGTGGTTGTTGCTGTTGCGAGGCGCCTCGGTTTGATCGGACGATCCGGGTCCGATGGAGTCATTCGTTGGCTCGTTTACGCCCCAAAGGGCGGGGAAACGTATTGTTCAGGAATTTTAATCCACATCGGTGGACCGGCCCTGTCGCTCCAAGGGTCGATGCGCTCTGACCCTGTGGCTCGGGCTAGAGAGTCACGAAGTCGGTGAGGACTATCTTTTGCCTTGGTTCATGACGGAAATCCAATTTCCAAATACGAGACGATGCGGTTTTGATTGTATATATATATGGCGACATGATATATGGTACCCATGTCGTCTATGATTGATAGTTATGATTTGAAATTGTTTTCAAAACATATAAACACTAGTAATAATATCAAATGCCTTTGTTTTATTCGTATCAAGCATATCTTGGCCGTTATAAGGAAAAAACTCTATCCTCCGGTTTGCGTTGCATTGTGTGATGGGAACTGAGTCTTATAACGGCTTCATTTTTATAAAACGCATAGCGATGTTTTAAAAGAAAGATTTGTTTTAAAGCACTGGCAATCCAATGGAGTAAACCCGTTCCACGAAAGTGGCGTGGTCCTGAGATTAGCCAATTATATATGAGTTGAGTGGATTTCTCATACCAGTCCCATGACTGACTCGTAGTTTGTTCACTTTCAAACTCGGGTGCCCCTTTTTCTACACGGGCAGCCTTGTATTCAGGTTTAGCTGGTTCTTTCTGGATAGCTGGAGCTGAAGATGGATTCTATCATTTATTTCTTTTTATGCTGTTCAGCTCCTATTGTACATATTTTGTTTATTTCCGCTGTAGACATTTATGTATAGCTGAACTGTATTTGTACTAAGTAAGATCCTGTATACTGTGTAACTCTGATGATTACTTTTATCCAGTATATTTTGTTGTTCATTCTGGTGTATTTATTTAATTCTGTTCTGCTATTATCTGTTTCTGTGTTATATTCCAAAAGATAACCTTGTTTCCGTGAAAACGGGAAATCGGGTCGTCTCAGTCTGGTTAGCGTCTCAAGTGATCAGGAAGAATCCACCTTATTTATCATTGATAGTGAGGCAATAAATGATGAAGGATAAGCAAATGAAAGTATATGGATATAGAAACTCCGTAACTATGGGTCAAATCTCGATAGAGTAACCAATTAAGGTCTGGAATAAAGGCTTAACGAAAATGTGTAAATGTCCTATCTCGGTAATATGATTTGGGAATACTACTTTGGGAAGAGTAGTAAAGTCGTACATAAACATTAACAAGGTTAGGCTAGAATCGCTAACCTTGCTAGGCATACAACTTGCCAAACGAGACACATCTGTTTGTAACAACCCATTATTTTCAACCATTTAAAAATTGGATTTTTGATTAATTTATTTTTTTCTTGAAAATTTAGCATAAAATTTTCACGATGAGAATTTGATATTTGGAATGCGTTCATCTGGACATAGCGGTCATAAGTTTCATCGAAAAATACGGAAGTTCGTCGGTTGTGAATTTTTTTGTTCATATCGGTTCAAATAGACGTCCATAAAGTTTTGTCCAAAACACTGATGGTAGCCTGAGAAAATTCTTTTGCTTATTCTAAATTCGACGGCGCAATCCGTTTCGTGAAATTAGGACATTTCGACCTTCGTTTTAGTTTATTTGTACGTTTTTCTACATTAAAAGGTGTCCGTAACGGGGCTTTGATCGGAGTGTCGTGACACTGAGATTTTTATACCATTGCGTCTGTATCGTCGCGCTGATTACCCTAATATATTCATTTATCAGTTTTGAGTGTCCATTTTGCAATGAAAATTAAAATAGTTGCGCAACAAATTTTTCATACTGGTTTTGAAGTGTTCCTGTGTCCATCTGGTTTAGGTATTAGGATTGGTTTTGTGTTGAAACTGTAAAAGCATCCGAATAGTCTTAAAAATAATAATTGAAAGGACGCAGCTAGTCTGTTTTCTCCACTGATTTAAATATATCGCATACCATTCATGCCTCTTCACCATTTCATCTTCACCCACTGCTCTTTTCTTCTTCAAACAAATCGCCACTTGCTCAGAAAAGAAAACGAAAAAATGGGACAAAAGGGAACAAAGCAAAGAATGGGAAGGCGCCTCCTGTAGCATATATTTGCATCCAATCGTCTCCAACGTGCAAAGGAAGAAGGCTTCCTTCCTAAAGAAAATAATTCATCCATTTCCTTCTTGCTTGCATGCGTGAGTCCTCTTCCATTTTATTCCCAATTGTTCTTTTCTTTTGTTTACATGCATGGCGTGCTTATTTTTTTTTTAAAAAAAAAATTGAATTATTTAAATGTTGAGTGAGTTCTTTTGATGCAAACAATTAAAGTTTGCATGCATGTTTTCAAAATGTTGTATGAATTCTTTTGATACAAACAATTAATGTTTGAATGCATGTCTTTAAAATGTTACATGAGTTCTTTTGGAAAGTTTATATGAAAATGATTATACATACATTTCTTTTTACTGTTACACACCAGGTTTTCAAAAAATATATGTACTGTATGTACACTGTTGTGCAAACGTGTGTGTGTGTATATATATATATATATTAAATTTTGAAGTTTGGATTTTGGTTTTGTCAACCGTGTTATCTTCTGGTTTTGAGAGAAATGTGCACACAATTGATTAATATAATCTATACGCAAGTTAAATTTTTTATTTTTTGTTTCTAGTCTAGGAAGTTGTAATAAAGAGAAATAAATATCCATTTGACGTTCGCTTTACATCCGCCTTCATCATCGTCTTCATTTTCTATTGCTAGGAAATGTGAGCATCCCTCACTCGCGATTAACATTCCTATTTTCGGTGTATAAACATGTGAAATGATTACCTGAATTGCTAGGATTGCTCTAGAGATTACACTATTCTCATGTGTTCATTATTGACATGTTATTGACACTATGTGATGCAAATGACATATTATTTGTTTGTTATGTGAATTGGTGATATATATATATATATATATATATATATATATATATGGATCTGCATACGTGGTATATTACACGTTTTAACTACATATATTGATATGACGTGTAAATGCATTCGGACATGTAAAATGAAATTTACATGGATATAATACGTTCAGTGTAGCGTGCATGTAATTTGATACATGTGAATGTGACATGTACGATAATTTATGTGACATGCACACGGATAATCGCACGAATATACTTTGTGTATGCATGTCCAAATAAATAACATTTGACGCGTACGATTGACATTTAGACGTAATATGAACATGTACGCGCATGTCTATATGACATGCACGAATCGATATTTTATGTCGATGATTGATTTTGTTATGTTTTGATTTTCACATTTGCAAGTTCCCTTAGTTTAGGAAATCACTATGGGTTAAAATGATACATACCCAAACGACTTGATAGAATAGGGAAAAATCGTTATCGGTTGAAATGATATACCCAAGCGTTTTTTATTGAATTTGGGATTACAAGTTGAAATGATATATACCCGTGTTTGGAAACAAACGGATTGAAATGATATATATATCTGTATCACTTGACCATAGGATAGATATACGGACACCGTTGGTCATATTTTGGAACCATAATTATATTTGATTTGGAAAGATTGATTTTTGGAAATTCAATTCAAGTATTTTCAATAAAAATAATGTAACAACCCATATTTTTATGGTATAATAATTAATTTATTTAATTATTTAAATGTTGATTTGGTAACTTATAATGACCAGAATTAAATAATATTAAATATTTAATTAATATAAATTATAGAATAATATATTTAAATTCCGAAATAGTCGGAAATAGTAGAACTGGCTATATTGTGTGAATTGAATCGTTTAACTAATTTAATTCAATTTAGAATGTGAACTATATTAAAGAATTTATTTATAAATGTCAGTTGAATGTATAAATTATATTGTAATTATAATCGAGATCGAAATGGCGCGGCAGTTCGTAATTTAGCGATTCGAACTTTAAACGAATATACAGAATCCATTTTAAGCCGGATTTCTGTGAAACCAGAAACGTTCGAAGGTGGTGAAGTATATTTTTCTAATGAAAGAGAGAAATCGAGATTTCTCGTGTAGATTGGGAGTTATGATAAAATCAAATTTTCGAAAAGTTACTATGGAATTCCCTTATAATTTATAACGATTTATTTATATTATAAATGGATTTTCAATATAAATTGAATACTGATTTAATCTGGATTTGAAATGTCGAGTTATAAATTCAGATAGGAATATTGTGGAGCTGTATGATATTTTATGGGAATATATATACGATAATATTAATTTATTAATATTAAAATAAATTGTTTTTAAATATATTAATATTTAAATGGGTTTATTAGACCTCAGAAAATAGCCTTTTTTACAAACGACCTCCGTTTTTGACTAAACTAATTTTGTTGGATCCAGAATATTAAATTATTGTTAGATTTCAATTTTCATGATTTTTGGAATCAGTATGTGGCCGTACAGAATTTTAATGTGAAATACAGTCGATAATTTGACTTTAAAAATACGTTGTGTGAGCAAACGGATTCAGAATTTGATGAAACAAGTTTCATTGGGTCCGTAATGTTGAACTGTAATTGTCTGTCCATTTTCGTCGAATTTGGATATGATATGTGATCATAGGTAAATGGAGATAACGATTGATTAAAATCGAATAAATTAATCAATAAAAATATATTAAAACTTACCTATAAATACAATATACATCTCCTAACCCTAAACAAAAACTTTTCTCTGGTCAAAATAAATCCGCCGCCCTGTTCTTCTTAAACGTGAGAAAAAATATCTTCTAAATTCAGAAACAAATAGGATTAATTCCTATAATTCGCCACTCAAACATCTTTGAAATCCCTGTGGGATTCACTTCAATTTGTTAATTATTGTTCATATTGCGACAACGTTCTAGAAGTCATGAAAAATACCTATAGTCTTAGGTTTGGGGAAAACTTAAATTTGGATCTTTAAATCCCGAAATGAAGCTTATATATGGGATGCTGATGGGAAATAAAAGAGTTTGCCATTTTTTTTAAGAATTTTTGAGAATAAAAGATGTCGCGCGAGTCCTGTAGTGTGAATGATATGGCTGAGAACGGAAATCCCTCCAAGGGTGCGAGTTGAGAATCTGACATATGAGGTCGGAGAGATTTTGTAGGAGAAGATGATGGTGGGGTTTGTTTTTGATTTCATGTTGTGGGGGAGGAGCGATTGGAGTGGGAATGATCAGAAATGGCCATGAGGAAGCCTGTCGCGAATTTTAGGTGTTTGAGGAAGATGATTTAGCGGGTTGGCTTTTTACTGGTGGGATGTTGGGCTCGAGATAAAAGGTTAAGGCCCATAAGAAAATAAAAATCCAAGTTTCATTTAATTTAAATGTATATTAACTTCTTAATATCGTAACTTTATCATACGATATCAGAATCTGACAAAACAAGATCCACTGGGATTGTATGGACGGCGGCTACACCATGGAACTGACTGGGAGTGAATTGGAGCTCATTACAATTTATAGCAAAATAATTTGCTAGATCCAAATCAATGATCATTATTTGTTATTTGTCAATAACTGTCCAGTGTGAGTAAATCTCACTAAGTCTACCCAGTTATATTTTTATAACGTGTTTTTAGAATTGATAAATTTTGGTAGATTGCCATGTGTTGTTTGTTTGGATGAACTGCTAATTGATTGGTTGAAATTATAGATAACGATATATATATATCGTTAATCAAATATTGATTCTGCTTTTCAGAATATTTCATATTGAAATGAAGTTGACGTTAATTATATTGTTTAACATCTGTGGATGCAGGAAAATAGGTTGGAGGGATCCAATTGGATTTCTCAATATTTGTAATACTGTTTGTTTTCATATATCGTGATGTATGTTGTGATATAATCAGTGATTGACTATGACGACACTGGTCTTGTTATTTGGTATTTTAAATACCATATGAAATACTGGAATGTAAAAGGGAAATTTTCAAAGTGAATATTGAAAATGAAATATTTGTATATGAAATAAATAGGAAATTATAAAAGGATTTATATAAAATAAATAGAATTATATAAAAGGATTCATATAAAATAAATAGAATTATATAAAAGGATTTATATAAAATAAATAGAATTATATAAAGGAAATTGTAAATGAGATTTAAGTTTTAGAAATAAAAGGGAAATTTGTATGAATAATCCTACAAATAAAAATATAAATAGAATTTTGGTTTGAGATATTGTTTTTAAATACGAAATCAAACTGTTTTGATTATATAAAGTAATATTATCCACATTCTATGTGAAAAATTAGATTAAAGTAAATATTTTGCAAATAAAATATTATGAAATAATTTAGGGTTTGAATTATAAATTTAAATGGAATTACTGAAATTAGAAACTGATTGGAATTAGTTGAGTTGAATGGCTTTCTGGGTATCGATTTGATGTTGGTTTCGGCCTTCGGGGTTTATACTTGGGAAGTTGTTCTTTTACTAGTTTACAGTTAGAGACTGATAGAGGTGGAAAGATATTGATGCGTGAATCAGAAATGGAAACATTTTCCAAAGTTAAAAACGTATATTTTCTAAGTTTAGAAAATAAGGAATTTATGAATATATGGAAACAATAAATGGGAAATTGGGAAATGAAATGATGATTGATCGGTAAGATTTCCATTTGGGAATACGACCATTGTTTGTACACATGTTTTCCTTTGATTATTAAATCACCGACTATCAAAGATTTTGACCATTTCCGTTGTCAACACGGAGAGACCGGAATCAGATATATTATCTCAAAACCACTCCGTATGAACTTAGCGTTGCGAATCAAATATGATGAAGATAATTGAAGACGGAGTTATGGAAGGGCTGTTCAGTAAATCCTAGGTAGAAATTGCCTAAGATGGATTTACAGAATAGTACTTTCGGTCTGTCCTATCCCAGGACGACCTGTATGGAAGAATGCCTGACAGAGTATATTTAATAGATTGCGTAAGTTGATCTCTCCAAACGTGTTTACGTTTGGTGGTCGAGGAATTCATTTCTCTTAGCTGTATACCCATGGTACTTTTGGGGAAATCAATTTGTGATTTGGCGGGTATGACGATGTGGCATTCAAAGTATATAAAGGTGTGATCTATACGTTATGGCCCCTAGCCTCACAACAAGGAAATGGTATAGAATCGGGTAGGTCGCAAATTCCTTGGGTCATTACAGCGGTATCAGAGCTGAAGGTTAAGTAATTACCTTGGCTCTGTGGCATAACTCAGTAGAGATGGGGTTAGTAATACCCTAGATTGTGTTTGGGTGTATATATACGAGTGAACGTATTTATATATTTTATAAAAGTTGTTTTATATTATGGAGATTTATTGGTTGAGTTGTTTATGAATAATAGTCGATCAGTTTGATCCACTTTATTGGTAGGAGTTTCCAAACACTTGAATACAATGGACTGACATAGTATGTTTTGAAAAAAGGGTAAATGAAATAATTTTACCCAAATATATTTTGATATAAAGAAAATATATACGTTGGAAATATTATAATATTGGACGTGTTGGTTATGATTATAATCAGATAAGATTATAATTGAAACGGTTATGTAAATAACCAATTAAAATTCGTATAAGTGTTACGAAATGAATTAAATTTGAATTTAAATCGAAATTTAAATTAAAACCCTGGAGATTTTGAAAGGTGTTTGTAAATGGATTTGGAATTAATATTAGATAATTTTAAAATCCTGGGAGATTTTTAAATTGTTTTACAAACATTGTGAATGATATTTTGAAATGTATTTCAAAATGGAAGTGGTTAGAAATGGTTTTGAAAGTGTTATAGTATTGAATTCACTTCGATCGCTGGAAAATAAATTCTGAAGATGACTAGCAGCATCATCAGTGTTCATTTTCGAGTTTCTAAGTGAAGGGTTACCGCCAAAGATTTTGTTTTGAATTGTTTTGAGAAAAACAAGTTGTTTGATACTCCAAAATGAATATTTTGACTTTTGAAAAGAGTAAACTGTTTAAAACTCCCAAGGAGAGATTGATGAATTAAAAACAAGTTAAATAATACTTGTAGAAGCAAACTGGTATTGAATTAAAGATAAATAATTTGAGAAATTAATTAGTAATGAAATATGTGGATGAAACTTAACGAGATTAAGTGAGTTGGATTGATATGTTAAGAATTTGGAATCGAGAATGGAACTTGATATTAAGAATGAAATTTGGCTTGGTTATAAGCAAATGGTTGGATTTGAGAACAAATGATTGGAGTTTGATTGGAGAACATTAGTATATGCTGAATGGATAGCAGATGGAAGTGATAGAGTTGATATGCCCGACAAAAAGGTACAAGTTTATATTTTATATTGGGTATGAGAGTTTTATGACACGAATTGGCAAGCCGCTTGGCTGTTCGATTTTCTTTTGGGTTGGAAAAGGCCTAGTGAGGCAAGTTGTAGTTATACCGATTGACCCATACAAAGGAGGTGTTGGCAAAAAAATTTGGAATACTAGGGTGTTAGAAAATTTTCATAATTTTTGAAATTTTTTGTTAATAGAAATAAAATATTATTTTAACTAAAATTATTGATTCAGTTGAAACTGAAGTTAAGAAGTAAACAAATAATTTTAACCCAGTTAATTGGGTTTGTTTTCTACTTTAGCAATTTCGAGGACGGAATTAGTTTAAGGGGGGAAAATGTAACGACCCGTATTTTTATGGTATAATAATTAATTTATTTAATTATTTAAATGTTGATTTGGTAATTTATAACGACCAAAATTAAATAATATTGAATATTTAATTAATATAAATAATAGAATAATATATTTATTTTCCGAAACAGTCGAAATTAGTAGAACTGGCAATATTGTGTGAACTGAATCGTTTAACTAATTTAATTCAGTTTAGAATTTGAACTATATAAAAGAATTTATTTATAAATGTCAGTTGAACGTATAAATTATATTATAATTATAATCAAGCTCGAAATGACGCAACAGTTTGTAATTTGATGATTCGAACTTTAAACGAATATACAGAATCCGTTTTAAGTCAGATTTCTGTAAAACAAGAAACGTTCGGAGCTGGTGAAGTATATTTTTCGAATGATAGAGAAAAAACGAGATTTCGTCGTGTAGATTGGGAGTTATGATCAAATCAAATTTTTGAAAAGTCGCTATCGAATTCCTTTATAATTTATAATGATTTATTTATATTATAAATGGATTTTCAATATAAATTAAATACTGATTTAATCTGGATTTGAAATGTCGAGTTATAAATTCAGACAGGAATATTGTGGAGCTGTATGATATTTTATGCGAATATATACAATAATATTAATTTATTAATATTAAATTAAATATTTTTTAAATATATTAATATTTAAATGGGTTTATTTAGACCTCAGAAAATAGCCATTTTTACAAACGACCTGCATTTTTGACGACACTAATTTTGTTGGATCCACAATATTAAATTATTGTTAGATTTCAATTTCCGTGTTTTTTGGAGTCATTATGTGACCGCACGGAATTTTAATGTGAAATACAGTTGATAATTTGACTTTAAAAATACGCTATGTGAGCAAACAGATCCGGAATTCGATGAAACAAGTTTCATTTGGTCTGTAATGTAGAACTGTAATTGTATGTCCATTTTCGTCGAATTTGGATATGATATGTGATCATAGGATTTTTTTTTTTCAATAAACGGAGATAATGATTGATTAAAATCGAATAAATTAATCAATAAAAAAATATTAAAACTTTCCTATAAATACAATATACATCTCCTAACCCTAAACAAAAACTTTTCTCTGGTCAAAATAAATCCGCCGCCCTGTTCTTCTTAAACGTGAGAAAAAAGATCTTCTAAATTCAAAAACAAAGTGGATTAATTCCTATAATTCATCACTCAAACATCTTTGAAATCCCTGTGGAATTCACTTCAATTAGGTACCCATTGTTCATGTTACGACGACGTTCTGGAAGTCATGAAAAATACCCGTAGTCTTAGGTTTGGGGAAATTTTGGATTTATATCTTTAAATCGTGAAATGAAGCTTAGATTTGGGATGCTGATGGGAAATAGAAGAGTTTGCCATTTTTTTTTGGAATTTTCGAGAATAAAAGATGTCGCGCGAGTCCTGTAGTGCGAGTGATATTGCTGAGAATGGAAATCCCTCCAGGCGTGCGAGTTGAACATTTGACATATAAGGTCGGAGAGATTTTGTAGGATAAGATGATGGTGGGGTTTGTTTTTGATTTCAAGTTGTGTGGGAGGAGCGATTAGAGTGGGAATGATCGGATATGGCCATAAGGAAGCCTGTCGTGAATTTTAGGTGTTTAGGGAAGATGATTTAGCGGGCTGGCTTTTTACTGGTGGGATGTTAGGCTTGAGATAAAAGGTTAAGGCCCATAAGGAAATAAATATCCAAGTTTTATTTAATTTAAATGTATATTAACTTCTTAATATCGTAACTTTATCATAAGATATCAGATTCTGACAAAACAAGATTCGCTGGGATCGTATGGACGGCGGCTACACCGTGGAACTAATTGGGAGTGAATTGGAACTCGTTACAACATATAGCGAAATAAATTACCGGATCCAAATCCATGATCGTTATTTGAAAATAACTGTTCAATGTGAGTAAATCTCACTAACTCTACCCAGTTATATTTTTATAACGTGTTTTTAGAATTGATAAATTATGGTAGATTGCTGTGTGTTGTTTGTTTGGATGAACTGCTAATTGATTGGTTGAAATAATAGATAGCGATATATATATATATATATATATATATATATATATATATGCATGTATGTATATCGTTAATCAAATATTGATTCTGTTTATCAGAATATTTCATATTGAAATGAAGTTGATGTTAATTATATTATTTAACATTTGTGGATGCAGAAAAACAGGTTGGAGGGATCCAACAGGATTCCTCAATATTTATAATACTGTTTGTTTTCATACATTGTGATGTATGATGTGATATATAATTTGTGATTGATTATGATGACGCTGGCCTTGTTATTTGGTATTTTAAATACCATATGAAATATTGGAATGTAAAAAGGAAATTTTCAAAGTGAATATTGAAAATGAAATATTTATATATGAAATAAATAGGATATTATAAAAGGATTTATATAAAATAAATAGAAACATATAAAAGGATTTATATAAAATAAATAGAATTATATAAAAGGATTTATATAGAATAAATAGAACTATATAAAGGGAATTATGAAAGAGATTTAAGTGTTAGAAATAAAAAGGAGATTTGTATGAATAATTCTACAAATAAAAATATAAATAGAATTTGGGTTTGAGATATTGTTTTTAAATACGAAATCAAACTGTTTTGATTATATAAAGAAATATTATCCACATCTTTGTGAAAAATTAGATTAAAGTAAATATTTTGCAAATAAAATATTATAAAGTAATTTGGGGTTTAAATTAGGAATTTAAATGGAATGACTGAAATTAGAAATTGACTGGAAACTAGTTGAGCTGAATCGCTTTCTGGGTATCGATCTGATGTTGGTTTTGGCCTTCGGGGTTTATACTTGGGAAGTTATTCACTTACTAGTTTACAGTTAGAGACTGATAGAGGTGGAAAGATATTGATGCGTGACTCAGAAATGGAAACGTTTTCCAAAGTTAATAACATATATTTTCTAATCTTAGAAAAAAAAAGGAATTTATGAACATATGGAAACGATAAATGGGAAATTGGGAAATTGGGAAATGAAATGATGATTGATCGGTAAGATTTTCATTTGCGAATACGACCGTTGTTTGTACACATGTTTTCCTTTGATAGTTAAATCACCGACTATCAAAGATTTTGACTATTTCTATTGTCAATACGGAGATACCTGAATCATATATATTATCTGAAAACCACTCCGTATGGCAGTAGCGTTGGAATCAAATATGATGAAGATAATTGAAGACGGAGTTATGCAAGGGCTATTCAGTAAATCCTAGGTAGAAATTGCCTAAGATGGATTTACAGAATAGTACCTTCGGTCTGTCCAGTCCCAGGACGACCTGCATAGAAGAATGTCTGACAGAGTATATTTAATAGATCGCATAAGTTGATCTCTCCAAACGTGTTTACATTTCGTGGCGAAGGAATTCGTTCCTATTAGTTGTATACCCATGGTATTTTTGGGGAAATCAATTTGTGATTTGGGGGGGTATGACGATGTTGCATTCAAAGTAAATAAAGGTACGATTTATACGTTATGGCCTCTAGCCTCACAACTAGGAAATGGTATAAAATCGGGTAGGTCACAAATTCCCCGAGTCGTTACAAATAATAATAATATAGTTAGATTTTTAATGATAAACTTATATTTTGGAAATGTTTTAAAAAGTTAACTTATAAGTATATATGGATTTAAATGACATTTAAGATTTTACTTATATTTTAATTGTTTTAAAAGTTTACAAAGATTTTAATAACAAAACAAGTACCTATTTTTATATATTATTTCTATAAATTTTATTATTTAATATCTTTATATTATATTTTATTTTATTTTTAGAAACTTGTATATTTTATAAACTTTAAATATTGGAGAGTATAAGTTGTGATCTTAGAAGTATTTGATTTAAATTTTATTTTAGAAATTTATTTTGATTTAAGAATTATAAAATGACCACGGTGTGCAATAAGTGATTAATTGTTAAAGTGACTGGGATCGGATTTGTCATACTCTCTGCTAATTCCGTAAACCACTTTAGCAACTGTGTACGTAATGGAGTTCTAGAATGAAGTAGGATAGCTTAGCGATCGACTCTATTTTCTATTTCATCTTAATTACGAGACCTTGACCATCTTGAGTCATCTTGATGTTGCTAAACAGGTGCTACACCGAGACCGAGTGAGGTCATTCCTCCTATTGAGCATGCTTCTTCGAAATCATTCTATTACTTTTGTGATTCGATTGGTGCGTACCTTTGATATGGGTGTGTGTCTCGAGGTGGGCGATAGTTACTGCTATGCGTTACCACCATTTCAGTTATGCAAGCGGTGAATCCACCTTGGCATTCCTTGCGTGCCTTGTCACTTGCCTTATACGAGCCCACTACGATTTTCTTTTGTACTGTTTTATATGGAGTGCCCTTTGATAGCTCTCTGGTTTATGGAGGAATTACGGTACTGTATATACTATGGGAATATATTAATGGTGTAAGGGTAATCATGGTAATCCCGCTTACGCTATTTTGATATTTGCTTTACTGATAGACAATATGGTATGTAGCATATTATAATATATATTATTAGTTTGACGGATCCTTAGAGGATGGTGATCCCAAACATCATTTCGGTAATCGTTTCACTTGAGTTGTCATTTAAATAAGAATGTTAATCCTGACTCGAGTGTGTTTGTTTTACATGGATACTCGGGTCAGCTTGAGGATATCAGCTTTCTTGGTTCACTTGGAGCGTGGAGCTTTGCTTGGATCTATCTATCACTTATTTAGTCGTTGTAGTTATTTCAGTTTTCTAGTTATCCAATTATTTCCTATTTCAGACTTTATTGTTTCCATATGCATTAGCAGACTTATCTACGTTTGGTACTTTGTTGTATTTGTTTTAGACTTTGTGGCTATGTAGCAGCTTATGGACTACTATCCTATCTATTCCGCTGTGTAGTATTTTATTACTCTGTGTCTGTGATCTGTGATTGATTTATTTACTGTATATTCTGTTATTTGCCAATTTTTATTAACAATTTATCATTTTGAGCAATTCAAGTTAACATGTGTGGATTATTGCTGATTTGAAGGGTTCAAAATGGTGGGTCGTTACAAGTGGTATCAGAGCTCTGGTTTTAGGCAAATTTCAGCATATACAGAGAAAACCCATTAAAGATAGGGTAATGATACTCTAGAATGAGATAAATTAATCATGGAATCATATTCGTTCGGTCTTTAGATACCTTGTAAGGATTCCTTTTGATTAACATTTCTTTTGAATATCCTTTGTTTTCCTTTCATTTATACTCATTTAAATATCTTTAGGGCATCTTACTTTATTCTGTTTCTTGTTAGTGTTCTACTCTATACTTGAGCTTCGCATAGTTTTATTTCTATCGACCTTTGTGATAAGTTTGAGCATTTGTTACATCCACAAGTAGCAACTGAACGCTTATGCGTATCTAATCCCATTGGCGGTCTTGCCAATCTTAGTTTGGTTTGTAAAGGGGTAGAACTCCTTTACAACGAGCATTTATTCACTAGTGATTTCTATGTTCTTGGTTTTGATGCTTTCGATATCTTACTTGGAGGTGATTGGCTTAATAAGCACGATGCTCACATTTCCTGTAAAGCCCGAACCGTCTGTTTGGTAAGTGATTCAGGAGAGCCTCTAGTGATCAAATGCAAAATGCCTTAAAATTTTGCAGGCAGCTTTATATTTTCTCTCGATTCCCAGCCGACTGATCTTGAGTCCACCCCTATAGTCAAAGACTTTCTTGATGTATTCGGTGAAGTCACTTCTCTTCCACCTAAGCGGGAAATTGAATTCCGCATTGATCTTGTCCCTGGAGCTCGACCAGTTGTTCTTCCTCCTAAACGAATGGCTCCTAAAGAGAAAGTCGAGTTGAAAAAGCAAATTGAGGATTTATCCTTTAAGGGTTTGATTAGACCTAGTGTTTTTGAATGGGGTGCTACTGTTGTCTTCGTTACCAAATCTGATGGTTCTCTAAGGATGTGTGTTGATTATAGAGAACTAAACAAACTTACCATGAAGAACCGTTATCCTATGCATCGTATTAATAACATGTTTGATCAACTTTATGGGAATAAAGTTTTCTCTCAGCTTGATTTGGCTACCGGCTTCCACCAACTTAGAGTTGCTGAAGAGAGCATTCCCAAGACAGCTTTCCGGACCGAGAGTGGATTCTATAAATGGTTAGTCATGCCTTTTGGATTAACCAATGCTCCAGCTTTCTTTATCGATCTTATGAATCGAGTTTTTCGGGATGTTCTGAACAAGTTCGTCCTAGTTTTCGTGGACGACATTCTTGTGTTTTTCAAACCAAAGAAGAAGAAACACGAATCAGATTTGAATTATGTTATCCAAACCCTTGGTAAACAGCAGTTGAAGGCCAAATTCTCTAAACGTCATTTCTGGAAGGATGAAGTTCGATTTCTCGGACATACTGTTTCTAAAAATGGAGTTTTTGTAGATCCTGTTAAGGTCTCTGTGATCAATGTAAGCCTATCCACCTTTATTCTTTCGGTAAACTAATTATCATATCTCTACTAGGATTCATTTCACCCATTTTATTTTCAAGATTGGAAGAAACCTATGACTCCGACTGAGATTCGTAGCTTTTTGGGCTTAGCTGGGTATTATCGGAGATTTATCGAGAACTTTGCCCGCATAGCTGCCCCGCTTACTGCTTTGGCTCGTAAGAATGCCAAGTTTAATTGGAATGATAAGTGTGAAGCAGCATTTAATGAGTTGAAGCAAAAGCTTACCATCGCTCCTGCCCTTATGGTGCCAAATGGAAGTGAAGGGCTAACAGTTTATACAGATGCTTGTAAGGAAGCTTTGGGAGCTGTTTTGATGCAGAATGGGAGAGTTATTGCTTATTCCAGTCATTAGATGATGAAAACCCACAAAGCAAATTATGTCACTCATGATTTAGAACTGCTTGTTGTTGTGTTCGCTTTGAAGTTATGGAGGCACCATCTCTTGGGTACTAAGTTCGAGTTGTTCATAGATCACCAGCTGCTTAAGTATACCTTTTCTCAGAAGGATCTTAATCTAAGGCAAGTGAGATGGCTCGAATTCTTAGCAGCCTATAACCTCGACATCAACTATACCCCAGGAAAAGGCAATGTTGTAGCGGATGCCCTAGGTCGGAAAAAGGCCATGCTTTATCAGTTTGTCGCTACTTCATCTCTTTTGTATCGTATTGCAGCTAAACAAGATCAAGATGAGATGCTCAAGCTTATGAAGGAGAATATTCGAAATAAAGAAGCCGATAATCAGACTGAATCGGGAGCACAAATTGACGAGATTGGTATCTTAAGGATCAATAATTGTATTTGTGTTCTAAATGTCGATAGACTACGGCAGGAAGTGCTTAGAGAGAATCATTGATTCAAACTCTCTATTCATCCTGGTGTTACAAAGATGTATAAGAATATGAAGAAGCTGTATTGGTGGAAAGGTATGAATTGAGATGTTTCCATTTATGTTAGGAGATGTGCCACTTGTCAACAAGTCAAGGCTGATCATCAAAAGACTCCCGGGTTGCTGCAGCCCCTAGAGATTCCTGTTTCGAAATGGGATCAGGTTTCGATAGATTTTATCAATGGCTTGCCGGGGACTAGAAAGCACAATAAGAGTATTTGGGCCATAGTCGATAGGTTGACTAAATCTGCTCACTTTATTCTGGTCAGATCAAATCGCATAGCTTCGAGTTTGGCAGAGATCTATATAAGGGAGATTGTCAGACTCCATGGTATTCCTTCTAGCATTGTTTGTGATTGTTACCCTATATTTACCAGTAACTTCTGGAAAGCTTTTCAAGAAACTTTGGGTACCCGTATGAATCTCAGCACCACTTATCATCCTTAGACTGATGGTCAGACGGCAAGGGTGAATCAGATTTTGGAAGATCTCCTTCGTGCTTGTGTTCTTGATTATGGAGGATCTTGAAAAGATCATCTCCATCTCGTTGAGTTCACTTATAATTATGGCTATCGGGTATATCTTTGATTTAAAATTTCAATCCCTTTCGAGTTTAAAATCAATTAAATTCCATTCTTTTAAAATTCAAGCATGTACTGAGATGTCTCCGTTCACTGCTCTATACGGACGACCTTGCAAATCTCTAGCTTGTTGGATTGAGTCGGCTGATCGACTAATTCTTGGACCCGATATGATTCTTGAGGCAACTGTGAAAGTAGAGGAGATTAGGAGGAAGATGAGGATAGCTCAGGATAGGCAAAAGAAGTATGCCGATAAACGGAGAAGGGATTTGGTATTTGTCGTAGGCGATCAGTCTTTTCTCAAGGTCTCACCTTTGAAGAACGTGATTCATTTCGGTCGAAATGGAAAGTTAGCTCCTAGATTTATTGGTCCTTTCCGCATTCTTGATAGATTGGGTCCCTTGGCTTATAGATTGGATTTTCCAGAAAAACTCTCGGATATGCACAACGTGTTCCACGTTCACTTCTACGTAAGCACCTTCATGATCCTTCTTTGATTGTTCAGCCAGCTATGCTTGAGACTTTGGAGGTTGAGCCAAACCTCACAGTTGAGAGGAAGCCACTCCGCATTGTCGATTAGGGCACAAAGCAGCTCAGAAGAAAGTCTGTCAATCTGGTCAAGGAGCAATGGAGTACAGATGATCGAGGTTGTACATGAGAGACAGAGGAGAGCATTCATGCTACAAATCTGGAATTGTTTACATTAGGTATTATTCTTTCGAATCTATCTTTGTTGTTCTGCACATTCTCATCTCTTATATTTGTTCCTTTTCGAGCATGAAAAGTTTTGAGTGGAAGAGAATGTAACAACCCGTTATTTTCAACTATTTAAAAATTGGATTTTTGATCAATTTCTTTTTATCTTGAAATTTTAGCATAAAATTTTCAAAACGAGAATTTGATATTTGGAATGCGTTCACTTGGACATAGCGGTCGGACATGTTTCATCGAAAAATACGCAAGTTCATCGGTTGTGAATTATTTTTTGCATATCAGTTCAAATAGACGTTTGTAAAGTTTTGTCCAAAACATGAGAAAATTCTTTTGCTTATTCTGAATTCGTCGGAGCAATCCGTTTCATGAAATTCAGACATTCTAAATAGTCTTAAAAATAATAATCGAAAGGACGCAACTCGTCGGTTTTCTCCACTGTTTTAAATATATCGTGTACCATTCGTGCCTCTTCACCATTTCATCTTCACCCACTGCTCTTTTCCTCTTCAAATAAATCGCCACTTGCTCAGAAAAGAAAATGAAAAAAAATGGGAAAAAAGGGAACAAAGCAAAGAATGGGAAGGCGCCTCATGTAGCATATATTTACATCCAATTGTCTCCGACGTGCAAAGGAAGAAGGCTTCCTTCCTAAAGCAAATAATTCATCCATTTCCTTCTTGCTTGCATGCGTGAGTCCTCTTCCATTTTATTTCCAATTGTTCTCTTCTTTTGTTTACATGCATGGCATGCTTATTTTTTTTTTAAAAATAAATAAATTATTTAAATGTTGCGTGAGTTCTTTTGATGCAAACATTTAAAGTTTGCACGCATGTTTTCAAAATGTTGTATGAATTCTTTTGATACAAACAGTTACAGTTTGCACGTATGTCTTTAAAATGTTGCGTGTGTTCTTTTGGAAAGTTTATATGAAAATGATTATACAAACATTTCTTTTTACGGGTACACATCAGGTTTTCAAAACGAATATATGTACTGTATGTACACTGTTGTGCAAACGTATATATATAATTTCAATTTTGAAGTTTGGATTTTGGTTTTGTCAACCGTGTCATCTTCTTGTTTTGAGAGAAATGTGTACATAATTGATTAATATAATCTATACGCAAGTTAAAATTTTTATTTTTTGTTTCCAGTCTAGGAAGTTCTAATAAAGAGAAATAAATATCCATTCGACGTTCGCTTCACATCCGCCTTCATCGTCTTCTTCATTCTCTATTGCTAGGAAAGGTGAGTATCCCTCACTCACGATTAACATTCCTATTTTTGATGTATAAACATGTGAATTGATTACCTGAATTGCTAGGATTGCTCTAGAGATTACACTATTCTCATATGTTCATTATCAACATATTAATGACACTATGTGATGCAAATGACATATTATTTGTTTGTTATGTGAATTGGTGATATACGATATATATATATATATATATATATATATATATATAGAGAGATCTGCATATGTGATATATGACACGTTTTAGCTACATATGTTGATATGACATGTAAATACGTTCCGACACGTAAAATGAAATTTATATGGATATTATACGTTTAGTGTAGCGTGCATGTAATTTGATACGTATGAATGTGACATGTACGATAGTGTACATGACATGCACACAGATAATCGCACGAATATACTCTGTGTATGCATGTCCAAATTAATAACATTTAACGTGTACGATTGACATTTAGACGTAATATGAACATGTACGGACGTGTCTATATGACATGCACGAATCGATATTTTATGTCGATGATTGATTCTGTTAAGTTTTGATTTTCACATTTGCAAGTTCTCTTAGTTTAGGAAATCACTATGGGTTGGAATGATACATACCCGAATGACTTGATAGAATAGGGATAAGTTGTTATGGTTGAAATGATAGACCCAAGTGATTTTTATTGAATTTTGGATTACGCGTTGAAATGATATATACCCGTATTTGGAAATAAACGGATTGAAATGATATATATCCATATCACTTGACCATAGGGTAGAAAATTATATACGGACACCATTGGTCAAAATTTGAAATCATAATTATATTTGATTTGGAAATATTGATTTTTGGAAATTTAATTCAAGTATTATTCAATAATAATATATAATTAGATTTTTGATGATAAACTTATATTTTGGAAATGTTTTAAAATTTTAATTTATAAGTATATATGGATTTAAATGACATTTAAGATTTTACTTATATTTTAATTGTTTTGAAAGTTTATAAAGATTTTAATAACAAAATAAGTACCAATTTTTATATATATTGTTTCTGTATATTTTATTATTTAATATCTTTATATTTTATTTTATTTTATTTTCGTGAACTTGTATATTTAATAAACTTTAAATATTGAAGAGTATAACTTGTGATCTTAAAAGTATTTGATTTAAGTTTTATTTTTTAAAGTTATTTTGATTTAAGAATTATAAAATACCACGGTGTGTAATAAGCGATTGGTTGTTAAAAATACCGGGATCAGATTTGTCATACTCTCTACTAATTCTGAAAACCACTTTAACAACTGTGTATGCGGTGGAGTTCCAGAATGAAGTCGGTTGGCTTGGCGATCGACTCAATTTTCTATTTCATCTTAATTACGAAATGCTAACTACCTTGAGTCAGCTTGATGTGGCTAAAACAGGTGCTACACCGAGACCAAGTGAGGTCAATCCTCCTATCGAGCATTCTTCTTCGAAACCATTCTATTACTTTTGTGATTCGGTTGGTGCGCACCTTTGATATGGGTGTGTGTCTCGAGGTCGGCGGTAGTTGCTGCTATACGTTACCACCAGTCCAGTTATGCAAACGGTGAATCCACCCTGGCATTCCTCACATGCCTTGTCACATGCATTATACGAGCCAACTATGATTTTGTTTTGTTCTGCTTTATATGGAGTGCCCTCTAATAGCCCTCCAGTTTACGGAGGAATTACAGTATTGTATATACTATGGGAATATATAAACGGTGTAAGGGTAATCATGGTAATCCCGCTTACTGTATTTTGATAATTACTTTACTGATAGACACTATTGTATATAGCGTATTATAATATATAATTTTAGTTTGACGGATCCTTAGAGGATGGTGATCCCAAACATCCTTTAAGTTACTTTGCATTTTGGTAATTGTTTCACTTGAGTTATCATTTAAATAAGAATGTTAATCCTGACTCGAGTGTGTTTGATTTACATGGACACTCAGGTCAGCTTGAGGATAACAGCTTTCTTGGTTTACTTAGAGCGTGGAGCTTTGCTTGGATCTATCTGTCACTTATTTAGTCGTTGCAATTATTTCAGCTTTTCTAGTTATCCGGTTATTTCCTATTTCGGACTTTATTGTTTCCTTATGCATTAGCAGACTTATCTATGTTTGGTACTTTGTTGTATTTGCTTTAGACTATGTGGTTATCTAGTAGCTTATGGACTACTATCCTATCTATTCCATTGTGCAGTATATTATTACTCTGTGTCTGTGATCTGTGATTGATTTATTTACTGTATATGTTGTTATTTGCCAATTTTTATTAACAATCTATCGTTCTGAGCAATTCAAGCCTGACATCTGTGGATTGTTGTCGATTTGAAGGGTTTGAAATGGTGGGTCGTTACAATTATAGTCTGTGTTTTACATTTCTTAGTCACCAAAACCTGTTGTTCTGACACCCCCTCATTACAACCTCCTAGGTTTCCTAGAGAAGGTCGGGTTCTCAAAGATGATTAAGTTTGGCTTTCGGTTCTCGTTCATTTTCATGCTCGGTATTGGAAAAGTGACTTACTTTGAAAAGGTAGTTACTTGAGTTAATACTAGTTTTTCGTATTTTGTTTCTGCTGTGAGTTATTCTATCGTACTCTAATTTCGCTCATGCTCATTTATTGCAGGTACCACACTCCATGCTTGGATGTGTTTGAGTTTTGATTTTTGTCGAAATTTGGACGTAGAAAAGTGTGGGGTGTTACATTTGGTATTAAAGCTTAGGTTAAATGATCAGAGGAGTTAGTTAAATTAGCAATCATGAGAGAACGTAATTCGATTTTCTTTTCTGTTTTTCTTTATCTTTCTTACTCGACTTTAATTTATTTCGACCATGAAATTATTCGTGGGCCTAATTATGTAAAATGGGCTTTGAGCGACTAAGAGTTGAAATATGTTGAGTTCAGGTTTCAAGCTAATTCTATCGAACCCCACAGTGCATTGGAAATTTCGTCGTGAAGAACATGAGGACGACATATGGTGGATTGCATTGAATCGAGTTTGGAAACTGGAATAATATATATACATATATATATATATATAAATCTAGCTGCAACCGAGATAGTCATAATTCCTGGTTTGGTTTCGTTGGTAGCTCCAGTTAAGACCATTACTCGATCCAAAACAGGAAAAATCCCATGTTAATATGTCATATCTATTTCATAAATATAAATACGAGGTGTATCCATTTGTTACTTCATTAAAATTCCGAATCCACCATTGTTGAAACATTCAATTGATTTCTTGGCTTTGTATTCAGGAAATATGTTTTTAAAACCATTTGAAAAATAAAAATGGATTTCAATGGTTTTGAAATACGGTTTCGGAAAATAGTTTGTGAAGAAATGGTTTTAAATTCTTAATCTATTCATGTTTTAAAATTTTCGGGGACCATTCGGTAATTTTAATAAATATGGTCTGATTGGTAGGAAAGAAGGAATTATTAATAACAAGGAATATATTGCTAAATTCAAGAATAATAAATAGCCATTCCTTGTGATTTTTAGTATCCATCTTCCTATATATATTGGATAATTTATTAAGGTTATCAAAATTAACCTTAATTGTTTTAGGCTCCAATACTTTTGAGCTCAAAAAGATTTTTCCGATTTGAATAATAGACTTGGTTTATAAATACGAAACCATTAGTTTATAATAAATTCTAATTTTGGAAAAATTTTAAAATTTTCTTCGGAAAGGCTAAGGAAAATTGGGTTTTTAGGGTAGTTGATTTTGTGAATCTTCTGTTTGTTGTAAGATAGTTAAGGGGGAAATCCATTTTAATTTATATTATAAATTTTTAGCTGAATTATTTTCAAAATTCGCTCGTTGTGTAGTCGCAGTATCATTGTTGAGACTATAAGTCCTTGGAGTTGGTTCAGAGTTTAACTACGGTTTTTAAATACCGCGGTGATGAGGATAATTTTTTTTTTGGGATCGCGTCAAATCTTAAAAGATAATGCGGGATGATTAATACTTTAATCTGGCCTAATAAGTTCAAGGTTCAACCTTTGTCCAAAGCTCATTTGGTAGTTGACCATTTAGTACTATACTAGGACGGTCAATTAGTTGATGGGTTTTGGTACAATTTGGACCAAGGATTCAACCGTAAAAGTTGCGTCCAAATTACCTCCTTTCATCCTTTCTTCCTTATCTAGCAGAACCATGTCTCTATCCTTCTTCTCTTTCTTTGTCGCCACCTCGCATCCTCATTAGATCTTGCCTCACTAGTACTTTAAGATCTAATTTCTTCTCTCCAACCATTTCTTAGCCTATAATACCTAGTTGTAATATTCAATCTTACTCACACCATTTAAGTCTCATCCTTGAGTAGAGATCATTTGGTTGGATTGGAATGAGCAAAAAGGTCTCACTGCTTTAGTGCTAAGAAAATTTATCATGGCAATTGGACTTGCACTGATCCATTGCTCGAGATCGTAGAATAGGATTTGTTGTTTGTGCGGCATATTCCTTTGATATACCTTGTTAGTATAGGTTCTTTCAAAGGCAATCGTCGTTTCAGAGATAAGAACTAAACTATCTTTGGAAGGTCTTTCTGAGGAGAATCTTGATGAGAGTTTTAGAGGCATCCGTGTTTTACATGGACTTGTATGGTCTTTTGTTTGACTGGCTTTGGGGATTGTGCAGCAAATCTCTTTTTCTTGATGTTGGTTTCTGTGTGCTTGGGAATCTATGTTCGAACTGCCCATGTAGATGTGTGACCCATATAGCACATCGTTCTATAAATGGGAAGTTATGACTAGATTTGTCTCATGATGCGGAAATCAATCCTTTGTTTGATCGGTGGCATGACCATCATTTAGTGCCGCATCATATTTGATTCAACTTGTTGTTCTTATGTGTTATCTCGTGGGGTTACTTTTTGTAATTTCATCTGTCCAGTTTGTCCTTAGACAATATTTGATGGATTTCCCATGAGAAGTAGTTATGTGTTCGGTTTCTTTTCTCATCATAAATTCTCTCTGTAACGCCCTACCTTTATACCCACTATCGTCCAGTTCATTTCAGAGAAATGTCGTAGACCAAAATGGAAAATGAGGTTTGTGAAGAGCGACCGATTGTATGATTAATCCATGTGAGGAATGCACAACAAATTCTGATACCAATTAAAATTTCGACATGAATATTTGGCACATAGGGCAACTACACAATGGCTACAAAATAATTCGGAAAACAGTAAAAATAGACAACAACAACAATATATATCACAGCTAGACACATAATAATCATATCACAAAGGCGGAATAGATATGAATAAACCAAGAATGTGTACAACAAGTTAGTGGTCAGCAAAGATCCACTAAAACATGTACCATGATCTAAATAAAAAAAATAGGTACACAACGATAGATAATGCCATAGGGACAAAAGTACAAAAGCTACGGATATAGAGTAGCAGGTTGAAAGCGGAAGATCAGTGCTGTGAGAAGTCCCAGAGGAGTACCTAAAATGACTCGGCGGTCTGACCCGAGTATTAGTTATAAGAATAAACAATAAACGCGTCAGTCTAGCTGTGCTTATCAAATAAATTGAGATAATAAGGGACATATCAAAGGATGACATGATTCTAGTAATAATATCTAATCGTAAATAAATATGTAACTTGGCATGTCAACACAATCAGGAAATGACAACGGAATGTCAGCACACAATTATCTCTAAATAATCTCCTAGCTAATATAGGATGCAACATTCAAATAATAGCACATAACTGGAATTGATAGAGGAAATAAATCTCATGACAAGATAAGAGCACATAACAATAAGAATCGACAAATAAATTCCAAACATAAATCAAATTGACGTGCATCGCATCAAAGTAATCAAGAATCATAAATCATTTATCAAATTGATGCGCGTTGCATCAAAGTAATCAAGAATCAGAAATCATTTAGAAATCCAGAAAACATCATAAAAAGAGGCCTGTTCATAGAAGATGAGATACGATCTCTAGGTAGTTAACCCATTTGTTTGAGCCGAAGCTCCCCACAGAGCCGGGTCGTGACTCCGGAAGAGAGACAATACATAAATCATAGAAAGTTGGACCGAAGTCCCATAGGTGAAATCCAAGAATCGTAAATCCCACTCGGGCGATCGAGGATCTCAAACCATTAGTCATAAAAGGACCACATCGGTCCAGTGAGTATAAATTACACCGAGATAGTTAATATAAGAAAATAGCTAAATGTCCCATAACCACTCGCTATTTTCAAACATTTATGAACCCGTTGTTGGTTCATACTCAAAAGTTTCTATTCAAAACAGAGAAAATCACCACACATGTTTGAATGCACGAGTCCAAATGTTATTCGCCGAAGTAAACATATAAGGGGTCATAGTCCTTAGTTTTACTAAGGTAAATAAACTAAATTTCTCGTCCAATCGATAACATAAGGAATCGTATTTAAATCAATGGAATCGGAACCGGGTTTATAGATCGAACTTATTTTGAAAGGATTTGAATTTAAAAACTGATTAAACATTGGTTCGATGCCCATTGACAATATAAAACCACATTATTCATTGTGGTTCAATTATTCATAAAACCATCGCTGTAGTGAAGTGAACACAAAAATCATAAAACATAAACTCACAATACAACAACATACAGGAAATCAAAGGGATAACAGTTGTAATTTCAATCAACGAACGAATCGAAATCCCAAACTAGCACCCGAAGGTTTTAAAAACTATCTGAATAGACTCGAAGGATATCGAGTTGATAATTCACGTTTTAGAGTCGTGAATCAAAATCGAACTAATATCGAGGGTCAAACCCGAATTAATAAGTAAATAGATTCATAAAATAGAGTGCACAGGCTCAAGAACGATTTCTAATGCAATTCACATTAAATAATGAGAATAGAGTCAATTAAAGATCAATATTCAATGAATCAAACAAATATCAATCTCGATGAATCGAGCTGCTGGAATCTGTGAATTCGTGAAGCTGAAGTTCACAAACGAAGTCTACGCCTCGAGCTTCAACCCGGAAAGAGCCTGGATGGGCCTAAACTGTTGACTGTGGTGACCACCGGTCAACAGCAGAAATATGCCAACATACGTCTGACTCTTCCAGGACAGACGTCTATCGTCAAGAAAACTGCTTCCCAAGAGCTTGGACAGACGTCAGACCATTTTTGGTCAGACGTCTGACCTGATGCAATTATTTATTTTCTCCCCCAAACATTGACAGACGTCTGTCCCCCTTCCGAACAGACATCTGAGCTGAAGTATGGCCATTTTTGCTAAGGAAATGAGGTGCAAACGACTCTTGGACGAGGCAGAATCAATGGTGATTGCCTATAACATTTTCTAACTGAAAGCAAAGCCTCCTTAGCTCATCAAAAACACTCAAGAACACATACACACACATGCACGCATTCATACAAGAGATGCGCAATGGATTTGATCATAAGTTCAAAGGTGGACTAAATTTTAAACCAAAGCTATCATATACGATTCAAGCTAGAACAAGATGGTTTGGAAACGCTAAAGGGAATTTATAAGGACTTGTATGCACACAAGAACTTCACCTATATCATGCACATTCCGAACATAGAACATAATAGGATTTCCATTACTCAAAAAGCAAGAGAATCATCAAACTAATCACTTAACTTAATGAATACCCAACATATACATGATATAAATGCACTAAATTACACTTTACAAGCACACAGGCTTGAGTTATAGATGTGAGTTCATCAAAGAACTCACCTTGTTTGCAAATGATGAAGAACAAGCTCCAATTCGAGCAAGAGCCCATCTTTCTTCATTAGCTTCTCCAAAATCACCTCATGAACATATATAAGGGAATATATGTTTTAGGGAAAGAGCAAAAATCCGAAATTGATGAACTATGGAGATAGAGAAGAGGATAGATAAGCTTACCCATGTCTTAGAGTTGGATTTGCACATGAATTGAGCTTTAGATTGAAAACCCTAGCTTAGAGAATTTTAATTTCCCTTTCCACTCTTCATTTTTATATTTTGTGAAGTACGAGGAAGAATGAATGAAGGAGGAGGGAGCTAGGTGAGCTATAAGAGTTGGCTAGGTTAGCTAACTCATGACCTAACTAAGGTCCCAAATTTCACTAACTCCAAACATATCGATGCTTATAGTCAAAAAGGTTGTAAACGACGTTCCAGACTCAATGGAAGTGGTCCCGAGTCCTAATTTTATCGTTTGTGAAAAACGATATTTTGAGTGACACATTGGATACGATGATATATTTAAATAAAATATTTAAATCTACTATCATGGAATGAGCGGGTTGTTACAGACTTTCCCCCTTAAATAAATTGCGTCCTTGCAATTTCTTAAGAATGAAGTAATAGGTAACAACAAAAAATTATACCATGATGTGGTACAACAAGAACCGACACGAAACGAAAAGATCACACCAACGGCTAAGTGAGGCCCCAACTTCGTCTCGCAAGATCCTAAAAACTAGGGTTCAATTTCAAACTTCATTACCCATGAAGGTAGTCATCCCAAACGGGTAAAATAATTCCAGAAAAATTCATAAACACTATGAATTCGTATTGATTTGACTCTCTTATTACAATTCTCAAAGGAATGAGAATTTGTATAATACCTAAGAATCTTGCAAATCAAATTCGAAATTTTCAAGAAGCAATAAGACTGGGTCCTACAGACACAGAATATCGATAGTAGATATTTCTCTTAGGATATGAGATGGGAAATTATGGTGGTTGACTATTCCATTCCCAAAACTCAATCACGATGACATAGCGAACATCGAACCTGATCACCTTAGTCTTGCGACAAGGTGGTTGACACCAACAAAATCACAACATAGAGATTCCAATGAATTTAGCAAAGGAGAGCAATTCTCGAAGGAATAATAAATTTTATTATCAATGATTCAAGATTGGTAACGGAATACCAATGAGCTATTCGGGGAGATCGATTTCTAACCAGGTACTAAATGTTATTTAGTAACCATAAGGACAAATCATTAGGAATTATACGAAATTTTCAATATTCAGAACCTTGAGTATCGATTTTAGAAAATCAGAAACATCGAGAAGATGATGGATAAGCAGTGCAAAACTTACCACTTCGGAACAACATTATTTAAGATAATTTTCCACCAAAAATCTCAAATCGCACAAACATCAGCAATTAATCAAAGAAGCGATAAACAATTTCTATAACAAGATGAGATTAAACCTAAGAGGTTGTAATCCCCAAAAATTTGATTGACAAGGATTAACAAACGTGTGGAGACAGTTGTCAATCCAAATGATTCAAACAAACAAAGGAGGAATATCAAAAGAGCTCATCCTTTCGATATTCATTTCTAAGGACAACGCAAGGCAAAGTCCATAAGTGAATTGACTATAGCACTTCCGGATGATCGACTAGATCATAGATTCAAAGTAAGGAATTATTGAGTTTGCCATGGATCACAAAACCTAAATATCCCCTCCCCATGAGATTCCCATTCTCTCGAGTGATCGTTCACCAGAGAAAATAAGGAGACCCATGGAATCACAAGTATACTAAATTCTCTTTAGCAAATCATAAACAAGGATTAGGAATAATGATGCGAGATTCCCAATCATTAAGAATTTTCGAAAATCAAAGATCTGAAATCCAGAAACAAGAGACATAAATAAATAACTTTTTGGGTTGTTCCTGGAGTTATTTAATTTACTCAAAGAAAAGATTCAAGATAATTTCTAATTAAAAATCTTGAACCGCTCAAATTCTTGGAATTGCTCCAAGGAAATCTAGAAATAATTTATCTAGAAAAATAACAAACGACTACGAAAATAGAAATATCCAAAATATTATTATTTTGATTAACTTATTAGAAGTGAATTTTAATTTTAGGAATCATTTCGAATGTCAGATTGTCACATAATGGTGTTTAGGAATTCTAAACTACAACGTGGCATCCTATATCTCGTTCGAGATCCTTAACGCATACGATGGACAAGTTAACACAAGAAAGTCCTCTCAATTTCTAATGTTCACACAGATCTCACAAAACTATAAAAATTCGATAAATCATTCGGGATGGCATAAAGGAAATGAAATTCCTTTATCAACTTACGAATAAAATACAATTGATATCTTTTAATAAAGAGAACACGGTCGACGTATATCAAAAGTACATAAATAAGATAATCTCTGAACAAGGTAAATAAGATTAAAGAATTAATGACACGTACCTTGACTCAAGAAGAGGGATCACAAGAAGTGGGATGCTTTCCTTCGTTCTTGATCTTGAGTTTGGAATGCAATGATACATTTGTTGAGTTAATTTAGCACAAATGCTTGGCGACTCACACCAACACAACGAGGTAACAAATGAGTTGTTTTAGCCCGAAGGTGATCTCCATACCGACCGAGAAGTAATCAGTAGACCATGCTAGGTACGTAACAACGTACGAAACATCTTAACTAGAAATCAAGAAATATCAGGATCAAAGATGCTTACGACGTGCGTAACGACGCACATGCAAGATATCCAATGATCAATCAACTACAAGGATATTAAACAGACATTGATTAACAACTCGAGTCATAGAATGAAACTGAAGCACCACTAGAGCACAAGAGCCCTAGACAGACTACAGAAATCAACCTGAAAGTGACAATTCGATAACTATTCCAAAGGACGAAAAATAGGCCACTTGAGACATAATCACCCCTCCCGTAGGAGGTACACTGGTTGAAATGGCACTTACACGGCTACGACCAACTATTTCGCTTCTTTAAGGAAAAAGAAGGAAGAAAAAGTTAGTCTCAATTGAATTCAAACGATGCGAATTCAATCAAAATGGAATCGTACAGGAAGATAAGCTATGATGGGTCTTAAAACTCTAACTAAAACCCTAAAGCACGATTCCCGAGAGAGGCTTAAGACAATACCATCGTCATACTATCTTACACTATTCCGGAAAGTGGCTCCGATACCAACTGCAGCGCCCTACCTCTATACCCACCATCATCCAGTTCATTTCGTAGAAATGTCGTAGACCATAATGGAGAATGAGGTTTGTGAAGAGCGACCGATTGTATGATTACTCCATGTAAGGAATGCACATCGAATTCTGATACCGATTAAAATTTCGACATGAACATTCGACACATAGGGCAACTACACAACGACTATAAATAATACAGAAAGCAGTATAAAATAGATGACAACAACAATATATATCACAGCCAGACATAGAATAATCATATACAAAAGGCGGAATAGATATGAATAAACCAAGAATGTGTACAATAAGTTAGTGGTCAGCAAAGATCCACTAAAACATGTACCATGATCTAAATAAAAAAATAGGTACACAATGATAGATAATGTCATAGGTACAAAAGTACATAAAGTTGCGGAGATAGAGTAGCAAGCTAAAATCGGAAGATCAATCATGTGAGAAGTCCCAGAGAAGTACCTAAAATGACTCGGCGGTCTGACCCGAGTATTGTAACAACCCGGAAAATCCGAACCAATTTAAAAATTTTATTCTGGCAATTTTGATGAATTTTGAATATTTCAAATGATTCATTTAAATAATAATGACTAAAAATTTATTTTGAATATAATTAGAACGTATATATTTATTTGGATCGACGTTAGAATATAAATATTTATTTTAATTTTAAAAGGAATTGGAAATGGCGCGGTAGTTTGAAAATTCGATTTCAAATGAATGTACAGGATTCAAAATAAACCGGATTTTAGCGAAACCAAAAATATTTGAATCTATTTGAAAATATCTTTCCAATGAATCTGGAAAATCCAAATTTCATAGCGGGGATAAAAAGTTATGCCCAGTTGAAAATTCAAAATAGTCGCTATGGAATTTTAGCCCTTAAAAATAGTCATTTTGCAAACAACCTCCATTTTCGACGAAACCACTTTTGTTGGACCCGAGATGTCGAATTATTGCTAGATTCCAAAATTCATAATTTTCTGAATCAATATGTGAGCATGGCAAAGTAAAACGTGTTTTGACAGTTTCAGTCAATTTGCATCGACCAGAAAATGGCCATTTTCCAAACGGTCTCCAAATTTGACGAAATTAGTTATGTTAGAACCGTATTGTCAATACGAAGCTAGAAAATATTTTTCGGGAATTTTTAGAGTTTGTATGTGGCCCTAGTAAATTGAAATGTGCGTTCAAATTCAATATATAGATTTATATTTTGATTTTGATGGAAACCGATCGAGACAGCCAAATTGGCTTATGATACATATCCCGTTGTGTTCGAGATTGGGGTAATTAGCTAGGGGTGACAGTCGTTGGGTTTGACTTGGGGTTCGTGGTGGTTTTGATTTTTAAAACGAAATTGAATAATAAAATAATTATATTTATAACCCCCCCCCCCCAATTTCTCTAAACCTAATACAAAAATCGCGCCCCTTTTTTTTATGTCAAACCTGTCGATGCCGCCCAACCTCTTCCCCGTCGATGCTGGCCATCACCGGCGGCCTATGCGCCGCACCCCCTGCCAACTCTGCCTACCTCGCGCCCCCCTCCGCATCTTCTTCACCTCCTCTACAGCCACCGACCACCTCCCTCGAGAAGCCCGAGCCACCACGCCCTAAATCCAAGCGCCCCTCTCCGTCTAAACCCGCAACTCATCCACCGCCGACACCAGGAGCCGCGCAACCACCCTGAGCGCCGCTGCCAGTCGCGGCCTAGACCACTGTACACCCCATGTGCAATCAGCGAGCGCTGCACCCAAAAACTGCGCCATTGGAAGTTGCGATATCGTCACCGGGCCTTCCTCTGCGATGTGAGTGAATTCCCATTTAATTGATTTAATTGTTTTCAGTTTAATGTAAATCACCTTGAATTTTATTTTTCAGATTTTTTTAATATACATATAAATTAGCATTTTATTTAAATCAGATTTTATTAGAGAAAGAAGGGATTTTTATATAACAAAAGCTCGGATTTTTATATAAAAAAAGACCTGATTTTTATATAACAAAAGTTCATATGTTTAGATATAAGGATGTGAAGATTCGATTGTATTTATATAATAAAGATTCGATTTTTAATTGAATAAAAATATGATTTTTATATTATAGAGATAATAAAAATATGATTTTTATATTATATAGATAGTAAAAATTTGATCTTTATATAAGTAGCGATAGGATAAAAATACGATTTTTATATATGAAGTGACAATATAAAAATGTGATTTTTATCATATATATAGTAAAGTAAAAATATGATTTTTATCGTTTGAATGGCAATGTAAAAACGTGATTTTTATATATTCATTAGCGATAGAAAGATTCGATTTTTATCTATATAGTAGCGGTATAAAAATGTGATTATTTGTCTATGTAGCGTTGTTATAAAAATATGAAACTATTTTTAGAAAGATAAAAATATAGTTTTTAAACCTATGTATGTTATTTATAGAATAATCATACAAAGAAATAATTATTGATTGGTTAAAAATATAATTTTTAACGTAGGTATGCTACATAGATCGACAATCAAAGAATAATGGAGTGGAACCCCAAGGTGAGAACTTCTCACTTTAATTTATTTTCTAGTTAGAAATATATACTAGGATGCAGACGGTGCTTAGCAACACCCGACACCCGTCGTCCACAGACCATGGACGGCTTGTTTGCTTGTGTTGTGAAAATTGATTGTGTGAGGTGGAATGGAATAAAAATATTTTATAGTTAAAAATATTTATTTAAAACAAATCGGACGATTTGTTTATATACACACATTCGACTTATATTGATTGGGATGATAAATTTTATACATCACCCAACTACACAAATAAAATACGATATTTGTTGATTGAAAACCCACATGGGTATTGGGATGATATTGGACATACACTAATCCCATAATTAGCTGTATGTCGATCGATTGATTGACAGACTATTATAAGCGTTGAATATTTATATTTAATGCTTATGCAGTGTAGAATGCACTTTGGATGATGGTTGACTTTGTTTGATTGTTGTTGTGTACATGTGTGAATGAAATCCATATAAATCAAATTATATGATAATTGACTGTGTCTAATTCCAGTTCAGAAAGAAAGAATATTTTAAAACAATATTCAGTAAAAGGTCAAATTCTGATTTGATGTCCGATTTGGGATGGACACTAATATATTTAAATATATAAAGCCGTGTTGTATTAGATTAACGCCATTTTGACGTGAACAATATTTATATCGATTTTATTCATTTTTATAATGAATATTGAAAAGGAAATGATTTCGAAATATAATTTTTTGAAAATATTATCATTTATATATCGATGATATGGAATATTCAATTTTGATTTGAATATGAAGTTGAAATCGTTTTGAAAACGAATTTGAAAAGATTTATAAAATACGTTTTAAAAGGAAATCGATGAAATATATATTATATATATTATATATATAATGGCCTGAACAGAACGCGCCGCATTGCGGCAGTTCGTGAATTTCGACTATTGACTTTGAACAGACATTACGGGAGATCCGACCATCGAATTCTCCTAACATCAGAATCTTTGGGTTCATATCGAAAAGAGTTTTCTAACGAATAATAGAGATTTGAAATCTAACAGTTGGATTTGGAATTATGTCCAAATCAAATTTGGAAATGGGTTGCTATAAGTGCTGTTCGATGGCCGTTTATGGAAATTGACTGGACGGGCCTTGATAAAATCATTTAAAATATCAGTAATTTGTGTAAAATCATAATAAATGATTTGGAAAGAATTGGAATGAAAAATTCCATATTTGAAAGGATAAAAATATTTTTTTTATCAAAATGAACTAGTTATGAACTAGAATTATAATTCAATATTTTTAAATAAATAAATTGGATTTGAAATGGTTTTAAAATAACCAGAATTTACAATATATGAATTGGAATGGATCGAGATCGAAATTACCTTTGGAATATTTCGATATTGGGTTTCATGATTATACGGATATTGTGGAGGAATTTGGAAGATATATATATATCGTTATTCCAATACGATATTTGTTGGTTTCAGAATTCGACATTGAATATAAGCCGGTATATTTTCTATTCAGAGCCTTGTATTTAATATTGAATTGGATTTCGGGTTTGTCGTGAATGGTATCTTTAATAATATTGTTCTTAAACCCAATGGAGTTAAGAAAATTAGAAACTGACTGGAGATTAGCTAAGTTGAATGGTTTTCAGGGTATTGATCAGATGTTGGTTTCGCCCTTTGGGGTTAATACTTAGGGAATTGTTCTCTTACTAATTTATTGTTAGAGACTGATTGGATTTTGGGTTTGTTGTGAACTGTGTTTTCAACGACTTTCGTTCTTTAACCCGATTTGCAGTGAAATGAGATTTGGAATTTATAAATCATTTTATTAAGAATTAACGGAAATTTTCCAAAGTAAAGTTTTCCAATTTATTATATTTAATTGGAATTGAATTGAAATTGGTCTTTGGGTTTATCGTGAACGGTGTTTTAAATAACACTGGTTCTTTAACCCAATTAACAATGGAGTTAAGAGAATCAAAAACTAACTGGAGATTAGTTAAGTTAAATGGTTTCCTGGGTATTGATCTGATGTTAGTTTTGGCCTGCGGGGTTAATACTTAAGGGATTGTTCACTTGCTAATTTACGGTTAGAGGCTGATGGAATGGAATATGATTTGGGTTTATCGTGAACTGTGTTTTAAATGACATTAGTTCTTTAACCCAGTTAAAGGTAGAATACGGTTTGAATTGAAATCCAAAGGAAGATTAAAGAATAAATTTTATAGAATTTATCTTTGATAAAATTAATGGGAACCTTTCCCAAAGTATGTGAATATTTGAATAAAAGAATATTCAGAATTAGAATGAGGCGTATGTTGTGTTTTTATAGCCCTTGTTTATTATATACACGAGTTATTCGGAAAAGCCAGGTTCATACCCATTCTGAATAACTGATTCGACGTTATTTCGACGATGAAGATGGTGGTTGAAGACCGGAGGTCTTCACATCGTTTGGATGATTACTGATGTCTTGATTGGGTTGTACACCCAAGCTGAGGTAATAAGTGGTGATCGTCCAGGCGTACTTGGAGATCGACGGATATGCGAGGACCTCTCCCCTGTATTGGACATGTGGGGGAGGAATAAGGTGCCTCCGGTTTCGTTCAGAGCCAAAATGGACTTGTAAATGGATTGTTTGTCTAACATTGGATTTTGTTCCGTGTTGATTGATTTCTATTAAATATATATCTGTTTGGCGGCGGAGAATTTATTCTCTTGCTTAACAGCTTTCTCTCAAACGTACGAGCTCAGAGGTTATATATCGATGGATATCAGTCGCATGGCATGAATTGCCTGTGTGGCAAGATGAGATGCAAATGATCAAGGCTTCTGTTGAAAAGAAGAGTCTTGTGGTTGATGATCAAAGCACGGCTTTAATACAACGTAGCTTTGTGTATTACGTTAATTCGCGAGCCTCACACCTCGGTATGAGTTAAAAACGGGATAAGGACCGCTAGAAGAACATGAAGTTTCTTTCTAGTTATGGGTGGTGTCAGCGTTTTACTAGCCCTGACATTGTTGATTATTATACCTTTGTGGATGTTGGAATGCGAGGCGCCTAAGATATGTCGGTCTCTTCGGAGCCAATGGATAGGTCCGATAGGACCGGGAAATGTGTGTTCCGGAATAACTAATCCTCAAACGTAAGGAAGGACCGACCCAGCTGATTCCAAGGGTTCTCTGCGGGGAATCCTGGGGCATTTGCTAGAGTGTCTCGAAGCCGGTGAGGAGCTTGCCCCTTGCCTTGACTAATGACGGAAATCCAATTTCCAATACGTGATATGTCGGTTTTATTTGTAGAGCCTAGTATGGCGACATGATAGATGGTACCCATGCCGCCTATGATTGATACATTTATATTTGAAGTTGTTTTGATACAATACACTTATAATAGTATCAAATGATTTGTTTTAAACGTACCAAGCATTATTTGGATATTATAAGGTAAAACCCTATCCTCCGGCTTGTGTTGCATTGTGTGATGAGACCTGGGTCTTATAATAGCTTCATTTTTTTCCAAAAAGTCGTGCGTTGTTTATTCTATGCACAAATATTCTTGGGAGGAAAGTCGTTCCGCGCTATACGGCGTGTTCCCTTGAATTACTCTCCTTTAAAATAAAGTTTTAAATAACTTTTTTTAGTTCTCACACCAGTCACATGACTGACCTGGAGTTTATTGTTTTAATCAAAACTTTGGGTGCCCCTATTTTCCACACGGGCAGCTAGTAGTTTTGGTTTTATAGATTTATATTCACAGGATCCTGGTTTACAGCTGGAATGATATTCGGAAAGCTCTATATCCATATATCTCTTTCAGTTATGTTTGTATTATTTTCCACTGCTATGTAATGTATTGTAATCTCTGATATTTATCAAATGTATATTATTTGTTTGTACTCTGTTATATTCTTGTATTCTGATGGAATTGTTGTAATAAGCAATGAAATGTTCTTCTGTTTGTGTTATGATTTGTCATGTTCTCAAAAAAATTCGTGCTTTCCTTCACGGGGAAGTTCGGGTCGTTTCATTATTTATAAGAATAAACAACAAACACATCAATCTAGCTATACTTATCAAATAAATTGAGATAATAAGAGACACAACAAAGGATGACATGATTCTAGTAATAATATCTAATCATAAATAAATATGGAACATGACATGTCAACACAATCAGGAAATGACAACGGAATGTCAGCACACAATTATCTCTAAATAATCTCTGAGCAAATGTAGGATGCAACATTCAAATAATAGCACACAACCGGAAGTGACAGATGAAATAAATCTCATGACAAGAAAAGAGCATATAACAATAAGAATCAACAAATAAATGCCAAAAATATATCAAATTGATGCACATTGCATCAAAGTAATCAAGAATCAGAAATCATTTATCAAATTGACGCGCATCGCATCAAAGTAATCAAGAATCAGAAATCACTTAGAAATCCAGAAAACATCATAAAAAGAGGCATGTTCATAGAATATGAGATACGATCTCTAGGTAGCTAACCCATTTGTTTGAGCCGAAGCTCCCCACAGAGCCGGCTCGTGACTCTGGAAGAGAGACAATACATAAATCATAGAAAGTTGGACCGTAGTCCCGTAGGTGAAATCCAAGAATCGTAAATCCCACTCGGGCGATCGAGGCCCTCAAACCATAAGTCATAAAAGGACCGCATCGGTCCGGTAAGTATAAATTACACCGAGATAGTTAATATAAGAAAATAGCTAAATGTCCCATAACCACTCGCTATTCTCAAACATTTATGAACCCGTTGTTGGTTCATACTCAAAAGTTTCTATTCAAAACAAAGAAAATCACCACACATGATTGAACGCACGAGTCCAAGTGTTATTAGCCGAAGTAAACATATAAGGGGTCTTAGTCCTCAGTTTTACTAAGGTAAATAAACTAAATTTCTCGTCCAATCGATAGGATAAGGAATCGTATATAAATCAATAGAATCAGAACTGGGTTTAGAAATTGAATTTATTTTAAAAGGATTTGAATTTAAAACCTGATTAAACATTGGTTCAATGCCCATTGACAATATAAAACCTTGTTATCCATTGTGGTTCAATTATTCATAAAAACCATTGCCGTAGCGAAGGGAACACAAAAATCATAAAACATAAACTCACATTACACCAACATACAGGAAATCAAAGGGGTAACGGTTGTAATTTCAATCAACGAACGAATCGAAATCCCCAACTAGCACCCAAAGGTTTTAAACTATATCACAATAGACTCAAAGGATATCGAGTCGATAATTCACGTTTTAGGGTCGTGAATCAAAATCGAACTAATATCGAGGATCAAACCCGAATTAACGAGTAAATAGATTCATAAAATAGAGCGCATGGGCTCAAGAACGATTTCTAATGCAATTCACATTAAACATTGAGAATAGAGTCAATTAAAGATCAACATTTAATGAATCAAATAAATATCAATGTCGATGAATCGAGCTGCTGGAATCTGTGAATTCGCAAAGCTGAAGTTCACGAACGAAGTCTGAACGGCCCGCTCCGGCCGAGAAATATCCTGGATGGGCCTAAACTGTTGACTGTGGTCTCCACTGGTCAACAGCTGAAATATGCCAGCAGACGTCTGACTCTTCTAGGACAGACATCTATTGTCAGGAAAACTGCTTCCCGAGAGTTTGGACAGATGTCTAACCATTTTTGGTCAGACGTATGACCTGATGCAATTATTTATTTTCTCCCCAAACATTGACAGACGTCTGTCCCCCTCCTGGACAGACGTTTGAGCTTAATTATGACCATTTTTCTTAGGAAATGAGGTGCAAATGACTCTCAGATGAGCCCAGATCAATGATGATGGTCTATAACATTTTCTACATGAAAACGAAGCCTCCTTAGCTCACCAAAAACACTCAAGAACACATACACACACATGCACACATTCATATAAGAGATTCGTGATGGTTTTGATCATAAGTTCAAAGGTGAAATAAATTTTAAACCAAAGCTATCATATACGATTCAAGCTGGAACAAGATGGTTTACCAATGCTAAAGGGAAGTTATAAGGACTTGTGTGCAAACAAGAACTTCACCAATATCATGCACAATCCGAACACAGAACATAATAGGATTTCCATTACTCAAAAAGTAAGAGAATTATCAAACTAATCACTTAACTTAATGCATACCCAACATATGCATGATATAAATGCACTAAATTACACTTTACAAGCACATAGGCTTGAGGCATAGATGTGAGTTCATCAAAGAACTCACCTTGGTTGCAAAGGGTGAAGAACAAGCTCCAATTCGAGCAAGAACCCACCTTTCTTCATTAGCTCCTCCAAAATCACCTCATGAACATACATAAGGGAATATATGTTTTAGGGAAAGAGCAAAAATCCGAAATTGATGAACTATGGAGATAGAGAAGAGGATAGAGAAGCTTACCTATGTCTTAGAATTGGATTTGCACATGAATTGAGCTTTAGATTGAAAACCCTAGCTTAGGGAATTTTAATTTCCCTTTCCACTCTCCATTTTTCAATTTTGTGAAGTATGAGGAAGAATGAATGAGGGAGGAGGGAGGTAGGTGAGTTATAAGAGTTGGCTAGGTTAGCTGACTCATGACCCAACCAAGGTCCTAAATTTCACTAACTCCAAACATATCGATGCTTATAGTCAAAAAGGCTGTAAATGACGTTCCAGACTAAATGGAAGTGGTCACAAGTCCTAATTTTATCATTTGTGAAAAACGATATTTTAAGTGACACATTGGATACGATGATATATTTAACTAAAATGTTTAAATCTACTATCATGGAATGAGATGGTTGTTACACTCTCTTAGAAGAGATGGTGTTGTAGGAATCTCCAACAATACCAGCAGTGTTTGTAACACGAGATTAAGCATTATGTTACCATGATATGGTTAATTATAAAATCATAGAAATTGGCTTGATCTCCAGCCATGGAGCAAGAAATCTCATTGTTTACAGCCATTGTTTCGGGAGTTTGGTGTTGTTTTGTTGTTGTCTTTGTTGTGATCCCTTTCCAGCATCGAGATCTTGGTTTTGTGGTGATTCCTGGGTGTAACTGTTTGTGTTGTTTAAAATCGCACGACATAGGTTAATGAGATTTCTAAGTTTGGAATTGTTTATGTCATTCACGCATGCCTGTTTGAATGAAATCTTATTTCTCTTATCTAAGCTAACAGTTGTCTTAGGGCTGGAAAGAATGGAATTCCATGTTGAATAATTTTCAATAAAGGACCGGTTCTACGTCACAGGTATATAAATAAATAAATTAATCACCATTCCTTATTAAAGCTAAAATTTATTTTGGTCTTTTTGTGTGTGATTTCAGTTTTCGCATTTTTGGCATGATTGACTTCCTTTTTGGCCAACATGTGACTTGAATCGTTTAAGTTTCCACAAATTATAATTTTTTGAAGTTTTTGGAAAACGTTGTTTTAAAAAAAAACTTTTTTATCATTTTCTTATTTTTAGGAAAGTGAAATGGTTTTGAAAATGAAAATTTCAAAATAAACATGACAAGTTTTTAAGTGGAAATATATTTTTGTGAAATTTTTTCGATTTTTGGTCACACGGATAGCGTAAGGAAGATGTTTCGATGCTTTGTGTGCACGTTTTAGCAGTGCAATAAGATTGATGATACTATAAAAACGTTAACAGTAACGGTAACAAGGAAGAGGCAGTTTTAGCCTTGGAAATGTTGTTTCCATACCTTGTCAATGGTACATGTGAGCTATTACTTAACTCGTTTTACGTTTTTGAGTTTGTTTTAAGCCTCCTTTATAGCCTACAGATGGATATTTTGTGGGTATTTTGGGTAACTGAGGTGAAAATTCCACTGTAGGACGGGAGATGATATATTTGTAAGCGGGAAAATTTTTAAACTTCTTCGCTTCGATTTCTTTTTCCAGTTTGGGAGAAATTAAATAGGAAACGATTATATTGCGTGACATTTTGGATGGTAGGGTTTGGATGCAAAAATTAGTTGCTTCATACTTTTATCCATAGTTGTGTGAGGATTATGGATAAAAAAGAATTTTTCAAAATTTACATTCATATAAAACTGCCAGTACTTGTAGGATGTTTTGCATCATGTTTTCAAAAGTGTTTTAGAAATCTCAACGCATACAAATAATGGCCCAATTTAGAATCATCTTGCATACATGTTTTATGGTTGAAATGCATTACGTAAACTATGCACATATGAACATGGTTGCAAAATGGATGTACACAAATTGGTTGTGTAGAATAGGACTATAGGCGTCAAAATTTCGGGACGAAATCCCTTTTAAGGGGGAAGAATGTAACAACCCAGAATTTTGGCAATAAATAGTTATTTAATTGAAACCTCAAAATTTTTTTTTTGCAAACAATGGAATTTGGCCATGAAACTTTAACCGTTGTGTTTGACTTGGAATTCTGGTCAACTTTTATGTTTGGAGTTTCGCGAACGGAATCCGTATGAAAAAGTTACGGATGAAATACGAAAATGGACGGAAAATAAATAAAAGAGAATATTTTATATAAAGTAATATATAATTACCAAGCCACCTCACTGCCAGGTCGACCGCTGGCTGCGACCGCTGGTCGAGCCAGGCAGTGACGGCTAGGGTTTTAAGTGTGTAATATTATAAATGAATGGACGGATGTTGATTAAATTGAATCCAACGATTCTAGGTCATTTCCACCCCTATAAATAAAGGGGTAAGGCCTCTTTTTTTTTCTGCATAAGTCTGCAGAGGCTGCGGAGCTTTGCCATTTTCCGCCTTCTCCAAACCTAATTTATAAAATAAAAATATATTCATATATAACAAATCAAATCCAATTCATATGAAATTGAGAGGATAAGAAGATATAATGGAAAAGAATGCAAGTGATGCTTCAAATCATGTTTTCCCCTCTCTTCCTTTTTTTTACATTTCTAGAGATCTGGGATTTTCTTTTTTCCAGATAAATTGTATAATTATAAAAATTTGGAAATTGTAGGCCTAAAGGGTTCAAACTTTGGATTTGGGGGCAATAAGGTGAGTGGGAAATTGACGAATACGGTTATAATGACTTATCTATTTCGTTTGAATTAAATCTATGTTTTTATGCCTATAAGATCTGTTTATTTAAGTATTGTGAATTTATTGGCAACCATCAGATCTGATTATAAACAGGATTAGAATTTGTGAATTATAAGTTGTGGTTATGTATAACATATATTGTCGGATTCTTGAACTTGTTCACACATGTTCCTATAGTTATGTCATGAAATATGTTGTACATGTTGCATAACACTATGGATTTGGAAATCAGTCCCATTAAACACAAATTAGATGTAGTTACATTCCAGATCTTTAGTTCAATGTTAAATAATAAAATATCTGAATTTAGGTAAAAAGTTGAAATTGGTGAATTATGTGATTGTAAGAATAAAAGAAATATGCCTGTTTGTATCAATTATTGTAACGGCCCGGGTTTCGCCCGACCCGATCGATCGCAAGATCGACCAAAACCGTTCAAAACCCGAATACGTTAACTTTGGGAATACAACAACATCAGAACAATAACAACAGACTTTTAAAAACATTACAGTAATGTTAAATCAGAGTACAGAACATATCAGAGTACATCGATTTAAAATACAGCAGAAGATAAATTTCAATAAATTAAATACAGTAAACAGCGGAAGACTTCTATGCTCTGGACACAACTTTAGGCTTCTATCCAGAATCCTGCTCAAGAGATAAATATCTACAAAAAGCTACTCGACTGCCCGTGTGGAAATGAGGGCACCCGAGTTTGCAAAGTGAAATAAACTACGAGTCAGTAATGGGACTGGTGTGAGAATTCTTAACTTAACTAATCTAATAATAAGGCTAATCACAGGACCATGCCGCTAACGCGGAACAGGTTTACTCCATTGGATTGCCGGTGCATAAAAAAAGTAAATCGTTAAACAACGCAATGCTTTTTAGAAAAACGAAACCATCATAAGACTCAAGTCCCATCACACAATGCAACGCAAATCAGAGGATAGAGTTTTACCTTATAACGGTCAAAAATACTTGATACGATAAAAACGAATTTGATATTATTATAAGTGTATATATGTTTCAAAAACATTTCAAAGTAAATGTATCAATCCTAGGAAGCATAACACCATATACTATGCCTCCGTACTAGTAATACAATCAAAACCGCATGATGTCGTATTGGAAATTGGGTTTCCATCATGAGTCAAGGCTAGGGAGGAGCTCCTTACCGATTCGAGACACTCTAGCTAATGTCTCAGGATTCCCCGAGAGAAACCTTGGATCCTGCAGGGCCGGTCCACACATACAGCTTCGTGGATTGGCAATTCCTGAACACACGTTTCCCGATCCTATAGGACCTATCATCTGAGGCGCCTCATTCCATCATCCAGATAAGTAAAATGCCAACCAATTTAAGCATTGACACCACTTCTAGCTAGAAAGAAACGTGCTGCTCTCCCTGCGTTCCCTTCTCCCATTTTAGACTCCACCGGGTTGTGAGGCTCGTGAAGCAACGTTATATACAAAGCTACGCCTAAACACGCCGTGCTTTGATCATCAACCACAAGGCCTGCTTTTCAACAAAAGCCTTGATCATTTGCATCTTAGCATGCCACATTATCAATCCATACCATACCATTGATTCCTACCAATATATAACCTCTAAGCTCGTACGTCTTAGAGAAGGGTGTTAAACACCAAACAGATATATATTTAGCAGAGATCAACGAATACTGTATAAAGGAATACAACGTCAGACATACAATCCATTTTCAAGTCCGTTCTGGGTCTGAACGAAACCGGAGGCACCTTATACCTCGCATATCCAACCAACTAACAAGTAGTCTGGACGGCCACCATTGTAGCCCCTTCAAGGTAGCTACTCCAATCATGGGCGTCAATGGTAACTCATCCATTCGACGTGAATATCGTTGGTCTTCAATCACCGACTTCAACTCTTCGACATAGATCGACGAATAATCATTTGAAATGAGATTGAACTCAGACCTTTCAAATGATTCTCGCATATATATCATTTCAAATCATTTCTTATCATTAATATTACTTTATAACGATTAATCTATGTTTTTATTTATATAAAAATAATTGAATTTTATTTAACGACGCTTCAAGTCAATAGGCGACCTTGGCGCTGTTTTCACCGAAATTTGTTTTATACATTTCTCTAAATCTAATCGTTGGATTTTAACACAATTCATATCATTGGATAGGTCTTCCCAAGGCGAACCTAACGGTTTTAGTTTTGGGAAATCTGACGGCCGGATATTTCGGTATAACTATTTAAATTTACGATTGTCGAATCGCGAACTACCGTGCGTGATTCGTTTAATTATAATTTACATATATATACTTACGTACAATTCCGTCATCCATTTCATTTCACTATATTTTGCTAACAACAAATATCCCTATTTGTGTATATAATATCGAGATATAACATGACACACAATAATGTTTATTTTATTTTAATTCATATACACATGTTATATTCAACAATGTACTTTTCCTTCTTTCATCTTTCAATTTACACCAAATGTATATTCGGTTTCATTATTCTTTCTAATGAAAATCCATTCATTAAAATATAAATTTCTAATCCTTTTATTTACATTGAAAAATGAATTTTTCTATTCCTATTTTATTTACATTGAGAAATGTAAACTTATATTTCAATATATTATTATATTGAAAATGCAACTTTTATTTCATACTCTATTCACATGGGAAAATGTGAATTCCTAATCATTCTTTTATTTCTTTTGTTTATATTGAAAAATGTAACTTTATATATTCATGTGTTTATTTGCAGCCAATTTATAAATGAAAATGTACCTCATTTTCTATGGGTTTTTATTTGCATAAAAAAAGCAAATAAAATGTACTTCTTAAATTTCATGTCTTTTATTCACATTTATAATGTGAATAAAATAATCTTTTTTTTCTTTCATGTTCTTATTCCCAACTAAAATGTGAATAAATTTATTTGCATCTACAATGCAAATAAAATGTAATTTTTTTTTCTTTTGTAATATTTTATCTACATTGTAAAATGAAATCTTCCATTTCACCTATAACTACATTGCAAAATGTAACTTTTATATTCTCTCTAATCTTAGTTTTATTTGCATCAAGAAATGCAATTAAAACTACAACCCTTTTTACTGAACATAAAATGACAATAAAAAGTGGGTTTAATGAATCTATTCTTATAATTTTAATCAATTTGGAAATAAAAACATAATTTCCAAATCCATACTTTTTTAATTGTATCCAAACTTATTAAGTAAAATAAAATTACACTAAGATGTAATCTTAAATTCCTATCTTTTTTTGTTGAAAACAATCCTACATTACAAATGCAAAATTTTAATCTCTAATCTTTTTAAATAAAGAGAATTACAACAAAATGTAACTCTATATTTCTATTATCTAATGTGATAAGATAAATTGTAAACATAGTCTTTTACGTAAAATGGTATTACATAAAATGTAATTTTAAATGTCCTATCTTTTTTATACTGAACAAATTTCCAAATAAAAGGTTAAATCTTTTTATTGGCATTACAAATAAGATGATCTTTTTATTTAACATAACACTAGATGTATATCTTTAAGTCTAAATATATAACGACACTAAAACATTTCATTGGATTCTACAAAGTTACAACAAAAGAATAAGTTCTTTTGTCATAAACTTTTATTCAAAACAGTACTACATAAAGATATAGCCTTTGATGTACAATCTTTATATTTAAACAAAAGTATAAATAAAACAAAATCTTTAATGCCCATTCTTTTTATTGTAATGAATTTACAATAAAGATACTAAATTTCATTTCAGCTCTTTTATTTACAAATGAAATGTAAATAAAAGTCATTTTACAAATTTGCCTTTTTATTTACACAAAGGATAAAAATGTATAAAATAAGTTTGTCTTTTTATTTAAACATAAAATGTAAATAAAAATATGTTTTTTAAATTCGCCTTTTTATTTACATAAAATGTAAATAAAAATATATTTTCCAATTCGCCTTTTTATTAACACATTAAATGTAAATAAAAATATGGTTTTCAAATTTTTTTTTTTATTTACATCTAAATGTAAATAAAACATGGTTTACAAAAATGTCTTTTTAATTACACATAATATGAAAATAAAAATATGATTTTTAATTCTGCCTTTTTATTTACATATAAAATGTAAATACAATAAATTTTCTAATTCTGACTTTTTAATTTGCAAATACAATGCAAAATAAAATACGATTTCTAACTCGTCCTTTTTATTTGCAAATACGATGCAAAATAAAATATGATTTCAACTCTTGTCTTTTTTATTTGCACATAGAAAAGCAAATAAAATATATATAAAGTCTTGTCCTTTTTATTAACATATATAGTATTGATAAAAGTGTATTTTAAATCTTATCCTTTTTATTAACAAATATAATGTTAATAAAAATGTATTTTCAAACTTGTTTCTTTTATTTGTACATGGAATGTAACTAAACATGTCAAAACAATTACGGTCTTTTTATTTAAACATAAAATCCAAATAAAAGTGTGTTTCATAATCTTGTCTTTTTTTTTCTTTTTTCTTTTTTCTTTTTTTACACATAGTATGTAAATAAAAATATGTTAAACAAGTTTGTCTATTTATTCACACATGGAATGCGAATAAACATATAATAATCAATTTCATATTTTTATTCACATATGGAATGTGAACAAACATATAATAATCAATTTCGTATTTTTATTCACATGTGGAATGTGAACAAACATATAATAATCAATTTCGTATTTTTATTCACATATGGAATGTAAACAAAAATATAATTTTTAAAAAAATGAATAAATAAATCTGACAACAAAATAATTTGTCTTGAAGTGGCAAATTGATTACAACTCTGTACTCAACATGATATACAATTCTAATGTTAACATAATTTAACGATTCTTGATTTGCTAAATATGACCATTTCAAATAAATGATATTTTAACAAATTCAATAACAAATCATAACAAATTTGATATTGTAAATTGGATAAAAAAATTTTAACCTAATCAAATTCACAAAACAAAACAATATTTTAATTAAATTATAATCCTAGTTTAATCTAAATTACCAAACGCGATGTTTTATATTGGATCCATACAGATCTAAGTGATAAAATGATAGATCTACACAATACAACGCAATACAATTCAATACAATCCATCAGAACAATCAGCACAATACATCATAGCACAGATCACACAGATAATTATTTAACGAAATAAAATAATTAATTAAATAAATTAAATTGTGAAAATCAGAGATTCTCACATCGGTTTGGCTGAAAATTCAACCATCTCCGTTTCAGATCTGGTCACTTCATGTTGTAGTGTCCTTCAATACAATCGCAATGCATTTCGTTTCGTTGATTTCTGTTTTGATTTGCAAAAGTTACAAAGGTTTGAACCTTGTATAAGAATAGTCACTTAAATTATTAATTAATTATTATAATTATCACCTAATCATAATCATGTCGCATTAATCCTCTCCCTCCTTCTGAACAGGCCATGATAAAACCCACAACCAACGCCTCCAAACCTCCCAATCGCACCTCCTCTCGGACCACCAGGACTCGATCAAACCTCGCCACCTCGACCGCTATCACCTGCTGTACCATCGACCAGATTAAAGCTCTCTGAATATTCTTTAATTTGGTGTTGGAAACATTCGAAATGGTTTTGTGAATTAGGAGAATTTTAGAGATCAAAATGGGATGTTTTCAGTCATAGAAAAGAAGAGGGCGGCGGCTGTTAGAAAATAGGATTAGGGTTTGTTTTTAAAAAGGGTATATTTATATTAAAATATTATTTAATTGAACCCTTAAGGCCCTTTAATTTGTATGTTACAAAGGAAAATGAATTGAATAATTGGAAAAGATTCATGTTTCCAAAATATTCTCTTTGATTGTTAGATGCGCAACCCTTTTCCTTAATCAAGATATATATACCATGTTTTAATTGTATATTAACACGAAATTTCAAATTGATCAAGTTCATAGGCAATAAAGATAATTAAAATATGTAGCGTAAATGCATGATGAAAGGAAATAATGCATATTTCTACACATATAAGTTTGCATAAAGTCTCAATATTTCTCATTAATTACATACCAAAATTTTATCCCGCTCAAAATGTAATTAAATAATTTCTTTATTAAGAATTGTAGATATTTAGCTGAAAAATAGGCAACTAACCATTTTGTAGTGAAAAGAGTCATAATGGGCATAAACTACTTACTTCATATTTTGAAATAATTAAGGATCAACACGTGAATATGTGATATTTCTTTCAAATTAGTGGCTTTCCATATTATTTGAAAGTTGCTCCTGTTTTGATTATCTTCCATGTTAAATCATTGACTTCATAGCATACTTTATCTTCCATGTTAAATTAGGTGCTGATAAACCAAATAAACAACTAAAAAAAAAATCCTTTTTATTTATATTCTCTAAGTTGAGGTCAATGACAAAATAACATGTTTCTTAATTGAACATAATTTCCCAATTAATGTCAATTAACTTATTTCTTCTAATTAATGCCTATATTAACATGTTTACAGGTTCACGAATCAATGTTAAATAGCATGTTTACTTAATAAATGTCATCTTTACAAATCAAAGCCAATTAACATATTTTTATTTTAAAGCTGAGCGTTAATTTTGCATCATATTGTCTTACCATATATGTACCATTGATTACATTCACTTTTATTACTAGGGAATTCCAATACCTTTCAACATTTCCACATTTGTACTTTTTATTTAAAACCATTTTAATTTAAATAGCTAAATTAAAGTACATACACTTAAATAATCAAAACAAACGGGATAACAAATTTATATTCCATATTCTTCAAAATAGCTTAAATTAAAAACTAAAATTGGTTCTGAAATTCCGGATTGTTACAATCTCCCCTACGAATAATCTTTTCGTCCTCTAAAAGAAATGAAGCTAAAAGTTGTTTAATTAATTAACTCATCTTTCATTCTTTAATTCGTTTCTATAATTTCATTAGTTGAACTAATAATTGCACTACTCAATCATCAATCAATTAGTTGATTAACTTTTAAAATATATAACTTTTATATATCAAAAATCATATTTTCTAAAATCGGTTTATATATAATCAAAAATATGTTAATTATAAACTGGGCACTCTCAACTCATTCTAGGGCATTACTAACCCCATCTCTAATGAGTTTTCTCATTCTAAGATACTACTGATCCTATCTCTAATGAGTATTCTTATTGGATATTACTAATCCAATCTCTGATGAGTCTTTTGTTCAGTTCTAACGAGTTGTACCCCAAGATTTGAGCTAACCAGAGCTCTGATACCAACTGTAACGGCCCTAGGCTTTGCAACCATCGGGTAGTGGGCTAACCTCCCTACCGTGACATATAGTGATACCTCAGAACTGATTTTACGGCCAGCCTCTCGACTACAACAACCAACCCAATCTTCCCATTGGGATGTGTAGGGGTAAGAGTCTCCTGCTCGCCACCAAACAGCCAAGCGAGAACCTCCTATCACATTCTCTAACCAACTCTGATACCAACTGTAACGGCTCGGGTTTCGCCCAACCCGATCGATCGCAAGATCAACCAAGACCGTTCAAAACCCGAATACGTTAACTTTGGGAATACAACAACTTCAGAACAATAACATCAGACTTTTATAAACATTACAGTAATGTTACATCAGAGTACAGAACATATCAGAGTAATCGATTTAAAATACAGCGGAGGATAAATTTCAATAAATTAAATACAATAAACAGCGGAAATCTTCTATGCTCTGGACATAGTTTTAGGCGTCTATCCAAAATCCTGTTCAAGAGATAAATATCTGCAAAAAGCTACTCGACTGCCCGGGTAGAAAAGAGAGCACCCGAGTTTGCAAAGTGAAACAAACTATGAGTCAGTCATGGGACCGGTGTGAGAATTCTTAACTTAACTAATCTAATAATAAGGCTAATCACAGGACCACGCCGCTAACGCGGAACGGGTTTACTCCATTGGATTGCCGGTGCATAAAAAAAGTAAATCGTTAAACAACGCAATGCTTTTTAGAAAAATGAAACCATCATAAGACTCAAGTCCCATCACACGATGCAACACAAACCAGAGGATAGAGTTTTACCTTATAATGGTCAAAATGCTTGATACGATAAAAACGAATTTGATATTATTATTAGTGTATATATGTTTCAAAAACATTTCAAAGTAAATGTATCAATCCTAGGAAGCATAGCTACCATATATTATGCTTCCGTACTAGTAATACAATCAAAACCGCATGAGGTCGTATTGGAAATTGGGTTTCCATCATGAGTCAAGGTTAGGGAGGAGCTCCTTACCGATTCGAGACACTCTAGCTAATATCTCAGGATTCCCCGCAGAGAACCCTTGGATCCTGCAGGGCCGGTCCACACATACAGCTTCGTGGATTGGCAATTCCTGAACACACGTTTCCCGATCCTATAGGACCTATCATATGAGGCGCCTCATTCCATCATCCACATAAGTAAAATGCCAGCTAGTTTAAGCACTGACATCACTTCTAGCTAGAAAGAAACGTGCTGCTCTCCCTGCGTTCCCTTCTCCCGTTTTAGACTCCACCGGGTTGTGAGGCTCGTGAAGCTACGTTATACACAAAGCTATGCCTAAACAGACCATGCTTTGATCATCAACCACAAGGCCTGCTTTTCAACAAAATCCTTGATCATTTGCATCTTAGCATGCCACATTGTCAATCCATACCATACCATTGATTCCTACCAATATATAACCTCTAAGCTCGTACGTCTTAGAGAAGGGTGTTAAACACCAAACATATATGTATTTAGCAGAGATCAACGAATATCGTATAAAGGAATACAACGTCAGACATACAATCCATTTTCAAGTCCGTTCTGGGTCTGTACGAAACCGGAGGCACCTTATACCTCGCATATCCGAACAACCAACAAGTAGTCCGAACGGCCACCATTGTAGCCCCTTCAAGGTAGCTACTCCAATCATGGACGTCAATGGTAACTCATCCATTCGACGTGAAGATCGTTGGTCTTCAATCACCGTCTTCAACTCTTCGACTTAAATCGACGAATAATCATTTGAAATGGGATTGAACTCGGACCTTTCAAATGATTCTCACGTATATATCATTTCAAATCATTTCTTATCGTTAATATTAATTTATAACAATTAATCTCTATTTTTATTTATATAAAAATAATTGAATTTTATTTAACGACGCTTCAAGTCAATAAGCGACCTTGGCGATGTTTTCACCCAAATTTGTTTTATACATTTCTCTAAATCTAACCGTTGGATTTTAACACAATTCATATCGTTGGAAATGTCTTCCCAAGACGAACCTAATGGTTTCAGTTTTGGGAAAATCCGACGGTCGGATATTTCGGTATTACTATTTAAAGTTACGATTGTTGAATCGCGAACTACCACGCGCGATTCGTTTAATTATAATTTACATATATATACTTATATATAATTCTGTCATCCATTTCATTTCACTATATTATGCTAACAACAAATATCCCTATTTGTGTATAAAATATCGAGGTATAACATGGCACACAATAATGTTTATTTTATTTTAATTCACATACACATGCTATATCCAACAATGTACTTTTCCTTCTTTTATCTTTCAATTTACGCCAAATGTATATTTGGTTTCATTATTCTTTCTAATGAAAATCCATTCATTAAAATATAAATTTCTAATCCTTTTATTTACATTAAAAAAATGAAATTTTCTATTCTTATTTTATTTACATTGAGAAATGTAAACTTATATTTAAATATATTATTATATCGAAAATGCAACTTTTATTTCATATTCTATTTACATTGGAAAATGTGAATTCCTAATCATTCTTTTATTTCTTTTGTTTACATTGAAAAATGTAACTTTATATATTCATGTGTTTATTTGCAGCCAATTCACAAATGAAAATGTACCTCTTTTTCTATGGGTTTTTATTTGCATATAAAAAAAAGTAAATAAAATGTACTTCTTAAATTTCATGCCTTTTATTCACATTTATAATGTGAATAAAATATTTTTTTTTTAAATTCATGTTCTTATTCACAACTAAAATGTGAATAAAATAATCCTTTCTAAATTCATCTTTTTATTTGCATCTACAATGCAAATAAAATGTAATTTTTTTTCTTTTGTAATCTTTTATCTACATTGTAAAATGAAATCTTTCATTTCACCTATAACTACATTGCAAAATGTAACTTTTATATTCTTCCTAATCTTATTTTTATTTGCATCAAGAAATGCAATTAAAACTGCAACCCTTTTTACTGAATATAAAATGACAATAAAAAGTGGTTTTAAAGAATCTATTCTTATAATTTTAATCAATTTGGAAATAAAAACATAATTTCCAAATCCATACTTTTTATTGTATCCAAACTTATTAAGTAAAATAAAACTACACTAAGATGTAATCTTAAATTCCTATCTCTTTTTGTTGAAAACAATCCTACATTACAAATGAAAAATTTTAATCTCTAATCTTTTTAAATAAAGAAAATTACAAAAAAGTGTAACTCTATTTTTCTATTATCTAATGTGACAAGATAAAATGTAAACACAATCTTTTACGTAAAATGGTATTACATAAAATGTAATTTTATGTCCTATCTTTTTTATACTGAACAAATTTCCAAATAAAAGGTTAAATCTTTTTATTGACATTACAAATAAGATGATCTTTTTATTTATCATAACACTAAATGTATATCTTTAAGTCTAAATATATAATGACACTAAAACATTTCATTTGATTCTACAAAGTTACAACAAAAGAATAAGTTCTTTTATCATAAAATTTGTAACGTCTCGCATTTTTGTCGGTTCATATTTGAATATTTAAATCAGTTTAAATATCGAATTCGAAATATAAATGGATTTATATATTAATTAAAACGAAGTTGAACGTATATAAATATATATTAATTATAATTGAGCTCAGAACGACCCTGCAGTTCGTAATTTAACGTCCTGAACTTCAACTGAGTATACGGGACTCGTTTTGAATCGGATTTCTTCAAAACGAGAAACGTTGGAATCTGTTGAACTGTATCTTTCCAACGGAAGTGAAAAATGGAGATTTCGTCGTACAGACTGCAAGATATGTCCAAATCAAATATTCAAAAAGTCGCTATGAAATCGTATATCGACCGTAACGGTTATTTGAATATAACTTGATATCGGTTGCAAATCGAGACAAGGTTCTTTTGAGGCGCAGCGATAATTTAATTTTTAGAATTTTACTGTAATTTTTAAATAATTAAATATGCAACTTTTTATTTGGAGTATTGTGTACCCTGTATCGGTATTTCGGGATTTCACAGAATGAGTCAATCTACCGGTATTATTATATTTTTGGGATCATGGCACCTCGCTGGACACGACCATAATTTTATTTCTGTCCTTAGCAGTCTGCAACGAACGGAATGCATATAAAAGAAAAAATGTATATATCAATATTTTGAGTAGTAACTAGCCCATGACCTACATGTACATTTCTTCACTGAGAAGTTTTCCTACCTATATGCTATGATGACCCAAAGAAAGGAACCATCACCCTACGATCTTCCCATACCCTATTCTCACGTGGGACAAGCAGACCATGCCCTATCACTTTAAAGTCCCTTATCCTATCTTAAAGAAGAAGGAAATCGCTTACCCTTTCAACATCAAGAGCCTTACTGTGTAGACTAGCGTACTACCCTATTCCCTATTGCTTCCAATTTAAGCAAGCAAACCATGCTGTGAACCATACCTTACATAAATGAGTCCCATACCCTTACATTAAATTCACTCCATACCTGTACGTTAAAGAAAGGACTTTCTCCTTATCTCCTCTCTTTCGTGTATAAAATACAAGAAATCCTTCTTTGGGGTGAAGACAAAAACCACGGAAGCAAAGTAATAAAACACACAAACACTTTCATTTCTGGGATTCAAGTATTCATTGCTGTTGATATCCCATTCAGCTTGGTACGTACACAGCTCGACATGGATTTTTGGCCATGCTCAGAAATAACAGTACAACAGGGAGGGGGGGCTGTTGAGACTTGAAGAGGAGGCCAGAGATAGTTTTGGAATGACGGGAAGGATGAAGGAGCATGTGTGAGAGTAGTGGTGTCGAACAAGAAAGAGATAGATGGAGTGAAAGTAAGGTAGAGCCAACCATTTTTGATATGTCAATCATCTCATCAGCAATAATGCCGAGCACGCATTCCGCCACTTTGTCAAGTGCAGTGTTGAGTTGCGATCTGAATAAAGGGTCACGTGCTCCCTGTTTTAATGATGGTGACTGACGAGAGACTACTCCAAAGTGGAAGAACAGTAATGAGCGTGTGTGGGAGAGGAGTTAACATCGGTTAAAGGGAATGGCCCAGTTTATTACAGTAAACATATATTTAGTTAAATAATGTAAGGTATATGGGTTGTCTACAAGATACTGTTAAGTTGTATTTTTGTAAATGGCGGTGTGTCTTTGAAGATACGTGAGTTGTAGGAGAGCCAAACGCGCATGGTTTTGTCCATTTCTTCTTAAGGGATCGGATCCTGGGAGGACGTTGGCATCTTCAGTTGATTCTTGTGTTCTGAAGGGTGAATATGATGCAAGTAACAGTGGAAAATGATCACTTGCGTGTGTGTACAGGGGTTATACGTGTGTCATGATGTGATACTTGTCATAGCAGCTTGCGTTTTAAAAATGGACGCTAGGAATTCTGCAAGTTCAGTGTTCATTAAAAGAGACATGCACGTCATGTGCATGTGTGTGTGCAGGACCAGGAGACGAAAGTGAAAAGGAGTGGTGACGTAAAGGGCGTGATGTATGGACACGTGAGGGGGATGACACTGTTGGGTTTGCAAATGGTCCGGTGAGAGATATTGCACACTTCCTGTTACGTGCAAAATAAAGGGAAACGTAAGGGGTAAATTTTCCTTTCAATGTGAAGTAGGTGTGTGCAAAAACGATATTGGGATAAGTGGAAAAGGAGGGATCGAGGTTGGTCTGTACCGGTATTCATTGGAAAGAAGAAGCTGAGGCACACATGTATGCGGTGGTTGACAGAAGTGCGGAGGTGGACGGTAGTTCGATTGCCGGACGGAGCAACAGTACGGACTAAAAGTACGGTGCGGTTATGGAAGTGTTGGCGACAGAGCTGAGGAGCTCACGGAGCAGAGACCGACAGTAAGCTTGGTTGCTATTTTCATGGAATGTGGTGCGATTTATACTGCATGGTGGAGCAGTACGATGGAAGAGAGGCGGACTGATATGTGCGATATTTGTGGACTGATATGAAGGAGGAACCTTTGAAAATGGGCGTGAGCAATTCGCTTTGAAAGAAGAACGGGCGCTGTTAACACGTGTTTAAGAAACGTGTTCAAGATAGATAATAATGAATCACATGGAATAAGAGGTATTGGATTCGCAGTGGCAGAAGCGAAGTCGGACGAAAGCAAGTGCGTCAGATCTGTACTGACGAGCACAAAACGATGAAGCTCGACTGATCAAATCTATCGACCGACGCAAATCGTTATTTAACGGTTAATGCGCCAAGGTGAGTAAAATCACTAACTCTGATCTATTTTAAAATATTGCAGTTATATTTTAATGTTGTTTGAATGCTGTGTGATGGTTGATTAGGTTGATTACAATTAATTCGGTTGAATATTATATACCGTTATATATATGTACACATCATCAGTTGGACACTGATTCCACCGATTAGAATACCCCCTACTATAGAGTTAGTGTAAATTGTGTTGACTGACATCTGTGGATGCGGAAACCGGTTGGAGGAATCCGACCGGATTCCTTTGATAATTATATGTACTGTTTGTTTTGTTTGAACCCGAATTTATATTTAAAACCCCATGTGAATACTGATGTTGAATGGAAATTCAACATCTGTTTCGATAAATCAATAAACGATATCAATTTAGAAAGTGATAACAGTCGACCGTAAAACCATCGTTTTGATAAGGAGTGATTGGCCGTCAGACAAATCAATGAGGTTAATTATAAAAATTATATTTTTATAATTAAAAAGAAGATTTAAATTTATAATAGAAGTTCTATTATAAACCAGTATTTTAGAGTCGCTTTTATAAATTAAATAAAAACGACTGTTGACATTTAAATGAGTTTATGAAGCAGAAATTATCCGACCATTAAATATTTGGATAATTAGATTTATGATAAACAATTTAGAAATATTATTAGATTAATTATATTAATCTAATGTTGAGAAGTAATTAAAATCAATTAACGAATTTACTGATGGAATGGAGTTGATTTAATCAACTGTTATTTGGGAACATGATTATTAGATTAATTGGTCTTTAATTAATCTAATGAAAACAGGTTAGAAATAAGTTTATCGAAATTAATGAGAGTTAATTACCATTTAAGAAGTTATAGATAAGAACTGGGGAATTGAGAAAGCAAAGAGTTAATGTTTAAATTAAATATGCATAAACCACAGAGATTCCAAAGTAAGGATATGGTGTTGTAAAACCATATTCCAAAATACAACAAGGAAATACGATTTAATAAATATATTAAGTAATAAGGAATTTGAATACAGACTTGTATCGGTTCTAAGGTAAGAACGTTGTCGATCAAGGTCTGAGAGGTAAATAAAATATACCAACTTGAACGGCTTCACTATTATCGAGGAACGATATCAGTTTGTAACGGAAAGAGATGTCAAGATTTTTGGTAATAGAAAGAGATGTCAAGATTTTTGTAACAGAAAGAGATGTCAAGATTTTTGTAACGGAAAGAGATGTTAAGATTTTTGTAACAGAAAGAGATGTCAAGATTTTTGTGACGGAAATAGATGTCAATATTAGTATAAAAGGAATATGGCAGCGTATGCAAGTCTTAGAATTATAGCGATAAAATAACGCTGTTGATAAGATAAGTGTGACTGTTATGTCAAGATTAGTTATAACAAAGAATATTACAGCGTATGACAAGTTGAACTATAGCAATAAAATAACGCAGTTGATAAGGTAAGTGTGACTGTAATTAGTTATAAGGAGAATATTACAGCGTATGACAAGTTAGAACTATAGCGACAAATTAACTGTTGTTGATTTGACTTAAGCATGACTTTTATATATAACAACACTTCCTAGGAAGTGTAACATTTTGGTTTGAAATCCACTTATTCTAGAGTAATAAGTAATGACGTTTGATCAAAGAAATATAAGAAAGAGTTTAGAAAAAGAATTGGGGAATCGTATTAGAAACTGATGACAGCATTTCGATGTTCGAAATGTGATTAGAATTAAACCATTAGGATTTGGAACTGGGATTCGACGATGTCGAATGTATTAAAAGTAAATTATTTTTAGGAATTATAATCTAATAGGATAATTAACATTTAATTTTAAACAAATAAATGTTAATAGGATAAGAATCAATATTTAGTTATCAACTGGATATTGATAAGAAGCTGGCTTAGAGAACAGAGTTTATAAAGTGGATTGTGAATATAAAGTATGAAAGAGATTTCGGTAAACGAGATAATGTTATTGATTTTCTAAATAAAGAGTTATTTGATAAAGGTATTCAGATTTCTATAACAGGAATGGTATTCACATTTTTAAGTGAATAATGTTTTTAAAGTTAAACGGTTGGCCGATTAAAATATTTATAATGAAATTGGAAATATTTTCCAATATAAAGAGGGTAGATTATCCAAGTACAGAAATAAAGAATGTGAAATTAATGGAAAGAGTTCGAACGTTAATAACGTATGTTTCTGGAACATGAAAGAATAAGAGTTTATAATAACTAGAAATGTTTCCAAGAAGTGTAAAAAGGCTAAAACGGGATTTGAGAAATATCTGGTAAGATATGAGAATTCGAATAATAAAGCCGAATGTTAAAATTAAAAATACCCATGATTGTGTGATGTTAGTTATACATTAGAATGGATGTTGTTTTTACTTCGATAGAAATAACCGACTATCGAAGTGTTTTGACCATCGTTGTCAATATGGAGAGACCGGTTGGATACGTTATCCGAAAACCACTCTGTATAGGCATAAGCGCTGCGAATTAGATATGCTGAAGATAATTGAAGACGGAGTTAAATGCAAGGGTCGTCCAGTTCTAGAATGATGTTTATTTGTTTGTCCAGTCCCAGGACAACTTGTATGGACGAGTGTCTGACACAGTATTTCCAACGGTCACGCCGTTGATTTGTACGAATATACCAAGTTGGTGGGGAGAAGGTAACTTCTCTTTATTTTACACCCAGTGTGCATTTGTGTAATCAATGGGTGATTACGGATTTGACAATGTGACATTCAAAGTGAATGGTGATCAGATGTTCTGAAGATAGACGTAGCCTCTAGCCTCACAACTAGAAATGACAGAAGTTGGGCTAGGCAGCATGGCTAGTTGGGTCATCCCCAAGCAGGGTGTATTGTCACCGATCTAGAGAAAATTCATATTTATACTTCTTTTCGATTCTGTATCTTCGGATGACGGTTGGATGGCCTACAACCGTGGTGGCAATATATTCGCGACACTCAAGCTAAATGAGTGAGCGGTCATGTGTGGCCGGGTTGCAAGACTTTCTTGTTGAACCCTGAGTGTATCCCCTCTAGAGTACACTATTCAGAAGGTGCTCCCATACCTTGTTTGTTGAAATCCAATCTCCAATAAGTGCCCTGCGGTTTATGATTTTGTACTATATATATGTGGAGCGTGAGATGCAAGCGTTCTGCTACTTGATGATTTAATTGAGTAGACATTATTATAATATCACTGAAGTTTGATATAAAAATATGTTGGGTTATAGTAAGGTAAAAACCGTCCATGTTTATGTGTGGGCTGGTCTTACTATTACCTTCTTGTTTTGAAAAGGATTTTCAAAGTTAAACAGTATGGTTGGAATTTACTCACACCAGTCCCATGACTGACCCAGAGTTTATTTTGTTTGTTTTCCCTAAACTCTTGGGTGCCCAAATTTGTACGGGCATTCAAGTGTTTCAGGCTTTGCAGATTCACTTGGAGGAGCTCAAAAGCAGGAAGCTTCACCATTAGTTATGTAGAGTTATTTCCGCTGTGATATGATGTATTGTACTCTGATAATGGTATGTATATACAATACAGTTTTGTATTCAAAGTTATGTTATATAATACATCTTATTTTGTTCCGCTGCGAGTTTCGTGTTACTCTGATTCTGTTCAGTTGTGATCTTCTTCTTCTTCTATTCTATTAGTTCTATCTTTTCTTTCTCACCCTCTAAATTCTTCTATTAATGTCCTGGTGTTTTCGATGCTTGAATAGTCAACAGTGTGTTTTTATGTTGATTTTTTGGGTCGAAAATCCCGCCGTTACAAAATTTATTTAAAACAGTACTACATAAAGATATAGCCTTTAGTGTACAATCTTTATATTTAAACAAAAGTATAAATAAAACAAAATCTTTAATGCCCATTCTTTTTATTGTAATGAATTTACAATAAAAATACTAAATTTCATTTCAGCTCTTTTATTTACAAATGAAATGTAAATAAAAGGTATTTTACAAATTTGCCTTTTTGTTTACACAAAGGATAAAAATGTGTAAAATAAGTTTGTCTTTTTATTTAAACATAAAATGTAAATAAAAATATGTGTTCTAAATTCGCCTTTTTATTTACACATAAAATGTAAATAAAAATTTATTTTCCAATTCGCCTTTTTATTAACACATTAAATGTAAATAAAAATATGGTTTTCAATTTTTTTTTATTTACACCTAAATGTAAATAAAACATGGTTTACAAAAATGTCTTTTTAATTACATATAATATGAAAATAAAATTATGATTTTTGATTCTGCCTTTTTATTTACATATAAAATGTAAATACAATATGTTTTCTAATTCTGACTTTTTAATTTGCAAATACAATGCAAAATAAAATACGATTTCTAACTCGTCCTTTTTATTTGCAAATACAATGCAAAATAAAATATGATTTCAACTCTTGTCTTTTTTATTTGCACATAGAAAAGCAAATAAAATATATATCAAGTCTTGTCTTTTTATTAACAAATATAGTATTGATAAAAGTGTATTTTAAATCTTATCCTTTTTATTAACAAATATAATGTTAATAAAAATGTATTTTCAAACTTGTTTCTTTTATTTGTTCATGGAATGTAACTAAACATGTTGAAACAATTACGGTCTTTTTATTTAAACATAAAATCCAAATAAAAGTGTGTTTCATAATCTTGACTTTTTTTTTACACATAATATGTAAATAAAAATATGTTAAACAAGTTTGTCTATTTATTCACATATGGAATGTGAATAAACATATAATAATCAATTTCATATTTTTATTCACATATGGAATGTGAACAAACATATAATAATCAATTTCGTATTTTTATTCAAGTATGGAATGTGAACAAACATATAATAATCAATTTCGTATTTTTATTCACATATGGAATGTAAACAAAAATATAATTTAAAAAAAATGAATAAATAAATCTGACAATGAAATAATTTGTCTTGATTTGGCAAATTGATTATAACTCTGTACTCAACATGATATACAATTCTAATGTTAACAAAATTTAACGATTCTTGATTTGCTAAACATGACCATTTCAAATAAATGATATTTTAACAAATTCAATAACAAATCATAACAAATTTGATATTGTAAATTGGATAAAAAAAATTAACTTAATCAAATTCACAAAACAAAACAATATTTTAATTAGATTAAAATTCTGGTTTAATCTAAATTACCAAACGCGATGTTTTATATTGGATCCATACAGATCTAAGCGATAAAATGACAGATCTACACAATACAATGCAATACAATTCAATACAATCCATCAGAATAATCAACACAATACATCACAGCACAGATCACACAGATAATTATGTAACGAAATAAAATAATTAATTAAATAAATTAAATTGTGAAAATCAGAGATTCTCACATCAGTTTGGCTGAAAATTCAACCATCTCCGTTTCAGATCTGGTCACTTCATGTTGTAGTGTCCTTCAATACAATCACAACGCATTTCGTTTCATTGATTTCTGTTTTGATTTGCAAAAGTTACAAAGGTTTGAACCTTTTATAATAATAGTCACTTAATTAATTAATTAATTAATTATTTTAATCATCACCTTATCATAATCAGGTCGCATTAATCCTCTCTCTCCTTCTGAACTACAGGCCATGATAAAACTCATAACCAACGCATCCAAACCTCCCTATCGCACCTCCTCTCGGACCACCAGGACTTGATCAGACCTCGCCACCTCGACCGCTATCACCTGCTCCACCATTGGCCAGATTAAAGCTCTCTGAATGTTCTTTAATTTGGTGTTGGAAACATTCGAAATGGTTTCGTGAATTAGGAGAATTTTAGAGATCAAAATGAGATGTTTTCAGCCATAGAAAAGAAGAGGGCGGCGGCTGTTAGAAAATAGGATTAGGGTTTGTTTTTAAAAAGGGTATATTTATATTAAAATATTATTTAATTGAACCCTTAAGGCCCTTTAATTTGTATGTTACAAAGGAAAATGAATTGAATAATTAGAAAGGATTCATGTTTCCAAAATATCCTCTTTGATTGTCAGATGCGCAACCCTTTTCCTTAATCAAGATATATATACCATGTTTTAATTGTATATTAACACGAAATTTCAAATTGATCAAGTTCATAGGCAATAAAGATAATTAAAATATGTAGTGTAAATGCATGATGAAAGGAAATAACGCATATTTCTGCACATATAAGTTTGCATAAAGTCTCAATATTTCTCATTAATTACATACCAAAATTTTATCCTGCTCAAAATGTAATTAAATATTTTGTTTATTAAGAATTGTAGATATTTAGCTCAAAAATAGGCAACTAACCTTTTTGTAGTGAAAAGAGTCATAATGGGCATAAACTACTTACTTCATATTTTGAAATAATTATGGATCAACACGTGAATATGTGATATTTCTTGCAAATTAGTGGCTTTTCATATTTGAAAGTTGCTCTTGTTTTGATTAAAAAAAAAATTTGTCCGTGCCAATGAATTTCTACCTAATTTTTGCTCACAAACTTCCCTTTCCGCGTTTTCCTTCTTTCTGTTTTCTTCTCGTTTTATTTAGTTCGCGATTTTTCTCCTTCTAATTCTGAGTAAACTGCAAAACAACTGCCCATTTTTTAATCGATTCATTCACAAATTCACGTATTTCGACTACAAAAAAGTCCGATTTTGAACAAAAGTTGAGAAACTACAATCCAATTTTGAACCGAAGCTCGCTTGGGTTTCGCCTATTTCAATTTTTGGGAATTTCGATCCAGGTATGTTTTTTTAATTCTAAATGCTAAGATTTTCATTCGGTTATGATCATACATATACATATACATATATATATATATATATATATATATATATATATATATATATATATATATATATATATATATATATATATATGTATGTATATGTATATGCTTTATTTTTTTTCATTCTTGGATTTTTCACTCAGTTATGTTCATATTAGGTATGTCTTACTTCTTTCCCTGTTAAAGTTTCCACATGCTGGGAAATTGCTTCTGTATTTTTTTAATTTGAATGGCGTGAAGTATAACCTGCTGATAACTAAATGTGCGGAACGCTCGGTTTTTGGTAATTGAGATGAAACTTGTAGTTCGTTTCTGGGATCATTGAAACCCTTGAATCCTTTATATCAATCGTTTATAGACATGACATATTTGCTTCATTAATTGGCATATGCATATGATGCAGAAGTTGAGATATTTCAAGTCGGAAAGGGTAAAGGATTTTCAAATGTATTTATGGAGAGTGTTGTAAAATCTATTAGACATATGACAATTGGGTTTATTGTTGTGCCTGGGTTTAGAGTTGGAAAGGCCATAATCCGAGTTCCGGAAAAGCCAACAGTTATCTTCGACCACACTACATTTATGTATAATCTGATGTACAAAATGCATTCAGCTTTTAGTGCTCTTGTCACTCCTGATGCCTATACTGTTGAGGCAGCTATCTTCAGACGACATGAATTTTGTTGTGGTTACTATTCCTAGTCCTGCAGTCCCATTGCTTTCACATCCTACTGCCCTCGTTCATTCTTCAGGTGCTGCTACTTCCATGCTCAATCCCCTGCCTTATGTACTAACCACCAACGTAATTAGAAGTGTAAAGAACCAAGCCCACAAAAAATTATTTAGAAGTAGATGATGCATGATTGTTGTATCACGCATTGCAGCTACTACATATATGAAAATAATAATGAAGAAAAGTAACAAAGCTGATAGCCTTGTGTATTATTATTGAGAAGTGAAAGAACTGCAACCCTCCTTGGTCACAGTCTTTAATTACATATTCACAATATGCTCTGATTATATATACCTAACATGTTAGGCTACGTTAATTTGTGTACTTAATGTAGGAACGGATAACATGTTTATTCAATGAGCTCGCTTGGATGGCCTCACTAGTTACTATTTTCATAGTACATGTAAGTTTGTGCTCTTTTATATATGGTTTTGTGTTGCTACTATGAAAAAAAATAGTTTAAATAATTCTTCTAGCGTATTCTCATTGTATTATTGTGATTAAAAAAGATCACGAAGGATTGAGCTTTAAAGTTGACGAAACCGAGCTCAGTTTTAAAGGCGTACTCAAACTAAACTGAGTACTTGGTCCGATTTTGTACTCGGTTTTAAAACTAATTTTAACTAATGCAATCACGATGTAGGATTATTTGAAGCCAATCAATCTGCATCGTACATGTTCTAAAAAAATAAATGATTTGCCCATTCTGATTATCTCTCTCTCTTTTTTTTTTTTTTTTTTTTTTTTTTTTTTTTTTTTTTTTTTTTGGGCTTTTCTAACACCAGCTGTGAACAACATTTTTATTTTGTTTAGAAAATGGTGCCAGTAATGGTTATGCATGAAGATGTATGGTTCTTACTTAGAAATAAAAAAAACCTCCATCCGTCAACATTTCTTTGTATCGCATTTGGCAACCAGCGACGACGATCACGTCTTCCGTAAAAAGCAACGACAATTTTTTTGCAATAGTTCCAATTTAAAGACCTTATACTCGTACGAATCGGTCCCTTTCATCCACTTCAACGAACGAAGCTTCGAAGCTTTTGAGGGTTATTTTTTTTAGCTTTATTGATGTTCTAGAAAAAAAGGAAACAATAGAAATGTTTTATTTTTCATGAATTTAATGGTTTGACGACGACGACAGTGGCAATGACAATGTTGATGGTGTGCTGTCGGGTGCTGATATAAAATACAACTTTATCATTAAAGAATTGGAGGAAAAATTCTCAACTCCACTTTTGGAACTGCAGCTGCGAAGTCTATGGAAATGCATGCTTGCCTTGTTTCTGGTGAACACAGCAAGTTAGGATGATTACTAGCTACGTTAATAATCTTCCTATTGGGTAATTATGTATTGACATAGATAACCTACTAATTGATGATGATATATCAACCAAAATTATTTTTTGCAAGCAGTATGATGAAAGTTCAGTAACTTCATTTCAAGATTTCTTTTAATTTCATATTATTTTTTATATATATAATTTATATCAGAATGCTATTCCAGAATCTCTTTCCAAGTGTCTTGGTGCATGAGACAATCATTTGGCTTTTGACATGTTAGCTGAATTTATGATATGATATCACAATAGAACCAACTGTAATCGTTCACTTTTTTACTAGATTGTCCAGATTTAGCATTAGAATTGCTTGGATTGAACTTTGTTTGGACAGTTTATTATCAGTTGATCTGATGTTAAGTAAGGCATTCATCTGAATTTCTCGATCCACATACTAGTTTTGTTGCTTAAGATGAATGCATATTTTTATTTTTATTTTTTATTCGGAAGGCTATACCAACTGGATCAAACTTTGGAATCTGTAGGACTTCTAATGGCTTGAGCCTTAAATGAATAAATAAAAAATCTGGATAATTATTACCATCTTCAATGTTTTCATACGTGTCTTTACAAGGTTAGCTTCTTTCATATCTGCATTTACAAGATAATAAATATCTTCATTTTTTTGCATCCGGTGAGGATGTCAGTCAATCTGAAAATTGAACATTGTAACCATGTTTATTATCAGCCTGGTTATAACTATACTAAGTTTATTTTATATTGACTGCCATATTGGAATGTCGGTTGGTAGCCAAGATCTACACTGTTATATAGATTTGTTCTTTTGGTGTCAGGCACGTAGAAGTCAAGAAAAAATGTTATATGCTTTTATCATCTTTGTTCTAGATAAGTTATGGACCAAATGCTTTTATGTTTATCCTTTGAATTCATTATTCGAGTCCCCAGCAAAATTGCATTAATACTTAAACGAATAAAACCTTCAACTGTGGAGACTTTTTAGCGCATAAGGATGTAGATCCATATAATAAACCAAAATGTAATATTTATCTCTCAATGATTCAGTTGTGATACATGATGGTGCTAAAATGAAATATTTATCTCTCAGTGAGTTTTCTGTTTCATACAAAACTTGGCCACAAAAATAAAGTTGGTCGTATGGGCAATCGACTTAATAAGCACGAGGTAACACAGATAGAAAAATTACTTTGAAGATGATAAAGTTGATGTATCAGATGAAAATCTCCACCGAAAGCTAATAATGGAATTCAATTCTCTGCCTGCTCGGAAAGGAAACAAAGCCATACAAACGAGACAGGTTCAAAATAGGTTTAGAAAATAAAGTATTTTGATGTTGAATCTACAAACTCAATCAGTTCTTCAGAATCGTTGGATAATTCAACTGGTATACGCCCTTTCTAATAGGGATTCATTTGAAAAATCCAAAGGCACATCGGAAAAGAGTTCTGAACAAGAATATGATTTTGAGGCCAGATCTTCAACTGGCAATGCATGGTACGATGTGGCCGCATTCCTAGAGCACAGAATCTCAAGTTCTGGAGAACTTGAAGTAACAAGTAAGGTTCCATGATCTTGATTCAGAAGAAGATGAGTGGGTAAATGTTAAGAAAGACATGCGTGAGTGTTCTATTCCTCTTGAAGCAAAAGAATATCTTAAAGTTGAAGTTGGAAATCTTGTTTTTTGTTTCAGGGAGAGGAGTGATGTAGCAAAATACTTTGATGCACATGTTCTGGAACTCCCAAGGAAATTACATGATATTAGGGGTTCGGTATGATCATGATCAAATGGAGGAAAAGATCAAACGTAGAAAAATATGCTGGAGGCCATCATATAGATCAATCGAGAGCTGACTTTTATAATACTAAAGGTTGTCTGTGTGCATGCATCATGCAACCTTGAGAAGTTACATTCTACAAGCAAAATACATAAATGCATTGTTATTTAATGTAGGGTTATTTGCAATCTTAGAAGTCGTGTGGATTTAAAATTAAATTTGTTATTTTATTTCTTGTTGTATTACTGTTAAATAATGCGATAAGCAGGTTTATGTTTTTTGTGGTTAAATCCACAAAAGAGGGAATTTACATCAATTTCAAGGCTTATGAGAAGGTTTATGAAACCATCAATTTCAAGGCTTACTGCTACCAATTTAATCTGTGAATAATCATATTGACATTTATTACTTTTGCTTTTTTGATGCACTTCAATTGCATTGAAGGAAGAAATGAGTAATACACAGCCAAGCTGTCACTATATAGTCCTTTTTGCAGTGCTGAACTCAGTTTTTTTTTTTTTTTTTTAAGTATGTTGGTTTTGCAAGTATGATAACTGGACATGGATCTGTGTCTTATTGTATTATGTCAAGATCTCACTAAAAATTAAGAACACATAATTTTGTATCATGTATGTATGTTGAAAAGACGTTGTTTTTACTAATAGTATCAGTGCCTATGTGTTGATCAATCATATTTTTAGTCTTAAGCTGGTTTACATGTACAATTCATAGGGTTATCGATTTTTTTTTTTTTTTTTTCAATTGCTTCCATTTTTATGTTATTGAATAAAATCTGATTTGAAATAAGTTTCAACAAATAATTTTATATTTCATATCGAACACTTTAACGGTCGGTTTTTTCACCGTTCTGCGGTAATACTAGTATTCTCTAAGTTAAGGTCAATGACAAATTAACATGTTTCTTAATTGAACATAATTTCTCAATTAATGTCAGTTAACTTATTTCTTCTAATTAATGCCTATATTACCATGTTTACATGTTCACGAATCAATGTTAAATAGCATGTTTACTTAATAAATGTCATGTTTATAAATCAAAGCCAATTAACATATTTTTATTTTAAAGCTAAGCGTTACTTTTGCATCATATTATCTTACCATATATGTACCATTGATTACATTCACTTTTATTACTAAGGAATTCCAATACCTTTCAACATTTCCACTTTTGTACTTTTTATTTAAAACCATTTTAATTTCAATAGCTAAATTAAATTACATACACTTAAATAATCGAAACAAACGGGATAACAAATTTATATTCCATATTCTTCAAAATAGGTTAAATTAAAAACTAAAATTGGTTCTGAAATTCCGGATTGTTACAATTATTGTTGGGTTTTGCCTTATACACTACAACAAAAACACCATACTACAACTTTAATCTTACAACGGTGGTAAAATCACCATTGTAATAAATGTTTTTTTATAATTTTTTTTCCAGAAAAGTTGTAATAAACTTATTTTTAACAACTGTGTTATTTTGACAGTTGTAATAAAAGCCTATCACAACTTTTATTTTTTGAAGGTTGTAATATATGACCACTACAACAAAAATACCATATTAATAATTAATAAAAATTCGATAATTAATAAAAATATTAATACTCAATAACTATTGTTTAATAATAATAATAATAAATAGTTTATCTGAAAATATGTAATAACTAATATTAATAATTTCTTTTCGCTATATAATAAATAATAAATAATAATTATGTATTATTATTAGAAATTAAAAATAAATAAATAAAAATTAGTTTTTAGTAATGAATAATTAATTTTAGTAATCAATAAATAAGAAGTAAGAATCACTAGTTAAGAAGTAATAATTAAATAATTACTTTTAAATATTTTAATAAAAATTTCAAGCAATTTATATAATATTCTATTACATTTTTTATAAAATAAAAAAAGAAAAATAAATTAATAATTGACAGTTTAACAATTAACATTCTGTTACAACCTTTCACTATTACCTGTTGTAATAAGTGACAGTTTTAACAATTAACATTTTATAATTAGTATTTATATAACAAAAAATTAACAATTTAATGAAGACAATAGAGCCGTTACAATAGAGCCGTTAGAGTGTGAACACGTTTTTATCATATTTAGCATGCTTTGTCATTATCTACTAGCCGTTAGGCTCATGCATACTTGGTATATTTAATACTAGCCGTTATGCTCATACATATTTGGTATATTTTGTACTAGCCGTTTGGCTCATAACACTATATATATGTGCACTTTGTATCATGTTTTGTATCAATAAAAATTGCAATTGTTCCTCTCTAATAACTCTCCTCCTCATCCCTTAATATGGTATCAGAGCCAAATTGCCGAAAGGCTTAATCATCAAGTAGAAAGTTGTTTTTGTTTTATGGCCAACAACGATGAAGTAACCTCCGCTGTTTCAGGAAGCTTGGGGTACAGTGCTCCACCTAACCATCATGACCTGATTAAACCAAAAAGCCAAATTATCACCACATCTCTAGACGAAGACAATTACATTCTATGGAAATATCAAGTAGAGATCGTTTTAAGAGGGTATGATTTACTGCAGTACATTAATGGGACAATAACAGTCCCACCAGTGACGATAACCAATTCGGAAGGAGAAATTGTGCCTAACACAGACTACACAAAGTTTCAAAAACAAGACAGCCTCCTCTCCTCATGGCTCCTATCGTCAGTAAGTTCGAATTTATTATCACAAATAGTTGGATGTAGCACGCCTTATGAAATATGGAAAACAGTTGAACAAATTTTCAGTTCACAATCAGCTGCTAGAATCATGCAATATAGAAGGGAATTACAAAATTCTAGAAAAAAGGAGGCAAGCATGAAAGAATACTTAGGAAAAAATAAAAATCTGTGTGACAAGCTAAATGTTGTTGGTCATAAGATCAGCGACAATGAGCAAATCCTATTTATTATTGGTGGATTAGATGAAGAATATGAATCTCTAGTAACTGTGTTAGCCATACAACAAGCTTTACCTGATTTACAGTTCGTTCGATCAGCACTCCTTGCTCATGAAGGCAGAATTGACCAAAGAAAAACAGCACAAAATAAGTTCTCTGCCAATTATACCACAGTCAGAAATAAGAAGATACAACAAGATAACAACAACTATCGTGTGAAATGTCAAATATGCCAAAAGTTTGGTCACATGGCGAACAAATGTTACTTCAGGTATAATTCAGACATAGGTAGACAACAGACAAGACAAAATTACTTTTCACAAAGAAGAGCACAAGCAAATATGGCAACAACAGGGAATTCAACTCAAAATAATAATAACGCAAACCGAAGACATAATGCTGCAGATGATGATGAAGTAAAAAATGAAGACAATGGCTTCGAAGAATGGTACCCTGACTCAGGAGCGACTCACCACATAACTAGCAATCTTCAAAATTTAAACACTGGGAGCAGAAATTACTCAGGTATGAGAAATTTGCATATGGGTAATGGTAGTACTGCTAGTATCACACACATAGGCAAAGGGACTATCTTTGGGAAAAGACAACTCAAATTAAACAATCTTCTTAGGGTACCTACGATTAATAAAAATTTGTTAAGTGTATCAAAATTTGCCAATGACAATAATGTTTACTTTGAATTTCATCCTAAGTTTTGTTTAGTTAAAGATTCCCTAAATCATGAAATATTACTTCGAGGTAACCTATACGATGGTTTATACAAATTCAAGACTGCAAACTCAAGTGGAGAATTCTGGTATAATAATGTAGATGCTAGTAGTGACAATGACTGTATTAGGAATAGTTGCAATAATGTTGATTATGACAATAATAACGATGAATGTAACATGATTAATTCTTGGCATATAAAATTAGGACATCCTAATCTGGAAACTGTTAAGACTGTTCTGCTTAGTAGTAACATTCATTATAAAAATGTACCTATCAAACACACATGCACGCACTGCCAACTCGGCAAGAGCCACAAGCTCCCTTTTAGTGATTCTGAAACCAGTTATAATGAGCCACTGGAACTTATAGCCGCTGACTTGTGGGGACCCGCGCCTCTAAATTCATATCAGGGACACAGGTATTATCTTTCTTTTGTGGATGCTTATTCTAGATATACTTGGATATACATGCTGAAAACTAAATCAGAAGCTTGCAATACAGTTATGCAATTTATAACTCATGTCGAAAAACAAATGAACAGTACTGTTAATGTTATTCAGACAGATGAGGGAGCTGAGTTTAAACCTCTAACTAATTACTTTCTCAAAAGAGGGATCAAACATAGATTAACTTGCCCGCATACGTCCAAACAAAACGGTTTAGTCGAAAGAAAACATCGACACATAGTAGAGACTGGTCTAACTTTGTTATCACAAAGCTCATTACCCATGAAATATTGGAATGAAGCTTTCTACACATCTGTATTCCTCATTAACAAGTTGCCAACTAAAGTCTTAAACAATAAAAGCCCACATGAAATGATATACAGTGTTAGACCAGAATATGGTTTTCTGAAAGCCTATGGGTGTCTATGTTTTCCATGTTTGAGAGACTATAACAATCATAAACTAAGTATGAGATCAAGCCCATGCACATTCATTGGGTATGCACAAAACCAAAAAGGTTATAAGTGCATGGAAAAAAATGGAAAATATATATTTCTAGGCATGTGATATTTGATGAAAACAAGTTTCCTTATGCAGAAAAGCAAATCGGCAAAAAGGATGGGGAACAAAGCATAAACAATAACATACGGTTCGAGCCATTCATTACTGAACCACCTTCAATCGATAGAAATGAAGAGCAACAACGCACAAGCAATTCAAACACCCAGGAAGAAACTATGGATCAAACAAACGAGCAAGCCAATGAGACACACAATGACTCAGAAGATACAAACATACATCAAAACATGCAGCATAGTGAAGATACAGAAAACAACAACAATGTTGACAATACCAGCAACAATGATACACAGCAGCAAACACCACCACAATCAACTGGACATCACATGATCACCAGGTCAAAGAGAGGCATCTTCAAACCCAAAGCATATAATATTTCTTCCAATGAGATCGAACCATTGAATTTCACTCAGGCTATAAGATCAAACAAATGGAAGGAGGCAATGGACACTGAATATAAAGCTCTCATAAAAAACAACACTTGGAGCTTAGTGACTCAACCAAAACAAAAAAATGTGATTGGTTGTAGGTGGACATACAAAATAAAAAGAAAAGAAGATGGATCTATTGACAAATACAAGGCCAGACTGGTTGCAAAAGGTTACGCGCAACAATTTGGTTTTGATTTCAATGAAACTTTTTCCCCAGTCATAAAACCCACAACCATCAGAATCATACTGACCATTGCTCTAAATAAAGGGTGGAATGTGAGGCAACTGGTGTAACGACCCGCATTTTTCTGGTAATTATTTAATTTATTTTATTATTTAAAATATGGGTTTGATTTAAATAATTGAATTTAACGATTTATTTAAGAATATATTATTTAAATAAATAATATTTTAAGTTTCCAAACCGTCAGAAAATGTTGAGTTGGCAATATAGTCTGAACTGGCAGTTTGGAATAGTTGAATATTAGTCTATTTTAAATTATATTGATGATTTCGGCTAAATGACGACGATGAATATATATAGTTTATAATTTAATTAAATAACGAACTGCAGCGGCGCGGCAGTTCGTGTTTTGGCGTTTTGAACTTTAATTGGCTGTACAGGGACCAAATTAAGTCGGATTTTCTCGAAACAAGAAACATTGAAATCTGTTGAACTATATCTACCTAACAGAAGTGAAAAATCAAGATTCCACGTTATAGATTGCGAGTTATGTCCAAATTAAATATTCAGGAAAGCAGCGGCGTAATCGTTTATCGACCGTAACGGTTTATTTGAAATAACTACATACCGGATTTGAATTTGGACAAGGTTCTTTTGAGACATAGTGTTAATTTAATTTTTAGAATTTTACTGTAATTTTTAATAAATTAAATATGCAACTTTTTATTTGGAGTATTTTGCACCCCGTATCAGCAATTTTGGGATTTCACAATATAAGTCAATCTACCGGTATTATTACATTTTCGGGATCGCGACACCTCACTGATCACGACTATATTATTATTTCAGTCTGCAACGCCCATATAAGCATACATAGTGGTGTGGGTAAGTTTATTTGAATGGTTAACTGGTCAAACGAACTCTAAATTCAACGAAACAAGTTTCATACGAAACCTTAGGAAGAGGTCTAGTGAAACTTCAAGGCCTCATATTTTTAGGATTTTTTCTGTAATTTTAAGAAATTATTGCTCGGTGTTTTTCATCGATATTTTCTAAAGGATTTTCACAAACGGTCTCGGAATTCGACGAAACATGTCCCATTGGGTCCGGAATATTTTTTTTATGCTAGGATTACATATTTATTTGTCAAAAACAGGGGATTTATGTAGATAGTTTGACACATTTCTCCAATGCTAAGCTATACATAATAAAATATTATTAAATCATACCCACTTCATACAAAGATGGATACGTAAGGCATATTTCAACCACTATTTGTTTAACTTGCGTCCCAGACATACTATAGTTCCTTGCGTCCCAATTTTTTCGCTGCCTTGCGCCCCAATCCTTCTTTCTTTTCTTGCCTTGCGATCCAAACCACTTTGTCCTTGGCAGCCAATCCATGTACACACCGTGCTAACCAAGTTTTTGAGAACAGAGCCACGCAAACAGCTACCTATATTTTACTGGAACCCTATATACCTATTCCTTGTTTTCCACGGTGCCTCTCTCCTATATAAAGACAACCGCTATTATTTTTTTCCATCGCTCAACGGTGAAAACGAATCCAACTTTCTGAATGAAAAAAAAGAAAAAAGAAGAAGAAGAAGAAGAAGCAGCTTCGCTGCTGCATGAAGGGGGAGCAAGAAAGCAGGGGACGTGGGAAGAAAAGGCAAGAAAAAGGTGGCGGCGTGCATGGGGTCTGTGGACTTCGGTCCTAAACGAACGAACGAAAAAAAAAAAAGTGGTGATGAGAAATGAACTGAACGATTTCACATAAGAAGAAAGGTGAGAAGAACGTGCTGACGGGTTTGTAGTGGTATGGGGTATGGGGAATTTATTGGAGAAGAAAGAGTGTGGAGGAGCGGTAGTTGTAAACGGTGAAGTCAGTGGGGTTTTCTTTGTGCGTGGAAGCAGGGTGATCTATGAAGAGGAGGGGAGCTACAGTAGTAGAAGGAGTTGTCATGTTTAACTGATGGAAGAAGAGAAAAAAAGGAAGAAGCACGTAAATCATGAATGGTAGGCGGTGACCTTGTATGGTACTCTGTAGTGCTGAGGAAAAAAGAAGATCGGCCTTGACAGATTGAAATATTGAAGCATGGCATATGACAAGGAAGGCTTCCACGTGGCTAATTACAAATTGAAAAGTTAATTAAGGTATTAACGATGAATGATTAATTAATTAAATTTTCAATTCAAATTATATATATTGAAACTCGTATATTTTTGCGTATCGTTATCAGAATGGGATGTAACAGGAAAAACCGACGTTGCGGAACTGGTGCAGGAGGATTTGGAAACAAGTGAGAGCTCGTTTAATTTTAAACGATCGTTTAAGATTAAACGCTACGTTCTAAACCGTCGAAGCGAAATAATTGGTGAGTTAATTCTCACACTTTTCTGGACTACTATGATGTGATAAATCCATTTAAAAATAAATACTGGTTGATTGACTGCATTGGTTGCTTATGGTTGATTAGATGGTTGTTGATTTATCATTGCTGTTAAATTATTTATTTAAATGTGATAACCATCTGTGATGCAGAGAAGGACAGGTTGGAGGGATCCGACCGGATTCCTCAAAATAATTTGTGTGTTGTTTATTTTTATACTGGTTGCACATGAACTGTTTGAACCCCAATTGACATCAAAACCTGTTGATGGTTGAATTGATGTGACCGTTGATGTGATTTTTAATCAGTCGACAGTGGTTGGCAGTGAAGGTTTAAATCTATAGTTTTCAAAACATCGTTTTGCCGTCAGGCGAACAAACGCAGTTTCAAGTTATAAAATTTATTTTATAACTAAATTAAATCTTTGGGGTTTATTTTATTTTTAATGAATAAGAAGTTTTATAAAAATATTTATAATTAGAATCATGTTTTACAAACATGATTATTTATAAGTTATACAATGAATTTTTACGCTGTTTACGAACAGAAAAGTAAGGAGCTAGTATATGAATCTGTAACAACCCGAAAATCTAGGCCAGTTTAAAATTTTTATTTTGGCAATTTTAGCGAATTTTGATTATTTAAAATAGATTATTTTAAATAATATCGACGGAAGTTTATTTTGAATATAATTCGAACGTATATATTATACGCGTCGTCGTTATAATATAAATAATTATATATAATTATAAATAGAATTGAAAATGGCGCGGTAGTTCGATAATTCGATTTCAAACTTCAATTGAATGTACCGGGTGCAAAACAATCCGGATTTTAGTGAAACCAAAAACATTAGGATCTGATTGATAATATCTTTCTAACGGATGTAAGAAACTGAGATTTCACTTTAAAAATTGAGAGATATGTCCAGTTGAAAATTCTGAATAGTCGCTATGGAATTCAGGCCCTTAAAAATGGACATTTTGCAAACGACCTCGGATTTCGACGAAACCACTTTTGTTGGATCCGCAGTGTCAAATTATTGCTAGGTTTTAAATTTCATAATTTTTCGAATCAACATCTGAGCGTGGCAAAGGAAAACGTGTTTTGACCATTTCAGTTGATTTTAATCGACTGGAAATTGGCCATTTTTCAAACGGTCTCAGAATTCGACGAAACTAGTTTTGTTAGGACCGTATCGTCAATACGAAGCTAGAAAATATTTTTCTGGGATTTTTAAAGTTCGTATGTGACCCCGGTAATTTGAAATGTACGTTTAAAATTCAATATAGTGATTTAAATGTAAATTTAACGAAAACTGATTGTAACAGCCGAATCAGCTTGCGATACATATCCCATTGTGTTCGGAATGGGGGTAGAACGCTATGGACGACAGGCGGTGGGCCTCGTTTAGAGGTCGTTTGTGAAAGTCAACTTTTTGAACTTAAAATTAAAATTAAAAATATAAAATATATATATATTTACTCACATATACCCTCCCAGCCCTAATTTCCCCTTCAGAACTAAATCGAGCCCCTTTTATTTTCAAAACCCGTCGTCTCCTCCTTCAAAGCTCACGCGTCGCCCCTGCCATCGATGGCCGCCGGCCTACCTCCTCCACCCTCCAATCATCCCTCTCGAGCTCCACCTCCTTCCCCCAAATCAAACGACGCCCTCCCTTCCCCCTTCCTCGACCAAAACCCGCCTCGTTCAGCCCCATCCCACCATCGCTCCTCCGCCTGACGCGCCCCACCGATGTGATGCCGCAGCCGCCCACCTCGAGGAGCCTCCGACGTCTGCGAAGACCTCCCCCCCCCCTCTCTGTAAGAATTTCTGTTTATTTTATTGTTTTATTTTTATTTTACAAAAACCGAATTTTTAAAAAAGATATTGAAAACTGTTTTTTTTTATATATAATGATTTAAAAACTGTTTTGTTTTTAAAGAGATAAAAACTGAATTTTCTTAAAGTATAAAAACTGCATTTTTATTAAAAGTTAAAACTGATTTCAAAGATTTTAAAACTGATTTTTTAAAAGAAATAAAAACTCGATTTTTATATGTTGAACTTTGAAATAAAAACTCGATTTTTATATGTTGAACTTTGAAATAAAAACTCGATTTTTATATGTTGAACTTTGAAATAAAAACTCGATTTTTATATGTTGAACTTTGAAATAAAAACTCGATTTTTATATGTTGAACTTTGAAATAAAAACTCGATTTTTATATGTTGAACTTTGAGATAAAAACTCGATTTTTATATGTTGAACTTTGAGATAAAAACTCGATTTTTATATGTTGAACTTTGAGATAAAAACTCGATTTTTATATATTGAACTTCGAACTAAAAAATTCGATTTTTATATATTGAACTTTGAACTAAAAATTCGATTTTTATATATTGAACTTCGAACTAAAAATTCGATTTTTATATATTGAACTTCGAACTAAAAATTCGATTTTTATATATTGAACTTCGAACTAAAAAATTCGATTTTTATATATTGAACTTCGAACTAAAAATTCGATTTTTATATATTGAATAGCGAAGTCAAAATTCGATTTTTTTTATATTGAATAGCAAGGTAAAAATTCGATTTTTATATATATAGTGAATACGGGCAGCGAAGATGACGAAGACGGGATAACGAAGAAGATTTCTATAAACGAAGAGGCGTGGTATTGGATAGCTTTCGGTGAGAACTTCTCACTCAAATTTACTTTTCTAGTTATATATATACTAGGATGCAGACGGTGCTTATTAGAAGCACCCGACACCCGTCCACATACCATGGACTTGTTTGTTTGGATGTTTGGTGATTGATTGAGATATTGGTTTGAATGTGGTTTGTGGTGTGAAAAATCGAATCGATAAATTGGTTAGGATTAGACGTGCGCCGTTATAAGGCGAAGGAGTAAGGCTAGGTTAGACCCTTACTCCAAATTTTGTGGTTTGCATAACGAAAGTGAATGTGATTGATGTGTGAATGGCGTGGGCCTTCACTAGACCGGGGATAAGACTAGGCCTTGTCCCGTTTCTAGTATCGTGCCGTTATGCCGCCGAAATTTTCTAAAAATATATTAGAAAAATAAAAATATCATTTTTATTGAATAAATGAACTGAATAGAAATTCATATGTTGAAATAAAATGTTTTATCGTTAAAAATATAATTTTTAACGTGAATGTGAATAAATAAATATTCATTTACAAACCGGACGGTTTGTTTATGTACACCTATTTGACTGATATTGATTGGGTCGATAAATTTTACACATCGCCCAACTGCACGAATAAAAACTTATGTTTGATTGTTTGAAACCCTACACGGGTGTTGGGATGAAATTTAAAGTTCACTCATCCTGACTGATTAAATATGTCGATCGATTGATTGACAGGCTGTTATAAGCGTTAGATATCTATATTTGATGCTTATACAGTGTAGTGCACTTTGGTTGATGGTTGATTATTTTTCAATGCTATTATATACATGTGATGTATGAAAATCCATATAATTAATTTTATATGGTGATTGATTGGGCCTCATTCCAATTTGAAAAATAAAGAATATATAAAATAAAGGTTCATGTGTTGACTATACTCATCCGTTGGGAATAGCCATGTGTTGAACGAATTATTTTTATAATAAAATTTACATCTTTATCAATATAATATAAAGGTTCATGTGTTGACTATACTCATCCGTTGGGAATAGCCATGTGTTGAACGAATTATTTTTATAATAAAATTTACATCTTTATCAATATAAAATAAAGGTTCATGTGTTGACGGTACTCATTCGTTGAGATTAGTCATGTGTTGAACGAAATAATTTAACAAAAATAGTCACACATGGACGGTACTCATTCGTTGAGATTAGTCGTGTGTTGACAAAAAGAAATATTTGAAATAGAATATATAAAGCCGTGTTAAATAGTGATGCGCCATTTTGACGCGAACGATATTTATATTGAATATAAAACGATTTCGAAATGAATTGAATATAAAACGATTTCGAAATGAATCGAATATAAAACGATTTCGAAATGAATTGAATATAAAACGATTTCGAAATGAATTGAATATAAAACGATTTCGAAATGAATTGAATATAAAACGATTTCGAAATGAATTGAATATATAACGATTTCGAAATGAATTGAATATATAACGATTTCGAAATGAATTGAATATATAACGATTTCGAAATGAATTGAATATATAACAATTTCGAAATGAATTGAATATATAACGATTTCGATTTGAGTTGAATATAAAACGATTTCGAATTGAATCGAATAGAAAACGAAACGAATTTAATTTGAATAGAAAATGAACTTGAATCGAATAGAAAACCAATTTGAATTGAATTGAATTGAATTGAGAAACGAATTCGAATTGAATTTAAAATGAAGTGAAATGAATTCAAATTAAATTGAAATTTGAATTGAATAGAAATGAGTTTTAAAACGAATTTATAAAGAAGAATTCAATTTTGATTTGAATTGAAATAGAAGTTGACTTTGCTTTTGAAACGAATTCAAAACTAAATATATAATTCGTTTTAAATAGAAATCGACGAAATATATATTATATATATTATATATATAATATAATGGCCTGAATAGAACGCGCCGCGCCGCGGTAGTTCGTGAATTTCAACCATTTATTTCAAACGGACATTACGGGAGATCCGACCGTCGGATTCTCCTAAAACCGGAACCGTTGGGTTCGTATCGAAAAGAGCTTTCTAACGAATATTAGAAATTCAAAATCTAACGGTTGGATTTGGAGATACGTCCAAATCAAATTCGAAAAAGGTCGCTGTAAGTGCAGTTCGATGGCCATTGTTGGAAATCGACTGTACGGGCCTTGATAAAATTATTAAAAATATCAATAATTTGTGTAAAATCATAAGAAATGATTTGGGAAAAATTGGGGTGAAAAACTCCATATTTGAAAAGATAAAAATAGATTTTTATCGAAGTGAACTAGTTTTGAACTAAATTTAAAACCCAATCATTTTTAAATAAATAAATGAATTAGATTTAAAAAAAAGGGGTTTTAAATAATCGAATTTCTAATATATTTGATTGAATTTGAAATGGGTTTATCGTGAACGGTGTTTTAAATAACACTAGTTCTTTAACCCGATAATAAATAGAATGTGATTTGGGTTTATCGTGAACTGTGTTTTAAATAACACCTAGTTCTTTAACCCAGTAAAATGAGTTTTAACGAATCTGCAATTAGATTGAAATGTGAATTCGTAATCTAAATTTCCAAATTTAGAAAATGAACGAGAATGGAGTATTACCAGTTTTGCTCCAAAGCGATAGTTAAATCTTTAATTAGATTTGAACGTGAAATGGTAATTAATTTTACCGATAACACCACGGTGTTAGATATGGAGTATTACCAGTTTTGCTTCATGGGATGAATAGGTTGGGATTGGGAAATAAAATAAATAATTACTTCGTTACGGTTCGCTAATCTCGACTAGTTGGGAAAAACCATAATTTGGTTTTAAATGACATCCAAAAGAAGATTACAGGATAAATTTTAAAGAATTTATCTTGGATAAAATTAATGGGAACCTTTCCCTAAGAATGTCGAATTTAGAAACTAGCTGTAGGTTGGCTAAGAAGAATGGCTTCCTGGGTATTGATCTGATGTTGGTTTCGGCCTTCGGGGTTAATGTTCGGGAAATTGTTCTCTTGCTAATTTGCGGTTAGTGACTAATGAATTGGAATGAGGCGTATGTTGTGTTTGTGTAACATTTGTTTTAATATACGCGGGTTGTTCGGAAAGTCCGGGTTTACACCCATTCTGAATAACCGATTCGACGATATGTCGAAGATGAAGACGGTGGTTGAAGACCGGGAGTCTTCACATCGTTTGGGCAATTACTGACGATCCTGATTGGGCTGTACACCTAAGAGGATGGAAATAGTTGGTGGTCGTCCAGACGTACTTGGAGATGGATGGATATGCGAGGAAAGTGCCTCCGGTTTCGTTCAGACCCAGAACGGACTTGTAAATGGATTGTGTGTCTGACATTGGATTTTATTCTATGTTGATTGATTTCTATTAAATATACATCTGCTTGGCGGCGGAGAATTTATTCTTTTGCTTAACGCCCTTCTCTGAGACGTACGAGCTCAGAGGTTGTATATCGATGGACATCAGTCGCATGGCATGAATTGCCTGTGTGGCATACGGAGATGCAATGATCAAGGCTTCTGTTGAAAAGCAAAGTCTTGTGGTTGATGATCAAAGCACGCCTACGTGGCAGCTTTGTGTATAGCGTGTATTCGCGAGCCTCACACCTCGGTATGAGTTAAAAACGGGATACGGACCGCTGGGAGAGCGCACGTTTCTTTCTAGCTTTGGTGGTGTCAGTGACTTACCAGCCCTGACATATATATACTTTTCACCTTTGTGGTTGTTGGAATGAGGCGCCTCGATTATAGGTCTGTAAGGACCGGGAAACGTGTGTTCAGGCATAATTAATCCTCTAATGTAAGTGAGGACCGGCCCAGCCGCATCCAGGGGTTACCCAGTGTGCGTAATCCTGGGGCATTTGCTAGAGTGTCTCGAACGCGGAGAGGAGCTTGCCCCTTGCCTCGACTCATGACGGAAATCCAATTTCCAATACGTGTATCGCGGCTTTAATTGTAGAACTAGTATGGCGACATGATATATGGTACCCATGCCGTCTATGATTTATATTTATGATTGAAATGTTTTGACACTATACACTTATTATAGTATCAAATGATTTGTTTAAAACGTACCAAGCATGTTTGGCTATTATAAGGGAAAACCCTATCCCCCGGCTTGCGTTGCATTGTATGATAGGACCTGGGTCTTATAATAGCTTCATTTTTCGAAAAAGCATTACGTTGTCTATTGATATGCACTGGTATTCTTGGGAGGAAACCCGTTCCGTGTTATGCGGCGTGGTCCCTTGAATTACTTTCTTTTAAAGTAAAGTTTAAATAACTGTTTTAGTTCTCACACCAGTCACATGACTGACCTGGAGTTTATTGTTTTAACCTAAACTCTGGGTGCCCCTATTTTCCGCACGGGCAGCTAGTAGTTTTGGTTTTGCAGATTTATATTCACAGGATCCTGGTTTACAGCTGGAATGATATCCGGAAAGCTCTGTATCCGTATATCACCTTCAGTTGTGCTTTATATTATTTTTCCGCTGCTATGTATTTAAATGTAATTTAAATCCCTGATGTTTCTGTGTAATATCTATTCATTTATACTCTGTATATTCTTGTAATCTGATGCATTGTTGTAATATACAATGAAATGTTCTTCTGTTTGTGTTCTGATTTGTCCTGCTCTCAAACAGTCAGGGGTTTCGAACGGTCTAGATTGGTTTAACGACTGATTCGGATCGAGCGAAATTCCAGGCCGTCACATTTGGTATCAGAGCTTTGGTTTACAGAGCTCGAGAACAAGACACATTAGAACCATACGAAAGAATTCATCAGATATTGGATTAGTAATATCCAATTAGAATGACTCGTTAGAGATAGGATCAGTAGTATCCTAGAACGAGTGTGAAGAATATATTTTTCAAATGAAAACAATTTTGTTTTGAAAATTTAAATCATTCTATACGTATTTGAATATTTATTTATTTTGAATGTGGACAATCTAGTATATAAAGGTTTTGCATATACGCGTCATGAACGTATATCCGAAGTTTTAATATATTAGATAGATATAGAGTCACACTCTAGGCACCCGGACATGGTCCTGATGATGAAGTATACCATCACCAGTATTTATTTTCGAGTGACGAAGGCGTGATTTTCTATATATTTCCATTAGGCTGGTGTGAGAACCCAAAACTTATATAGTTAGAACACATTGTTGTGAATTGGCATCAAAAACATGATTTTCTGTATATGTATCAAAATTTATGAATTTGAAACTCTAATCCACTAATTGATTGATGTTTGTGTTGTTTGTTTAATTGTTTGCTGATTTTTAACCATTTATGCCTAATATAATCAAATATTGAATTGTATTGAAAATTGGTCGCATTTGCTTGCATATACATATATATCATTGAACAGGTCATAGCAAGGAGGCTAGAGCCAGAGAATAAAATTTGTTTGCCCGACAAATAGGTACATGTTTACTACATAATTTCCTGTTTTGTTTGGGTGATGATGATTTTGTGAGCCTATTGGCTAGCCGCTTGGCCTTTTCTTTTTCTTTTTGAGATCTGAAGGACCGGGGAAGCTATTTGAAATTCCCCGATGCTCCCGGTGCAGGGGAGGTTATGGCGAAATTTTTCAAAAATTTAGGGTGTTAGCCAAATTTTTGAAATTTTGAAAATTCTCAGAAACCAAAGGGTTGGAGAATGAAAGCCAGATCGAACATAGAGTTGATTTATCAAACCACTTTCGACTTTGTTCCTTTTCGGGGACGAAAAGTTTTAAGTGGGGGAGATTGTAACAACCCGAAAATCTGGGCCAGTTTAAAATTTTTATTTTGGCAATTTTAGCGAATTTTGATTATTTAAAATAGATTATTTTAAATAATATCGACGGAAGTTTATTTTGAATATAATTCGAACGTATATATTATACGCGTCGTCGTTATAATATAAATAATTATATATAATTATAAATAGAATTGAAAATGGCGCGGTAGTTCGATAATTCGATTTCAAACTTCAATTGAATGTACCGGGTGCAAAACAATCCGGATTTTAGTGAAACCAAAAACATTAGGATCTGATTGATAATATCTTTCTAACGGATGTAAGAAACTGAGATTTCACTTTAAAAATTGAGAGATATGTCCAGTTGAAAATTCTGAATAGTCGCTATGGAATTCAGGCCCTTAAAAATGGACATTTTGCAAACGACCTCGGATTTCGACGAAACCACTTTTGTTGGATCCGCAGTGTCAAATTATTGCTAGGTTTTAAATTTCATAATTTTTCGAATCAACATCTGAGCGTGGCAAAGGAAAACGTGTTTTGACCATTTCAGTTGATTTTAATCGACTGGAAATTGGCCATTTTTCAAACGGTCTCAGAATTCGACGAAACTAGTTTTGTTAGGACCGTATCATCAATACGAAGCTAGAAAATATTTTTCTGGGATTTTTAAAGTTCGTATGTGACCCCGGTAATTTGAAATGTACGTTTAAAATTCAATATAGTGATTTAAATGTAAATTTAACGAAAACTGATTGTAACAGCCGAATCAGCTTGCGATACATATCCCATTGTGTTCGGAATGGGGGTAGAACGCTATGGACGACAGGCGGTGGGCCTCGTTTAGAGGTCGTTTGTGAAAGTCAACTTTTTGAACTTAAAATTAAAATTAAAAATATAAAATATATATATATTTACTCACATATACCCTCCCAGCCCTAATTTCCCCTTCAGAACTAAATCGAGCCCCTTTTATTTTCAAAACCCGTCGTCTCCTCCTTCAAAGCTCACGCGTCGCCCCTGCCATTGATGGCCGCCGGCCTACCTCCTCCACCCTCCAATCATCCCTCTCGAGCTCCACCTCCTTCCCCCAAATCAAACGACGCCCTCCCTTCCCCCTTCCTTGACCAAAACCCGCCTCGTTCAGCCCCATCCCACCATCGCTCCTCCGCCTGACGCGCCCCACCGATGTGATGCCGCAGCCGCCCACCTCGAGGAGCCTCCGACGTCTGCGAAGACCTCCCCCCCCCTCTCTGTAAGAATTTCTGTTTATTTTATTGTTTTATTTTTATTTTACAAAAACCGAATTTTTAAAAAAGATATTGAAAACTGTTTTTTTTATATATAATGATTTAAAAACTGTTTTGTTTTTAAAGAGATAAAAACTGAATTTTCTTAAAGTATAAAAACTGCATTTTTATTAAAAGTTAAAACTGATTTCAAAGATTTTAAAACTGATTTTTTAAAAGAAATAAAAACTCGATTTTTATATGTTGAACTTTGAAATAAAAACTCGATTTTTATATGTTGAACTTTGAAATAAAAACTCGATTTTTATATGTTGAACTTTGAAATAAAAACTCGATTTTTATATGTTGAACTTTGAAATAAAAACTCGATTTTTATATGTTGAACTTTGAAATAAAAACTCGATTTTTATATGTTGAACTTTGAAATAAAAACTCGATTTTTATATGTTGAACTTCGAGATAAAAACTCGATTTTTATATATTGAACTTCGAACTAAAAATTCGATTTTTATATATTGAACTTTGAACTAAAAAATTCGATTTTTATATATTGAACTTTGAACTAAAAATTCGATTTTTATATATTGAACTTCGAACTAAAAATTCGATTTTTATATATTGAACTTCGAACTAAAAATTCGATTTTTATATATTGAACTTTGAACTAAAAAATTCGATTTTTATATATTGAACTTCGAACTAAAAATTCGATTTTTATATATTGAATAGCGAAGTCAAAATTCGATTTTTTTTATATTGAATAGCAAGGTAAAAATTCGATTTTTATATATATAGTGAATACGGGCAGCGAAGATGACGAAGACGGGATAACGAAGAAGATTTCTATAAACGAAGAGGCGTGGTATTGGATAGCTTTCGGTGAGAACTTCTCACTCAAATTTACTTTTCTAGTTATATATATACTAGGATGCAGACGGTGCTTATTAGAAGCACCCGACACCCGTCCACATACCATGGACTTGTTTGTTTGGATGTTTGGTGATTGATTGAGATATTGGTTTGAATGTGGTTTGTGGTGTGAAAAATCGAATCGATAAATTGGTTAGGATTAGACGTGCGCCGTTATAAGGCGAAGGAGTAAGGCTAGGTTAGACCCTTACTCCAAATTTTGTGGTTTGCATAACGAAAGTGAATGTGATTGATGTGTGAATGGCGTGGGCCTTCACTAGACCGGGGATAAGACTAGGCCTTGTCCCGTTTCTAGTATCGTGCCGTTATGCCGCCGAAATTTTCTAAAAATATATTAGAAAAATAAAAATATCATTTTTATTGAATAAATGAACTGAATAGAAATTCATATGTTGAAATAAAATGTTTTATCGTTAAAAATATAATTTTTAACGTGAATGTGAATAAATAAATATTCATTTACAAACCGGACGGTTTGTTTATGTACACCTATTTGACTGATATTGATTGGGTCGATAAATTTTACACATCGCCCAACTGCACGAATAAAAACTTATGTTTGATTGTTTGAAACCCTACACGGGTGTTGGGATGAAATTTAAAGTTCACTCATCCTGACTGATTAAATATGTCGATCGATTGATTGACAGGCTGTTATAAGCGTTAGATATCTATATTTGATGCTTATACAGTGTAGTGCACTTTGGTTGATGGTTGATTATTTTTCAATGCTATTATATACATGTGATGTATGAAAATCCATATAATTAATTTTATATGGTGATTGATTGGGCCTCATTCCAATTTGAAAAATAAAGAATATATAAAATAAAGGTTCATGTGTTGACTATACTCATCCGTTGGGAATAGCCATGTGTTGAACGAATTATTTTTATAATAAAATTTACATCTTTATCAATATAATATAAAGGTTCATGTGTTGACTATACTCATCCGTTGGGAATAGCCATGTGTTGAACGAATTATTTTTATAATAAAATTTACATCTTTATCAATATAAAATAAAGGTTCATGTGTTGACGGTACTCATTCGTTGAGATTAGTCATGTGTTGAACGAAATAATTTAACAAAAATAGTCACACATGGACGGTACTCATTCGTTGAGATTAGTCGTGTGTTGACAAAAAGAAATATTTGAAATAGAATATATAAAGCCGTGTTAAATAGTGATGCGCCATTTTGACGCGAACGATATTTATATTGAATATAAAACGATTTCGAAATGAATTGAATATAAAACGATTTCGAAATGAATCGAATATAAAACGATTTCGAAATGAATTGAATATAAAACGATTTCGAAATGAATTGAATATAAAACGATTTCGAAATGAATTGAATATAAAACGATTTCGAAATGAATTGAATATATAACGATTTCGAAATGAATTGAATATATAACGATTTCGAAATGAATTGAATATATAACGATTTCGAAATGAATTGAATATATAACAATTTCGAAATGAATTGAATATATAACGATTTCGATTTGAGTTGAATATAAAACGATTTCGAATTGAATCGAATAGAAAACGAAACGAATTTAATTTGAATAGAAAATGAACTTGAATCGAATAGAAAACCAATTTGAATTGAATTGAATTGAATTGAGAAACGAATTCGAATTGAATTTAAAATGAAGTGAAATGAATTCAAATTAAATTGAAATTTGAATTGAATAGAAATGAGTTTTAAAACGAATTTATAAAGAAGAATTCAATTTTGATTTGAATTGAAATAGAAGTTGACTTTGCTTTTGAAACGAATTCAAAACTAAATATATAATTCGTTTTAAATAGAAATCGACGAAATATATATTATATATATTATATATATAATATAATGGCCTGAATAGAACGCGCCGCGCCGCGGCAGTTCGTGAATTTCAACCATTTATTTCAAACGGACATTACGGGAGATCCGACCGTCGGATTCTCCTAAAACCGGAACCGTTGGGTTCGTATCGAAAAGAGCTTTCTAACGAATATTAGAAATTCAAAATCTAACGGTTGGATTTGGAGATACGTCCAAATCAAATTCGAAAAAGGTCGCTGTAAGTGCAGTTCGATGGCCATTGTTGGAAATCGACTGTACGGGCCTTGATAAAATTATTAAAAATATCAATAATTTGTGTAAAATCATAAGAAATGATTTGGGAAAAATTGGGGTGAAAAACTCCATATTTGAAAAGATAAAAATAGATTTTTATCGAAGTGAACTAGTTTTGAACTAAATTTAAAACCCAATCATTTTTAAATAAATAAATGAATTAGATTTAAAAAAAAGGGGTTTTAAATAATCGAATTTCTAATATATTTGATTGAATTTGAAATGGGTTTATCGTGAACGGTGTTTTAAATAACACTAGTTCTTTAACCCGATAATAAATAGAATGTGATTTGGGTTTATCGTGAACTGTGTTTTAAATAACACCTAGTTCTTTAACCCAGTAAAATGAGTTTTAACGAATCTGCAATTAGATTGAAATGTGAATTCGTAATCTAAATTTCCAAATTTAGAAAATGAACGAGAATGGAGTATTACCAGTTTTGCTCCAAAGCGATAGTTAAATCTTTAATTAGATTTGAACGTGAAATGGTAATTAATTTTACCGATAACACCACGGTGTTAGATATGGAGTATTACCAGTTTTGCTTCATGGGATGAATAGGTTGGGATTGGGAAATAAAATAAATAATTACTTCGTTACGGTTCGCTAATCTCGACTAGTTGGGAAAAACCATAATTTGGTTTTAAATGACATCCAAAAGAAGATTACAGGATAAATTTCAAAGAATTTATCTTGGATAAAATTAATGGGAACCTTTCCCTAAGAATGTCGAATTTAGAAACTAGCTGTAGGTTGGCTAAGAAGAATGGCTTCCTGGGTATTGATCTGATGTTGGTTTCGGCCTTCGGGGTTAATGTTCGGGAAATTGTTCTCTTGCTAATTTGCGGTTAGTGACTAATGAATTGGAATGAGGCGTATGTTGTGTTTGTGTAACATTTGTTTTAATATACGCGGGTTGTTCGGAAAGTCCGGGTTTACACCCATTCTGAATAACCGATTCGACGATATGTCGAAGATGAAGACGGTGGTTGAAGACCGGGAGTCTTCACATCGTTTGGGCAATTACTGACGATCCTGATTGGGCTGTACACCTAAGAGGATGGAAATAGTTGGTGGTCGTCCAGACGTACTTGGAGATGGATGGATATGCGAGGAAAGTGCCTCCGGTTTCGTTCAGACCCAGAACGGACTTGTAAATGGATTGTGTGTCTGACATTGGATTTTATTCTATGTTGATTGATTTCTATTAAATATACATCTGCTTGGCGGCGGAGAATTTATTCTTTTGCTTAACGCCCTTCTCTGAGACGTACGAGCTCAGAGGTTGTATATCGATGGACATCAGTCGCATGGCATGAATTGCCTGTGTGGCATACGGAGATGCAATGATCAAGGCTTCTGTTGAAAAGCAAAGTCTTGTGGTTGATGATCAAAGCACGCCTACGTGGCAGCTTTGTGTATAGCGTGTATTCGCGAGCCTCACACCTCGGTATGAGTTAAAAACGGGATACGGACCGCTGGGAGAGCGCACGTTTCTTTCTAGCTTTGGTGGTGTCAGTGACTTACCAGCCCTGACATATATATACTTTTCACCTTTGTGGTTGTTGGAATGAGGCGCCTCGATTATAGGTCTGTAAGGACCGGGAAACGTGTGTTCAGGCATAATTAATCCTCTAATGTAAGTGAGGACCGGCCCAGCCGCATCCAGGGGTTACCCAGTGTGCGTAATCCTGGGGCATTTGCTAGAGTGTCTCGAACGCGGAGAGGAGCTTGCCCCTTGCCTCGACTCATGACGGAAATCCAATTTCCAATACGTGTATCGCGGCTTTAATTGTAAACTAGTATGGCGACATGATATATGGTACCCATGCCGTCTATGATTTATATTTATGATTGAAATGTTTTGACACTATACACTTATTATAGTATCAAATGATTTGTTTAAAACGTACCAAGCATGTTTGGCTATTATAAGGGAAAACCCTATCCCCCGGCTTGCGTTGCATTGTATGATAGGACCTGGGTCTTATAATAGCTTCATTTTTCGAAAAAGCATTGCGTTGTCTATTGATATGCACTGGTATTCTTGGGAGGAAACCCGTTCCGTGTTATGCGGCGTGGTCCCTTGAATTACTTTCTTTTAAAGTAAAGTTTAAATAACTGTTTTAGTTCTCACACCAGTCACATGACTGACCTGGAGTTTATTGTTTTAACCTAAACTCTGGGTGCCCCTATTTTCCGCACGGGCAGCTAGTAGTTTTGGTTTTGCAGATTTATATTCATAGGATCCTGGTTTACAGCTGGAATGATATCCGGAAAGCTCTGTATCCGTATATCACCTTCAGTTGTGCTTTATATTATTTTTCCGCTGCTATGTATTTAAATGTAATTTAAATCCCTGATGTTTCTGTGTAATATCTATTCATTTATACTCTGTATATTCTTGTAATCTGATGCATTGTTGTAATATACAATGAAATGTTCTTCTGTTTGTGTTCTGATTTGTCCTGCTCTCAAACAGTCAGGGGTTTCGAACGGTCTAGATTGGTTTAACGACTGATTCGGATCGAGCGAAATTCCAGGCCATCACAGAATCAGTAAACTAAATAAATGTTTATACATTAAGCAAAGTGATGTTTTTAAATAAATTAAAGTATTTATTTATGTTATATGGAAAAATGTTTATAATTTTCCTTATATGTTTATAATCAGTGTCAATAGAGATTTTTAATACTGCAGTCGAAGCTAACATACAGTTAGTGAAAAGAAATAATTGTTTTTACAAAACAATTAACCGATGTTTTAAATTAATTAAGTTATTTAATTAATTTAAGAAGAGAAATTGAATAGAAGTCAGATAGCCACTTAACTGAGGGTTATGGTTGGCAGGAACCAACTGTTTATCCTGTTATTTATGAACTGCAGTCATTCGTGAACTGCAGTCAGGAACTAACCTACGGGTTAGTGAAATGAAATAATTGTTCTTATAATCAAATAACTGATGTTTTAAATTTATTAAGTTATTTAATAAATTTAAGGAAGAAATGATAACGTAAATCAGTTAATGGTTAACTGATATGTACGGTGGGCGAAAATCAACCGTTTAAAGTTGGAGTTTGACGATTGTGTCAATTTGTTTTAAATTGATCAAATCAAAGGGATTGACATTTAAAAGACTTGAAATTTCCTTTAAAATAAATATAAGTTATGGGTAGATTAGTATGAAAGGGATTTGAATTTATTTCAAATCGTATAAACAAGATTTGTAAATATGGGTGCAACCTAAGGCGTACATTCCAATCAGAGTTTTGCTCAATTAAGAAAAAGAAATTAATATGAAAAGTGGGTTTTCAAATGAAAGAAAATGGTTTATAAAACCAAGATAAATGGAAATGGGAATAACATATTGGATTATTGAGATGGTTTGACATTGGTTTTAAATTATAAGCTTTTATCTATCTTGAGATAAGAACGTTGTCGATCAAGGTCTGAGAGGTAATTGGAATACCCCAACTTGAACGGCTCCGCTATTATCGAGAGATGATATTTGTTTGTAATGTATAGAGAAGTGATTATCGAGATGTTTTGCGATAAATGGAATTTATCATTTATTTAAAACAAACCTTTAAAAATGGATTAGCATCGAAAGGAATTGAATCTAATTCAAATCGTATAAACGAGTATGAAAAAGGGGTTTTACCCAAAACAAGGATTTTAAAACAAGCGTACACCTGGGAACGAAATTAAGCGAAGTGGTTTAATCGTAATAAGAAAGAGATTTTGGTAATTAAATATTTGTCGTTGATTAAATAAGGATATAACGATATGGAAATAATAAAGGAAAAGGGAAAGTGGATTTATTGAACTATAACCATGATTTCAAATCAAAGAGAAAGTAAAAAGGGTTTTGAGGTAATTATACGATGTTAACGACCAAAGAGGAAATAAAAACTGATTTATAAAATATGGCAATATTTCCAAACAAAGGAAATGAAAAAAAGAGCTTGGTAAATATGTTGTTCTAAAGCGAGTAGCGAGTAATGTTTTCAAGTAACGAAACCCATAAGAGTTTTGTTAAGATAAAGTTATGAAGTCGATTATAAGAAATCGATAAATTGGTTTTATGAGATATTTCATATAAAGGACCTGAGCTGCCAGTCCACTGAGATACACTGTTATGATTTGATAGTTAAATCACCGACTATCAAAGTTTGGCCTTTTATCGATTGTTGGTACGGAAAGACCGGGATCGAATTTATATTCGAAAACCATTCCGACCAGCAAATACGTAACGTCGAAGATATCAGAAGATGGTCGAGATGGAGCATTGAAGACCGTTGATCTTCATGAGCGGAAGAACTACTCGTTGGATTTCTAAGGGTCGCTCCCGAGGATATTCTAACTTGTGATTATGTCGGGACTGGAATCTTCGGATTGCAAGGACTTCTCGCTACTGATCTATAGGGTGATACCTGGGATGCGGTAGGAGAGTGCCTTCGGTTCATCCTGTTTCTGGATGACTTGTATGGATGGATGTCTGGCAGAGTATTTCCAGAAAGGTCATGTACATTGATTTCTCCAGCCGTACCAAGAGTGAAGTAGAGAAGGAAACTTCTTTAGCTGACACGTAATGTATTGTTGTAGACGTCAATTAAGTGATTTCGATGGATCTGACAATGTGGCATTCGAAGTGAATCTGATGTGATGGTAAAGCGTAGCCTCAAGCCTCATCAACCGGGAAATGACAAAAATCGGGCAGGCAGCATGGCTATGTGGGTCGCTCCCATTAGGATGTATAATCACCTATCTAGAGAAATTCCTTTTGCTTCTTGTATCTATCGATGCTGTCCCTTTTCGGGAGACGGTGGTTTAAGCCCAACCGTCAGTGATATACATTCGATACACTCAAGCGAAATGAGTGGTCGGTCATGTGTGGGCCGGGTTGCAAGACGTTCTTGTTGAACCCAGTGTATTCGCCTCTAGAGATACACGTTCGGAAGTTGGACCCATACATTGTCAAGTTGGAATCCAATATCCAATAAGCGCCCGCGGTTTTGGTTTGTATACTATATATGGGGAGCGTGAGATGCAAGTGTTCCTCTAAATTGATATTTACTTGTATTTAGACACTATGATAATATCAGAAAAAGATATTGATTTCAAAAACGTTTTGGGTTATAGTAAGGTAAAAACCGTCCGTGTTTATATGCGGGCTGGTCTTACTATTATCCTTTTATTTCAGGAAGGATTTTCAAAAGTTAAACAAGTTGTGTGTGTTGTGAATTTATTACTAAAAGTATTCCAGACTGACCCGGTGTGTTTTTGTTTTAAATCAAATGTGCTCGGGTCAGACCAAGCATATTTACAGGTTAGGTTCCGCTACAAGTTTCAGAGTTGGAAGCAGGAGGGTTCACCATTAGTTATACAAGTATTTCCGCTGTGATTGATGTATGTTTACTCTGATAAATGGTATGTATATATACAGTCTTCATTTCAAAGAGATTTGTTATATTATATTTATTCGTTCCGCTGTGAGATTCTGATGTGTTCTTCTTTTTTTCTTCTATTCTAAATTTCTTTCTTCCTATTCCTCATCCTCTAACTTCTTTCTATTAACAGTTTGGGGTTCGATACTTGGATTTTTGACAAGTAATACGGGATTAAGTATTGTTGTTGAAAATTCGAGCGTCGAATTTTACCGGGCCGTTACAGTTGGTATCAGAGCTATTGGTTTAGTGATAACATTGGCTCTGTGGCGTAACTCGATAGAGATAGGGTTAGTAATGCCCTAGATTGAGTTTGACTGTATATATGAGAGCGTGTATTTGTAATTTCTTATAAAATTATTTTTAAATAGTTTTGCCCGGATTATATTTTTGTTATAAATATATTTTCTTAATCGATTATAAAACAGATTTGTTTGAATAACTTGAATAAGAATTCAAATTGGAATATTAAACTGAAATAAAGAAATTTCACTGGTGAAATAGAGTAAAGGATAATTGGATGGAATTAATCCAATGTAAATTAAATGAATGTGAAAACAAAGTAAAAGCAAATGAGAAATATCAACCAAAATGGTTTTGTTGAATTGAATGCCTTGGTTGTTGTTTGATATTGGATGGAGTGTATAAAATTCACCAACTGTTGGTTGAAACCAATCTGAACTGATCAAGTAAAGGAATTAAACCAAGATTAATTTGAATGGATGTTTAAAATAAATGGATTGCTAAGTCCATCAGAGTTGAATAAAGTGATGTGGTTATTTCCAATTGTTGGAATTGGATGATGTGGGAGATATTTGGATCAAATTGACTTTGGTTTGAATACTAATGGATTTTATTGGAGTTGAGTACAGGTACAAAGTTAATCCAAGAAAAACTCTGGAGAAATTTGAATCTAGTTTGGTATGCTAGTCGAGTAAGCAAACATATATATATGCTAATCGCGTAATAGCGCTCGCAAAAAGGTACGCCTACGCAAAATATAAAATTTCGATTTTTGTTTGGGTTTTGAGTTTGGATTTTGGATTTTTCCGACCCTGTTGGTCAATATATAGATATTTCTTGAACCTGCGATATTGCAGATGTCCCTTCGTACAGGGGAGACTCTGCTGAAATTTTCCCAGAATTTAAGGTGTTAGAATATTTTTGAAATTTTTAGAAAATTTCGTTATTTGAAATAATTTGGTTTTAAAACCCAGTTGGATTAGATTTGAAATTAGAAACAGCGTTTAATTAAATATTTTTTTCGTAAACATAACGAGTTTGACACTTTTTTCTACCTTAGCAATTTCGAGGACGAAATTATTTTAAGGGGGAAGGAATGTAACGACCCGCATTTTTATGGTAATTATTTAATTTATTTTATTATTTAAAATATGGGTTTGATTTAAATAATTGAATTTAACGATTTATTTAAGAATATATTATTTAAATAAATAATATTTTAAGTTTCCAAACCGTCAGAAAATGTTGAGTTGGCAATATAGTGTGAACTGGCAGTTTGGAATAGTTGAATATTAGTCTATATTAAATTATATTGATGATTTCGGCTAAATGACGACGATGAATATATATAGTTTATAATTTAATTAAATAACGAACTGCAGCGGCGCGGCAGTTCGTGTTTTGGCGTTTTGAACTTTAATTGGCTGTACAAGGACCAAATTAGGTCGGATTTTCTCGAAACAAGAAACATTGAAATCTGTTGAACTATATCTACCTAACAGAAGTGAAAAATCAAGATTCCACATTATAGATTGCGAGTTATGTCCAAATTAAATATTCAGGAAAGTAGCGGCGTAATCGTTTATCGACCGTAACGGTTTATTTGAAATAACTACATACCGGATTCGAATTTGGACAAGGTTCTTTTGAGACATAGTGTTAATTTAATTTTTAGAATTTTACTGTAATTTTTAATAAATTAAATATGCAACTTTTTATTTGGAGTATTTTGCACCCCATATCAGCAATTTGGGGATTTCACAATATAAGTCAATCTACCGGTATTATTACATTTTCGGGATCGCGACACCTCGCTGATCGCGACTGTATTATTATTTCAGTCTGCAACGCCCATATAAGCGTACATAGTGGTGTGGGTAAGTTTATTTGAATGGTTAACTGGTCAAACGAACTCTAAATTCAACGAAACAAGTTTCATACGAAACCTTAGGAAGAGGTCTAGTGAAACGTCAAGGCCTCATATTTTTAGGATTTTTTCTGTAATTTTAAGAAATTATTGCTCGGTGTTTTTCATCGATATTTTCTAAAGGATTTTCACAAACGGTCTCGGAATTCGACGAAACCTGTCCCATTGGGTCCGGAATATTTTTTTATGCTAGGATTACATATTTATTTGTCAAAAACAGGGGATTTATGTAGATAGTTTGACACATTTCTCCAATGCTAAGCTATACATAATAAAATATTATTAAATCATACCCACTTCATACAAAGATGGATACGTAAGGCATATTTCAACCACTATTTGTTTAACTTGCGTCCCAGACATACTATAGTTCCTTGCGTCCCAATTTTTTCGCTGCCTCACGCCCCAATCCTTCTTTCTTTTCTTGCCTTGCGATCCAAACCACTTTGTCCTTGGCAACCAATCCATGTACACACCGTGCTTGTAACACCCCACCTCCGTTAAGGTCACTCACAAAGGGAATGCCTTAACTTTGGTGGAGCATTTTAGTAAACAGAACAGAAGCTTACAAGACAGATAAAACAGTACTTGAAAAATTTTAACTTTATTACAGCGGAAACAGAAATTAATATGGTTACATCCTTTCAATTTCAGAATTCAAGTACAAAATATCAGTCTTGTACAAAAGCCTTCAAAATGCATGGTTTTAAAATCATAATCCCCATGGAACGGAAGCTATACAGAGCCAAGCCATACTTTAAGCACTTCAAGCAAAGAGAAATCCGGATCAAGCTAAAGTATTTCCCTCCTTGGATAACCTGGGGGTGGGGGGGAAACGGAAGAAAGGAGGCGAAACAACAAGGGTCAGACCAAAAGTATGGCAAGTCCAGTGACTTTCAGCATATGAACAGATAATAATAATATGATATGAACATAAAACTGGATGTGAGATAACTGTAACAGGTGTAGCAGATATAACAGAAAAACAGAATGATATAAACTATTGTTTTACACTTCTCTGCACTAATACTAGTATAGCAGAATTAGGTGTCACCCTAATGTCTAAATTGAAGCAGGAACGGGTACATAATACTTTAACAGAAACAGAATGCTAATAATGGGCCTTTTCTACCCGATCAGAAACAGACAGAAGCAGAAACAGATTTATCCCTACGGAAACAGAATGTAGAATTAGGTGTACACTAGTAATGGGCCTTTACCACCCGAACAGACGGTACCACACAGAAACAGACAGGTGTTACCACCCAACAGAAACAGACGGTACCAACAGAAACAGACAGAACTAAGCGTACCCTAAAACCCTACCCCAAGCGATCGGCTCCCTAATACATAAATATCCTGTGTCGGCCCCACAGTAGGGTGTATCACTCCCTAAAGTGACAACCAATTGGCACAGACCTATTTACAGATGTCACGGCGTCTTACATCTTCAGAGGCAGATCGGGATCCATGCACGCACATGACCCGGTTGGAACGCACCATCAACACCCCTCGCCATTATCAGAATGAACCACTTATAATTAGTTCAGTAAGCGTGCCCGGACCCTACCTACTGTTGGGTCAAAGTTTTGATACCAGAAAGGGTTACTGACTAATATGGGTCCCAAACAACAGATGACACAAGTAATTCCCCTCCTAACCTTGTGTCCTCAGACTAACAGATCTCAGATTAACTTGTTTACAAGTTCAGACATACAGAATTCAGATTTACTAGTTCATAGATTAAGTTAACAAGTTTTCAGACTAACAGATCAGATGTACAGATTTTTCAGATTTGTCTAACTTTGTATTGGGCCTACAGATTCATGGACGGGTTTACTACACCTATTAATCCAGTTGGTTTAACCCTATTTTCCCCCAATACGTTTTAGACGTCATTCTTATCTTAGATTTGCATTAATTAATTATTAATGCCCAGACCTCTCACATTAGGTCGCTAGCTTGTGGCCGCTGGATGGGCCGGGCGGTTCCGGGCAGACTTCTGCCACAAGCCAGACCTAACCTCGTGTCTTAAGCAGGTTATGACTAACTTCTCACATTAGAACCTATTGTTTGCGGCCACTGGATGTGCTGGGCGGTTCCGGGCAGAATTACGCCGCAAACTCATTCTAACCTCGAGTTAGTCACGTTTATCTTTGCGGCCAATTAATTAATAATTTACCGTTTATGCGCATGCCTAATATATATGCCAATTCAGATTATATCAATAACAGGATGATTATATCGACATAGCAGATAACAGATTTTAGCAGATAACAGATTTTATATGACTTAACGGATTTAACAGATTTAGCAACTTAGCAGATTTTGGCATATAACAGGTTAGGCATTTTCAGCCGACAAATTTAACAGATTAGGCACTTCAATCTAATTAGCAGTCTAGGCAATATAACAAAACTAGCAGTTTAGGCAACTTAGCAAATTAGCAGATTTAGCAAATTTAATATTTCTAAAGGTTCTATTTACATGCCTTGCCTAATCATAAATTGGCCTAAATTCATATGCCTAAATAATTGTCGTGATTCACAATAAGATCATATACTTCCATGTTTGCATACATTTACATAGCGCAGAATATGGACATAATTTACCCTATAACATATGTTCTAATTTTTGTTAAACTAACCCTATACAGCAGATTCACATATAAATTATACCAAATATGATCATTAATTAAAATGCATGCCATATATGCAAAATTCCCTATTTAGGTGTAATCACAATAGTAGAGATCCTAATTAATGTAAATCTTTTACACCTACGTTTCCATATCCTTCTTCTTATTAAGTCATGAATCATTATGCAAAATATACCCAACAATCTAAATCTTTAACTCATATCTTCTAAAAAAAATCAGATCTTGACTTTTATATGCATTTTGTCCAAAGTCTCAAATCATATGTAATCATACAATGGTCCCTCTTTTCTTCTATCATAGAATATGCATAGATCCAAATCTAGTTTACAACATATGCTCATCTTTTTTTCTAATTAATTACAGATCTAAATTACAACATACACTATGCATACAACATATATAAATTATATGTTCATAGTCAAATTTATGCATCCAATCCCAAGTCATATGTCCAATATATTTTATGCCTCAGACCTAAAGTCATACATTCAATTCAGTCTTGTCAAATTTCGCATCATTCATTATTTATCCCAAAATTTGCGTTCATACGTTCATCTCTTATGAGATTAGGCACAGGCTCGTGGTAGCCTGGCTATAGAAACAAAAAAGAAGAAAAGGGATACAGAACAGTCGCAGAAAAACAGATCTGACAGAAGAGAATATATATACAATCTCAGATTCAGAATTAAAAACATATCAAAATTATAATTAACGTTTATAGCGGAAAATAACTGTACTTGCCTTGATTGGATTAAAGAAAGGACTTTAGTTGTTACAGAATTGTTGCAGAAGCTTTTATCTCAAATTTGAATTTAGGATGATGTTGATTGACTTCTAGTTTTGATTCTAGCAGAGTAGCGACGCCATTTTTATTTTTAATTAGAAGAAGAGAGCAATGGAGGCTAGAGAATTGTGTTAGAGACTTAGGTTAGGTAGAGTCTAGGGTCATTTTTATAGAGTTTATGAACTGATTAGGACCATCGATGTTGCTTGGATTGATCGTAGCCATTCATTTGAAAGAGAGACCAATTAGAGCCTGCCACCTAGCCCTAATGACAAAGCATGCTTCTGAAAATCGACCAACATAGACTAGGCCAGCCAGGGTGGACTGGGTTCGACCTGGGTCTGGACCAGGTCGACAGCCCTGTCGACCTGGCTAGACCAGGTCGACAGCCCAGTCGACCTGGGTGTCTTAGGCGGGAATTTTCCCGCCCTGGCCAATTGGGCCCCATTTTTAATTTTAAACTTGTTTTTCTGAGCTGTTCGAATTTTAAACTTAATTCAGAAACTTCCGGAGGCTATATCTCCTTCATACGGACTCCGTTTTTCGAAAACTCGGACTCTATTTCGCGTATTTTTCCGAGACGAACGCAATGGCATATCCCGTTTCCCTTAGTTCTTTGATTTCAAATTAATTATACTTTAATTTGTTAATTTCACAGTTATAGAATACACGGGGTGTTACATTCTCCCCCACTTAAAAGGATTTCGTCCCCGAAATCTTCAAGTTAAGAAGAATGTGTTCTACCATCCAATCACCCATCTACTCAACCATCATCCACAAGCATCCATTGTCCTTAGAAAACTTCTAATGTGTATGAACATATGCAAAAGTGTGTGTATATGTTCCTTAACTAATGCAAAGATCAGGCGGTCTACTGATTCAGTTGACCTCCTTAATGCGAATTATGTCAGTGCCATGAGTCCAACATGTATGCAATAGAATTCTGATGATATATATTATTTCTATATGAGTGCACAATCATTCACTCAAATGCAACATCCATGTGCTGAATCAACCATTTTGCATCCACAAGAATTGAAAAATGCTCACCCATCCATATGCAGTATGAGAGTGTTTTCGAGCCGATCTAGTGCCTAGTGTGTGTATATGCATCCACGGGCAACCACTAGCAACCATTTGCATCCACTTGCAACCATCAAACATAACATGTCTCAAACACATGTTTACACCCATTAGTTTCTACCTAAAGTTCGAAGATTCAATCGATAGGATATAGTCGAATGATGGAAGCGAGTACAGATAGAACGAAAATTTGGTTCCCATTAGACATGGGTCCTAAGTATCGGCCCCAAAGACCGAAACCAACATCAAATTGATACCCCACGAAAACTCAGAATGTATGCGTCATACTTGACGCCTAACACAGATATCCCTCAAACCCCAGTCTCAAACAGATGATCCATAACCCTTATGGGTCTGAGTCTATAGCGGAATTCAGAAATAATACTAGCATTAAAGTGCAGAGTATCGATTACAAAATCAAAATACCAAAATCAGAAAAAGTCATAATCAGATAAAGAAATTAAACCTACTATAGAAATTTTCCTATTTCTATCCTAGCCACTAGCCTCAAGAGTGTTCGCCTGCCCTCCTTGTCCTCGTCTCTTCGGGCAATCCCTAGTGAAGTGTCCCATCTCTCCACAGTTGAAGCAAGCGCCCTTCCTTTTTCTGCAATCCTTGTTCAGATGAGTTGAGCTCCCACAAGTAAAGCACTTTTTCCCCTTCTTATCTTCAGACTTCTCATCCTTCTTTTGTGTTTCCTTTTTGGGCCCCGCTTTCTTATTCTGTGGTTCTTCCTTCTTTGTCTCTTTTGGGCCCTTGTCTTCCTCGTGCAGTAGTGCCATATCCACCAATTTCTCGTAAGTTGCTCCCATGGGTACATGGGTCATGGCTAGGCTGTACAGTGGCTCATTCAATCCTTTAACAAAGCGGAGAGCCTTTTTATGCTGAGTGTTGACTAAATCCAATCCGAATCTTGCTAGTTGGTTGAACTGGTTGACGTATTCCTTGACCGTCATACTTCCTTGCTTAAGAGATAAGAACTTTTCCAATTGCAAACTTCGTTCAGCTTGCGAGAGGAATTTTGTCTCAAACCTTGTTCTGAAATCCATCCATGTCTCAACCGGCCTCTCGGCGTTAGTGACTTCCCACCAGTAGGAAGCTTCGTCTTTGAGCAGCCATACTGCCAACTGTACCTTCTGCCTATCGTCCACCTCGAAGATAACGAATAGATCCTCAGTTTCTTTGAGCCAATTCCTTGCTTCTACGAATGATTCAGTTCCTTTGAAATCCTTCCCACCCATGGCCCTAAAATCTCTACAGATCTTTGAGAAAGCAATTGCACGAGGAGGGGGTGGAGGAGGGGGATCATTTGCTGGACCTGCAGCGGCGGTCCTAGCCTCAAGATATTGACGAAACCAACCGGGTACATGAACACCCTCTGGTATCTCAGATGCTTCAGACATGCTGGAACGAAAAAGGAAAGATTCAATACAAAAAGGACTGAAAGAAAGATATATGGCTCTTGGGGATCATGTTTTCCAAAATAAGCTTTATTTTTGAAAATACTTCCTTCCAAAACCTTTTTGAAAACAGTTTTCAAAAACTTTACCCAATCTGGTAACCTTCAGCTCTGATACCAAGTGTAACACCCCACCTCCGTTAAGGTCACTCACAAAGGGAATGCCTTAACTTTGGTGGAGCATTTTAGTAAACAGAACAGAAGCTTACAAGACAGATAAAACAGTACTTGAAAATTTTTAACTTTATTACAGCGGAAACAAAAATTAATATGGTTACATCCTTTCAATTTCAGAATTCAAGTACAAAATATCAGTCTTGTACAAAAGCCTTCAAAATGCATGGTTTTAAAATCATAATCCCCATGGAACGGAAGCTATACAGAGCCAAGCCATACTTTAAGCACTTCAAGCAAAGAGAAATCCGGATCAAGCTAAAGTATTTCCCTCCTTGGATAACCTGGGGGGGAAACGGAAGAAAGGAGGCGAAACAACAAGGGTCAGACAAAAAGTCTGGCAAGTCCAGTGACTTTTAGCATATGAACAGATAATAATAATATGATATGAACATAAAACTGGATGTGAGATAACTGTAACAGGTGTAGCAGATATAACAGAAAAACAGAATGATATAAACTATTGTTTTACACTTCTCTGCACTAATACTAGTATAGCAGAATTAGGTGTCACCCTAATGTCTAAATTGAAGCAGGAACGGGTACATAATACTTTAACAGAAACAGAATGCTAATAATGGGCCTTTTCTACCCGATCAGAAACAGACAGAAGCAGAAACAGATTTATCCCTATGGAAACAGAATGTAGAATTAGGTGTACACTAGTAATGGGCCTTTGCCACCCGAACAGACGGTACCACACAGAAACAGACAGGTGTTACCACCCAACAGAAACAGACGGTACCAACAAAAAAAGACAGAACTAAGCGTACCCTAAAACCCTACCCCAAGCGATCGGCTCCCTAATACATAAATATCCTGTGTCGGCCCCACAGTAGGGTGTATCACTCCCTAAAGTGACAACCAATTGGCACAAACCTATTTACAGATGTCACGGCGTCTTACATCCTCAGAGGCAGACCGGGATCCATGCACGCACATGACCCGGTTGGAACGCACCATCAACACCCCTCGCCATTATCAGAATGAACCACTTATAATTAGTTCAGTAAGCGTGCCCGGACCCTACCTACTGTTGGGTCAAAGTTTTGATACCAGAAAGGGTTACTGACTAATATGGGTCCCAAACAACAGATGACACAAGTAATTCCCCTCCTAACCTTGTGTCCCCAGACTAACAGATCTCAGATTAACTTGTTTACAAGTTCAGACATACAGAATTCAGATTTACTAGTTCATAGATTAAGTTAACAAGTTTTCAGACTAACAGATCAGATGTACAAATTTTTCAGATTTGTCTAACTTTGTATTGGGCCTACAGATTCATGGACGGGTTTACTACACCTATTAATCCAGTTGGTTTAACCCTATTTTCCCCCAATACGTTTTAGACGTCATTCTTATCTTAGATTTGCATTAATTAATTATTAATGCCCAGACCTCTCACATTAGGTCGCTAGCTTGTGGCCGCTGGATGGGCCGGGCGGTTCCGGGCAGACTTCTGCCACAAGCCAGACCTAACCTCGTGTCTTAAGCAGGTTATGACTAACTTCTCACATTAGAACCTATTGTTTGCGGCCACTGGATGTGCCAGGCGGTTCCGGGCAGAATTAAGCCGCAAACTCATTCTAACCTCGAGTTAGTCACGTTTATCTTTGCGGCCAATTAATTAATAATTTACCGTTTATGCGCACGCCTAATATATATGCCAATTCAGATTATATCAATAACAGGATGATTATATCGACATAGCAGATAACAGATTTTAGCAGATAACAGATTTTATATGACTTAACGGATTTAACAGATTTAGCAACTTAGCAGATTTTGGCATATAACAGGTTAGGCATTTTCAGCCGACAAATTTAACAGATTAGGCACTTCAATCTAATTAGCAGTCTAGGCAATATAACAAAACTAGCAGTTTAGGCAACTTGGCAAATTAGCAGATTTAGCAAATTTAATATTTCTAAAGGTTCTATTTACATGCCTTGCCTAATCATAAATTGGCCTAAATTCATATGCCTAAATAATTGTCGTGATTCACAATAAGATCATATACTTCCATGTTTGCATACATTTACATAGCGCAGAATATGGACATAATTTACCCTATAACATATGTTCTAATTTTTGTTAAACTAACCTTATACAGCAGATTCACATATAAATTATACCAAATATGATCATTAATTACAATGCATGCCATATATGCAAAATTCCCTATTTAGGTGTAATCACAATAGTAGAGATCCTAATTAATGTAAATCTTTTACACCTACGTTTCCATATCCTTCTTCTTATTAAGTCATGAATCATTATGCAAAATATACCCAACAATCTAAATCTTTAACTCATATCTTCTAAAAAAAATCAGATCTTGACATTTATATGCATTTTGTCCAAAGTCTCAAATCATATGTAATCATACAATGGTCCCTCTTTTCTTCTATCATAGAATATGCATAGATCCAAATCTAGTTTACAACATATGCTCATCTTTTTTTCTAATTAATTACAGATCTAAATTACAACATACACTATGCATACAACATATATAAATTATATGTTCATAGTCAAATTTATGCATCCAATCCCAAGTCATATGTCCAATATATTTTATGCCTCAGACCTAAAGTCATACATTCAATTCAGTCTTGTCAAATTTCGCATCATTCATTATTTATCCCAAAATTTGCGTTCATACGTTCATCTCTTATGAGATTAGGCACAGGCTCGTGGTAGCCTGGCTATAGAAACAAAAAAGAAGAAAAGGGATACAGAACAGTCGCAGAAAAACAGATCTGACAGAAGAGAATATATATACAATCTCAGATTCAGAATTAAAAACATATCAAAATTATAATTAACGTTTATAGCGGAAAATAACTGTAATTGCCTTGATTGGATTAAAGAAAGGACTTTAGTTGTTACAGAATTGTTGCAGAAGCTTTTATCTCAAATTTGAATTTAGGATGATGTTGATTGACTTCTAGTTTTGATTCTAGCAGAGTAGCGACGCCATTTTTATTTTTAATTAGAAGAAGAGAGCAATGGAGGCTAGAGAATTGTGTTAGAGACTTAGGTTAGGTAGAGTCTAGGGTCATTTTTATAGAGTTTATGAACTGATTAGGACCATCGATGTTGCTTGGATTGATCGTAGCCATTCATTTGAAAGAGAGACCAATTAGAGCCTGCCACCTAGCCCTAATGACAAAGCATGCTTCTGAAAATCGACCAACATAGACTAGGCCAGCCAGGGTGGACTGGGTTCGACCTGGGTCTGGACCAGGTCGACAGCCCTGTCGACAGCCCTGTCGACCTGGCTAGACCAGGTCGACAGCCCAGTCGACCTGGGTGTCTTAGGCGGGAATTTTCCCGCCCTGGCCAATTGGGCCCCATTTTTAATTTTAAACTTGTTTTTCTGAGCTGTTCGAATTTTAAACTTAATTCAGAAACTTCCGGAGGCTATATCTCCTTCATACGGACTCCGTTTTTCGAAAACTCGGACTCTATTTCGCGTATTTTTCCGAGACGAACGCAATGGCGTATCCCGTTTCCCTTAGTTCTTTGATTTCAAATTAATTATACTTTAATTTGTTAATTTCACAGTTATAGAATACACGGGGTGTTACAGTGCTAACCAAGTTTTTGAGAACAGAGCCACGCAAACAGCTACTTATATTTTACTGGAACCCTATATACCTATTCCTTGTTTTCCACGGTGCCTCTCTCCTATATAAAGACAACCGCTATTATTTTTTTCCATCGCTCAACGGTGAAAACGAATCCAACTTTCTGAATGAAAAAAAAAGAAAAAAAAAAGAAGAAGAAGAAGAAGAAGCAGCTTCGCTGCTGCATGAAGGGGGAGCAAGAAAGCAGGGGACGTGGGAAGAAAAGGCAAGAAAAAGGTGGCGGCGTGCATGGGGTCTGTGGACTTTGGTCCTAAACGAACGAACGAAAAAAAAAAGTGGTGATGAGAAATGAACTGAACGATTTCACATAAGAAGAAAGGTGAGAAGAACGTGCTGACGGGTTTGCAGTGGTATGGGGTATGGGGAATTTATTGGAGAAGAAAGAGTGTGGAGGAGCGGTAGTTGTAAACGGTGAAGTCAGTGGGGTTTTCTTTGTGCGTGGAAGCAGGGTGATCTATGAAGAGGAGGGGAGCTACAGTAGTAGAAGGAGTTGTCATGTTTAACTGATGGAAGAAGAGAACAAAAGGAAGAAGCACGTAAATCATGAATGGTAGGCGGTGACCTTGTATGGTACTCTGTAGTGCTGAGGAAAAAAGAAGATCGGCCTTGACAGATTGAAATATTGAAGCATGGCATATGACAAGGAAGGCTTCCACGTGGCTAATTACAAATTGAAAAGTTAATTAAGGTATTAACGATGAATGATTAATTAATTAAATTTTCAATTCAAATTATATATATTGAAACTCGTATATTTTTGCGTATCGTTATCAGAATGGGATGTAACAGGAAAAACCGACGTTGCGGAACTGGTGCAGGAGGATTTGGAAACAAGTGAGAGCTCGTTTAATTTTAAACGATCGTTTAAGATTAAACGCTACGTTCTAAACCGTCGAAGCGAAATAATTGGTGAGTTAATTCTCACACTTTTCTGGACTACTATGATGTGATAAATCCATTTAAAAATAAATACTGGTTGATTGACTGCATTGGTTGCTTATGGTTGATTAGATGGTTGTTGATTTATCATTGCTGTTAAATTATTTATTTAAATGTGATAACCATCTGTGATGCAGAGAAGGACAGGTTGGAGGGATCCGACCGGATTCCTCAAAATAATTTGTGTGTTGTTTATTTTTATACTGGTTGCACATGAACTGTTTGAACCCCAATTGACATCAAAACCTGTTGATGGTTGAATTGATGTGACCGTTGATGTGATTTTTAATCAGTCGACGGTGGTTGGCAGTGAAGGTTTAAATCTATAGTTTTCAAAACATCGTTTTGCCGTCAGGCGAACAAACGCAGTTTCAAGTTATAAAATTTATTTTATAACTAAATTAAATCTTTGGGGTTTATTTTATTTTTAATGAATAAGAAGTTTTATAAAAATATTTATAATTAGAATCATGTTTTACAAACATGATTATTTATAAGTTATACAATGAATTTTTACGCTGTTTACGAACAGAAAAGTAAGGAGCTAGTATATGAATCAGTAAACTAAATAAATGTTTATACAATAAGCAAAGTGATGTTTTTAAATAAATTAAAGTATTTATTTATGTTATATGGAAAAATGTTTATAATTTTCCTTATATGTTTATAATCAGTGTCAATAGAGATTTTTAATACTGCAGTCGAAGCTAACATACAGTTAGTGAAAAGAAATAATTGTTTTTACAAAACAATTAACCGATGTTTTAAATTAATTAAGTTATTTAATTAATTTAAGAAGAGAAATTGAATAGAAGTCAGATAGCCACTTAACTGAGGGTTATGGTTGGCAGGAACCAACTGTTTATCCTGTTATTTATGAACTGCAGTCATTCGTGAACTGCAGTCAGGAACTAACCTACGGGTTAGTGAAATGAAATAATTGTTCTTATAATCAAATAACTGATGTTTTAAATTTATTAAGTTATTTAATAAATTTAAGGAAGAAATGATAACGTAAATCAGTTAATGGTTAACTGATATGTACGGTGGGCGAAAATCAACCGTTTAAAGTTGGAGTTTGACGATTGTGTCAATTTGTTTTAAATTGATCAAATCAAAGGGATTGACATTTAAAAGACTTGAAATTTCCTTTAAAATAAATATAAGTTATGGGTAGATTAGTATGAAAGGGATTTGAATTTATTTCAAATCGTATAAACAAGATTTGTAAATATGGGTGCAACCTAAGGCGTACATTCCAATCAGAGTTTTGCTCAATTAAGAAAAAGAAATTAATATGAAAAGTGGGTTTTCAAATGAAAGAAAATGGTTTATAAAACCAAGATAAATGGAAATGGGAATAACATATTGGATTATTGAGATGGTTTGACATTGGTTTTAAATTATAAGCTTTTATCTATCTTGAGATAAGAACGTTGTCGATCAAGGTCTGAGAGGTAATTGGAATACCCCAACTTGAACGGCTCCGCTATTATCGAGAGATGATATTTGTTTGTAATGTATAGAGAAGTGATTATCGAGATGTTTTGCGATAAATGGAATTTATCATTTATTTAAAACAAACCTTTAAAAATGGATTAGCATCGAAAGGAATTGAATCTAATTCAAATCGTATAAACGAGTATGAAAAAGGGGTTTTACCCAAAACAAGGATTTTAAAACAAGCGTACACCTGGGAACGAAATTAAGCGAAGTGGTTTAATCGTAATAAGAAAGAGATTTTGGTAATTAAATATTTGTCGTTGATTAAATAAGGATATAACGATATGGAAATAATAAAGGAAAAGGGAAAGTGGATTTATTGAACTATAACCATGATTTCAAATCAAAGAGAAAGTAAAAAGGGTTTTGAGGTAATTATACGATGTTAACGACCAAAGAGGAAATAAAAACTGATTTATAAAATATGGCAATATTTCCAAACAAAGGAAATGAAAAAAAGAGCTTGGTAAATATGTTGTTCTAAAGCGAGTAGCGAGTAATGTTTTCAAGTAACGAAACCCATAAGAGTTTTGTTAAGATAAAGTTATGAAGTCGATTATAAGAAATCGATAAATTGGTTTTATGAGATATTTCATATAAAGGACCTGAGCTGCCAGTCCACTGAGATACACTGTTATGATTTGATAGTTAAATCACCGACTATCAAAGTTTGGCCTTTTATCGATTGTTGGTACGGAAAGACCGGGATCGAATTTATATTCGAAAACCATTCCGACCAGCAAATACGTAATGTCGAAGATATCAGAAGATGGTCGAGATGGAGCATTGAAGACCGTTGATCTTCATGAGCGGAAGAACTACTCGTTGGATTTCTAAGGGTCGCTCCCGAGGATATTCTAACTTGTGATTCTGTCGGGACTGGAATCTTCGGATTGCAAGGACTTCTCGCTACTGATCTATAGGGTGATACCTGGGATGCGGTAGGAGAGTGCCTTCGGTTCATCCTGTTTCTGGATGACTTGTATGGATGGATGTCTGACAGAGTATTTCCAGAAAGGTCATGTACATTGATTTCTCCAGCCGTACCAAGAGTGAAGCAGAGAAGGAAACTTCTTTAGCTGACACGTAATGTATTGTTGTAGACATCAATTAAGTGATTTCGATGGATCTGACAATGTGGCATTCGAAGTGAATCTGATGTGATGGTAAAGCGTAGCCTCAAGCCTCATCAACCGGGAAATGACAAAAATCGGGCAGGCAGCATGGCTATGTGGGTCACTCCCATTAGGATGTATAATCACCTATCTAGAGAAATTCCTTTTGCTTCTTGTATCTATCGATGCTGTCCCTTTTCGGGAGACGGTGGTTTGAGCCCAACCGTCGGTGATATACATTCGATACACTCAAGCGAAATGAGTGGTCGGTCATGTGTGGGCCGGGTTGCAAGACGTTCTTGTTGAACCCAGTGTATTCGCCTCTAGAGATACACGTTCGGAAGGTGGACCCATACCTTGTCAAGTTGGAATCCAATATCCAATAAGCGCCCGCGGTTTTGGTTTGTATACTATATATGGGGAGCGTGAGATGCAAGCGTTCCTCTAAATTGATATTTACTTGTATTTAGACACTATGATAATATCAGAAAAAAGATATTGATTTCAAAAACGTTTTGGTTATAGTAAGGTAAAAACCGTCCGTGTTTATATGTGGGCTGGTCTTACTATTATCCTTTTATTTCAGGAAGGATTTTCAAAAGTTAAACAAGTTGTGTGTGTTGTGAATTTATTACTGAAAGTATTCCAGATTGACCCGGTGTGTTTTTGTTTTAAATCAAATGTGCTCGGGTCAGACCAAGCATATTTACAGGTTAGGTTCCGCTACAAGTTTCAGAGTTGGAAGCAGGAGGGTTCACCATTAGTTATACAAGTATTTCCGCTGTGATTGATGTATGTTTACTCTGATAAATGGTATGTATATATACAGTCTTCTTTTCAAAGAGATTTGTTATATTATATTTATTCGTTTCGCTGTGAGATTCTGATGTGTTCTTCTTTTTTTCTTCTATTCTAAATTTCTTTCTTCCTATTCCTCATCCTCTAACTTCTTTCTATTAACAGTTTGGGGTTCGATACTTGGATTTTTGACAAGTAATACGGGATTAAGTATTGTTGTTGAAAATTCGAGCGTCGAATTTTCCCGGGCCGTTACAACTGGACGTCAACAATGCTTTTTTGAATGGGGAATTGACTGAAGAGGTATACATGCAACAGCCTGAAGGATATGGTACTGGTGATAAAGTATGCAAACTACACAAAGCAATATATGGCTTAAAACAAGCTTCGAGAGCATGGTATGAAAAGCTAAAGTCAACATTGTCTAACATGGGTTTCTCACAAGTTAAATCGGACAATTCTCTATATATGAAGAAGGGCATACATGGAACTGTGTTCATTCTAGTATACGTTGACAACATGCTAATAACAGGAGACAACAACGAAGAAATAAACAGAATCGTTCACAAGCTAGATCAAAATTTCGCCATTAAAGACTTGGGGGAACTAAAATATTTTCTTGGAATACAAGTGATTAGGAAAAACAATGGTGAATTAATATTATCCCAACAAAATTATATCACTGAAATACTGCAAAGGGCAAATATGCACAAGGCAAACTCATAACCTACGCCTATGATTAGTAACCTAAGACTATCTAAGCATAAAGGAGAAGCTATCGACAATGCCAAACAATATAGAAGCATAATAGGAGCGTTACAATACACAACTATTACTCGACCAGACATATGCTACAGCGTCAATAAACTCAGTCAATACATGCAGAACCCTTTATCAGAACATTTGACGGCATTAAAGAGAGTGTTACGATACTTACAAGGCACAAAACATTACGGTATACGCCTAAATTCAGAAAAGGAACTTAACCTACAGTGCTTTAGCGATGCCGATTGGGCCAACGATATTGACGATCGAAAGTCTGTCTCAGGATACTGCATTTACCTCGGTTCGAATATCATTTCCTGGTGTACGAAGAAACAACATACCACATCAAGATCTAGCACAGAAGCTGAGTACCGTGCACTGGCAAGCGCTACAGCCGAAATCATGTGGATAGAATCACTGATGGAGGAGCTTGGTTTCGCTGCAAGACGAAAGTCGGTCATTTGGTGCGATAATAAGAGCATAGTATCTTTATCTCTAAACCCTATTCAACATTCAAGGACGAAACATCTTGAAATTGATCTCCACTTTGTGAGAGAAAGAACGCAATCAGGAAGACTTGCAATATGTCATGTACCCGCATACTTTCAGAGAGCAGATGCTCTCACAAAGGCCCTTTCGACCAAATTTTTTATCAGAATGAGAGAGGAACTTCGCGTTATCAGTGCAGGCGGAAGCCAGAGTGAGCAAGGAAACCCCAGTTCGAATTGAGGGGGCATAATGAAGACAATAGAGCCGTTACAATAGAGCCGTTAGAGTGTGAACACGTTTTTGTCATATTTAGCATGCTTTGTCATTATCTACTTGCCGTTAGGCACATGCATACTTGGTATATTTAATACTAGCCGTTATGCTCATACATATTTGGTATATTTTGTACTAGCCGTTGTGCTCATAGCACTATATATATGTGCACTTTGTATCATGTTTTGTATCAATAAAAATTGCAATTGTTCCTCTCTAATAACTCTCCTCCTCATCCCTTAATACAATTTCTGTTAAATAATCAATAATTAGTAAATAATTTTTAACAACTAAAATTAGTAATTAGTATAATGAGTAATAAATTATCAGTATTGTTAAATAATTAATAATTAATTTTTAGTGATAAATAATTAAAATATATTCGTTAATATTAATAATTAAGGAGTAATAATAAGAAGTAATATTTAATATTAGTAATTAATTTTGGTAATTAATAATTAAAACAATTTTATTAGAAAATTATACAAAATTATTTTCAACATTTCTTTTTTCTACCAACTATAATAGAGGCTTATTAAATATTAGTAATATTTAATAATTAATAATATTAATATTTTAATAATAATTAATAACCGATTTTAACCTTACAAATAAATAATAAATAATAACTACTATTAAATAATAGTTCCTTAATATTTAATAAATAGTAATTATTTTTTAATAATGATTGTTAAGTATTTAATAATGAGTAATTAGGTGATCAACATGTTGAATTTGCTTGGCTCCGTGCACTGAAAAAAGCCTATGAATATGTCATGCCTCTGGAAATAATCCTAGTCGTCGCCATTTAGTTGTTGATGTTCTCTGACTAACCATCGAGTCTTGACTGTCAAGCCTTGACAATGATTGTTGGGCACTGCGCTGCGACATGGGTTTGGGGGAATCACCCCCGAAAAAAAAAATTAGACCCTTTTCTTCAAATTTAGATCGTACTCAATTTTTCTTTTAATGTACTTCTTGGCTTTGAAAATCAAAACACTACGACTTTCAAAAAACGCATTTTGGCTCCAAAGGAAAAATCAAAATACTTCCAAAATAAAACTTTTAGGATCTTGAAAGCCGAATTTTTCGCTTCCCTCCACAAGCCCAGTTGCATGTCCCCGAAATTTTTATCTTCCCTCCATAAGCCCGCTTTTCTAACCCAAATTTTCATGAACCCAATTAAATTTCGAGACCTAACCCTAGCTCTCGAGATCTTCAATGGCCGCCTCAAAAAAAGGATTACGGTCTTCACTAGCCTCTAACACCACCGCCCCAATTAAACTCACGACTGACGATACCCAACACCACCACCCCAATTAAACTCACGAGACCCAACTCCACTTCTAACACCACCGCCTCCTTCTCTGACGACGACGGTGAGCCTCCGATATGAATCACTATTTCTAGATTGTTTACAATTTGAGGTCTAGTTGCACGAACACATGAAACCCTAATGTAATGCTCGGAGCAGCTTTGGTTGCCAAGAAGGCTTGCGAGCTTGGTTTGGAGGTAAGTTTCTACGTTACCCTTTTCAAAGATGACTGAAGTTTCAATACTCGAATTTAAATATGAATATTGCTGGTTGAATTCTTGACTAGCTTGATTGGTGGCGCTAATCATAGGAGTACATGGGATAGTGTAGCTCGGTCAGTCAGTTGGAGCATGGTATCTCAATCTGGTTTCATGCATTGTTGCGCTCGACAGAATGGGTACAACAGTTTTTTTCGAGATGATATGTGTACCCTTTTGTTTTTTGTTAAATTACAAGTTAGATTGGAGTTGAGATGAATTCTGTTCTTCTTGAGTTTTTGAAAAAAGTGAGGCATATTTGATAGATTCTCGTCTGTGACAAGATTCAGATAGGTTGAAACTGTACTCTATTATTATTTTTCTTCTATAGAGTAGCTTAATAAAGATGGTTTTTCACATTGCTCATTCATGTATAGTTGAATTATTAGATATGATTTGTAGCCGGTGTTATACTGTTACTTCCATATTTGATGTTCACCTCAACCTAGGGAAGGAAAAGAGAACTGTACAAATATTTTGAGTCTCTATTATTCCACACTAAAACACTAATAGTAGTGAATAACCCTTGTTCAGAAAAGGGTATCTATTCAAATCCCTTATGTGCCCCACATTTATATTTCAGATCCCAGGATGTTGTTTTACTCAGGGAAAAACACCAACTTTTGCGAGTATTACTTAATCGTTTCCAGAATTGGTTACTTGCAAGTATTACTCAGGGAAAAACACCAACTTTTGTGTATAGAAATATTAGTTTGTCAAATATTAACATTAGTCATATTATAAAATACATCAGGTTATGGTGAGGAAATCAAGCATTTAACTTCTAAGGTTGGTCATGCAGAAAGCCATGCAAGTAGTTTGACTTCCAGGTTGGAGGTAATGTTCACGTCTTTCAAAAATTGATTAGCTTCCTTGGTTTTTATTTTCTGATAATGTTTTGTTTTATCTTCATTTTTGTTGAGAACTATAGAACCCCCAGTCCAGACTGAAGAGCTGCGAGATGGAAACTAATAACCTAGACAATGAAGCAAAGACTGTAAACGCTGAAGGAGTTCCATTTTTATGCGGTAATTGGGCTTTGTAATTGGGTTAAAGGCGAGACAGTTGTAATTTTATACATTTTTATGTGGTATATGATTTCTAATTTGTATTATGGATATAAATTGGTGATTTTTATCAATGAATGGACCATGATGTCTTTAAACTTACATTTATTTCTTTTGTTGTTTATCTATTTATTGTTGCATATATAAAATATATATATATATATATTCTTAAGTATATAATTTGTGGATATATTACAAATGTAAAATAAAAGTTGTAATAAAGTATATCACAACGGTTATAGACAGTTGTAAAAATTACAATAACAACGGTGCATAACTGTTGTAATAAAGTTTATTACAATGGTGGAAAAAAGTTGTAAAATATACATATTACAACGGTGTTGCAACAATGCCAAAAAGTTGTAAAAGATTTTAGTCTATTACAACTTCTTAATACACGACGGTTACCCCACCGTTGTAAATGTATATTACAACGGTGTTCCACCATTGTAATATGGTCATTTTGTTGTAGTGTTAATTGTTGTAAATATGTCGTTTTTCTCTTTTTGAACAAAAAGATATCATTTTGAATTCGTAATAGATATGACAAAAAGGTTTAAAAATAAAATTGGTGCAAACGTACGTATAAATATAAAAATACATATTTATGCGTAGTTTGCATCGACTATTCCAAAAAAAAATATACATATATATTTCTTGTGAATTGAGATATGTCTATTTTACTAACTAGGCATAGTTTACAATAATTATGGCTAACTGTCATTTTCTGAGATTTAGAAACCTTTTGGCAGGATTGAATATAAAAAGGAAATGTTTGGTTAATTGATTAGACCAAATCATTAGTTTAAGAATAAGAATAATAACAAAAATAATAATAGCTACGTGGACTGCACGAAAACATAAAAATAAATATATACATGTTATCCATCCAAATCAGCATAAAACGGTAAAATATACATTGTATTGAATGTTTGAGTGTTGAACGGTATTCATTAGAATCATACATGTAATTATATTCCATATTTAATGAATATATTTGTGGTGACCATTTGTAGCAATCAATATAATTAATTGCCATAAATAGGACCGCAAAAAAAAAAAATAACCATTGCAACCAATGTTGTTTGGGGGAAAATAAATGTGACAGGAAAATGGTTATAATTCCTAAAATAAATTAGGATAAATGTTGTAAACCCCAATTAGAAACTTTGAATTATAACCACATTTAGACATAAGGTTAAGCTTAACTTGTGGTATAAGCCTACCTGGAACAGACAGACAAATCTAGCAACCACAGGTTGTAAGCTTAATGTGAGGAGTCTAATGCGTAAATATAAATGTAACAAGGTACGAGGTTAAGTTTAACTTGTGGTAGAAGTCATCCCGAAACCGATCGGCAAATCCAGAACCACAAGTTGTCAACTTAATGCGAGAGGCCTAGTATGTATATATATATATATATATACATATATAATAGTCAACCAATAAATAAATGAATAAATAAAGAAGAATAGTAATCGGTTGTTGGGGTACAACAAATAGATGCTTTAGGACTGATAAATAATTGCCTTAGGAAAAACATGACCATTGTGGTCATAAAGGGCAATAAAAATAGAAATAAAAGGAAATGGGCGTCATAAGGGAATTTATGATTGTCATTAAATACTAAGTTCAAATTAGGGAAGGAATCAAATAAATATCTCAGGAAAAATGGGAATATAACCTTCCTTAATTATATTAATGAAAATATAAATTATAATATAAAATATTGTTGGACTTAGTAGGTTAATAATGTAAAATATTATTAACCATATGAACCCGTGACCAAAATGAATCTTGTACGTATAGTATTTCTGTGTAGAGGGACTAAACTGGAATGAATTAATAATGTAGCCTACCATATCTCAAATAGGGAAAGGTATGGAAGGCTAATGGGATACGAACCAATAACCTTCGCGTATAGTCCGCTTCCTGGGTCTTAAGCGGCTAGGGTTGAAGAGTCCACCTAGGAATAGGTCTTTCAGTTTAGGGGTCTTAAATGGCAGGTGAGCGTTATCCTACCCAAACCTAGGAACTAAAAACGTCAGATATGGCTACCTATTATATGGGAAGTAATAAGCGACTAAGGGGGTTATCTAGTAAAGTCAGCTAGAAGGTATATCGAACGATAAAATACCATCTCTCACCATATGTGAGGCAAGGGTATATGCGTGAATGACGAAAGCCTTAACTAGTAGTCCCATTGCTAGTTCCCTCTAGTTCATGTTAACGTTAAGTAAGTTATCGAGAAATAATAAGTGACCAATCGGTCCGTCTAGGGTCTTAAGTGACCAGGAAGAATCCACCCTATCTATTATTGATAGTGTGGAAATAAATGATGAAGGGTATGTGAATGAAAGTATATGGATATAGAAACTCCATAATTAGGGGTTAAATCTCGATACAGTAACCAGTTAAGCTCTGATATAAAGTTTTCACGAGAATATGTGTAAATGTCCTATCTCGGTATTATGATTTGGGAATACTACTTTGGGAAGAGTAGTAAAGTCGTGTGTAAACATTAACAAGGTTAGGCTTGAATCGTTAACCTTGCTAGGCATACAGCTTGGGTTGAACCAAACGGGATACATCTGTGTATTATAGTCTGTGTTGTACATTTCTTAGTCACCAGAACTTGCTGTTCAGACCCCCCCTCCTCATTACAACCTCTCAGGTTTCCTAGAGAAGGTCGGGTTCTCGCAGATGATTAAGTTTGAATTTCGGTTCTTGTACTCTCTCATGCTCGTTATTAGCAAAGTGACTTACTTTGAAAAAGGTATACTACAAGAAGGATTGTCAATAGCGACACCTAAATGCCGACGAAAAAAGCATCGTTATTCGCAACGCAATAGCGTTGGTTAATACCATCCAAATAAATTGAGAAAAATCATTGCGAAAACTGTTGGTATCGAGACGTTTTTCCCGACTGACTGGAAGAAACATTGTTAATAGTGACGCCTAAACGTCGACGAAAAACATCGGAAATCGCAATGTAACACTAATGCATTAGCGATGATTCATACCACCCAACTAAATTGAGAAAAAAAACATCGCGAAAACTGTTGCTATCGTGACATATTTTCCGACCGATTATTTGAATAGTAAATTAAACTTATATAAACTAAAATTAAACTTACGATTTGTTTATTTAAAGTGCTAAATTCTGAATTTTGATTGTTAAATTCTACTGTCTGAGTTCTGAATAATCATTTGTTCATTTGATTACATTAAGCGTTCAAAAAAAAAAACAATTCATTCAGCGTTTAGAACAAGAAATCAGAAGGAGAAAAAATTCTGAATGATTATGTCTGAATAAATTACTTATTCAGAACACTGATGGAAAAACAAACAACATAAAAACTTCTGATTTATAATTCAGATGGTGAATGCAGAAGTTTTGAACAAAAAAAAACATAGCCTTAAGTGAAAGAAGATGTACGATGTAGGTTTGTAAAGACCAATACAACGGCTGATATTAGAAGGCTAAATATGTTTAACGGTCTCCATTTATTCGGCCGTAGCTAGCCATTAGGAGTTGGTCGAAGTATATAACATCGGTTTTCATAGGCAACGTCTTTCTTCCCTTATTCATTTCACGGTATTATTCAATTCTCTCTTTCGAGAGCTGCCAAAATCGATTTGTTCAGTTCTCTAATTCAAGAGTCAACAAAATCCTAGCCAGGATTTTCATTATCCTATACGCGGCGAATTTCTCTGTCCGTGAGTCCCAAGCACTAATTTTTTGTCGATTGATTTGTTTTTCCTATATCCGTGTTTTGATTTTCTTTTCTTTGTTCCAAATCAAGGATAATTTCTCTCTAATTTGAGGTACGTCGTTAATTTTTAACTTTCTTATTGTTGATTGCTTGATTTAGCTTTCCTTACTGTTATGATCGATGTTAAATCTCTGTGTTGTTGTAACTTTCTGCAGTTAACCTTCTTTCCCCTGTTACAACTAAATCTACTCTTTTCATTGCTTGATTTTTGTGTTCTTACCTGCTGGTTCACCTATTTATTGTTTATGTTATTTTGTTGGGTGAATTCTTGATGCGCTATGCTAAAATTTGTAGTGATAGTCTTGAATACTGAAGTCATTTTTATATATAATGGCAAAGAGTCTCGGTGAGAATATGGTGGTGATCTTTGATCATCATGCTATTTAAAATGATATAAATGACTTAATTAAATAATATTAAAAATTCAGGGATCTAAAAGTCATATAGCATAATAATCACTGCTTCTCTTTGTACCGTAAGCGCAATCCCCGAGTTTTTAGCAGTATTCAAATGCCAAGCAGCACAAGATTCAGATTTATTGTATAGTAATGTTCAGAGCTTGTAAGACTGAATAACATAAGGTAATAAGAAATCAAAGTGAAGGAGCGTATCTTTGCGAATTCCAGAGTTCACCTCCCTCAAAATTTGTAGTATCAGCGTTTGATTCTGGTATAGATAGCCCTTTAACATTGAGGAAATGCTTTCCGATGCGATATCAGCAACTTGATCGGGATATCCCTACAGACATGTTTTGTTGTCCTCCATCGAATTAAACGAATAAAAATAAAATAATAGCTTTCCTATTTTTCTAGTTTTCTGCCTGTTGTTAATGCATTTAGTTTCTTTTAGATAAAAGAATTATTTATTACATGCTATTAATGCATTTAATACTTAATTATATAATACTGAAAGTTTAGGCCAAATGCTTTATATAACGGAGGAAAGATGCCAAACATAATGGACATTATTTCACAACAATGAATAAAGATACGTGTTCACCTAAGAAAGATTGGAATAAAATGAATTTTGAAAGACCTGTAACTTCAAGGTAGACTTGGGCATTTCTTAAATCGATATAACGATAATATAATTATGTAATGAAATACACAATTATATTTTTAATAATGAAATAGTATATGCTACCAATTAAAATAATAATAGTTAGTATATAAAATATCAAAAATGTTGTACTTTTACGTTAAAAAAGCGAATAAAAAAAAACCTGCGGGGGCCTCCTAAATTTCATCCAATAAATCAGCTACAGAATTGCACTATTCGCATATTCTGATGTAAATTATTTCGGTCTGTATACCATTGTTCATAAATTATAGAACCTTCCACTCTTTTATGTATGTTTTAAATATTTTGTATTGATATTTAAAATCAGGAATATGGACGTAGTTTTATGACAAATAATTATTTATGTTCTTTGCTAATAACTACAATTCTTAACATGTGCAATTAGGGTACACATTAAGAAAACTCGTCATTAAAAAATTATTTCTAATGTTACATATTTGCTTACACTGTAGCTTACATTGTCGCCATATTCGACTTTTTTGGAATCACATGAATATGCTTTCATACACATATGTATATCCTTGTGTATTTGTAAGCATTAATTATGGCATAATATATGTAAGATAAAATCAATTTTGTGCTTATAGTTTCCTCTCATTTACAATGCATCTTGATAATTGCTATTTTCTCATCGTCATCTTGCTTGGTCTCACTGCTACCACTGCTCGAGATTTGCTATTATTTTGAGATGGATATGTAACTGAAATTCATATTTTCTCCATTTTATAATTTATTACATAACATCTGTCTCTTTGTAGTAGGGGGGTGCATTCATTATATACAACTGTTCATTGCAATTTAACTACTTGGTTTGATTGGGAAATTATTAATATTTCATTCCACAATAGTGTATTTTCGGATATTTCTTTCACTCATCACCTTTTCTTTTTCTTATGGTCTACACACCAAACGAAACCGGATCAAATCCTGCATTCCCTTTTTCATGTTCCTATGTGTTCCAATAAATCTTAATTATTCATTGTAACGAATTTAATAAGTTGACTAATGAAAGACTCAAATTTCTATGGAATATAGTTTGAGAGAGGGACAGATAAATTTCTGTTATTCATCATGAACGGAGGCTATCAAGCCAAATAGAAGGTGCAGCGATGTGGCTTAGCTAACGGGCAGGACTGGTAGAGAAAGGGGGAGCCAAATCATCCAAGGTTATCACGACACCAAGTCGAGCCACTATCGTCTAGAAGACTAGTCGACAAATCGCTCGACTAGTCGTGACTAGTCTACAAGTCTTTTATATACATATATTTATTAGACTTAAATATATAATATAATTAGATATAATTATAAATTTATAAATATATAATATAATTAGATATAATTATAAATTTATAATAGGTTCAAATTCAACAAAGATAATATAATAGTAGGTTCAAATTCAACAAATTTCCATTTCAACTGCTGCATATATAATTAAAAACAAATAATTTAATTAGGGTTTAAGTTAAATATATATAATATAATTATTTACATTTAACAGTATTATTACTTGGGGATAAGTTAAATAAAACAAATGAGTTAATTATTAACAGTAACCTGGCAGCCGAGAGGATTATTAATAGTATATACCATTAATTATTAACAGTATATATATATACACAAATCAGTTAATTATTATAACAGTATATATATAAGTTTTAATTATATATACCTGGCAGTGACGAGGTGCGAGGAGGAGTCGACGAGGAGCAGTGAGGAGGTGCGAGTAGAACCTAGGAATTTATAACTAATGATTCTTCAGTGGGGAAGGTATTGTCTATACAAGCGCATCCAGACAAATCACTAAACAAGAAGAACCCGGGAATTTATAGGGATCCGAACACTAAGCCTGAAATGGCAACTGCTATCACAGAGTTTAAGGTTGTGTGTGGTTTTGTTAGCAACAAGGAACTTAAGGATGCCTTTAATAATGTGCCTAAGATTATAGAGCTCATCGGTCTTGAAAATGCAAATTTGTTTATCGCTAAAGAACGAAATGAACCTGTTGAAGTTAGAGATATTTTGAAAATTATCTTTACCAAGGTCATGTCCGCTGATAATGAAACGGTCCTGTTCCCCCTTATGCACCCATAGCTAAACCATGTTTCTATAAGAGAAGAGTTATAAATAATGATTCTTCAGCGGGGAAGGTATTGTCTATACAAGCACATCCAGACAAATCACTAAACAAGAACCTAGGAATTTATAGGGATTCGAATCGTAAGCCTGAAACAGCAATTGCTATCACAGAATTTATGGCCTTGTGTGGTTTTGTTAGCAATGAAGAACTTAAGGATGCCTTTAGTAATGTGCCTAAGACTATAGAGCTCATCGATCTTGAAAATGCAAATTTGTTTTTACCACGAAAGAACGAAATGAACCTGTTGAAGTTAGAGATATTTTGAAAATTATCTTTACCAAGGTCATGTCCGCTGATATTGAAACAGTCTCTCAGCTATTACCGAACCTAATAAACCGCTTGAAAGAGGACAGTAAGAGCAGAATGCTAAATGAGGAAGAAGAATTAGCTTTGTTGTTAGAATCATAATTCCCAAGCGATATTGGAGTATTATATTCGTTCTTTAATTATGTGAAATTTATGCTTGGTGAAGCATTATATATCAACGTTAACGAGCGTCAAGCCAATATTTCGGGAGAATGCATTGAGTGCATGGCAACCGCAGATAATGTGGTTCGAGCTGGACTTACTCCCAAGTATAAAGATGTACAAACACATTTACACTAAATTAGAATGATATAACCTAAGAGGGCCATGCACTTTTTATTGTCCGTTTTATCAATCTTTCATATGTTTGCTTTTTTCTAAATAGGTAATGTAGCACTATAATTGTAAATTATATTAGTAATTTAATCGAACAATCATAATTAAATATATGATCCATTCTTGTATGATATTTTAATCATGTCATAGTAAATTTGCAGTTTCAATGAACTACTCAAGTGAACGTGGATGGATATATAAAAGGAAAGGGGAGAAAGGATGGATAAAGAAATCTTTTTTGGATGGTTTGGACGTATTCATGAACTTTGCAACTAACAATGACACTGAAGATTTTCCCTTGCATTAAGTGTGATAATAGGAAATTGCAAAAGAATGATATTGTAAGAGAGCATTTATTGTGTAAAGGTTTCGCATTTGATTACTATGTATGGAAATATCACGGAGAAATGGATAGAACATCTAAAAGAATGAATGTCGGTGGAAATGAAACTATAAATTACTCTGAAGCAACCGGCTCAGAAAATAGAATGTTGGAAATGGTTTGCGATGTTGCTGGTCCAATGCTACATGATTATCATGCCGACGAGCATAATGTGGAGGAAGATCCTAACCCAGAAGATTTTTTTTATGATTTGTTACAAGCTGCAAATCGACCATTGTGGAATGGTTGCAAAGCACACACGGAGTTATCAACGGCGGCTAGGTTTATGGCAACAAAAGCTAAATACAATATACATAAAGTGAATTTGATGCATTTCTCCAAGCGAGTAAAGAAATGTTACCACCTAATAATGTGTTAGCATGAAACTTTTATAAGATGAAAAAACAAATTTCTGCATTTGGTTTGCCATATCAAAAGAAAGGTACATGTAAAAACGGATGCATTTTATATTGGAAAGATGATATAAATCTAACTAATTGCAAATTTTGTAATTGTTCACGATATTTAATGAAGAAAAGTAAAGGAAAAAATGTTCCTCATACCGGAATGTATTATCTTCCCATTATACCTAGACTACAGAGGTTGTATGCATCTCCAACAACTGCATGTCATATGAGATGGCATAGAGAAAGAACTCACGAGGAAGGAGTTTTATGTCATTCGTCAGATGGTGAAGCTTGGAAGCATTTTGACAATACTTATCCAAATTTTGCAAATGAATCACGTAATGTTAGGTTTGGCTTATGTACAGATGGGTTTGCACCATTTAGTCAGTTTGGAAGTAAATATTCATATTGGCCTGTTATTTTGGCACCGTATAATTTACCACCTCGGATGTATGAAAAACCCTTATATATTTCTGCTCTTATTGTTCTCGGACCACGAAATCCAAAAAATGGAATTGACGTATATTTGCTGCCTTTAATCGAAGAATTGAGGAAATTATGGGATGATGGAATCAATATGTATGATATATCTAAAAAGAACAATTTCAGAATGTATAATTCTTTATTATGGGCTATAAGCGATTTTCTTGCTTATGGAATGCTTTTTTGGTTGGAGTACAAGTGGCCGACTATCTTGCCCATATTGTATGGAACATACTCAAGCATTTCGACTACGAAATGGTGGAAAACAATCATGGTTTGATTGTCATCGTTGTTTTCTGCATATTAATGATCGCTATAGATATAATAAGAAAAAATTTAAAGCGAACAAAGCTGAAAGAAGATCACCACCACCAAGTTTATCTAGCGTAGAAATTTATGAAATCGTTAAAGATTATCCAAAGATCCATGAAGTTGGCAAAGAAAAAAATTTGGATAAAGGAAAAACTCATAGTTGGTGCAAGTAAAGCATATTTTGGGAATTGCCATATTGGAAACATTTGTTGCTTCGACACAATATCGATGTAATGCACAATGAGAAAAATATGTTTGACAATGTCTTTAACACAGTGTTGAATATTAGTGGAAAGACAAAAGATGACTTGAAATCAAGACGAGATATAACATTGTACTGTAAGTGGCCTTGAACTTGAACTTGACCCAACTCATGAGAATATTAAACCTTTAGCCAGTTATGAGTAAGATCATGATTGGTGTAAGAAATTATTGGAATGGATTAGTACTTCAAAATTTCCAGACAGTATTGCTTCAAATATAAGATGATATGTTGATTTAAAATCTAGGAAAATGTCAAGAATGAGGAGTCATGATTGCCATGTTTTTATTGAGACACTTTTTCCAATAGCTTTTAAAGAGTTATTACCAGCTAAAGTTTGGAAAGTCGTCACTGAACTTAGCATGTTTTACAAAGATTTATATGCAACTTCATTGAAAATAGAACAATTGAAAAAACTTTAAGAAGACATACCAATATTACTTTGCAAGATGGAACAAATATTTCCCCTAGGTTTATTTAATGTTACGGAACATCTTCCCATACATCTACCTAGTGAAGCGTTGATGTGAGGACCGGTTCAGTATGGATGGATGTATCCTTTTGAGAGGTAATTAAAAAATTTATAACTTTATTATTAAATATGTTATATCATGTATAACATAAAGTACGTATGTATAGGTACTTGGGTCATTTGAAGAAAAAAATAAAACAAAAAGCATGTGTGGAGGGGTCAATTTGAAGGACATATATTGTGGAAGAAGCATCCACATTTTTTAACCATTATTTCGAGGAGCACGTTAAATCAATGCTTAATAGCGTTCCTCGTAACGTTGAAGAGTGGATGATTCTTTTGAGAATCTTATATCCGTGTTTAGAAAACATGGAAGATCGGCTGGTAAATGTAAAGAAGGCTTGTTGAGTGATAAAGATCTTCATACTATCAGAACTTACGTACTCCTCAATTGTGCCGAAGTAGCCCCTTTTATTAGGTAAGTTTTTCTAGTTCTACATCGAATGACTTATCTAGATACTTAAATTAAGTTTTTGCTTACATTGATATGTGACCAAACAGAATTTTTGAAGACGAGCAATCAACTCTCGAGCTCGGCAAGAAATTTGTGGATTGGTTTTTGAATTATGTAAGTGTGTTATATAATAAAAATTATTATTATCAATTACTGAAAAATTTAATATATTACTAGTATATTTTATTATTAACGTATTATGCAATAATTGATAGGTATGTGCACATAATATCGTCGATATTGGCTTGAAGTATCTTGCACATGGACCACAACTTAAAGTCAAAAAAATTCCAACATACTTTGTCAACGAGTTTAAATTTCACACATAAGAATATGGGGCTCACAAATTGACATTCAATAGCGGTGTGTGTATAAAAGGTAGCGATGATCCAAATGCCCTTATCGATGATTACTATGGTGTGTTGAAAGAGATTATTGAATTAACATATTCACTTAAGCCAGAGCAAAAGGTTGTTTTGTTCAAATGTGATTGGTTTAACAACAAACCAAATGTTGGTATTCGTCTGCCTAAAGATTATCCACTTGTTGAAGTAAGTCATACTCTCAAATATTCAGAGTATGATCCGTTTGTTTTGGCAAGGCAAGCGATACAAGTGTACTACACACCTTATCCATCCATCAACACAAGTAAGTCGGAATGGTGGGTTGTTTGTAAAACAAAAGCACGATATTCTTTTGATGCCAATATTCTAAATGCCCAAGCTTACCAAGCTGATTTTGATGCAAGTAAGCAATTAAATATAGTAGAACATGACGACGATGTTGGGCCTCTTAATGATGAATCAAACCTTGTTGTGGAGCTCTTCGAAAATGAAGAAGAAGAAGAAGATACAGAGGTCGAGCATGAATTTGAGACGATATTGAAGTAGAAGATGATACCGATGAAGATTAGTAGAGTTTAGAAAGTTTTAAACATGTACCTAAACCTTATGTCAAATGGGTTTTAACATAGTTTGAAATTCCTATATGTTTTTAGTTGTAATTACTAGGTTTGAATCATTTTATTTTGTATTTCTGTATTTTGCAAGCCATCTTTGGTAAATCAACTGTTGTTTGTTTTACATAGTAAATGCTATTATGGTAGTATGATATTCATTTTGACGTAATAATTTTATTTGTTCATTTTCATCTCCACAAGTTTTCGCTTTGGTTATAAAAGAATTCTCATTAATTCTTATATAGAAAATGAGCTTAAGTAATATTTTGGGTTTGTTATTAATTGCTTACATATTTTCAGGAGTTATGTAATTTGGAAATGCAGAAGATCAGTATGTAGCGCCTTCTCCGATGATGAAAAACGATAGCATAAGGATTGATCAAGGCATTGTTTACGTATTAATGCTTTTAGCTTTTCTTGTTAGGTACCTTGTTCATTGGTATTTTTTATTCACTTCCCAATATTTAATTGATTTGTATTAAATTGTTACATTATTAGTGATTTGTAGACTGCTTTATTTGCTTTGCAAATGTAATCAACATGACTGGTTTTCTTTTTAGCTTTTGCAAATATAATTAACAGGTCCATCCTAACATTTAAGTGCCACAGTGAAATTAACCTCATGCACAAATACAAACATAAAATGGCTAACTTGTAGTCATCTAGTACGGTAGAGGCATATTATTTCTGCTGGATGTTGTAGATTACTTATATATATCTATTAGCCTTGTTCATTAATCCCCATTTTGACTTCAGTATGTTAATCGACTAATATTTTTATTAACCGGCGGTTGTTTAGCTGATTAACACTGATAAATATCTAATAAAAATCCCTTTGCTTTATCAGTTTTTTAGCTTTAACAGTTTTTTAACTAGTATAATTTCTCTATGGCCTTGTATCTGTTCGGTGTCATACCAGTGTAGTCATTCTTTTGGTTTAATCACATTTGCATCAAATACAACTTGAAATAAGATATGTTAATATTGATTTTTCACATGCCCATTACCTGTGTCTAGGTAATTGCACTGGAAGTAAACTTTTGAATTCATCCTCAGATTTGCTTCTATCGTTGCAGAGGTTTACGAGCTAGAGATTATGTTGGACTCTTATCTCCAGGAATTGAAAATTTAGCAAGACTACAGCCTGTGTTCATTCATATTCTATTTGTATGGTTTCATAATATTAGTTTTGCAATATTCATGGGATACAGTGTACCATAATATCTTTGCTACCTGAAATATACTAATCATATCATATTTAGTAATAAGATGGAAAAGGGTGGCCCTTAATCTCATATCCTACATCGTATCACCAACAGATGGAGTTTTAGTGAATAATTCTGATCTTTATCATGTCATGATTCAGATGCTCAAATTATGTATCAGCAACATGCAGTTTTATTTGCATCTTCATGCCAAATAAAAACATAATTGCACCGTTGCAGATGTTAGTTATCCGTTTTTTTGATATCAACAATTATAAATTTTGGCACCTTTTCAAAATTATGCTTATCTGCTTTTCATAAAATCTCATCCTGAAACTTTTTCAATTGCTTGTAAATCTTGTTTCTACAATTTAAACAAGTTTTATAACCATTTATATTATGATATCATTCTCGGCCATCTAGAGCTGTTTCTTTTAACCCTAATTGTAAATCCCTTGTATGCCTTTTTAAACTTTGAATCAAAATCAAAGTGGTTGAATCTGGCTTTTGTCAATGTGAGTTTTGGATTAACATGAATAGATATATATTGCATTTGTGAACAAATAGCAGCAAGTGCAATCAAAACTGATAGTGTGAAGTTGTTTGATAGGGTTGGATATCTCTGTATTTGTCATTTGTATGTTTTCCCCCTATATATTCAACATCATTTACTGCTTTTTATTTTTCTGTTACTTGCATATTTAGTTTCTTTCTTCTAAAAAAACAGTAGATTTCTTTTATATGCTATAAATGGGCTTGATATACCCAACTCAACAAATAAACATAGACTTTATATGTTATACAACCGCATAACATAACACGAGACACAATTCTTTACATTGCATTTTGTTATAACCTAACATGTTTTAGGATAAAATGATATTCACGTGGATCAATCTGATCTAGTACAAAAGAAGCAGTGTCCAGTTTGTCCAGCAATTGCATGGTCCAAGCAAAATCAACGCGATTTAACTTTCTGATCAATGCTCGAATATGGTAATTAACAACATCCTTCAGCTGTTCCAATAAATTTTTGTAAGCTCTGTCACCTTTGAAGTTTGAACTCAGCTTCATCACAATATGAGATATATCCGAGATAGCCAATTGTATTACCGGTCGTGACATATGAGATTCACCTACCAAGAAATCTATAAAGCTATCAAGTTGGTTCTCTTTTATAGAAGATGGAGAGATAAAAGAGTTGGGATATTTGGAGTAATAGTATTAGCATTTTCTTGTGTTGTGTTCTTCTAATTTTCCACTTGTCCAACAATCATAATCAATTTGTTTAAACCCTTCGTCAAATATGCGTGAGGAACATTTTCTTCAGGTATAGATTCAGAAGAAAAGGAGTTGGCCCATTTTTTGATTTGCTTATATTCATACAAATCAAGTTGATCAATAAGTTCTAAAGCGGCGGCTTGTAGCTCCTCCAGTAAAGGCGTCAACTGAGCCAAATCTTCTTCGGACTTTGCTTCTCTGATCAGATTTTCAATTTTCCGATCAGTAAAGTCGTTCAAATTTTTCATTTCTTCAGTAGCTTTAGCATATCTAAAGTTTTCGCCCAGAATACCCACAACACAAAATAGACCTGAGAGAGCCAACTCGGTCCTTACTTTTGCTACCATTTCCATTATTGAAGTATATGGTGAAAATATTGAAGTTGAAAGCAGAGGGTACAACCGTGAATAATATATCTATAGGCTTCATTATTAAATAAAATTACAATATTGATATTCAACTTAGCTTGCTAGGAATCGACTGTTTTAAATCCTAGGTATTAGTGCAGGTATGAATTGGTTTCAGTTTAGATAAGAGTTGTTTTTAACAGCTCCACCACTCTTCCATTCTTATATATAGTCTTCTTTGCATTGCTAGGAATCAGTTGTTTTCAGCGTACGTATTAGAGCAGGTATGAATTAGTCGTTGGCTCCGCCGTTTACGTTTTTTAAGAGCCATGGTGGACTGAGTGATACAGACCAATTCAATTGTGAGTTCAATCCTTTTCTGAGTTAAAAAAAACAGGTTATAATATAAAGTCTATGTTTATTTGTTGAGCTGTATAACATAAAGTCTATGTTTATTTGTTGAGGTGGGTAGATTTATTTTATATTCATAGCTCTTTCACATATGATGGAAGTTTTTACCCTTCTGCACCTGTACTTGCATAACAAAAGCATGAGATTAAGTCAACTTCGTATGCTTCATATAGCAATAGCATTCTGATATTTATTGTGCATGGATATATATACAAATGGATAAGGATATATAGGTCCTTACCAGAAGCATAAACGCAAAATGATTTATAAAACAAAGGAGAAAAACTTTAGCTTGATCAAAAGATACAATAGTTATCTTATTTACAAAAATAACAAGAGGCATTCTGGAAGGCATGTTTCATGTATAAAAAATGTAGTGCATGATTCTGCTGATTTAACTTGCAGAAACATATTGCATAAAACACTGATATATTAAGATACCGAAAGCAACCTTGTAAAAAGTGAATGTAAAAATATGACTCAGAATTTATACATGGTAATAGAAATTTTAATTTCATTTTTGTTTTATTCATTCGTGCAGTACACAACCTATACATGCTTTCAAAGCGAAGAAACATCATAAATGATCTAGAGCACTATATAGGATTTTGGATTAACATGATTTTGGTTTAACATGCTATATAGTTTATGCTATAGAGGACTTTGGTTTGACAAGATTTTGGTTTAACATGGTATATACAGTTTATGCTTCCTTAAATTATCGAGAGTACTATTTGTTACTGCTTGTTTGAAAATATTTAGGCTTTTACACGAGTTTGAATTCAGAGGAATATTTTAGGCGTTAATTGAAGCTGCTACTTATTTTCTTTAGGTGGATCAAAATATGTCATCTCATTATCAAGGAAGAGGTGACAATATTAGCGGTAGAGATATTACAGAGATTGATTGTGGCCGTAGCCGAGGAGCTCAATCCAGCCACAATGTTCAAACATTTAAATCACACTGTCACAGTGCAAGAGTGATATCACATCCTACCTGAGATGCGTTATCGACCCACAGTGAGCCTGAGACAACTGCTATGGCAGGTCGTGGTCGGAAAGCTCAGACCAATCATGATATTCATGCTACAATTCGATCGCCTTCCCACTATGTGAGAGTGGCAGAATATCCAAATAGCGATGCATTATCCTCACATGATGAGCTAGATGAGCTAGGAGTTGCTGCATCAGGACCATTAGCTCAAATATCTGACGTAGACCTCCTTGGCACACCAACCATGTCTATATATCACAAAAGTAAAATGTGAGTAATTTAGCATATCCAGTCTTTATTTTATCAATATTAAAACGCTTACGTGATCAAATACAAGTGGTTAATATACAATTTTGGGTAAAAGTATTTCAGTCTCTTTTGTTTACATTAATGTTTAAGTATTGAACTGAGGTGGTGAAATGGTTTACAGGAAATGCGAGTTTAGTAACTCGTATTTAGCCTCAAGCACTATTAGATGTTGCTTCGAACGACGTATGACGGATTTCTAGCCTAGGATGAGCAGTATTCCCCCTGAAAGGTTGGATATATTATTCTTAGATTTTAAGGTAATTAACCATAACCTATATTTTAAGGTACTATAGATTTTAGTCAGTGTAATGCAGCTCGTGTGGTTGTGCATTCGGTGTTGTGTGTGTTCACTTCAGCATATGTGTGTTCTCAGTTTGTGGGGTTCCTGCATACATATATCCTGACTTGTCTGAGTATTTTAATGTCTTGGGACACTTATTCTCAATTTATTGTTCGGTTGCACTTACTCTCAAACCATATATGTGTGCATTCACTGTTTGTACGCCTTTTGTGTGTCTTGTGAATCTAAAATGTTTATTTTTTTTGTATACTACACCATTCAAATGCATTGAGTCCATCTGCCTTATTTATAGTATACATATTTGATCTTTTATAAAGTGTGTTCTTGCTATTCACAACTATAATATGCATGTTCTTCCTTGGTTTAACGTAGATTTGTTGCCCATTGATATGTTGACCCGGTAGTTATGTTAATGAATAGCCTAATGATTTTGTGTTTGGGTTGCATTAAATTTTCTTGACTTGTTCAAAAACTTATTTGATTGGATTATTATATTTTCTACGGTATCGCCTTGTCCTTTTTTTGTACATCGCAACATCTTGTATAATACCTGTTGAAACTTCGCCTGCACTTGCTCTATATATAATTTTGTATACGAAAATATTACTTAAGATGTATTATTTAACTGAGCTGACCACTAATTATAGAATTGAATTGAATGTCAAGTCGAATGGGAATATAGTGTGTGTACATCATATGGAAGAACATTGTAATATATTTTAAACTAAGTCCAAATATTTACTTAAATATGCAGGATCAATTTACGTGGCCAGCAGGAACAGATTTTGTGATGGTTAGGCGCACATGGAAGCATGTGGCGGGATGCTATTATAGAGACTTTGTATCTTCCATGAAAAAAAGGCAAGAAGACACATTTTCTTAGTGTAATGATTATAAAGCAGTTCGAGGAATATTGCAAGAAGCCTGCAGTGAAGAAAATATTGGAGATAAACTCTAGAAATCGACATAAAAATGTCACATTACACAAAGGTGGGTCAAAGTCAAATATGCAACACCGACGAGATTTGGTAAGAGTTCAATTTATAGCTATATATCTATCATGTTTATTAATTTACAGTTAGATATGTTATTGAAAAATAGCTTAGCTTTCTGATTAACATAGAAATGTGTTTATTTTATGCTCTTATATTTTATCTTTTGTAAATAAATAAATATTACTTTTGGTATTTTTGGTGTATTTCATAGGTTATCAATAAATGTCTCATTCATTTCAATTAAAGGCCAATTTCAAAGAAAAAGCTACTTCTCCATATTAACGCTATCTCAGTTGCAAAAGAAGTTGTAGCTCACATTTAATTTGGTGCAATCCGCTCCAAGAATTCAAATCCAATCAATCACATTTAATTTCCAAGCAAAGAGAAAGGGAAAGCTTTGATTACAAATCTCCAATTAAGCATATGCTTATCTTCCCGCTGACCGTGCCACACATAAAAAGGAATACATTGATTACAATTTTTCAAATCAAGCACCATGAAAGGAATATTAATTTATCTGTGGAAAGAATTTATATCATTCTTGGCCTTATTATTTTCATAGAAAGGGGACTACATTCTTATAAATACACCTTGTATCCATTGTAAATACCATCCCAATTTTCCTGTATTCTATTCTCTATTAATAAAGCTCTCTTTTCTTTTAATTCTGTAATTTTTATTTTCATGGCAATATGTGTTGTCTAGTCAATTAGATTTGCTAGAACACAATTGCTATTGCAATTTTAATATTCATTAGTGATTGACCATCTGATTAGATTCAGCGGTAATCCTAATTTTATTTTTCTGTTAATTTATTTCTATTCTGCAATTTTATTTCCCGCAATCTATTTTATTTTAATCATTGAATTGATTATAGATTCGATTAGATTCAAATCTATAATTCAATCAATTGCAGTTTTACTTGTTTTTATTGATAATTACAACTTTAGTTATCGGTTCAATTAGATTTGTTCTGAACAGAATTATAATTTCAATTTTATCCCATCTTCAAGATTTATCTAACTCGCCCATGAAATTATATAAATAATTTGATTTAATTTACCTCCCTGTGTTCGACCTGCATACTACACGATCTGTGCGCTTGCAGAATTTATTTTAAAATTTTGCACTTTTCTAGTTCATAGAAAAGTAACGATCAAGTTTTTGGCGCTGTTGTCGGGGAGGTAACGATTAAATTTTTTTATTTATTTATTTTCTGATTCGTGTTATTTTTATTTTTATTTTTATTTTGTTCCCTTTTGTTTACTTGTATATATATATATATATATATATATATAAATCTCGATTAGTTGATTTGGTATTATTTGCTGATACTGTAATCTTCTAAACAAGAGAAAAAAAAATCATGCCAGTTTTCCTTGATTTTCCTTTCATTTTAATTGTTTATTTCTTTCTTTTTTTTTACAATTTTTTTCCTCATATCTTCCTTATTTATTTCCTCCTTTCCATTTTGTTTCCTTTTTTCCCCATTCATTTCTTTCCCTTTCTTCTTGTTCAAATTTACTTAAAAAAAAAACTTGCTTTTATTTATTTATTTATTTCCTTGCAACCTTCTTTCTCATTTTCAATAACTTCTTTCCCTTCTTTTTATTTATTTATTTCTTCCCTTTCTACACACTTTTTTCTTTTCTTTTTTTCAAATTAAACAAAAAAAACTTGCGATTTTTTTATTACTAATTGCTTTTCTATTACAACTCTCTCACTTCCTCTAATCTCTCTTTCCATTTTATTCTTTTCATTTGTTTCTTTCCTATTCTCTTTCCACAACAATAAAAATAAAATAAATAAATTCTTTGGATTCGATTTTCTTTCCTTGCTGTACATTTCCAGTGCTTTAATTTCTTTCCTTTTTTCTCTTCATATATTCCCTATTTCATTCTTTCTTAGGCCTTTATTCTTCATATTTCTCCATCACCAATCCTTCAATATACATCTGCCATATAAAGTTCAATCGAACAAACTTCCTCCATCACTGCCTTCATCACCCATCATCCTCACCTAGACAAGAAACCTTGTCCATTCTTCATCATCCCCCCTATCCATCCATCTTCATCCACCCACAAACTCAGCAAGCACAACTGTGACGGCCTGCCCCGCACCAACCGACGTTTACTCCAAAAGTGCGCTGTACACATGTCCAGTTAGCACGGAACGGATCGTCAGAAGAAAAATGGAAGAAGAGAAAGAACTAACAAGGAACTTGTAAAATGTCTCACAACGCATGGAACAAAATATAATAACAACATACTTGACATAAAACAGGGGAGACAGTGCATAAGCTGAAAACAACTAACATAGCAGCCGAAAATCCAAGTACATCTTATGATCCAAAGTTAACATTATTACAACTTTTTAACTGTCTCAAAAAGCAATAGCAATATAAAGGAGGTACACTACTAATGCCCAAGTAGCGACCACCAACGACACAGGGAGAATATCTATATATCATACATGGAAGCCTCCTGCTCGCCTCCGAATCAGCTACTCGCGCACCACCAGCTAACCTGTCTCTAGTCTGCTCGTGTGAGCACCCAGAGTAATAAAAAGAGAAATAAAACTCTGGGTCAGACATAAAGCCTGGTATGAGCGATAAGCATCTAAACAGAACAATAACAGGTAGACTAAAACATACCTGAACCTGGACCTGCAACCAAAGAGTTAGCACTACATACTGTACAACACTCTAAGGTGCCAATAACCTGTGGTGTAAAGATAATGGGGGTGGGGGTGTGCATGTCATAGTGATGGCAAACAATCAAGCATAACAACCATCCTCACATCTCTCACTCAGTGCATAAAACATACGATATTCACCACTTCGATCACCCAACATACCTTGCTATGATCACTTTGCCCCATGAAGTCATAAATGGCTTCACTGCACTGATACATAGCCACAAATCCTTTGCTATGTCCACTTTGCCCCATGGAGTCGCAATGACCCCACTGCAGTGGCTCATAGCCTTGCTAATCCTTTACTATGTCCACTCTGCCCCATGGAGTCACAATGACCCCACTACACTGGCTCATAGTCTCACTACGCATCACTTTGCCCCTCGAGTCATAGTGACTCTACTGCACTGATAACGTAGTCTTGCTACCATCACCTTGCCCCTCGAGTCATAGTGACTCTGCTGCACTGATAAGTAGCCCATCATCCATTTCCAGTGGTGAATAGAAGTTATGAACGTCGACAACTCCTTAGCACACGTCCCGCAGCAAAGCCCAACCATGAAGTGAACTCATTGGTTCCCAACTGGATCCTGAGTTCTAACTTCCATTTGGACTATCTTTGCATCTCGGGTTATTGGTCATCATCGGATTGGTTCGGATTTCCCCCTGGTCATCAGTTCGGTTCGGATCGGAGTGCTCCTTCTTCGCTGGATCGGATCGAGTCTCCACGTCCAGTCACCATCATCGATTCGGGTCGGAGTCCTCCAATTTGCCACGGTTCGGATCGGCTCCTTCTAATCAACCCGGGTCGGGTCGTAATCTCCAAGCCTCGTCGAAGTACATCAGTTCGGGTCGGGGTACCATGGAGGATCGGGTCGGGGAACATCAGACGGGTCGGATCGGACAATGCATGCCACGAGAAGAGCGAATAGGTCGAAGAGTGAAGTATGGGAGCGGATCGGGTTCTCCCTCCATTCCGATCCGGATCGGTCTATTTTCTGCACTTTTCTAGCAAGTAATTTTACGCCACCCGATGGCGTTTTCGACCATTCTACCTATTCTAATCAATCACAAAGCATACCATACAGTCATAGCAACAAGTAGAAGTGACCTCAAACACCAAAATATCAATATGATATGTTAAAATGGATCAAACTTACCCAAAATCCCATATTTTCCCCTTAAGCATGTTCAGGTGAAACTAATGATATGATTAGCAAAACTTAACCAAATTAACCAAAATTCATATCAGAGGTCTAAAAATTATTTCGAATTTTATAAATATTTTTCCAGAATTTATTAGTGTATAAATTCGCTAATCTTCACTAATTACCCTTAATCAACCATAATTAGTGAGGAACTATGCAAATCACTCACCTTAGTCACAAATAAAACTTAGATCTGAAGTAAATCTCTGATTTGGTGCGAATCCCGATGCTAAATAGCGGCTCTAACGTTGATTTGATGTAGATCTCCCTTGATTTGATGTTGCTAAGCTTAATCCTTGATTAGAAGATGATTTGGAGGTGATTTAGAGGTTGGAGGCCATTTTTAGGGTTTCTAAGAGGTAAGTGGAGGCTAGAAAACTGAAATGGAATGATTCTCTAACCCTTTTCAGTTTCCCCATAACCCTAATCCCGAAATGGGTTATGGGCCCATTCACTAATCACCCTATTTGACCCGATTAAGCAGTTTTTCAACTTCCAAACCTTATTTCAGCCATATCTCCGAAACGGTAAGTCCGTTTGGCAATTATGACCACTCTACGGAAAGGTAAACCATCAAACAAATCTAATGGAAGTGGTTTCAGGTCAAAATTCCTTTCTAATCAAAAGTTATGGCCAAAACAAGATCAGCTAGGGGCAAAATGGTCATTTAAAAATCGACAAAAATCATGAACATGGGAAATGACTCTAATGGTTGTTTTCCAAAGTTACATGACCATACGACTTCATATGGGAAAGAAATAAATATTATACGATCCTCCGATGCGTAGAATGCGGGTTGTTACAACAACAATCTCTAATCACTCTGATACCCAAATCTCATCACCACATGTTTCTATTAAAGACCCATCTCTCACCATCCCCTTTCACCCTTTCACAAACAAACCACAAATTCAAATCTCAGCAGCCCACGCCCTCCATCAAATACCTAATTTGCAAACTCGATTTGAAACAAAGAAGAAGGGGTGCGTTAAAAGTTGAGCGTTGTTTATGCGAGATTGTTTGGGCGTGTACTGATTCTTTTTGAGTTCATTTATTTTATTTTATTTTATTCCAAAAATAAACAAAAAAGAAAAAAAAGGGCGAGATTTCCTTTTTTTTGGGTGTAATTGCGGTTTGTTGAGTGCTTTCATCTGTTTATTCAACTAGTTCTGGTGGTGTATGTTTAACTATGGTGTGCTCCTAAATTGGTTGGATTAGCTTTCCCATTTACAATTAGCTGGTTTTCATTTCCACAGAAAAAAGAAGGAAAGGAAAGAGGTCAACTTGATTTTTGTTGATTGGTGCGTGATTTGTATCCTTTTATTAAGACGTGTATAGTGGAGAAACTAGATGTGGTGACTTTAATTATTTTGATCAATTGATCTGTTCCATCTTTTGGCGTGGGTTGATTTGAATAAATATAGAAAGGGTCAAGATTTTTGGTTGAGCTGCATATTTGTGAAGTTGGTTGCCATTTTTGAGTTGGGCAGATTTGTTGTGAGTCGGTTTTCGTTATCATCATTTTTGTTGAGCTTATTTTTGCTTTTGGTCTTGTTGAGTCAAGCTTTGTTTATTAGCTTTATTAATTTATTTTGAGTTTAGTTTTTTTTATCTAGCTGAGTTGGTTTCTTTTCCTCTTGAGATTTTTTTTCCTCTTTTTTTTAGTTTGTTCCTTTTCTGTTAAAAAAAAAGAAGAAGAAGAGTCAAGGCCAAAGCAAAAGGAATTCAAACAACAAATAAAGAATTCGGAAATCAAAAGAAATTACAAATAGTGAAATTTCAATCATTGACGCTACTCATTTTTTCTGGATGGACAGCCATGCCCCACTGTAATAATTTTTGAACTCTACAGGTGCTCTGCTGCAAAGAAAAAAAATATAGACATTGCTTATAAAAATCTTCTGCAGGGGTAGCGACTTGCTATGTACAATTTTTAATTTATGCAATTATTCTGTCTGATTGTTATGAGTTGAAATTTCCATAACTGCTATCATCATTCTCATCATTTCTCAACAATAAAATCTGATTAGATATTTCAAAATAATATAATTGAAAAGTGGTGCTTTGTGAAGTTGACTGTCTCGTATAATTGGATCGCGGATATATATTAGTTCAATTTTTTTGAACTTCTAGCAAAAGAGGTTGCATACTACCCGTAAAACATTGGTCATATCCCTTAGTATTTATACTATACGTGAATGGCCATAAGACCCTCTTCCCCTTCTAATTGAGTCAGTTAATTAATAGAGCACAACTTAGTATTTTATACTGTTTTTGAAGTGAGAGTAATTTCTGTCTTGCCTTGACTTCTTTAAAATGTCTGATTCAAAAAAATCATTGAGAGAAATGTGGAATAATAATCGGAGTAGACGTCCTCTTGAAGAGTATGACTATGAATTACAACTCATGAAGCAAAATTTTCCAAAATTTCGTGAGTCCAATGTCAACAATTTTCAAAATCTTCCAACTGAACAACATTTTCAAAATCATATAAATGATCGAAATTGCGACTTAAATTCAAATTTCAATAATTTCGATTATGAGCCACATCCAAATCAAAATAACTTTGAATCCCAATATAGCTTTGATTCACATCAATATGAGGTTAAAAATCAAAATTTTCAAAATTATAGCCCATATCAACATCTTCAAAATAACCAAAATTGCAATTTTCCCTCGAATTTCAACAGTTTTGGTTACGAACATAATTTTTACAATCAATATGATTTCCAATATCAAAATGAAAATTCAAACAACTACTACATTGGAAATAATATTGATTGTGAAATTGATGTGGCCTATAATTTTGAGAATCAAGAAATCCAAAATGAGACCTCTCAAATCAATGATTCTGAAGAATGCCATTTTAATGAGAGTGAAGAAAGGCTAAATAAAAAGATGGATGAACTTGTTTGTTTAATGGCATCTTTGAAAGAACAACGAGAGCAACAAAATCAAATTCAAACAAGTGATAAATCAGGAAATAATCCATTCTTTACTGATAGTGAAAATTTTCAGATAACAACTCTAGAAATTGAGAATAACGATCTAAATGAAGTTGTTCAAAATTCAACAAATGATTTTGGACTTCGATTCTTTTCAGGAAAACGATTTAAGCTCAGATTTTGATCTCTCTCTTTCAGGATGCGAAAAACTTGAAATTTTTGAATTTGAACAAAATGAAAATGTTGAATTTTTCGAAAATTTAGAATTGGAAAAGGATTTTAATGAACATGAATTTTTTGGATTGTATGAGGATGAGTTTTCAAATGAGGAAACTTCCAACGAATTTGAAGTTGTCAGTGTCAAAAATACGTTGTCAATGAATCAAATTGAGAAATGTGATCACATAATCTTGAACAACACTCAGAATTTAAATTTCACGATTACAACTGAGTTTATATACAATCACAAATTTTTGAACAATTACACTGATAAATTTGTAGAACACATGAATTATTTTTGGAATGCTGACTTGCTTGAAAAACTTCATGTTAGGATGACCCTGGACATTTATCTACTGGACTATAAATCTAGGTATAAAGATGAGATGGTTTTCAAAACCTTTTGCTTATTAGAAAACATGCCTAGACATAGTGGGAATGAAATTCATCAGGCTAGAACCAAGTGTGGGGGGAAAGTTGGTGGCATTCTTTGCATCGCATGCATCGTAAACACATATATCATTGTACATATGATCCATTCTTACATATAGTTAGGCTGCATATCATTCTGCAAATCATTTTGCATCAAATCCATCTATGAATTTTATCATTCAAATTTAGGAAACGTGCTACAGTGTGGACAATGTTTTGTCCAACCGTGGGGGGAGTCTTCATTTCATTCATTTTCGTTTTTTTCTTTATTTTTCGTTCTTTTCATTTTCAGCCATTTAAATAGGACCATCATGCATTTTAGATTGTAGTAACATGCCCCTTTTTTTTGAAACATGACTCATTTTTGATTGATACAACAAAATAAGTTAAGGATTGTTAATCAGTTGATAGTATTTTTTCTCTCAACTAAGATCAAGTAAGAAATATAATGAAAAGTTGAATTTTGAGGGATAATAGTGTAACTAGTACATAGGGAGATTCTTAGGTGATGGCCATGAAGTTTATTCTAAATTATAGTCTTTGTTTACTGAGTGGAGAACTTAAAATACTTATATTGGCTTTTCGAATCTTTAAAACTAAGTTGTGTTAAGCTGAATTCGCATAATCTCTCTTGTTCTTAAATTTTCAATAATAATAATAATAGTAATCCAAGGGTATCCAACATTGCTTGTATATCAAGCGTTGGTGTGCAAACCCGCCAAGCTCCATCCGACATGTTGTTGACAAAGTTAGCGTTGGAATATCTTAGTCTCATTTTATGAGATTGGACACCTAAGGATTACCGACATGTTGTTGACAAAGTCAAAGTCGGTCTGCAGAATCCACCAAGCTCTTTATCCACTCTCCGTTAGTCCGTGAGGTAGTGCATGGGTGGTAAACCTTGGTCTTCTGAGTTAGGTGTATGTACTTAGTCATAAATTTTAATTTTATAGCGATAGAGTATAAGCGATGATGCCCAAACATTTCTTGACCTTATTGATTTGACTAGTCATACACAAGGAAATTAGAATACCACATTACAAACCGTGACAAACAAACTAAGAATTTATTTCATGGTTGCACTATGTTATCGACCGAACTAACTGGCCAAATTGGAATTTAACATTTGAAAACTTGATTTATATTGAAAATTTGTGACAAGTTGAGATATCTAAAATAAAATCAACTGGCTAGAAATTGTTAATTTAATTTGTTGTACCACTTTAAACAAGTCTTGTTTTCATTTTTTGTTTTTATTTTGCATCTGTCCATTGCATTCATGTAGTTTCATTAGAATCATAGCATACTGCATTCGGATTTTGTGGGTAGTATCCGCTGAAAACCCTCACGAGACACCACTCGTCCTACTAGGGACACCTAGAGGTTTAACGGCTTGTTGCATATGCTCAATGCAATCGTGTGTCCTACGAAAGTGTGACTTATCTAGTTTAGTTTTTCATTTCTTGTTTTACTCGAGGACGAGTAAAAGATAAGTGTGGGGGTATTTGATTAACATAGAAATGTGTTTATTTTATGCTCTTGTATTTTATCTTTTGTAAATAAATAAATATTACTTTTGGTATTTTTGGTGTATTTTCATAGGTTATCAATAAATGTCTCATTCAATTAAAGGCCAATTTCAAAGAAAAAGCTACTTCTCCATATTAACGCTATCTCAATTGCAAAAGAAGTTGTATCTCACATTTAATTTGGCGCAATCCTCTCCAAGAATTCAAATCCAATCAATCACATTTAATTTCCATGCAAAGAGAAAGGGAAGGCTTTGATTACAAATCTCCAATTAAGCATATGCTTATCTTCCCACTGACCGGGCCACACATAAAAAGGAATACATTGATTACAATTTTTCAAATCAAGCACCATGAAAGGAATATTCCTTTATCTATGGAAAGAATTTATATCATTCTTGGCCTTATTATTTTCATAGAAAGGGGACTACATTCTTATAAATACCCCTTGTATCCATTGTAAATACCATCCCAATTTTCCTGTATTCTATTCTCTATTAATAAAGCTCTCTTTTCTTTTAATTCTGTAATTTTTATTTTCATGGCAATATGTGTTGTCTAGTCAATTAGATTTGCTATAACATAATTGCTATTGCAATTTTAATATTCATTAGTGATTGACCGTCTGATTAGATTCAGCGGTAATCCTAATTTTATTTTCCTGTTAATTTATTTATATTCTACAATTTTATTTCCCGCAATCTGTTTTATTTTTAATCATTGAATTGATTATAGATTCGATTAGATTCAAATCTATAATTCAATCAATTGCAGTTTTACTTGTTTTTATTGATAATTACAACTTTAGTTATCGGTTCAATTAGATTTGTTCTGAACTGAATTGTAATTTCAATTTTATCCCATCTTCAAGATTTATCTAACTCGCCCATGAAATTATATAAATAATTTGATTTAATTTACCTCCCTCTGTTCGACCTGCATACTACACAATCTGTGCGCTTGCAGAATTTATTTTAAAATTTCGCGCTTTTCTAGTTCATAGAAAAGTAGCGATCACGTTGCATTGGTTTTATTTCAGCGCAAGGAGAGAGAACCGACTTATATGGAGGTGTACTTGTGGGTTCATAGGGTCGAGGTAGAAGATGTTGATGGAAACATAACATATGAGTGGGTAAATCAGAGATCTTTTTTTTAAGTATAAGTACTTATTTAATATATATAGTGTTGAGTTTAAGTTGAGTATTTATGTACTCTGCATGTGCAATGTCAACAGGATTATTATGTGAGGATGACAGAGGAATTTGGGGATGCTGAAATCTCATTGGAGCAAGAAGACACCATATTCCATCGACTTAACAAAATCCAGAGTAGAAATTATGGTTTTGGAAATCAACCGGTAAGTTGAATAATTGTTCTGCTACTCAGCTTTAATTAATGGAAGGTCACTGACTGTTTCCATGGGCATATTTGGCAGTTGTGAGTCAGTGGAGTGCAAACCTAATTATTTTTAGCTATTTACATTTTTACTCCACTTGAGAAAAATTACCAAAATAAATTGATCACTATAAGGCTAGATATGAAAGCTCTAATGTAGTGTATGTAGGTTGATCCATGTATGGTCTCTGGAACCCTATGCTGATAATTTCAGTATAGCTGCAATTTTTTTGAACCATGCATGTTGCAAGTGAACCAAGAATACCAAGGAAAACTGCACCCACAGATTCAATATAGATTAGATACCATTGGTTGTAATCTAAAGAAATTAGAAGAAAGAACTGCAACGAACACTGTCCATCAGTGCTTTCACAAACAGAATGATACCAAAAGTACGATAGACTATGTATAGCTAGAAAGACGTAGAACATATTTTGTGGAACAAAATACAAAATGCAAATGAAATTTAATACAAAATGCAAACAAAATACATTATGTAATTATGCGAAGAACTTCAAGCGGTGCACTAAAAATCAATTATGCAAGTTTTTGTGTTTTTTTGTCGTGGATAGGTATTATTGTGTTGAGTTAATGTCCGGACATAATTTTGAAGTTCTAAAATTCAACATGGTTTTCCTGGTTATTCTTCAGTCGAAGGTGATCGAATCTAGCTCGACATGGTTTTCCTTGTTATTATTCAGTCGAAGGTGATCGAACCAAGCTCGACATCATAATGTAGCTATAGTGTAACAGCAGTCTATATAATGTAACTATAGTGCTGAGTCAGTTTTGTATGTTATGAGACATTAATTTGTTCTTTTTTAGTTGACCACAATGTGTTTGCTATTTAAACATGACATTAAAGCTCAAAATTATTTGTAAATTTATTCATGAACTTCTAACTTCATCTTTTATTATGGTGGATAACGAGGAAGCAACTCATATGAAGAAAATTGCAGAGAAAAATGAAAAAATTGTCAAAGGGCCACAAAAAGAGATAAAACGTGAACAAGTTCTAGCAGGTGAGCAACTTAAATCGAGATAGGAGGAGATCGAAAGACTTAGGCTTGAACAAAGAGAGAGAGATGAGCGACTTCGAGCTGAGTTTGAGGAGCAATTGCATATGGAGCGGGTGAAGGTGAAAATGCATGAGCATATGCAATCAGAGATGTCTCGTATGATGGCAACTTTTGTTGGTAGGCAATCTGGTTCCATTTAAGTCGAAATTATTTGCTTTGTTTGTTTTAGGCTTGTGGCTGACATTTACTGCTATTTTACATGCCAAATTTAGTAAGTTTGTCAATATATGTTGATTGAATATTAACAATGTATATGATATATTTCATCATAGAAGTTACTGTAGCTACTTGAGTAGATTGTTACAAATTTTAAGATTTTTTGGCTATATTTACTCTCTGGTTGATGGCTACTTTTTGGCCCCATATATTTCGTACAGTATGATTATTGAAAATACGCTCATGCATACATGTAGATTACTAAAACAAACAAGAAGTTACAATAGCTACTTGAGTAGATTGTTATAGTAGCTACTTGAGTTCTTGTTATGACTTCTACTTGATATACTGTTACAGTAGCTACTTGAGTTACAGTAGCTACTTGAGTTCTTGTTATGACTTCTACTTGATATATTGAAAATACCTTTACTTTATGGTCAACTCGGTTTAACTGCTCAGTATTATATGTTGAAGCTATGCTTAATGGAAATGAAGTAGATCATTTGATGTAGACTATTTTTCTAACAACTTTTTATCCTTTTATATTTTTTAACTTGTTTGTTTTGTCAAGTAGAGGTGACCAATTATAAAAATCTGTATTGTGGGCTGCTTGTTGTAAGATTATAATTGTAGGTCTTGCTAGCAAGTTATACCGTAAGTGTGAAGTCATGCTTCTAAAAAAAATCTCACATTGGTGTGTTTAATATTAGTGTAATAGTCTAAGTTATATATTTTTAGTGGTTTTAAAATTATAGTTATATTCTGTCTTCTCTAGTTTGCCAGTTATTGTGTTAATTATTGTTACATTTAGTGATTAAAAACCTGTAAATTCATTGCAGATTTGCAGTGTAATGACTTATCATATCATATATATGTTTTTGTAGCTTATGGATATCTTATCATATAGATGTTTTTGTAGTATGCCAAGAAAATGCAGTAAAGTCGTCAATAAGTGACCCAAAAAAAAACACTGTAAAATCATCGGTAATTTATATGTCCAAAAAACATCGTAAAATCATTGGTAATTTACATGTAAAAAAAAACATAGTAAAATCGCCGGTAAATGATGGAGGAAATAAAACATCATAAAATCTTTGGTAAACAAAAAAACGTAGTAAAATTGTCGTTAAATGATGAAAAAATAAACACCGTAAAATCGCCGGTAAATAGTGAAAAAATAAACATCATAAAATCGTCGGTAAATGATGAAAAAATAAACATAGTAAAATCATCGGTAAATGATGAAAAAATAAACGTTGTAAAATCGTCGGTAAACGAAAAAGGAAAACATAGTAAAATCGTTGGTAAACGAAAAAGAAAAACATAGTAAAATCGTTGGTAAAATCATTGGTAAGCTACAAAAAAACATCGTAAAGTCGTCGGTAAACGTTGACGTTTCCAAAGATAAAACATCGGAAATTTCATCGGAAAATTTAATGACGCTCGATATAGCGATGCTTTTATTTCTTTGGTAATTCTGTCAGCGGTTGTTTTTTCCGACGAAATGCTGACGTTTAAGAGCATCGGGATACACAATTTTTCTTGTAGTGGTAGTTGCTTGGGTTAATAATAGTTTGTCCTATTTTGTTTTCGCTGTCGGTTATTTTATCGTATTTTGATTTTGCTCATGCCCATTTATTGCAGGTACCAGATTTACTCGCTACACTAGCAGCACAATAAGAATGTAGTAAATATAATTAAATTATGTGTTAGTTTTTCATTTAATTATCGATTATATATTCATAAAAACAATAAGAACAATGCCGCTATTTCCCCGCTTTTTCCCCGCTATGACTTTTTTAATTTTACCAGATTGAATCTGCAAAGCGCTTCAACTGCACAACCTTGGGGTCATGCTTTCGATTTGGAATGCAGTCCGAGTAGGTATAGGGTCTTGTTAGTTTCGTTCAGTTTGTTTTAGATCATAGCAATTGGATTTTTATGCGATGATTTCATACGTTATATACGGACGATAGTCTAAAATTTCGAATCTGGAGTGATAACAAGCGGTCGAGTGTTGTCTTATTTTTTGGGAAATACTGCTGTACAATGAGTATTATAAAGAATCTTCTATGCAATATTTGTAAAATGATCATCTAAAGTTAAATTTCACAATAATGCATTATCAATTTTCACTTAATTTCTTTGCAAAATGATGTTAAGAGTACGTTTTGTGACATAAGGCACGAAGCAACAATAGTGTAACTCGGCATAAAAGAAACAATAAATGGTTATTTTCCAACGTATGCCCAAGTAGTATAAAAAGGAAATTTAATTAACCAAATTAAAGCAAATACTGGTTCATTGTCTGAAGCATCTCGTGTGTAGATTCTAGTTTCCCATCAAAGCGAGTCGATGTTGGTGTACGCTCATATTAGTTGCCTACTTAGACGAAATCTCCCTATATAATTCAATGTTGAGCACATTCTCAATAACTGGGTGCATGAAAAATTCAAGAAAAGGTTGTTCTTATGCTCACAAATTACCAATAAGTTGTTCATTATTGTTATTTTACATATTTCTTATCACCATTTATTATAATAAAAAAAGTGTTCATATATTTTTCTAACAAGTTGTGTTATCTATGTTTATTTGAACAAGTATTGGCACACTTCTATGAAAGCCAAAACACCATAGAGCCATAAATGATATATGAGAAATTATAAGGCAACTCAAGTACAACAAAGAATAAAATATAATTTATGTATTAAAAATTACTGGTAAGGTACGAAGTACACTGTAATATTGTATTGTTGTTGCTTTTAATACTAAACTATGTATACAAATATTTATGTACTGGATATTTATTACTACTCTATTGTTGTAATATTGTATTGTTCAAATTTGTAATGCTCTATTATAAAATAATCATTTATTGTTGTAATATCACAGTGCAATGTTGTTGAACTTTGTACTGATCTACTAAATATTGTTGAATGCTACTAATGCAAAAGTTTATTTATTTATTTTCAAACTGAAATTTAGCAACGTCTAATGTAACACCCTATAGATACACCCTAGTTAGACATAGAAGACTAAAATAATAACTTTTGAATATAAATAATAATAATAAACCAAAAATATGGATATTTATTACATAGGAATTTGTGTATGAAAGTACACCATTATGCTCCTAGTGAGATTTTAATCCATTTTCATATTTTATTTGTTGAAAATGGAGTCTATACGAAAAAGATACAAAATAAGACCAACATATAGATTTGAGTTCGAACTTAAATTAATAACGTATGATTTGAGTTCAAACGAGGTCGGTCGCTCTATAGAGGGAGGTCCACCGCTATGCGGGCTGAAGGAGGTGGTAGTTAGAGTTTTAAGGTTATCTTTTATAGATTCGGATGATTTGGATGTGTCAGATTTTAAATTCTATAATATGAAGGTTTCTACAGACTTTGGCATCTATATATGGAGCCATAAACCTATGCAGTTAAAGCCCCGCAATATCCCGACTATAGCTCATAGCGCTCTTCAACCGCTACGCTATTTCAATTTAGCGCTGATGCACAGTAGTTCTGCTTTTAGCCTGCTATTTTCCGCTTCATTCTCTAAATCAAGGCTTTTTAGGTCCTCTTTAGCAATATTAATATATAGAGCTTGATTATACTAGTTTTCTTTTTAAAAAATTCAGTAAATTTAACGTAAAATGCTAAATTTAAGGCATACATGCCTAATATATGGTAACAATTAATTACACTCATCAAATTTAGCATGCATTACAGTGATATTTCTTGATTTTTCTATATTAAATTAATTAATATTAGTTTCTTGTACATATATAATGTGAGAAAGATGATTAATTAATTTCCAAATATTTGATTTACATCTAGTGAACCTTTTTGCGCCTCCGCTATATCCCCTCTATTTCCCCATTTTATCCTCATTACACTTTTTTGCGCCTACGCCTCTATAGAACCACAAAGCTCTTTAACTGCACGTCCCCAGATCCCCCTCCAAGCTCACATTTTCTAGGTTATCTTCCTCTACTCTTATCCTTTTTCGTCTTTGATTAATTTCAGTTTGCATAGGACAAGTTAGTTCTTCTTCCTTCTATTTCATTTCAATTTAGTAATATTGGATCTAAAAACTAATATGCACCTATGATTCTTTTCTGACTCTTATACATATATAATCTCAAAAGGGAGAAGGACTGGGAATGTTTGCATAGTAGCAATCAGAAACAAGGAATCAACATAGTTTTCTTTGTATTGTACTGTGCGTGGGATCTTTATGTTTTCTTTCTTCATTATCTAAATTAGTATGTAGATTTGAATTGGTTATGCTTTAGAGGTTTGGGGTTTCCAAAATAAAACACAATCCCCTCAAATTTCTAATATAACAAAATTGTCAATCTGAGTTTATTATATTAGGTTTGGATTGCAGATGTAAATAAAAAGGGATTTCTTTGTTATTAGTTCTTATTTAAAATCAAACAATAACCTCTTTTATTCTCTTCTCCTTCTACTGTAAATCTTAATTTTAGACGAAACTAGTGGATTTGGGTATAGTATATTATGTGTATTCTAATATCTATTTTATCTACAAAATTGCAGATTTGGGTACAATAGACCATATGAAACCAAAGTCCCAATGTTTGTGTAAGATTCGCTTAAAAATGGAAAGAAAATAGAATTGGACTAAAGTGAGTAAATAGGAAATTAAGCATTTGTTTTACCCCTTTATTCATTGATGTAATCCAAAATCCTAGGATTTCAAGTTTATCTTTAGTTATGTTGTTTATTCCATATTAAAGTTATGATTCTGAGATGAGATTTCATATGCTATATTGTGAGTTTAGGGAATATGACTTGTAAATCTTTTGTTTTGAGTATAGGTTGGAATTTCATCGATTAATGTGTCCTCCTTCACGCACATCGTTTATTATGCATTTATGTATATTTATTATATGACATATTCTACACATCTTAAATATGTATTTACCGCATTTAATTAGGAATTTTGTATTAAATCACCCAATTAGGAAATTTGTGTTTGGGTGTTTTAAAAGCTTTTAGTAATATTTAATGATATGTGTACACAACGTTATACCCTACTTGTAGGTAGAAAACTGCTCGAGCAACCCAGCTACTAACAGCTACAAGAAGACAGATTAATGTGAGACGTCCAGTGCCATGAGCCATTTTGTGTGTGCTAAAGTCTGCCTCGAGAAGGTATTAAGTCGTTGATCCACCTCTTGAAGGTATTGAGTGGTTGGACTCATCTAATGGTTTTATCCTTAAAAGCTCGAACTGTAGTCATAGAGCCCACCCTTATTAGGTATTAAGTGGTATATGGGTTCTCCATTCTCTAAGAGTTATACGCTATTAAATAGTCTTGGATGAGTTAGGTAGATATCCAAAAGCTATTTTCTTCCTCTAATAGACCATTAGTTATAGTCTATCTAGAGATAAAAATTTCGCCGAACATGCAAGGGAAACCTCCTGTCTAAAGGAAGTATTAAGTGACTAGGAGTTCACCTTTGGTGACAGCTGGATGGTAACATAGGGGTCGACCGGAGGTTCCTAAATGATAAGAGAGTGCCTATCTAGTAACCTAGTATTCAGTGACTACTTACTATCTCTCACGCTATCTTTAGAATGTTTATATGTATTTGTAATTCTACTAGGAAACAAGGTCTTAAGTGACTAGGGTCTGCCAAGGGGTATTAAGTGATAGTGAGAATCCTTCTATCTATATTTGGCTTTAAGTGATCGAAGCATAGGTTAGGGTGAATGTGACACTTGGTACTAGAGCCTAGGTTGCCCATTATAGGGAGATTATACATATGAGAGGCATACCTGTTACTTTGAAAAAGTGATTTCAAAAGTTTCGCTATATATAAGTATAAATGTTTAAAGTACGAATATATCTATAAAATAGTGTCTATAGTACCTTCTATGAAAGGCTTGACATTAATTTTCAGAGATACCCTAAAAGTCGTGTAGTGACAGATTCCTTATGATTTAAAAACTATATAAACATATAATGGTTGTAGAAAGAACCAAACCGGAAAAGTGGTAAGTATTGAACTCTCTATTTAATAGGAAATATATGAGAATTAAAACTAGTAACCCATTTATCATTTACGGTGAGATAAAGCAGAGAGTATTAGAAACTATATGTTAGTCTAACCATTAATATGGACAAATTAATATCCATTGCAAATAAATATGCTAAGTTTTATTGAGAAACAGAAGTATATCTTTTTCTAATGGTATAAACTTATGTAATAAGAAATATGAAATTTGAAAAGAGAACTAAATGGTTAATAGGTAAAAGGATATAAGAAAGAGAAGATGTTAATGAGGCAACTAAGACTATTTATATAAAGATACGAATATCTGACTTTGAATAAGAAGTAAAATGTCCACTAGAATGAGTGCTACTTAAAACAGATAAAACAGACATAAAGGACCTTTACTAAGGCAGCAATTACGAATTTTAAGAAATGGAGTTGTAACAGCCCGGAAAATCAGAACCAATTAAAAAAAAATTATTTTGGCAATTTTAATGAATTTTGAATATTTAAAATGATTTATTTTAAATAATAACGACGAGAAATTTATTTTCGATGAAGTTAGAACATATAAATTTATTTGAATCGAAGTTAGAAAATAAAAATTTATTTTAATGATAAAAGAATTGAAAATAGCACGGTAGTTTGAAAATTCGATTTCAAATTTCAAATGAATGTACAAGATTCAAAATAAACCGGATTTTGGTGAAACCAAAAATATTTGAACCAGTTTGAAAATATCTTTCCTACGAATCTGAAAAATCCAAATTTCATACGGGGATAAAAAGTTATGTCCAGTTGAAAATTCAGAATAGTCGCCATGGAATTATAGCCCTTAAAAATAGAGATTTTGCAAACGATCTCCGTTTTCGATGAGACCACTTTTGTTGGATCCGGAATGTCAAGTTATTGTTGGATTCCAATTTTCATAATTTTTGGAATCAATATGTGAGCGTGGCGGATTTAAACATGTTTGGTAATTTTAGTTTGAATTTAATCGACTGGAAAATGAACGTTTTTCAAATGGTCTCCAAATTCGACGAAATTACTTTTGATAGGACCGTATCATCAAAACATAGCCAGATTTATTTTTCTGGAATTTTTAGAATCAGTATGTGGCCCCGGCAAATTAAAATGTACGTTTAAATCTAAAATTGAATGTTTTATATTTTAGTTTGAAGAATAACTAATCGTAACAGCCGAACTGGGTTACAAAACATATTCCATTGTGTTCGGAATGGGGATATTTAGCTAGGGGCGACAGTCGTTGGGTCTCCTTTGGAGGTCGAATAAAAATCCAACTCAATGGAAATTATTAAATATAATATAAATTTTAATTAACCCCCCTTTTCTATTTCTCTCTCTCTCCGTTCAGTACCGTTAAAAGCAAGAAAATAAAGGAAAAAAATAAAAACTCGCGATCGAACCCCGTCAGCCCTAGCCGTCATCGCCTCAACGCCGCCACCCACGTCGCAGTCCCCTCTACCGCGCCACCAGTTCCCCAGACCCGCCGCCTTCTTCTCCGACCTTTCTCCCCTCTCTCTCATCTCCTTTCTTGATCCGTAGATTGCGCCCTACCCCCAAACCCGATCTGAGAACCGCCTACCCCCTACGCAGCCGCCGTTGCCACCACTGTTGGCGCCACCATCACCTGCGACGCCTCCCCACCACCCAACGCCGCCATTTCCACCCATAAACCCACTGTAAGCTTTTATTTCTTTTCTTTTATTTTATCTATTTAATATTAATCAATATATGATTTTTAAAATAGAAACTAGTAAAGATTTGATTTTTAAACTAGTAAAGGTTTTATTTTTAAACTAGAAAAGAATTGATTTTTGAACTAGAAAAGATTGATTTTTGAACTAGAAGAGAATTTATTTTTAAACTAGTAAAGATTGATTTTTGAACTAGAAGAGAATTGATTTTTGAACAAGAAAAGTTTAGATTTTTAAACAAGAAAAGATAAGATTTTTAAACAAGAAAAGATAAGATTTTTAAATGAGAAAAGATATGATTTTTTTATATGAAAGGATAAGATTTTTTAGTCACATAAAGAAATGATTTTTAACACTATAAAAATATGGTTTTTATTTACATAGCGAAGTAAAAGTATCATTTTTAGCGAAGTAAAATATAATTTTTAGTGAAGTAAAAATATAATTTTCAGCGAAGTAAAAATATAATTTTTAGAATTGAAATAATAATGTGATTTTTTTACTATAAACAGTGTGAAGAAGATTACGTTGGAATTTCAGGCAAGTCAGCACTGCTCTGAAATTCAGAAATAAAAATGACGGAGTGGATCCCCAAGGTGAGAACTACTCACTTTAATTTTATTTACTAGTTAAAATATATACTTGGATGTAGACGGTGCTTAGCAGCACCCGACACCGTCATCCACGACCATGGACGACTTGTTTAATTGTATGTGTTGTGAAAATTGATTGTGATGTGGAATGGAATTAAATATTAATGTGTTGATTAAAATATTTTATAGTTAAAAATATAATTTTTAATTTGTATATGAATAAAATAAATATTCATAAACAAATCGGACGATTTGTTTATGTACACTCATTTGACTGATATGGATTGGGACGATCTATTTTACACATCGCCCAACTGCAAAAATAATAATCAGTGTTTGTTGTTTAAAAGCCCCACAAGGGTATTGGGATGATATTGGACATACACTAATCCCAATATTTAGTTGTATGTCAATTGATGGGTTGACACGCGGTTGTAAGCGTTAATTACTTATATTTAACGCTTATGCAGTTGTGCAATTCACTCTGGATGATGGTTGATTGTTCATCATTGTTTCTCTATACATGGGTTGTATGAAATCCATATAAATAATATTATATAGTGATTGACTGTGTCTGATTCCAGTTCAGAAAGAATAAATATTTTAAAATAACAAATATTTTAAAATAATACTCAGTAAAAGATCAAAATCTGATTTTGATGTCTGATTTGGGAGGGACACAAAAATATTTAAATATATAAAGCCGAGTGGATTAGATTAACGCCATTTTGGACGTGAACGATAATTATATCGATTTTATTCATTTTATTCATTTTAATAATGAATATCGAAAAAGAAGTGATTTCAAAATCTAATGTTTTGAAAATATTACCATTTATATATTAATGATATGAAATATTCAATTTTGATTTGAAATTGAATATGAAGTTGAAATTGTTTTGGAAACGAATTTAAAACAATTTATAAAATACATTTTAAATGGAAATCGACGAAATATATATAATATATATTTAATGGCCTGAATAGAACGCGCGGCGCCGTGGCAGTTCGTGAATTTCGACCATTGACTTCGAATTGACACTATGGGAGATCCGACCATCGGATTCTCCTAAAACCGGAACCGTTGTGTTTGTATCAAAAAGTGATTTCCAACGAATATAAGAAATTTGAAATCAAACAGTTGTATTTCGAATTATGTCTAAATCAAATTTGGAAAAGATCACTGTAAGTGCAGTTCGATGACCATTTATGGAAATCGACTATATGGGCCTTGATAAAATTATTAAAAATATCTATAATTTGTGTAAAAATCATAATAAATGATTTGGAAAGAATTAGGACGAAAAATTCCATATTTGAAAAGATAAAAATATATTTTTATCGAAATGAACTAGTTATGGACTAGATTTGAAATCCAATAATTTTTAAATAAATAAATTGGATTTGTGAATGGTTTTAATATAACCAGAAATTTCCAATATAAGAATTGGAATGGATTTGAATCGAAAGTATCTTCGGAATATTTCATTATTGGATTCCGTGATTATACGGATATTGTGGAGGAATTTGGAAGATATATATATCGTTATTCCAATACCATATTTGTTGGTTTTAGAATTTGATATTGAATATAAGCCGATATATTTTCTATTCAGAGCCTTGTATTTAATATCAAATAGGATTTTGGGTTTGTCGTAAATGGTGTCTTTTGTAACACTGTTCTTAAACCTAGTTGAGAAAAGATTAAATCTTTTTATTAAGATTTAATGAAGTTTACCAGTTAATTAATATTTAATTGGAATTGAATTGAATTTTGAATTTGTCGTGAATTGTATCTTTAAAAATGTTGTTCTTAAACCTAATAGAGTTAAGAAAATTAGAAACTAACTGGAGATTAACTAAGTTGAATGGTTTCCTGGGTATTGATCTGATGTTGGTTTCGACCTTCGGGATTAGTATATACTTAGGGAATTGTTCTCTTACTTATTTACGGTTAGAGACTGATGGAATGGTGTCTTCAGTAACACTATTCTTAAACCCCATGTGAAAAGAATAAATCTTTTAATTAAGATTATTAGAATTCCCATTTATATTTAGTAATTGGAATAAAATGGAATGTGATTTTGGGTTTATTGTGAACCGAGTTTTAAATGACATTGGTTCTTTAACCCAGTTAAGGATAAGATTAATTTCTTATCTTTGAATAATCATTAATATTGATCTTTGTGATGATAAAAACTAAATGGAGTTTTAATGGATATTTGATTAGATTGAAAAGTGAATGTGATAATTAAAATTATCAATTCAAGATAATGATCAAAAATGGAGTATCATCGGTTTTGCTCCAAGCGATAGTTAAATCTTTAACTAGATTTGAACGTGAAATGGTAATTAATATTTACCGATAACACCGTGGTGTTAGATATGGAGTATTACCAGTTTTGCTCCATGGGATGAATAGGTTGGGACTGGGAAATAAAATAAATGATTACTTCGGTGTAGTTCGCTAATCCCAACTAGTTTGGAAAACCTTAATATGGTTTGGTATCCAAAGGAAGATTAAAGAATAAATTTAAAAGAATTTATCGTTGATAAAATTAATGGGAACCTATTCCCTAATGACGTGAATATTTGAATAAAAGAATATTCTGGATTGGAATGAGGCGTATGTTATCTTTTTAATAACACTTGTTTATTATATATGCGGGTTGTTCGGAAAGGCCGGATTTATACCCATTCCGAATAACTGTTTTGATGATAAGTCGATGATGAAGACGGTGGTTGAAGAAATGAGGTCTTCACATTGTTTGGATGATTACTGATGTCTTGATTGGGCTGTACACCCAAGACGAGGTAATAAGTGATGATCGTCCAGACGTACTTGGATATCGACGGATATGCGAGGGTCTCTCTCTTGTATTGGACATATGGGACAAGGAATAAGGTGCCTCCGGTTTCATTCAGACCTAGAACGAACTTGTAAATGGATGTGTGTTTGACATTGGATTTTATTCTGTGTTGATTGATCTCTATTAAATATATATATATCTGTTTGGAGGCAGAGAATTTATTCTCTTTCTTAACGCCCTTCTCTGAGACGTACGAGCTCAGAGGTCATATATCGATAGACATCAATCGCATGGCGTGAATTGCCTGTGTGGCATGCCTAAGTAGCAAATGATCGAGGCTTCTGTTGAAAAGAAGAGTCTTGTGGTTGATGATCAAAGCACGACCCTAAATGGCGTAGCTTTGTGTATAGCGTTAATTCGCGAGCCTCACACCTCGGTATGAGTCAAAAACGGGATAAGGGACCCAAGGAGGACATGACGTTTCTTTCTAGCTATGGGTGTTGTCGGGGTTTTACAAGCCCAGGCATTTATATTATTTTTACCTTTGTGGTTGTTGGAATGCGAGCCGCCTCGGATATTTCAGTTTCTATGGAACCGATGGATATAGGTCCTATAGGACCGGGAAACGTGTGTTCAGGAATTACCAATCCTCAAACGTAAGGCAGGACCGGCCTTGGAGGATCCAGGGGCCTTCTACGGGAGATCTTGAGGCATTTGCTAGAGTGTCTTGAAGCCGGCGAGGAGTACATCCCTTGCCTCGACTCATGATGGAAATCCAATTTCCAATACATGACATTTCGATTTTTATTGTAGAGCCTAGTATGGCGACATGATAGATGGCACCCATGCCGCCTATGTTTGATACATTTATATTTGAAGTTGTTTTATACACTATGCACTTATAATAGTATCAAATGATTTGTTTTAATCGTACCAAACATGTTTGGCTATTATAAGGGAAAATCCTATCCTCCGGCTTGTGTTGCATTGTGTGTTGGGACCCAGTCTTATAATAGCTTCATTTTTCCATAAAGCATTGCGTTGTTTGTTATATGCACTAGTCTTCTTGGGAGGAAACCCATTCCATGTTATACGGCGTGGTCCCTTGATTTACTTTATTTTTAAAGTAAAGGTTTAATAACTGTTTTAGTTCTCACACCAGTCACATGACTGACCTGGAGTTTATTGTTTTAATCTAAACTCTCGGTGCCCCTGTTTTCCACACGGGCAGCTAGTAGTTTTGGTTTTGCATATTTATATTCACAGGATCCTAGTTTACAGCTGGAATGATATTCGGAAAGCTCTGTATCCATGTATCTCTTTAAGTTGTGTTTTATATTATTTTCCGCTGCATTGTAATATATAAATATCTGATATTTATCAAATGTATATTATTTGTTCATACTCTGTATATTCTTGTACTCTGATGTAAATTGTTGTAATAAGCAATGAAATGTTCTTTTGTTTGTGTTTTGATTTGTCATGTTCTCAGACAATCCGTTCTTTCTCTTCGGAGATCGGGGAAGTTCGAGTCGTTACACATGGTATCAGGGCTTTGGTTTACAGAGCTCAAGAAGAAGACATATTAGAACCGAACGAAAGAATTCATCAGAGGTTGGATTGGTAATATCCAATGAGAATGACTCGTTAGAGTTGGGATCAGTAGCATCCTATAATGAGTCCAAAGAGTGTTATTTTTAAAATAAAAATGAGAAAAAAATTGTTTTGAAAATCTAAACCTTAATATACGTATTTGAATCTTTATTTTATACTGATTTGGACAATCCAGTACATGAAGATTTTGCATATACGCCTAGCTAGCGTGTATATAAAGTCCCAAATATAATGGATTGATATAGAATCACAGTCTAGTCTCCCGGGGATGATATTGATGATAGCGTACAAATCATCAATGTGTATGTTCGAATTTTGAAAGTGTGATGTTTATATATTTCCAATTGACTGGTGTGAGAACCAAAATATAGTTAGAATACATTGTTGTAAATTGGCATCAAAAAGATTTTCGGTATATGTATCAAAATTATGAATTTGAAATGATAATCAACTAATTGATTGTTGGTTGTGTTTATGATAATTGGTTTGATTAATTAAAATTTTGAACCATTAAGCCAAATTGTGTCGAATATGGAACTGAATTGAAACTTGGTTGAAATTGCACACATGTACATTATATATGTGTGAATAGGTTATGGATAAACAACGAAGCAGAGAAATAAAATTTTATGCCCGACAAATAGGTACATGTTTACCAATTTTCTTTTTCTTTCAAATGTTTATGACCCTAAGGCTGGCCACTTGGCAACTTTTCTTTTTCTTTTAAATGTTTATGAGCCTAAGGTTGGCCGCTTGGCAACTTTTCCTTTTCTTTTAAAAAATTTTATGACCCTATGGATGGCCGCTTGGCATTTTCTACTTCCTTTGGATAGGCGAGGGCCCTGTGAGGCAAGTTGCAGTTTTAAATGTCTCCCCGTACAAAGGAGGTTATGGGGAAATTTTTCAAAAATATAGGGTGTTAGCCATATTTTTGAAAAAATTGAAAATTCTTAGAAACTGAAAAGTTGAAGAATGAAAGCCAGAATGAAAGTTGAGTTGATTAGTTAAACAACTTTCAGCTCCGTTCCTTTTCGACGACGAAAAGATTTTAAGTGGGGGAGATTGTAACAACCCAGAAAATCAGAACCAATTTAAAAAATTTATTTTGGCAATTTTAATGGATTTTGAATATTTAAAATGATTTATTTTAAATCATAACGACTAAAAAATTATTTTCGATGAATTTGGAGCATATAAATTTATTTAAATCGAAGTTAGAATATAAAAATTTATTTTAATTATAAAAGGAAATGAAAATGGCGTGGTAGTTTGAAAATTCAATTTTAAATTTCAAATGAATGTACAGGATTCGAAATAAACCGGATTTTGGTGAAACCAAAAATATTTGAATCTACTTGAAAATATCTTTCCAACGAATTTGAAAAATCCAAATTTCGTAGCGGGGATAAAAAGTTATGTCCAGTTGAAAATTCAGAATAGTCGCCATGGAAATATAGCCCTTAAAAATTGCGGTTTTGCAAACGACCTCCGTTTTCGACGAGACCACTTTTATTGGATCCGGAATGTCAAGTTATTGCTGGATTCCAATTTTTATAATTTTTGAAATCAATATGTGAGCGTGGCGGATTTAAACGTGTTTGGTAATTTTAGTTTGAATTTAATCGACTGAAAAATGCCCGTTTTTCAAATGGTCTCCAAATTCGACGAAATTAGTTTTGTTAGGACCGTATCGTCAAAACATAGCCAGATTTATTTTTATGGAATTTTTAGAATCAGTATGTGGCCCCGGCAAATTAAAATGTACATTCAAATCTGAAATTGAATGTTTTATATTTTAATTTGAAGAATAACTAGTAGTAACAGCCGGATTGGGTTATGAAACATATCCCATCATGTTTGGAATGGGATATTTAGCTAAAGGCGACAGTCGTTAGGTCTCGTTTTCGAATAAAAACTCAACTTTATGGAAATTATTAAATATAATATAAATTTTAATTAAACCCCCTTCTCTCTCTCTCTCCGTTCAGTTCCATTCAAAGCAAGAAAATAAATAAAAAATAAAAATAAAAATCCGCGGTCGAACCCCGTCAGCCCCAGCCGTCATCGGCTCCACGCCGCCACCCACGTCATAGTCCCCTCCACCGCGCCACCGGTTCCCGAGACCCACCGCCTCCTTCTCCAACCTTCCTCCCCACTCTCTCATCTCCTTCCTCGATCCGAAGACCGCTCTCTACCCCCCAAACCCGATCTAAGAACTGCCTACCCCCTGTGCAGCCGCCATCGTCACCACTGTTGGCGCCACCATCACTTGCGAAGGCTCCCCACCTCCCAGCGCCACCATTTCCACCTATAAACCCGTTGTATGCTTTTATTTCTTTTCTTTTATTTTATCTATTTAATGTTAATCAATATATGATTTTAAAATAGAAACTAGTGAAGGTTTGATTTTTAAACTAGTAAAGATTTGATTTTTAAACTAGTAAAGATTTGATTTTTAAACTAGAAAAGAATTGATTTTTAAACTAGTAAAGATTGATTTTTGAACTAGAAGAGAATTGATTTTTGAACAAGAAAAGTTTAGATTTTTAAATAAGAAAAGATAAGTTTTTTAAAACAAGAAAAGATAAGATTTTTAAATGAGAAAAGATATGATTTTTTTATATGAAAGGATTAGATTTTTTAAGTTACATAAAGATATGATTTTTAACACTATAAAAGTATGATTTTTATTTACAGAGCAAAGTACAAATATAATTTTTAGTTAAGTAAAAATATAATTTTTAGCGAAGTAAAAATATCATTTTTCGAATTGAAACAAAAATGTGATTTTTACTATAAAAAGCGTGAAGAAGATTGCATTGGAATTTCAGGCAAGTCAGCACTATTCTGAAATTCAGAAATAAAAATGAAGGAGTGGATCCCCAAGGTGAGAACTTATCATTTTATTTTTATTTTCTAGTTAAAATATATACTAGGATGCAGACGGTGCTTAGCAGCACCCGACACCGTCGTCCACAGACCATGGACGACTTGTTTGATTGTATGTGTTATGAAAATTGATTGTGATGTGGAATGGAATAAAATATTCATGTGTTGAATAAAATATTTTATAGTTAAAAATATAATTTTTAATGTATATATGAATAAAATAAATATTCATAAACAAATCGGATGATTTCTTTATGTACACCCATTTGACTGATATAGATTGGGATGGCCTATTTTACACATCACCCAACTGCACAAATAATAATAAGTGTTTGTTGTTTGAAAACCCCACACGGGTATTGGGATGATATTGGACATGCACTAATCCTAGTATTTAGTTGTATATCAATTGATGGGTTGACAGGCGGTTGTAAGCGTTAATTATTAATATTTAATGCTCATGCAGTTGTGTAATGCACTTTGGATGATGGTTGATTGTTTATCATTGTTGTTCTATACATGTGTTGTTTGAAATCCATATAAATACCATTATATGGTGAATGACTGTGTCTGATTCCAGTTCAGAAAGAATAAATATTTTAAAATAACGAATATTTTAAAATAATGAATATTTTAAAATAATATTTAGTAAAAGATCAAAATCTAATTTTGATGTCCGATTTGGGAGGGACACGAAAATATTTAAATATATAAAGCCGGGTTGATTAGATTAACGCCATTTTGGATGTGAACGATAATTATATCAATTTTATTCATTTTTATAATGAATATCGATAAGGAAGTGATTTCAAAATCTAATGTTTTGAAAATATTACCATTTATATATTAATGATATGGAATATTCAATTTTGATTTGAAATTGAATATGAAGTTGAAGTGAAAACGAATATAAAACGATTTATAAAATACATTTTAAACGGAAATCGACGAAATATATATTATATATATTTAATGGCCTGAATAGAACGCGTCGCGCAGCGGCAATTCGCAAATTTCGACCATTGACTTCGAATTGACATTACGGGAGATTCGACCGTCGGATTCTCCAAAAACCAGAACCGTTGGGTTCGTATCGAAAAGTGATTTCCTAGTAATATAAGAAATTTGAAATCGAGCAGTTGGATTTGGAATTATGTCCAAATCAAATTTGGAAAACGTCGCTGTACGTGCAGTTCGACGACCATTTATGTAAATCGACTATATGAGCCTTGATAAAATTATTAAAAATATCGATAATTTGTGTAAAATCATAATAAATGATTTGGAAAGAATTAGGATGAAAATTTCTATATTTGAAAAGATAAAAATATATTTTTATCGAAATGAACTAGTTATGAACTAGATTTGAAATCCAATAATTTTTAAATAAATAAATTGGATTTGTGAATGGTTTTAATATAACTAGAAATTTCCAATATAAGAATTGAAATGGATTTGAATCGAAAGTATCTTCGGAATATTTCGATATTGGATTCCGTGATTATACGGATATTGTGGAGGAATTTGGAAGATATATATATATCGTTATTCCAATACGATATTTGTTGGTTTCAGAATTTGATATTGAATATAAGCCGATATATTTTCTATTCAGAGCCTTGTATTTAATATCAAATGGGATTTTGGACTTGTCATGAATGGTGTCTTCAGTAACACCATTCTTAAACCCAGTTGAGAAAAGATTAAATCTTTTTATTAAGATTTAATGAAATTTATCAATTAATTAATATTTAATTGGAATTGAATTGAATTGAATTTTGGGTTTATCGTGAATGGTATCTTTAAAAATGTTGTTCTTAAACCCAATGGAGTTAAGAAAATTAGAAACTAACTGGAGATTAGCTAAGTTGAATGGTTTCATGGGTATTGATCTGATGTTGGCTTCGGCCTTTGGGTTTAATACTTAGGGAATTGTTCCCTTACTAATTTACAGTTAGAGACTGATGGGATAGTGTCTTCAGTTACACTGTTCTTAAACCCTGTGTGAAAAGAATAGATCTTTTAATTAAGATTATTAGAATTTCCGGTTATATTTAGTAATTGAAATAAAATGGAATACGATTTTGGGTTTATCATGAACCGTGTTTTAAATGACATTGGTTCTTTAACCCAGTTAAAGATAAGATTAATTTCTTAGCTTCGAATAATCATTAATATTGATTTTTGGGAAGATTAAAACTAAATGGAGTTTTAATGAATCTTTGATTAGATTGAAAAGTGAATGTGATAACTAAAATTATCAATTCAAGAAAATGATTGAAAACGGAGTATCACCAGTTTTGCTCCAAGCGATAGTTAAATCTTTAACTAGATTTGAACATGAAACGGTAATTAATATTTACCGATAACACCGTTGTATTAGATATGGAGTATTACCTGTTTTTCTCCATGGGATGAATATGTTGGGATTGGGAAATAAAATAAATGATTACTTCAGTGTAGTTCGCTAATCCCGACTAGTTTGGAAAACCTTAATATGGTTTGGCATCCAAAGGAAGATTAAAGAATAAATTTAAAAGAATTTATCTTTGATAAAATTAATGGGAACCTACTCCCTAATGATGTGCATATTTGAATAAAAGAATATTCTGGACTGGAATAAGGCGTATGTTGTATTTTTATAACACTTGTTCATTATATGCGCGGGTTGTTCGGAAAGGCCGGGTTTATACCCATTCTGAAAAACTGATTCGGCGATAAGTCGGTGATGAAGACGGTAGTTGTAGACCGGAGGTCTTCACATCATTTGGATGATTAATGATGTCTTGATTGGGTTGTACACCCAAGACTAGGTAATAAGTGGTGATTGTCCAGACGTACTTGGAGATCGACGGATATGCGAGGACCTCTCTCTTGTATTGGACATATGAGACGAGGAATAAGGTGCCTCCGGTTTCGTTCAGACCTAGAACGAACTTGTAAATGGATGTGTGTCTGACATTGGATTTTATTCTATGTTGATTGGTCTCTACTAAATAAATATCTGTTTGTTGGCGGTTCTGAGACATACGAGATCAGAGGTTATATATCGATAGACATCAGTTGCATGGCGTGAATTGCCTGTGTGGCATGCCTGAGTGGCAAATGATCAAGGCTTCTGTTGAGAAGCAGAGTCTTGTGGATGATGATCAAAGCACGGCCTTAAATGGAATAACTTTGTGTGTAGCATTAATTCGCGAGCCTCACACCTCGGTATGAGTCAAAAACGGGATAAGGACCCAAGGAGGATATGACGTTTCTTTCTAGCTATGGGTGGTGTTGGGGTTTTGTAAGCCCAGACATTTATATTATTTTTACCTTTGTGGTTGTTGGAATGCAAGGTGCCTCAGATATTTCGGTTTCTATGGAACCGATGGATATAGGTCCTATAGGACTGGGAAACATGCGTTCAGGAATTGTCATTCCTTAAACCTAAGGGTGGACTGGCCTTGGACGATCCAGGGGTCTTCTGCGGGAGATCCTGAGGCATTTCCTAGAGTGTCTCGAATCCGGCGAGGTGTACATCCCTTGCCTCGCCTCTTGACGGAAATCCAATTTCCAATACGTGACATTTCGGTTTTGGTTGCAGAGCTTAGTATGGCGACATGATAGATGGTACCCATTCCGTCTGTAACAACCCGAAAATCTGGGCCAGTTTAAAATTTTTATTTTGGCAATTTTAGCGAATTTTGAATACTTAAAATGAATTATTTTAAATAATATCGACGAGAAATTTATTTTGAATATAATTCGAACATATATATTTATACGTGTCGTCGTTAGAATATAAATATTTATATATAATTATAAATAGAATTGAAAATGGCGCGGTAGTTCGATAATTCGATTTCAAACTTCAATTGAATGTACCAGGTGCAAAACAATCCGGATTTTAACGAAACCAAAAATAATAGGATCTAATAGGGAATATCTTTCCAACGAATCAGAAAAATCGGAATTTCATAGCGGGAATCAAAAGTTATGTCCAGTTGAAAATTCAGAATAGTCGCTATGTAAATTATACATGGCCCAAAAAGTCAAATTTTGCATACGAATGAATTTGGACTCGAAACCACTTCCATTGAGTTCAAAATGCCGTTTAGAACTCCGAAAAGTATAAGCTTTGATATATTCCGATATCCGGAATAGTGGCAATTGACAGGAGCTTTTCGGTTAACAAAACATAGCCCTTAAAAAGTGAAATTATGCATACAAGCTCAGAATTCAACGAGATAAATTTTTATGGATTCACAATGACAAATCATTGTTGAGTTCCAAATGGCGCGTCGTACGGAGTTAGTATGTGGCCGTGCGAAGCAAAACCATTTGTTCAAAAGTAGACAGTCATTTTACAAAGGAACATTATTGATACGACCTCAGAATTCGATTTCGTTTTTTTTCTGGATTCGTATCGTCTAAAAATGGTTAAATCCAAAAGGGCATGGTTTTTGAAGTTAGCATGTGAGCGTGCGACAAGAAAAGGTGCGCCAAAATCGCATTTTTAGAGCTTATCTGAGCTTTTTTGTGATTTTTATGAACGGTCAAACGAACTCGGAATTCGACGAAACCTGTTTCGTTGGACTCGTCTTCACGTCTACTATCTCGGGTCCGAAATCCGCGGCGATAGGAGATCGTTACCGTTCAGGCGATACGCGAGAAACTAGCATATAATCACTTTTCCTTCCTTTTCTTCCTCACTTTTCTCTTCCTCTTCTTTCTTCCTCTTTCCTCTTTAATGGGCACCTCCACCCACCCGCCACCGCTGCCGCCCCTCCACCACCTCCACCGCCGACCGTCGGCCTCCCCCTCCTCCCTCTCCTCCTCCTCTTCCTCCTTCTCTCTCTCCTCTCTCCATTTGCAAACCCTACACCCAAACACCAACCACCGCCACCACCACGGGCCCCACCACCACCGCCACCACCCACCAGTGGGCTCCCCCACCTCAATCAGGTACGGCGCCCCGCATCAGGCCATTCCTGGTGCCGTGGGCCCCCAGTCACCAAAAACCCATTTTACACTAATCGCCCGTTTTGCAAATAAGTCCCTGACCGTATTTCGCCAATAACTCCCAAACGGTGCGTTTTTGGCCAGAGTCCCTCTAGATCAAAGTTGTAGCGCACAAAATTCTCTTTGATTTCGCTATATGGTAGTCATGTTTTGGAGTTCGGAGCTGCTCGAAAAACGCGTTCGAAGTCTGCTGTTCAAAAGTGGTAAAATTCGTGTACTTTCGCAAATTCTGGCGAACTGAAGCATTTTCAGCAAAAAGACCCTTAGGAGAAAGTTGTCCGGAATGGCGCGTTTAAGCTAGAAACAAGATGGTGTGAAGATTGAAGCTCGTTTGCAAATTCTAGGATCCGAGCAGCGAATCCGGGCGTTAGAAAAAAAAGTGAGTTTTCTGCGCTTTAAAGCTTCTATGGTTTTTGACATATGAAGTTAATAAAAATATGATTTTTATGTTATAGAGATAATAAAAATATGATTTTTATATTAGTAGAAGATTAAAAATATGATTTTTACATGATAGAAGTATTAAAGATTTGATCTTTATTATGTAGAAGGAGCAAAGATGTGATTTTTATATAAGTGGCGATATAAAAATATGATATTTACTATATGAACAGCAGTATAAAAATAGAATTTTTATCTATATAGTAGTAGAATAAAAATGTGATTTTTATATACATAGCAACAATATAAAAAATGTGATTTTTATATATGTAGTGACTACGGGTAGTGAAATGGGCAAAAGGCGAGCACGACGAAGATTTCTACATAAGAAGAGTCATGGTATTGGATTAGCTATCGGTGAGAACTTCTCACTCTAAAATTCTTTTTCTAGTTATATATATATACTAGGATGCACACGGTGTTTAGTAGCACCCGACACCACTGTCCACAGACCATGGACTTATTTGTTTGGTTGCATAGATTAGTTAAATTATTTGATTTGGATTTGATTGTTTGGTGAATTGAAATTGATTTGATGGATATGTATGGCGTGGGCCATCACTAGACCGGGGATAAGGCTAGGCCTTGTCCCGTTTCTAGTAATGTGTCGTTATGCCGCCGAAATTTTCTAAAATATGTTAGAAAAATAAAAATATCATTTTATTGAATAAATGAACCGAATAGAATATTCATAGTTTGAATAAAATATTTTGGTCGTTAAAAATATAATTTTTAATGTGAATGTGAATAAATAAATATTCATTTACAAACCTGACGGCTTGTTTATGTACACCTATTTGAAGGACATTGATTGGGACGATAAATTTTACACAACGCCCAGCTGCACAAATAAAATCTGTGTTTGATTGGTTGAAACCCCACACGGGTATTAGGATAAAACACGGCATACATTAATCCCAATAATTAGTTATATGTCGATCGATGGATCGACAGGCTGTTATAAGCGTTAGATATCTATATTTGATGCTTATACAGTGTAGTGCACTTTGGATGATGGTTGATTGTTTATCGTTGCTACTATATGCATTTGTTGTATGGAATCCATATAATTAACTTTGTATGGTAATTAATTGGGCCTCATTCCAATTTAGAAAATAAAGAACATTATAAAATAAAGGGTCATGTGTTGACCGTACTCATCCGTTGAGATTAGTCATGTGTTGAACGAAATATTTTAACAATAAAATTTGTATCTTTATCTTTATAAAATAAAGGTTCATGTGTTGACAGTACTCATCCGTTGAGATTAGTCATGTATTGAACGAAGTATTTTAATAATAAAAATTACATCTTTATCATATATAAATTAGAAACCAATTGGAAAATAGATAAGATGAGTGGTCTCCTGGATATTGATCTGATGTTGGTTTCGGCCTTCGGGGTTAATATTCAGGGAATCATTCTCTTACTAATTTACGGTTGGAGTCTGATTTGAAATCAAACGATAGATACCATAACTTTTAAAAAATATATTAAATAACAAAAATAGTCACACGTGGACAGTACTCATTTGTTGAGATTAGTCATGTGTTGACAAACATTTGTAAATAGAATAACGAAGTTATTGAAAAATATAAAGCCGTGTTGATTAGAGATGCGCTATTTTGATACGAATGATATTTATATCGATTATATTCGAATTTGAATTGAATTGAATAGAAAACGAATTTGAATTGAATCGAATAGAAAACGAATTCGAATTGAATTGAATTGAATTGAAAAGAAAATGAATTCGAATCGAATTAAAAATCGATTTGAATTGAAATCAAATAGAAATGAAAGTAAAAAGGATTTATAATAGAAAATTCAATTTTGATTTGAATTTGAAATAAAGGTTGGAATTGTTTTTGAAACAAATTTGAATCTATTTATAAAATTCGTTTTGAATAGAAATCGACGAAATATATATTATATATATAATATAATGGCCAGAATAGAACGCACCACGCCGTGTAGTTCGTGAATTTCGCCATTGACTTCGAACGAACATTACGGGAGATCCGACCGTTGGATTCTCCTAAAACCGGAACAGTTGGGTTCGTATCGAAAAGAGCTTTCTAACGAATATTAGAAATTTGAAATCTAACGGTTAGATTTAAAGATACGTCCAAATCAAATTTGGAAAAGGTCGTTGTAAGTGCAGTTTGATGGCCGTTGTTGGAAATCGGATGTACGGGCCTTGATAAAATTATTAAAAATAGTAATAATTTGTGTAAAATCATAAGAAATGATTTTGGAAAAATTGGGATGAAAAACTCTATATTTGAAAATATAAAAATAGTTTTTTATCGAAATGTACTAGTTTTGAACTTAAACTAAAACCCATTTATTTTAAATAAATAAATTGGATTTGAAATGGGTTTTAAATAGAATTGATTTGTGGGTTTATCGTGAAGAGTGTTTTACATGACACTTGTTCTTTAACTCGATAAATAAATAGAATGTGATTTGGGTTTGTCGTGAACTGTGTTTTAAATGACACTAGTTCTTTAACCCTGTAAGAGGAGTTTTAATGAATCTGCAATTAGATCGAAATGTGCATTGATAATCTAAATTATCAAATTTGGAAATTGAATGAGTATGGAGTATCACCAGTTTTGCTCCAAAGCGATAGTAAAATATTTAATTAGATTTGAACGTGAAATGGTAATTAATTTTACCGATAACACAGTGGTGTTAGATATGGAGTATTACCAGTTTTGCTTCATGGGATGAATAGGTTAGGATTGGGAAATAAAATAAATAATTACTTCGGTGTGGTTCGCTAATCCCGATTAGTTTGGAAAACCATAATCTGGTTTGAAATGACATCGAAAGGAAGATTAAATAATAAATTCAAAGGATTTATCTTGGATAAAATTAATGGGAACCTTTCCCTAAGAATATTAAATTTAGAAACTAGCTGTAGGTTAGCTAAGAAGAATGGTTTCCTGGGTATTGATCTGATGTTGGTTTCGGCCTTCGGGGTTAATATTTGGGGAATTGCTCTCTTACTGATTTACGGTTAGTGACTAATGAATTGGAATGAGGCGTATGTTGTCTTTGTACAACATTTGTTTACAATATACGCGGGTTGTTCGGAAAGTCCGGGTTTATACCCATTCTGAATAACCGATTCGACGATATGTCGAAGATGAAGACGGTGGTCGAAGACCGGAAGTCTTCACATCGTTTGGGTGATTACTGATGATCTTGATTGGGATGTACACCCAAGATGAGGGAATCAGTTGGTGATCGTCCGGACGTACTTGGAGATCGATGGATATGCGAGGAAAGTGCCTCCGGTTTCGTTCAGACCCAGAACGAACTTGTAAATGGATTGTGTGTCTGACATTGGATTTTATTCTGTGTTGATTGATTTCTGTTAAATATATATCTGTTTGGCGGCGGAGAATTTATTCTCTTGCTTAACACACTTCCCTGAGACATACGAGCTTAGAGGTTATATATCGATAGATATTAATCGCATGGCGTGAATTGCCTGTGTGGCACGCTGAGTTGCATGGATCAAGGCTTCTGTTGAAAAGCAAAGTCTTGTGGTTGATGATCAAAACATGGCCTATGTGGCAGCTTTGTGTATAGCGTGGATTCGCGAGCCTCACACCTCGGTATGAGTCAAAAACGGGATGAGGACCCAAGGAGTGCACGACGTTTCTTTCTAGCTATGGGTGGTGTCAGTGACCTTCCAGCCCTGACATTTATATACTTTTCACCTTTGTGGTTTGGATGCGAGGCGCCTCGATTATAGGTCCTATAGGGTCGGGAAACGTGTGTTCAGGAATAACTAATCCTCAAACGTAAGAGAGGACCGGTCTTGGAGGATCTCAGGGGTTACCCAGAGTGTGTAGTCCTGAGTCATTTACTAGAGTGTCTCAAAGCGGAGAGGAGCTTGCCCCTTGCCTCGACTCATGACGGAAATCCAATTTCCAATACGTGTATTGCGGTTTTAATTGTAGAACTATTATGGCGACATGATATATGGTATCCATGCCGTCTATGATTGATATTTATGATTGCAAATGTTTTGACACTATACACTTATTATAGTATCAAATGATTTGTTTTAAACGTACCAAGCATGTTTGGCTGTTATAAGGGAAAACCCTATCCTCCGGCTTGCGTTGCATTGTGTGATAGGACTTGGGTCTTATAATAACTTCATTTTCGAAAAAGCATTGCGTTGTTTATTCTATGCACTGGTATTCTTGGGAGGAAACCCGTTCCGTGTTATACGGCGTGGTCCCTTGAATTATTCTCTTTTAAAATAAAGTTTTAATAACTGTTTTAGTTCTCACACCAGTCACATGACTGACCTGGAGTTTATTGTTTTAACCTAAACTCTAGGTGCCCTTATTTTCGACACGGACAGCTAGTAGTTTTGGTTTTGCAGATTTATATTCACAGGATCCTGATTTACAGCTGGGACGATGCTCAGAAAGCTCTGTATCCGTGTATTACTTTCAGTTGTGTTTTATATTGTTTTTCCGCTGCTATGTAATTTATTGTAATCTCTGATATTTATCGAATGTAATTTATTCAATTATACTCTGTATATTCTTGTATCTGATGGAATTGTTGTAATAACTATGAAATGTTCTTCCGTCTGCGTTCTGTTTTGTCTTGTCCTCATAGTAATTCGTTCTTTCTCATCTCTTCGGAGACCGGGGAAGTTCGGGTCACTTCATTTGGTATCAGAGCTTTGGTTTACAGAGCTCGAGAACAAGACACATTAGAACCATACGAAAGAATTCATCAGATATTGGATTAGTAATATCCAATTAGAATGACTCGTTAGAGATAGGATCAGTGGTATCCTAGAATGAGTGTGATGAGTATATTTTTCAATTGAAAACAATTTTGTTTTGAAAATTTAAACCATTTTATACGTATTTGAATATTTATTTATTTTGAATTTGGACAATCGAATATATAAAGATTTTGCATATACGCGTCATGAACGTATATTCGAAGTTTTAATATATTAGATAGATATAGAATCACATTCTAGTCGCCCGGACATGATTCTGATGATGGCGCGCCATCACCAGTATTTATTTTCGTGTTTCGAAGGTGTGATTTCTATATATTTCCATTAGACTGGTGTGAGAACCAAAACTTATATAGATAGATTTATTGTTGTGATTTGGCATCAAAAACATGATTTTCTGTATATGTATCAAAATTATGAATTTGAAACGTTAATCCACTAATTGATTGATATTTGTGTTGTTTGTTTATTTGGTTGATAATTTTGAACCATTATGCCTAATAGAATCAAATATTGGACTGTATTGAAAATTGGTCGCATTTGCTTGCATATACATGTACTTAAATTGAACAGGTCATAGCAAGGAGGTTAGAGCAGAGAATAAAATTTGTTTGCCTGACAAATAGGTACATGTTTACCATAATTTCCTATTTCGTTTGGGTGAAAATGATTTTATGAGCCGATTGGCTAGCCGCTTGGCTTTTTCTTTTTCTTTTTGAGATCAGAAGGCCTATATGGCAATTTCTGGATTTTCCCGTGCTCCCCGTACAAAGGAGGTTATGGCGAAATTTTTCAAAAATTCCGGGTGTTAGCCAAATTTTTGAAAACTTGAAAATTCTCAGAAACTGAAAAGTTGGAGAATGGAAGCCTGATCGAACGTAGAGTTGATTGATCAAACCACTTTCGACTTTGTTCCTTTTCGGGGACGAAAAATTTTAAGTGGGGGAGATTGTAACAACCCGAAAATCTGAGCCATTTTAAATTTTTTTTTGGCAATTTTAGCGAATTTTGAAAACTTAAAATGAGTTATTTTAAATAATATCGACGAGAAATTTATTTTGAATATAATTCGAACGTATATATTTATACGCGTCGTCGTTAGAATATAAATATTTATATATAATTATAAATAGAATTGAAAATGGCGCGGTAGTTCGATAATTCGAATTCAAACTTCAATTGAATGTACCGGGTGCAAAACAATCCGGATTTTAACGAAACCAAAAATAATAGGATCTAATAGGGAATATCTTTCCAATGAATCAGAAAAATCGGAATTTCATAGCACGAATCAAAAGTTATGCCCAGTTGAAAATCCAGAATAGTCGCTATGTAAATTATACATGGCCCAAAAAGTCAAATTTTGCTTACAAATGAATTTGGACTCGAAACCACTTCCATTGAGTTCAAAATGCCGTTTAGAACACCGAAAAGTATAAGCTTTGATATATTCCGATATCCGGAATAGCGGAAAATGACAGGAGCTTTTTGGGTAACAAAACATAGCCCTTAAAAAGTGAAATTTTGCATACGAGCTCAGAATTCGACGAGATAAATTTTTATGTATTCACAATGACAAATAATTGTTGAGTTCCAAATGGCGCATCGAACGGAGTCAGTATGTGGCCGTGCGAAGCAAAACCATTTGTTCAAAAGCAGACAGTCATTTTACAAAGGAACATTATTGATACGACCTCAGAATTCGATTTCGTTTTTTTTTGGATTCGTATCATCTAAAAATGGTTAAATCCAAAAGGGCATGGTTTTTGAAGTTAGCATGTGAGCGTGCGAGAAGAAAAGGTGCGCCAAAATCGCATTTTTAGAGCTTATCTGAGCATTTTCGTGAATTTTTTTGAATGGTCAAACGTACTCGGAATTTGACGAAACCTATTTCGTTGGACTCGTCTTCACGTCTACTATCTCATGTCCGAAATCCGCGGCGATAGGAGATCGTTAGCGTTCAGGCGATACGCGAGAAACTAGCATATAATCACTTTTCCTTCCTTTTCATCCTCACTTTTCTCTTCCTCTTCTTTCTTCCTCTTTCCTCTTTAATGGGCACCTCCACCCACCCGCCGCCGCTGCCGCCCCTCCGCCACCTCCACCGCCGACCGTCGGCCTCTCCCTCCTCCCTCTCCTCCTCCTCTTCCTCCTCCTCTCTCCATTTGCAAACCCTACACCCAAACACCAACCACCGCCACCACCACGGGGCCCACCACCCACCAGCGGACTCCCCCACCTCAATCAGGTCCGGCGCCCCCCCTCAGGCCATCCCTCCGGCCGTGGGCCCCCGGTCACCAAAAAACAAATTTTACACTAATCGTCCGTTTTGCAAATACGTCCCTGACCGTATTTCGCCAATAACTCCCAAACGGTGCGCTTTTGGCCAAAGTCCCTCTAGACCAAAGTTGTAGAGCACGAAATTCTCTTTGATTTGGCTGTAAGGAAGTCGTGTTTTGGAATTCGGAGCTGCTCGGAAAACGCGTTCGAAGTCTGCTGTTCAAAAGCGGTAAAATTCGTGTACTTTCACGAATTCTGGCGAATTGGAGCATTTTCGGCAAAAAGACCCTTTGGGGAAAGTTGTCCGGAATGGCGCGTTTAAGCTAAAAAAATGATGGTGCGAAGATTGAAGCTCGTTTGCAAATTCTAGGACCCAAACATCGAATCCGGGCGTTAGAAAAAAAAGTGAGTTTTCTCCGCTTTAAAGCTTCTATGTTTTTTGACATATGAAGTTAATAAAAATATGATTTTTATGTTATAGAGATAATAAAAATATGATTTTTATATTAGTAGAAGATTAAAAATATGAGTTTTACATGATAGAAGTATTAAAGATTTGATCTTTATTATGTAGAAGGAGAAAAGATGTGATTTTTATATAAGTGGCGATATAAAAATATGATATTTACTATATGAACAGCGGTATAAAAATAGAATTTTTATCTATATAGTAGTAGAATAAAATTGTGATTTTTATATACATAGCAACAATATAAAAAATGTGATTTTTATATATGTAGTGACTACGGGTAATGAAATGGGCAAAAAGGCGAGCACGACGAAGATTTCCACATAAGAAGAGTCGTGGTATTGGATTAGCTATCGGTGAGAACTTCTCACTCTAAATTTCTTTTTCTAGTTATATATATATACTAGGATGCAGACAATGTTTAGTAGCACCCGACACCACTGTCCACAGACCATGGACTTGTTTGTTTGGTTGCATAGATTAGTTAAATTATTTGATTTGGATTTGATTGTTTGGTGAATTGAAATTGATTTGATGGATATGTGTATGGTGTGGTCCATCACTAGACCGGGGATAAGGCTAGGCCTTGTCCCGTTTCTAGTATCGTGCCGTTATGCCGCCGAAATTTTCTAAAATATGTTAGAAAAATAAAAATATCATTTTATTGAATAAATGAACCAAATAGAATATTCATAGTTTGAATAAAATATTTTGGTCGTTAAAAATATAATTTTTAACGTGAATGTGAATAAATAAATATTCATTTACAAACCTGACGGTTTTTTTATGTACACCTATTTGAAGGACATTGATTGGGACGATAAATTTTACACATCGCCCAACTGCACAAATAAAATCTGTGTTTGATTGGTTGAAACCCCACACGGGTATTGGGATAAAACACGACATACACTAATCCCAATAATTAGTTATATGTCGATCGATGGATTGACAGGCTGTTATAAGCATTAGATATCTATATTTGATGCTTTTTCAGTGTAGTGCACTTTGGATGATGGTTGATTGTTTATCGTTGCTATTATATACATGTGTTGTATGGAATCCATATAATTAACTTTGTATGGTAATTGATTGGGCCTCATTCCAATTTAGAAAATAAAGAACATTATAAAATAAAGGTTCATGTGTTGACCCTACTCATCCGTTGAGATTAGTCATGTGTTGAACGAAATATTTTAACAATAAAATTTGTATCTTTATCTTTATAAAATAAAGGTTCATGTGTTGACAGTACTCATCCGTTGAGATTAGTCATTTGTTGAACGAAGTATTTTAATAATAAAATTTACATCTTTATCACATATAAAATTAGAAACCAATTGAAAAATAGATAAGATGAGTGGTCTCCTGGATATTGATCTGATGTTGGTTTCGGCCTTCGGGGTTAATATTCAGGGAATCGTTCTCTTACTAATTTACGGTTGGAGTCTGATTTGAAATCCAACGATAGATACCATAACTTTTAAAAAATATATTAAATAACAAAAATAGTCACACGTGGACAGTACTCATTTGTTGAGATTAGTCATGTGTTGACAAACATTTGTAAATAGAATAACGAAGTTATTGAAAAATATAAAGCCGTGTTGATTAGAGATGCACTATTTTGATGCAAACGATATTTATATCGATTATATTCGAATCTAAATTGAATTGAATAGAAAACAAATTTGAATTGAATCGAATAGAAAACGAATTCGAATTGAATTGAATTGAAAAGAAAATGAATTCGAATCGAATTAAAAATCAATTTGAATTAAAATCAAATAGAAATAAAAGTAAAAAGGATTTATAATAGAAAATTCAATTTTGATTTGAATTTGAAATAAAGGTTGAAATTGTTTTTGAAACAAATTTGGATCTATTTATAAAATTCGTTTTGAACAGAAATCGACGAAATATATATTATATATATAATATAATGGCCAGAATAGAACGCGCCGCGCCGTGTAGTTCATAAATTTCGACCATTGACTTCGAACGAACATTACGGGAGATCCGACTGTCGGATTCTCCTAAAACTGGAAACGTTGGGTTCGTATCGAAAAGAGCTTTCTAACGAACATTAGAAATTTGAAATCTAACGGTTGGATTTGGAGATACGTCCAAATCAAATTTGGAAAAGGTCGCTGTAAGTGCAGTTTGATGGCCGTTGTTGGAAATCGACTGTACGTGCCTTGATAAAATTATTAAAAATAGTAATAATTTGTGTAAAATCATAAGAAATGATTTGGGAAAAATTGGGATGAAAAACTCTATATTTGAAAAGATAAAAATAGATTTTTATCGAAATGAACTAGTTTTGAACTGAAACTAAAACCCATTTATTTTAAATAAATAAATTGGATTTGAAATGAGTTTTAAATAGAATTGATTTGTGGGTTTATCGTGAAGGGTGTTTTGCATGACACTTGTTCTTTAACCCGATAAATAAATAGAATGTGATTTGGGTTTGTCGTGAACTGTGTTTTAAATGACACTAGTTCTTTAACCCTGTAAGAGGAGTTTTAATGAATCTGCAATTAGATCGAAATGTGCATTGATAATCTAAATTATCAAATTTGGAAAATGAACGAGAATGGAGTATCACCAGTTTTGCTCCAAAGCGATAGTTAAATCTTTAATTAGATTTGAACGTGAAATGGTAATTAATTTTACCGATAACACAGTGGTGTTAGATATGGAGTATTACCAGTTTTGCTTCATGGGATGAATAGGTTGGGATTGGGAAATAAAATAAATAATTACTTCGGTGTGGTTCGCTAATCCCGATTAGTTTGGAAAACCATAATCTGGTTTGAAATTGTAACAACCCGTATTTCGATAACATGATTAAGACGAGAATCAAGGCAGAATTTAATTTTAAGTTCTGAATCAAGTGAAACGGGCTATGCCATTGCGTTCGTCTCGGAAAAATACGCGAAATAGAGTCCGAGTTTTCGAAAATCGGAGTTCGTATGACCCGATTAAGGCCCAACTAAGCTTTCAGAAAATTTCAAAGTAAAAACAGATTTCAAATTCAAGTTTGAATTTGGAAATTTGGGCCTGTTTGGGCCAGGCGGGAAAATTCCCGCCAGAGCACCCAAGTCGACAGCCCTATCGACTTGGGAGTCGACTTGGTTGGACCCAAGTCGACAGCCCTGTCGACTTGGCTGTCGACTTGGTCCAGCCGGGCAGTTCTGCCTGGTGCACCATTTTGGGTTTGTGTTGAGTTTGGGGGCCAGATTCGGTTTTAAGGGCTGAGATTGCAACTAGGGTTTAATCCTATAGCCTAAAACACTTGCCTAATCTATAAATAAGACCCTAACCTAACCCTAAATCATCATTATTCATTAATACAACTAAACTATGGCAAAATTTTACCTCTCATGGCCTCCACTCTCTTCATAAAATTTCTAAATTGTTTCTATGAGAGATTTTCCATGCATACAAGTGTTTTCAAGCTTGTATGAGCGTCATTAACTTGCATTCAAGTCAAGTTTCTATATTTGCATCATAAAGCAAGGGTTTTGATCATTTTGGCTCAAGGGTTTTTTTATGTTAGAGCTTGCATTTTGGGTCTATTTGATTGCATAAGGGCTTTGTCATATCTTTTGTGCCTTCATAGCAATGTAAGCCCTTTCCCTACTCTTAGATATTAACTATGAAGTTAAATGTTCATGTTGCAAGTTTGGGTTTGATCATTAAGAATGACACATGCTATCATGTCATGCAAGTTTATGAAGTCATTATCTTGATCTTGTGAGCTAAAAGCTACAACCTTTATGTTGAAATGTTGCATTATGCAACATGAGAACCTTCATAACTTTTATGTCAACTTGCATATGAAGTCATAACCCTTATATGATGATATATGCGAGTTACTAGTCATCATTCCATGTCTTTTGTCACCATGATTCGTTTATGTGCCAAGTTTGGGTTTATGCATGTTTTTGAGGCTTAAGAATGTAACATGCAAGTTAATGAACACATTTGTGCCTCATTTGCCACCATGATTAACTTGTGGCTTAATATCCATTATTGCCATGCCTTTGCCAAGTCTATTCTTTTAATCCATTACGTTGTTGCGAACGTATATGCGAGTTTAAAAGCGTTAGGTTATGTTATGGGAAATTTCTAATGACATAAAAACATAAGCTTGGGAATTTACCTATTAAGTTAGGTCTACCCAATTGCTTGAAAACTTGTAATGTGTTTTGGAAACACGATGGACATGACACTTAGAAAATATAAGTGTGACCAACTCGAGGTTGGGTTGAGTTTGCAACGTAAAACTACCTGGAACCGACCGGCCTAACTAGTAGTTGCAAACAATAGGACCCAATGTGAGAAGTTGGTCATGTTGTGCTTGAACCCGAGGTTAGACCAAGTTGTGGTGTAAAGCTACCCGGAACCGACCGGCTTAACTAGTAACCACAACAAAGTCTAATGTGAGAGGTTGAGGTGCATTAAGTAATTAATGCCACTTGATAGGGTTAAGTTAATTTGATTAATGACTCTTAACCAAATATGACATGGACAAATGGGTTAAGTAAATTGATTAGGCTAATGATACTTAACAAAACATGACAAGGTTGGGTAGGTTAAGTAACTTGATTTGCCTAATGACACTTAACCATTTTTATACGACTAGTGGACGGGGTTAAGTTAACCAACACTTAACCAAACCAACACGTGGATTTGATACGGTTAATTAAGCTTTCCTAATTACACTTAACCGTATAATACAGTTAGGGGATGTGGTTAAGTTAACCTAGACTCAACCCATCCAATTCGGCGATTTTAAAGTGGTTAAGTTAACCAACACTTAATCAATCCAACACGATAACTTGGTAAGGTTAAGTAAGTTTTCTTAATGACACTTAACCAAAAAATACAGTTAAGGGATGGGGTTAAGATTAGACTCAACTAGTCTAAACATGGAAATCGGATGGGGTTAAGTTAGCCTAGACTTAATTAATCCCACTTGGTAGTTTAATGGGGTTAAGTTAAACACTTAACTAATCTAACATGATGATTTGATGTGGTTAAGTGACCTATACTTAACCAATCTAACTCGTGAATTTATTGAGGTTAAGTTAACCTATACTTAACCAATCTAACGTGAAAACATGATAAGGCTAAGTCACGAATCGCTTAAATACGCTTGACCGATTTGACTCGGTAATTTGATAGGGTCAAGTTAATATATACTTAACCAACTTGAGCATGGTTTGTAGGGTTAAGTCTTGAACTTGGATACTTAGCCAATTTTGACATGATTAGTAGACGGGTTAAGTCATGAACTTAAGTGACACTTAATCCATTATGTAAACCCTAGTTCTGAGGATTAGGTGGATAACCGTAGTTAACAAGGATAACGGGAATAAGGCTAAGTGGTAAACTTTAGTTGAAGAATAACTAAGTAATGATTCTTAGTCAAGGAAATTTAGACCAGTTCATAGATAGATGAGTAACCTGATACGGTAGGTCATCGTTTAAGTATACGAGTAGGAGCAAGTATCTGATTTAGATAAAGGCTCCAGCGAACTGGGTAACGAAGCAGCGGCTTCGGGGAATGTGAGGATATTCTTGGTATCCCTCTGTGAGCTGCCAGGTGATCATACTAGGCTCATGAGAGGTTAAGGTCTACGTTAGAAGAACCAAGAGTATGCCTTGGTTGCTATACGAGCAACCTAAAGACGGGGATGGATAGGGGATAGTCGACGATACACGGTCGTACCCTAGATAGCATTTCATCAGGCTACCTACCATCTTTGGTCAAGCGTGTACGTACGGAAAGGCAGAGAACACCCAAAAGACCATAATTGCTATCTAATTATGGTTGCAGTAAGGCTAGGATTGTGGGTTGGCCAGTAGTGTGTTCTCATACAGGATTTATCCTGTCTTGTCTTTCGCTAGTTGAGGGAGTGGTCTCGTGGGACCATAGCCACGTATAGAAAAAAACAGACCTTAGCATCTGCATCGGCAGATAAATCGAAAGCTCCCGACTGAGTCCTGTATTTCCTGGTCTGCCCTGTGATAGGACTCGGGTGGCACGATGTGATACATGTGCATACAGTCATGGAAAAACGATTCACGATGAATGCGTGGGAAAAAGGGCGCGGTTGACGGTTAGCGTAAATCCTAGTGGCCCTGGGTGGTTGAACCAAAACCGAGATACGAAAACGTGCAATAGGTAATCATAATCCCTAGTAGTCCTAGGTAGCATAAGTCCTAGTTGTACAAACAATGATTCATGTTGAAAGACCCTAGTTAGATATAGGGTGACAATCCAAAACGATCTTAAGGATCATGGAACTATGTTAAAGTAGTATAGAATCTCATGGGGAAGCCCGTATGGTCTACGGCAAGGGACTGGACATTTACATGGAATAAAACATACGAGTTGAGTAACCTACATATACAATATATTAGGTTGACATGGACCATTACACGACTTTTGAGTAAGGGTCATTCATGGTTAACACATGATACGGTGGGGATACTAGTACGGTAGGTGCAGAGCTAAAAGACAGGATAGAAACCATGGGATGTTATACGTGATAGATATCTTGGGGATATTATACTTGACAGGAACTTGACGATGGGATACCTTGTTTTATCTTGACATCGTAATTTATCATGACACTTTAGTTTGTCTGAGTTCAGTAGTTCATTATGTTATTTTGATTTAGCTTATCTATCATGTCATCATGCTTATGTTCATCTCAGTTTCTCATGTCAGTTAACTTTACTAGTTTTTATGCTGATAGTAGATAGGGCTTACTCAGTCTTTTTGACTGACCCGTTTTGTTTCACCTCTTTTCTTCCGTTCCCCCCCCCCCCAAGTTACAGGGAGGAAATACCGTTGTTTAGTTCGGACTTCTTCTGCTTGAAGGTCATCATGGATGGCTTGGACTTTTCTTGGCTATGGCTACTTTACTGTTTTTACTTGGGGAATAATTAATGAAAAAGTCTTTATGCTTCTTTACTATTGCAAGAGAGGTTTTGATGTACTCTGATGTAAAAGGCTTTAGACCTTAATTATTGATGTTTATGAAAGTTCTATTTTACTTCCGCTATTTTATATGTTCTGTCTTGTGATATTTCTGTGCATGTTTACCAATAATGCCCCTCTAAAGCTAGTGCATTCCTTTGCGAGTGACCCTAGCGGAGGCGGGGTGTTACATTTGGTATCAGAGCAGAAGGTTACCAGACTGGGCAAAAGTTTTTAAAGACCTTCTGAAAACTATTTGAAAATCGTTTACAAAGAAGCATTTTTTTTTCAAGAAAATTTTCTTTTAAAAGAAAAAGGCTATTCCCCAAAGGCCATTAGCACTATCCTTGTTTCCTTAATTGAATCTCTTTTCCTTTCTTTCCTCCATCTGTAGTCACAGTGGTTTTAACTGCGACTAGTCTTTTCTATCTACGAAAGTGCTTTCCATACGATGGAGGTGGTTCTCGAGAGAACAGTGGCCGCGTTATAAGAAAAGATAGTGGGAAAGAGGATAAAGGATACGAGCTTAAGGATGAGCAACTTGTGGGTATGGCTTAGTCCTCAAAGGAGGGAGAAAGATGAACAATGAAACCCATGACGAGAGAGTACCTTTGGCATGGTAAAACGGGGCAGATAGTAAAATATTATGGGACAAGGACAAGATCATCGGGAGGGCAATAGTATGCTCTCATTTCTAGGGTACCTCGGAAGGAGGGTAACGATCTTGTTAAAGGTTTAGCTCTTTTTATCTATCATCCCGTTAGGACTTTGTTTTGATCATCGTATCATTTAAGTCTGCTTCGATAGTTGAGTCTCTGCACCTTAAGTACTAGCGTAATAGAGAATCCCATTTTTGTCTCAAAGTCCTATTGGAGAATCAGTCCATTTATACATGACTTGTTTGGATTTGAGAATGTCTATGCCAAGTGTTGAGTTTGGAAATAATGCTTATGTTTATAAGCTATGGATGGATTCTAGGGATGAAGTGGTTATCCAGTAGGGGGTGCCACTCTCGGTTTTGATAGGAGGGTAGTTAGACCTTTTGACTAGCTTTGGTAATGCCCTCGAAGTATCGTGTAACCTTTTTGAGGTTCTGTCATGACTAGTTACTTAGAATCCCTTGATGCCTTTATTGGAAAATTGAAGCCCGATCGAGTGGTGTTCGCCGATAAGACGGATGATTTACTTCATTTATGCATGGGTTATAGAGATCACCCTAGTAAGTGCGCTTGATAACCTAGTTGACATCTGTTTACTTTCAAGAGAAAGTTCTTCTACATGGAATACCTTATAGTATATAAACGAGATCCAAGATTCACTAGTGAATTTTGGAAAGCTTGCATGAGATCATGAGTACGCAGTCATGTTTGCACCAAGTGTGCAAGTGGAACGAGAGGCGACGAAGAAATGAGTTCCAGCTCATGTTATGGAAACAGGAAATAAGAAGCTACGAAATCGCGAAGTTAAAAGACGGTCAAGGCACAATGGAATTAAGCCCAAGGAAATACGACTTTGATGGTCAAAGACTAGATATGCGCATGATATCTCTTTCTGGGAGTGTATCCTCGATCCCTGTTTTCTGTAGAGCTTACTTGTAGGCTATCTTTTGTGGACATCCTCTCGGTCCTATTTTCTGTTACAAACCCCGTAAGGAGTTTGTCTTGTTTATCTTCTCGACCCTGTTTCAGGGAATCCTAGGTAGAACCCTATGGATGTAAACATGTATTTGAAACATGTTATGATTGATATGGTTGCAAGTGGTTGCAAGTGGTTGCTCGTGGATGCGCGAATATACATTAGATACTAGCTCGACTCGGTCACATTTCATATTGCATATGCACGAGTATTTATACTTGTTTATGGATGAAATCGAATGTATTATCATGCGGTTGTTGCATATGGATGAATGATTGTGCACGCATATAGTATCTATATGACTAGGATTGTTTGCATACATGTTGGATTCATGGCACTATACATATATTGCATTAGAAAGATTATTCAGGCCTGATCATTAGCATTAGCTAAGAAACATGTACACACACGTTTTGCATATATTCATACAGCATTAGAAATCATCTAAGGACAATGGTTGCTTGTGGATGATGTTTTGAGTAGATGAATGATGGATGGTAGGATATGTTCTTCCTAACTTGGAGATTTCGGGGACGAAATCCTAAAAGGTGGGGAGAATGTAACAACCCGTATTTCGATAACATGATTAAGACGAGAATCAAGGCAGAATTTAATTTTAAGTTCTGAATCAAGTGAAACGGGCTATGCCATTGCGTTCGTCTCGGAAAAATACGTGAAATAGAGTCCGAGTTTTCGAAAATCGGAGTTCGTATGACCCGATTAAGGCCCAACGAAGCTTTCAGAAAATTTCAAAGTAAAAACAGATTTCAAATTCAAGTTTGAATTTGGAAATTTGGGCCAGTTTGGGCCAGGCGGGAAAATTCCCGCCAGAGCACCCAAGTCGACAGCCCTGTCGACTTGGGAGTCGACTTAGTTGGACCCAAGTCGACAGCCCTGTCGACTTGGCTGTCGACTTGGTCCAGCCGAGCAGTTCTGCCTGGTGCACCATTTTGGGTTTGTGTTGAGTTTGGGGGCCAGATTCGGTTTTAAGGGCTGAGATTGCAACTAGGGTTTAATCCTATGGCCTAAAACACTTGCCTAATCTATAAATAAGACCCTAACCTAACCCTAAATCATCATTATTCATTCATACAACTAAACTATGGCAAAATTTTACCTCTCATGGCCTCCACTCTCTTCATAAAATTTCTAAATTGTTTCTATGAGAGATTTTCCATGCATACAAGTGTTTTCAAGCTTGTATGAGCGTCATTAGCTTGCATTCAAGTCAAGTTTCTATATTTGCATCATAAAGCAAGGGTTTTGATCATTTTGGCTCAAGGGTTTTTTATGTTAGAGCTTGCATTTTGGGTCTATTTGATTGCATAAGGGCTTTGTCATATCTTTTGTGCCTTCATAGCAATGTAAGCCCTTTCCCTACTCTTAGATATTAACTATGAAGTTAAATGTTCATGTTGCAAGTTTGGGTTTGATCATTAAGAATGATACATGCTATCATGTCATGCAAGTTTATGAAGTCATTATCTTGATCTTGTGAGCTAAAAGCTACAACCTTTATGTTGAAATGTTGCATTATGCAACATGAGAACCTTCATAACTTTTATGTCAACTTGTATATGAAGTCATAACCCTTATATGATGGTATATGCGAGTTACTAGTCATCATTCATTGTCTTTTGTCACCATGATTCGTTTATGTGCCAAGTTTGGGTTTATGCATGTTTTTGAGGCTTAAGAATGTAACATGCAAGTTAATGAACACATTTGTGCCTCATTTGCCACCATGATTAACTTGTGGCTTAATATCCATTATTGCCATGCCTTTGCCAAGTCTATTCTTTTAATCCATTACGTTGTTGCGAACGTATATGCGAGTTTAAAAGCATTGGGTTATGTTATGGGAAATTTCTAATGACATAAAAACATAAGCTTGGGAATTTACCTATTAAGTTAGGTCTACCCAATTGCTTGAAAACTTGTAATGTGTTTTGGAAACATGATGGACATGATACTTAAAAAAATATAAGTGTGACCAACTCGAGGTTGGGTTGAGTTTGCAACGTAAAACTACCCGGAACCGACCGGCCTAACTAGTAGTTGCAAACAATAGGACCCAATGTGAGAAGTTGGTCATGTTGTGCTTGAACCCGAGGTTAGACCAAGTTGTGGTGTAAAGCTACCCGGAACCGACCGGCTTAACTAGTAACCACAACAAAGTCTAATGTGAGAGGTTGAGGTGCATTAAGTAATTAATGCCACATGATAGGGTTAAGTTAATTTGATTAATGACTCTAAACCAAATATGACATGGACAAATGGGTTAAGTAAATTGATTAGGCTAATGATACTTAACAAAACATGACAAGGTTGGGTAGGTTAAGTAACTTGATTTGCCTAATGACACTTAACCATTTTTATACGACTAGTGGACGGGGTTATGTTAACCAACACTTAACCAAACCAACACGTGGATTTGATACGGTTAATTAAGCTTTCCTAATTACACTTAACCGTATAATACAGTTAGGGGATGTGGTTAAGTTAACCTGGACTCAACACATCCAATTCGGCGATTTTAAAGTGGTTAAGTTAACCAACACTTAATCAATCCAACACGATAACTTGGTAAGGTTAAGTAAGTTTTCTTAATGACGCTTAACCGAAAAATACAGTTAAGGGATGGGGTTAAGATTAGACTCAACTAGTCTAAACATGGAAATCGGATGGGGTTAAGTTAGCCTAGACTTAATTAATCCCACTTGGTAGTTTAATGGGGTTAAGTTAAACACTTAACTAATCTAACATGATGATTTGATGTGGTTAAGTGACCTATACTTAACCAATCTAACTCGTGAATTTATTGAGGTTAAGTTAACCTATACTTAACCAATCTAACGTGAAAACATGATAAGGCTAAGTCACGAATCGCTTAAATACGCTTGACCAATTTGACTCAGTAATTTGATAGGGTCAAGTTAATATATACTTAACCAACTTGAGCATGGTTTGTAGGGTTAAGTCTTGAACTTGGATACTTAGCCAATTTTGACATGATTAGTAGACGGGTTAAGTCATGAACTTAAGTGACACTTAATCCATTATGTAAACCCTAGTTCTGAGGATTAGGTGGATAACCGTAGTTAACAAGGATAACGGGAATAAGGCTAAGTGGTAAACCTTAGTTGAAGAATAACTAAGTAATGATTCTTAGTCAAGGAAATTTAGACCAGTTCATAGATAGATGAGTAACCTGATACGGTAGGTCATCGTTTAAGTATACGAGTAGGAGCAAGTATCTGATTTAGATAAAGGCTCCAGCGAACTGGGTAACGAAGCAGCGGCTTCGGGGAATGTGAGGATATCCTTGGTATCCCTCTGTGAGCTGCCAGGTGATCATACTAGGCTCATGAGAGGTTAAGGTCTGCGTTAGAAGAACCAAGAGTATGCCTTGGTTGCTATACGAGCAACCTAAAGACGGGGATGGATAGGGGATAGTCGACGATACACGGTCGTACCCTAGATAGCATTTCGTCAGGCTACCTACCATCTTTGGTCAAGCGTGTATGTACGGAAAGGCAGAGAACACCCAAAAGACCATAATTGCTATCTAATTATGGTTGCGGTAAGGCTAGGATTGTGGGTTGGCCAGTAGTGTGTTCTCATACAGGATTTATCCTGTCTTGTCTTTCGCTAGTTGAGGGAGTGGTCTCGTGGGGCCATAGCCACATATAGAAAAAAACAGACCTTAGCATCTGCATCGGCAGATAAATCGAAAGTTTCCGACCGAGTCCTGTATTTCCTGGTCTGCCCTGTGACAGGACTCGGGTGGCACGATGTGATACATGTGCATACAGTCATGGAAAAACGATTCACGATGAATGCGTGGGAAAATGGGCGCGGTTGACGGTTAGCGTAAATCCTAGTGGCCCTGGGTGGTTGAACCAAAACCGAGATACGGAAACGTGCAATAGGTAAGCATAATCCCTAGTAGTCCTAGGTAGCATAAGTCCTAGTTGTACAAATAATGATTCATGTTGAAAGACCCTAGTTAGATATAGGGTGACAATCCAAAACGATCTTAAGGATCATGGAACTATGTTAAAGTAGTATAGAATCTCATGGGGAAGCCCGTATGGTCTACGGCAAGGGACTGGACATTTACATGGAATAAAACATACGAGTTGAGCAACCTATATATACGATATATTAGGTTGACATGGACCATTACACGACTTTTGAGTAAGGGTCATTCATGGTTAACACATGATACGGTGGGGATACTAGTACGGTAGGTGCAGAGCTAAAAGACAGGATAGAAACCATGGGATGTTATACGTGATAGATATCTTGGGGATATTATACTTGACAGGAACTTGACGATGGGATACCTTGTTTTATCTTGACATCGTAATTTATCATGACACTTTAGTTTGTCTGAGTTCAGTAGTTCATTCTGTTATTTTGATTTAGCTTATCTATCATGTCATCATGCTTATGTTCATCTCAGTTTCTCATGTCAGTTAACTTTACTAGTTTATATGCTGATAGTAGATAGGGCTTACTCAGTCTTTTTGACTGACCCGTTTTGTTTCGCCTCTTTTCTTCCGTTTCCCCCCTAGGTAACAGGGAGGAAATACCGTTGTTTAGTTCAGACTTCTTCTGCTTGAAGGTCATCATGGATGGCTTGGACTTTTCTTGGCTATGGCTACTTTACTGTTTTTACTTGGGGAATAATTTATGAAAAAGTCTTTATGCTTCTTTACTATTGCAAGACAGGTTTTGATGTACTTTGATGTAAAAGGCTTTAGACCTTAATTATTGATGTTTATGAAAGTTCGATTTTACTTCCGCTATTTTATATGTTCTATCTTGTGATATTTCTGTGCATGTTTACCAATAATGCCCCTCTAAAGCTAGTGCATTCCTTTGCGAGTGACCCTAGCGGAGGCGGGGTGTTACAGAAATGACATCCAAAGGAAGATTAAAGAATAAATTCAAAGGATTTATCTTGGATAAAATTAATGGGAACCTTTCCCTAAGAATATTAAATTTAGAAACTAGCTGTAGGTTAGCTAAGAAGAATGGTTTCCTGGGTATTGATCTGATGTTGTTTTCGGCCTTCGGGGTTAATATTTGGGGAATTGCTCTCTTACTGATTTACGGTTAGTGACTAATGAATTGGAATGAGGCGTATGTTGTGTTTGTATAACATTTGTTTACTATATACGCGGGTTGTTCGGAAAGTCCGGGTTTATACCCATTCTGAATAACCGATTCGACGATATGTCGAAGATGAAGACGGTGGTCGAAGACCGGAAGTCTTCACATCGTTTGGGTGATTACTGATGATCTTGATTGGGATGTACACCCAAGATGAGGGAATCAGTTGGTGGTCGTCCAGACGTACTTGGAGATCGATGGATATGCGAGGAAAGTGCCTCCGGTTTCGTTCAGACCCAGAACGAACTTGTAAATGGATTGTGTGTCTGACATTGGATTTTATTCTGTGTTGATTGATTTCTGTTAAATATATATCTGTTTGGCGGCGGAGAATTTATTCTCTTGCTTAACGCACTTCTCTGAGACGTACGAGCTTAGAGGTTATATATCGATAGATATTAATCGCATGGCATGAATTGCCTGTGTGGCACGCTGAGTTGCATGGATCAAGGCTTCTGTTGAAAAGCAAAGTCTTGTGGTTGATGATCAAAGCACGGCCTATGTGGCAGCTTTGTGTATAGCGTGGATTCGCGAGCCTCACACCTCGGTATGATTCAAAAACGGGATGAGGACCCAAGGAGTACACGACGTTTCTTTCTAGCTATGGGTGGTGTCAGTGACCTACCAGCCCTGACATTTATATACTTTTCACCTTTGTGGTTTGGATGCGAGGCGCCTCGATTATAGGTCCTATAGGGTCGGGAAATGTGTGTTCAGGAATAACTAATCCTCAAACGTAAGAGAGGACCGGTCTTGGAGGATCCCAGGGGTTACCCAGAATGTGTAGTCCTGAGTCATTTGCTAGAGTGTCTCGAAGCGGAGAGGAGCTTGCCCCTTGCCTCGACTCATGACGGAAATCCAATTTCCAATACGTGTATTGCGGTTTTAATTGTAGAACTAGTATGGCGACATGATATATGGCACCCATGCCGTCTATGATTGATATTTATGATTGCAAATGTTTTGACACTATACACTTATTATAGTATCAAATGATTTGTTTTAAACGTACCAAGCATGTTTGGCTGTTATAAGGGAAAACCCTATCCTTCGGCTTGCGTTGCATTGTGTGATAGGACTTGGGTCTTATAATAGCTTCATTTTCGAAAAAGCATTGCGTTGTTTATTCTATGCACTGGTATTCTTGGGAGGAAACCCGTTCCGTGTTATATGGCGTGGTCCCTTGAATTATTCTCTTTTAAAATAAAGTTTTAATAATTGTTTTAGTTCTCACACCAGTCACATGACTGACCTGGAGTTTATTGTTTTAACCTAAACTCTGGGTGCCCTTATTTTTGACACGGGCAGCTAGTAGTTTTGGTTTTGCATATTTATATTCACAGGATCCTGATTTACAGCTGGAACGATGCTCGGAAAGCTCTGTATCCGTGTATTACTTTCAGTTGTGTTTTATATTGTTTTTCCGCTGCTATGTAATTTATTGTAATCTCTGATATTTATCGAATGTAATTTATTCAATTATACTCTGTATATTCTTGTATCTGATGGAATTGTTGTAATAACTATGAAATGTTCTTACGTCTGCGTTCTGTTTTGTCTTGTCCTCACAGTAATTCGTTCTTTCTCATCTCTTCGGAGACCCGGGAAGTTCGAGTCGCTTCACCGCCTATGACTGATACATTTATATTTGAAGTTGTTTTATACACTCTGCACTTATAATAGTATCAAACGATTTGTTTTAAACATACCAAGCATGTTTGGATATTATAAGGAAAACCCTATCCTCTGGCTTGTGTTGCATTGTGTGATGTGACCTGGGTCTTATAATAGCTTCATTATTCCATAAAGCATTGCGCTGTTTGTTATATGCACTAGTATTCTTGGGAGGAAACCCATTCCGTGTTATACGGCGTGGTCCCTTGATTTTCTTTATTTTTAAAGTAAAGATTTAATAATTGTTTTAGTTCTCACACCAGTCACATGACTGACCTGGAGTTTATTGTTTTAACCTAAACTCTGGGTGCCTCTATTTTCCACACGGGCAGCTTGTAGTCTTGGTTTTGCAGATTTATATTCATAGGATCCTGGTTTACAGCTGGAATGATATTCGGAAAGCTCTATATCCGTGTATCTCTTTCAGTTGTATTTTTTATTATTTTCCGCTGCATTGTAATTTATAAATCTCTGATATTTATCAAATGTATATTATTTATTCATACTCTGTATATTCTTGTACTCTGATGTAAACTGTTGTAATAAGCAATGAAATGTTCTTCTGTTTGTGTTCTGATTTGTCGTGTTCTCAGACAATCCGTTCTTTCTCTTCTCTTCGGAGATCGGGGAAATTCGGGTCATTATAGGAGTAATAAGAACATGAAAGAAAATAAGAAAAGAGACAGACTTCCATTGAAAAGTGGATATCAATCTCTGTCAAAAGATAGTAGGTAAAGTAGGACGGTTTGGAGGAGAAGAACTATGTTTTATTAGTTTGTCAAAAGACTTTGCTAAGAAATCTATGAAAATAATTTTGGTAATACCACCAAATTATTTGTAAAAATAAAATTTTGAAGAAAATATGAAACATTTTATAGATAGTCTTAAGTTATGAATTTTTTTCTATTTGGGAAGAAGTTGAAAATAAGATTTTTGAAAATAAGAATATTTCTAGAGACTTTGCATTTTTTTCCATTACCTCAATTAGATAAATTAGAAATGTAAATGTTTGAGAAAATAGGAGATGAATTATATAAAAGGGTTAAATGGTTAATAGTAAAATAGTAGCTGTAAAAGTTTGCATTCATAAGGTTCAAGAAAAATAGAAAACAAAATGTAAGTTCTTTAAAAAGAAATTAATTGTGAATAATTTTAATAGTAAATTTATAACTATCGTAACTTTCATGTAATAGATTCTAAAATTTAAATGAATTGAATTTTTTTGACTTTTTCTTATTTTACCCATATATTCTGTGTTAAATTTCACATGAAATAAATGAATTTAAAAAGATTCTTTTCTTTAAGACTTTGCAATAGTTTTGACAATAGAGGTGAGATTTAATTGGAAATAAAAAAGATAGAAAAGAAGATTATATAAACATTTTGATAGGATAGATAGAAAAAAATATACCCATTTGAAAGAAAATGATAGAAATTTGATTATATAATTAGGAAGGAATGGGAAGGTCAATTATTCCAGTAATATAGAGTATATGAGAGAGTAATAACTTGAGTAGAGAAAATGACAATTTCTTTCACCAAATAATTTAATTAAGTAATTCATGGCTGTTAAATTGATTTTGAAAAGCATCCTTAAGAAGCAAATAAATTAAAATTAATAGTTATATTTTTAAAAGAAGCATTCATGGATAATAAAAGTTTTTCAAATTTCAAAACATAAATTAATGTGAAATTCAGTACGATTAAACACGCACGTGACAACAAAAATTTCAATATACAACTGCAAAAAGAGAATATTAAATCTCATTGCTAAAAAGCAAACAAACTTTGAATAATATTTTGAAAATACTAAAATAAATATTGTTAAACATTTTACAGAACTTAGCAATCACTTAATTTGATTTTGGATACTAAGTTGTTAAGGTTTTGTTTAAAAATAAAATAAGCATTAATTTAGTGAAACCTTAAAACATTTTTCGTTTTTGAAAAATATTAGTAGTTAACATTCAAAATATTAATGAAGATAAGTGATACAAAGGAAATAAGTTATTTCACTCTTTTTTAGAAATTACGAACCCTTAATAAATGCTTGCAAAACTTTGCAAATGTGAAAAAGGTATTTAATGTTCATCAATGAAACGTTTTTTAAGAAAATAAGAAAAATCAAAATCTTTGTAAAAGATTTACATTTTTAAAGGAAAATGAATGTTTAATACTTCAGTCTTTAATGAGACATCAAACACTCATTTTTAGATTCAATAAATTTTAGTGAGTTGTTTGAATATAAGCATATATAAAAACGATAATAAATTTAATACTTTAGTTTTTAATGAGACATTAAATAGTCATTTTTGGATTCAGTAAATTTTAATGAGTTGTTTGAATATATGTATATATAAAAACGATAAAAATAAAAATAGCATGTAATTTTTTTTGTAATGGCTAAAATTATACTTTTACAAAAGAAATAACCTTGGATTAAATAAGGGTAGAAATGTAACTTCCCGGGAAATTCCCATAGTATCTGAGTTGACTAAACAACTGTAACGACCCGGATTTTGTGCGACTTTGGTTATCGACATAAGCTCGACGTCGATAACCAAAACATTGAAAAATCCCGGTAATTAATGAAAGAAATTAGAGGGTGAGGAAAGATAAGATAGAAACTTAGAATAGAAGAAGAAGAAGAACACAACATCATCAGAGTAACACGAATCTCACAGCGGAACGAATAACATATAATATATAACATAACTTTGAAATATAACAGTTATGTATACAATAGCACTTATCAGAGTACAGCACTTACAACACAACGGAAATAACTATAAGTATAAAATCCTGAAGCCTCCTGCTCCACGCTCTTCCAGTATATCTGTAAATTCCTGACTACTTGACTGCCCGTACAAAATTAGGCACCCAAGAGTTTAGGGAAAACAACACAAATAAACTCCGGGACAGTCATGGGACTGGTATGAGTAAAACAGTTTAAAATAGTTGAACAAGTAAACGATATCTCATAAGACCACACCGTATAACGGAACGTGTTTTTCCCTTATGAGAATCCAAAATATCTTTATATCAAAACCTTTTGATATTATAATAATGTCTATCAACACAATATAATAATCATTTAGCAGAAACGCTTTCATCTCACATTCTACATATATAGTATACGATCAAAACCGCAAGCACGTATTGGGTAATGGATTTCCAACTATGACAAGGTATGGAGCCACCTTCCGATCAGTGTACTCTTGGAATGATACACTGGAGTTCAACAAGAACATCTTGCAACTCAGCCACACATGACCGACCACTCATTTCGCTTGAGTGTATCGAATGTACATCACCAACGGTTGGGATCAGCAACCGTTCCCGTATATATATATATATATATATATATATATATATATATATATATATATATATGGGACAGCATTGATAGATTAAAGAAGCAAATGAATATTCTCTAGATAGGTGATTATACACCCTACTTCGGTGCGACCGACTTAGCCATGCTGCCTGTCCGATTTTTGTCATTTACCGGATGTGAGGCTAGAAGCTACGCTTATCTTTTCACATCATATCTTCATTTACTTGGAATACCACATCGTCATACCCGCCAAATCATTATTGGTTTCCCTAACGGTATCACGGGTATGAAGCTAAGAGAAACGAATTCCTCCGCCACCAAACGTAATACGTTGAAGAGATCAACATATATGATTCGTTAGGAATACTCTGTCAGACATTCGTCCATACAAGTTGTCCTGGGACTGGACAAACCGAAGGCACTATTAGTACATCCATCTTACGCACTGTTATCTAAGACTTATACAATAGCCCTTGCACGTTACTCCGTCTTCAATATATTCAGTATACTTGATTCGCAACGCTTATGCCAATACAGAGTGGTTCTTCGGATAATAATCCAACCGGTCTCTCCATATTAACAACATTAAAATGGTCAAAACTTCGATAGTCTGTGATTTAACCATCAAAGAAAAACAAGTGTGCAAACAACGATATTATTTCCAGATGGAAATTATATCGGTAAACCATCAACATATATATATATATATATATATATATATATATATATATTCACATTGCCTTATTTTCTATGTTTAGAAAATATATGTTATTAACACTGGAAAACATTTCCATTTTCTTATTTACAAATCACTACTCTTCCCCAACTATCAGTCCCTGACTGTGAACTAGTATGAGAACAATTCCCTAAGTATAAATCCCGAAGGCCGAAACCAACATCAGATAGACACTTAGAAAACCATTCAATTTACTAATCTCTAATCAGTGATAATTTTACTTAGCTCTATTTGATTAACTCTGATTGATTAACTCTAACTGGTTAACCTTAATTAATTAACTCTAACTGGTTTTACTTGGTTTGACTAACTCCATTTATTAACTCGACTGACAAATTCAACTCGATTAACTGAACTAATCACTTTGATTAACTCGACAAATTCACTTTGGTTAACTTAACCAATTCACTTAACTAATTCACTTAGTTTAATTTAACTAATTCACTTTGATTAATCTAACTATTCACTTAACTCGTGTCGAATAAACTATATTCGATAACTCTTCTAACTCTACTCGAATAAACTATATTCGATTAACTCCTTTAATCTATTCGATTTGATAACTCCCCTTTTCGAATAACCAATATTCGATTAACTCACTTCGAATAACCAATATTCGACTACTCACTTTGAATAACTAATAATTGATAACTCCTTCGAATAAACTATATTCGATAATCTCCTCTCGAATAACTAGATTCGATTAACTTAACTTATTTAACTTAACTTGATTAACTCCTATCGAATAACTAGATTCGATTAACTTAACTTATTTAACTCATCTTGATTAACTCCTATCGAATAACTATATTTGATTAACTTAACTTATTTAACTTAACTCACTGGTCAACTCTACTGAACTGGTTAACTCTACTGAACTATTTAACTCTATTCAACTAACTCGACTCGACTAACCCCTTTCGAATAACATATTCGTTTTACTAACTTTCGAATACCATATTCGATTTACTCCCTTCGAATACCATATTTGATTTACTTTATTGACTTTATAAAGATTTCCTTTTTAATAACGTTTTTTTCATTTGAAAAGATTTACTTTTAAATAATGGTTCTACACTTTAAAAATGATTTTCTTTTTATAACGTTTCCTTTTCAATTCTATTTGTAAATGGTTTACAAATATTTCCTTTTCAAATTTATTCTTGAAATATTCTAACTCCTTAAATTCTCTGAAAAATTCGCCATAACCTCCTTTGTAACAGGAGCATCGGGAAAATCCCCAAACCCGCCACACAGGCCTTTCCATTCAAAAAGAAAATGTTTTGAAATTATTTTCTTTTTCAAAATATCTCCTATTTATAAATATTCCAATTTATAAATATTCCTTATTTATAAATATTCAAATTTATAAATATCTCGTTTTTATAAATATTCCATTTTATAAATATTATGTTTACAATATCACTTTGAAAATTCCCTTATCAACATCCCGTATGTTATGGTGTTTAACATATCAAATTTCGATGTCCAATATCGTCCACACACACACAATCAACAACATGTTATAATTCACACTATATATCAAAATATATGAAAAACAATAAAATAACTGTTGAGGAATCCAGTCGGATTCCTCCAACCTGTTACCCTGCATCCACAGATGTTACACAACATGATTATCATCACTTTCAGTTCGATATGAATTATTCTGATAACAGAGTAAATATCTGAATATTTAACGGTATATATATATATATATATATAATTTCCACTAACTGACTAGCAGTTCAATCAATCAACCAACACATAACAATCAACAGATGATTAACAGTTCTAAAAATAAATTATAAAAATATAACTGTTCAGAGTTGGTGAGTTTTACTCACATTTGCAGTTCATCGTTAAAGAACGATAGACTGTTTGTTTGATTTGAATCAAACAATTTATTTCGCCATAAATTCAAACAAGCTTCAATTCGCTCCCAGTCAGTTCCAGTGCGTAGACACTGTCCATACGATCCCAATGCAACTTGTTTCACTGAATTTCGTTCACGTATGATCAAGTTATGATTTAAACAAATAAATACACTTTAATTTATAAAAAAAACTTGAATATACTTTTCATTGGGCTTTAACTCTCCTTTCCGGCCCAAAACCAATTGCACCCGCACCAACTCGTTGAACATCATCTCCCCCAAAACCAGAAACACGCTGCTCCTTAATTCGAATTGCCATTCCCACTTTCCATATCCCTTTCCCACTTCAATTCTTCAACAACAACTCAAACAAAAATGTTCAAGGGAATCTCCATCCAAAACAGCACATCTCAATACCCAATTTGATCTTACCGCACCTCAATTCGAATGACACCACTTCGCCATCCTCGTGTGTTACAGTAACTTCACCGAACCAAAAGAGGACGGAAATTCCCAGCTCTTTGCAAACATACTTCATTTCACCTCGCAAATCTCAAATACCACCTCGAAAATTCACTCGATGCCTCACTCTACTGCAAATCGTCAACCCTAGGATGTTTACCTATTTCGAACTCCACAATACAGACTTCGAGCTTACCAACACTACTACCAGTTTGAAGAGGAAGCGATGAGGATTAAAAACATATATGTCTTGGAATTTAAAAGAATTTATTTGATTTTCAGTTGAATGTTGAACTCACGATTTCTTGTTTTGGAGGTGGCGGCTTGTTTTTTTCTTAGTTTGCTGAAGACTGAGGATTTAGGTTAGAAGGATTTGTAGTGTATTTATAGTGTAAACAAATATCTAGATATTTTCTATATATTTTTAGATATTTTATTTATATCATTTTATATTCGTATCTATCTTCTAAATACCTGTATGATCACATACAATGTCTAAAAATCATGAAAATGGACATGTAGCTACACCTTGACATTACGGTCCCAACGAAACTGGTTTCGTCGAATTCCGACTCCGTATGCCCATACAGCGTATTTTTAACTGTCAAAATACTGACTGTTTTTCACTCTAAAAATCCGTACGGCCACATACTGACTTCAAAAATCACGAAACTGGAAATCTAACAACTATTCGACATTGCGGATCCAATGAAATTTGTTTCGTTGAATTCCGACTTCGTTTGCAAAACCGGCTATTTTTAAAGCTCTGGATGACCCATATAAATATATAAATATATTTAAATATAATTAAATTAAATATAAATAAATTAAATATAAATAAATTTATATTATCGTATATCTTCATATATGATATTGTACAGCTCCAGAATATCATATTAGAATTTACAGTTTGATATTTTAGATTCCAGATTATCTCAATATTCAGTTTATACTGAAAATCTATTTATAACGTATATAAAGCATTACGAATTATAAAGGAATTCCACAGCGACTTTTTCTGAAATTTGATTTGGATGTAAATCAAAATCTACACGACGAAATCCCGATTTTTCTCTTCCATTAGAAATATATACTCCACCAGCTCCACACGTTTCTTGGTTCATAGAAATCCGGCTTAAAACGAATCCTGTACATTCAGTTGAAGTTCAAATCAACAAATCGCGAACTGCAGCGCCATTTCAAGCTTGATTTTAATTATAATATAATTATACATTCAAACTGTCGCCGATTGAATATATTCGTCAATATAATTCAACTCCAAGCTGAATTAAATCTAAGGGACGACCCCGTTCACAGAATATTGTGATTCCCAATATTTTTGATTATTTCTGAATTAAATATATTATTTAATTATTTAATTTAATTAAATATTCCATATTATTTAATTAACGACGATTTAATTCCCTAAATCACTATTTTAAACAATTAAATAAATTAATTATACCCCTGGAAAATGCGGGTCATTACAACAACACACGTCCAACCCAAAACATTATTGATATCAAAATTCAGTGATATTATAAATATGTCTAATTAAATAAATAACCAAATAGTAGAACGCTTGCATCTCACGCTCTACATATATAGTATAAAATAAAAACCGCAGGGCACTTATTAGAGCTTGGATTCCAACCATGACAAGGTATGGGACTACCTCCCGATCAATGTACTCTAAAGAGGATACACTGGGGTTCAGCAAGAACATCTTGCAACCCGGCCACCCATGATCGTCCACTCATTTAGCTTGAGTGTAGAGAATATATTGTCGCCCATGGTTGTTGGCCATCCAACCGTAATCCGTAAGATACAGAAACGAAAGAAGAAAAAAAAATTCTCTAGATCAGCGACAAATATACCCTGCTTGGGTATGACCCGACTAGCCATGCTGCCTGCCCGATTTTTGTCATTTCCCGGTTGTGAGGCTTGAGGCTATGTATATCTTTTTAGAACATCTGGCTACCGTACATTTTGAATGCCCCATCGTCAAACTCGTCAAATCACTAGTTAATCTTCCCAAAAATATTACAGGTGTAAAAACTAAGAGGAATGAATTCCTTCGTCACCAATGTAATATCCTGAAAGATCGTCTTATGTGATCTATTAGGCAAACTCTGTCAGACATTCGTCCATAAAAGTTGTTCTGGGTCTGGACAAACAGAACAACCCTTGCATTCCACTCCATCTTCATTTATTTCAGCATAATCTAATTCGCAATGCATATGCCTATACGGAGTGATTTTCAGATATTAAATTCAACCGGTCTCCCGTATTGACAACGAAGGTCAAAAATATTTGATAGTTGGTGATTGAACTATCAAAGGAAAACAAACCCTCTATCAAACAATCACCGGCCCCTTTTAATTTAATATTCATTCATTAGCTATTTTCCCGTTTACTTATCGAATTATATATATATATATATATATTGATTTCTATTATCAAATTTTCTTAAAAATATTCTAACTCCTTAAATTTTCGGGAAAATTTCTCCAGCACCTTCTTTGTACGACTCATTCGGTACAACTACAAAATGCCTCTCTAGGCCCTTTCCATTAAAAAAGAAAATCAAAAAAGCCAAGCGGCTTGCTCAATAGGCTCATAAAACCTCATATGAAATTGAAACATGTACCTTTTTTGTTGGGCACTCAAAAATATTCTTCGTTCACTTCATCCGTTACCTGTCTAATATACAAACACCTGCATCTTCACTTTATTTCAATCCATACAACTATTTAGAATTAATCACATTCAATTCCACTAATTAATTCTAGTTCAATCGCTTTGTTCACTTATAGTTTGAGACAGTATCGTTCAAACATATTTTTATTCACTTATAAACAATTCGAATTTCATTTATAACTCAAGCCGCATATTTGATTTCAAATTCTACTTTACAAATCCAATTTACTTGACCCACGTTAAGTTCCACTCAAACTCTATTAAATAACTTCTCTTATTAATTAGTTAATATTATTCCATAATCCAAAATCTGATTTTTATATCAAAAATCACTTCATTCACTCTACTTGAGTTCGTATATGTTTGATAACAAAAATATGGATTTTCAAATAAGAAATCCAATTTTATTCACTTTAAACCCTTTTAATTTATTAATAAATCATTATGGTCTATAAACGATTTTACAGCGACTTTTCTAAAATTTGATTTTGATATAGCTCAAAATCTGTACGATGAAATTAAGATTTTTCTCATCCATTTGAAAACTATCATTTAATCGGTCCGGCATTTCTTGTTTCATAGAATTCCAACTTATATTGAGTTCTGTATACTCAATTGAAGTTCGGATCGCCAATTTACGAACTACCTCGCTGCGGCTAGTTTGTTTTAATTAAATTTAATTATAACGTTTAAAACTTTGTTTATAATTCAATTCCAACTCCATTTTCAATAATTATAATATATATTAAACCAGCTTTCCAAATTTAACTTAATATTTTCGATTACCCTAAATCGTCAATTATTCCATTACCAATGCATAACTTGGTCATAAATTTATTCATAGCTCAATTACACATTAAATACCAATTTCTATATAAACCCAACGGCTTTATCCAACTTCAAGCTTTGATGATTACAATTGGACATAAATAAAAAAAACTCATTTCAATATCCTTTAACCATTACAAACTAATATCATCCCTTGATAATAGTGAAATCGTTAAAGTTGGGGTATTTTAACTACCTCTCAGACCTTGATCGACAACGTTCTTATCTTGAGATGGATAAAAGTTTATAATACAAAATTGACATCACTTATCATAAAAATCCCCTATTCTGTCTCACTTAAAAATATGATTTTTATATGCCATTCTTATATTTGGAAAAACTATTTCTAGTTTATCCAATGAAAATTACTTCAATATATTTATAAACATTGTTTATGTAATAACCCGGAAAATGTGAACCAGTTTAAAATTTTTAAATTAGGTTATTAGCAAGAAATTTGAATGATTAAAATAGCCTATTTCCATAAAATATAGAATTGTGTATAATATGGCCGAATGAATTTTCAGAAGAATCGGTATATAGAATATATAGGCCTGGAAAATTGATATTTTGCGTATGGCCTAGGAATTCGACGAAACCACTTTTGTTGGGTCCGGGATGTCAAACTATTGCTAAGTTTCAAATTTCATAATTTTTAGAATCAATATGTGAGCGTGGCAAAGGAAAACGCGTTTGACCAGTTTCTGTTGAATTTAATCGACTGGAAATTGGCCATTTTTCAAACGGTCTCAGAATTCGACGAAACTAGTTTTGTTAGGACCGTATCGTCCATACGAAACTAGAAAATATTTTTCTAGAATTTTTCTAGTTAGTATGTGACCCCGGTAATTTGAAATGTACGTTTAAATTCAATATAAGGATTTAAATTGTAAATTCAACGAAAACTGACTGTAACGATCAAACCAGCTTACGATACATATCCCATTGTGTTCGGAATGGGGGTAAAACGCTATGGACGACAGGCGGTGGACCTCGTTTCGAGGACGTATGTAAAAGTCAACCCTTTTGAATAAATAAATAATTAAATAATAATTAAATAATAAAAAAAAAACATAACTTTCCCCCCTTTTTTTCTCTTCTGCTTGCCCCCCCCCCCCCCCCGGATTCCTTATTCATTGACCAGATAATAAAAAAAAAAAAAACCTAAAAACCTAATCGAGCCGCCCCCTTCAAAACATCGCCGCAGACCATCGAACACCCCCCCCCCAGTCGCATCGAATCGAAGACGCCTCCTCCGTCACATCTCGAAGTCGCCGACGAAGCAGCCCCCCCGTCGAAGCCTGGAACCCTGCCGCGACACCTCCACGAACGCCGCCTGAGCCGCCGACGACTCCTTCTCCCCTTCGCAAGATCGGTGAGACTTTATTTCACTTTTATTTTTATTTTTGTTTTTGTTTTATAAAAACTGATTTATAAAACCGATTTAAAAACAAATTTCTGATTTGTTTAAGAATTTTAAACTGATTTGTTTTAGAATTTAAAAACTGTTTTTTTTAAAGGTTGCATAAACTGATTTTTTATGAGTTTTTAAAATTGATTTTTAAAGAGTTTTAAAAACAGAATTTTTGAAAAGAAGTTATAAAAACTGATCTTTTTAGAAAGTAAAAACAGAATTTTTAAAAGGATTATAAAAACTGTTTTAAAAAGAAACTAAAAACCGAATTTTTAAAAGATACAGAAAACTGTTCCTTTTATAATAATTTAAAAAACTGATTTTATTTTAAACTTTAAAATAAGAAAAAGGTTTAATCTTTTAATAGGAAAAGATTTGAACTTGCAAAAATAAAGATCATGTTTTAAAAATAGAAAAGACGGAGTTTTTGTTAGGTAGAAAAAGTAAGGTATGATTCTTATATTTTTAAAGCAATAAAAATATAATTTTTACATCATGAGAATGATAAAAATATAATCTTTATATTTAATAGCGAAGTCAAAATGCAATCTTTATATATTGAATAACATAGTAAAAATTCGATTTTTACCTATGTAGAGAATACAGGCAACGAAAGCAACAAGAAGGCGAAATAGGCGAAGATTTCTATTAAGGAAGAATCGTGTTAGTGGATAGCTATTGGTGAGGATCTCTCACTTTTCAATTTCGATTTTAAAATAAACATATATGAGTTGAAAATGAAAGTGAATTGCTATATATAAATATCTATATATATATATATATATATACGCCCCTCGTCCACAAACCATGGACGATATTTATTGGTTGAAATTGTTGTGAAAATTGATTGATAGTTTGGGATTGTTTGTGATTGATATTGGTTGATTGCGGTTGAAAAATACCCAATTGTGGTTGAAAAATATTTGGTTGAAACCACATAGGATTAGTTTGTGGAAATGAAATAAATATATACATGTCGCCTGCGTGCGAACTAGATGCATGATTCCCATTGTCAAAAACCGCGAGGTTTTAAGGTAGAGCGAGGAGCCGTACTAGGGACGGTGCCGGTGTAACTACCCTGCCGTTATGCTGCCGAAATTTTGAATGATATTCTTGTGTTTGAATTATTTCCATATGCTTAAACTATATTCATGTGTTGAATTGATATTCATTCGTTGATTAGAAATTCATGTGTTGAATGATATTCATATTTTGAAATAAACTGTTCGATAATAAAAATCACATTTTTATCTATATATAGAAACTATAGAAAACATTCATGTGTTGAATTGATATTCATTCGTTGATTAGCAATTCATGTGTTGAATGATATTCATATTTTGAAATAAACTGTTCGATAATAAAAATCACATTTTTATCTATATATAGAAAACATTCATGTGTTGAATTGATATTCATTCGTTGATTAGCAATTCATGTGTTGAATGATATTCATATTTTGAAATAAACTGTTCGATAATAAAAATCACATTTTTATCTATATATAGAAACTATAGAAAACATTCATGTGTTGAATTGATATTCATTCGTTGATTAGAAATTCATGTGTTGAATGGTATTCATATTTTGAAATAAATTGTTCGATAATAAAAATCACATTTTTATCTATATATAGAAACTATAGAAAACATTCATGTGTTGAATTGATATTCATTCGTTGATTAGCAATTCATGTGTTGAATGATATTCATATTTTGAAATAAACTGTTCGATAATAAAAATCACATTTTTATCTATATATAGAAACTATAGAAAACATTCATGTGTTGAATTGATATTCATTCGTTGATTAGCAATTCATGTGTTGAATGATATTCATATTTTGAAATAAACTGTTCGATAATAAAAATCACATTTTTATCTATATATAGAAACTATAGAAAACATTCATGTGTTGAATTGATATTCATTCGTTGATTAGCAATTCATGTGTTGAATGATATTCATATTTTGAAATAAACTGTTCGATAATAAAAAATCACATTTTTATCTATATATAGAAACTATAGAAAACATTCATGTGTTGAATTGATATTCATTCGTTGATTAGAAATTCATGTGTTGAATGGTATTCATATTTTGAAATAAATTGTTCGATAATAAAAATCACATTTTTATCTATATATAGAAACTATAGAAAACATTCATGTGTTGATTCGATAATAAAAATCACATTTTTATCTATATATAGAAACTATAGAAAACATTCATGTGTTGAATTGATATTCATTCGTTGATTAGCAATTCATGTGTTGAATGGTATTCATATTTTGAAATAAATTGTTTTATGATAAAAATCCCATTTTATCACCAACTTGAACTATATAGAAAAACAGTGTTGTGAAATGAATTGTTGTACAATAAAAATCACATTTTTATTGTATGCATAAATCGTTGAAATGTGAAGTGTTAAAAATAGCCACTTGTTCAAAATAAACATATATGAGTTGAAATATTCATTAATTAGCTAATGAAATGATTTGCACCTATTTATGTAACATTAGAATGAATGGTGTTTTTAAACCAAACAGAAATCAAATATGAAGTTGAATAGAAGATGATAAAAGATAAGAACTGGATATATATGTACCTGCATATTTATTGAACAGGTTATAGCAAAGGGGCTAGAGAAGAGGAATAAAATTTGTGCCCGACAAATAGGTACACATTTACTGATTTGTTTGGGTGATGATTTTGAGCCTGTTGGCTAGCCGCTTGGCTTTTTCTTTTTCTTTTTGAGATTAGAAGGACCGGGAACGCTATTTGCGATTTCCCGATGCTCCCGGTGCAGGGGAGGTTATGGCGAAATTTTCCAAAATTTTAGGGAGTTAGAAAAATATTTGAAGTGAAAACGATATAGAAATCATTGAATGAACTATATTTATATAAATATATAAATATAAATAGAATTAAAACGAAACGTGGCCGTGCAGTTCGTATTTTGAAACCGTGATTTCAAACGACTAGTGCGGAAGATCCGACCATTGGATTTTCCCGAAACCTCAACCGTCGGGTTCGCCTTGGAATAATCTTTCCAACGGCACCAACCTTGTAAAAATCCAACGGTTGGATTGTCTGGGATGTTTAATTCAAAACTAAGGAAAAACAGCGCCAGAAACGATTATATTTATATATATATATATATAAATATAATTAAATTTAATCGAATAACGACGCTGCAGTTCGTAAATTGAAATCGTAACTTCAAATGGTTAGTGTGGAAGATCCGACCGTCGGATTTTCTCAAAACTGGAATCGTTGGATTCGTTTTGAAAAGACCTTCCTAATGATGTAAAATTTGTGAAGATCCAACGGTTAGATTTTCCGATATGTGTAAAACAAATTAAGGGAAAAACAGCGCCAGTGACACGAAGCGACCTGAAACGTCGTTTAATTAAATATGGCCATTTTTAAATAAATAAAAATGGCGAAAAATTGTTATAAAATATTATAAGCAACATAGGTTGCAAATAAACCAATTGGGCTTGAATTGTTTGATATTTGATGGTTGTATGTGTATGACATGAAAATAACACTAAATAACTGAAAGATGGATGTCGAATAATATAACCATATAAAGAATCGATTTAAATTCTAATGACGTGAATTATTTGAAAAGGCCGAGCTAACCCTCATTTCAAATAATTCATCGAGCGATTCGAATTGGAAAATGCAAAGACGATTCAAGACCGACGATCTTCGTATCGGTTGGATGGGCGCTACTGAGGTTCCTAACCGGAGTAGCTACCGGAAAGGGACGGAAGTAGTAGCCGTCTGAACGTATATGTTGATTGGACGGATATACGAGGAATTTGACTCCTCCGGTTTCGTTCAGACCCAGGACGGACTTGTAAATGGACTGTGTGTCTGACATTGGATTTTGTTCTATATTGATTGATCTCTGTTAAATACATATCTGTTTGGCGGCGGAGAATTTATTCTCTTGCTTAACGCCCTTCTCTGAGACGTACGAGCTTAGAGGTTATATATCGATGGAAATCAATCGTATGGAGTGGACTGCCTATGTGGCATGCCAAGATGCTGTGATCAAGGCTTCTGTTGCAAAGCAAAGTCTTGTGGATGATGATCAAAGCAAGGCCTACGTGGCCTAGCTTTGTGTATTTCGTAGATTCGCGAGCCTCACACCCCGGTATGAGTTAAAAACGGGATACGGGCCACTGGGAGAGCACGACGTTTCTTTCTAGCTATGGTGGTGTCAGTGACTTACCAGCCCTGACATATATATCTACTTTTCACCTTTGTGGTTGTTGGAATGCGAGGCGCCTCGATTATAGGTCTGTAAGGACCGGGAAACGTGTGTTCAGGAATTGCCAATCCTCTAACGTAAGTGAGGACCGGCCCAGCCGATCCAGGGGTTACCCAGTGTGCGTAATCCTGAGGCATTTGCTAGAGTGTCTCGAAGCGGAGAGGAGCTTGCCCCTTGCCTCGACTCATGACGGAAATCCAATTTCCAATACGAGATAACGGATTTGATTGTAGAACTAGTATGGAGACATAGTAGATGGTAGCTATGCCGGCTATGATTGATATTTATGATGCTATTCGTTTTTGAAACATATACGCACTAGTAATAATATCAAATGACTTTGCTTTATACGTATCAAGCATATTTGGCTATTATAAGGTAAAACTCTATCCTCCGGCTTGCGTTGCATTGTGTGATGGGACCTGAGTCTTATAATGGCTTCATTCTTTCTAAAAGCATTGCGTTGTCTTAAAAAGAATTTACCTTGTTTTAAATGCACTAGCAATCACTGGAGTAAACCCGTTCCGCGAAAGTGGCGTGGTCCTATGATTTGCTATTACTATTGTTTAACTGTTAAATAGATTCCTCATACCAGTCCCCATGACTGACTCGTTGTTTGTTTCACTTTGCAAACGCGGGTGCCCTTATTTTCACACGGGCAGCCTAGTACACAGGTGACAGGTGGTTTTTGGTTCTGCACTGCCGCATAGCATGCACTTTTGGCTCATGGCGAGGCTGACTTCATAGTGATGACTTAGATATTTTCCGCCATTACTGTGTATATTATGATTCCGCCACTGGCGATGCAGACTGATTTACTTTCCGTATTTCTCACTATATGTATATGTATTCCGCCTTCGGCGATGTAGACTGGTACTATTATTATGTCACTGCATGTATGTATTCCGCCTCTGGCGATGATGACTGATCACTTCCCTTTCCTTTTACTAAGTATATCCCACGTTATGCTATTCTGATATTCCTACATGTTGTGATTCCGCTGTCATATTCATGTAAAATTATTTTATTTATTGTTTCTGCTATTATCTGTACTCTGCTATGATGATTAATGTGTTATTTCCTTATGATTATCCTTAATACCGCCCCTCGGATTTTGGGATCGTCACAGTTGGTATCAGAGCTTTGGTTAACCTTAGCTCCGGGATCTAACACATTAAACACCTCGTCAAAATAGAATCAGTAGTGTTCTAATGCGAGTAGCTCATTAGAGATAGGATTAGCAACGTCCTAGAATGAGCTAAGAAGATTAGCAAAACAATTTGATCAGTACATCATCATTATCTTTCCTTGTATTTCCTTGCTTTGTCATTTATGAAAATTATCAAATCTGTGAGCTTGACTCTTTTCTTGCTTATACAGTACTCTTAGATGGCTACACGAGCAGCAGCAGCCAGAGGAGGCCGTGGAGGCCGAGGAGATGCAGCAGGAGGACGGGGGAATATCCCCGTAGCTGCAGAGATCCCTATTATTCAGCCACCAGCACCAGAAGACTTTGAGTTGGATAAAGTGGCAAAGAGATACAGAAATCTTGGAGGGAAACCTTTTACTGGCACAGGCACAGTGACCGAAGCTATCGCTTGGCTGAAGACCTGTGAGAAAATCTTCGAAGGTATGGGCATGGGAACTAACAACAAAGCCCGACTTGGCATTTGGCTCCTTCAGGAAGAGGCAGAGCTGTGGTGGGATGCCATTACTTCTGGAGATGCAGCTGGTACTATCCGAACTTGGGAACAGTTCAAGACTTTATTCAATGAGAAGTTTGTGCTAGAACAAGCTCTTGAGAGGATGCGGGAGCAATTTGCTAATCTCCAACAGGGAGACCTCTCTATTCAAGACTATCTGAATAAGTTCACTCAGCTATCGCGCTATGCTCCAGAGTTGGTTTTGACCGACAAAGCGAAGAATAAGAGATTCATTTTTGGGCTGAAGCGCAAATACCATGATAGAGCTATGAGCAACATCAAACTTTCTTTTACAGAACTCGTAGAGATGGCTTGCAACTATGAGGACATGGATGAGAGGCATGCTAGCCAAGACCGCGCTAAGAGCCAAGCAGGGAATAAGCGCAAGACCTCAACTGACCAACCCGAATCTAGCATCACCGCGGCCGCTACTCAAAAACCCGCAAAGATCCCGAAAGGAAACTGCTACAATTGCGGGAAGCCCGGTCATTTCTCTAACGTATGCAAAGCCCCAAAGAAGCCAAGGGCCAGTGACTCAGCTGAATGCTACAATTGCCACAAGAAGGGGCACTACAGCAAGAATTGTCCTTTGAAGAAGAGCGCACAAGTGGCCCATGTTTATGACGGGAATACCCCGCCAGCTATCACCGATGGATCAGGTAAACCCGATGTCTTGGGAGGTACCCTTACTATCAAAAATATTCCTGTTTCTGTACTTTTTGATACTGGTGCATCACGTAGCTTCATTTCTGGTAAAATTGTACACAAGTTAAAATTGAAACAAAGAAAACTTAAGGAACCAATTAAAGTTCAAAACCCAATAGGAGGTTCTGTTAGTCTCGGTATATATTGTAAAGTGCCTATTTCCTTTTCCCGATACCGATTTCCTTTTGATTCGATTGTCATGGACCTTTCCGAATTTGATATGATATTGGGACTTGACTGGTTGACAACATATAAGGCCGAAGTTAGATGTGCCGAAAGAATTGTGAAAGTTGAAACAAAATCGGGGCATATCACTATACCATGTCTCGGTTCAGAAATTAATAGAACAGAATTTTGGTCTTCTTTAGAAATTACTCCCCCTTCAATAGAAAAGATACCGGTCGTGAAAAATTATGCGGATGTGTTTGAAGAAGTAGAGAACTTACCGCCGCAAAGGGAAATTGAGTTTAGAATTGATCTAATTCCGAATGCCCGACCAGTAGTGCATCCAATAAGAAGAATGGCCCCGAAAGAAAAAGAAGAGCTAAGTAGCCAAACCCGAGAATTACTTTGGAAAGGTCTGATCAGACCAAGCTTTTCAGCATGGGGAGCCGCAGTAGTATTTGTCCCTAAATCAGATGGTACTCTAAGACTTTGCGTTGATTACCGGGATCTCAATAAACAAACACTGAAGAACAAATATCCTTTGCCCCGAATAGACGATCTGTTAGATCAATTAAATGGAGCAACCGTATTCTCCAGAATGGACCTAGCCACAGGTTTCCACCAATTGCGTATAGCCGAAGACTGTGTTCCTTTGACAGCCTTCAGGGGTCCCGATTTATTCTACGAATGGTTAGTAATGCCGTTCGGTTTGTGCAACGCTCCGGCATACTTCGTTGATCTTATGAACAGAGTGTTCCGTGGTGTGTTGAATAAATTTGTTCTAGTCTTCATCGATGACATTCTAATCTACTCTAAGTCGGAAGAGGAACATACAAAACATTTAGAACAAGTGTTGAAAATTCTAAGAAGAAATGTCTTGAAAGCTAAATTTTCTAAGTGTGTCTTCTGGCAGAATGAAGTTAAATTCCTTGGCCACGTCGTATCAAAAGAAGGAATTGCTGTAGACCCAAGCAAAATTACAGCGATTCAGAACTGGAAACAACCCACTACACCCACTGAAGTTCGAAGTTTCCTGGGATTAGCTAGTTACTATCGGAAATTCGTTCAGGATTTTTCAAAGATATCAGGAGTACTGACAAAGCTTACAAAGAAGCATGAGAAATTCAAATGGACTCCCGAATGTGAAGAAGCTTTCCAGGAGCTGAAACTGAAATTGACAACCGCTCCGGTATTGACAATAATAGAAGGTAACCAAGACTTGACAGTATGGACAGATGCTTCTATTAGAGGGCTAGGAGCAGTGTTAATGCAAAAAGGCCAAGTGATCGCATATGCCAGTCGTCAACTAAAGCCGCATGAAAGAAACTATGCTACTCATGATCTTGAGTTATTAGCTATCGTGTTCGCTTTAAGAATCTGGAGGCATTATTTATTGGGTGAGAAATTCGAACTATTTACCGATCATCAATCCTTGAAATACCTTTTCACCCAAAAAGATTTAAACCTGAGACAACAGCGTTGGTTAGAATTCCTTGCAGCATACGATTTTGAAATTATATACACTCCAGGGAAAGCCAATGTTGTAGCAGATGCACTCAGCAGAAAGAATGAAATCATTGCCAGTTTTATCATTACTTCTTCCCTGCAAGATAAGATTACTATTCTTCAGAAAGACGATGAATTTATTCAAAGAATCAGTCAAAGAGTCAAAGGAGGTGAATCCACAAGTTTTAGACTCGATGACAAGGGAGTTCTAAGATTAAAGGGTAGAATTTGCATCCCAAACCTTCCCGAGCTCAGAAGAGAAATACTTGATGAGTGCCACAAATCCAAATTAAGTATCCACCCTGGTGTGAGCAAAATGTATAACGATATCAAACGCACATTCTGGTGGAGAGCTATGAAAAGAGATATCTCATTATATGTTAGCAGATGCCCCACTTGTCAGCTAGTTAAGAGTGATCAGCAGAAATTGGCTGGGTTATTGCAACCATTAGAAATTCCAGGATGGAAGTGGGAACAAATCTCGATGGATTTTATCGATGGCTTGCCTCGAACTAGAAAAGGAAACGACAGTATATGGGTAATCGTAGATCGCTTTACGAAGACTGCCCATTTCATACCTGTCCGATCCAACAGAACGGCTCAAAGTTTGGCACAGATTTACTTCAAAGAAATAGTTAAACTTCATGGAGTACCGCTCAGTATAGTCAGCGATAGAGATCCCCTGTTCACTGGCAAATTCTGGGAAGCATTCCAAGAAGAATTGGGGACCAAATTAAATCTAAGCACCGCTTATCACCCTCAGACAGACGGCCAAACTGAGCGGGTGAATAGAATTTTAGAAGACCTATTGCGGGCTTGCGTTATTGATTTTGGAGGCTCATGGGAAGATCATTTACATTTAGCAGAATTCTCTTACAACAATAGCTATCAAGCAAGTTTGGGAATGTCCCCATTTGAAGCACTATACGGTAGACCGTGCAGATCTCCCGCATGTTGGGTAGAACCTGGCAACAGACTTGTGTTAGGGCCCGATATGATTCAAGAAGCATCGGATAAAGTCGATTCCATTAAGAAGCGATTAAAAACCGCACAGAGCCGGCAGAAAAGTTATGCTGATGCGAGAAGAAGGGATATATCGTTTGCCGTTGGCGATTATGTTTATTTAAGAGTTTCTCCAATGCGAGGAGTAATCAAATTTGGCAAGACTGGGAAGTTGGCACCGAGATTTATTGGTCCCTTTCCTATACTTGAACGGATTGGAACTCTTGCATATAGGGTATCATTACCTGATTGGTTGCCTGGTGTACATAATGTGTTCCACGTATCTCAACTCAGAAAACATGTTCATGATCCAGATCTTGTTGTGGAAGAAGCAGCACAACAGGATATTGACATAACTCCAGAATTAGCACTCAAAAGAGATCCATTAAAGATAGTTGGCAAAGAAACTAGAGAGCTAAGGTGGAAAAAGATCCATTAAAGATAGTTGGCAAAGAAACTAAAGAGCTAAGGAGGAAAAAGATCCATTTAGTCAAAGTGCAGTGGAGTAGTGATCCTAGAGACTGTACTTGGGAAACTGAGGAAAGCATTAAACAAGCCTATCCCAAATGCAGAGTGGACATCTCTGACTAACTCCGGTGCAAGGTACCTTTACAATACCTTGCATTTACATTTTATTTCCTGCTTAACTATTATTTCCTTTTCGAGGACGAAAAGTTTTAAGTGGGGGAGATTGTAATAACCCGGAAAATGTGAACCAGTTTAAAATTTTTAAATTAGGTTATTAGCAAGAAATTTGAATGATTAAAATAGCCTATTTCCATAAAATATAGAATTGTGTATAATATGGCCGAATGAATTTTCAGAAGAATCGGTATATAGAATATATAGGCCTGGAAAATTGATATTTTGCGTATGGCCTAGGAATTCGACGAAACCACTTTTGTTGGGTCCGGGATGTCAAACTATTGCTAAGTTTCAAATTTCATAATTTTTAGAATCAATATGTGAGCGTGGCAAAGGAAAACGCGTTTGACCAGTTTCTGTTGAATTTAATCGACTGGAAATTGGCCATTTTTCAAACGGTCTCAGAATTCGACGAAACTAGTTTTGTTAGGACCGTATCGTCCATACGAAACTAGAAAATATTTTTCTAGAATTTTTCTAGTTAGTATGTGACCCCGGTAATTTGAAATGTACGTTTAAATTCAATATAAGGATTTAAATTGTAAATTCAACGAAAACTGACTGTAACGATCAAACCAGCTTACGATACATATCCCATTGTGTTCGGAATGGGGGTAAAACGCTATGGACGACAGGCGGTGGACCTCGTTTCGAGGACGTATGTAAAAGTCAACCCTTTTGAATAAATAAATAATTAAATAATAATTAAATAATAAAAAAAACATAACTTTCCCCCCTTTTTTTCTCTTCTGCTTCCCCCCCCCCCCCCCGATTCCTTATTCATTGACCAGATAATAAAAAAAAAAAAAAACCTAAAAACCTAATCGAGCCGCCCCCTTCAAAACATCGCCGCCGACCATCGAACACCCCCCCCCCCAGTCGCATCGAATCGAAGACGCCTCCTCCGTCACATCTCGAAGTCGCCGACGAAGCAGCCCCCCCGTCGAAGCCTGGAACCCTGCCGCGACACCTCCACGAACGCCACCTGAGCCGCCGACGACTCCTTCTCCCCTTCGCAAGATCGGTGAGACTTTATTTCACTTTTATTTTTATTTTTGTTTTTGTTTTATAAAAACTGATTTATAAAACCGATTTAAAAACAAATTTCTGATTTGTTTAAGAATTTTAAACTGATTTGTTTTAGAATTTAAAAACTGTTTTTTTTAAAGGTTGCATAAACTGATTTTTTATGAGTTTTTAAAATTGATTTTTAAAGAGTTTTAAAAACAGAATTTTTGAAAAGAAGTTATAAAAACTGATCTTTTTAGAAAGTAAAAACAGAATTTTTAAAAGGATTATAAAAACTGTTTTAAAAAGAAACTAAAAACCGAATTTTTAAAAGATATAGAAAACTGTTCCTTTTATAATAATTTAAAAAACTGATTTTATTTTAAACTTTAAAATAAGAAAAAGGTTTAATCTTTTAATAGGAAAAGATTTGAACTTGCAAAAATAAAGATCATGTTTTAAAAATAGAAAAGACGGAGTTTTTGTTAGGTAGAAAAAGTAAGGTATGATTCTTATATTTTTAAAGCAATAAAAATATAATTTTTACATCATGAGAATGATAAAAATATAATCTTTATATTTAATAGCGAAGTCAAAATGCAATCTTTATATATTGAATAACATAGTAAAAATTCGATTTTTACCTATGTAGAGAATACAGGCAACGAAAGCAACAAGAAGGCGAAATAGGCGAAGATTTCTATTAAGGAAGAATCGTGTTAGTGGATAGCTATTGGTGAGGATCTCTCACTTTTCAATTTCGATTTTAAAATAAACATATATGAGTTGAAAATGAAAGTGAATTGCTATATATAAATATCTATATATATATATATATATACGCCCCTCGTCCACAAACCATGGACGATATTTATTGGTTGAAATTGTTGTGAAAATTGATTGATAGTTTGGGATTGTTTGTGATTGATATTGGTTGATTGCGGTTGAAAAATACCCAATTGTGGTTGAAAAATATTTGGTTGAAACCACATAGGATTAGTTTGTGGAAATGAAATAAATATATACATGCCGCCTGCGTGCGAACTAGATGCATGATTCCCATTGTCAAAAACCGCGAGGTTTTAAGGTAGAGCGAGGAGCCGTACTAGGGACGGTGCCGGTGTAACTACCCTGCCGTTATGCTGCCGAAATTTTGAATGATATTCTTGTGTTTGAATTATTTTCATATGCTTAAACTATATTTATTCATTATATAGAAAACATTCATGTGTTGAATTGATATTCATTCGTTGATTAGAAATTCATGTGTTGAATGATATTCATATTTTGAAATAAACTGTTCGATAATAAAAATCACATTTTTATCTATATATAGAAACTATAGAAAACATTCATGTGTTGAATTGATATTCATTCGTTGATTAGCAATTCATGTGTTGAATGATATTCATATTTTGAAATAAACTGTTCGATAATAAAAATCACATTTTTATCTATATATAGAAACTATAGAAAACATTCATGTGTTGAATTGATATTCATTCGTTGATTAGCAATTCATGTGTTGAATGATATTCATATTTTGAAATAAACTGTTCGATAATAAAAATCACATTTTTATCTATATATAGAAACTATAGAAAACATTCATGTGTTGAATTGATATTCATTCGTTGATTAGAAATTCATGTGTTGAATGGTATTCATATTTTGAAATAAATTGTTCGATAATAAAAATCACATTTTTATCTATATATAGAAACTATAGAAAACATTCATGTGTTGAATTGATATTCATTCGTTGATTAGCAATTCATGTGTTGAATGATATTCATATTTTGAAATAAACTGTTCGATAATAAAAATCACATTTTTATCTATATATAGAAACTATAGAAAACATTCATGTGTTGAATTGATATTCATTCGTTGATTAGCAATTCATGTGTTGAATGATATTCATATTTTGAAATAAACTGTTCGATAATAAAAATCACATTTTTATCTATATATAGAAACTATAGAAAACATTCATGTGTTGAATTGATATTCATTCGTTGATTAGCAATTCATGTGTTGAATGATATTCATATTTTGAAATAAACTGTTCGATAATAAAAAATCACATTTTTATCTATATATAGAAACTATAGAAAACATTCATGTGTTGAATTGATATTCATTCGTTGATTAGAAATTCATGTGTTGAATGGTATTCATATTTTGAAATAAATTGTTCGATAATAAAAATCACATTTTTATCTATATATAGAAACTATAGAAAACATTCATGTGTTGATTCGATAATAAAAATCACATTTTTATCTATATATAGAAACTATAGAAAACATTCATGTGTTGAATTGATATTCATTCGTTGATTAGCAATTCATGTGTTGAATGGTATTCATATTTTGAAATAAATTGTTTTATGATAAAAATCCCATTTTATCACCAACTTGAACTATATAGAAAAACAGTGTTGTGAAATGAATTGTTGTACAATAAAAATCACATTTTTATTGTATGCATAAATCGTTGAAATGTGAAGTGTTAAAAATAGCCACTTGTTCAAAATAAACATATATGAGTTGAAATATTCATTAATTAGCTAATGAAATGATTTGCACCTATTTATGTAACATTAGAATGAATGGTGTTTTTAAACCAAACAGAAATCAAATATGAAGTTGAATAGAAGATGATAAAAGATAAGAACTGGATATATATGTACCTGCATATTTATTGAACAGGTTATAGCAAAGGGGCTAGAGAAGAGGAATAAAATTTGTGCCCGACAAATAGGTACACATTTACTGATTTGTTTGGGTGATGATTTTGAGCCTGTTGGCTAGCCGCTTGGCTTTTTCTTTTTCTTTTTGAGATTAGAAGGACCGGGAACGCTATTTGCGATTTCCCGATGCTCCCGGTGCAGGGGAGGTTATGGCGAAATTTTCCAAAATTTTAGGGAGTTAGAAAAATATTTGAAGTGAAAACGATATAGAAATCATTGAATGAACTATATTTATATAAATATATAAATATAAATAGAATTAAAACGAAACGTGGCCGTGCAGTTCGTATTTTGAAACCGTGATTTCAAACGACTAGTGCGGAAGATCCGACCATTGGATTTTCCCGAAACCTCAACCGTCGGGTTCGCCTTGGAATAATCTTTCCAACGGCACCAACCTTGTAAAAATCCAACGGTTGGATTGTCTGGGATGTTTAATTCAAAATTAAGGAAAAACAGCGCTAGAAACGATTATATTTATATATATATATATATATAAATATAATTAAATTTAATCGAATAACGACGCTGCAGTTCGTAAATTGAAATCGTAACTTCAAATGGTTAGTGTGGAAGATCCGACCGTCGGATTTTCCCAAAACTGGAATCGTTGGATTCGTTTTGAAAAGACCTTCCTAATGATGTAAAATTTGTGAAGATCCAACGGTTAGATTTTCCGATATGTGTAAAACAAATTAAGGGAAAAATAGCGCCAGTGACACGAAGCGACCTGAAACGTCGTTTAATTAAATATGGCCATTTTTAAATAAATAAAAATGGCAAAAAATTGTTATAAAATATTATAAGCAACATAGGTTGCAAATAAACCAATTGGGCTTGAATTGTTTGATATTTGATGGTTGTATGTGTATGACATGAAAATAACACTAAATAACTGAAAGATGGATGTCGAATAATATAACCATATAAAAAATCGATTTAAATTCTAATGACGTGAATTATTTGAAAAGGCCGAGCTAACCCTCATTTCAAATAATTCATCGAGCGATTCGAATTGGAAAATGCAAAGACGATTCAAGACCGACGATCTTCGTATCGGTTGGATGGGCGCTACTGAGGTTCCTAACCGGAGTAGCTACCGGAAAGGGACGGAAGTAGTAGCCGTCTGAACGTATATGTTGATTGGACGGATATACGAGGAATTTGACGCCTCCGGTTTCGTTCAGACCCAGGACGGACTTGTAAATGGACTATGTGTCTGACATTGGATTTTGTTCTATATTGATTGATCTCTGTTAAATACATATCTGTTTGGCGGCGGAGAATTTATTCTCTTGCTTAACGCCCTTCTCTGAGACGTACGAGCTTAGAGGTTATATATCGATGGAAATCAATCGTATGGAGTGGACTGCCTATGTGGCATGCCAAGATGCTGTGATCAAGGCTTCTGTTGCAAAGCAAAGTCTTGTGGATGATGATCAAAGCAAGGCCTACGTGGCCTAGCTTTGTGTATTTCGTAGATTCGCGAGCCTCACACCCCGGTATGAGTTAAAAACGGTTTACGGGCCGCTGGGAGAGCACGACGTTTCTTTCTAGCTATGGTGGTGTCAGTGACTTACCAGCCCTGACATATATATCTACTTTTCACCTTTGTGGTTGTTGGAATGCGAGGCGCCTCGATTATAGGTCTGTAAGGACCGGGAAACGTGTGTTCAGGAATTGCCAATCCTCTAACGTAAGTGAGGACCGGCCCAGCCGATCCAGGGGTTACCCAGTGTGCGTAATCCTGAGGCATTTGCTAGAGTGTCTCGAAGCGGAGAGGAGCTTGCCCCTTGCCTCGACTCATGACGGAAATCCAATTTCCAATACGAGATAACGGATTTGATTGTAGAACTAGTATGGAGACATAGTAGATGGTAGCTATGCCGGCTATGATTGATATTTATGATGCTATTCGTTTTTGAAACATATACGCACTAGTAATAATATCAAATGACTTTGCTTTATACGTATCAAGCATATTTGGCTATTATAAGGTAAAACTCTATCCTCCGGCTTGCGTTGCATTGTGTGATGGGACCTGAGTCTTATAATGGCTTCATTCTTTCTAAAAGCATTGCGTTGTCTTAAAAAGAATTTACCTTGTTTTAAATGCACTAGCAATCACTGGAGTAAACCCGTTCCGCGAAAGTGGCGTGGTCCTATGATTTGCTATTACTATTGTTTAACTGTTAAATAGATTCCTCATACCAGTCCCCATGACTGACTCGTTGTTTGTTTCACTTTGCAAACGCGGGTGCCCTTATTTTCACACGGGCAGCCTAGTACACAGGTGACAGGTGGTTTTTGGTTCTGCACTGCCGCATAGCATGCACTTTTGGCTCATGGCGAGGCTGACTTCATAGTGATGACTTAGATATTTTCCGCCATTACTGTGTATATTATGATTCCGCCACTGGCGATGCAGACTGATTTACTTTCCGTATTTCTCACTATATGTATATGGATTCCGCCTTCGGCGATGTAGACTGGTACTCTTATTATGTCACTGCATGTATGTATTCCGCCTCTGGCGATGATGACTGATCACTTCCCTTTCCTTTTACTAAGTATATCCCACGTTATGCTATTCTGATATTCCTACATGTTGTGATTCCGCTGTCATATTCATGTAAAATTATTTTATTTATTGTTTCTGCTATTATCTGTACTCTGCTATGATGATTAATGTGTTATTTCCTTATGATTATCCTTAATACCGCCCCTCGGATTTTGGGATCGTCACAGTTTATAAATCAATTTCATTGTTTTATATTTAACAAAGCCTCCATTTAAATTTCCATTTAAAACTCGATTCTTTATTTGAAATATTTTATAATTATAACTTATATATATATAAGCATAAAATCTATTTTCATATTAAAATTCTAAATTTCTATTTAATAAGTTCCAATATCTTTTGGAAATAATATTTTAATTTCTATAAATTCGATTTCATCGAATTCAAATCATAAATCTATATAGATTTATTTCAATCCAATTTATTCCGAACATCGGAATAAATTTAATCATTTTCTTCTCGAACGATTCCAAACTTACTTATCGAATTCAAACTTGAATTAAAATTTCAAATTATGCAATAATAGTTATTTTTCCTTATTTCTAAATATCATTATAAATTTCATTTCTTTTTTTAAATACTAAAACAAGTTTCAATTTCAAAATTCATTTGAAATCCAATTTCTACTTCTAAAAATAAGTTTTTTCCTTTTAAATTCGTTCTTGAATTTAAAATTTAATATTACCAAATGATATTTTTCTTCCATGTATAAACATCATTTATAAATTCAATACTTGTTTTATTATTGAAACAAGTTATAATTTTCTTAGCCTATTCGAAATTCAAATTTTATTTCGAAAAATAAAATTTCCTCTTTAAATCTAAAAATCCGTTTTTATGATATTTTTAAATATAAATATCTAGGGCCAGTGATATTTAAATATCCAAATACACAAACCATTAGTCCAATTCAACACATCACACACATATAAGTATGTAAACAGTAATAAATAAATTTGAGGAATCCAGTTGGATCCCTCCAACCTGTTTTCCCTGCATCCACAGATGTCAGATAACATAAATAATATCAATCCTACTTCGAGACAGGATAACGCGGTATAGAAGGTCATCAACTCGTATATCATGGGGCGATAGTGTCATCTGCTAATAATTCTGCAGGCATCCGCTAATGATACAGCGGGAAATATCCAATTTATATAATAATAGCCACAAACACCAAGCCTAATGTAACTGATGTATATAATAACCAAGTCTGACAAACAATTTATCAATGCGACCAAGCAGCCAACAATTTATTTTTAAATGATAAAAATAAATTTTTAAGTGAGATTTACTCACCTGATTTTAAGAGTCGAAATGGTGATTTATTTTCGGTTAAACTGATGTTTAATTTAACCAAGAATCCCAACTGCCTCTAAACTGTTCTAAATTAATGTCATTGCGAAGCTTTGCCAATTCAAATCCAAAATCATCAATTTCACTTGATTCTGAAAATGTATACGAAGGTTATACTTTCTATTATTTAATTATACATATGTGATAACCATTAATTTGAATCTAACCACCATCGTAAACTCTAATTTCCTCGTTAACCATTTAATTTAATGATAAAAATATAAAATCTTACTTTTTTCCCATTTCATACAAAAATAGTTAGTTTACGATTAAATTACTTTACTAGCCAGATATACTGGTTTATACAAATTTATTTTATCAGCTAATAATTTTATAAAGTAATTTCTATGTAAATTTTAAATTTCAAAAATCAAATATATACCTTAATGCCTTATTCTATCAGCCACTGATTATCCTTCTTTAGTTTGAGACCCACAAGCACTTAAAGCATCTATCTCACCATAACAATGAATTGCGCTCACATTATACCACTCCATCAAAGCTACTATCGAGACACAACTCAAGAAAAGAAATGGATCGAACTTTCCCTACATCCCCTGCAAATCAAACTCCAGTCAACCTTGATACCATCGCACCACCCCACCGAGAACACAACCAAAACTAACTCCCCAAACTCAACACCCCCCTTGATTTCAACACCGTCACTTGTAAAACCAATTTCCCAGTTCATTTGTCAAAACCACACAACACTCCAGTCAATCCAAAATCAACATCAGACTCCCATCGTCATACTTACCTCAGTATCCCCACACCCAAACCAAACTATTCATCACTATTGTCACCATTGAACCGTACACGAAATCGAACTCAAACTCCACAACTTCACTCTTGAACCCTAATTTTTGTTATGCCCTGAAACCAATCCCCAAATCGATCGCGACATTCCATTCTCACCATCTCCAAAACTCCTCTTATTGACGCATCCCTCCCCAGTAACCCCACTATGATGTTTAATCGGCAGTCTTCCAAGAACGAGTAAATCGAAGCATGGGGTCGACCGTTTCACAGCATCAGGAACTCCCATCAACGTCGCACACACCCCTTCCCATTGTGATGCTCATCTCGTTTTTTATTCGAATTCGAGTTCGATTTTTTATTTATTTATATATGAATGACAGTTTAACTTTAGGTTGAGAGGAAAAAGGGAAGAATAGATGGAATTGGTTTAGATTGTGAGAATGGGGAAATACGAAGGCTTGGCTTGGTTTATATAGATACGAACGGAAACATACAGTACCAAAACTAGTAATTTGTTGTTCCTTTGATATCAAAGAAGGAGAACAAAATTTCTGCTTAAGGAAAAGGAAGTGTCTGCGTGATTAAATGAAATTTTAAGGCGTTGTCTGCACTTAGGGTAGATGATTTGATTTTGTTTTAATTAAAAACTAAAGTATCTTGCAGTCCCTTAATTTATAACCCTGAACCGCTATTTTAATGCAACGACTGACATTACAAGATTATAGTGCTATTCTAAACTCCATGAAACCGATTCCGAAATTTAGTTGCATGTATATAAGAGATAATAATTGAAATTGACGATAGATTATAAATCGGTTCAAACACTTAAATTCATTGAAAATAAATAATTATTATCGTTTCTAATTCAACATAGAATTTATTTTAATTGACTGAACCATTTTGATTAAATTTTAACTTCGAATCCAATTGTTTGTTGTTCCCATATTACGATAATCCAATATATTCGATATTATATCATATATTGATTATTAAATCAATAAATTCTATATAAAATCCATTTATTATTTCAAATCAATGTTTAAAATAAATTCAAATATTCAATATCACATGGCTATAAATCTGGGACGTTACAAGAAAAATACATAAGTTAGATTTAGGTTCTAGGATTAAATAAGAACATGTTGTACAACCTAATCTGAAATTATTTATATCAGTCCCAAAGTATGTGTATTTGAAAAGTGGAAGTAGAGTAAGAATTTCTAGAATTAAGGTTTATTTGTAAACTAGATTGCGCTTGATAGTTTAGTTTAGAAATGAGTACGGTTATAACCTTGTCTATCGATTAGTAATATCTATACATAGGTACGGTGTAAGTTGCATAATTTATTATTCGAATTTAGGATTCATGGATACTAATTGTAAATTTAATGTGCAACAGATTTGTAATTAATAAGAAAAAAATGAAATTTATGGGGACTGGTTGAAAAAGAATTAGAGAAATTGATAAATTCTCAGTGCTATCCCTGTTAAAACACAGTCCAAAGCACCGGGTTGGCCAGTTTTCAAGCACCAGGTCAGTCGCAAATATGGATCGGCCTCAACAATGCGGATTGGTCATCTTTACACAAATAGCGGGTCGACATATTCTGCAAAGCATCGGGTCGGTCCATTTCCTTCAGAGTTGGTCGGTCAATTCAGAGTGGATCAGGTCGGTCAGTTGCAAAGCACCGGGTTGGTCGATACATCAGGTTAGTCAGTCGCAAGGCACCGGGTCGGTTGGTAACAATGGACCAGGTCGGTCAGTTGCAAAGCACCGGATCAGTCATCAACCCAGTCGGCTATAATGAAGAGCATGGAATTCCACATTGATGCGAATGTGTTATGTGAACCATGTAAGAACCACATGCTGACGGATAAAAGCAATACGGTCATGTTTGCAATAAAGTGGTAATCACAAAGTACAATATGGACTCATGATAAGTGCATGTGGATCATACATAGTCTGTTAATATGGAATGAATACATGTTGAGGGTCTGCATCAATTCATTGCAAATATAGATGATAAAGCATGCAAAAGAAGGGATCAAGTCCACATTGTAATGATGTAATACAATTATAAAACAGCATAAACCATGCGCAAATGAAAATGAATAAACACAAGTATTATCATGAAGCATACACAAAAAAGGGTTAAAACGTGAGTAATCGGTATGAAGACCTGGCTCGTCCATTCAAGGGCGCTGCTGCATTCACATGGAAAGGTCATGTCCATGTATATATGGACGTAAAGCTTCCAGTACATGCACAATTCACGTATAAAAGACGAGCAGTAACATAAACATGCAAGTAATATAAAAATGGTTCCACATTATAAGTAATACAGGACAACACCTTAATATATGGAACCAGTTCAATGAAGACAACGGATCGGCCTATATGAAGTAATATAAATGGATCGGTACATTGAGTACAAAATGGGTTGGTGAATTGGACAGAAGAGGATTGGTGCATTGGACTAAGTGGATCGGTCTTGAAAATTGCGAATACAGCAAAATTGGGTCGGTCCTATCGACGAAAATTGGGTCGCTCTATTTGAATATGCAAGGTCACGTGGCGGGAAGACAAACAGTGGGTCGGTCACTAAATTACAATGTCTGGATCAGTGCATTCATTTGTATTTGGATCGGTCATTATTAAAGGCGGTAACAGAACTATAAATATGGAATGCGCCAGCTGTGAGCAACTGTAAAGTGGACCCGTGGCATTTCTGTAAATAAATTTTAGGCCGATCCAAGTTTATGGCCGACCCAAATTCTGCACTCCATAATTACGAGACTGCCATTACCCCGAAACTACACATATAAATAGCCCATTCCTACACGCTTCAAGGGACCGATTCACTACCCCGAAGGGCTGCCCAAATCACTTCTCCACCATTCTAAAGCTCCATTAATGACTGCCAAAATTCTTTCCTTCTTCCTCCTACATGAAATGGATCTCATCTTCTCCGAGCACCATTAATTCACACTCTGATCCACTCCAAGTGATCTCCAAATCGTCATTACTCCTCTTCAAAGCATGGAATTAACACCATTTTCATGATGGAACCAAAGAAAAGCACACAATTACACTATCCAACCCATTCTTTCTCGAATCCAAGTGATATCTAAAGCGGAAAGAGAGAAAAAAGCGGAGAATTATCGTAAAAGTGATCAAGTGTAGTAAAAAAATGTATGAGATGATAAACTATGTAATCCTATTCGTAATGATGAAAAATACTTGAAATGTGGGCGTAGATTCATTTCAAATCGATCCACTATAAAAGTCCAGTGTCTCTTATTTGATTTTATCCGTTTATTTTGTGATTGTGGCTCTTTTAATTTTTAACCATAATTGGTGAAGTGTGATTTCACACCATTGGTGTTTGAGTCATTTTTGATTCAAACATTTGGCGCCCACCGTGGGGTCGCGTTCGCATCTCCTTCCTTCACATTGAAGTTCTATGCCTACTACTATCATAGATTCCGCAAATCTAAGATCATGGCCAATCAACGAACTATCTTCCAAATTCAAGGCCTTGTCCGAGATCATGGCTAAGTCGAAGAAGACCACCAGCAAAGTCATTGAAGAAAATGACAATGTTGCTAACAACGAAGCGACTCCTCTCACTAACTGCTTCGAAATGGGAGAAAATTCAATGTTCGGAGCTGGAGTGACAAAAGTTGAATTAGATGTCGTCGTCGCTAACTTGAGTCAATGCATGGAAGCCTCCAACAAAGCTCTAATTGATTATAATAAAACTCTCGTGGATGCTAATCAAGCTTTGATGGATAAAGTGAGTGCTTTCCTAAATGCTCAAACAAATCCCGCTTCTACTCCAAAAAGCCATGTCGACCTTAAAGAGAATGCTAATTCATCGGCATCCGATCCTCACAATGATAGCACGGAAGGATTCATTGACAAAGACGACGCTAATATTGAAGACTCCAAGTTAAAAGCTAAAAAGCATTCCGATCGAAATAACCGACGAGTTGCAAGTCCCGTCAACGAGACACCTTCCCATAGCGGAAGTAAAAGACCTAGATCCTCTAAACGTGATCGCTCGCCATGATGAGCATCCGGAAAAGAGATCGAAGTCCGCTCTCCGGAACAACACAACTCGAAGGAATATATCATGGATATGGTAAAGCAAATCATGAAAGACAACATGCCTTGCAAGGATAGTGAAAGAGAATGGGATTTCTCCCTCAGTAAAAATCCATTCACAAAGAGAATCTACAGGGCTAAATTCCCCAAAAAGTTCACCCATCCCACTCTGCCTCCGTACAATGGGACTTCTAATCCGCATCACTTTCTATACAAATACAAATGGTATATGAACAGAGCTAAAGCAACAGACGAGATCAAATGCCTGTGCTTCCATCTCTGTCGCATCATTATGGTTCACAAGGCTCCCGCCCAAATCTATCAACCAATTTGATGATTTGATTCTGAAATTCAAAGAGCAATTTAGGCTGCAAGCTACAAAGGCGAAGGACGTTATTTCTCTAACATCAATGAAATAAAAACCAGGAGGATCTGTCAAGGCTTTCCTCAAAAGATTCGATGCTGCTTTATTCGAAGTAGGAAATCCTGAGCCTCGCATGATCTTAATGTCTCTAATCGATGCTATAGATGAGAATAGCAAATTTGGCAAATGGATCAAAATGAAAGAGCCAAGCACGCTAGATAAATTCTATAAAAATGCCGAGGAATACATGAGACTTGTCACTAATTTTGTACCTCTTCAGATTATTGATGCTAACCCGATTTTTGAAGCTCCAAAAGATGTTGCAGCTTAGTATAATCAGAAGAACGCTCAGGGGCAAAAGCGCGCCAATGATGGGAATGACAACAAGGCTAATAAGAAGTCTCGCCTTTTCAACTCATAGGAGCTAACGCCTTTGAAAGACACTCATGAAAATATCTATCTTGCAACAAAGAATACTGAAGAGTATGTGGAGCGAGATCCGATAAGGATAAGCGATAAAGCAGCAAACTCAGGAAAATTCTGCAGATTTCACAACCAGCCTGGTCGTAACACTAATGAGTGCCGACACCTGAAAAACCTCATTGAGGAATTGACCAGGAAAAATAGGCTGTAGCAATATGTAAAGAATCTGCAGACCATGAATGCTTCTACAACTCCCTAGGGGCAGGGGGCATCAAATGATCAGTCTGGTCCAAGCAATGCAGCTTCTGCTCAAACCATTCCAAGGCTGATCATCAACTGATGACCATTGATTATTCTCCAATTTCAATGACTCGAAATAAGCGATCAACATCGCCATCATTTCACTTCATGCTCTATTTCTTGCTTTACTTCATGGTTTACTTTCTGTTATATTCAAAACATCTTGTAAACAGTCTATAATAATCTGCAAGTGATGCACTGAACGTTAGCTCAACGATTAAGAGCATATCTATTTGAATGAATTTCTAGCTTGCAAAATTATGTGTAAAATCAAAACTTATCAAAAGGATGATTTCATGTTGCAGGCCATCTGTTGAGTGCTTGTTTTTACGAAATTTGACGAAACATAGCGACCCCAACAACACTAGTTCAAGTGCCAAATGCTATAAATATCAACATGCACAAATGTGAAAATAGAAAAGCACCGCCTTGAAAAGTGAATGGGAAGAGTCGCAAAGATTCAAACAACGAGCAAGCGCCACGACAAACAAATGAGGGAGCTATAACCATTATCGAGGGGCACCTCCTCCAGTAGGAGGTTCAAAGCTTCAAGTTCCTAAACTGAAATAGCCTGCCAAGTCGATAGTCCGACCAATGAGCTAATAGCTTCTCCTTGGACAATACAATGTCCGCTCCAATTCACTTGCATAACATCTGGAATCCCCAGATGTAAAAAATCATTTGTGTAGCATCTGGAATTCCGAGATGTGAAGAATGAAGACCACTTGCGTAGCATTTGAAATCTCAGATGTGAAGGGTGTTAATCCATTTGCGTAGCATCTGGAATCCCCAGATGTGAAAAATGTCGAGCACCCAATTGATTGTTAGAGTCAGGAAGTACCTTATGCAATGACGACAAATATTGGGGTTTCAACCAATGTCCTCTCTGGGGGCACCAAATTAATCATCAGAATCAGAAAGTACCTGATCCAATCACGATAAATGTTGGGTCTTAATCGAAGTCCTTTCTAGAGGCACTCTCTAAAATTACCGAAGCTTGGATTAATCGGTACAATTGAATGACGAAAGTCTCTAATATCTGAATTAGTCAAGCCGGATTACAGATGGAATTCAGATTTAGCCAGATAACTTGTTTTGTGTCTAAAAATCTCAGACATGACAAGTATTAAATTTTATCCCAAGCAAAGGCAACAAATCCAAAGTATTTCCCTAGAGGAAGGCTGATAACGATTTCCTAAACCAGGGGCAAAATTTCCCAGCCTTCTCCAAAGGGAAACAGAGGTAAAATCATGAATGTACATTTCCAAAATACAAAATGTTGTCCGCCATCATATAAGTCATTAAAATGGTAGCGTTAGGAATTCACAGTCGACCTTAGTCGATTAGTTGATTTCAAGCGTTAACACGAATTTGAATTCGGATATCATAGTTGTGCAGATAATATTCAGTAAGTTTTAAATCATTGATTAAAACATTCCTATGCAAACACTTTATTCGATTCAAAATAAAATTCGCTATAATTCGTTTCTTAATGATTAACTAATCCACTATCGATGTGGACGATCGATAGTGAAGTATAAGTCCAAAATCATGCAAGTGTTTGTTTTGATTACAGAACAGGTAGCATGAGGCAAATGAATTCAATGTGTGGTCCGCATAGAAAACAAAGAGCTGTAACCAGATCTCAGTGCAAAATATATCATCAGCAATGTTCATTTCGAAGCCCGCATTTCTCGCAAGCAAAAAATACAAGCTTCGAGGGGCAAATGTTAAGCCTGTTGAAACACAGTCCAAAGCACTAGGTCGGTCGGTTTTCAAGCACCAGGTCGGTCGCAAATATGGATCGGCCTTAACAATGCGGATTGGACATCTTTACACAAAAAACATGTTGGCCTATTTGGCAAAGCATCAAGTCCGCCCATTTCCTTCAGAGCGGGTCGGTCCATTCAAAGTGGGCTGGATCGGTCAGTTGCAAAGCACCGGGTCGGTCGCTACGTCGGGTCGGTCAATTGCAAAGCACCGGGTCGGTTGGTATCAATGAACCGGGTCGGTCAGTTGTAAAGCACCGGATCGGTCACCAACCAGGTCGGCTATAATGAAGAGCATGGAATTCCACATTGATGCAAATGTGTTATGTGAACCGTAAGAACTACATGCTGACAAATAAAAGCAATATAGTCATGTTTGCAATAAAGTGGTAATCACAAAGTATAATATGGACTCATGATAAGTGTGCAAGGATCATACATAGTCTGTTAAAAGCAATACGGTCATGTTTGCAATAAAGTGGTAATCACAAAGTATAATATGGACTCATGATAAGTGCGCATGGATCATAAATAGTCTGTAAATATGGAATGAATACATGTCGAGGGTCTGCATCAATTCATTGCAAATATAGATGACAAAGCATGCAAAAGAAGGGATCAAGTCCACGTAGTAATGATGCAATACAACAACATGAACCATGCGCAAATGAGAATGAATAAACACAAGTATTGTCGTGAAGCATACATAAAAAAGGGTTAAAACGTGAGTAATCGGTATTGTAACACCCCACCTCCGTTAAGGTCACTCACAAAGGGAATGCCTTAATTTTGGTGGAGCATTTATTGTGTATAGAACAGAAAAGTAAACAAGACAGATAAATATATTGGTACTTGGAAAACAAAAAACCACTTTTATTGCAGTGGAGAAATAGTTTGGTTACATCACATCAAAAACCAACTACAAAACCAAATACACTTATTATCCATCTTGACAAATAAGTTTTGAGTACATAAAATAAAATACATAACCCCAACATAAAATAGCCATAAATAAGACAGGCTGAACTTTACTTCAGCGATCCAAGTAACTTCCAAAAAGAGAGAGATAAAACTGTCCAAATCAAGCTCCACTAGTGCTAGTCCCACCCTGAGCACCTGGGAGGGAAAGGAAGAAAAGAGGTGGAAGCAAAGGGGGTCAGACATAAAGTCTGGCGAGTGCAGTAACTTTAACAATATAATCATTAAGTAACTAGGATAGGGCATAAACTGGAAAATAAGGAAATGACTGTGAACCAATGGGCATGTCAGAGCAAATAAAGGAATAAGATGAACAAAGATAACGTTAAAGGCGCACCTAATCATAATAAGATAATTACTACATTGCACCCCACCAAACACCCTAAAAGTTGATTCCGCCTACCAAACTTAATAATGATAATGGTAGTTTCGTGTACCACTAGCTGCCTTCATAGGTGTCGTCTTCCCCTATATCCGCTAGGTGTACCCACTACCCCCATTCGATCGGCTCCCTAACTCGTAGATACCCGTGCTGGCCCCACAGCGGGGTGTATCACCCCCCAAAGTGGCAACCCGATACCACCAAAAATGCACGGCTTATACCTACATGATACAACAACGTCTTACCTACCAGCTCGGGGCCACACACGCACTAACCCCGTTGGACTTGCGTTGCCACCGCTAACCCGTTTTTACCTCTTACAATCAAACCCAGTACGCGTGTCCCGTCCTCGACTTGGGTTGAGGCCACAAAGATACTTAATGGGTTACTGGTTTGAAAAGGGCCCCCATGCATGACACAAGCTTTCACCTATGCTTGGTCCCTTCTAAGTTTTCCCCACTTAACCCCATTCTTATTCATGTCTTCTTAAATGTTTCAATCTTGGTTAAGTGCATCTAATCGTATTTCATATGCCACCCAAGGCACCCTCTTAATTTCACATGCCACCCATGGCACCCACTGAACCCCCATGTCCCACCACATGTTTATCTGGTTAAGTGTTCCTTAGTTCATTAACATCGTAACCTTGTAAAGGCCTCCCACATTAGATTGGCATTTGTGACTGCTGGATTTGCCGGCCAGGTCCGGGCAGTCTTACACCACAAACGAGCCTAACCTCGTGTCTTTACAACTGTTACGCATTTAATTCATGCCTTTGACCTCTCACATTAAACTGGCATTTATGGCTGCTGGATTTGCCGGTCGGGTCCGGGCAGTCTTACACCACAAAAGAGTCTAACCTTGTGTCTTAGGCGGTTTATTATTACACATCTTTATTTAACCCCAAATTGGATTAATATCCCTATTCAAATTTGTAAATAAATTCCAAATATACTTATGTCCATAATTGTCACCTAAATTATGTCCATAAATACCAATTTTTCCAATTAATGTCTTAAATTAATTATATGCCTTTTTAAGGCCATTTATGCCAATTCTCAATACATGTATATTCAATATTAACCCCATCGTCCCCACATTGTTCGTTCACTTATCATGACATATATATATAATACTAGCAATTAGTCTAATGACATAAATGGGAAGAAACATCACAAATTTGCATAACACACAAAATGGATCTAACTTACTAATAAAGATTAAAACATATCTTGCAAAAACTTGGTATTGTCATGAATCTAAACATAGGCTAAAAGGTGTGAACTTGCATATATGAATACAGTTTTCACCCAAAGCTTGCATAGGCCATAGTCACAAACTTGCATAAAACTATGTATGTCATAGATCTAAATCTAAAGGTGTAAACTTGCATATATGTGAATCCAATTTCTACCTAAACTTTCATATGGTCATCTTATTTGGTTCACATGTAAACTATGTACAATTCATATAGAAACTAGCATATAATCTGCACCCAAACTTGCATATACAATGATGTTAAACATGAATCAGGTTGAACATAAATGATTGGGTATATACAAAGGGATTCATAACAAAAACTATCATTATGAACAACTAGCATACATTAACAAAATATCGCATTTTTTCCAATGTTTTACAAACATAACCATATAACCCAAATTATAACTCAACCTAATTAACTTGTTAATTATCTTATTGAAGAAATCGAACTCACAACTCAAAGAAGGTCTCGAGTTCTGGGATCTGAGTTCTGAAATTGATTTAGCTCGCCTTTGAAGTAGACAAATTTGTTGTTGTAGTTGTTATAGGCTTGAGTTGAGTTGAGTTGATTAGCTTTACTTTTCCTCTAGTTGATGATGGCTATTCTAGGTTGCAAGGTGATAGCATGACGGCCATGGTTCTAATTTTGATTAGATTTTAGGGTTTGAGTCTACATGTGTTTATAATAGAATTTAGGATTAATTTAGGCCATCCGATCAACCTAGAATCAATCAAGACCATCCAGTCAAGATAGGGTGACACCTCAGCCCTAATGAATCAGCACTGAGTCACAAAATCATCATCTTTCAGATCTGCCGGGGGGGAGGGGGAAGGTCGACCCCCAGGTCAACCTGTAGGGGGGAGGTCGACACTACAGGGTCTTGGGCCGGAATTTTCCTGCCCATCCCGCTTCTGACTTCTAATTTGAATTTTGAATATGTTTTCGAGCTGTTTGAATTTATTTGAATAACTTCTGACAGCCATAACTTCTTCATACGAAGTCCAATTTATGCAAATTCGGACTCTATCTCAACCAGAATTCCGAGACGAACACAACGGCGTAACCAGTTTCCCTTAATTCTCACATTTTAAATTAAGTATTGTTTAATTCGTTAGTTTATGTTAGCAGAAAACATGGGGTGTTACATTCTCCCATCCTTAAAGGATTTCGACCCCGTATCTTCAAGTTACGAAGAATACATATCCTACCATCCAATCGTCTATCTACTTAACCATCAAACACATGCATCCATTGTCCTTAAAAGACTTATAATGCTTTCATGTTTAAATGCACAGTGTTGTACATGTCCGTATCCAATGCAAAGTCAGGCGATCTACTGATTCAGTTGACCTCCTTAATGCAGATTATGATAGTGCCATGTATCCATTATGTATGCAAAAGATCCCTAATGATACATATTATTTCTACATGTGTGCGCACCCATTCATCCGAATGCAGTGTCCATATGATAGCACAACCATTATACATCCATTAATCTAAATAAACACACATTTATATGCAGTATGAAAGTGATTGAGCTGATCTAGTGCCTAATGTGTGTGTATATGCATCCACGAGCAAACATTAGCAAACACTTGCATCCACTAGCATCCATTAATCATAACATGTTTCAAATACATGTTTACATCCATTGGCCTCTACCTAAGGATAAAGAATATGACTGAGGAGATACACTAAAAAGGTAGATACAAGCTTGAATAAACTCAAGGAAAAAGAGATCAAAGATGTACCCTCAAAAAGTAAAGGGTAGACTACACGTATTTTGGCCTCAGTCTCCCAAGTCGCGTCTTCCTCAGTGTCGCTCCATTGAACTTTGACAAGCTTAACTTCACGGTTGAGTAGCCTTTTGACTTCCATACCCAAGATACAAGTTGGAACTCTCCTCACAGTCGCTTCTCGTTCCACTTCGACTTCCTCTAGTATACTTGGCTCCACAACTTCTATCGACTCATGTAAGCACTTTCATAACTAAGAGACATGAAAAACATTATGAAATCCAGCCAATCTTTCAGGTAGCTCTACTCTGTAGGCCATCGTCCCAATCCTTTCAATGATAGGAAATGGTCCTACGAATCATGGTACCAACTTTCCTATGGACCCAAAGCGGAAGACATTCCTCAAAGGAGATACTTTAAGGAACACCTTATCCCCAACTTCAAACTCAAGATCGGTCCTTCTATTGTCTGCATAGGATTTCTGTCTATCTTGGGCAGTCTTCATTCTCCTTCGTATCAAGTCCACTTTCTCTGAAGTTTCTCTAATCATGTCCGATCCAAGTATAAGTTTATCTGTGAATTCCCACCAACAAGTTGGTGAGTGGCCTTCCATATAAAGCTTCGAAGGGTGCCATGCCTATAGTGGCTTGGTAGCTATTGTTATAAGCGAATTCCACCGGAGGGAGATGATCCTCAAAAGATCCTTCAAAGTCAAGAATGCACAGTCTCAAAAGATCTTCCGGTACTCTGTTCATCCTTCCCGTCTGACCATCGGTTTGAGGGTGGTAGGCTGTGCTTAAACATTGCTGTGTGCCTACAGCCTCTTGCAAACTCCTCCAGAACTCGCTTGTAAAGATAGGGTCTCAGTCACTCACTATGCTGGAGGGTATCTCTTGGAGTCGAACTATCTCCTTAAGATAAATGGACGCTAAAGACGAGGCGGTCCTCCTACTCTTGACATGTATAAAATGAGCGCTTTTCGTGAGCCTGTCCAATATTACCCAAATACCGGTATTGCCCCTTCTTGACCTAGGCAACCCATCAACAAAGTCCATCGAGATGCTTTCCGATTTCCATTGCGGAACTTCTAGAGGATGAACCAAACCACCAGGCTTCTTCTGCTCCGCCTTGACTTGCTGGCATATCATGCATTTCGGAACAAATTCAGCTACATCCCTCTTCATGCCATTCCAAAAGAAAACTCTTTTGATATCTTTATGCATCTTGTCTCCACCGGGGTGTATGGTCATCTTGGAATGGTGTGCTTCTTCCAGAACCATCTTCACCAAATCTCTTACTTGCGAGACACATAGTCTTCCATCCCGTCTCAACCAACCCTTATCATCGATGGAGTACCTGTTGACACTACAAGAAAAACTGCATATAGCAGCGACAATATCCGCTTCTAATCCGTCGCTAAATAGGCCTTAGCGACAGATTTCCTGCATAATGCAGTGGTCGGTAAAAACCATGATGGTATTTGTGTCCGATTTTTGCGACGGAATTTAGCATTAGTTTTCTGACGGTTTTCCGTCATTTCACTAATTATATAATAAAAATAAAATTTTATTTATTAATTTAATTTTAATTTATATACCGACTATTTACCGATGGATAATTAATTTATAATAAAATATTATTAATAAAAGTCGTTGGGGGTAAATCCTTACTAATTGCCAAGGGATTAGCGACGAAAATTGAATTGAGGTATCCTTTTTTTGTTGGTAATCCGTTGTTATTCCCCTTTTGATATGCATATATATATATATAATATATATATATACAGACACACACATACACGTATTCATATACATACATACTCAGCACACACATAATTTGTGTTCCATTCAATACACAATCTTAATGTAAACACAACACAATTAATATCAACACACACATCTCATAATCAATGTATTTTATTAATCACTCGTCTCAAAATCAACATTACATTTTTCAAATAGAATACTTTCTAATCTTATTCTACTCTCGTTAATTTACATATGTTATAACAAGAAAATCAATATCATCAATTTAACAAAACAGATCAACTGCTTCACCATTCACAACCTTCCTTCACCTCAAACTCATTCCTTACAATCCCTACCATTTCTTTTCGACCATCGATATACTTCACTTTTTTTTTGAGATATACTTCACTCACCATAAATTTGCATCTGCCATTTTTTTTAAAGATTATTCCAAATCTTCCCAGAGCTGATGAGGATCAGGAACTGAAAGCTCGTCCACTACCAAACCGACTGGAAATGAAGTGCTGCCTGTGCAAAATTCCCAAATCAGTGATTTTTTTTAATTGCAGACTGAATGTACATTGTACAAAACAATAACATTACAAACCCACGACCGTAACACTGCACCCCGCAACTTGAGACCGTGATAACTCCACCGATGCAAAGCATTTGTCGTGGAGTAATGCACTAATATGTAAATATTTGTGGCATTAAAAGTAAAAGTTAACCGTGCTGCCATAAAACCACAAGTCATGAAAAGCTAAAGAAAGAAACAGGGTTTAACAACAACAAAAATATTTCTCATAATAACATCAGTTCATACGCTCAGCTCTCTAAGCATGCAATCACGGTCAAACTGTATCTATTTGAAACAAGAGTATGTAGTACCTTGAGCTATGGTAGAGCCAATTCCACCAAGGAGGGATCCACCTTGTGACTGAACAGGAGCAGGTGGTGGAGCTTGACGGGCTGTAGGAAATAAAAACAGCTAAAATAGTAAGTGCAGAAAATCAATAAAGCGTGCCTTCTTCGGAATACAAACAGAAAAAAATGCAAATGATAAGAATCTGAATGGCTAAAACCTTTTGAAAACTGGGAATAGGGATAGCAAGAAATACTAAATCACAAGGCTCACTGAAAAATTACATGCTTATTTAGGACTGCCAACAAAAAGAAACTTGTAAATGATAAGAAACTTAATGGTCAAGACCTTCTGAAATGAAAACCAGGAATAAGGATAGTAACAAATACAAAATCACAAGGCTAGCTGATAAAAAACTGCATGCTTATTTCGGAATACCGACAAATAGAAACTTGCAAATGATGAGAATCTGAATGGTTAAAACCTTTTGAAAACTGGGAATAAGGATAAGAAATAAAAAATCACAAGACTGGTTTATAAAACTGCAGTAAAAGCATGTTCTGCAAAATGGAAATGCATACCTAACTGATCAAGTTTAAAGGAATATTTGTTATCTATGAAAGACGCAAATGGGGTGAATATATTCGTGCACTACCAAGTTAGTTCACAGCAAATAAAATGAAGTATAAGGCAATTAATTGATATGGCTTTTGCAACAAAAAATCCAGCTAATACAAATGTGTTGCTACTGATCTAATAAAATCCTACATTCATGAGAAATGTGTTATGGACAACCTTCATGTGTGTAATAAATTCAAATTACAATGATATTTTAGTCAATATCTTTCTCCAAAGATTAAGTACATCATTATAAACAAATTTTTGATGAATAAAGGAAGAATTGTCATGATGATGGAAAACAAAGTATAAAGTATGAGCTAAAGTGCAATTAACTGTACTAAAAATAATATAGGGCATCATGTGAAAGCGCTGAGCACTTTATATGATGTAAAGAGCCAATTTTTATGTTTCAAATTCAGAAAGGGGAAAAGCTATTGTTTTGAAGAAAAATGAAAATTTTATATTGTTCCCAAATATTATGCCTTCCTATTTAGCGGGAAAATATATTCATTTTTTGGCCTATAAATTTAATTTTTTTTATAATGACATTGTTGGTCATGATATAATTCAATTGTTACCTAATCAAACTAATTAAGAAACTTAAAATTGCATTATCTATATAATTATCATATATCTTTGTACAATATTCTACGTAAAAATTACCGTTTTTGATAAGATGACATTCAGTTGATGGGGTCAGTTCAATGTGATCAGTCATTCAGCCTAACACATCCTTTCTCTTCACCAATAATCACCTGTACAGAATCAATTTCATTTTACTATATTACAGTTTAGTACATGAGAACATATGAAGCTAAATTTACTAACATAAATATAGCAAGTTTAAAACATAAATATTCAAAGAGTTCACATAAACTCTGGGTTTTCCATTTGGCTTGTAAGTGATTAGATCTAAATTTAAGCAGAAACGAGCTAAAATCCTAAAAGCTTATTTGGCAACATTTCAAGAATCTCATTCAATTTATGCACACCAATATTTCTTGGCTTCTATCGATAATCCCAGCAGGTTTAAAATTTCACAACAGATACAACAAACACATTGCAGAAAGAACTTACAAGCTATCTTCATAAGTGCGAGCTTCATCTGAATTTACATTATGTTTCTCAATCAATATCTATAACAGCCTTCAAATAACATGGAATTAAACAGAACTTTCATCACATGAGACTTTACAGGTATTGCGTTCAAGATTAGTATTCTATGGAAAAAGTGTTTAGTCAAAGGGGATACGGCATAGGACTCAAAGTTGCATCACTAACGAAATGTGTATTAGAATCTGTACACAAGTGCTGGTTAATTTTCATAGTTCAAACAGAAGTATTACCATGGGCCTATGGGCTTGAATTAAAGAAATAAAGGGCCAAACGTTCGTTAGTTATTGCTTAATCATGCCACGACTAAATTGCATAACTACATTACATACACAAAGTTAACTGTTTCATCAAAATTTCTTTCTCAGGGGCGGATGAATATAGAATACCAATCATATCCTATGAGGAAGTCATCTACACACAAATATATATAACCATAGTACAAGTAAACATACTGGACACCAGAATATTGGTAGAGAAATTCAAAATAGCAACAACTATGTTTAATACTACATCGCAAGGTCTAAATATATAAGTTTGCACCCATATATGGATTTGAGTGATCTAATGACATCCAACGTTTTATCTAAAATCAAAATACCACTTACCATACAAAAATACAGGCTCAAAATCCAACATAACAACCAAAAAATTCCAAGTAATCCAAATAATACACATCATATGAAAATTAATAGAATTTAATAGCTTCAATGATGAATAGTACTGCCTAATTGGAAGCATAACAAAACTGGAGCAACCGGCTTATAGTCACACAAAATCCAAGCGTTTCCTACACCAATATTATTGAAGACTAACTTTACAGGACTGATAAACTCGTCAACAAAGAAAGATAAAAAAAAAGCATACCAATATTACTATCTCATTCAGTTTATGCACACCTATATTTCTCGGCTAACAGCCTAAAAGCTTATTTGACATTGCTGATAGCAGTACAAAATTTTCATCTATCTTTTACGCTTAATGGTAATAAGATTATCAACTAATCCAACTTTCAACACTTCAATTAAACATAGGCTGAGAGTCTGCTAAACTTGACAACGAACAATATTTTTTCCAACCAAATATGACAAGAACTAAATTCCTCTCAAAACGTCTTTTTTCAACACTTGGCTAAACAAATGACCAAATTTTCCAACTCTAGCACTAACCCTAAATCTGAAAAATTAAAAAGATGTGAATCTAATTTAAACAAAAGAAAATTATACATACTGGAGCAGATCAAGTCGCTGACACGAGGAAGCTACTTGGAATTGGGAAGAGTGATTTTATCAACGATTAATCTTGGTTTTCTACAGCGATTGCAAAGAGACTGAAAGGCGTAGTTCCTATTAATGCACTTAGAGCAACGCCAATCACGCTCTTTTCCTCTGTAATTATGTGACCTGCCATTGAGTTTTTTCATTTTGTAAAAAATTAGAATTAATTTTGTTACAAGAATATGTCATCTACCTAATCTTTATTTATATTAAGGATCTTTCCATCATGTTTTAGAGTCGAAACCAATTAATAAATCATCTGTATCTAAAAAGAAAAAATTATTAAGGATCTGTAACATGTTATCAATATCTAAAAAGGGAATATTGTTTTTTTACCTCTTGGAGCTATGCAGCAAAACTAGGGATCACGATCGCTTCCACTGACGATCCTATAACGAGGATGGGAACGACCATAAAGAGAGACAAGCTTGCAATGGACATGGCTGCAAACGGGAACGATTTTGCAAAGGGGATGGATGTAGCGGGCCAATCGACTACGACAGAAACTAGGGCTACCGGCGAAGGAATTAGAGGAATATTTCGCAGGTAAATTTGGACCGAGGATTGAAATTTGGGGAAAGTTTTCACCTAATGGGTGTTTCTAGAAAAAGAGGGAAATGAAATAAATTTAGCGCCAACCAAATTTCACACAACAGGCACAACGTGAATGTTAATTTGTTTATCGGCAAACATGACGACTTGCCCAAAAACGTTGTACCAATTTGCTAAGAAAATTAGCTTTTCTCTAGTGTCTGTCTTTAAAGTCCATTTAACATAAGAAATAATGTGAAAATATAATGCTAAATTTTAAAAAAAAGTTGCATAACTTTATTGAAATTTGAATATTTTATATAGTTTTAAATTTACTTAAACTTTTATTTATTGATTTTTGAATTTATGAAATTTCAAATTTTTATAAATATTTAAAATGTAATTTTTTACAAGTTTTAAACTTATTGAAATATTAATAGTTAAATAAAATAAAGAACTATAACTATTATATATTAATATTACTTCTAATTATCAAATGTTGCTTACTATTCATTAATTAGAACAAAATAATTATTGAACATGTTAATAATTATTAAAAAAATAACACTAAAGTATATCTTAGAAAAATAATATAAACATCTATTGCAAATCTGTTGGTATTCTGCTGCAAAATAGCTTCGATAAATATTCGTCGGTATTCTACCTGGATTTGCAGTGGAAAATAACGACAAAATTTTTTTGTTGGTAATTTGACGCTATTTGCAACGGTTTAGTGAGGGGTGAAGAACACGACGGTAATAAATAAAAGAAAAAAAGTTGAAAAATAAATAAACTAACGCTAGCAGATCACTTGGAAATCCGTCGCTAATTAGCGACGGAAATTTCCGCTTCTAAATATATGACGCTAAATCAGTGTTTTCTTGTAGTGTGAGGTGACTAGAAGTCTCTCCCCTAATCAGCTTATCTATCACATCAACTAGCTGAGGGTCTTCACGTTGCGTGGTTCCTATTGAGTCAACAAAGTAGGCCGCACCTCTAGCATTGCCATCAAGCCAGTTACATAATCAACAGAGGGTCTAAAATCAAATTTTGCTATGTACTCCAAACTTTGCCTTTCTACAAAGAGAGGACTTAAGGTCGGCTTCTTTCTACTTAGGGCGTCTGCTACTACATTGCCCTTGCCAGGAGTATAGGAGATCTCAAAATCATATGAGGCGAGAAACTCCATCCATCTTTGCTGCCTTAGATTGAGGTCTTTCTACGAGAAAAGGTACTTTAACAATTTATGGTCAGTATACAACTCAAATTTCTCACCTAAGAGATAGTGGCGCCAAGACTTAAAAGCAAAAACGATGGCTGCTAACTCTAGATCATGGGTTGGGTAGCTTTTCTCATGCACTTTTCATTGCCTTCACCATAAGCTACTACCTTCCCATCTTGCATTAAAACAACGCCTAGTCCCGTACCGCATGCATCTGTGTAAACCGTAAGCATCTTGCTCCCATCTGGTAATGTCAAAACTGGGGTTGTTGTCAAAGATCTCTTCAATCGTTGGAAAGCGACTACGCAATCCAAATCCCAAGTGAAAGTCAGGTTCTTCTTCATTAACCTTGTAGGAGCTGAGATTTTCGCAAAGTCTTTAATGAACTTGCGATAAAAGCCTGCTAGTCCAAGAAAACTTCGGACTTCGGTTGCATTCTTTGGAACTTTCCAATCCTGGACCGCAACTACTTTTGCAGGGTCCACAGCTAACCCTTCTTTGGACACCACATGCCCAAAAAATCTTACTTCTTCCCTCCAGAAGTGGCACTTGGAGAATTTTGTTTTTAATTGATATGCACAGAGAGTATCCATGACTTCCCTTAAATGCAAAGCATGCTCTTCCTCACTCTTCGAGCAAAATTAGAAATATCATCTACGAAGACCACCAGGAATTTATTGAGAAATTCCCGGAACACTCTATTCATCAAATCGACGAAATAAGCGAGTGCGTTTGTCAAGCCGAAAGGCATGACGAGCCATTCGAAGAAACCGCCGGGGTTCTGAATGCGGTCTTATCAATGCTATCTTCAGCCACTCTCAGCTGATGAAATCCGGTAGCCAGATCTAATTGGGAGAAAACTGTTGCACCTACAAGCTGATCAAACAAATCGTCTGTTCTTGGCAGTGGATGCCTATTCTTCTTGGTCAGCTTGTTTAGCTCCCTATAATCAACGCATAGGCGAAGTGAACCGTCTGCTTTGGTTGCAAACACCACTGGAGCACCCCATTCAGAAATACTCTACCTTATAAACCCTTTTTCTAGCAGCTCCTTAACTTGCTTGCTAAGCTCCTTTCTCTCCCATGGAGCCATGTGCCTAACGGGTAAAGCAACGGGTTTTGCGTTATCAACTAGATATATGCAGAAGTCTATCTCTCGATTTGGAGGCAAGCCCTCTACTTCCTCAAAGACATCCGAGTATTCACAGACCACTCTAACAAACTGCAAATTCTCAACAGACGCGTCAATCGATTCTAGATAACTTAGCGTAACAGAATTCATGGGATTACAAGAGATTTAGAGAGTGTCGCCTAAGCGGGTCATAAACCTAACCTCTCTCTTTTCACTATCTAGGACGACTCCATTACTGGATAACCAATCCATGCCCAAAATTAACCCATAGCCCGTGAAGCCTAAAACATAAGCATCACATCTAAACCCAATGCTAAGTATAGAAATTTCCAAATCCAAACAAATCATCGACAAATAGGCTGAGCCCCCAATTGGATTTGAAACAACTAAGGAATCCTCTACTATACTGGTGTTCAGGTGTAGTGACTCAACTAAAGCAGTAGATATAAAAGAGTGCGATTTGCCAGAATCAAAGAGTGTGCAAACAGGATGATCAAAAAGATAAACTAAACTTTCAACGGAAATAGTTCTACCTCGTTCTTGCAGCGGTGGGGCCACGAGAGACTGGACCTGCCCCCTTTGCCTGCCCTGGTGCCATGGGAGCCTGAATCTGCCCTCCAGAGGTAGTCCCTGCCCTCTGCCCTTTCTTTGGGCAGTCCCTAATCAGATGTTCTGCCTCGCCACAGTGGAAACAACCAGTCTTCTTCTTCTTCCTACAGTCTTTGCTTAGATGACCTGGTGTCCCACAGTTAAAGCATCTTTTCTTTCCCTTGCCATTGTTGTCTTTACCACCCTTCTTGTTCTGTAGCTGCTGTTGTGGTTTCTTTTGATCCCCTTTCTTTACAGGTGCCTTATTAGCATTGGCGCCTTTCTCCTCTTCATGCATAAGCGCCATGTCAACTAGTCTCTCAAAGGTGGCCCCCATAGGGATGTGGGTCATAGCTAACCAATGTAGCGGCTCGTTCAAATCCTTAACAAATCTCAAGGCCTTCTTTTCGGGTGTATTCACCAAGTCCAAGCCAAATCTCGCCAACTGATTGAACTTGTTGACGTACTCTTTCACTGATAGATTTCCCTGCCTCAATGCCAAAAACCTTTCCACGTATAAATTCTCTTCGGCCCATGAGAGAAACTTTGCCTCAAACCTTCGCCTGAAATCCGACCATGTATCAGCTGGACTCTCTCCATTAGTGACCTCCCACCAAAACGAGGCCTCATCCTTCATTAACCAGGCAGCTAACTGGACCTTTCTTCCATCTTCTACCTCAAAGATTCCAAACAATTCTTCCACCTCCTTTAGCCAATTTCGAGCTTCAACAAACGTCTCTGACCCGTGAAAAGGTTTTCCGCCCGTTGCCCGAAAGTCCTTGCATATCTTTGCGAAAGTATCAACACAGGGAGGAGGAGGAGGAGGAGCATATGTTGGGCCTGCGACATTGGCCCTAGCTTCCAGATACCTTCTAAACCATCCTGGTATCGGTATCCCTTCGGGTATCTCGGGGATTCCAGACATGCTGAAAAGAAAATGAAGAGATTCAAATGGAGAATTCGAAAGAAAGCTATATGGCTCTTGGGGGTTATGTTTTTAAAATAAACTTTTCTATTAAAAATACCTTCCTTAAAACATATTTTTGAAAGTATTTCTTTATAAAATGCTTTTTGAAAAATAGTTTTTCAAAATATCTTATCTGTTCTGGTAACCTTCAGCCCTGATATCACGTGTGACACCCCACCTCCGTTAAGGTCATTCACAAAGGGAATGCCTTAATTTTGGTGGAGCGTTTATTGTGTATAGAACAGAAAAGTAAACAAGACAGATAAATATATTGGTACTTGGAAAACAAAAACCACTTTTATTACAGCGGAGAAATAGTTTGGTTACATCACATCAAAAACCAACTACAAAACCAAATACACTTATTATCCATCTTGACAAATAACTTCTGAGTACATAAAATAAAAGACATAACCCCAACATAAAATAGCCATAAATAAGATAGGCTTAACTTTACTTCAGCGACCCAAGCATCTTCCAAAAAGAGAGAGATAAAGCTGTCCAAATCAAGCTCCACTAGCGCTAGTCCCACCCTGAGCACTTGGGGGGTAAAGGAAGAAAAGAGGTGGAAGAAAAGGGGGTTAGACATAAAGTTTGGCGAGTGCAATAACTTTAACAATATAATCATTAAGTAACTAGGATAAGGCATAAGCTGGAGAGTAAGGAAATGACTGTGAACCAATGGGCATGTCAGAGCAAACAAAGGAATAAGTTGAACAAAGATAATGTTAAAGGCGCACCTAATCATTATAAGATAATTACTACATTGCACCACACCAAACATCCTAAAAGTTGATCCCGCCTACCAAACTTAATAATGATAATGGTAGTTTCGTGTACCCTTAGCTGCCTTCATAGGTGTCGTCTGCCCTTATCTCCACTAGGTGTACCCACTACCCCCATTCGATCGGCTCCCTAACTCGTAGATACCCATGCATGACACAAGCTTTCACCTATGCTTGGTCCCCTCTATGGTTTTCCCGACTTAACCCCATTCTTATTCATGTCTTCTTACATGTTTCAATCTTGGTTAAGTGCATCTAATCGTATTTCACATACCACCCAAGGCACCCTCTTAATTTTACATGCCACCCATGGCACCCACTTAACCCACCATGTTCCACCACATGTTTATTTGGTTAAGTGATCCTTAGTTCATTAACACCGTAACCTTGTAAAGACCTCCCACGTTAGACTGCCATTTGTGGCTGCTGGATTTGCCCGGCGGGTTCTGGCAGTCTTACACCACAAACGAGCCTAACCTCGTGTCTTTACAGCTGTTACGCATTTAATTCATGCCTTTGACCTCTCACATTAGACTGGCATTTGTGGCTGCTGGATTTGCCGGGCGGGTCCTTGCAGTCTTACACCACAAAAGAGTCTAACCTCGTGTCTTAGACGGTTTACTATTACACATCTTTATTTAACCCCAAATTGGATTAATATCCCTATTCAAATTTGTAAATAAATTCCAAATATACTTATGGCCATAATTGTCACTTAAATTATGTCCATGAATACCAATTTTTCCAATTAATGTCTTAAATTAATTATATGCCTTTTTAAGGCCATTTATGCCAATTCTCAATATGTGTATATTCAATATTACCCCCATCGTCCCTACGTTGTTCGTTCACTTATCATGACATATATATATATATATATATATATTAAACTAGCAATTAGTCTAATGATATAAATGGGAAGAAACATCGCAAATTTGCATAACACACAAAATGGATCTAACTTACTAATAAGGATTACAACATATCTTGCAAAAACTTGGTATTGTCATGAATCTAAACATAGGCTAAAAGGTGTGAACTTGCATATATGAATATAGTTTTCACCCAAAACTTGCATAGGCCATAGTCACAAACTTGCATAAAACTATGTATGTCATAGATCTAAATCTAAAGGTGTAAACTTGCATATATGTGAATCCAATTTCTACCTAAACTTTCATATAGTCATCTTATCTGGTTCACATGTAAACTATGTACAATTCACATAGAAACTAGCATATAATCTGCACCCAAACTTGCATAAACAATGATGTCAAACATGAATCAGTTTGAACATAGATGATTGGGAATATACAAAGGGATTCACAACAAAAACTATCATTTTGAACAACTAGCATACATTCACAATATATCGCATTTTCCCAATGTTTTACAAACATAACCATATAACCCAAATTATAGCTCAACCTAATTAACTTGTTAATTATATTATTAAAGAAATCGAACTCACAACTCAAAGAAGGTCTTGAGTTCTGGGATCTGAGTTCTGAAATTGATTTAGCTCGCCTTTGAAGTTGACAAATTTGTTGTTGTAGTTATTATAGGCTTGAGTTGAATTGAGTAGATTAGCTTTATTTTTCCTCTAGTTGATGACAGATATTCTAGGTTGCAAGGTGATAACATGACGGCCATGGTTCTAATTTTGATTAGGTTTTAGGGTTTAAGCCTACATGTGTTTATATAGAATTTAGGATTAATTTAGGCCATCCGATCAACCTAGAATCAATCAAGACCATCCAGTCAAGATAGGGTGAAACCTCAGCCCTAATGACTCAGCACTAAGTCACAAAATCGTCATCTTTCAGATCTGCCCGAGGGGGGGGGGGCAGGTCGACCCCCAGGTCGACCTAGGGGTCGACCCCTAGGTCGACCCCAAGGTTGACCAGTAGGGGCGAAGTCGACACTAGGGTCGACCTCCTGGTCGACCTGGGTCCTAGGCGGGAATTTTCCCGCCCAGCCTGCTTCTAACTTCTGATTTGAATTTTGAATCTATTTTCGATCTGTTTGAATTTATTTGAATTCTCTGGAAACTTCGGACGGCCTTAACTTCTTCATACGAAGTCCAATTTATGCAAACTCGGACTCTATCTCAACCAGAATTCCGAGATGAACACAATGGCATAACCGTTTCCCTTAATTCTCACATTTTAAATTAAGTATTGTTTAATTCGTTAGTTTATGTTAACAGAAAACATGGGGTGTTACAAGTATGAATACCTGGCTCGTCCATTCAAGGGTGCTGCTACATTCACATGGAAAGACCATGTCCATGTATATATGGACATAAAGCTTCTAGTACATGCAACATTCACGTATAAAAAACGAGCAGTTACATAAACATGCAAGTAATATAAAAATGGTTCCATGTTATAAGTAATACAGGACAATACCTTACTATATGGAACAACAAGTGCACACGTGGACCTTTCAGTTCAATCAAGACAACAGATCGGCCTATATGAAGTAACATAAACAGATCGGTACATTCAGTACAAAATGGGTTGGTGCATTGGACGGAAGAGGATCGGAGCATTGGACTAAGTGGATCGGTCTTGAAAAATGCGGATGCAGCAAAAGTGGGTCGGTCCTATTGATGAAAACTGGGTCTGTTTGTTTGAATATGCAAGGTCACGTAGCGGGAAGACAAACAGTGGGTCAGTCACTAAATTACAATGTCTGGATCGGTGCTTTTATTTGTATTTGGAGTGGTCATTATTAAAGGCGGTGAAAGAACTGTAAATATGGAGTGCGCGACCTGTGAACAACTGTAAATTGGGCCAGTGGCATTTCTGTAAATAAGTTTTAGGCCGATCCAAGTTTAAGGCTGACCCAAATTATGCACTCCATAATTACGAGACTGCCACTACCCCCTAACTGCACCTATAAATAGCCCATTCCTCCACACTTCAAGGGACCGATTTCACTACCCTGAAGGGCTGCCCAAATCACTTCTCCACCATTCTAAAGCTCCTTTAAAGCTCCATTAACGGCCGCCAAAATTCTATCCTTTTTCCTCCTACATTAAATGGATCTCATTTTCTCTAAGCACCATTGATTCACACTCTGATCCACTCCAAGTGATCTCCAAATCGCCATTGCTCCTCTTAAAAGCACAGATCTAACACAATTTTCATGATGGAACCAAAGAAAAGCATATAATTGCACGACCCAACCCGTTCCTTCTCGAATCCAAGTAAGATTTAAAGCGGAAAGAGAGCAAAAAGCGGAGAATTATCGCAAAGTGACCAAGTGTAGTAAAACAAAATGTATGAGATGATAAACTATGTAATCCTCTCCATAATGATGAAAAATACTTGAAAAGTGGACTAGATTCAGTTCGAATCGAGCCACTATAAAAATCTTGTGTCTCTTATTTGATTTTATCCGTTTATTTTGTGATTGCGACTCTTTTAATTTCTAACCATAATTGGTGAAGTGTGATTTCACACCATTGGCGTTTGAGTCATTTTTGATTCAAACACTCAGGAAGGTTAAAAAACTAAGGATTTGTCATATAATCTAATTTCAACTATTATTGATGCATTAATTAGGTTTATGAATGAGCCACGTTATAAAAAAAAGAAAAAATGGAAAATCGAGAAGTGTAAATAGTAACGGAATGATATGTTAAGTTTGGAATAAAATATTAAGAATTCAACACTGTTTATACCACTTGATTATAAGTTAACTTCCAAAAGAATTTTCTTTTCATAGGTTTTGAGTTTATAATCACTAGCAATCTCTTGTGATGATTGGAAAATTGTGTAAGGTTGTGAAAGTAAGATATCCCTACTTGTGTCTGCGTTGTTTGGGATTTAAACCCACTTTGGAAATTTTATTATGAGTAAGAAAACTTTTACAGGGACAATTAATTAGCAGTTAACCACATATGGAATTTAGAAGTTAATGGGGGAATCAGATTTGAAGCCATGATGAGGAAATGTCTCAATCTCAAAGTTTCAGAATATTGAATGAAGAGGAAGTTTAGATTCTAAAATTTCATTCTCAAGAACAAGAATTTAATAAATGAGACTAAAATATAGGAAAATGTAGGATTTGTGTAAGTTGCTTTTTAGTTAGATTCTATATGTGTTTTGGTTTGTTTAAGTATATTTGTTAAATTTTTGTAAATTATCTCTTTTTTTTCTTTTTAAAAAATACTACGTTTAAATTTGTAAGGAATATGCATAAAATAAAGGAAGACGTGTAAATTTACGCGTTTGCGCGTAGCTTAAACTGTTTATTCCAAATAAAAGAATGCTTATTCCTTGTAATTTTAAATATGTCAATATTTTTCCTTCTATCTATTTAGGAAAATTTATGGAAATTACAGAAAAAGACATTCTAGTGAGATTTGAATTTTAGCACAGAACATAGAAAGATTTTTTTCTCGGTTCTAGTATGGACTAGAACATAAATTAGTTAAATTTAGAAACATAGATTTAAAAAATACATTGAATCTTAGGAATTCTCATGAACTGTAGACAGTAGGTATAATATTTATCTTTGTGTATTTACCTTATTGGCAGTTGGTGGGGAGCACTTGAAGTATTTCAAGGCGGACATACGAATCACCAAAATGTTGATATGAGAACCATCGGTATACTACTACTCAAACAAAATTTGGTGATTAGTGACTTTGAAAAAAAATGATTTGATTAGGCAGTTTATGAAGGTTAGAAAAGCTAGCATTATATTTTTGGGTTTTTTCAATATTGGGAAAATAAGAGAGGTTATTGATGATTGAAGCCCATGACGTTTTTATACTTTCATATTTGATAAAATGCCTTTACACTATAACAAATTTGATAGGGCCTAATCAGAAAATAGGGACCAAGACGGAACCCTTGACATCTCGTGCCACAACAAATATTGTGGAACTCAGAACTATAAGTCTTTGCAACATTGAGTTAGATCGACTCAAGTATATTAGGGAGAAAAATTTAGTGAAAGGCATGAAAATTTTATTTTAAGTCTTTCTCCTATAATTTTTTTCTCTCTAAAATTAGGATTCTATTGTTGCATTGTGATTACTAGATTGGATTATAGGAATTGTTTGCAACACCAATGCACCATGCGCACATATTGAAATTATATGTGCAATATGATGTTTTGCAAACATGCAGCATTACAAATTACACTTTCATGTTAGGATCGAGCTCACTTTAGTATATCTGCATTACATAATATCATTAAGTTTGGTTGTTTTATGGATGTATAAATAAACAACTTAGTTTTATAACATGTTTTTCAGAGCCAGTTGTACTTTTCGCCTTTTAAAAATATTTCGGGACAAATCTCTTTTACGGGGGGAAATGTAACACCTCGTATATACGCTCTAGTTAGAGATAAAAAAATTAAAACAATAACTATTGAATATAAAACAATAATAAGCTAAAAATACAGATATTTGATACATAGGAATCTGATCATGAAAGATTACCATTGTGATCGTGATGAGATGCTGAACCATTTTAATATTTATTTGTTAAAAACGAAGTTTGTATGAAAAAGATAGAAAGTGAAAAAGTTTTGAATTTAAATTAATAAATATACATATTTCAGTTTGAATCTAAATTAGATAAGCATGAAATAAAAATAAATAAAACTGGCATAAAAGAATATTCCATATTCAAATTTGAATTTGTGTATGAATATATATACACACACACGCACAAAAAGAAGGGGAAACGTTACAAAACATTAATAATGAATTGATTAAGATTTATTAACACTAAAAAAAGATGCATAAAATAAGTTAACCATGATTCTCAACAGGAGGGCGGTCGACCGCCTTATAGGGATAGATCGACCACTATGTGGGTTGAAGGGGGTGGCGGCTTGGGTTTTTATATTCTACAAACTGACTATTCCTACACACTTTGACATCTATAAATAAAGGACTAAACTCAAGCTCTCAACTCACGTTTTCTAAGTTATCTTCCTCCATTTTTCTCCTACTTCATGTATGCTTAGCCCTAGTTTGTAGATGATAGGTTAGTACTTCCTCCTTTTTTATATTAGTTTAGAAATACTGGATCTAAAATATATGTGTTTATATGACTCATTTCTGACTCTAATACATATATAATCTCAAAAGGAAGAAGGATCGGAAACGTTTACGTGGCAACAATCCAAAAACTAGGAATTATGTTTTCATTATTCATATATCTTGTTTAGTATGCAAATTTCGATTGGTTATACCTTAGAGGTTTGGGATTCACAAAAATAAAACACAAAAACCCCCCAAATTCCTATATGACGGAATTGTAATCTAAGTTTATTATATTAGGTTTGGATTGCAACTGTAAATAAAAGGGGATTTTTTTTATTATTAATTCTTATTCAAAATAAAAAATAGTCTGTTTTATTCTCTCTCCTTTCTACTGTAAATCCTAGTCTTACATTAAACTAGTGGATATGGGTACAATATATTATGTGCATTCAAATCTTTATTATTTTCACGAAATAAAAGATTTGGGTAGAATAAACTACATGGAACCAAAATCCTTATTTTTGTGCAAAATTCACTTAAAATGGGAAGAAAGTAAAATTAGACTAAAGTGAAAAATTGGAAGTCAGGCATTTGTTTTACCCATTTTTGTTTATTTATGTAATCCAAAAGTCTAGTATTTCAAGTCTATCTTTTGTTATGTTGTTGTTAATTCTCCGTTAAAACTATTATTTTGAGATAAGATCTTATATGCCATATTGTGAATTTAGGGAATATAACTTGTAATTCTTTTGTTGTGAGTACATGTTGACATTTCATCGATTAGTGCGCTTTCCTCCATGCATGCCCTTTTATGACAACCCACTACACACCACCGGTGCTTATAACTAAAAATTTGCATTACACAAGTGCCCGATCGATGTAAAGCAATTATTAAGAGAAATAAATAGAAGAGAAGAGAAGAGAAAAGAAGGAAATAGAAGAGAACACATAACATAAACACAACCACAGAACCTATAGTATATCTCACACCGCATCACATATACTCATATAGTGATAACTGTTTAAACCACAGAATCATAGTACATATGCTCATACAACTATACATAATAGTAAAAAGCTTATACAAGTGATAAATAAACTCAAATGGGTAAAGTGTCTCTACCAAGAACACATAACACTAGCTATCAAGGCTCTATAGTGCTATACAGTAGAATACACAAAGGTAATACAATTATAAGTATGTAAAACATTGCCTCGTGCGAATCCACCTGCGCATCTCCGAATAATACATGTACTGTCGCCTGGCCTGCTCATCAGCATCGTCGATGAGCACCCAAGGTAATAAAAGGGAAATAAAACCTTGGGTCAGACAAAAGTCTGGTATGAGCGATAACAAATCTCAAAATATTGTAAAACTTGTAATAGTATATACAGCACGGAGGGTATGGAGAATTAAACATGTTTTGCCCCTGCATCCATAGAGTTATCACATAACAATTGATATATGTTATACTATGATAAACATCACATGAATAAGGTGTTAAAAATGTGTAAGTACTAAATGGTGGTAAACAAGTAAATGACCATAACATCCATTAACCATCCTCACATTCACTCACTAAGTGCATAACGTGTAAAATACTCAATACTTTGGTTATCAAATCCATTGAGGCCATGGCGAGTCAAACTTCCCTTGTCTCCGCCCAACTATCAATTTGACCAACTACCCTAGTCTATAGCCGATAATACTACCCCGTCCACATTGTCCTAGCTTTGGGGTCCGGGCTAACCAATTCACACTTCCCTGTATCTACATGCCTCATCTCTCAAAGGTGTACCAAAATTGTGAATATCAATAAATCCTTTGCACATGTTCTTCGCAGTAGAATTCGTCTCTAGACTTTCCATAAGACTCCTCGTTGAAGTCGATCGACAAGAGGGCTATCCGCGGCAAATTGCACTACGGTAAGACCTCATCGACATCCCTCTAAGTCGTAACAACTGCAAATCATCCCATTCTCATATGACAGTCATATCAACATGACTTAATGTCGTATTTTATACATCTCAGAGAAAACTATCCATTGTAGTAGCTTGCTCCTCATCCTGGAATCACCATCATCGAATGATGAATCAATAAAAGCACCACATCCACCCTTCAAGTAAAAGCTACTGATTGAAGAGCCATCATGTCGAAATCGCCATCGAATGAGTCCTTCTCAAAATTGCACCATCATCCATATAAAATCGACCAAATTGCTCAAAAACAATAATAAACGATATCGACCACTTCATAACAATCGACAATGACTAGCCGGATCACGTATTCAACCAAAATTGGTTAAACACCTGTCCGAGGCAAATCTCAGTCATTCATTGCGAAGTCCAGCTCGTAATCAAGTCCATTCGTCAACTTCAGGTTGACCATCAAGCTCTAATGTTACTCCGTCTTCAAATCCGTTGTCGAGCTCTAATGTTGTTCTATCATCAAATCCATCGTTAAGCTCCAAGCTTCGTCAAATCCATCCAAGTGCTCTAAAGAACCTTGGATAATATATCTCGTTCGTTTGAGTCTACCACCCTTGTTCGTTCAATCGATATACACCAACGTGTGCATTTGATTGATAAGCACCTTAAATTCTAAATATTTCTTAATACTGGATCACCTACGAATGAAGTCTTAAACTAAATTAAGCGAATAATTCAACCATGCAACCAATAGTCATACAAGTTCCAAAATTAGCACACAAGCATCCAAAATGACAATGATAAATTAAATAGAACCTGTCTATAGCAATAAAAGTGAAATAAGTGTCCTAAAGAATATAGTCAAATAGCATGTAATAACGCGTAAATGGGTAAATAGCGCATAATAGCGCACAATCAGGTAAAAATGTGACAATTAGGTTATACCTACTTAAATCACTTTTTAATCTTTTTATTAATTATTTAATAGGTTCAGCTATCCTAAATATTACGTTTTACAATTAGAAACCAGTTTAAAACGACAAAACTATACTGTAAAAACAACACAGTTCAGTGAGAGATAATATCACCTATCTTAGCCAAATTAGCCCAAACAAGTCTCAAAACGTAGAACTCGTCCATACGAGTCCAAAAAGCATCCAAATTCGATCTCGTATGCAATAGTTATGATGTGTGTACGTTTCTTGATTATTTTAATAATTAAATTAGCTAATCACAAATTAAACAACTAATTACCTCATCAACACCAATCTTGTTTCTTCCCCAAATATAGTGGTCATTTTCTATGCATTCCAAACCCACTTCTCATAAACTTCTCCGTGCGATTTCTATCTCATTTCTTAACAAAATCGACTAATGTCTTCATCGATAACTCCCTCTTTAAAACCCATTCACTCCAATACCAAAAAGTAGAACTTGGTCACCCCTATGAAAATGCGACTAAGTACCTAGCCCCCAATAGCCTGTAATGCATTTTACCATGCTCGATAGGGCGTCTTCAAATCAGAGAGGTAGATAGCTCAAATATCCTGCTCTTATCTCCTAGCTCCAACCATATGCCTCTTATAGTTGAACCTATCGAAAAGCCGAGGCAGTGGCCGATATCTTAGGAAAATCGACATATCGCGTGAAAATGAATATGGGATTGTGGAGAATCTTCCCACGAGTTCAATGAGATTTATTTCATGATTTTTAGTTGGATAAATCTTTGTATTTTGATTTTACAAGAAAGAGTAACTCGCCATTATCACCTAATGGACCTGTGTAATTTCGGGTATGGAAACATTCAATAGTATCTTGTTTGGTTAAAGTAACAAAGAGGGTTTAATTATATTTCGAGTATGTAAAAACGCCTTATGAAAACAATGAGAGTAGCCTTGTGACGGCCGCCCCGTACCATAAGACATTTCCCCGAAAGGCATTGTACCAATGCCCGACTAGCACGAGACAATCGTCAAAAGGTTGAAACAATGAATTACCAAAGAATCTATAGTATATCTCACAGCGCATGGAATAAAATATAATAATAAAATAACTTGACATAAAATAGGAGAGACAATACACAAGCTGAAAACTAAACCATATCCATCACATCAGTGAAATCTAATATACATCTTCATATCCAATTATTACAACTTTAAAATACCGTCTCTAAAGGAAATAAAAGAGGTACATTAATAATGCCCAAAACAGTGACTAGCAACAACACAGGGGGAATATGTATGAAGTACGTGGAAGCCTCCTGCTCGTATCTGGACAGCTACTCGTGCATAACCACCCAACATGCCTCTAGTCTACTCATCTAGGAGCACCGAAATTAATAAGAAGAGACATAAAACTCTAGGTCAGACGAAAGTCTAGTGTGAACGATAACAAATCTATAACACTAAATAAAGCAATAACAGGTATAAATAATCATACCTGACCTGGACCTGCAACCATAGAGTTAGCACAACACGATGTACAATACTCTAAGGTGAACACTAACATAGAGTGTAAAATGGAAGTGTGTGTGTCATGGTGATAGCAAACATCAAACATAAATCATCCTCACATCTCTCACTCAGTGAGTAAAGCATACGATATCCACTGCTTTGATCACCAAATCTATTGGGGCTATGACGGGTCCATACCGCACTGGACTCCGTACAACTATTGCTATGACCACCGGTCTATAGTTAATAACCCTACCCAGTCCACACCGCACTGGCTCTGGGATACGGGCCATACCAGTCCACACTTCCCTTGCTCTGGTTCGTCTACATGCCTCCTCTCTCAAAAGTGAACCAAAGTTATAGGTATCGATAACTCTTTTGCACACGTATCGCAGCAAAGCCCAACTCTAAAAGTTAACTCGTTGGTTCCCATTTGGATCCTGAGTAATAACTTCCCAGTTGGACTTCTTTTGCATCTCGGGTTTTGGTCAAATTGGAGTTGGTCTTCAAAAGAGTTTTCGCGTAGAAGTAGTAGAAGTTCAAACTCGGTTTGGTTTGGCCCTTCTTGTTCGGATCGGTTTGGTTCAGCTCGTTCTGCTTTCACCGGTTCGGTTTGGTACTCCACACATCGGTTCAGTTCGTGCTCCTTAGTCTCAGTCCTGTTCGGTACTCCATACTTCGGTTCACTTCATGCTCCTCAGTCTCGGCCCGGTTCAGTACTCCACACTTAGGTTCGGTTCGGTACATGCCGATCCGACCCCATGCCATCAAGCTGCTTCGATCTGATCCCAACTCGATCTACACCGGACTTCCTTATTGTCCAGCTCTTTCCTATGTCAAGATCCAGTTCGGTTCGATCTCATCCGATCCAAACCAGAATCCTGGCATCTTCCAGCAAGCTTGTATCGTCCATTCTCACCATACGATGGCATTTCCAACCATTCTAACTTTACTAAAAAATCATAAAATATCCCAAGCAACAGTAACAACATATGGTTCAATCAAATGATCAAAACGTCAATCACATAGGCTATTGTAGATCAAACATACCCAAATCCATGATTTCCGCTTAATCTCCTAAATTCCAGGATTAGCAAACTTAATCTAAACTAACCCAAATTTATACCAGCGACATAAAATGATTTTAGAATTTTTACATATTTTCCCAGATTTTTTTTTTTTTAGATGTATAATTTCGCTAATTATAACTAATCACCCCTAATTAGCAATAATTAGTGTATAAACATGCAAATCATTCACCTTAGCCCAAAATAAATGTTATATCTGAAACTTTTACTGATTTGGCTCAGATCCCAATGTGGTGCAGCAGCTCTATCTTGAATTTGGTGCTAATTTGGCTTGATTTGTTGTAGATTTGATCAATTAATGATTAGAAAGTGATCGGAGAGAGAATTTGAAGATGGTAGCCATGATTAGGGTTAAAGAAAGGTTTGTGGCGGCTAGAAAAATGAAAAGAGATGATTCTTCAACTACTTTCAGCCCTCCCATAACCGTAATCCCAAAATGGGTTATGAGCCTAGCTGTTAATCGCTTAATTAAGCCAATTAGGCTGTTTTTCCATCTTCAAATCTTATTTCAGGCATATCTCCCAAACAGTAAGTCCGTTTGATTAATGTGGCCACTCTATGGAATGAGAAATCATCATCTGAATCCAATGAAAGTGGTTTCAGGTCAAAACTCCTTACCAATCAAAAGTTATAGGCGAAACAAGATTCGCTAAGGGCAAAATGGTCATTTCAAATTTGGTAAAAATCGTGAACGTGGGAAATGACCCTAATAGTCGTTTCCCAAAGTTACACGACCATATAACTTTGTATGAAAATAAAACAAATATTCTACGATCCTCCGATACGTAGAATGCGGGTCGTTACACTCTCCCCCCTTAAGAAATTTCGCCCCCGAAATTCCTTAACTAAGAAAACATACAATAGGATCCCGCATACCTATCAATCATTTACAAATAATCAAACATACATAATAAACCCAACAAGCCTGTCCCAGCATGCGGTTTATTAACAAAGGAATAACTACATCACGATTAAAATCTTGCCAGGTAAACAGCTCCGGATACGACTTCCTTATGCTCTCCTCAGTTTCCCAAGTACAGTCATTCTCATTATCACCCTCACTGGACCTTAACCAGTTTCACCGTCTTCCTCCGAAGTTGCTTCATATCGTGCCCGACAATACGAACCGGTCTGCGGTTTCCAACTGCCTCGGGTTTTATCTCGATATTATCCAACTGATCTCGTGAAATAGTCATATCAGAATCATGCACGAAATTCCTTAACTGAGAAACATGAAATACGTTGTGCAATCCGGCCATCTTGTCAGGTAATCCAACTTTATACGCTAAATTTCCAACTTGTTCGAGGACTGGAAATGGACCAACAAACCTTGGTGCTAATTTACCTCTCCTACCAAACCGAATCTCACTCTTCAACAGAGAAATCTTAATGAATACAAGTCACCAACGAACAATTTCAAATCTCTTCATCTTTTATCAGCATAGCTCTTCTTCCTATCTTGGGCAGCCTTCATTCGCTGTTGAATAACCTTAATCTTATCTAAAGCTCTCTTATTACATCTGGCCCAAGCACAAATTTCTCACTGGTTGCCAACCAACATGAAGGTGAGTCGCACGGTCTTCCATACAAAACTTCAAATGGATCCATACCAATACTGGATTGATAACTATTATTATATGCGAACTCAACTAGATGCAAATGGCCATCTCATGACCCCTCAAAATCCAATATACAAGCTCTCAAGAGATACTCTAATACACGATTCATCGTCTCTGTTTGACCGTCGTTTGAGGATGGTACACGGTACTGAGATGTAATTTTGATCCTAAAGCCTCTTGTAAGCTCTTTCAAAACCCACTAGTAAATAATGGATCTCGGTCACTCACAATACCTTTAGGTACTCCATGAAATCTCACTACCCACTTCATATATAGTTCCGCTAATTTAGTTGTCGTTCTATTCGACTTGACAGATATAAACCTTTTACTCTTGGTCAATCGATCCACAACCACCCAAATACTATCATGACCCGATCTAATCCTTGGTAAACCATCAATGAAATCCATTGAGACTTGTTCCTATTTCCATTGGGGAATTTCCAATGGTTGCAACAGACCATTAGGCTTCTTTTGTCCGGCTTTAACTTACTGGCAATTCATGCACTTGGATATAAACTTCCCAACATCTCTCTTTATCCCTTCCAAGTAGTAGGTCTGCTTCATGTCTCGATACATTTATTTGCCACCGGGATGTATATTTAGTTTCGAGTGATGACACTCTCTAAGCACTTCATCACTCAATCCACTAACGTTGGGTACAACTAGTCTCCCATTCATTCGAAGCCATCCTTCTCAGTCAAGTCCATACTTATTCATTCCCTCACCCTCGATACCCATCTCTACCTAGGAGATGATTTCCAATAGATTAGGATCATCCCTCTAACTGGAATTGATCTGCTCAATCAAGGTCGGTCTGATCGTCAAACTTGCTAACATCTTTGGATCTAATTCATACTTAGGTCTGAAATCATATCCCGCGATATACTCCAGTTGCTTCCATTCAAGAAACGTATCCCCCAAATGGCATGTCTCCTACTCAGTGCATCATTACCGCATTGCTCTTCCCGGGTGCGTGTGCGATATTGAAATCATATGAAGCCAAGAACTCTAACCATCTCTACTGACGAAGACTTAAATCCTTCTGGGAGAAAAGATACTTTAATGACTTATGATCGGTGAACAACTCGAATCTTCCTACCAAGAGATAATGTCTCCACATCTTTAAAGCGAACACGATCTTTGCCAATTCCAAATCATAGGTAAAATATTTTTTCTCATGCGGTTTTAGTTGCCGACTAGCATAAGCTACAATCCTACCTCCTTGCATCAGTACAGCACCTAGTCCGGTACCACAGGCATCCGTGTATACCGTCATCTCTTCGTTCACTTTAGGAATAACTAACACTAGTGTGCACGTTAACTTCTCCTTTAGGCTCTTAAATGCATTCTCACACCTTTCGTCCTAAGCAAAAGCTTGATTCTTCTTGGTCAACTGAGTTAGAGACGTCGCTATCTTGGAGAAGTCTTGGATAAACTTACGATAATATCCAGCTAACCCAAAGAAACTTCTCACGTTCATTGCATTCTTGTATATAGAACAATCTTGCACCGTAGCCACCTTCGCAGGATTCACAGCAATACCATTCTCTGATATAACACGGCCCAAGAATCTCACTTCTCTCCTCCAGAAGTGACAACCAGAAAAATTTGCTTTCAATTGGTGTTTCCTCAACACCTCCATCACTGTCCTCAAATATTCCTTGTATTCTTCCTCTGTCCTCGAGTAAACCAAGATATCATCCACGAACACAAGAACAAACTTATTTAATTGATCCCTGAAAACCCTATTCATAAGATTCACAAAATATGTGGGTGCATTGTTCAACCCGAATGGCATGACCAACCACTCATAGAGTCCAGACGGCATCCGAAATGTCGTTTTAGGCATACTCTCAGCTACTACTCGGAGCTGATGAATTCCTTTCGCGAGATCCAACTGGGGGAACACTCTTGCTCCATCTAATTGATTAAACAAATCATCCATCCGTGGAAGAGGATACTTATTCTTCCTAATCACCTTGTTCAACTCGCGGTAGTCCACACATAAGCGAAGGGAACCATCGGCCTTAGTAGCAAATACAACTGGTGATACCTACACGTAAACACTTCTTCGGATAAATCCCTTCTTCGAAAGATTGCCTACTTGCACTTCGAGCTCTCGCTGCTCCCTTGGCACCATACGACTAAGTGACACCACTATAGGTCTGGCTTCTTTCACTAAATCAATCTGAAACTCGATCTCTCGGTGTGGTGGAAGTCTGATCACTTCCTCGAAGATGTCTGGATACTCGCCAGCAATAGTCACATCTGATAACTCATCATGCGGGATGTCAAGGGAATTTAGAAAACTAGTCATCGCCTCATCACTAGTTAGGAAACCCAATACCACCCTCCGCCCATAATCCTCTCTAATGGTCACCAAAGACCCCTCACAATCTACCACCACCCCATACTTTTGAAGCCAATTGACTTCCAAAATACTGCCAAACCCAGTAAAGCCCAAAACAAAGCAATCACAAGCAAACTTACATCCATGACTTGATAAAACCAAATTATGACAAATCATACAAAGGCTAGTCGAACCACCGATTGGGTTCGTCACAACTAAAAGCCTATTGACAATCTCAAGTTCCAATTCCAACCTATCTACCAGGTCACTAGACACGAAGGAACGGGAAGCCCCGATATCAAATAATACTCAAATAGGAACATCATAAATAGAAAGAATACCTTGAATAATGACACCTTTTCTCTTCTCCGTTGCAGTTGGGGGCATTCGACAAAGAAGGAACAGCGTTGATAGCATATGCTTTCACGATCTTCTTCTCCTTAGGAGGTTGCAGACATTCATTCTTGAAATGTCCCACTTGGTCACGGTTGAAGCACATGCTCTCCCCTGGCTTCGCTCGACAATCTATGATATAGTGGCCCTTTTTGCCGCAGCCACAGCACTGGATATCCTTCTTATTCTTATTTTTCTGACCGTCCTTGGTCTGGTTCTGTTTCCTCTTATTCTGGGAATTCTTTTTGCCTTCACCGCTTGCCTGCGGTTTTGGCTCTTCTGCATATGCAATAGCAACCTCGATCTTCGACTTAGGGTAAAGACTCTCTGATCTCAATGCCTTTCCCATAATAGATTCGAAAGTCTCATCGATATGATTTATAAGTCCTTCCCCAAGTACCCATCTAGGCCAGTTATGAACTTCTTGTTCTTCTTCTCGGCAGTGTCGATAATAGATAATCTATATTTCGATAAGGTATTGAATTCAACAATATATTCTTAGACTGCCCTGCTTAAGCTCCAAAATTTTCCTAAACAAATCTAATTTCTAAGCAGCTGGAATAAACTTATCACTGAAGCGAGTCTTAAACTGATCCCAACTAACTTGATCCTCGGGAGTAACTGCTTTAATAGCATTCCACCAATTCATCGTCTATCCTTGAAGTTGATGTGATGCTAGCTTTCTCTTCATTGCATCATCGATCCCCAAATCTTCGAAGATGCACTCACAAATATCAAGCAAATCCTGAACCTCCGTAGATGATTGTGTTCCATAGAATGACTTCCCACCAAGACTAGTACAATCCTTGCCGAGCTTGGTGAAATCGGTTGTAGGCGCCTGCACTACCGCACCGCCACTGTTAGCAGCATTAAGAACTGCTCCCTGAGCATCCCTAAGCATCTCTCGCATGAGGAAGTAAAAATCATCCTTATATCAGGGACGTTACCTTGTTGGCCCCTGAACCCACTGCCTCTTCAACTCCCGATGCGGAGTTCCTTACAGTGCTCCTCGTATTTTAGCTCACCGTTCAATCTATAAAGAGAAAATGATTAACCATTTCCTTAGTGGTGCCAATGCAGTGTGACTTTATCCTTAGATATACCAATAGTATATATATAGTTTTGAAAACCAAAATATCACAATTACGCGCTCTCATATACATATACAATCTCTCCCTGATGTCTTCCCCTAGGTTAAACTACACAACCTAGGCTCTGATACCGAGTGTGGCGGTCATCCCGTACCATCAGACATTTCCCCGAAATGCGTTGTACCAATGCCCGACTAGCACGAGAGATCGTCAAAAGGTTGAAACGGTGAATTACCAAAGAACCTGTAGTATATCTCATAGCGCATGGAATAAAATATAATAATAATAACATAACTTGATATAAAACAGCCGAGATAGTACATAAGCTGAAAACTAAACCGTATCCATCAGAGTAACGGAATCCAAAATACAACTTCATATCCAATTATTACAACTTTAAAATATTGTCTTTAAAGGAAATAAAAGAGGTACACTACTAATGCCCGAAGCAGTGACCAGCAACAACACAAGGAGAATACGTATAAAGTACGTTGAAGTCTCCTACTCGTCTCGGGACAACTACTCGTGCATAACCACCTAACCTGTCTCTAGTCTTCTCATTTAGAGAACCTAGAGTAGTAAGAAAAGATATAAAACTCTGGATCAGACGAAAGTCTGGTGTGAGCGATAACTAATCTATACCACTAAATAAAGCAATAACAGGTATAAATAATCATACCTGACCTGGACCTGCAACTAAAGAGTTAGCACAACACGATGTACAATACTCTACGGCGAACACTAACATAGAGTGTAAAATGAAGTGTGTGTGTCATGGTGATAGCAAACATCAAATATAGCAATCATCCTTACATCTCTCACTTAGTGCGTAAAGCATACGATGTCCACTGCTTTGATCACCAAATCTATTGGGGCTATGACGGGTCCATACCGCACTGGACTCCGTACAACTATTGCTATGACCATACCCCTCTGGTCTGTAGTTAATAACCCTACCCGGTCCACACTGCCCTGGCTCTGGGATACGTGCCATACCAGTCCACACTTCCCTTGCTCTGGTTCGTCTACATGCCTCCTCTCTCAAAAGTGAACCAAAGTTATAGGTATCGATAACTCCTTTGCACACGTCTCGCAGCAAAGCCCAACTCTAGAAGTTAACTCGTTGGTTCCCATCTGGATCCTAAGTAATAACTTCCCAGTTGGACTTCCTTTGCATCTCGGGTTTTGGTCGAATTGGAGTTGGTCTTCAAAAGAGTTTTCGCGTAGAAGTAGTAGAAGTTCAAACTCGGTTTGGTTTGGCCCTTCTTGTTCGATTCGGTTTGGTTCAGCTTGTTCTGCTTTCACCGGTTCGGTTTGGTACTCCACACTTTGGTACGGTTCGTGCTTCTTAGCCTCGGTCCTGTTCGGTACTCCATACTTTGATTCGGTTCATGCTCCTCAGTCTCGGTCTGTTCGGTACTCCATACTTCGGTTCTGTACATGCCGATCCGACCCCAAAGAATCCAACTGCTCCGATCTGATCCCAATTCGACCTATGCAAGCCTTCCTTATTGCCCTGCTCTTTCCTATGTCAAGCTTCAGTTCGGTTCGACTAGTCTCATCCGACCGGAACTGGAATCCTGGCGCTTCCAATAAGCTTGTATCGTCCATTCTCGCCATATGACAGCGTTTTCAACCATTCTAACTTTACTAAACTATCAAAAAATGTCCAAAACAACAGTAACAACATATAGGTTCAATCAAAAAGATCAAAACATCAATCACATAGGCTATTTTAGATCAAACATATCCAAATCCATGATTTTCCCCTTAATCTCCTAAATTTCGGGATTAGCAAACTTAATCCAAATTTATACCAGCGGTATAAAATATGATTTTAGAATTTTTTACATATTTTCCAAGATTTTTTTTAGATGTATACTTTCGCTAATTATCACTAATCACTCCTAATTAGCCATAATTAGTGTATAAACATGCAAATCACTCACCTTAGCCAAAAATAAATGTTAGAACTGCAACTTCTACTGATTTGGCTCGGATCTCAATGTGGTACATCAGCTCTATCTTGAATTTGGTGCTAATTTGGCTTGATTTGTTGATGATTTGTTCAATTAGTGATTAGAAAGTGATTAGAGAGAGATTTTGAAGATGGAAGCCATGATTAGGGTTAGAGAAAGGTTTGTGGCAGCTAGAAAAATGAAAGAAGATGATTCTCCAACTCCTTTCAGCCCTCCTATAACCCTAATCCAGAAATGGGTTATGAGCCGAGCTGCTAATCACTTAATTAAGCCAATTAGGTTGTTTTTTCATTTTCGAATTTTATTTCATCCATATCTACCAAACGATAAGTCCGTTTGATTATTATGACCACTCTACGGAATAGGAAACCATTATCTGAATCTAATGGAAGTGATTTCAGGTCAAAACTCCTTACTAATCAAAAGTTAAAGGCGAAACAAGATTCGCCATGGGCAAAATAGTCATTTCAAATTCGGCAAAAATCGTGGATGTGGGAAATGACCCTAATAGTTGTTTCCTAAAGTTACACGACCAAATGACTTCGTATGAAAATAAAACAAATATTTTACGATCCTCTGATATGTAGAATGCGGGTCGTTACAAGCCTTGAGACCTAAATCGATTATATATAGAAGTTAATCTTTAAAAACTGAATTATATAATTTGGTTTTTTATAGAAATGAAATACATTTTATTTACGCACAGCCAAACAGTATGTTTAATCGCTACAAAACTAGATGGCGTGCAACAGCTCACTATGACGATTCCAACAATATAAATTTCATCGCAATCCGACATTATGCTCTCGAAACGAAAATTTACGCATATATCGAGATTGTTATGACCGCCAATTGGTTCGACCTTGAAATATTGCGATTTATGTACTTATTTTGCGAGTAACAGGCAATTTGGACTCAACGAAATTGGTCCTAGGTATTAATTCAATCGTTTATGAAAAATCTCGTTTTGGAACCAGCAATTGGGTAATTAACTATCAATATTTAAATAAAATATTTAAATATCTAATCATTAAAATACTGGTTGTTGCGTATTTATTAAACATTTATTATATAATGTAATATCATATCTTACATACGTGTTTACCGCATTTAATTAAGAATTTCGTATTAGATGTCCCCATTAGGAAGTGTATTGTCCACTATCCCTGAAGGTATTGGCATCCCCTACGAAACTGATAAATGATGTTCCTTGTATGAACATCTGGGGACTGCACTCCCCACATAAGCAGATGGAAATTTTCACCTGCTAAATAGTAATAAATATTCTGTTGCAGAATAGTTGGAACAAAACATAACTTCCAACAGTATCATTCAGTTATGCAAAAAAACAAACAGAAAATGGAAATATGCACACAACTGTTATTTAGATCATAAAAGTAGAATACTATTACTATGGGAGTGCTATATTGGTCTAACATTATTATTCACAATAATGACTAATGCAAAACTTGTATCTCACACAATACTAATGGTTTGTGTAACACCCCACGTCCATTAATGTCACTCACAAAGGGAATGCATTAACTTCTATGGAGGTTTTAGGTGAATATAGAACAGTAAAATTTCAACATGACAGATATAAAATAGTACTTGGAAATTTAAAAACTTTATTTCAATTACAGCAGAAGTCAAAACATGTTTGATTACATCATAACACCATAATCAAAGTCAAGTACAATATCTATCTTGATAAAACAAGTACATAAGCCCATTACATAAATAGCCATTAAAAAGAAAGATAACAAGCTGGACTTTACTTCAGCAGTCCAAGCTTTCCAAGAGATAAGCAATCCAATCAGACTCCACTGGAACTTGGCCCAACCTGAGGACTTGAAGGGAGAAAAAGATGAAAAAGAGGGTGGGGGGTCAAACATAAAGTCTGGCGAGTATGGTAATTCTACAATACTATTATCAAAATAACTGGACTAAGGCATAAGCTGGAAAATAAGGAAATGTCTATGAAAGAGCAGATTAAGGACATAGACAATCACTAAAGGAAACGTTATAGGCGCTCCTAAATACTAAAGGATAAACACTATACTGCACCACACCAGTCACCCTAAAGATTGATTCCACTTAGCTTCACTTAGAAACTTTCTTAATGGCTTTACGTACTCCTAGCTGACTACATAGGTGCCGCTTGCCCCTATCTCCACTAGGTGTACCCCACTTTCCATTTTTCGATCGGCTCCCTAATCGTAGATACCCGTGCTGGCCCCACAGTGGGGTGTATCATTCCCCTAAAGTGGCAACCCGATATAACGGAGATGCACGGCTTATACCTACACGATGCAACAACGTCTTACCTACCAGCCCGGGTCCACACACGCATATGAAACCCGTTGGACTTGCGTTGCCACCGCTCCCTGTTTTGGCCTCTTATAGTCAAACCCAGTATGCGTGTCCCGTCCTCGACTTGGGTCGAGCCCACAAAGATACGCTTTGGGATACTGGTTGAAATGGGCCCCCATTATTTCCCACAAGCATTCCACCTAAGCTTGTCCCATTAGTCCATCCACTTAACCCACTTAGTCATGTTCATTTACATGTGTATTTGGTTAAGTCTAATCGTATTTCAAATGCCTCTAAAGGCAACCACTAGATTCCTCATGCCACCCAAGGCACCTACTTAACCCCCATGTCCCACCTTACATGATTATCTGGCTAAGTATTTCTTAATTCATTAAGGCCATAACCTCATAAAGACCTCTCACATTAGACTGGCATTTATGGCAGCTGGATTTGCCGGGCGGGTCCGGGCAGTCTTACACCATAAAAGAGTCTAACCTCGTGTCTTTACAACTGTTATGCTTTAGTTTGGGCCTAGGACCTCTCACATTGGGCCGACATTTGTGACTACTGGATTTGTCGGGCGGGTCCGGGCAGGTTTACGTCACAAACGGGTCCAACCTCGTGTCCTAAGCATTGATTATTATTAATAATCCACTTTCCACAATTTTAATAATTCCCTACTTGAATTATTAATTAATTCCAAATTTAACAATGTCCATAATTGACTCAATTATGGACATCCATTTAAGGCATGCAAAATCATATCAATTGCACCCCAATTTATTAATTTCCTAATATTACCCCCACCCCACGTTTGAACGTTTATTCGTAAAATGTATGCTAGACCCGATTAGTCTAACTCATAGCATAAAAGAAAATATTCACAACAACAACATATATATGTGACTAAATAAATCATAACAAGGGGTAAAACTTGCATACATTACAACTTGCATAAGGTTATACATGCCATGGATCTAAGGGTGTCAACTTATTCATAATTCACATAATATGATTTTGATCAAATTTCATAAACTTGTATAGGACAAGTGTGAATCAACATCATTAGCAATATGGTTTTATATGGGTACACCTAACTCAATAGGCAAATTCCCAAAAATCAAAATTCATTTAATCATAGATTCATGTATATGGGTACACCTAACTTAATAGGCAAATTCCCATATTCAAGATCCAATTAATTTGTAGATTCATGTATATGGGTACACCTAACCCAATAGGCAAATTCCCATAATCAAGATCTATTATAAAAAAAAAACTTTAAACATGATCCAATTCGCATAAATACTAACATCATGATTTTGCAACTTGTATGATTCAACACAACTTAACATGACATCATTATCATATAACATAAGTATTTCAACATATGTGATAATATGAGATCTACAACATATATAAGATTTACAACATAGCATAACATAATTTGCAACATAGCATGATATGATTTACAACATAGCATAGCATGATTAATCACATATGACATAGCATAGGATTATTTACAACATAATCACTACAACATAACAACATATATATGATAACATAATAGCATAACAAGAGATCCACAACATAATTTACAAATACATAACAATTCATATCACTTTCTTGTGATCCATTCATAACTTAATCAAATTATTTTATAATAATATTGTGAGATTCATCATACTCACAATTTCAAAGAAGAGAAATAGAAAGAGAGAGAGCTTTTGATTTGATTTGAGTAGATTTAGTTTGTAGATTAGGCCTTCTTCTTCTTTAGTTTGTGACGGCTATGCTGAACTCCATGGCAACGGCATGTCGGTAGCTCTCCAATTTTTCAAGTGATTTAGGGTTAGAGTCTACCCACTTATTTATAGATGTTAGGATTCATTTAGGCCATTAGATTTAACCTAGAAATAACCGCAGCCATTCAGACCAGATGGGGTTTATCTTATTGACTCAGCAATGAGTCAGAAGTGACTCAGCAAACACTCAGCAAATTAATAAACTTCTATTCATGTTTACATTAACTGCCCATATATATATAAATATATATATATATATATACACACGCACCTATTCATGAATTCAAATTAATCCATAATTAACTTATGACCATTTCTACACATTAATTTTCCAATTAATGTCTTAATTCCATTTTTCGCCTTTTAAGGCAATTCACATATCTCAAATTTGTTATATGCCTTTTTAAGGCTATTTCGTGCAAATTCTCAATATTAATTCTTTTAATTTGTGAATATTAGTATTAACAAAAATACGGGGTGTTACAGTTTGAGTATTCTTTTCACTGTGATATATGCTCACAATTCAATTCGTAGTAGGAATGAGATTTGGGACTATCTAATTATGCAGGCCAATCTAACGTACTAACCCCCTACATATGATCATAGAGACTTTAATAGCATTTTATTCAGTCAAGACACTGAACCAAGGATTATGTAGTTCTTTTAGGGATACAAAATACTCAACTTTTATATGTGTTGTCAGATTATTTGATCCCAATTTCTCTGGCAAGTATTCTACGTGGAGAGAGGGTGTTATCCATTCTATTAATATTAAGATCGACATGGTATTTGTGAACAAACATTAGATATACAAGTTTAGCAAGTATGGTTTTCATTATAGGAATCATTCATTTGGCAACCATATGTCAATTTATGTGAAGCTGGATGACACTTAAAGTTATAACGTGGTCGTGTGTGTGATAGGTGTAAATGTGTAGTTGAGTGTAAATGTATAGCTTATGGCTTCCTCAATATGTCAGTGTAAATTTTGAACTAATTGCCATTAGGTTGTCATGTTAAGCTTATGGATGCGTGGTTTTAGTCAGAATTTTGTTGGGCTTTGTATGTTGTATTTTGGAATTCACACAGTCCTATTTAGTATAGATGCAATCCCTTTTTATTTGCATTACCTGTTAGCTTCGTACACTAACTGCATATTTGTATTGAAAAAGTTGGGTGTAATACTATGTACTGGTTTCAATTAAACCTTGTGCTAGCATTGTTTCAAGTGGGATTAGACATAAACTATGAATGAAAGCTGACTTGTACTTTTATTTGCATTGTTCGAATGTGAAAAAAAATGGAAACTAGATTACATGTACATCTTTCTAATATCATAGAAAGCATTATCGATCAACAGGCATGTAGGAAAATTTGCTTTCTACCTTCCTAAAATTTGGATTTCATATTTCCAATATACACCTACTAATGGATGTATATAACCATCTTAGTCATTCAGCAATTGATGGATGATTATTTTTCTAGCTCCATTGAGCATGGCTTTACATCTTCAATCCCTCGCAATTACACAACTATGTGAAGAAAACCTAGTAGGTTTATTATTTAGTGTTGTTTATATTTTGTTAGCAATTAAATTGTTGGTCATCAGTTCTGTTAATCATTATTATTATTTTAGGTGTAATTCTTTACTTGTGTGTGTTGTTATTAGCTTTAGGGTTTTGTTTTCTTTTTTGTTTTTTTTACAGCAAAAGAACCATATATATTTAAAATGGAGAAAAAACCATGTGGCTTATAAAAATATAATGATAGAACTAATGCTGTAGGGTTTTGTTGTTTTTCAACTTGTCACTTTATGTTTCAAAAGTAAGTCTGAAATTATATATCATATTAAAATATATGAAAATATCCATTATGCCCATTAATGAAATTTGACAAAAAAAGGCAAGGAGATTTTTTTCATAAAAAACATGCATGGTTTTACAAGAAGCCATTATATAGTTTAGTAAACATGCATGTTAAAATATTTGGAAACATAATGGACATTATCTCTTTCGTTTTAATTGGAACTGGGCCCACGTTTGGAATTTTGTTCACCAACTCATCAAATTCAACCATCGGATGAAAATAAAATTTCAATTGTTAGCATGAGTTCACATTCTTGTGTTTGGAAGTAAACAAATGTTTTCTTCGATATTAATTGCATTTTTTAAGTTCACTAATCATAAGTTTTCTACAGCAACATGGACGGTTCTGAAATTAATGAAAGGAAACCAGGATGGAAAATGAAGATACCTGAAGTCGCAGATCCAAGCCGTAGCCACATGCATGAATTCAATAAACATGTAAGTTTATGTATTTTTTTTCACAAGTCAAATGCTTGTTCTTTCTCTAGTGTTGATGTATATATATGTACATATGCATAATGAATTCTTTGAATGAACTCATGCTACAACTTATGAAAGATATGGGATAACTTTTCAAGAAAATCATTATCAATTTTTCATGCACATTATAGTATAAAGTCTATTAGTTTCTGCCAATGTCGCCTTACACATCAAAGAGTTTGGTAGGCTAGTTAGAGCACAACTAGCAATGAGATAATAATTTGGATAGGAGAAGTGTAAGTAGTAAATGAATGTGTCATTGTTTTTTGACTAATTTATTTTTGAACTTCTATACACTTTGTTGTTCCTTACAACCGTGGTGGTGTTGTAGCAAGGGACTGCAGCCTTGTCTTGAACTCACAAAGACAAGCAATCATTCATAGCAATTTTATATTTATCTGATAAGAAACATTTGTTAAAAATTATGTCATGTAAACTTTAATTAATAATTATTTCTCAGGTTACCGAAATTCTTAAAAACCACCAATCATGGTATCAAGTCATTCTGTTAATTTGGTTATGGTTATCCCTATTGGGAATGAATGACATATTCATATTCTTTTTTTAAAAAATTGATCTCAGAATGCAATTTTGATGTTAAAAGCCAATGACTAAAACTAGAGTAAAAGTATGAGTGATCGTTTCCATGTATATGAGCGAATGAGTATGCAGTAAAGAGCCAATGTATATGAGTGAAATGTAGCGAGGAAGTGTATGTATAAGTGATTATGGAGAAATCAATATGTGCACTATCTAAAAGTATATTAAATATTTATTTGAATAAATATATATTATTTGTTTAAAAATAAATTTTGTGTTAAATATTCAGTTCTTGTAAATATTTATTTATAGTATTTGTACAATTGGGCTTGTTGCAAGTTTCAACTTTTTACAACGGGAATTCATTGTTATCATAGAGTCTATTGCAACAGACAATGGCTGTTGTAAAAAGGTGGCCTATTACAATTTGTCTAATAGAATGGGCAGAAAATGTTGTCATATAGTCTATTACAACTGGCAATGCCCCTTGTAAAAAAGTACCTATTACAACTAGGTCTATTACTTCGGGCGCCGTGCCCGTTGTGAAAACCCTATTACAATGAGATTTGTCCGTCGTAAAAAGACTGTTTTGTTCTAGTGAGCTAAACATTTGGCTCGGCGATTTAGGAGATGTCGATGTTTTAAGTTTTTTTTCTATTAGCCAGGTTAATTGGTAGCTAATTGGCTTATTAATGAGCCCATTAGGCTAATGACTTGACATTATGAACATGGAATTAAGGAGAGAACTAGAGTTATTCTCCTCATTCCATATAGTAGGTTGAGTGTATGTGAATCTCCGCTTCTACCTAATCCCTAAAACCCTGATTCTCTTTCATCAATCATTCTAAATCACGTGAAAGGGAAAGATCTACATCAAGGGAGATTGGATTTTGCTACTTTTCATTGAATTCAAGTGTTTGTCCAGATTTGATTTCATCTATATTGCATCGGATCTAGATTTTGGTGAGCGATAGAGGTCTCTCACATGCTTACTATGAACTATATGTGTTAATTAGGTTAATCAAAAGCCTCATATGCTAATGTCACCTAAAATCGGATCATGAATGTTTAATTCAGATCTAGATACCTTGGATAACCTAATTTTATCATATATCATGTAATTTGCTAGATCCATCATGTTTTATATGTTTTTAATGTCAAATTATGCTAGATATGTGATTATTATGTGATGAATCATGTTTATAAACGTTTATATTATTGCTTATGGTCATAATTGGATTAATTATTGTTTTTTCGGTTGAATTGTATGTTATGCATGATTTTTTTTGTTTAGAATTATGTGTCACAGACCATAGGATCGTAGAACAAAGAAAATAGGAATTTCAGAGTATCAGATTTAGACAAAACATGGCAGAGGATCTCTGAAGGGTATTGGAATAGTGACTAAAAAATTTTCATTGGAAAATATGCTAAGTATGAGAACCGATATCGATCCATGCCCTATGGATCGGTACCGATCCATGAAGATTGGTCATATAGTGGTGAAACTTGGTGCAAGGCATCTAACGGAGGCAAAGAGGCTACAAAAAAGTTTCCAAGTCAAAATACACAAAGGACGGGGACCGATACCAATCCATAGAGCATGGATTGGTATCGATCCATGAGGATTGGTCGAGGGGAGACAAAAATTCGTTGTGGCTTATTGAGATCAGTAGCGGGTCATGCATAAAGTTTGGTCATGATTGAATGGATCGAAGTGCAAACACTCGAATACTCATCAATGGATTAGTAGTTGAAGCTTTAGAAAGGCGATTTGAGATGTGGACGGACCGAAGGATATTCGAGGCGACAACTGAAGTGGTCTAACACTAAATCGAAATTTGGCTAAGTGTATGGACCGGTACTAATCCGTAGGGGATGGACCAGTATCACTCCATCACAGTTGATGTTTAGGGGATGGAGGTCCTAGGGTGAGAAGTTGTGGTCTTCAAGAGCACGACGGTGGTCTCCGATAGTCGATCGTTTCCACGGGGTGGAAGTTATTGTCAAGATATTGTTGATTCTTTATTGTGAGCTCAAGCGAGAGTGGTTGAAGTTCAAAGTGATAGGAAACTCAAAGTGGAATGACGTTGCAAGATAGTGGACTGACTCGAGCGAGGCCGAGCTATAAGATGGAGTCATGGATGGCCTATGCAAAAACCCAAATTTTAGCGGGCAATAATTTTTCGCTTAAATGCTAAATTTCAGGTCCATTAAAACCTGAGTTGGTTTGTTTGGTGTCTTGCAGAAGGGCAAAATAAAATATATCAAGGGACATGATATAATGTCTCATAGCAAAACAAATAAAATATTATAGTAAGTAAATACTTACCCTATTAATGACACTGTCTAATAAGTGTCCCTAAGTTGAAATCTCTGGCACCTGCCTAACTTGCGGGTTTGTTATAAGGGGATCAGAACAAAAAGTTCTGGTGAATGGAAAAATTATACTTTCTATAAATAAAATACAGTTATATCACTGATTTAACTTTATTAAATTAATTTGGGTTTATTACACATTACACTTCCAATTTCACGCATAAATCGTACTCATCTACTCCCAAGTAGATTAACCTAATAAACCATATATATAACTATGTTCCCAATGTATCGAGGTACTGTGAAAACGTAAGATATCTCCATCACCATGCTACAAAAGCATACTAGACCATGCTGGGAAACTGCATTGTATCTTCATCACTATGCCACGACAGCATACTAAGTCATGCTATGAAAGAGAACGGGCTCCTACAACTACGCCATAAAAGCGACCAAAACCCGAGTTCTTCCATGGAATACGGTCGGGGGCTTTACTATATCGGTCAAGGATGGCTTCGTTAGTCCTACAATACAAATATCAAATATTGGTTTATCTCTTTCGATGGCTATTGACCACACGACCCCGCCCATTAGTGAAAGACTATTCCAAGAGCTAAGTGACCCCCGAACAACAATTTAAACATCCGTGTGGTCCTTCATTCGCTGAGGCAGTCGTTAAATCATCCTAAAATCATCACAATCGGTTTTTAGGCTGCCTCGAATGATAGATGTAGCTAAGGAAAACTCACCGGATGGTACTGCATAGTCCATACCTATGTGGGTACAACTTTGTTAGACCTACCACAGAGAACCATCACGGATATCCTCACATCCCATCGAAGTCTTGCACCTCCTTCCAGTCCCATCAAACAAGTTGGACGTGCTCCCGCTACGTCTATGAACAACTGTGATGATTCGCCATATTGGTCTCTTCACCCCCACGAACTGGACTAAATGCATATCGCTAAATTAATTAGATCCTATGTCTAATTTATCATTATGTGTACACTTACTTTTATTTTTGTCACTTTATAATATTTATTAATCCATTTAATCAGAATATTATTTCTTTCATTAATCAACTTTATTATTTACCATACATTGTTTGTCTTAAGCCCGTAATTTACCCACACACTGTAAATCAATATGTCATATATTAATGCTTAACTGTCATTTCAACCACTTTCTGTCAATTTCATTTTTGCAAATAAATTATGTATATTTATTATAATTTCTCAATTATCATATTTGTGCAAATATGAATTACAGTTAGGTTTTCTGTCATATTCTGTTTCATAACCTTTGTGTTATCTTCACTTTTTCTATCTTTACAATTTACCCTTTTAGGAAGTTAGGCTTATTCCCAATTTAATTTTAGATTTGGAAATAAAACCAAAAGTATAAGAGAAAAGGGAATCTAATTGACAATTTAGAATGATACATAATGTAAAACTAGCCCTAAACCAATGAATTTGGTTAATTGTGAAATATTCTTAATAGGAATCCAGATCTAAAGAAAAGATAGTAAATAAAAGTAAAACTATACTAATTTAAATCAAAAAGAAAAGAACAAGCTTTAAATATTGTATTTGTATTCAAAATATATTCACTTACCTTAGTTTCTAAGCCTTTCTCTAGAAATCGCCAATTTTGTAGATCCACCATAGTTTTTATTTATTTTCGCCAATTGAGGTATGGGGAATTAGGTTAACCTAATGCTCTATATTTATAGTGTTTGTCAGTTATTCCCAACCTTTAGATTGTGTATAAATAAATACAATTTATTTGCTCTCTCTCACACATTCGTTCTTTATCTATGCCATATTCCTTGTTGCTTTTAACGGGTTAATTAACATCATAATTAATTATTGTAGAAATATATGTTATCTAAATTTATTATATTAATTACATGCATAAATTTAATGTTTGAACTTTGAATCCACTAAATAGATTACATACATGCCTAGTATTTACTATCCAATTAATTCTTGCATGCATTGTAATTCCTTACCAAATTAATATGTAAATCTCTCACCATATTAATTGCCCACCTTTATAAGCATTAAATTCTTTCCTACCTTTATTTATTGTGTGCATAAAATCTTCCTTTGAATTTTGAATTGCAGTATTAATTTTAAATGTTATCATGCCTATTAATTGGCCACACACACACATATATATATACACACACTTGTTGTTATCTTTTCTTTATTATTCCTTTGCATGCATGCACCTATTCATTTCAAATTTTAAATTCCTTATTATTTGTGAATAAATTAGTATATGCTTTCCATGTTCGTTAATTAACAATAAGTGTTAACTAATTATTTTCAACCATTATTTCATTACCTGAACATCTTTTGAAAATGGGTTCACTTTATTATCTAAAAAATAAAGTACATATAAGAGCCTAACGAAATACAAGCAGGTCAAGTACACGAGAAAGCAAATACAAACTGAAAAACATTATAACTAAAACTATAACTATCTTCAGAATGTGCTCTAAACATTTTCGGATATTAAGTAGTAGCGCTCCACGTACTCAGGTTTTCAAAACCATCATGCTTCATGCACTAATAATTGTTCCGTCCTGCTGAGCAACTAATCATCGTCATCTTTAAGTGACAGTTTAACCATAGAAGCCAAATCATTCACTTTTAGCACTTGTCACCAACTGTGTTGGTCTAATTTAAGTTATAGAACATTGTGTGGATCATCAAACCAGATATGAACATGCTATAACAAATATAATTGATTCATTCTTCGTTAATGGTGGATAGCAGGATACTGTAGGCATGTATAAGCCAAGCTGTTCTAGCATTTTTCCAACTTGTGTAACGACCCGTATTTTCTGCCAATTTAATTGGATTATTTTAAATATTTTAATAATTTAAAATATTGGTTTGAGGTTGGATAATCGAATTTAACGATTTTATTGGGAATATATTATATAAAATAAATAATAAATATTATTTTAATTTCCAAAATATGGGAAATTGTCGAAATTGAAATATACTGTGATCCGACAGTTTAAAGTGGTCAAATATTGTTTATGGGGGAATATTAGTGACAATTCGTTTTGAAAACGACGACGAATATATATAGTTTATAATTTAATTAAATAACGAGCTGCAGCGGCGCGGCAGTTCGCGTTTTGGCGTTTTGAACTTCAATGGGTCGTACCGGGTTCAAAATAAGTCGGATTTCCTCGAAACAAGAAACGTCGGGACCGGTTTGACGATAACTTTCCAATGGCAGAGAAAAATCCAGTGTTCGTCGTGTAGATTTTATTTTATGTCCAAATCAAATTCTCAGAAAAACAGCGCCAGGAATTCCTTTATATATATAGCGCTGCGTTTATATAAAATAAGGGTTTTTAAATATTTTGAATATCAATTTGGCTTCGAATTCAACCTGTGATATTTTTCCTTGATAATACATCAAATTCTGGTCGTGTATGACCAATGGCGATATTTTATTTATATTATATTGAAGTATTTTAAAAATTGGGTTATTTTAATTCAAATTGGCCAGTTAAAAAGGGACATTTTTCAAACGACCTCTGTTTTCAACGAAACAAATTTTGTTGTGACCGTAACAGTAAACTATTGCTAGATTTTCTGACGGCGCATCAGTCGGGGTTATTATGTGAGCGTGGCAAAATAAAATGTAAAATTAATCGATCTATTTGGACGTGTACAAACGCTATTTGAGCAAACGGACATGGAATTCGATGAAACAAGTTTCGTTGGGACCGTATCATCAAAATATACTATGCCGTCCAGTCGCGTCTCGAACGGGGTTCGTATGTGAGCGCAGCAGCGAATAAACGAGGTTCGAAATAGCGATAGGTACGAAATAAAAATCGTTAGTCAGTGTCGCTCGTCAAATCAACTTAAATTATATTATTTTCCACATATATATATAACCCCAAACAAGAATTTTCAGCCATCCTCATTTCTAGCTTGGTAAATTTGCAAATAAGACCTCAATCACAAAATCAATTGTATCTTCCAATCCGTGAGGGTTTTGCTATGGCAACCAAAGAGAAAATTGTAGATCGGCTCGTCCTCTAGCTGCTGTAAAAAGTTGGGGGCCATCGGGCGACTGTGGTGGCCGGAATCGGTCTAGAACCACAGAAATTGATTTTCGTTTTTAGCTAAAATCAAGGAGTTGTGGTCGATTTGGGGAGACGGGACCTTGGGGGTTTTGTAGAGGAGAGAAAGGGCTTTGATTAGGCACTGGTCGGAGGTTCTAAAACGGAGTGTGGTGGTCGGAATGTTGAGATGACCGGAGTTTGTATTTTTGGGGGTTTGCAATCGGATTTGCCTCGATTTAGGGGTGTTAGGTGGTGATTCACGGTTGTGGTCTGAAGGGGAATGGAAGTGAGGGAGGAGGCGCACCTTTCGGTGCCGGTGCCGTCGCCGCCGGTGGTCTGTGGAGGGGGAATTGGGTCCATGAACGGAATTCGTTAAACCCGAGTTTCTGGCGAATGGGGCTCGAATTGATGGTCGAGGCTGCTGGCGAAGGATCGCCTGAGATGGGGGGTGTCGGCGAAGGCTCCAGGTCAGACTCCGGTGGTGCTAACAGGTGGCGGAGGGGAGTTAAAGTGGTTGAGGTTTGTTTCAAGGTGGCAGATAGAAGGGAGGCATCGGGGAAGACGGGTTGAAGCATGCCAACAGTAGAAACCGCGTTTTCCATCCGATGATGACGTGGACATGGTTTATTAAGGTGATGATTGGTCAGTTATTTAATTATTTAATTAATTAATAGTTAATTAAAATCGTATATATATTCAAACCGTATTTTTAGCGTAACTTTTACATACGTAAACGGATTTCAGCGAAACTGGATCCGTTGGGATCGTAGGGACGAGACCTATCCGATGGCACTGACTAGGAGTCAATCCGACACCGTTGAAAATTCAGCTAAAATTGGACGGTCGTCCCAAATTAAATGCAACGAACGCGTCAACCGTCGACCAGAACAAACTCTGGTGAGTTAATTCTCACACCTTCTGGAATACTGTGATGTGGTAAAGTTACGGTAAATTATATTTTGCGGTTAACAGTTTAAATTGGCTGATTGGATGCGATGGATGCAAGTTGCTTGTTGTTGGTTGATGGTTGCAGTTATTTATATTCTGCAAATTATTTAATTCGCATATTGTTATCAACTGACATCTGTGATGCAGAGAAGGACAGGTTGGAGGATCCGACCGGATTCCTCAAATTTACTGTATTTGTTTTTGTTGTGCATATATATGGATTGTTCACATCATCTGACACCAAAACTATTTGAATGTTGATAGTTGAATATACAACCATCGTTGTTGTGGTTAAAGTCAATGGTTTGTGTTGACTGAGTAGATGGGCAGTAATGGTCTAGTCGTAGGGTTTTGACATTGTTCTACCGTCAGGGAAATTGACGGGGTTTCAAAGTTATAATTTATTTATAACTGAATTTTAAGTTATTCAATTATTTCATAAAAGTATTTAAATCGGGAATTTAAATTTAATAAGTTAAATCGAGTTATTAAGAGAATTTAGTTAAATGGTTTTGATCAGTTGAGAAGCAGAAATCAAGATATTCCATAGGTTGTTAAAAAGGGAAATTTATTGTTTCAAACAATTAAAATGTGACTTAAATTAATTAAGTTAATTAATTAATTTAAGAAAGGGGAAATGACAATTGGAATTTCAGTTAATAGTTAACTGATGTGTATAGTTGGTAAATCCACCATTTGCAAGTAGAATGGTCAAAGGAAATAAATGTTGGTTAAATATTTATTAAAGTTATCAAATAGTGTTGGATATTAGTTAATCTTCGATTAACTATAGTCTAAAGAGATAGTTGAATTGGTTATTGTTAATAACCTGGATTATTATCGAGTAAGCACGTAAACATGATAATAATGCTATTTTGGGTTAAGATTAAAGTTAACTATATTTTGATATAGTAGATGTTAAAGCAAGTTATTCTTTAAATTTCAAATGATTTAAAGTGGTGAATTCAATTTAATGCCAAGTAAGAATTTATAAAAGGGATTTGTAAAATCCAAGTTTCAACAAGATTTGATAAATGGAATTCATTTAACCAGTGATCAAATGACGATGAGGTTTAGCCAAAGAGGCGATAAAGGTTTATTATAAAATGTCCAAGTAGATGAAATCAATTTATGTGACGAGGGATTTATGTTATAAATCAAAAGGTTTTAAGTGAAAGAATATTTGAAGTTAAAGTGATGTTTTAATGGATATTAATTTAGATAAGGGAATTAAGTAAAAGACTTTAAAAGAAGATTTCAAATGTAAGAAACAATTTATGGGATCGATTTGAAATCGATAAGGTAAATAAGATTTGGGAAAATGGTTAAGTGATAGACTGATGTTATTCCGGGATAAGAACGGGTTGACCAAGGTCTGAGAGGTAACTAAAATACCCCAACTTGGTTGGCATCCCTATTATCGAGGAATAGTATAGTTGGGAACGAGTGAAGCGTTGAGATTGGTTTTATCCTATATGAGAAATATCAAACTCTGATGCAAAATTTGTAAATTTAATAATATTGCAATTATCAGTTTCAAAAGAAGTAAGAATAGTGATTTCAATTATATTAAACATTTGTTATTCAATTAGAGTTGATCGAATATAGTTAGAGTTAGTCAAACAAAGTTATCTAGAAGAGTTTCCATCGTGTACGACTGCTAGCGAAATTTGCAGGGCTGCAGATAGCCTATGGCGGTCGGATGTTTCCTGAGGGAATCAGGCGTAACCATTGTGATCGCTGCGATCTAGAGTCGAGCGAATGGAGTTAAGTCGAGTATTAGTTAATAGGAGTAATCAAGTCAAGTTTGTCGAGTTAAATAAGTCGAGTCAGTCAAGTTAGAGTTAATCAATCAAAGTAAACCAGTTAAAGTTAGTCAAAAGGGAATTTGGTTAAATATATTTTAAAGAGGTCGAGTTGTGCCAAGTACTGAATCAGAAAACTCATTGTGTTCACACTATTGTTATTTGATAGTTAAAACACCGACTATCAAACCAGACCAATACGATTGTTGGTTCGGAAAGTCCGGGATCGAATTATATTCGAAAACCATTCCGACCATCAAATACGTGAAGACGTCGATTGAAGACGGAGCAAGTGAAGACCGTGGATCTTCATAAGCGGAAGGACTACTTGTTGAATTTCTCTGGCCTGCAGCCAGAGTTATTTTGATTTGTGATTCTGTCGTGGTTGAAATCCACGGGTTGCAAGGACTTCTCGCTACTGATTCATGGGGTGATTCCTATATGAGATGCAGTAGGAGAGTACCTTCGGTTCATCCTGTTCCTGGATGACTTGTATGGACGGATGTCTGACAGAGTATTTCCAAAGGAATTACATGCGTTGATTTCTCCAAACGTACGATAGTTGACGGCGGAGAAATGGTTATTCTCTAGCCAGATAGCTAGAGTATGTTTGTGGACGTCAATCAAGTGTGATCTGGCGGATCTGACGATGTGGCATTCAAAGTGAATGATGACCAGATGTTCTAGAGATAAAGTTCTAACCTCAAGCCTCATCAACCGGGAAATGACAAAAATCGGGCAGGCAGCATGGCTATGTGGGTCGCTCCCATTAGGATGTATGATCACCTATCTAGAGAAATTCCTATTGCTTCTTTATCTATTCGATGCTGACCCTATTCGGGTGGCGGTTGCTGATCCCAACCGTCGGTGATATACATTCGATACACTCAAGCGAAATGAGTAGTCGGTCATGTGAGGGCCGGGTTGCAAGACGTTCTTGTTGAACCCAGTGTATTCGCCTCTAGAGATACACGTGCGGAAGGTGGTCCCATACCTTGTCAAGTTGGAATCCAATATCCAATAAGCGCCCGCGGTTTTCGATTGTATACTATATATATGTGGAGCGTGAGATGCAAGCGTTCCTCTAGATTATTATTTACTTGTATTTAGACATTATGATAATATCAGAGAAAGATATTGATTTCAAAAATGTTTTGGGTTATAGTAAGGTAAAAACCGTCCGTGTTTATGTGTGGACTGGTCTTACTATTATCCTTTGATTTCATAAAGGATTTTGCAAAGTTAAACAAGTGTGTGTTCTGTGAATTTATCACTGAAAGTATTCCAGACTGACCCGGTGTATTTTGTTTTAAATCAAATGTGCTCGGGTCAGACCGAGTATGTTCCAGGTTAGGTTTCGCTTGGAGTTTCAGGAGCTGGAAGCAGGCGGCTTCACCGCTAGTTATTCAAAGTTATTATTCCGCTGTGACTAATGTATGTGTACTCTGATGATTGGTATGTTTTATATAGTTCTTTGTATAAAGAGATTTGATATTATATTTTATCTGTTCCGCTGTGAGATTCTGATGTGTTCCTCTTCTTTCTTCTATTCTAATAATTCTTTCTTTCTATTCTCACCTTCTAACTTCTTTCTCATGACAATCTGGGGGTTCGATACTTGGGTTTTGGCAAGTGATACGAGTTTATGTATTGTTGTCGAGAACCCGATTGTCGTTCTTTTCCCCGGGTCGTTACAGTGGTATCAGAGCTATTGGTTTATAGATAACCTTGGCTCTGTGGTGTGACTCAATAGAGATAGGGCTGGTAATACCCTAGATTGAGTTTGAGTAGATATACGAGAGAGCGTATTTGTAGATTTGATATAAAATGGTTTTATGTTGCATTGATTGATTTGTTGAGTTGTTTATGAATTCTGGTCGACGCAGGGTGTACAACTGTATCGATAGGTGTTTCTAAACTCTCAAACAAAGCAATTCGATACAGTATTGTTTTAAAGTGGGTAAATGAAATAATTTCACCCAAATTCTATTTTTCTATAAAAGGGAAATTATTTTCTCGAATTATGGATGCATTTGATTGTTGGACTGATTTGAATAGAATTAAAACAGAGTATGGAAGTACGACTTAACTTAGTTAAGTCGAGCTGAATCAGAAATGGATATAGCCTTGGAATTAAATAAAATATACTTGGAATTGGGTAATTGAATTAGTAATCAGACTAGAAATCGATTGATAATGAATCGATATGTGAACCCAAAATGAAAACAAATGGAAAATATATCATCTTGAGTCAAGATGATTTGGTTCATGGGTCATGTTTTGGTTGATGGTATATGTTGGGTGGTTTACATAGAATTCACCAACGGTTAAAGTTAAAGTTGAATGATATGTTTGAATGGGTGGTTGATTGCTTGGATATAAATCTGAGCCTGAATAGACTTGGTTGAAAACCAAATACGAAATAAATAAGTTGAATTAATCGACCCCAAATCTAATAAATCTGAATAGATAGTTAAAGTGATAAATGGATTGTTAAACTTGGTTATAACCTCGTATGGATTAAATAGTGTGTGCGTGGATTGATATAAATTATATGGGTGTTTTGAACATAATTGATATTGGTTTGGGAACTAATGAATTGAATTAAGTTGAGGACAGGTGCAAGTGAGAATTCAACTTGGAAATCCATCCAAGAAAGAGGAAATTCTGGAGAGATTTGAATCCAGTTGAGTAAAGCTGCAAAGTAATTAAGCAAGCTCGAATAAAATATATCGCTTATCACATAACATCGCTCGCCAAAAGGTACGCTTACGCAAATACGAAATTTTGGATTTTGTTTGGATTTTGGGTTTGAATTTTTGAATTTTCCGACCATGAGAGTCGATGTATACATATTTCTTGATCCTGCGATATTGCAGATGTCCCTCCGTACAGGGGAGACTCTGCCGAAATTTTTCTAAAATTCAAGGAGTTAGAAAATTTTTGGAATTTTTTTTAGGAAATTCTTTCCTTTGAAATAAATTGGTTTTAAAACCAATAGGGTCAGCTTGAAAATAAATTCGAGTTTTAAATTTTATTAATTTTGAAAGACAATAATAGACGGCATTTCTTCTACCTTAGCAATTTCGAGGACGAAATTATTTTAAGGGGGAAGGAATGTAACGACCCGTATTTTCTGCCAATTTAATTGGATTATTTTAAATATTTTAATAATTTAAAATATTGGTTTGAGGTTGGATAATCGAATTTAACGATTTTATTGGGAATATATTATATAAAATAAATAATAAATATTATTTTAATTTCCAAAATATGGGAAATTGTCGAAAATGAAATATACTGTGATCCGATAGTTTAAAGTGGTCAAATATTGTTTATGGGGGAATATTAGTGACAACTCGTTTTGAAAACGACGACGAATATATATAGTTTATAATTTAATTAAATAACGAGCTGCAGCGGCGCGGCAGTTCGCGTTTTGGCGCTTTGAACTTCAATGGGTCGTACAGGGTTCAAAATAAGTCGGATTTCCTCGAAACAAGAAACGTCGGGACCGGTTTGACGATAACTTTCCAATGGCAGAGAAAAATCCAGTGTTCGTCGTGTAGATTTTATTTTATGTCCAAATCAAATTCTCAGAAAAACAGCGCCAGGAATTCCTTTATATATATAGCGCTGCGTTTATATAAAATAAGGGTTTTTTAATATTTTGAATATCAATTTGGCTTCGAATTCAACCTGTGATATTTTTCCTTGATAATACATCAAATTCTGGTCATGTATGACCAATGGCGATATTTTATTTATATTATATTGAAGTATTTTTAAATTGGGTTATTTTAATTCAAATTGGCCAGTTCAAAAGGGACATTTTTCAAACGACCTTTGTTTTCAACGAAGCAAATTTTGTTGTGACCGTAACAGTAAACTATTGCTAGATTTTCTGACGGCGCATCAGTCGGGGTTATTCTGTGAGCGTGGCAAAATAAAATGTAAAATTAATTGATCTATTTGGACGTGTACAAACGCTATTTGAGCAAACGGACATGGAATTCGATGAAACAAGTTTCGTTGGGACCGTATCGTCAAAATATACTATGCCGTCCAGTCGCGTCTCGAACGGGGTTCGTATGTGAGCGCAGCAGCGAATAAACGAGGTTCGAAATAGCGATAGGTACGAAATAAAAATCGTTAGTCAGTGTCGCTCGTCAAATCAACTTAAATTATATTATTTTCCACATATATATATAACCCCAAACAAGAATTTTCAGCCATCCTCATTTCTAGCTTGGTAAATTTGCAAATAAGACCTCAATCACAAAATCAATTGTATCTTCCAATCCGTGAGGGTTTTGCTATGGCAACCAAAGAGAAAATTGTAGATCGGCTCGTCCTCTAGCTGCTGTAAAAAGTTGGGGGCCATCGGGCGACTGTGGTGGCCGGAATCGGTCTAGAACCACAGAAATTGATTTTCGTTTTTAGCTAAAATCAAGGAGTTGTGGTCGATTTGGGGAGACGGGACCTTGGGGGTTTTGTAGAGGAGAGAAAGGGCTTTGATTAGGCACTGGTCGGAGGTTCTGAAACGGAGTGTGGTGGTCGGAATGTTGAGATGACCGGAGTTTGTATTTTTGGGGGTTTGCAATCGGATTTGCCTCGATTTAGGGGTGTTAGGTGGTGATTCACGGTTGTGGTCTGAAGGGGAATGGAAGTGAGGGAGGAGGCGCACCTTTCGGTGCCGGTGCCGTCGCCGCCGGTGGTCTGTGGAGGGGGAATTGGGTCCATGAACGGAATTCGTTAAACCCGAGTTTCTGGCGAATGGGGCTCGAATTGATGGTCGAGGCTGCTGGCGAAGGATCGCCTGAGATGGGGGGTGTCAGCGAAGGCTCCAGGTCAGACTCCGGTGGTGCTAACAGGTGGCGGAGGGGAGTTAAAGTGGTTGAGGTTTGTTTCAAGGTGGCAGATAGAAGGGAGGCATCGGGGAAGACGGGTTGAAGCATGCCAACAGTAGAAACCGCGTTTTCCATCCGATGATGACGTGGACATGGTTTATTAAGGTGATGATTGGTCAGTTATTTAATTATTTAATTAATTAATAGTTAATTAAAATCGTATATATATTCAAATCGTATTTTTAGCGTAACTTTTACATACGTAAACGGATTTCAGCGAAACTGGATCCGTTGGGATCGTAGGGACGAGACCTATCCGATGGCACTGACTAGGAGTCAATCCGACACCGTTGAAAATTCAGCTAAAATTGGACGGTCGTCCCAAATTAAATGCAACGAACGCGTCAACCGTCGACCAGAACAAACTCTGGTGAGTTAATTCTCACACCTTCTGGAATACTGTGATGTGGTAAAGTCACGGTAAATTATATTTTGCGGTTAACAGTTTAAATTGGCTGATTGGATGCGATGGATGCAAGTTGCTTGTTGTTGGTTGATGGTTGCAGTTATTTATATTCTGCAAATTATTTAATTCGCATATTGTTATCAACTGACATCTGTGATGCAGAGAAGGACAGGTTGGAGGATCCGACCGGATTCCTCAAATTTACTGTATTTGTTTTTGTTGTGCATATATATGGATTGTTCACATCATCTGACACCAAAACTATTTGAATGTTGATAGTTGAATATACAACCATCGTTGTTGTGGTTAAAGTCAATGGTTTGTGTTGACTGAGTAGATGGGCAGTAATGGTCTAGTCGTAGGGTTTTGACATTGTTCTACCGTCAGGGAAATTGACGGGGTTTCAAAGTTATAATTTATTTATAACTGAATTTTAAGTTATTCAATTATTTCATAAAAGTATTTAAATCGGGAATTTAAATTTAATAAGTTAAATCGAGTTATTAAGAGAATTTAGTTAAATGGTTTTGATCAGTTGAGAAGCAGAAATCAAGATATTCCATAGGTTGTTAAAAAGGGAAATTTATTGTTTCAAACAATTAAAATGTGACTTAAATTAATTAAGTTAATTAATTAATTTAAGAAAGGGGAAATGACAATTGGAATTTCAGTTAATAGTTAACTGATGTGTATAGTTGGTAAATCCACCATTTGCAAGTAGAATGGTCAAAGGAAATAAATGTTGGTTAAATATTTATTAAAGTTATCAAATAGTGTTGGATATTAGTTAATCTTCGATTAACTATAGTCTAAAGAGATAGTTGAATTGGTTATTGTTAATAACCTGGATTATTATCGAGTAAGCACGTAAACATGATAATAATGCTATTTTGGGTTAAGATTAAAGTTAACTATATTTTGATATAGTAGATGTTAAAGCAAGTTATTCTTTAAATTTCAAATGATTTAAAGTGGTGAATTCAATTTAATGCCAAGTAAGAATTTATAAAAGGGATTTGTAAAATCCAAGTTTCAACAAGATTTGATAAATGGAATTCATTTAACCAGTGATCAAATGACGATGAGGTTTAGCCAAAGAGGCGATAAAGGTTTATTATAAAATGTCCAAGTAGATGAAATCAATTTATGTGACGAGGGATTTATGTTATAAATCAAAAGGTTTTAAGTGAAAGAATATTTGAAGTTAAAGTGATGTTTTAATGGATATTAATTTAGATAAGGGAATTAAGTAAAAGACTTTAAAAGAAGATTTCAAATGTAAGAAACAATTTATGGGATCGATTTGAAATCGATAAGGTAAATAAGATTTGGGAAAATGGTTAAGTGATAGACTGATGTTATTCCGGGATAAGAACGGGTTGACCAAGGTCTGAGAGGTAACTAAAATACCCCAACTTGGTTGGCATCCCTATTATCGAGGAATAGTATAGTTGGGAACGAGTGAAGCGTTGAGATTGGTTTTATCCTATATGAGAAATATCAAACTCTGATGCAAAATTTGTAAATTTAATAATATTGCAATTATCAGTTTCAAAAGAAGTAAGAATAGTGATTTCAATTATATTAAACATTTGTTATTCAATTAGAGTTGATCGAATATAGTTAGAGTTAGTCAAACAAAGTTATCTAGAAGAGTTTCCATCATGTACGACTGCTAGCGAAATTTGCAGGGCTGCAGATAGCCTATGGCGGTCGGATGTTTCCTGAGGGAATCAGGCGTAACCATTGTGATCGCTGCGATCTAGAGTCGAGCGAATGGAGTTAAGTCGAGTATTAGTTAATAGGAGTAATCAAGTCAAGTTTGTCGAGTTAAATAAGTCGAGTCAGTCAAGTTAGAGTTAATCAATCAAAGTAAACCAGTTAAAGTTAGTCAAAAGGGAATTTGGTTAAATATATTTTAAAGAGGTCGAGTTGTGCCAAGTACTGAATCAGAAAACTCATTGTGTTCACACTATTGTTATTTGATAGTTAAAACACCGACTATCAAACCAGACCAATACGATTGTTGGTTCGGAAAGTCCGGGATCGAATTATATTCGAAAACCATTCCGACCATCAAATACGTGAAGACGTCGATTGAAGACGGAGCAAGTGAAGACCGTGGATCTTCATAAGCGGAAGGACTACTTGTTGAATTTCTCTGGCCTGCAGCCAGAGTTATTTTGATTTGTGATTCTGTCGTGGTTGAAATCCACGGGTTGCAAGGACTTCTCGCTACTGATTCATGGGGTGATTCCTATATGAGATGCAGTAGGAGAGTACCTTCGGTTCATCCTGTTCCTGGATGACTTGTATGGACGGATGTCTGACAGAGTATTTCCAAAAGAATTACATGCGTTGATTTCTCCAAACGTACGATAGTTGACGGCGGAGAAATGGTTATTCTCTAGCCAGATGGCTAGAGTATGTTTGTGGACGTCAATCAAGTGTGATCTGGCGGATCTGACGATGTGGCATTCAAAGTGAATAATGACCAGATGTTCTAGAGATAAAGTTCTAACCTCAAGCCTCATCAACCGGGAAATGACAAAAATCGGGCAGGCAGCATGGCTATGTGCGTCGCTCCCATTAGGATGTATGATCACCTATCTAGAGAAATTCCTATTGCTTCTTTATCTATTCGATGCTGACCCTATTCGGGTGGCGGTTGCTGATCCCAACCGTCGGTGATATACATTCGATACACTCAAGCGAAATGAGTACTCGGTCATGTGAGGGCCGGGTTGCAAGACGTTCTTGTTGAACCCAGTGTATTCGCCTCTAGAGATACACGTGCGGAAGGTGGTCCCATACCTTGTCAAGTTGGAATCCAATATCCAATAAGCGCCCGCGGTTTTCGATTGTATACTATATATATGTGGAGCGTGAGATGAAAGCGTTCCTCTAGATTATTATTTACTTGTATTTAGACATTATGATAATATCAGAGAAAGATATTGATTTCAAAAATGTTTTGGGTTATAGTAAGGTAAAAACCGTCCGTGTTTATGTGTGGACTGGTCTTACTATCATCCTTTGATTTCATAAAGGATTTTGCAAAGTTAAACAAGTGTGTGTTCTGTGAATTTATCACTGAAAGTATTCCAGACTGACCCGGTGTATTTTGTTTTAAATCAAATGTGCTCGGGTCAGACCGAGTATGTTCCAGGTTAGGTTTCGCTTGGAGTTTCAGGAGCTGGAAGCAGGCGGCTTCACCACTAGTTATTCAAAGTTATTATTCCGCTGTGACTAATGTATGTGTACTCTGATGATTGGTATGTTTTATATAGTTCTTTGTATAAAGAGATTTGATATTATATTTTATCTGTTCCGCTGTGAGATTCTGATGTGTTCCTCTTCTTTCTTCTATTCTAATACTTCTTTCTTTCTATTCTCACCTTCTAACTTCTTTCTCATGACAATCTGGGGGTTCGATACTTGGGTTTTGGCAAGTGATACGAGTTTATGTATTGTTGTCGAGAACCCGATTGTCGTTCTTTTCCCCGGGTCGTTACAACTTGATACTCAAACCCATAAACAGGTATACATGCATTTGATTAACAATTGAAAAATGAAACAATGCAACTGGTTTTAATTCCAAATATCCAACAACCATAATCAAAACAAAAGCATTCAATAAAAACTTGAAAATTCGAAATGCCCCATAAAAAATTCAACAGCAAATCCGCAGTGAGCTTAATATATATGGTTCGTTCTACATCTAGAAGAGTAAAACAATTTTAAAGCTTGGTTCTCCAGCAATCTGAGGTTTTCAATGAATTTAAATCTCCAGAAATTGTAGCAAACCCAAAACTATGAGTACTCGAAGTCTTAAACTTATTCCAAACTACAAAACACTTGAGAACCATTATTATCTTTCGTAAATCGGATTCGAGTTAAAATTGGTTCGAGTTAAAGAAGATTGATTGTGAGGACTTAGGAGATGTTGGTTTAAGATGTCGTGGTTGAAACGATTTCATCAACTCTCCCTTACCCATGGATGGATTGATCTTGAGTGATGACCATCAGAAATGATTTGAAGGGAATAGTGTTGACGAGGTTTGCGTTTGATCACGGTTTCTTGATTTGAGACGACCTCCTCTGATCATAAACCGATTAGAAGCCCTTGAATTTTCTATTGAGTTTGCTTAAGCTAGTTTATCATCGTGGAGAAGTAGATCAGTTAAGCGGTTTTTTATTACTTGAACAAATATACATACATACATATATATATACATACATAAATATATATATATATATATATGTTCCAACCTCTAATAATTTAACGTCTCATTTTCAAACATTCTTCTAATTAATCCTAAATGTTAGCAACTTAATTAAATTTCATGTTTCTAACTTGCGTCCTAATTTTAAATGTGTAACCAATATGTGCATTAACAATTTTTCTATTTTCAGATTCTTAATCATTTATTTCCTTTTCAAACGTGCACTACTAATATGCGCATATCCTAATTAAATTGAAATATTTGTTAATTAGTGTCATTTGAACTTTCTTTTATTTCTTATTTTCATGTCATTTATGTCGTGCGTTGTTAATTAAAGAAATGTTGCAGTTTGACATTAATTGTTTTCCATTTCTAATACACATCAAATTCCCATTTCAAACATGGTTGTTACTAGAAGTTTACATTTATTAAATGGTTAAACCTGTCAATACATTAATAACCTTTTGTTATTTTAAATTCAAACACACTTTTTTATAAAATCAACGTGTGTACTATTATTCCTTTTTTATTCCGTTTCTTTTTATTTAATTATATATACACACTATTGCGCATTTAGTTTACATAATGATAACTTTTCATTTATTAATTTATAGCAGGCATTCATTTTCAAATTCCAAATGCACTTGTTTTGACAATTTTGTTCATCTTTATTATATAAAAATGTGGGGCGTTACGTCTTGTATGATTAGAAGCGCCAAGGAATCATTGATTGTTTAAGGATTCTAGCGGACTCGAAGCGGGTATCATAGGGACGCCTGTTCTGAACTTAAAGATCGAGGACCCTACCCTAGATCGCTGAGGAAGTGATTTAGTTGTCTTAAGAAAGCAAATGCACGTGGGACATGCATTAGTCCGACTAGAACCAGGGTTTTCCATTAGCCCTTGACGAATGATGTAACACCCCATAATATATACCCTAAATAGACCTAGGCAATTGAATTAAATATAAACAATAATAAAATATTAATGGGCTAAAAATAAGAATTTCGAATAATTTAGAATTGGTCCACGAAAATATTACTATTGTAGCCATAGCGAGATTCTGATCCGTTTTCATATTTTATTTACCGTTAACGGTGTCCATATGAAGAAGTTATTAATAAAATGAATTATACGTATAATACACACACATAGGGTTTGAAGTTCATACTGATTAAATATAAATATAGAATATAATTAATATTAATTGGCATAAAGGAATATTCCTTGATGGTTTGAAATTGTATGTAGAGAAATATATAGAAAGAGGACACGAATAAAAAGGAAACAGAAATAATCAATTGGTTTAAATAAATAAATTAATATAAAGCAACATTATGCAGAAAACAAATTCCCTGGCTTGGCCCCAAAAGGGGGTCGACCTGGGTGTCAGCCGCCCTTCTATAGAGGGCACCGACTGCCCTTAAGTGTGAGGGGTAGAGAAGGATTGTTTTTTGGAGACTTATATATAGCTTCACTTTAAATGGACTACCTAGATTAAATCAATCTAATCCTACTATCCATATACAAACTAGCTACAGAAATAGACCCCCAACTCCCCCCAAACCCTGTACTTTATTATATTCTCCGACTCCTTGTCTCTCCACAATTTCTCAATTCCAGATGAAAGGTTAGGCTTCTTCTTTCTTTAACCTACATTCTATCTCTTCTAATCTAAATTTATATATAGCTTATGGAATTAAAATGTATGTATATATGAGATTCTAAATCTAATTCTCGTATATATAGTAGGAATAACGATTCAAACCTCATCCTAAAAAATGCTTTTCTAGTCCGTTTTTCTGATGATAATTCCAACATACACAGGAAAATCGAGGGCACCTCTACATAAATCTGGGTAGCCTCCCTCTCCTTCACCATCTCCAATCGCAAATCACAGTATACCTACAATTCGAATTAGGAAGGAGCATCACTGAGGATTAAGCCACCAGTGAGAGAGATTTGAAGAAACCGATTTACATGCAAGATTAAAAAACCGCATCTTCTTACTCCTTTAACCGACCTTCTTTAATCTGGAATAACTTTCGACTTCGATCTGAGTTATGAAAAGGTGAAACAAAAGATCTGTGATTTGGAATGTCAGATTTTCGACTACCGTTTCTGTTATTTACTGGAGACTTTCAATTCCTTGTTGGTTATGAGAAAAATGTATTTGTTGATAATTGTTTTGCATTCTGGATGTAAACGAACCAAATGGTTTTAATGCATTGTCTCTTTCATGCATCTTCATCTCTAATCTGATTTACACTTCTGGATAGTTAGTGGCAGATAAAAGCCGTTTGTTAAGAACTTCTGGTATTATTGGTTAACTACCCTTCATTGTTATAAAAATTGCCTAGTTTTTAAAGAAGATTTTTAAAACATTGTTACAGAGTTTAAATATTGTCAGTTATGATATTTTTGGGCTAATGGCAATTGTATATGTGTTACTTAATGAAGATCCAAGTCTCAAAATCTGATTTGACTAATGATATTTCCTGCATGGTACGATTAAAATGTTGAAATACGTTTCAGACTGTGTGTTTAGATTCAGTGTTTTCTCACCTTAACGGTGACTGCTTCTACATTACTGTTCATTCTGGAAGATTAAATACACAAGGAAATTATAGGGGTAATTTTGGTCGCCGAATTCAGTGATACCAATGTTATTTATTTTTCCCTATTCACGACTTAGAAGAACACCTGAAGGATAATATACAAATTTCATAATAGAAATCAAAGCTTCCATTGTTAGGCATTTTTAACGCTTTTGTTCACAAACATGTGTACCTCTTTTATTTTTTTGAATAGCAGTAAGCAGAATTGTTTCATACATGGTTGTTTTGGTTCTCACTTGTCGGGCTTCTGTGTCAGTTCCAGATTGTATTATCAACATATATTATGGTATCCATGTATATTATCAGTTGAGATGGGATGATAACTAAGTTATGTTGAAAGCAAAATGATCATATGTTTATGTCAAGTTTGAGCCACTTGTGGGCAAGAATATTCAGAACGTGTATAGTAGTTTTGATTCTGGATTGGAGCGCAGAGGACGCACTTATTAGAGTAAAGACAATGGCCTTATCATGGGTCTAGTTTATTGTATTACAGTATTTTCTTATGCTTGTTTGTCGTATGTTTCCTGTATGTATTCTGGTTAGTATGCTAACCGTAACTGTACTGCTTTATTTTCAGTTAATAAAAGTGTACCCATTTTCAAAAAAAAAATAGCATGAGCAATCAGAGCACGATTGTTCGAAGGACAAAATCCAGATTTCTGATTAATTCTACATTGAAACCACTATTCTTCCCTTTTCTATCTCTGTGAGTGGAAGTTATATGAGGTTTTTTATATCTTATATCTTGTTAGTTTAAATTTGGATTATTATGCCTGAAGGAATATGGATTTAAACGAAAACCAAACAATATAAATCCTCTAAGTTCCTTGTTTTTATCATTAGAGGAAATGGTCAATCAATTGTTGTATTTTGGGATTTATTGTTATGGCAATGAAAGATAGATGTATAGGTGTTGTACAATTTCTAAATCTGGCCTGATTCACTTGTTTGTTACATATATTTTTGTTTTTGTATACCAAAGCGTAAGACTAGAGTACTGTGGAAATAATAGGTTTAAGCATCTATTTTCAATAGATCGTTTGAACATATTATTCACAAAATTACTAAAATCTTAAATTTTTTATATAAAACCATATAAAAGGGAAGTAGTACCAAAAGGAAGTTTTACATATATAATTGAATTATTGCACCTTGTTTGCCTTTTTTATTTAGGTAATCATTCAAACTCTGGTTACAAGCTTAATGTAAATGTTGTTATTTCCCTTTTATTCATTGAATGTAAATATGCATATCTATGTCATGAAATGAAGTTAGGGAAATGAACTTGTAAACTGTGATTATGTTGTTAGGATAGACAACTTAAATGAATTAGGACGTTACTTCACGTGTGCTTCATTTACGTTTATTTACTATTATTTATTATCATAATTAACACATTATTAGTTCGTTTCAAATTCATATTATGTAGCATATTAAATGCATTAAAATAGGAAAGTAAAACAAAAAGTCCTCATAAGAAATTTGTATGTGTGTGAGTTAATGGCTTTAATTAGTATTATTGACACATAGACATGAGGTCAACCATTACTTATAGTATAAGCCTGCTAGGAACCGACCGACATATCCACCATCTACAAGTACTGGTTAATGTGAGAGGACTAGGTATCATGGGCCATTATAATTATTACATAAAGGCACGAGGTTAAGTCCAACTTGTAGTAGAAATCTGTCTGAAACCATCCGACAAATCTAGCATCTACTAGCAGAAGGTTTAATGTGAGACATCTTTTGTGTGTTTGTGTAATTGTGTGCGAAGTAAGCCTGCCTCAAGAAGGTATTAAGTGGCTGACCTACCTTGTTTAGGTATTAAGTGGTTAGGACATTCCCCATCTTCTGTTGTTCATTTTTTTAGAAAGGATGAAGTCATTGGCTCGCCCTAATTTGGTCTTAAATGGTCATTGAGTATGCCTTCACTTATAAATATATGAGGTATTAAAAGGTCCTTAGTTAAACGGTATATATTAAGGTAGGGTAGTTCTCTGGAAGTGTTTGCTTCCTCTCTTGGGATGTGTGAACCTTGAGGAATAGGGAATATAAATTTAACAAAGAGGAATTGAAAGTTGTTTAAAGGACTGCCTGTCTAAGGGGAATATTAAATGGCTCGGAGTTCACCTGTAAGACTAGTTAAATAACAACGAAAGGGTCCGCGGAGGGTCTTAAATGACAATGAGTGTCTACCAAAACTGGTATTAAGTGACAATTTACTATTTCTTGTATTACAAGAGAAAGAATATTTATGATCGTTGATAATTATAAGACAAGGCCTTAAGTGACTATGGTCCGACATAGGTTCTTAAGTGATTGAAGGAATCCTCTCTTAAACAGATATACATATATAGTGGCCATAAGTGACCAAATGGAGTCTACCTCATAAAGTTATTATAAAGAATCCACCCTTAAGCAAATGAATAATATGTAGGCCTTAAGTGACTGTAGGGTAGTCCACATCACAATTACATATGTCCGGTTGTGTGTTAGATATCATAGACATAATTAAATGAATTCATACTGCTAAATATAGGAAGTAGTTGTTCCTTAAACTTATGTGATTTTCATTCACCGGAACATATTGTTCTAACCTCCCTTCTCTTGACATATAAACATGGTAATAGTTGGGAATGCTTGATTAGTGATTTCAGGGAGAATGGAGCATATGGAGGAGGATTCATAACTATTATTTATGGTAGTATTATGATTGTTGTTATGTTATTAGGATAATTATTATTGATGTACCTCTTGTGACAGTTAAAACTCATTGTAACCGACATTTTTATATGGTTTTCGATTTATGGTACATCTAATTCAGATTATTATATTTTACCTCTTCTACTGTGTGAGATTCTGATTTCGGTTTAGTCTGCTCTGTTATATCTGTTAAAGTAATTCCTCACAGAAACCAACGACCCATTTAGAATGGCTCTCAGTTCCGATGAGCCTTTTCTAGGTCGGAATTTAGGCCCATTATGGGCGGGTTGTTACATTTGGTATCAGAGCCTAGGTTATCCAATTATGAGGAAATTATACTTATGAGAGGCATACTTGTTATTTTAAAAATGAATTTACAAAAGTTTGACCACATATAATTATATATAAGGTACCATATCTCTAGGAAATAGTATCTATATATCCTTCTAGGAAATAATTGACCTTAATTTCTAGAATACTCTAGAAACCATGTAGTAATTTAGTAGCTTCCTTATCGATTTAGAAGCTTATAATACATAAGGACTATAAAAACCACAAAGTTAGAAATGTGGAGAGGATTGAAGCTACCTACTTAATAGGAAATAAATGGAAATTAATTTAATGGCTTATTTATAATTTATGGGGAAGATAAAGAAAAATTCATAGAAAGGATTAGAATAGGTGTTTGTTAGGATAACCATTAATAAGGACAAATTAATGTCCATAGCATAAGGATATGTTAAGATTTCACGAAAACGAAAAAATATCTTTTGTTAAATGGAATAAACTTCCATGTTAGTAAATATGGAGATTCGAAATCTAAAAAGAACACTAAATGGTCAACAAGTAAAAAGATATTAGAAACGGAAAATATTAATGAGATAATTAAGTCATTTATGAGAAGGTATGAATATTCGATTTTGAATAAGGAATTATATGTTCGTAAGAGTGAGCATTATTTAACAGATAAGATGGACATAAAGAACATTTATAGAGTCAACTTTTAGGAATGGAAAAATAAGAACACGAAAGAAATGATTTAATATAGCAGATTGACTTCCATTGAATAGTGCCTCAGAAAGACATGAGGCATAATAATAAAGTTCAAATGGAAAGATCCAAAATGTTAACAAACCTATGAAAATGGATTATTGATAATACCACTAAAGTATTAGTAAAAATGCAATTTCATAGAAATGAGAAATATTTTTGTAGAAAATCTTAAGTTATGATTTTTTTCCTATTTAGGAAGAAGTTGAAAAATAAGATTTTTATAAATAAAAATATCAGTAGAAGGCCTTGGAAAATTTACCATTATCTCTTATAAAAAATTTACCATTATCTCTAATAAACAAATTAATAATATAATTTTTTTTTAGCAGAGGCGACGGGGTTGAGTGGACCCCTACCGCTTTTATTGATATGCAGAGACGAATAATAAAAAAACATAGCTAGAAAACAAAACAAAAAGAATACACAGGGAACAAAGCATATCAATGTCTAAACTAACGGAAACAAAAACATATATGTACAACAAAAGCAGTCCCATGTCACAAAAATGTCAGGATCATAAGTGAAGTTAAGGAACTTCGGTCCATTCCTGATATCATGCCATAAGAGTTTTTTCCATTGCATGTAATTCATGGTATGTGTGTTGTCGAAAACCTGAGCATTTCTCTCTTTCCATGTGGTTTTAACCATCTTCTTGAGAATGAAAGTGAACAATCTCGGTTTTGGTTTCTTTGTGCCAGATTTCCTTTTGATGTATTCCATTGGTCAGTGCTATTTGTAGGGAAATTAGTGTAACCAACTTTCTCTAATGTTTACTCCACAATTGCACAACCGCCCCCACATTCAAAGTATAAATGATGAGTAGTTTCTGGCAAGACATGGCAGAAAACACAGCTAGTGTCAAAAGCCATGCCGAGGGTAGCTAGCCTGTCTTTGGTGAGCACCGCATGGTTGATCACTTTCCAGAGTCCAAGATTTTCCTTAGTGCAATTGCCCTGCTTCCACACATATATTCTCCACCTGCCAACATCAAGCAGTGAAGTACCAAGTAATTTAAGGTATAAAGATTTAATCTTGAACTTCTCACCTTTCCACAACCACATAGTACATTGATCAACAGTAGAAATCGTGTCAGCAGCTTCTATCCTATTCCATGTGGTCTGAACGTTCTGGATTGACGTGGCTGGCATGTTGAATTTGTCATGAAGAATGAAGTCAGCAACTCTACTATTCTGATGCACTCCAGAATTGCTTTTTTCCATATAAGAGATCTTGTTATCAATGATCAAGCCAAAGTCTAGCCAGGGGTCCTCCCAAAATTTGATCGAGTTGTAAACCACATGTCCATATTTGAAGTAGGGTAGCATCTTGTATTTAAGTTTGTTTATGCATTTCCACATCCAACTGAAGTTCGACCGAAATTGCAAAGTTAGAGGCTTTGATTTTTAATGACATCCTGCAAAGAAAAAATGACCCACAAACTATTTTTTTTATTTAGTAGATCTTCAATATGCTTACCGATGGCTGCTGCATTCCATGTTTTGGTATTCACTATCCTAAGCCCACAATTACAAACAGGCTTTTCAAGCTTGGCGAACGAGATAGGAGCAATGCATCTCACATGAGTACTGCCTTTCCAGAAGAACCTCATACATGCAGTTTTGATCATGTTATGCAACTTACCAGGAAGAAAGTACGTGCGAGAACAATAAACCTGCATGGCTATTAACACAGATTTGACAAGAGTTAGTCTACTAGCCTGGCTGAGCAAACTGGTAGAGCAGAAGTTCATTCTATTTGTAATCCTGTCAAATAAGGGAAGACATTGAGCTGTCGTTACCCTAGAAGTAGCCATAGGCAACCCAAGGTAGGATAAAGTGGTATTGCCGCAATGTAGGCCCGTTAGATTTTGAATGTCTTTCTTACTAGCATCGCTAATACCAGCAAGCATGATGTTAGATTTCTCGTAATTAATTTTTTAAACCAGTAAGCTTATAAAAATTATCAAGAGTGTTCATATTCATAATACTGCATAAAGTTTTGTGGTTGGGCTTACAAAAAATAATCAAGTCATCAACGAACATTAACGAAGTTATGCATGGTTTAGAGCATTTCGGCTGTAAGTCAAAAAAATTCGTGACAACTAATTGATCTAGCATTCTGGTTAATAATTCCATGACAGCGATGAATAAATAAGAAGTAATGGGTCACCTTGCCTAATACCTTGGTTGTTATGAAAGAAACCATAGGGGGAGCCATTAACATTAATGGAAAAATGTGCTATGCTAATACAAGCATGTATCCATGCAGTGAAGCATGAGGGAAAGTTCATAAAGCTTAGAATTCCAATGATAGATGGCCATTGTAAAGTGTCAAAAGCTTTTCTAATGTCGAGTTTAATCATAGCTCTAGGAGATATGTTCTTGGTGTTGTACCCCTTGATCAATTCATGCGCAAGGAGTACATTATCAAGTATATTCCTATTGGGTAAAAATGCAGACTGGTTGATTGATATTAACGATGGGAGAACATGCTTTAGTATACAAGCTGAAATCTTGGTAATACATTTGTAAATCGTGTTACAAGTTATAGGACGAAAAGCATTAACCACAACAACATTCTTAACATTCATAATTAAAATAATGTTAGTATTGTTGAAGGCTTCGAGCATTCTACCTTTTAAAAAAAATACATGACAGCTTTGCAAACATCAATATGCACTATGTTCCAACAAGTAGTATAAAAAACAACATTAAATCCGTCGGGACCACCACTAGAGTGTTGGTTGAGAGAGAACATTTCATATTTAATTTCAACTTCGGTGATATCATTACATAAATACGCTTTCGTATCAGCATTAAGTTTTGGTAGTAGCATGGGGTTAATCTCATCAATTTGAGGAATAAAGTTATAATAGTTGCTAAATAACTCGGTAAAGTGTTTGTTGAATGGTAGGCTGAGATGTGTGTACCTGGCCTTGCATATCAGTGATGGAGTGGATAGTTTCTCTTACTTGCATAGCTTTGAGTGCGGCATGAAAGTATGCGATATTAATGTCTCCAACTTCAAACCATTTAATCCTACTTTTTTGCTTTCTCATCTTGGACTCCATAATTAAAACTTCCCTGTGTCTACTAGCAAAGTCGTACTCAATGCTCGAAAGTGCAGGATTAAGGGGCACACTTTGCATTCTCGCTTGAACAAGTTCAAGCTGCCTTTAGAGAGTGAGAGATTTCAAGGAACCGCTACCAGATATTTTGTTTGCCCAAATGTGGCAGCCCGCCCCGGACCAGTCGACATTTAATGCACTGTGCTAGTGCCCGACCAGCGCGGGACGATCGTCGAAAGAAAAGGGTTTAAAACGGTGAATCATCAAAGAACCTGTCGTATATCTCACAGCGCATGGAAGAAAATTTAATAATAACATAACTTGACAGAAAACAGGTGAGACAGTGCATAGGCTGAAAACTAAGCCATCATAGCAGCGGAATCTAAAATACAGCTTATGATCCAAACCATTATTACAACTTCAAAATACTGTCTCTTAAGCGAAATAGAAAAGGTACACTACTAATGCCCAAAGTAGTGACCAGCAACAACACAAGGAGAATATGTGTAAATAGTACGTGGAAGCCTCCTACTCGTCTCCGGACAGCTACTAGTGCATACCACCTAACTTGTCTCTAATCTGCTCATTTAGGAGCACCCAGAGTAATAAGAAGAGACATAAAACTCTGGGTTAGACAAAAGTCTGGTATGAGCGATAGCAGCAAAACAGAACAATAACAGGTATAAATAATCATACCTGAACCTGGACCTGCAACCAAAGAGTTAGCACAACAAGATGTACAGTATTCTAAGGTTACACTAACATAAAGTGTAAAGTGGAAGTGCACATGTCATGGTGATAGCAAACATCAAACATAGCAATCATCCTTACATCTGTCACAGCAACACCCCACGTCCATTAATGTCACTCACAAAGGGAATGCATTAACTTCCATGGAGGTTATAAGTGAATATAGAACAGAAAAACTACAACAAGACAGATAATAAATAGTACTTGGAAATCTAAAACTTCATTTTATTGCAGCGGAAATTAAACATGTTTGTTACATCATAAAACCATAGATCATAACCAAGTACAATATCCATCTTCATAAAAACAAAATACATAATCCCATTACATAAATAGCCATTAAAAAGATAACAAGCTGGACTTTACTTCAACGGTCCAAGCTTTCCAAAGAGAGATGAAGCAATTCAATCAAACTCCACTAGAGCTGGGTCCAACCTGAGGACCTGGATAGGGAAAAAGGATAGAAATAGAGGGGTCAGACATAAAGTTTGGCGAGTATGATAATTCTAACAATACTATTATCAAAATAACTAGACTAAGGCATAAGCTGGAAGACAAGTAAATGTCTATGAACTCTTAGGAAGATAAAGATAGCGTTCAAGATAACGTTAAAGATAACGGTAAAGGCACACCTAATTATTAACGAATGATTACTACACTGCACCGCACATTACTACACTGCACCACACATTACTACACTGCACCACACCGGTCACCCTATTGTTTGATCCCACTTGCTTCACACAGAAACTTTATAAATAGCCTTACGTACCCCTAGCTAACTACATAGGTGTCGTCTGCCCCTATCTCTACTAGGTGTACCCCACTACCCACTTTCGATCGGCTCCCTACTCGTAGATACCCGTGCTGGCCCCACAGTGGGGTGTATCACTCCCCTAAAGTGGCAACCCGATACAACTTGAGAATGCACGGCTTATACCTACACGATGCAACAACGTCTTACCTACCAGCCCGGGTCCATACACGCATACGAAACCCGTTGGACTTGCGTTTCCACCGCTCCCCGTTTTGGGCTCTTACAGTCGAACCCAGCATGCATGTCCCGTCCTCGACTTGGGTCGAGCCCACAAAGATACGTTTGGGATACTGGTCGAAATGGGCCCCCACAAGCTACCCACCTAAGCTTGTCACTAGTATATCCCACTTAACCCTCTTAGTCATGTTCATTTACATGTGTGTTTGGTTAATTCTTACTAATCGTATTTCACATGCCACTAAGGGCACCCCCTAGATTCCTCATGACACCCAAGGCACCTACTTAACCCCCATGTCCCACCTTACATGTTTATCTGGTTAAGTATTTCTTAATTCATTCAGGCCATAACCTCATAAAGACCTCTCACATTAGACTGGCATTTATGGCAGCTGGATTTGCCGGGCAGGTCCGGGCAGTCTTACACCATAAAAGAGTCTAACCTCGTGTCTTTACAACCGTTATGCTTTAGTTTAGGCCTAGGACCTCTCACATTGGGCTGACATTTGTGACCACTGGATTTGCCGGGCGGGTCCGGGCAGGTTTACGTCACAAACGAGTCCAACCTCATGTCCTAAGCATTGATTAACACTTAAAATCTTTTACCCCAATTTTAATAATTCCCTATTCAAAATATTAATTAAGTCAACTTTTAATGATGTCCATTATTGACTCAATTATGGCCATCCACTTATGGCATGCAAAATCATATCAATTGCACCCCAACTTTTTAATATTAAATCCTTAATATTACCCCTACCCCATGTTTATACGTTCGCTTATTCAATGCATAATATAGGCTAGACTTGTATAGTCTAACACCTAGCACAAAGATAAATTATCACAACATATAGATAATTAAAATAAATCTAATCATAATAGGGGTGAAACTTGCATAAACTACACATGTTAAGGATCAAAAGGTGTCAACTTGTTAAATGTCTCAATTTACATGATATGATCATAGCCCAAATCTATACATAAACTTGCATATGGGGTTTTTAGGCAACATAATGATGGTGTGAACTAGCATAGGATATCACATGTGTCATAGCATAATTCTAGATGTCATAATAGATGTCATGGCATATGTTCATAGCTTTTCTAATCAATCTAACTTGCATATGTAACTTGTCATATAGATCAACATAGCCCAAACATGATGATTTAATTAATATGAACTAACTAGCATAGATGGTAACATCATGGCCTTTTTAACATGTATGATTCATCACAACTTAGCATAGAAACTTCCAACATACATAACATCATCATAGCATGATTTACAACATATAACATATCATCATCACATAACATTGGATTCACAATATACATGATAGCAAAAGGGGTTTACAACAACATATATAATAATTCACATCATCTACTCATAATCCATTCATAACTCAACCTAATTAAAATGATAATAATCTTGTTAAGATCATCATACTCACAATTTAGAGAAGAAAAGAGAGAGTTTTGCTTTGCTTAAGGGTTGAGTGAATTAGAACTGAATTAGCTTTTCTTCCTTTTTAGTTGGCGGCGGCTCCATTGATTTCCATGGCGACGGTAACTATTCTATTTTAATTAGGTTTAGGGTTAGCATTAGGATGTATTTATAGGTGTAGGAAGTTATTTAGGACCATTAGATTAACCCTGAACCATGAGAACCAATCAAATGCAAAATCTGCATTTGAGCGAATCGGCCCACGGGTTGACAGCCAAACACCCTGGATTAACCCCTAGTCGACCCGGCGGGGCTCGGGTCGACCATAAAAATGGGCTGGTTCGGTTATTCCCCCTCCAAATTCGCTGTTTTGAACTTTTTCGCATATTTATTTATTTAATTTTTAATTTATATATATATATATATATTTTTCTCTGTGCAACCCATTTCACTTAATTCTTTTCTAAAAATTAAGTATACTTTAATTTGTGAATTTTAATGTTATAAAATTACGGGGTGTTACAGTCACTCAGTGTGTAAAGCATACGATATCCACCACTTTGATCACCAAATCCTTCGATATTACTACGACCACTTTGCCTCTTTGGTGCCATGAAGTCCCCATTGCACTGGTCCATAGTCAACAATCCTTTTCTATGATCACTTTTCCCTTTGCAATCCTAACGACTCCACTTCACTGATCCATAGCCATGATATAATCACTTTGCCCTTTGGAGTCTCAACGACTCCACTGCACTGGTCCATAGTCAATAACCCGTTTCTCAGTGATGGACCAAAGTTATAAACATCGATAACCCCTTTGCACACGTCCTGCAGAAAAGCCCAACTCATGAATTTAACTCGTTGGTTCCCATCTGGATCCTGAGTTCTAACTTCTTATTTGGACTACCTTTTGCATCTCGGTTTTTTAGTCTTCTCCAGTTCGATTCGAAGACCAAGCTTCCCTTTGGTTCGGAGATTTCGGTACGGTCATGCTCGGCTCGTGGATCCCATTTGTCTCATGGTGGCTCGGCCGGTTCATGGTGCTCCAAACTGGGTCGTGGGGTCGGCTCGTGGTGACACCAAGCTCCGGTTCGTGGGTATGCTTCTTGGTTCGACTCGTGCGGCTTGTGGTCAAGCTCCACGGATCGGTTTGCGATGCATATCCCGGTTCGTGACTGGCGGTACGTGGCCCTTGAAATGAAGCATCTCGTGATCCCCGAAGTGTAGCGGCTCGTTGTGCTCTAGTCCGCTCATGGTATATTGGGCACGAGTCGGTCGGCTCGTCGGGATGCTTCACGATCGGGGGAGGGGGTCTAACCAATTTCCTGCAACTTTTCTAGCGAGCTATTTACACCATACGACAGCGTTTTCAACCATTCTAACTTTTCTATGCACTCACAAACCTTACCAAACATTAGTAATAACATATAGGATCAAGCATAAACACCAAAACAACAATTTAACAAGTTAAAATGGATCAAACATACCCAAACCCATGGTTTTCCCCTTAATCATGTTTAACTATATCTAACAATAGGGTTAACAAACTTAATCAAAATTAACCCAAATTTATAACAGAGGCATAAAATAATATTTTAGAATTTTTACAAATTTTTCCAGATTTTTATGATGCATAATTTGTTAATTATCACTAATCACCCCTAATTAGCCGTAATTAGTGAATAAATGTGCAAATCACTCACCTCAGCCACAAATAAATTTCAGATCTGAAACTTTAACTGATTTGACATAGATCCCAATGTATTCCAATAGCTTTATCTCGATTTCTATCCTAATCTAACTCAATTTGATGTAGATTCGGCTAATATGTGATTAGAAAGTGATTAAAAGGTGATTTGGGAGTGGAGGCCATTGCTAGGTTTAAAGAGATGATAAGTGGTAGCTGAAAAATGAATAAAACTAATTTTCCAAACCCTATCAGCCTTCCCATAATCCTAATCCTGAAATGGGTTATGGTCCTAGCTGCTAATCACCTTATTTGGCCCGATTAAGCTGTTTTTCATCTTCCAAACATTATTTCAACCATATCTCCCAAACGGTAAGTCTGTTTGACTTATGTAACCACTCTACGGAAACGTAAACCATCATCCAAATCCAATGGAAGTGATTCCAGGTTATAACTCCTTACCAACCAACAGTTATAGGCGAAACAAGATTTGCTAGGGGTAAAACGGTCATTTAAAATTCAGCAAAAATCATGAACATGGGAAATGACCCCAATAGTTGTTCCCCAAACATACACGACCATACGACTTTATATGAAAATAAAGTAAATATTCTACAATCCTCCGATATGAAGAATGTGGGTCGTTACACCAAACTTTTAAAACATCCTTCAAAGCCTTTTGCTTTTTAAAAAGAATAATTATTGATTACCAAAGCAGGGAGCTTTCCATGTGTTATTGACAATAGCTAGAAAATCAGGCTGTTTAGTCCAAATATCAAAAAAATCTAAAGCTCGGCATTCTCGCTATCACTTCCTCATTCAATTGTAGAATTTGAGGCGAGTGATCAAAGAGAATGAGCTTAGCTAACTCATTAGAAATGCACGACCAAGTGATAAGTGCAGCATTGTTACAAAAAGAATGATCAATTTTAGAAAAGGTACAATTGCCATTCCTATTGCAATTATTCCAAGTGAATTCAGCCCCAAATGTATAAGCTCAGAAAACGTAATAGCCAAATTATTATGTCTAATTTCAGAAAGGGAAACAACAGAACCCCTAACCTTATAAGACAGTTGCAAGGGGGTTAAAATCTCCGCATACTATCCAAGGATGAAGGGGTTGTTTCAAAGTGAGGATATCTTGAAATAGGGTTTCTCTAGCAACGTTAGAATTATGAGCATAGACAAACGTGAAAAAATATAACGTTGAAAATGGAATGTGCATGATTTGACAATGTATATATTGACTAGACACGCTAACTTTAGAAAAAGTGTGAATGGTAGGACCAAAAATAATAAGAATTCTATCGTAACTCGCAAAGTCTAAATTATATGTCATGTGCCAATTAGGATTGATGTACCTGGCAGCTCTGGTAGTCAGTACATCATTAAGTTTAGCTTCCAAAATTGCCACTGTTGACAGGTTGTATCTCCTGATTAAAAGTTTGCATCTGTCCAGTTTAGTGTCCATATGAGCCCCCCTAATATTCTAAATGCATAGGTTTTGTAACATTATTAAACTCCTTGAGTTTTTCAGAGCTTCTTGTCACAGATCTGGTCTTGACTGAGTTTGCATCATTGGCGTACAAAGCACCAAAGTTCAGAGGAGATTCCAACTTGGAGAGATTATGTCCTTTAGAGTTCTTAACATTGAACGGCTCTACAGTGCTCTTTTCGGCTTCATAAAGATGGGATTCACCGGGTCCTTTGAAGCTAGGAGGAGGAATGTTATTGTAGATTTGAATGTTATCACTGACGGCTAATGGATCACTACCTTTGAGAATGCATAAAGGCAATGGATCATTCTTCTCAAATATTGAAGTTTTCTCCTCAACGAAGTTGGCCTTCAAAGGGCAGACAGTTGTGGTACTTAAACTAGGCATAACATTTAGTATGCTCGGCTCAAATTGAGTATCAGTGAACACAGGGACATCTTCTATGGTGATTTGTGCACCGATATCAACATCTTTCTTCGAATTACTAGGGCTGACAGCTAGAGTAACACGTGAATCAACAAGGTTGTCTTTAGATTCTATTCCTTGTTCCATTATATTTTTCGAACCAACATCTATCTCCAATGTAGGTTCAGTTACTTATTCATCATCTATGCCCACTATAGAATGCATGCACATATCTACCTTGTTACAAAAGTTAGTGTTGAGATTAGTATCACTTGAAACAACCAGGGTAGCTGCTGAACCAGTTCGTTGGGCTACCACACTACTGGGTCCATCAGCATCTTTGTCAGGAGAAAAAATTTTCAGCATTCTTATTGTTACTAGGGGGACTTCAGACCTGATAGTCCTCTTATCTGATGGAGTTTCCTCCACATCAAGTAAAGAAGAAAAACTTTTCTTAGTTAATAGGGGATCAACAAGAATGGTGGTTATCTTAGGGGATGCTTGCCTTTTCTTACTGGATGTGTTTGGAATTTCACCATCTTCTAACATGTAGTCAGCTAAACAAATCTCTTTCCTTCTTGCATTTTTCACAAGTGGTGCGTAAGATTTGACTTTGTATGCAACCTTTTACGGCTTAAAGGAGCATTTGTACTTATTTATCTCACTCTTGTGCCAAGTATCTTATGCTTGAGGTTGGACTTGAGTACTTTGAAAGTTGACTTTACTGGCAATAAAGTTATCTTTTCTGGCAACAGGAGGCTTAAGGTTAGTGTTAATGATTTGTTTGCCCTTGTCCAACACAGAAGTGTTTGTTTGATCACTTGCCTTCTCATGGATACCTTTGATGTTAGTCTTGTCAGTTGATTCCTTGTCATTCTTTTCATCATATACATTCCTTTTATGTCTGAAGACACAACATTTCATACATAGGTGAGGCCTCCAAGGGTAAGTTACCCTAACACGCTGAGTGCCCCTATCGGGTAATGTGACCAAGAAGTCGGCCACTAGCTCTTTACTGGGTTTAATCTCAATAAGGCATTTTGCATAGTGCAATCTTTCGATCTTCTCCATCATCTCATCCAAACATATAAGCTTTCCAAGTCTACACGCTAACCAATTAATGCCAGTGTGCGACCAAATGTAAAGAGGTATATTTGAGAAATGTACCCAAACCGAAACCTTTCTAACCATGCCACACACATTGCTAATATTTGAATCGTGCGATTTTATTATAAACAGCTTACCTTGTATAACAATCGGATCCCCCATAAGGACATTAAGTTTATCTTCTTCGCAAGCGAATTGGAACAAGAAGAGAAAACCATCAGATTTGATTTTCAGCTCTCCTTTGGGTTTCCATAAATATCTACATTTTTGAGCAACGGCAGTGTGTGACGGCGGTTTATCGAGGAAGAAACCAACAAGCGTGTTGCTCCATATAGACGTGCTAGCATTCAGAGTCTCATGAGTGTGCTTCATAGCTCTATCAACAAAGGTTGGATGCATCTCAACGAGTTTGTACTTCTCGGAGTTGCGAGGCAAATGCTGAATCAAGGAAATCCAGACACGTTGATAATTTAAAGGGGGATTCGCTTGTGTCAAACACACAGGTTTGCCAGTGGTGGCGGGGTAGAAGAATACAGCTGAAAAGGGAGGTTGGTAGAGAGTGGCATTGGGTTAGGTGGAGCTGGGAGAGGGACGATTTCAGGTGGAAGCGTATAAAGAGGGTTGATTTGGTGGTTGGGTTTGAGGAGTGGAATTGGGGGAGTGACATAGGAAGTGAGAGGAGCTGGGTCAAGAGGAGCTAGGGGAGGGTCGATTACATGTGGAAGCGCAACAGGAGGGTTGATTTGGTGGCTGGGGTTGAGGAGCAGAATTGGTGGATCTCAAACATCAGAAGCCATTAATATTACTGTTTATTATTTCATAGCATTATTGAAATAAAATGATTCATTTTTTATTTTTTGGTTTTCTAGAATGTTAAATGATCTTGTTTAAAAAAACATGAATTCTTTAAAAAGAGTAAATAGTTAATGGTAAACTAAAAAGTTTGCGTTCATGAGTTTCAAGAAAAAATTAATGAATCAAGAGGTTTCAACTTTGTTAGTGGAATGACTGATTGTTAGGGGAAAAGAAAGAAGATTGAAGAATAGAAGAAAGAAGATACATAACAGAATCTCACAATGGAACGAATAATGTATAATATAAGCAACGTTCTTTACATTAAGAAAAAAACTATAATATACATTTATTAATTAGAGTGCACAATGAATCAGCCCGATTAGTTATGATAACCTATCTTTGCAGTTAATGATATATGCAACAACATACATAGCTAGGGTTGTAAATTTTGTACGATGTCCGGTGTTGGTTCGTGTCTGTGATCGAAATATGTCCATCTGGTTCCATCTGATTTTAATTTTGGATATGGGTTAGGACAACAAAATTTGTATGAGAAAAAATTAAGTCTGGTCCATGTTCGTTCGAATTCATCCGAATTACACGTAATTCGGTACATAGTTGAAAAAATATAGTAAAAAGTATAAAATTTGATATAAATAGCCATGTCCAATTGGGTCCGTTTGTGTCCATGTCCCTAATAAACATGTCCGGGTCCGACCGATTTCATTTAGGACACGAGTCAAGACAACAAAATTTGTACGAATTTTTTTGGTCAAATACGTGTCTGGTCCGATTTTATTTAGGAAAGTAACTAAACACACATTCGTTCGGTCTGTCCATTCGATTTACACCTCTATACACATCAGAATAAATAAAAGAAAACGAGCGTACATTCTGACACCTTTTCTGAAGCTTCAAAGCAATCCAAAACCGAGTGTTTTATCCTTAGGAGCTCAAATTGTATTCATAGGTCCGCCCTTATTAGGTAATAAGTGGTACATAGGTATGTCTTTCTCTAAGAGTTATGAGGTACTAAATGGTTTCAGATGAGTTAGGCAATTCTCAGGAAGTTGGTTGTGTCCTCTATTAGACCATTAATGAGGGTCTTTCTAAGGATGAATTGTTAAGAGGTTCATCAAACATGTTAGGGAAATCGCCTATCTAAGAGAGGTATTAAGTGACTAGGAGTTCACCTTTAGTGACATCTAGATAGTAAGAAATGGGTCCATCGGAGGGTAATAAATGACAAAAGAGAGTTTCTATAAAGGAACCCGATATGCAGTGACTGCTTACTATCTCTTGCACTATCTTGAGAATATTTGTATTTACTGACTATCTGTATGTCGACTAGGAAACGAGGATTTAAGTGACTAGGGTCCTCTTAGGGGTATTAAGTGACAGTAAAATCCACCCATATATATCTGGCCTTGAGTTATCAAAGGACCCAACTCTTCATCTTATATATAATGTGTATGTATATGTATGTATATATATATATATATGTATCTATGTATTAGTAAAAAAAATATTCGTATATGTGTGTACGCGTGCCTAGACATAACCTTGATATGTTTTATAGTACCCAAGTATAGAGGAAAAAGTTTAAGCTTAAAGATTTTATTTCACCGGAACTGTTGTTCTATTCCCAACACCCCTCCTATTAATAACACAGGTTAGGTAGGATGGCCTTGAGAAGCATAAGCTTGGCGATGGCCAGTATTACCTTATTTACAAATTCATGAAGCTTAGTGTTTTGATTTACCTTTTACTTTGTACATATGACGTTATGGTATTGATGTAGTTTGACATTATTATGAATTATTATGATATGATTCATCTATCTTACTATTATATTTTGTTCCTTCCGCTGTGAGATCTGATTTTTTTATAGTCTAGGTCTGTTAGTTTGTTCTTACAGAAACCAACAATCTATTTACAACAGCTCTAAGTTTCGAGTAGTCTTTTCTATATTAGAATTTAAACCCATTCTGGATGGATTGTTACATTAATAGCCATTACTAATCAATATTTAGCCACCGCACTATGTCATAGATAAATAAAAATTAGCAGAGGCTGCTAGCCATTACCATAAATAGACTGCAATGGCTAGAAATTGTTGCAAACTAATATTTAGCCATGGCCCTAGGCCATATCGAATTTTTCAATGAACCAAAATCGTGGCTAAATATTAGCCACTCCGCATTTCATAAAAGCTCTAGGCCATGGCTAAATTTCTTTCTTGGTGTGGTGGAACTCCTTATAGAGCAGTGTTCAGCCTCAAACTTCATAAATGAATTGTAGTTTATATATCAATTATGAATTCAAGTTAAGAATCTTTAAGTTTGAAATGTTTCAAATGAAAATTCATGGTTGATTCAATGAAAATTGTTAAGTACATTGAGTTGGATAGCATAAAAATGAAACTAATGTATAAATATAATTATAAGGTCTGAAGGTGAATCAAAATTTCAAGAATCTCATAAGATTATTATATGATAATAATGTCATGATATAGTTCATAATATAACTTTCAGCTCACTGGAAGTCAAAGACATACTTTGAATTATTCCACATGAAGAATGCAGTTTATTATCATCAAAGGGAGTTGATTGATAAAGTAGAAAACTGAAATATAATAGCTTATATGCTCGCAGATAGACTATCCCAATTGATTTTGAGGTTACCAATTGGGCAGTTAGAATAAGATTCCATTGTTGACCCTTTATGCAAGTCTAAAATTAATAGAATCAGGAGAATGTCTTTAAGGAAATTTTAAAATTTATTACACATATCTCACTTGATAACAAATCTTGTCTGAAATAAAAGGCGTTTCCATTATATTGTATACGACATAACGTGTTATATTAATTAACTAATATAACTAAAAGTATATTCAGTTGAAAACTCCATAAATGGTATGTTTTATGATAGAAGTAACAAAGTGTTATAAACGCAAGTAGTTTATCATAATGAAAAAATATATATCATTTTAATGTTTCTTGCCATGACATATTGAGACTGGATATTGATACATCCGCTGAGATTATAGTACTAACCTCTCTAAATATTAGATAGTGGGTTACTCACGGCTACAGAGGGCATCAAAAGGTTACATACTAATAGCTATTAGACAACTATAAAATGACTCATTAGATAATTTTTCCATTGAATAATATAACTAGAGGTCAAACAGAAATATAAAATGTCTAATATTCATAGCTTTCTCGACTTGAAATATCATTGATCTTTAATACAAAAACTCAACTTTTATTATAGTCAAACCATAACATGATGTCGATTGAGTGACTACAGTTGGATTAAGTGGAATTGTTGCAAGTGAAATACTATCCAAAAGATTATTCATCTCATAAGTTATATGAGTTAGGCACACAGTCTGTTGGCATACTTTGTGACTAGGCTATACATGGTCTAGACGAACACTTATGAGTAACGCAGTCGGATTGGATCGATAAAGGTGTCTCAAGTCGAGGAGGAAACTCGTGCACCAACAGATATTGAACAAGACTGGGTCAAATCAGAGGAGTGGTGATCCGATCCCCACATACAAATGGCTTGGCTTGAGAACACGAGCACCGGATCGGGTCGGAGTCCAATATCTGACCCGCTAAACATATGAAGACAACTTGACAAATCAACATCAACAAATCGGTTCATAGATTCTCCATATCCGATCTTCCTAGAACCACTTCAACACGTTGTGATATTTTCTGACTCTCAAGCCTACAAAGGCGGATCAGGGTGCATGTGGCGTGGCCCGCTTAAGAGATACATCCCCTACATACCCACGGTCAACTCCGAGATTTCGTTGATGGGTCCTACGTGGCATCCGACCTGCCTGCCTTCCAGACGTATAAATACACCAGAACATGTTATTTTGAAGGATCTTTTGGACCTCTACACACTCGAGATCCACCATTATAAATATTTCTCCTTTTTATTCTGATTGTACTCTAGATTTTTTAGTATAATTCTGTAGATTCTGAGAGATTATTGATTGTACTTGTGAGATTGAGTGATCGTTTGCATTGTACTTATAATCTATCAATCAATCAAAGAACTATAAAGTGGACGTAGGCTCGTTAATGCCGAATCACTATAAATCTTATGTGGCGACTACTTTTTACTTGTTTTTAGATTATTATTCTCTGCAATTTCTAGTCAATTGGGTGTTAGTGCCATTTTTTGGTCTAACATTTTGGTGCTTTCACTGAGAACGTGGAATTCTCAGCTTTTCGAATTGTCATTCTATTGTTTGGATTTTCAAGTCCGAAGTGATAGTCCGCAATTCTACCATTTTCGAAGTCTTCATTGATTTCAACGGGATTAGATTCCATGGCTCCAAAGAAAAGTAAAGTACAGCTAAGCTCTCGGGTGAATGAAACAAGTGGAGATCAGCGGAGCAACGTGCAAGTTCCCGTCACCACCGGATCGTGAGGGGGTAGGTCGGATCCAACCTAACCCGGAGAAGCTTCTAATATCCGACCCGGTAATGATGCTATGACCCAATCCCCAGATCCGAACCGGCCTAGGGGTGACGCGCCCAATATCCAACCCGAGGGTGCCTTCATGACCGATTCGAGAGCCCGACTCCAACTGCTGATGCCCCTTCCCGAACTGATCTAAATTCTTTAACTCCGGTAGCAACCACCAGCAATCAACCTTCAACGTCTTCCCCTATCTTGCAGATGGATTTCACAAGTTTTCTTGCCACGGTTAAAAAAACTAATGAGGCCTTCGAAGCCCAAATACGTGATAGTGCCACAATCGAAGAGAACATGGATGCAATGAATAGGAAGATGGATGACCTTTGTAGGTGGAGGACGTCTTCCCTAATTCATCGCCATGCAACAGATTATACATCTTCATAGGAAGAAAACGAAAGGCATCCAATTCAAAAGAGACGCTTTGAAAGGCCGGAGAACCTCGAACAAATGACATTTAGCTCGTTGGGGTCTCGAGAAGATGCAGCTCGTCATTTGGGTCCTAATGATCCTAGCCTAGCAGAACCCATGTTATTTCCAATGCGTGGATCTCACATCCTACCTCGGGATCCAAAAATTACAAATCCTAATCAAGGCTAACTCCTTCAGCCCACTCGTCCTGTGAATGACCGGGATCACATGGGGAAAGGGAAATCTGCTCTTGTAAGAAACCAAAAGACGCCACCTGATGTAGGATCTAGAAGTGCTAGAAGAGCGAGAAGTGTTGAACCTGAGCCTACGTTAACCAATGCTGAAGTGGAAGCTATGGTATGTCAAATTATGGATTATAGTCGGGGTTACACCAACGAAGATCAGGGCATTGACCGTAGCCACACGCCTTTCACTGATGATATGTTGGATGTCTAGTTTCCAAAGCGATTCTATCTCCCGACCATGAACCGTTATGGAGGAAGAACTGATCCAAGAAAACATCTAATAAGATATCCTGGTACATGAATGCAGCCGCAGCTCCATGTGCCATCAAATGCAAAGCTTTCCTTGAAGATGTTGCTATGATGTTGTTCATTTGGCTTTCGCCACGATGAATTTCAAGCTTTAAGGAATTAAGTGAAAGATTCCTAAACCAGTTCCGACTCCATGCCCAGAAATCAAAGAATGTCATTGAGTTTTCTATAGTCAAGCAAGCCCTGGGGAGTCTTTGAAATCATGCCAGGATCATTTCAACCTGGCAGTTACCGAATTCAGCAATCCCTGGAGCAGACTATTTTGATTGCACTAATAGACGGAGTAAATAAAGACATTGAGTTTGGGAAATACTTAGTTGGAAAGCCTCCGTTAACTTGGAAACTATTTTATTAGAAAGCTAATGTTTTCCTACAACAGAAAGAGGTGTACTCAAATAGGAAGAGGAAGTCCAATGCAGTTGCAAGAGAGGATATCCAAAATAATGTCATCATTAAGCAGTCCAGAGATAGTGCGGGGAAAGTTGAAGTCAATGTCGGCAACCAGAGTGGAGGAAATGGCCAGGTAGGAATGTCAATAAGAGAAGTAGGAATCGGAGGAACGACCTTAAGAAAAGACCTCAATTCTAGCCCTTCGAGAATTACACGCCACTGAATGACACCTTGGAGTACATTTATCTGGACACATTCAATGTTATCCAATGTACGAAGCCTCTACCGAGTGACTCGACTGAAAAGGAGTGTGAAACCGGGAAGTTCTGTTTGTTCCATGAAACCTATGGTCATTCCACGAACAAATGCCGTCACTTAAGAGATGTTATGGAAAAGTTGCTTCGAGCACGGAAATTAGACGAATATAAGGTTTCCCCTAGAGATAGGGGCAAGGAGGATCGGCTCCAAGTCAGAATCAACCGACCCCTAGAGCTACTACCCAGTAGAAAAGAAAGAGGACAGTGATCAATACCGTAGCCAGAGGACCGCATCCAACTGGATTCAGCAATAGAGCCATGGAATAGTATGTCAATGCCACTAAACATCCAGAGATGGGAGAGTATAGTTCCCTCGAGGATACTACTCCCGCGAAGCAGTAGAAAACGATGGCAGACGACGTTATCTTCCGAGATAAAGAAAGCGTGGGAGTAGAGACTCCAAGTATCGACCCATTGGTAATTACTACTACTGTTGGTTCATCCCTTGTACAAAAAGTCCTTGTTTATTGAGGGAGTTCCGTCAATATTTTGTTCAAAAAAGCATTTGACCAGCTGAAATTGGAAGCTAAGGATTTAAAGCCATGCACTGGATGGATATGTGGCTTTAATGGCTCAACAACAACTCTGATGGCAGTGGTGGACTTGTTTGTGGAGCTTGGGGATGGGGAACGCAGAAGAGTACGAATCCTCCTGTTTGTCGTCATGAATATTGATTCGCCGTATAAAGCCTTTTTGGGTCGATCGGCTCTCATAGAATTCAGATCCTACATCTCACCATGGTGCCTATTGCTAAAGTTCCTGACCGAGGATGGGGTATGAATGGTCCATGGTGACCAAGTTAATGGAAAAGCCTGCTACATGGCCATATGGAAAATGCTATGCAACAGAGATAGCATGAAACCGAAGAATACCTCCCCTCCTACGAAGGAGGCGTCGACATAGAAAGTAATGGGAATATCGCATAAGGAGTCGCCAGAAGATCTGCCCGAAGACATAGATCCCAGAGAGTATGAGGATTCGGGATGCAAAATATCGACGCCTAATGAAACAACTGTAGATATCCCGATTGATGACGATGACCTGACCAAGTTCTTGAAGATTGGATCTCACTTAGACCCCTCTGGACGAGGGAACCGACTGATTTTCAACAGGAGAATCTGGATGTATTCGCTTAGACCCATGCCGATATGTATGAGATTTCATCATCAATTATGAGTTATGCGTTAATCATAAACCCAAAGTATCCTCCTGTTAAGAAAAAGAGACGTATGATAGGCCCGGAGAGGTCAGTCGCTTTAAAGGAAGAAGTGGAGAAGCTAAGAGGCAATGGTTTTATACGAGATGCTACATGCCCCGACTGGGTATCAAATCCCATCCTCGTCAAGAAGGCTAATGGAAAGATGCATACGTGCATTGAATTTTCAGATTTGAATAAAGCTTGCCCAACAGACAGCTTCCCTTTACCCAGAATTGATCAGCTATTGGATTCAACAGCAGAACACGAGCTTCTTTCGTGTATGGATGCATACCCGATTTACAACCAGATTCCCATACATGTTCCTGATCAAGAACATACTAGTTTTATCATAGATCTTGGATTGTACTGCTATGTGGTAATGCCATTCAGATTGAAGAATACCGGGGAAACGTACTAGCGCTTAGTGAATCGTTTGTTCTACAATCAAATTGGGAAATCTATGGAAGTTTATGTGGATGACATGCTTATGAAATCCAAGCGATCGTCCGATCACACATCGGATTTAGTAGAGATGTTTGGTATCCTCTGGCGTAATAAAATGAAGCTTAACCGATTGAAATGTTCTTTTGGAGTCTCATCGGGAAAATTCCTTGGCTTTAACGTTAGTTTGCATGGAATCTAAATTGATCCGGATCAGATTGTAGCAATCAGGAACATTAGTGAGACGCAGAAAATCAAAGATGTCCAAATCTTAGTAGGAAAGGTGGCAGCTCTGAGTAGATTCATTTCCAAGGCCACCGACAAATGCATTCTTTTCTTCTATCTGATAAAGCGAAGGAAGTGCAACTTCAAGTGGACCACAGATTGCATTGAAGCCTTTCAAAACCTTCTAAATCACTTAGAGGGGCCTCTTATATTTTCAAAGCCAGTAGATCATGAAGATTTATTCGTATACTCGGCGGTATCACCACATGCAATCAGTTCAGCGCTTGTCCATGAGGAAGACAAGATTCTGATACCGGTATATTATGTGAGCAAGAAGTCGATAGCAACGAAGTGAAAATACCCCAATATAGAAAATCTCTCTTATAGCTTATTGATTGCCTGAAGAAAGCTTCGCCATTACTTCCAGATCATTCGATCATTATATACACCGATCAACCCCTTCGACATGTCCTACAACATCCCGTGGCATTTGAAGATTACTCAAATGGAACATCGAGTTGAGCCAGTTTGACCTCAACTTCCTTCCTAGAAACTCTATTTGAGGCCAAGCACTAGCCGACCTCATCGCTGAATTCATCATTTCTGAGGAGGATATATTATAAAAATAAGATAGCCTCAAAGGATATGAATTGGAACCAAGTTCCTGGAAGCTATACATTGATGGAGCTAAGAATGATAGACGGTTCGACGCCGGAGTTGTATTAATAACTCCTGAAGGGCGGTTAATTTACTGTGCCTCAAGGTTGGAATTTTCTTCTACTAACAACGATTCCGAATACGAGCCCCTGATTGCTGGATTGAAATTCGCTAGGGAGTAGCATCCTTAGACATATTTTACGACTCTCAGATTGTTATTTTCCAGGTTCGGAAGGAGTTCCATACAAAAGGACCTCGACTTGCGGCTTACCTAGAAAGGGTTAAAGAGATATTGGATGGCCTAGAATACTATAGCATATCTCATATCCCGCAAGAGGAAAACCAGAAGGCGGATAAATTGGCCAAGTTAGCAAGCTCCGACAATCCAAATGAGACAGAAATGATCCCAATTGAAACATTGGAGACTCCAAGCTTTGATCAAATGGAAATTGATCTAGTGTCGAAGACCAAACCAGAGAAAGAGTCATGGATAACCCCGATAAAAACTTCCTGCAAAATGGAACGCTCCCAACAAAATAGAGTGAGAGGCGTGCCATCACCCAAAAAGCTTCAAGATATGTTATGCAAGGTGATGTTATCTATCGACAGGGATTTTCAGTCTCATTACTCTGGTGCATAGTACATGACAACATCAAGTGTGTGTTGTGAGAAATGCATGAAGGCGAGTGTGGAGATCACACCGAAGGACAGACGTTGGCCAAGAAGATATTACGGTACGGCTACTTCTGGCCTAACGTGAATCGAGACGCAGTTGATTATTCATGACACTGCGACCGATGCCATAAATTTTTAAAGAACTCTAGAGCACCTCCAAGCCAACTTACCTCGATGGTGATCCCATGGCCATTCGTTGTATGGGGGATTGATATCATCGGAAGCCTTCCAATCGCCAAAGGTGGAGCAAAATATGCGATCGTGGTTGTAGAGTACTTTACTAAATGGGCAGAGGCTGAGCCATTAAGCACGATCACGATGAAGCGGGTGATTAACTTCATTATCAAAAATATCGTTTGCCAGTTCGAGATTCCCAAAGTTATGATAACTGATAACCGAACCCAGTTTGATAGCGTAGAGTTCAGAGATTTCTGCTAGAAATATCGCATCGAGAAAAGATACACCGTTGTGGCGCATCCTTAATCAAATGGAAAAGAAGAAGCTATTAATAAAATAATCAAGTCCATTCTGAAGAAGCGATTGGAACGATCAACAGCTGGCAACTGGCCATACTCCCTTCTCACTTTCATTCGAATCAGAAGCGGTCATTCTAATTAAATTGGAAGTACCCTCTCAAAGAACAACATACTATGATCCGATGACGAACAAAGCACTTCTCCTCAAGTCCTTCGACATGATTGAAGAAAAGAGAGATGAAGCGGACTTACGTGCCTCGAGGAGCAGACATCAGGTTGCTCGATACTACAGCAGAAAGGTTCGACCCCGAACCTTCAAACCAGGAAACTTGGTTCTGAAACGAATCTTCCCAGCCCCAATTCTTGGGTCCGAAATGGGAAGGACCCTACATCATACAACGGAAGCTTTCAAGCTAGCGACCATCCATGGAGATGATATTCCCAGAGCATGGAATGCCCAGCATCTACGACACTACCTGAATTGAGATTGTACTGACTCTTTTGTTTTGTAAACTATGTAAAAGGGAACGACTTGCCTGAAACAGACTAATGTGTATAAACAAAAAATTATAAAGTGGACGTAGGCTATGATTTGGTCAAACCACTATAAAATATCCCGTGTCATTTACATTTCCTGCATTTATTTTTTCATGTTCTATGAATGTTTTGCTCTTTGACTTGATATTGTGATGTAATTTGTTGGAGTGAGACTTACGAAAAAGTGATGATTTACCCCTTTTTTGGGCTCGCTCACTCCCACTTGAGTAATTGGACTTAAATCTATGGCCGATCGAAGTTTAATTGGACAACCTCAAGCTCGATACCAACACCTGATACGGTGACTTTCACTTTGTGAACCAAAGTGAGGATACGACGCACAAACATCTCATCCTCTCCATTCCACGATTCGAAGGTATGAGAGATGCCTGATTAAGTGAAAAAGAGGGTACCTTTACCCTTGAATCGGGATTTAGAGATAGCGCCTTAGCAAGTGTGATACGACCTCTTGCCTAACAAGCTCCATACGCTAGTGTGAAGCATGAAGTATGGATTAAAATCAAGTTCGGGAACGACACTCGAACCGGCAGAATCCCGCACTTGGAAATAGAGCGTAGAAGGAAATCCGGGGCAAATGGCATGATTGTTTGCCTGATCAACTCAAACTCTCCCGATTTGAGAGTGAGTATAAAAGTAGGAGTAATTGGTGCACCGCGATTACAGACCGCCTTAACCACACTCTAACCTGGGCATACGACAGGAGAGTATAAAGGCACTGAGACGAGTGTCAAAGGAAACGGGCTCCTACCCCACTGAAAGATTGGGGGCAAGTTTAAAATCTGAGCCCGCACTCCCCATAGAAGGATTGGGGCAAAAGAATATCGCTCTTAATCTATCCCGAACAAGCCCTGGACAGGTACTTTATTTAAGATTGATTGGGGGCATACACATGTCACACCCTTATGATAATCGCAATGTGACGTGTTTTTTATTGCTTAGCTTAGTAATGATTCCTTGATTACGGAAATTTTGATTTTTGATTTATAGGGAAACTACTTTACTAACAACATGCATATTTACATAGGCAATTGGTTAGAAATGCGAGGGTCACACTCCTAATAGCAACCGCAGGCCAGTCGAAAGCAAAAAAGAAATTAAAACAACGCTTCACTAGGACTTGGGAGAATGCTTGCCTTTATTGGCATCTTTCAACTTTTGTTTCTCCTCATTTTTAGCGTCAGTGAGAATACACTTTTTGTAATGGCCCGAAAAGTTCCGATCCCGATTATCAATACTAATACATATCCTATACTACATATCGACTAATCAAAACATCAGAAATTAACAGATCATTAATAGAAAGAAGTTAGAGGTGAGAAATAGAAAGAAAGTTAGAATAGAAGAAAAGGAAGAATATAACACAATAGAATCAGAGTATCACGAATCTCACAGCGGAACTAAACAAAATATATTATATAACATCCTGAAATACAAAACTGTATTTTTCTTACATGCATCATCAAAGCACAACTCATATACAACACAGTAGAAATAAACTCTATATATCAAGTGTTGAAGCTTCCTGCTCCAAGCTCCTTCAATTGAATCTGTAAAATCCTAAAACCACTTGACTGCCCATACAAATCTGGGCACCCAAGAGTTTAGGGAAAAACATAGAAAAATTAACTCTTGGTCAGTCATGGGACTGGTGTGAGAAAACGATTTTAAAACAGCTTGATTTAATGTTTAAAATCCTTTTGAAATTAAAGATAATCGTAAGACTGATCCACACATAAATACGGATGGTTTTTACCTTATGATAACCCAAAAAAATTTCTTGATATCAAAACTATTCTGATATAATCATAGTGTCTAAATCAAATAAATAGTAATCCAGTAGAATGTTTGCATCTCATGCTCCACATATATAGTATACAATCAAAACCACAGGAGCTTATTGGGTAATGGATTCTGACTATGACAAGGTTTGCAACCACCTTCCGATAGTGTATCTCTATAGGGGAATACACTGGGTTCAACAAGAACATCTTGCAACCTGGCCACACATGACTGACTACTCATTTCGCTTGAGTGTATCGAATGTATACCACCAACGGTTGGGATCAACACCTGTTTCCCGAAAAGGGATAGCATCAAATAGAATAAAGAAGGAAATGAAATTTCTCTAGATAGGTGATTATACACCCCCACTGTGGAGCGACCCACTTAGCTATGCTGCCTGCCCGATTTTTGTCATTTCCCAGTTGTAAGGCTTGGGGTTAGAATTCATCTTTAGAACATCTGGTCACCATTTACTTTGAATGTCACAACGCCAGATCCATCAAATCACTAATTGACGTCCATAAATATACTCTGGATGTAAAAGAAGTTCCCTTCTTTGCCATCAACTTGGAACATTTATAAAAATCAACGTATGTGGTTTTTAGGAAATACTCTGTCAGGCATTCTTCCATACAACTCATTCAGAATCAGGATGAACCAAAGGTACTATCCTACTGCATCCAATACAGGAATCATCCCACGGATCAATAGCGAGTAGTCCTTGCAAACCCTAATATTTCAATTACGAAAGATCACAAGTTAGAATAACTCGAGTGGCCATCGGTGAATTTTAACAAATAGTTCTTTTTCTCATGAAGATCTACAGCCTTCTGTTTCACCATTTATATAAGTATCCAGCAATTTAGTTTACGTAAAGTTGGTTTGAAGTGGTTTTGGGTCTAGTTTCCATCCCGATCTCTTCGAACTAACACGTAGGGATATTTATTTGATAGTCGTGTATTAACTATCAAATTTAAACAATGTAGATAAATAAAACAGTTTATACTAATTATTTTATAATCACTATATTTTCCATGGCATGTTTATTCACATTAATTAACTTGTACAAGTTTCAATTCTAATTTTGACACAACAATTAATATTAGAAAATTAATATATAATAAAACGTGTCAACGTTTTATTTCAACAATCTAGATTGATCACTTCATAGAATAACAGATGATTCACAGCAATTCTTTATCACAACCATAACACTCAATAATGTTGTTTCGTTTAATTTCAAACTTTATATCAGTTTGAAATATATGATCTCGGGTAACAATTAATTTCACATTATTTTTATTCTTATTCCTTTTGAATTAAATTAATTTCTTTTTATTATGCTTTTATTTTGATCTCAATAGAATATAAGTGAAACTTAAATATAGAAGACTCGAACTAAAACTTAAATGATGACGTCTAATTTTGTAATTATGATAATTCGACGGCTTCCCGATCCTTTGTCGTTGTTTTATTTCTTATTCACTTCCATTACAACAACTTTTTGCTAATGTCTATTTAATTGAATAAAACTCGTTTCCTGGACCATTCCAGTCAAATGTTTTACGCACATACCTAAACTCATTATATCATCCATCGTAAACTATTACTTATTTAATTCCATCTAAATAATATTCATACTTTAAAAAGGTTCTTTAAATTTTATAACAAACATTAATTGAAACTATTTTTATTTATTTATTTTCCGCTTGAAGCCCAAAAGCCCGCCAATTAGCCCATCTTCTCATACCCAATGCCACCATCTTATACCTACATTTCCTATTTCTCTCTCTATATATATATATATATACACACACACACACACACACACATATATATATATATAATGATTAAACAAACTCTATAATTTGACAAACAATATTTTTCTTCCTTTTTAGTTTGGCCCAAAGCCTAGTTAAACAACCTATCTTCTCATTGGTTTTTCTTACCCCGTCCCCCTTTTCTTCTATTTACCTTCACCGTGCCAGGTAAATTGAAAATACATGGTGCAAAACACGGCTCTGTCACTACAAAACACGTCAATGACGAGAAACCTAGTACAATCATCAAACTCCATTCAATCCCACTTGTACTCCTAGACAACTGAATAAACATGCTAACTAAAAACTGATAAAAATCATCTCCCAAATTACACACATCCTAACCTCTCCCATCAAACCTTTAGAGCGGACCAGAGGAACTCGAATGCATCTCCGCATCATTCCGCTTACAGAATTCTAGGTGATATTTGGAAAGCTCCCATTTAGTCTCTTTAGAACCGTGGTCGTTTTAGCAGACTGTTTTCAATGTACCTTACTACGTGAGGGTTGATAGCTACCATGGATGAATATCTAAACTTGCTAAGGGTTGGTAGTTACACATGTAACCAATGTTATTTGATACATGAGGCCACATGGGTTGTGTATTGTTTCTCACCTTCTGGAAAGGCACATTACATAGCTTGCTTTGCTCACCACTTTTCTCCCTGATCAGATCCTATTTCTTCTCCGATCTGCTCTTCTATTTATCTCTTTCAGTCCTCTCTTTTTCTCTTTTGTGTTTTTATACTTTACTGCTTAGGCAATATGAATTTTATTTGTTATCTTCCCAAACACAAGAATCATGCTACATGAAAGGCATCTAACTTTTGTACCCAGACAAGTGACATGAAAATTGAACTGTCGATAAGCTGCATGAAAAGCACACAGTCATCAATGGCATTTCCAAACCAGTTCAATTCTACTTTTTCTTTACTTTCTTTTCCATTCCTTGCTTTCCTTCTCCTGTTGTTCTATTCTTCCACCCCATGCTTCCGTGCACTTGCATGCACTGTGTGCACGTACATGACAACCCCTTTAGCCATAACTTTACTCCGACCATCGCCACAAACATAAATTCACCATCTGAACCCAATTCCTACACAGGAAATCACTACACACCTCCAAATCAAAATCTGAAGCTTCTACCAAAACTTCACCCTAAACAGACCATACCAAAAACACCTAGCACCGCCATGTCAGTTGTTCGATCATCACCAAACCAAATTTAAAACGAACTTGAGATACATATGAACGAATTCCATGTTGATTATTAAGTTAAAACAACTAGATGAAGAGTTGTTAATTTTTAAAGCTTGGAAGATATGTATTTCTCTCAGGATATTCAAATGTTTCATGCATATTTAACAATCCAGGCATACATTTAGCTATTTACAATGACCATGTACACATATTAGTATATGTTAACCCACACTTAAATGCGTAAAAGAATATATATGAATCAATTATTTAAGTATATATAATAGTAGAGAAGTTATGTTTACTCACAACATATCATCTGTGCTCTGTTTCAAACACCAAGGCATATCCAAAAAAATACAGTGATTTTTACCCTCAAACCTAATTTATGTGTTCAAATATATGTTGATGAATACAACAACTAGGATCATACCATAAATTTTGATAAAAAAATTTGTTAGGGGTTTAGTTTACTCACCCAGTATATATTATGCTCTCTGTCTTTTGTATCCTTCTTTCTCAGATTGTTTAAACTAACTGATTCATTCATTACACCTTAGTCTAACTTAAATAATTTCATTCGATATAATGGGTATATATATTAGTATGAATACAGTTTGAATCCTACTAGGATTAAGAACAAAATAGTAGAGGGATTTGGGTTATGTTATCATTTTTATAATACTGTGCTAACTGGCTTTGCTTATCATTTCCAGGTTAATTGTATGATATTCAATAAGTTAAAAGCACAATCATATACAGATATATGTTGAATCATGACAAATAAATTCATGAATTCAGATAGGAAAGGAAAATATGAGGAGTTCACTCACCAAATTTTGATTACTGCTCTGTTCTTTCTATCCATGCCCGGGTTTCAATTTTGTGCTTCATTGCCATTGTTCTATAGGGTTGCTCTCTGTTTTCATTAGTTTTCCAATGAACTATGTATAAATTCTTGGGTTTTCTATGTGTATTTATAGATGAATGTAGGCCTAGTTCTGCTAGCTACTAAGAAATACTGGTTATAGGTTACATCAGCCTATTTAGTGAGGTGTTGTGTGATTGAAATGAAGTTACTTAAGGTCTAAATCTATTTATATCTTCTAAGTAGTATGTGCACATGCATGGCAGTCACATTAAAGTACACAAGTGTGTGTAGTTACATGTGCTACTGATCTTAGAACTAGGCTTATACAAGGAAGAAGCTAGGATATTTGGGCTGGCTTTAAGGGAAGTGATGTACGCAGCAGTATTGAGGTGAAGTGATGTTGTAATGGTTGTGCAATTCAAATCTTGTTTCTAATCAAATCGGTCAGGTCATGTTCTTGCTACACATGCAAGTGTACCTTATACTTATATACAATTCATGCTTACTATCTAAGCAAGAATTAGGTATTATATACCTATGATTTTAGCATGTACAACATGTACTTAATAGTTTAAATGTCTTCAAACTTAGCATCAAGAAAATCAACCCCTTTACATCACTATGACCCATCCTTTCCTACCCTATAAATGCATGTGCAGCTATAATTGCTTTGCTTATATGTGAAGAAAAAAATGATATCTTACTTTAGTATATTCATTACTCACTTCAGATAGTTCTATATCTATATGAGATAAAAGCAATTTACATGTAAACGAAGATGTCAAATATTAAGCACTTGTTCATATACACCCATGAAATTTAAAATAATTATCTTAATTACGTGAATTTTTATCTTATCAACACTTATCAAATTAGTTTTGCAGATCTTGCATAAACGAATATACACTACTATTTCCTTCCATAAGTAAACAAATTGTACATAAGTCATTTCTTATTTCATTTTGTTATATCCTTTATATGAAGCAATCTATTTTTCCTTTTATTTATACTTAGAAAAACTTTTATTCATAAGAATTTTAAACAATTTAAAAAAACAAGATGATAAAACACCAATTACTTGTTTTATATGCAGACATACATTGATTGCATAATTTTAAGCCATCAATAATTAAATTGGAATTTCCCTAATATTTACCAGATATGTAAATCTTATTTAATTAATTTAAATTAAATTACCGGTATAATCTATACATTATAGATTAAAAAAATTAGTCTAAAAACTGGGTCATTACACTTTTTCCTCTTCTTGTCGGAAGGAGGATCTTCCGAATTGACGGAGAACTTGGAAGCCAACTCTCCGGTAATCGACCCCTCAGTTGTACCCCTTAGTCTCTGCAGCTCCAGGAATGGTAGACGAGGATCTGGATCCACCTTCAGTCGTATCCTTTCCCTTGGCTAGGTGCTTCTCCTCTTTCATAGCTTCCCTGATTAATTTCCGCCCTTCAACTAAGTGTTCTGGTTCATCACCTCTTAAGTATGTTTTCAACAGTTTCTTCGATGGTGTCAACATTTAACCACTTCTTCTCATCATGAACAATTTGACCCCACATATCGATCAGAGTTGTCGGATACTGCTGAATCCAATATATCCCGATTACGAAGCACTTGAGCGAAGAAAGAGATCATAAGATTCCCCTATTCATGTAACTCTTTCTGGGCTTCGGCAAGCTGTGCATTAGATTCGGAAGTGGATTTAAGAGTAATATCAGCGCTCCCTTCAGCAAGTGCTTACCTCGCCTCAGCCTTTGCCAATTTGGCCTTCAAATTAGCGTTTTCCTTTTCCAACTAAGCCTTTCCTGACCGAGGCGAGCGCAAGTTAGCTTCAATTTAATGCTTTTAAAGGTGACATCTTCGACTTGTTTCTTAATAGTTGTGCGCTCTTGACTGTGAGAATAAAGCTCATTATAATAGTGCTTCTGCAACTCTGCATGTTTTTTTTTAGTTCACAGCGTAACGTGTCGCAAGAGCGAGTTTGGCTTGTGTGTCCTCAAGCTTTTTCTCTGCGGTATCTCTGGCCTTCAAGTCAGCCATCTGCTTCATGTTATCCATATCCGCCAACAAATCGCGGATGATCTTGGAAAGCTTTCAGGCGAACTTACACGTTTCATGGTATTGTTTATCCACAAAGTCTATTTAAGCTTTGACTTGTGCCACCCAATCCGAAGGTATCAACTTAAAGTTCGGAACAAAGTGCATGTTCCCGAAATGATAATCTAGAAATTGCTTTCTCAAAATATTTAACTTGGCCTCATTCTCAGAATCAAGTATTATTGGATTCGTTATGGTTGTGTCGATGTTCCGACGTTTGGCGGGCATAATTGTCATGCGACTCTTACTCTTCTCCTTGTCCAGATCTTTTTCCTTGTCTTTGGGATCAGAGTGTTTCCTTGACAGCTTCTCTTGGGAGGGAGAGTCTTTTGGGGGAACTGCAGCTTTAGGAGGGTATTTATCTCCCCCGGGCTGGTTGTGATAACCCTTTTACTTCTCTGAAACTAAGCATGCTAGAGAGCGAGAGCGAAAAGTTCGATGGTGCTGAGGCTGATAAGGCCTCATGTCATCACTCCCGTGGCTTTCCCGATCGTGTTCAGTATCAGAGTTGTACCTGGGAATGCTTGCACGAACGTCCCTGAGATCATACCTGTGGCAAGTCATCCCTTCTGCAAGTCCATAGAGATCGATGTTAGATCCAAGAAGTAATGTAACTCACGAAAATTGTTACGTGTGGTATTAGTATGGTGTGTGTCCTAAGTGATCGCCCCGACGGGCCGGAGCCCGGAGTAAGGCTTGTTTGTGTAGTCTCCCCGGTTTTTCAGGACTAACTTCCTCTTCAGAGGTTGGGGAGAAAGAACCCATGCCAGTGCCTTTGGAAGTATGAATCTTGTCAGGCAAAGGAAGCTTAGCTAAGTCCCCGAATATTGGATCATCTAGCTAGGGATCGCCGATAGGAGACTTAATCGGAGATGGTGTCTTATGAGGAGGCTGCCTTTCAGTGATAGAAGCATCTGTTGGATCAACTTCTCGGGGTCCCTCCCCAATTGGCCTATTCATAAGTTCATCATCTTGGATGTACATCGGAGAGGGACTCTTTAGAAAGGTGTTTGGATCTTGTACGGGAGTCGTCTCTTTATCTCCCGATTGCGGTACTTCCTCGAAACCCGGAAATCTTTCGGCTTTATAGCCCTCCCCCCTCTCAACTGAAGTTACAACATGCTCCTCGATTGGGGGAACACTGCTGGTTTCCGCGGGCATAGGAAGAGATGGAGCGGGGGAACTTGTGTATGAGCACGACCTCCGTGGCCAATGCTTCGACTTCCATCTAGGAGATGATGTCGATGTAGAATCTTTTCAACAAGACATTTCCTGACATTCAGAAAATCTGGGTTGCCATTCAGTATACGGCTCAAACAGTCCGAGTATACTTGGCCTTCCTTTTTCCTCGGATTCTTAACTGCAAATGAATAAGAAAAGTTAGCACACTCACTATAACAATTGAAATGAAAGCATCAAATTTTGAAGCTTACTTGACTGAAGTCATTGTCTAGCCTATCCGGTTTGGTATTTGATGAAGAACCACTCAGGTTTTACGTCGCCTAAATTGTTATATCCTTCATTAAGAATCTACTTTTTCGGCATTGATTCGAAGTAGAGAAAAGAAGGTGTCTCTTTTGAGTAATGTTTGAAGTGGTAGTAGAAGTTTACATCTCCAAAAGTGGATTCCGTGCCCAGAATCTCCATGTATGCTACATACAAAGTGTATAGATAAGAGTATGTTGTAGGTTAGAGCTGCATTGGTGCGATCCGCATTCGTCTTAGAAAGTCGACGAGAATTGGTGGGAATGGAGGAATAACTCCTACAAAGCACATTAATCGGCTAATTACCATGTACCCCTCCGGAGGATTGTGGGGTCTATATGTACTACTTGCAACTCTGACCTCCTCCGAGAGAATCCCATGCTTCAGAAATATACGTCTTAGTATGGCTTCATCAATCGTTGAAGTCACGGAATCACCGGGTGCATCTAGAATGGTTGCACTCTCAAACTCGTCAGGGGCCCGATTGTCTCCTACTCCCCCTTCCTCTTCCTCATCTACTGAGACTTCATCTCCAAACGATTCTACACTCTCATGAATTTTAATCTCAAAATCCGAGTCAATGTTGTCCCACTCCGGATCTAAAATGAAGAGAGAGCTTCGAGAATGGGGTTACTAGAGGTTCCTGGAGTTGTACTCTTTTCTGATAATCTTATTGAGCGTCTTCCAGACATGTTTTCTATGTTATCCAAGAGATATCAAGGATTAGGATGTAGTTTCCCGTGTCCCCTGTGTGTGTGAGTGAGAGAGCTAATACATGCTAGTGTGTGCAGTGCTGAAATAGGAAGACATGAAGTAAGTAGAAAAGCAAGCACGTGTTACAAATTCACGCTGTCAAAGTTCTCATTTCGATCAAGTTCAATTATATGTAGAAGTGCATATGTCTCATATTGGAGGTTCACAGATTGGGTCAGATTTTCTTGAGCAAGCAATGCAGGTTGGGTTCCAGAACCGGATCGGGTCGAAGTAGTCCAAACTAACATCGTTTAGAGCTTTGCTTTCTCACCCTCCATTCTTCCTTTGTTCCAATATTGCTGCCAACCCGCTGATGCCAACCTCACTCAAGCTTTCCTCTCCCTTCTCCAATTATATAGGTAGCCTCCCCCTTTGAAGTAAAGATCAAATCCCACGCCTTAAACTCCTTAGTGCCAGGGACCCAAACCTTATGACCATCGCTCATAGCCGAGATCGATGTCGCTAGTGATGATAGCGACGTGGGAAGTCTTAGCATCAAGATTCTACCAATTAATAGTAGAAATTGATGCAAAATTCGAGTACAATTTGATGAAGATAAAAAAAACAAGGTATCGCACCCACCTTTGAACCAGATTTGGGATTGAATGAGTTTATGGAATTCGAGAATTAGGGTTTTGTTTTAAAACCTGGGCGGTGCAATTCTAAAGAGGAATAAACTAAAGAAGAAAGAAAGAAGGAATCAGTTTATATAATAATCCCAGAAGGTCGTTCGTATTCCTGAAGTGACGGCCCAGTCCGACCCGCTCCAGTGGTGCAACAATTGAAGTGCTCCAAAGCCCTTCAGGCCAAGTGCGATGGCGGGTCGGAAGATCCCAATCTGATCCATGGAGAAACAAAAGAAGCAACTCAAAGCCAACCGGATCGAATGTAGGAACGGGTCAGAGAAGCTCGATGCAGAACCCTCAATCCAATTACTAAACCATAGTTGATTAAAGCAATTGGGATTGGCTCACTAGTACAATGTGGCTTAACCAAACGATTCTCATTTTTCAAATCAACAAAAATTAGTGAATTTACATGGAGTATCTCTTATACCTTGATTGAAGGTTCCAATTTGTTGAATGCAACGAAGATGGTCCTGTATCAAACCTTGTATTTATATTCGATGCAAAAGTCAAAAGGCAAGACTTTACAAAGCATCACGACTCTTAACTATTGCCAGTTCGAGGACAGACAGATTGGCAAATTCGAAGCACGTCTCATCTCAGATAAAACGTACTTCGAGGGGGCAAAAAGTTGGTCTACTTTGTGAATAGACCACACAAGGTCTAGACGATCACTTATTAGTAACGAAGCCGGATCGGATCGATGAAGGAGTTTCAAGTCGAGGAGGAAACTCGTGCACCAACAGATGCTGAACAAGACCAGGTTGGATCGAAGGAGTTGTGATCCGATGCCCACGCACAAATGGCTTGGCTCTTGAACACGAGCACCGGATCGGGTCGAGGTCCCATATCTGACCCACTCAACATATGAAGACAGCGTGACAAACCAGCATCAACAAATCGGTTCGGAGATTCTCCGTACATTATCCGCTTGGAACCACTTCAACATTTTTGTGATGTTGTCGGATTCTCAAGCCTACAAAGGCGGATCAGGGTATAGGTAGCGTGACCCGCTTCAGAGATACATCTCCCACTTACCCACGATCAACTCCGAGATTTCGTGGATGGGTCCCACGTGGCATCCGACCCGCCTGCCTTCTAGACCTATAAATACACCAGAACATGACATTTTGAAGGATCTTTTGGCACTCTACACACTCAAGCTCCACCATTATCAATATTTCTCCATTTTATTCAGATTGTACTCTAGATTTTTTAGTATAATTCTACAGATTCTAAGAGATTATTGATTGTACTTGTGAGATTGAGCGATTGTTTGCATTGTACTTGTAATCTATCGATCAATCAAAGAACTATAAAGTGGACGTAGGCTCATTAACGCCGAACCACTATAAGTCTTTTGTGTCAATTGCTTTTTACTTGTTTTTAGATTATTATTCTCTACAATTTCTAGTCAAATGGGTGTTAGCGCCTTTTTTTGATCTAACACAGTCAAATTCAAGTCAACTCAAAGTATTAAGCAAAAGGTTGCAATTAATAATCTTTGTTATTGTCGACCAAAGACTTTTTTTAAAATTAGACTAGAAGTTAAATATAAACAGTAATGAAATTCCCACCCTAACCAAATTCTAACGGTATAGTTTAACAAAGAAAATTGATGTGAAGAAAAGCCATAATCAGATAAAACTTAATAAAGTATAATTGAATTTTATCAAAATCAAATAAGCAAAAAATTTAGCTAGAGTGTCATACACTAGTAAAATGACATATTAACGTTAATATTCAAGTAGTTCGATATTAATTGCAGACTAAATTTACATCCGACGAGTCAAAATTGAAACACATTTTCGTATTTTATCATCTTCTTGTAGACCTACAAAAAATATATTTGGTTATGTGAACCAGAAGGAATGATGATTTTGATTTGGATTACGGGAGTGTGTGACTTGAACTATTGGTTAGGCCACGCCGATATATTATTTTATACCGCCACCTTGAAATTCCCAACCAAACGTGTCTCCGCATCCAACCACCACGTTATGTCCTTCTTCATCATTGGCTGTAGCGAACATACCTTTCTAGGTTGTGCCATGACCAGATTTGATCTTTTATTTTGTTTTGGTCGTTGCTGCCCATAAATAATGTTCGGTAAACATTGTTCCCTTAATTGAAATTTTATTTTCCCCAATAAATTCTTTTTTGACCAAACGGTTTAATTAACCTATAATTATCAAAATTTAATTAAACTAATTAATATTTAAGAAATATTATTTATAAATTTGATTTTAATTTATAAACTAATATCAAATGTATTTATAAATTTTTTAAATATATTAATCGATATAGATATCTATAAACGTTTTAAAATAGATTTACGATGCAAGATACTCAGTTAGAACTATAGATGGGTTTATGGTTGCAGGTTGATGGGTGAACGTTCGGTCGGTTCGGTTTGGTTGGAAGGTAAAAAAAAAACTCAAATCAGATTAAAACGAAAATTTTGCAAACCGAACCGAATTAATTTCGGTTAATTCGATCGGTAACTGATTTAACCGAACTTGAAGGACGTATTATTATTTAAACGACGAATTCACTCAAAGTAAAACAAAAATTCATGTTTGGAGAAAATTTATCTAGCAAATTTTATGTTTATGATAAGATTTGATATATTTGCTTATATTCTATAATACCGTAAAATTAGGGAATAAATTAGAAGTTCGATTAATTCGGTTAAACCAAAAACAAAAAAATAATAATTGCAAATCGAATTCAAACCAGTTTAATTTTAAAACTGTATCAAATCAATCGAAACAAACCGATTTGGAGTGAAGGGAAAATAGAAAATCTCAATACTCAATAAATAGTAGTAGCTTAGCTGTTCCAGCCATTTTACTCAACTTAAAAGACTTATAAATAGAAATATAATTTTATTTTAATAATAATTATATATAAAGTGTGACCGCGTCATAAGAACTATTATGCGACGAAATTTGGATATAGTTTTCACAGTCACAAATTCTGTCTCTGGTATTTCTATTACTATTGAGCAAAGGATGAGATGTCAAATTCACCCACAAGGCTTTTTGAGTCCTTCTGCCTTTGAATGTCCATATATCCTGGCTGATAATGCGTGGTTGTTCCAGATGCGTCAGTGCATCGGTCGATTCATAAAATGAAGAAGACAGGTGCATATAGGTAAATTTGGAACCTTTATAAAAATATATGCTGCTGATTATCCTGTTGAAATATTTATATTATGCTTCTATGATGGTTTTCTTCAGTTGATATTTCGAATTTTTTCTCATGTAAACTCAAATTTACTTTCTTGAATACATCTAATTATCGTTCACACTCTAAAACCAAAGTTCATCTCAAATTCAATCTTGGAAACATGAGTATGATAAAAATAGGAACACACCCTAGTAGCGAACAATTTATATATGCTAGAATTTCAAGTAGCATAAGGTTAACTGAACTGTATCTTCTAAAATAATCAATTTAGTTACCACCACCAAATCCAATGGAATTTGAAGCACCAGGGATACCACACCATGGCAAAAGATACAGCGGCAATAAAAATGTCTAGCTGCTACCTCAAAGGTTAACTAGCAGCAATAAAAATGCATAACCTCATGAACCTGAACCACAGTATAGTTTGTACAAAAATGCGATCAAACAAAAGCAAAAACTGTCCAGAGCAAAAGATTTTTGTGCAAATATATAATCAAAAGCAACTCGCACACATTAAATATTCAAAACAGTTGAACAAAATGCCTACAACGCTTAATCATCCATGCTTCAAAGCAACATTTCCAGAGGCAGAACGGTATATTACAGTCGGATCCAAAGGTGTTAAATATAACATGCTGCTCTATCCATGCTGAAACACATTGGTTTATTCTGCTGTATATGGAAGAAAAAAACGTGTTGGCCATGATTGATGGTATGCAAATATTAATTATCAGTGTATTTTCAAGCATTCATGAATCCAACGCTTGCATATACATGAATCCAATGTTTAGATACCTTGTCGATGCAATAAGCTTGATTTAGGAATTTTAGTTAACAAGGGGAAATTAAGTGCTCGGTACCTTTAGGAGCAGATTCGTCTTGAGGCTTCATTGCTGGAAAGAGGAGAACTTCCTGCAAAATATGAGGGAAAAGATTATATCATTTCAACATTTTCAAAATGCTTTTAAAAAAAAGGCCAAAAAAAAAAATTATAATAATAATAATGAGGGGTGTGCAGGCATTAAGGAAAACAAAACCTTAATATTTTGGGAGTCAGTTAGCATCATGGCAAGCCGATCGATTCCCAAACCCCAACCGGCAGTTGGTGGCAATCCATATTCCAGAGCAGTGCAAAATGTCTCATCCAAAGCCATAGCTTCATCATCACCAGATTGTCGGTCCTGCACAGATAAATTATAACAAGAAAACATTTGTAACAATATTTGATTACCACAACAGCATTATTCCAAGACCAGCTGTCTAGGAATTGTGCAAACAATTCGGACATAAAAATCACCTTCAACTGCTCTGCAAAACGACTACGCTGCACAACTGGATCGTTCAATTCAGTGTACGCATTGCATACCTAAGTATCATTGCAAGATGAGCGGGTTTTTTCTAATTGGTAGATAACATTTTCTTGATAATAGCACAATAAGGACATGAGCTAACCAGCATACCTCACGCTTGTTGATAAACAATTCAAAGCGCTCTGTTAAACCAGGCCTTGATCGATGCCATTTTGCCAATGGACTCATTATTTCTGGATGGTTGATGATGAAAGTTGGGTTTGTACATGTTTCTTCTAGGAAATGTCCGACAAGCTGTTAAAAACAATTATGGAAAAAAAATTAACAAATTTGGCAACTTAATTGCATGGTATGGTATCACTACAGACGGATCTGGCACCAACTACAGATGTTTGCTATAAAAGAAATTATCATCGAACATGCCACCTTCTTCAAGCAATATTGGATACATGTATCATGGAGATTATGATATTGTTACGACATAACATAAGCAGGACCATTTGACTGCATTTTCTATATTAAGAAATTGTATTGATAAAATAAACCTATGGGCCACCAGCAGAACAAGGGCCATTTCAATCTCAAAAAAGCAAAAGATGCCACACTTAATGGCTTGTTTAGATGATAAAAGTCGATTTTATGGCTTTTTAAAAGCCAAAATGAATTGGTTTCGACTCCCATAAAGTTTAAAAAAAAAGAGAGAGAGAGAGAATTGTATAAATCAATCCAAACGAGCTTTAAATAATCTTAAGAACTCACCTTATCCAACAATCTTGCAGTTGTTTGAGGTGGTGGACAAACAATTTCAAATTTTGCACAAGCATCCACCAAGTATTTATTAGTAGCTTCACTAGCAAGATCTTTAGGAATACTGAGGTTGGCCATCGACTCCAAACCCTCAATCATATCTAACCTCCTGATACAATGACATCAAGATATTAATTCTCATCATCACACAAGCACAAATATATGAAGTACGCTAGAAAATCAAATGGCAATGCCTGAATGGTGGAGTGAAATCAATTTCAACAGGATCTTGGTCAACTCCATTTGCATGGTACAAAATTTTATAGCCACCTGTTAACTCCTTTACCATTCCTGATTAGAGAAGAAAGCTAATGAATGTTCTTGGAAACAATGAATACTGCTAAGCAAGTAAACCATCCAAATCACATAAACACATTATAGTAAAACAGTGAAATTATCACACTTCCTCCACCCCACTCAACAACCCCACCACCCCCTAAACCCCAACGATAATAGTTATGAAGTATTTGTTTAATGCTAGCAACCACAGTTACTGTTTACAGAGAGTAACTCGAAAAGCAATTCTTTCATTTTACATCCTAAATAAACAAAATTATTTGCAATTTTATCTTATGTGTTGCTAACATGTGTAAACAAAAACTGAAATATATAGGCTCAGTTCAAAAGTTATTTTTCTAACGAATATTTCCCTGACCGACAGTAATAAAGATGAAGATTTGATCACAACTTAAAAGAAAAGGAAAAATGAATATCAGTCCCCGTGGTTCAAAACAAAATTGTTTAAACAAATAAAGTCTGCATAAATAAAATCACAGCCAATGCCAGTATTAAAACTGAAATTTGATAAGTATACTAAAGTCTGCAAACCATGTTTACCACTTACCGGATATCATTTTTTCCGTTAGGTCCATCAAATCATTGTAATCTGCATATGCCATATAAAATTCACATGTAGTAAATTCAGGATTGTGGGTCATATCTATCCCCTCATTCCTAAATTGTTTTCCGATTTCATAAACACGTTCCAACCCACCCACAACCAACTCCTTAAGGTAAAGCTCAGGGGCAATACGCATGAATAATTTCATATTCAAATCATTATGATGAGTTACAAATGGTCTGGCAGCTGCTCCACCAGCAATCATATTCATCATGGGTGTTTCCACCTGTATATGAGTAAGATATACAAATCAGAGTACTTAATTTGTCCAAAGCACAATGTTCCAATGTAAAGCTGAGAAAAATCCAAACCTCAAGGAAATCAAGTTTGTCTAGGAAACTCCTAATGAAAGAAATAATCCTTGACCTTGTCTTGAATATTTCCCTAACCTCGCTGTTCAACATCAAATCCAAATACCTTTGACGATATCGTGTTTCCTAGTAAGCAAGATTAAGTGAATCGTTAGTGTCCCAAGTTTCAACTGTAACAAGGTGGATTTCTTAAACATGAGCAATATACATCATACAATCGCCAAGGCGATTTTTACGAGAGAACACACGTCTGGTAATAGCAAAGCGTTGACAAAAGATGGCTTTCAATTCTAGAATATAAGCACGCAGGAAGATCTAGGAGAATAAAATAAGGATTACAACAAATATAAACCTGATCTTTCAAAATATATTTTTCTGGATGCCTCGTCATTCCTGGAGCCCACTCATGATTTAGCTGCAAATCTGGTTTCTATAAACAACATGAACTCGCTATTATTTTGTTGGCAAATTTTCCTATCATTCTTGGGACCAGTTAACAGATAAATATCATGATTACCTTGGCAGGAGTTTTCTCAGAGCTAGGCTGAACTTTTTGTTGTTTAGGCATCATGTGAAGGCAATGAGAGAGGACGATAAACTCTTTAGGGAATATGCTAAGTTCGCCTCGTTTACTCTTTCCTGCAAATATGAGTATTATGAACAATCCAAAGTATACTCCCAAAACACTTTGTACAAGCACATCTGCAAACACTTTGTACAGGCATACATGTTATATAAATATCCTTTATTAATGGGACCGCTTTGTACAAGCTCATTGGCAAAAACTTTGTACAGGCATACATGTCATATAAATATCCTTTCTTAATCAGGAGTAATCATCACCATATATATAGAAACTCTAGTTCACCATTAAAACATAAATTGCATGCTCTTTCAGACAATATAAACATAAGCATATATCATAAAAATTAATCAAAACTTGCATATAATATAAGTTAGTGTAGGTTACAATAAAAAATTATCATAAAATTAGCTGGATCCGTATATCATAAAATTAGTCAAATCCATATATCATAAAGTAATCAGAATTTACTTCAAATTAGTCAAAACTCTCATTGCATACGCTTTTCAAAATCGAAGTAATACAACTTTTAAGTGCACGCACACGTGTGCGGGGTCGGGCACGTTTTTTTTGTGTGGGGGGTGCGGGGGGGGGGGGGGGGGGGTATAGATGTGAATGTATAACATTGCTTGCGTATGATAGCTAAAATCTTACATCATAGAATGTGAATCACAGTAATTGATACTTCAACAGGTAACATAAATGTTAATAATATTAGCTTGCTTAGTAGAAAAATATTACTCAAAGTATATAACTATTTAAAGAGGCAATACAAAGTGAAAGATCTTCAAGGGAACCATATTAGCTTGATTTACAAATCAAACATAATTGAGTTATTTTTTGTTGTTAACACATGTCTAAACACTTAACTACAGATAGTTGTTATCCACTTTGCTCGCGTATACTTGTTAGATGTCTTGCCATACAAAAAATTCATTTTGCCCCAAACAAGACCATGTGGACGTTTTTGGTCCTCCAATATCTTGGTGTTTCACTGGTGTCATATTATATCGAACACAAGACCCTGACCTAATATTGTCTGTTTATTTTTCGGTTTATTTATTCATCAAATGTAGTTCGCAACCAACTAATGAAACTAAGTTTGGATCACATATTTCCCATCATCTTCCTAGTGCAATTAATATGTGCTTTTTAACTTAAAAGAGACGTCATACTGCTTCCAACTAAAAAGATGCAGATGCTGAATATTTCTTTGACTCCATTAAAGCTTGTCCAAAAGATTATTTGGTACATGGAAGTGCAAAAAAGTTGAACAATCAATGAGACAAACATCAAGCACTGCATCATTAAATCATTTTAAGAAACTGACAGCTAATGGAGCACTTTATCATCAAACCATTTTAAGATTAAGAAACTGACAGCTAATGGAGCACTTTATCATCAAACCATTTTAAGATATTGACAACTCATGAAGCACCTCATCACCAAATATTTTATATATGAAAATTCCACACACGAGCTATAGAAAATCAAGAAATTGGGATTTGACAAATTTGTATGGACTATATTATAATCCAGTTGATATGTACACCGAAAAATAATCTCCTTGCAACATTACCGCATACCTATTGACATGAGTATAACATATTTAATAAAATGAGGATAGGGATGTTAATCAGAACTAGGATTGAAAAACTATAATACGCGATTATTTCAAAACAAATATTTTGAACTGTGTAATATAAATGTCAAAATCAAGGTTTGAGAACTCGGTTTTGATCTCTCAGAATTCTGTTAATTTCGGATGATCTCATAAATTTTGGGAATTTTCGGTATTAAATGGATAGTTAATGTAAATGTAAAAATTATCTTCATAAACATATATAAAATATAGTTTACAAGGAAATAAAATAAAACATTATAAAGTTATTACGTTCAAAAATTAATTTTTGTAGCTGCATATAAATTTATTACATTCAAAAATTTGATTTCAGCCCAATACATCTAACCAAATTATATAATTTTGCCATCACTTAACTAAAGCTGCATGCAACATAATTTCACCCACGAGTTTAATAACAGACCAATATCGGCACCGGTACGGTACCCACGAAATTCCAGGGTATCGGCTAATACCTTAAACCATGGTCAAAATTCAGAATTAGGACTAAGAAATTGTTAGAGAATCAGTAAAGATGATATAGCATAGACTCGTGATGATAACATTTCTACTCGTGTTAACAAATCCATTCGATGTTGGATATTGCCATACAAGAATTTAAAGTAAGTTAAAAGTATTTCAAATAAGAAAATGAATCAAAAAATGTCAACTTTTAATATCCAAATGATAATCATAAAAATACAATGAAAATTTCAAAAAGTAACACTTAAATACCTATATTCATTGAACAAAAGTCTTAAGCATAAATAAAATATTTTGTACGAAGTTATGCACCCAATATATACTGAACTGCTGTGCTCCATCCATCTTTTCCGATAACAAAAGAAGAAAGAAGGAAAATCATATAGTATATACAGGTCAAGTGTAACATCCATATGCTTGGATACCATCATACATTAATCTGCATATATTTATTCTATAATAGAAGTGTATACCAAGTTGAATTAAGCTGAATGGTTAAGAAAATTATAGCTTTCGGTCAATAGACCAAAATTAATTTTTTTTAAAAAGTTGCTTTTTATTGAAATATAACACATAGAGAGGGTTTTGGAAATAAATGTTTTTACAGAAATTTGATTTATTTATGAATGTGTTTGTTGCAGTGGAGCTGTGGGCATAAAAGACGATACCAAATTAGAAATGATGATATGTGACAAACTTGAAATTGCACCAACTGAAGAGAAACTAGTCTAACATTACTTGAGACGGTTTGGACATCTCCAACCGACCTCTCCAGGCACCTATGAGCGCCGAAATCATTGACCGCACCGAGTGCTCAAAGAAAGGTAGAGATCAACCAAGGATGACATGGGAAGAGGTAGGCAAAATGGACTTGAGAAATTAGAATATATCCAAAGAGCTGAAGTCAGATAAGAGCGCGTCGAATTTGGCGATCTATGTACCAAAACCATGTGCTTAGGGCTAGTTAGGGATTGTTATAAGATTTAGATTATAGGACTAATTAAAAAGGACATAAGGTGTAGTGTTGGGTTTTTGCTTCTTAATTACTATTGGTATCTTTATTACAATTATTATTAATTATCCTTGGTTTTTTACTTACTTTATTATTACTGTTATAAATTGTTTAATTACTGCACTTTTTAAATCTTTATTTCTACTTTCACCTTTAAATTCTTATTATTATTAATTTTAAATTGACTTTGTCATTTGCTTTTGAATTCCAACTGTAGCCGACCCAAACTTGTTTGAGAATAATGGCTAAGTTGTTTGTTTATGACTGCACTTTGCTTGCATGAAGGTATCACTCTTGCTATATAAAATGAATAAAAAAAAAACTGAAGTACCTTATATTGAATAGGTATGTAAAATAATTGTTGCAAAGAAATGAAAATAAATCAACCACCAAGGAGAAAATCAAGAATCAAGATTGATTTTCTTTTCTCATATTTACTGCCAAATTTGTGTACGGTCAAATAGAAAAAATGTCATATCTAATGTGGCTAAGCATGCGGATTTGATTATGAAGTTTGTTGCTATTCGCACATCATTATTTTCTGTATTCACAGAGCAGTATCATGTCATCATGTGCTACACAAAATTTATCATGCTAAACAAAAGAATTCTAAGTGTAACAAATGCATCCTATCCCAAATTGTTGAAGTTGCACCATTAGCATTGTTCAATGTATAGAAATGTGAGCCTTCCGTGCAAATGATGACATATAAACAAGTGCAATTGCACTAACCTGGATAGCCACGTATGCCAACAATATCTCCACGTCTTACACCAGAATGAAGCCTTGAAAAGTCGGTTTCATCCACGCTTGAATCTCTATTTTTTCAAAATCAAAAAAATAAATAATGTTTTTTTCTACCGTTTGAGCTAGCAAACTAAAATTCATTCAAAAGTAACAATGATGGTCAAATGCAACAATAATCAAATGGAATAAACTTATGGTAACAATTAACTGAACTTATATAAAACTTCAGCACAAATCGAGACATTCAACTCTGAAAAAGGCAATATGAAACTGATAGGAATATAAGCATGACTAAACGATAGCAGTAGAGCTTCAAAACCATAAAGTCAACGGGTTTTAAAAAAACATCTTATAGTAACCACTTGCAAACATAATTATTATCATGGACAAATAAATGCAGTATGTGAATGTAGTACGGTTTCCCTATGTCTGATATGATCGACATAGTTATATAGAAACATTTAATCCATTTACAACATATTTCATCATTCCACCATATACTATTAGGTATTATCTGAATAATGCACTACACCTTTCTCCTTTTCTAAGTTATACGCCCAATTAAATTGTTGGATGTTATCTTTCATTTTTGAACAAATAAAAACAACTTAGATAATCATAAAATGATATGACTATGACACTCTAGTTATGTAACACCAATTATATTGTTTCTCACAGGATAAACCAGACAGATTTGGTTGTCATTTTTTGCATGAAGGTGTAGCTTGAACATTCACTTAAAATAAGGATAAGCCAACATTTGTCCGAAGTCTAGTAAAACAAATTGGACGCCATCACCTATAACACTTAAGCATTAATTACTCCATGAGAATACATCCATAGAAGTTTCATGGCACCCATAAATATATCACCTTATTTGTACTTAACCGAAGTTTAAGTAACGTTGCTAATATAACATTAATTAATTAATAGTGAAAATTAACGATGAAATCAGTATCACAAGTAGACACTGATTTAATTAACATAATAAATTGAAATGTATTAACTCCTAAATTTAGGTATGTTACTGAACCTAGCAAATATGAAAGGATATCCCTTGCTCCAAAGATGTAGCATCTCATTTGCATTCTCGTATTTCTTTGCCTATACAGTTTAAAATCCTACAAAACTTTGAAGATGGTCTTATAGTACCTCAAAACACTAATTCCACTGAATTATAATTTATATATACAAACGAATTGAGATTGTAATAATACAATGGATGTCAACATTGAATACATCCATAGGAGTTTCATGGCACCCATAAATATATCACCTTATTTGTACTTAACCGGAGTAATGTTGTTAATATAACATTAATTAATTAATAGTGAAAATTAATGATGAAATCAGTATCACAAGTAGACACCGATTTAATCAACATAATAAATTGAAATGTATGAACTCCTAGATTTAGGTATGTTACTGAACCTAGCAAATATGAAAGGATATCCCTTGCTCCAAAGATGTAGCATCTCATTTGCATTCTCATATTTCTTTGCCTATACAGTTTTAAATCCTACAAAACTTTGAAGATGGTCTTATAGTACCATAAAACACTAATTCCCCTGAATTATAATAATTTATATATACATACGAATTGAGATTATAATAATACAATGGATGTCAACATTGTCAGTTATTCACTCATAACTTTAAAGTGGCTGAAAATCCAAGATCCAAGCCAAGGACTAGATCTCCGGAAATTAAAAGGGTGTACTCAAAACAGTGATAATTGTTGTTATAAATGGAAAAGGGGACACATGAGGGAGATGCAAATGGGATATTACTGAAAAAGGAGCAATGGATCCCTTGCGTGTGAGTGTATGCATACAAATGTGTGCATGTATATGATCGTCTAGCCTACAATATAGTACACACGCACCTTGTATCGTAACACCTATTATACTTTTACAGAAACTAGAAATTTGACACCGATAATTGGCTGGATGTTAAATTTGTTTATTTTTATATGTTATTATTATTCGTCGAACACAAAGCGAATGTCACTGCAATACAATCAGTTTTCAAGGATATCAAAGCAATAACGTACTATGTTATCCTTCTTAAGATTATTGAAAACAACATTCTAGTTTTGTTTGCAAAATTGACTCAAAAATGTGATGTAACCACCAAATTTCAATTTCAAAGGATAAGCCAGTTTTTCCAAAACAAGACAAAAAAACATAAAAAGGAACTAAGACAATCAGCAAATAAAGCACTCTACATACCTCAAGGTTTAATAAACAAGAAACAAAAATTACAGAACAGTGCATATAATAAAAAAAACAGAACTGTTAAAAAGAATGGCATTAGCCAACAATCATAAAAAGTAACCAAATCGGTAATATAGATTCAACCAAAAAACTGCCCTAAAGCGGCCATACCTAAGGTCAGCCATAACCTGAACCTTTACACCACCTCCATGCAAATCGTAGAAAACAAGCTTTGAGGAGGAAGTTCTTTTGCTCATAATTCTCCCTATGAAATATATATCATGATAATGAGATTTGGATGAAGATGGAAAAAAAAAAAAAAATCATGAAAAACAACGATACCAGCTAGTGACTCTTCGACATCTTTAACATGCTCCCCATCCGTCAAATATGCATATTTTTTAAGATAATCACCAATGGAAATGGTAACTTGGAATTTATGCGGATATGGGTTTGCTCCTGCCAACTTAGTAGCAGCAAGGGTCCGCAATCTATTTTCAAAATATTGCTGAAATAACAAATAAAAATTGACTTTACTTCAAAATATCACCACTAGCTGAGTATCTTCCTTAAACAAGTGAGTGCTGATACAAACCGTAGGATCCATATCTTCGTCATCTGCCACAGCTTGGGTTTTTGACTGGGACTGAGCGCTTGCCATCATCTCAGCCTACAACATCAAAAGCCTAAGTTCACGATTGCTTTAGCAAACAGAGAAATTTGCAACTTGAATTTGCTGCATTCATAGCCGGTTATTTCAAACTGCCAAACTATTGGACACATGAGTTGAACTGAAGTGGGTTTTCATCACTCAACAGACGATACAATAAAAATTGCAGGCCAAAGCTGATTTTTATTACAAATTGATATTCAAATTTCAGAAGAAAAAACACGCACTTTTTATTAATTAATAGAAACAATGGATCGTACTCTATAAATCATAGAAGATTTCATATAGGGTCAGGTCACCATCATGACGTTGCAGATCAAAACTATCATGTGCTGACCATTATAAATAAGAATCCTAATTATCATATATGTGGAAAATTTTACATGATAGCTTTATCAATTTTCCAACTAACATGCAAAATATCAGCACAGGTATATTTTCTAGAACTTCCAACAAACATACAGAAATACTGAATGTGCATAATAAAAGGAGCATACCCAGTGCCAAAGGCTCCCGTACTCAAGCGCGAGAGGACTTCCCAGGTCAGTCTCCCGCCCTGGTACTATTCTCACGGCTTTCCAGGCTCTGGGGGTGGTCGATTAGTGCGCACAGCCTTTCCTTCACATATGTGAAGAGGCCGGGACTCGAACCTGCGCGCTCCAGATTACCAGCCGGATAACCTTACCATTGCGTCAAGCACCACCTTCGAATGTGCATAATAAAAGAATTAAAAATATTTTACATCTAGCTTTATCAATTTTCCAACTAACATGCAAAATATCAGCACAAGTACATTTTCTAAAACTTCCAACAAACATACAGAAATATCGAATGTGCATAATAAAAGAATTAAAAATATTACTAGCTTGTACTTCTACACGTTAATTTTCAGTTTTCACACTCATTTTTTCTCATATAAAATTCTATGAACTTGAATATTTTTAAGATGATCTAATTAGCTTCCTATGTAAAATCATAGACATCAAAAGGAAGAAAATCAACTGGCATAAGTGAAATATTTAAAAACATTGTATCTTAAACAAGTTATGCCAATGCATGATTGATATTTCTAAAGAAAACAAGTTTCAAATTATTTAATTCTACGAAAGATACAAGCTTAAAGAAATATCCTTCTCTTCAAAAAAAAAAACTTCCTTCTTAAATTCTCTACTGTAACAAAAAAATTATAATTCAAAAGCTAAAAATGTCAATGATAGGAAAATGAATATCCGAAAATTCAGAAAATATACTTCCTTGAAAAACAACATATTGCATATAAATTTATAAAACATCATTGGTTTTGAAGAAAACAAATTATTTTATGTAATATAAGTTTTCCATAAATGATGATTATTGAAAATAAAACTTTTATAAACCACCAACGAAAATTAATCACATGTTGCCTATTGCATTTCAATCATCTCTATATACATATATATGTATGTGTGTGTGTGCATGCATATATATACACACACATACATACACACACACAAACACACACACACACACACATATATATATATATATGCTTACACGTATATACATATATACATGCTCACGGAATCCATGTTTATCATCCCGTTAAGCCATCGTTTCACTCATTTAACATTTGTTAATTCTTCCTAATTAAAAACTTGCAGGACTAGGTTATTTTTAGACAATTTTAATTTTAGGCTCACTCCTATGTTTTTTTTTTTTTTTTTTTTGGCCTTTTGCACTTATGTCAAAACTAGTACTTACACTCGCAATTAACCAGTACGATCAACACCTAATAACCGCTAGCACAAAATTCACATGCAGAACATTAAGCTCTCAAACATAGAAATACCTCAAAAATTGACTACCTTGGATATCAATCCAACCCAGGAGCCAAATATTGCTGACAACTCATGCTAATTTACAAGTTATGGAACTAAAAAGTTTGAAATGGTATATTCATGATCAACAGGATAATATATCACATAATTCAAGTTGAAGTATCCAGATATTAAAACTGATAAAAAGAATAATAAGTGTGATAAGTGAAGAGCGCCATATGTTTGAAAAGAAATTGACGATGTCCCATTTCGACAATTTGCTATACTTCATCATTGTATAGTTGTAAAAGGCACGCCATGGCGCACGGCGCGGCGTTTGCGCCATTATTGTTTACGGCGCGGCGCGGCGCACATGAAAAGGCGCACAAAATAGCGCAAATGACGCGCCTTTTCTTTATTTTATGGTTTTTTTACTTTTTTTTTTTTTTTTGCATTTCAAACTGCAATAACTACTACTACAAATACTCTTACGATTACTACAGTCACCATCACTACTACTATTGCTATTATTATCATAATAACATGAAATGTGAATAACTTTATTAACATCTTTTTTCAATTATATGGAAACATAATCACATCATTATTATTTTCTATTCGATTATCATCAACGAGTTAATAACCTTACAATTATGTAATTGATTGACCTTAGCATGCCGGCATTTAGAACTGACATATGTTTTATTATCCAACATAGTTTAGATTCATTTTAATATTGTTAGAAATACATAATGTGATGTATAAAATATCATAAAATATTGCCTAGCATGGATGCAAAAGCAAATCAATAGGACTGAGAACCCGTGAGCAATAAATCATGAGAAGCAGCTTTAGAGGAAGAGAAAGCATCCCCAGAAAATTAATATTTAATCAGCCCTGAAACATACCCTTGGGTATAATTTTTTTTTACATGTGTGAATACGTCCAATATCTTTGTACGACTTGTCTGCAACATGAAAATATTTCATGATTTGGTATTTATTAAATACAATCGAGCATTAATTTTATCAAATTCAGTTTTTTAGTTTATCAGTAATGGGTATTATTATTTTGGATTTGAAAATTATTGTGCTTGAAATTTTATGCTTTATGTTCTTCTGTAAAATGAATAAAAAAAATTGTCGCATATGTTTTAGCAAAAAATATTGAATTTTTAAATTTTTTGTTAACATATTAAATTTTAAAAAAAAATAAACATGTGCAGTAAATTAAAAAGGCGTGTCATTTACCGCGCCGTGTGCCAAGGCTTCAAAGAGGATTTTTTGCCTTTTTGCGCCATACGCCATTAATAACACTGCTTCATTGACCTCTAAGAAATTTTTATGACCAAACTAGCAAAAATCAGTTTCAGCAATAATATGACATGCTTTGCCAAAATATTGACAATTAAGACATCGTGATCTATCTAAACAAATTCCAATGTGATGGTTAGTTTGGATTGCAGATAGTCAGCAGGGGTGACGCCTCTTTTACAAACACAGGGCCAGCTGACCCCACAAACATTATACCAACAGTAACATTTTGGTCACATTGATTATGTCATGTACATTTGACCTGATTCACTATATTTGACGCCCTCAATGTTTGACCCTCCTAAATGTGACGCCCAGGCTTGTCATGTGTGAACATTAATGAATGCTTTTTCACTCATAATCGTCTTAGGAAGACTTAACTAACCAAAGCACATCCAGTAATCAATTTTAAGTTAAGCAGTTCAAATGAATATATAATGCTGTCAGTAATCAATTTTAAGTTAAGCAGTTCAAATGAATATATAATGCTGTATTTGAATTTCCAGTTACAAAAGCATTTAGACTTTGAACTGTTTCAGCTTTTATGGAGACTTCTTACTGTGGATCCAACACCCTTAGAATTTCACTTTTTTTTTATGACAGATAATTGGGATACTAAAGGGTACCAGCAGGCGAGGAGCTTTTCTAACCCTTCCTCTAAGTAGCCAAAAACCGCACACAAAGTTATGCAGGAATACGCTGAGTGTGTGAGTTTTGTGGCCAATCAGCTAATACTATTACATTACTTCGATGTACATCGATGCACAGGTTTTAACGTCTACCCGGGACAACGGAGATTAAGATAAACGTTTCAAAAAAAAGCATTACCTTTTTCTTCAGCTTCTCTGCTTCTTTCTTCAACCGCTCCTCCTCTTTCTGTTTCATCTTCAATTCCTTCTTTAAAGCACTGAAATTAAACAGTATTGAATAAGTTCAAATCAAACGGTCATATCGAGTTTTAACTACAGACAAACAAAGCAATCACTTCTTGCTCATTGACGCGGAATCAGCTGGACCGCCGGATGCAGGTGCGATCGAAAGACTAGATACTTGATCCGATATGAAATTGGAATTGGCAGCGCCGTCGGCCATTATAATTAGATTGATTTTTTTAGTACTGCAAATGCTCTCAAAGGAATTTAGGGTTTATGGGAATGGCGTAGAGCGACGGCTAGGAATTGAATAAATCAATAAATGGCTATTTGTAAGCAGTCGGCTATTTTCAATGTATTTTTCACTTATTTTTTCTTTTTGGCTTGTTCACTTTTCACCGCTCGTTCCTCATTCCACACTGCGCAAATTGACCACCCCACACTCAAATGTTAATATACATACATAAACTGCACCCAATACAGAAATCGATCACATAAAACGCTTAAAATAATCTGGAAAACCGGACTGAATCTTCCCTCTAAAGAAAGTATTCCAAACTAGACCAACTCAAAATAATACATTTTGAGTACGATTTGAATTGTTGACCGAACCATATTAAACCGGATCGAACTGAATACTTACGCTAGTAATCTTATGATAAAAATATAATTAATTCTTATTTAATTTTTTATTTTAAGAATGCATATTCTATTTTCTGGGTATGTTGTTGTTATATTAATAATAATCGTTATTACAAGATAAAAAATTATAGTTCTAGTATTATAGTTTCCACAATATTTTTTTGGTTAACTGTTAATTATAATTTTATTTGAGGCTTCTTACTTAAGGTGCGTTCTTTTTTGAACCGAAAGAGGCAAATGGAAGGGGCTGGAGAAGTGGCAAGTCCGCGAAATAGGAATGCGTTCTTTTTACAGAAGTGGCTAAGTTATTATTTATATTATTATTTTATTTATGTTATTATTTGTAAATAAAATAGATATATACTTGATACAAAATACAGAATACTTAATACGAAATACATAGTCAGAATTCAAAATTCATAATACAAAATATGAAATACGAAACAGAATTTACAAATACAAACTACTGTTGTGGAAAGTTCGGTGGATACGTAGGTGGAAAGGTCCATGTAAATGTTGGTAGAAACCTTGATGTAAAGGCGGATGGTGGCATTAACATCATACATTGTCGGTATATAAGGCTTTGAAATATGGCCGTTGTGGGAAGTCGTTTGTGTCTGACACGTCGGATGCGAGCGGTTCCCCATCAATGGTTCGTTTGAACTGGGTAGTTAGTGGAGTCCACACTTGACGCGTCGGACGCAGACGCTAGCGTGAACTGTCCAACCAAACTAAAAAATGCTACCTTAATGTTTGTGCATTGATTAACGTCAGTGTTTAGTTAACGTACTAAAACAATCATATTTCTCGGTAATGTAAAATTGAGGTATTCATACAGTCATAAATTAATGTTACAATTCAGGGTAACATTTTGTGCTTTAATCTTTAAGTGATGCAATGTCACACAGTTTTAAGTTGATTGTTGATGAAAGCAATTCTCTTATTTCATATTTAATACGGGTTCACACTAGACCGAATAAAAAACGGACTACACTATATCAAACTGAACTGAAACCGAATCATTTAATCGGTTTGTATTTTAGATCTACCGTTTGTTGTGGAGCAAAAGTGATTTGGACTCCAAACCACACCGGACCAACCCAGGCCCACCTCTACGTGCAATTGTAATGTGACTTGTTTACGGATCACGCTTGGATCGAACTAAATTATTATACGAACTTTGCTTGACATGAACTAGGTTGTTGACGAGCCTCACTCGATTTATATTAGGTTATTACATGAATCTCGCTTGAACCGAGCGAGGTTTTTATAGAAACATCACTTTATTGGGTATTATGTATGTGATTGCTTCCTTTAAACATGAATATGTTGTGTTGGAATATAATGATAGTTTAGGAAAGTCTAAAATTGATAAAGCGGTAGTGTGTAAATGTAAGAAAATGAGGTATAGATGGAATTAGCCTTAACGTTTTTTTCTACAATAGGCAGCAAGTTGTCCTTTGGGAAACTTACTACCGATTATAATGAACATAATAGTTTTTTAATTACAATCGGTAGCAATATTGCCGACAGCAATGAACAAAAATCGACAATTTTCTCTTGAGTGAATTTAGGTAATTTCGAGTGAAAAACAAGGAGGGATAGTAACACTTGTTTCAGTTGGCACACAATTTTACTTTTTTTCCAATTTGGCACTTTAAAAAATCAATGGTTCATTTTTTATTTCCTTTTTCCAACTCACTTTCTTCCAAAACTACCATTTAGTTTCATTTAACCCTCTCTTTTCCTATCAACGGTAAAATCAGATATTCCAAAAAAATCATCTTCCTACAATTCACACAACCACACCAATCTTAAACAACAATAACAACGTTAAATTTTTTTATTCTAATGAAGGGAATTCTGATTCTAAGCATTTAAAAATGCATTTATCATTTTCATTTACTGTTTTTTATGTTATTTTAGTTTTGGTGTTTGATTCCATTTCCGTATTCTTAGAGAACCTAATTTAATGACTGTGTTTGATGGGAAAATGGTTGCTAGCTACTCCAAGTGCAAACATAGCAAGGCTATGTGGTTAACTGCTTTCGCACAAGGCAGATAAGGCCCCGTTCGTAGTGATTTTGTACCACGTTACGACGGCGTTCGCATTGGACGCGTCCGACATCTGCACCTGGCAAACCACGTCTGTTGCACGGTTGGGAGATCCATCTCTCCCCAACGGCTCTTTTACCTCTTTTTTATACCACCTCTCCACTTCTCATTCTTCATTACCATCTTCTTTTTCTTTGAAATAATGTCTGTCTCCGAAATTTGCGTCATCGAAATGGTTGGTATTTTCGTTTACACAATGGTTACTGGGCTCTCAAATAGACAACTTAGCGAAAGATTTCAATGAGCAGATAACACAATTTCCATTTGTCTTCATGCTATTTTAAATGCTTTTCAATTACTCGCTCCTGGTACAATAAAGGCAGACAATCCACAATTTAATACTGTTCTGCATCACATCAGTAGTTCAACCCGATATTATCCATATTTCAAAAAATGTATTGGTGCTATAGATGGTGCATACGTATCTGCACACTTACCTAATGATCAAGTTATTCCATATATCAAAAGAAATGGTTTTGCAACGCAAAATATATTAGCAGTATGCTCTTTTGATTTACAGTTTATTTATGTTATGGCTGGTTGGGAAGGTACTGTACATGATAGTAGAATTTTTAGTTCGGTTACAAATGATAGAAACTCCAACTTTCCTAAACCTCCAGTTGCATAATATTATTTGGTTGATTCATCAGAATGGATATTTACCACCTTATCGAAATATGTGGTATCATATTTCGCATTTTCGTGAAACTGTGAATCAACCAAAATCACCAATGAAGTGTTTAATTTCTACCATTCGAGTTTATGGATGACCGTTGAAAGAACTTTTAGTATTTGAAAACAAAAATTTGCCATTTTGAAGAGTATGCCTACATATGCATTTCAAACTCAAGTTAAAGTTGTCGTAACTACAATGGCCTTACATAACTTCATTCGCAAATATAATAGTGGTAATCTAGATTTTATGACTTTTGACGATGATCCTTAACTTATCCCCGATCAGTACTTGGAGGAATATTATGCTCTGAGAAATGCGACGAACAGAGGCACTGAACGAGTACATCAAAATGGATACCAAGAAATGTCAGCATTTCGAGATACCATAAGAGAACAGTTGGTTGTTGCAGGGCAACATTAAATTGTAGTTGTATCTGTAATTTTATTTGCATGTGTAATTGTAATTGTATTTGTATCTTTATTTTGAAAATACCCCGCTCGCAGCAAAAAGCACATTCCCCGTTCGCAATAGTGTCACGCTCAAATACCCCGCTCTAATGCCGTGTTACTGTTCGTCAAAATCTCACCCTATGGGCCTGTTTGCAGTCAAAAGGTGTAACGTTCGCGGTGGCATTGGTGTCCAGCGCGTCGGACACGAGGATGTGTCGGACACGAAGCACCTTTTAAACATCCAGAAGGCGCAATTAACAAGCGTTGAAAAATGAACCGTTGGCGTCTGACGCATCGGATGCCAATGGTTCATTTTTCAACGTTCCCTTCCGCCTTTTATAAATTTCCCTCCTCCCTCATTCCTTTCTCCATCTCCAAACAGCCAAACCCCTCCTTCAACCTCCATTTTTAAATTAGTTCGCGACGTTTAAAGCTCCATAACAGGTTTTTTTTATATACCATTGTGTTTAATTTTCTTTATTATATAACATATATTTTTTTTGAAATTTTTTTCTTTCTATTTTGCAGTATGTCTACCGGTTTTGTCTCTACTACTTCCCAGCAATTTACTAATTGGACAGAAGAACGAGAGTCTACTTTTATAGATGTTTGTATAAAGTATTTTGAGGAGTGCACAACTGGCGTCAGCAACTTTTATGGGTCGGTCGCTGCGGCTCTGAACGCCCATTTCAATCTGGACTACACAGAAACCCAGATTAAAAATAAGTGAGATAATATGAAACGGTCGTTTCACGATTGGGATAGACTGCTGTGGACTCCCGGTGTGGAATGGAATCTGGTGAACGATAGGTTGGACGGTCCTGACGACTGGTGGTTTGGCGATGCTGGCAGACCATTTAGGCAATTCAGATGGAACCTACCGATGAAGTTCCAAGAGCAGAACATGTTATTTGGCGGTTGTTTGCGTATGCCTGCTTGCACGCATTTGATTCCTATTGTTGCACTTACTACTGCACCTGCGTCAACTGCTTCTTTCACCACTTCCGGCGCCGGTTACTGTTCCGACTAGATGGCTACTGGTGACCCCTTCTGGTCAGCCCTCTGGACGTAGACACATAGAGCGTGGCAGTTCGAGCCGCTCTTTTGTGACCCCTCCGTGTGTCGGAGCTTGCTTTTTATCGGAGATGATCCGCGGAATGTGCAGATTGTCAGGATCTTACCGACGATGATATATACGGGGGGTTTATTTTATCGGAGTTGAGTAGATTACCGCATCGTTGTACTTTTTATTTTTTATGTACTTGTTTTATTTTCAGTGTAGTTGTTATAATTCTGCTTGTATTTCCATTCATATAATGAAATGTAGCCATTTTTTTGTGCAATTAGTATTTAGTTAATTCAAAACAAATAGTTTAACAAATAAATACTCCGCTCAAATACCCCATTCGTAGCAAAAAACACATTCCCCGTTCGCAACAGTGTCACGCTCAAATGCCCCGTTATCATTCGTAAAAAACGAACCCTTATCTTCAATGCTAAATCAGTACTACATAAAATATAATGCAAGGTGGTACTTGTCTATTGCTACTATCTTTATTAATAGTTGTAATTGCTTTGGTGTCACACTTTTTTAGTATGAACGTGAACTACCAATAATACCCTTGGATATTATTAAGTTTAATAATCCTAAAAAGTAGGATCTAATGTTTAAATTTCATTTTTTAATCCAAAATGCTCACAGTAGTCAGTAGATATTAGTACATCATAATATCACTTATAAATATGGTCTAACACATATGCTTATTTTAAAAAATCATTTTTTATTGATTAATAATAGAAATGGAAATGTTTCTCTACATGAATAAATAAATCTCAATGCCCCTTCACAATATAATCTAAATCTAATATTCAAACTTCTTTACAAATTCAAACTACCTCCATCATGTTTAAAATTAGGATCTTAGCAATCAACGTCACATAAATAAATAAATAAATACCATTTACTAATTATGAGTATAAATAAAATAAAAACTAATGAAAACTTAAATTTTGCAACATAGAAATAAAATTAGATTAAATACATATTTTTTCAACATCAAAACATAATTAAATATTTGTACAAATTATTTTCTCTCAAATGTGTTAATCATATATAATTTATAAACAAATAAATCACGCACGAAGAGTGTGCTGTAACGCTCATCAACATAATTTTGTTAAACAAGGAAATAAAACTACAGTTTAGTCCTATTTTATTGTTACTGCTAAGATATATAAATTGATGCATAGCTTATTAATTAAAACTTGTAGTGACTTTGTTTTTTTATGTTTCATAACTTCATATATGCAATCTGTGCTAGAACCTTTCCGAGATTTTTTTTTTTTTTAAGTTGTAAACTGTCCATTTATTTGACAATATAATAAAATCAATAAATTGCATATTAAATCATGTAAGAGTTTATTATTCTTGCGAATGATAGTTCATCGATTTCTTTTTTGTTTTCATGTTTCTATATGCACGGTTTTACAAACTCTATTTTGCTTGAATCTATGTCCAACTGGATCCACTATCGTATACTGCACACACTTAGTGGATAGTAATTGTATTGTTACACTTCTTTACATCAATCTTTATACCAGATATTTGATACAAAGTTACAAGACTTTTACTACTTCAACATCTTACATCTACACATATGCCAGTTACAAAATATATAGTTATTAGAAAAATGATTGAAATTATTTTATTGATTCGTATTTGATTACAAGGATAAATATTGAATTGTAGAGAAAGATGATGTATAACTTTGTAAAGTGAATTTCATAACATTACAGTCAATATACAATGTTATATATACAAGAAATACAAAGTAACGTTTATCACTATATGAATGGGCTTGGAGTAACTTTCGGGTGCAGCCTGCAATTTGATGATGAGAAGTATATCGATGCTGCTTCAATATTGTATCTCGTTTAACCACCCTCAAACATTTGCTAGGGTCAGGGTTACTTCCTCTTCGAATCATCAACAACATGAGAAAATTGCAATCATTATCAAATCATACATGAAAAATAGCTTTCTCCATCTTTTCTCTTGTCATGTAGCTTCCATCGTAGCTCTAACTCCTTGATTTGAAGTTGTCGATGATCGATTTGTGTGATTTGATGGAGACTCGATCAAATTTGACTTCAAATTCAATACTGGTAATCAAATCTGGCTTTAAGCAGGTTTTGTAGAGTTGGATCTGCATTAGCTCATGTCATCGACTTTCAGATCTTGTCGAAGTTTGATGAAGCTTTTCTTTGTAATGGCTTGGTTAGAAGATCAGTAATTTGGTAAGATGTTGGTAAGTGGAAAGTGATTTACATTGATTTCTCCTTTAGCCGCTAGTTCACGAACAAAATAGATGTATAGTTAAAGGTGTTTAGCGTTGATGTATAGAACTGGTTTGTAGTAAGTGACACAATACATAAATCATCACACCATATTGTAGCATTATTACCAGTTTTGAATTTGATTTAACCTAACATTGATTTTGTCCACATGATTTCTGATATGGTGTTTGCAAGGCTTTAATGTTCGGCTTCGACACTTGATATAGACTTTATAGGTTGTTTCTTTGAACACCAGTAGACTAAATTGTTGCCCAAAAAGATGTTGTGTAACGACCCGGGGAAAAAGTCGACGATCGGGTCTTCGACAACAATACATAAACTCGTATCACTTGCCAAAAACCCAAGTATCGAACCCCCAGATTGTCATGAGAAAGAATTTAGAGGTTGAGGATAGAAAGAAAGAAGTATTAGAATAGAAGAAAGAAGAAGAACACATCAGAATCTCACAGCGGAACGAATAAAATATAATATCAAATCCCTTTATGCAAAGAAGCAGTATATACATACCAATCATCAGAGTACAGCATATATATCAATCACAGCGGAATATAACTAGCGGTGAAGCCGCCTGCTTCTAGCTCCTGAATCTCCAAGTGAAACCTAACCTGGAACATACTCGGTCTGACCCGAGCACATTTGATTTAAAACAAAATACACCGGGTCAGTCTGGAATACTATCAGTGATAAATTCACATAACACACACTGGGTTAACTTTGGAAAATCCTTTCGAAATCAAAGGATAATAGTAAGACCAGCCCACACATAAACACGGACGGTTTTTACCTTACTATAACCCAAAACGTTTTTGGCATGATAACTTGATCTGATATTATGATAATGTCTAAATACAAATAAATATCAATCTAGAGGAACGCTTGCATCTCACGCTCCCCATATATAGTATACGATCAAAAACCGTGGGCGCTTATTGGATATTGGATTCCAACTTGACAAGGTATGGGACCACCTTCCGCACGTGTATCTCTAGAGGCGAATACACTGGGTTTAACAAGAACGTCTTGCAACCCGGCCCTCACATGACCGACCACTCATTTCGCTTGAGTGTATCGAATGTATATCACCGACGGTTGGGATCAGCAACCGCCACCCGAATAGGGTCAGCATCGAATAGATAAAGAAGCAATAGGAATTTTCTCTAGATAGGTAATCATACATCCTAATGGGAGCGACCCACATAGCCATGCTGCCTGCCCGATTTTTGTCATTTCCCGGTTGATGAGGCTTGAGGCTAGAACTTTATCTCTAGAACATCTGGTCATCATTCACTTTGAATGCCACATCGTCAGATCCGCCAGATCACACTTGATTGACGTCCACAAACATACTCTAGCTATCTGGCTAGAGAATAACCATTTCTCCGCCGTCAACTATCGTACGTTTGGAGAAATCAACACATGTAATTCCTTTGGAAATATTCTGTCAGACATCCGTCCATACATGTCATCCAGGATCAGGATGAACCGAAGGTACTCTCCTACTGCATCTCATATAGGAATCACCCCATGGATCAGTAGCGAGTAGTCCTTGTAAATCCGTGGGTTCAACCACGACAGAATCACAAATCGAATAACTCTGGTTGCGATCCAGAGAGATTCTACCAGTGGTCCTTCCGCTTATGAAGATCCACGGTCTTCACTTGCTCCGTCTTCAATTGACGTCTTCACGTACTTGTTGGTCAGAATGGTATTCGAATATAAATTCGATCCCGGTCTTTCCGAACCAACAATCGTATTGGCCTGCTTTGATAGTCGGTGTTTTAACTATCAAAATAACCGTGTTTCAAACATTACAACAAATGAGTACACTGGTTCAGTATTCAACATCACTTGGTCTTTAACACTGATTTACTTTTTTTGTTTAAATTAAACCTCTAACTCTTTAATATTCAAAAATACGATATTTGAATCTCTAATTCGCTTTAATTCTAATTGATTAACTAATACTTGACTTAATTCCATTCGCTTGACTCTAGATCACAGCGATCACAAATGGTTACGCCTGATTGCCTCAGGAAACATCCGACCGCCGTAGGCTATCTGCAGCCCTGCGAATTACGCTAGCAGTCATACGCAAATGGAAACTTTTCCTAAATAACTTTGTTTGGCTATCTCTACCTATATTCGATCAACTCTAATTGACCAACAATTGGTTACTATGATTTTAAAACACATTCTTATTCCCTTTGAAACTAATAGCGTAATATTATTTAATTTCCAAAATCTTGCATCAGAGTTTGATATTCCTCGTACAGAATAAAACCCATCTCAACCCTTCACTCGTTCCAAACTAAAACTAGTCCTTGATAATAGGGAAGCCAACCAAGTTGGGGTATTGTAGTTACCTCTCAGACCTTAGTCGACAGCTTTCTTATCTCAGACTAATATCAGCTTGAAACTTAACCACTTCTCAAATCTTATTTGCTATCTGGGTTTCAAATTTGGTTTAAAAACCGTTTCTTACATTTGAAACCCCGCTTAAGACTTCCACTACTTAATTTCTTAATTAAGTACATATTTACCAAACACACTTTAACCAATTCTTCCACTCATGACCTTTTGATTCATAATATAAATCATTGGTCAAATATTTTGGTTCCATCTAATTAGACATTTTATAATAACCCTTTTTGATTTCAAATGCGGGTTTAAACCCGTTGTTTACATTTGACTTTCGTTAAAAACCCTTTTTACTTCATACCTTTATTTAAGTAATACCCATTAGAAACACCACCTTAACTGCAAATATTCTTTTATTTATACCTTTTGGTTAATAATTTAAACCCCTCGTCAAATAGTTTGGTTCCATTTATTTGAACCTTCTTATGATAAACTTTTGTCGCCATTTTTGGCCCAACCTCATCGTAAATTTAACGCTTGTTAATTGAATTCCTATTTGTCACTTTGTTTGAAACTTGGACTTACAAATCCTTTTAATAAAATCCTTACTTGGCATTTAATTGAATTCACTACTTTATCATTTAAAATAAAGAATAATTAGCTTTAACCTCTATTATATCAAAATATGGTTAACTTAAATCTTGGCCCAAAGTAGCATTTTTATCATGTTTACAAACTTACTCGATAAAAATCAAGGTTATTAACAATAACCAATTCTTTAGCTTTACAGTTAATCGAAGATTAACTAATATCCAAAACTATTCGTTAAACTTTAACGAATACTTAACCCATAGTTGTTTTCCTTTGTCCATTCCACTCGAAACGGTGGTTTTACCAACCATACACTTCAGTTAACGATTAACTGAATTCCCACTGTCATTTCCCTTTTCCTAAATTAATTAATTAACATAATTAATTAAAGTCACCTTTTTATTGTTTAAAACAATTACTCTGTTTTACCAGCTTGTCGGTAAATCCCTTGGGTTCTACTTTTACAACTGGTCTGAACTAGTTGAATAATTTCCTTATAACTTGATTTAACTATTTATTTATAATTCCTATTTTTATTAGTTATATGAAATAACTAACAACTATAATCCAGTTATAAATAAATTGGTAACTTCAAGAACACGTCAATTCACTTATCAGCCGAACGACGTTAAAACCACCCATTAAGGCCATTTACTGCCAATTAACAAATCAACACTGTCGTTTGATTTTAAACACAACACCGGTGAATATATATTCAACCATCACACACAAACAGGGTTTGGTGTCAGTCAAAGCAAACAATTCATGTATGTGCACAACAACCAAAAATACAGTTTATTTGAGGAATCCGGTCGGATTCCTCCAACCTGTCCTTCTCTGCATCACAGATGTCAGTTGATAACCATATACAAGTTAAATAAACAATCAACTGCAATCAAACAGATAATAACAACCAAAATTGCATCCATTGCATCCAAACAGCCAATTTAAACAGTGAACTGTAAAGTATATTTAACTGTGAATGTACCACATCACAGTATTCCAGAAGGTGTGAGAATTAACTCACCAGAGTTTGATTTGTCGATAAATCGGCCCATTCCAGTCAGATTAAACTGCGTTTAATTTATTTGAAAAATCCAGCCGCTGTCTGCCTTGCTCAGTCCTTATTAATCGCGTAGCACACATCTTCACGGTCCCGACGTTTTTCCGTTTCGTCGGAATCTGATTTCGTGAGCGTTCGAAATCAATATTTGAAATTTAATAAACTATTAAAAACTAAGGAGAGTTTAATTAAAAAGGAAGAATAAAAATTGGGCCTTACTTAATATAAATGTTCAGCCCAATAGATAGGCCCGCACCCCTTCTCCCACTTAAAACCCTACGTCCCTTTTCTATTCCTCACAAACAATCGGATCCTACTTCAAAACCTCCGCCGCCACTAAAAGAAAACCCTCCTCCATGAAATCAGCCTTCTTCCGTCGCTGCTTTTCTTCAGCAAATCGGAAGCAGCTACTCCCATCTCCTTTATGCCGCGATGCTCCTCGCCTTCCACCCTCTGGCGCTTCGCCACCCACGAAGAACCAGACCAAGGCCAAACCCTAGGTCTTCCGCTTCAAGCAACACACCAGAAAATTCGTCAAACCAAATTGAAGAGCGTGGATCCTTGGTTTCAGATAAGTATTTCGTGGTTTCAATTTCCGTATTTATTTTGATTTTTGAATTTAAGTGGTTTGAATTGGTGTTTCTTCTTTGCTGTTGTTGTTGTGGTTTGTGGTTTGAACACACTGCGTGTATTTATACTTGTGGGATGATCGGATAAGATCACTGTCAATTCTAAAATGTTACATCCTAGTTTTAGACTCAGTTGTTACTAGTTTCTTAGGCGTTTACCTTTCTTCTTTCAATCGTATTATCAACTGTTGGTACTTGATGGATCCCTTTGATGGTTGCGTGCTGGTCTTATGACAGTGATATGCGGATTTGTTGGATTTCTATGTATTGTTTGCTTAGACCCATGTACGAACATTGAACAGGTTCTGTGTATTGTTAATTCAGCTATTAATATTTTAGATTTGGCGTTCGATTCTTCCATGTGCAACGCTCAGAAATGCACATGAATCGAACTTCCCTTAGGTAGATTTGGTGGAGCTTAGGAAGCTATTTGTATTGTCATTTCCATAAATATTTTCCTGTTTGGATCTTGGTCTCGTTCAAAATAGATTTCAGTATCCTGTGTTTGATTATGGACAACCGTCCTTGTGGATTTATAAATGAGATTCTCTGTATATAATTGTACCTTTGCAGATTCATCCTGTAAGTTTGATGGTACAATTCATATGTAATTTGCTTTTCTGTTCGATTCACTGTTTGAAAAATCTTAGTTTTTTTTTTTTATGTGATATCTTTCATATTCAAAACTTTCACTTTACATATTTATAAATATATACTAGCTATAGCTATTAATAGCTGTTTTCTGTTTTCTTCTCAGGTTCATTTTGCTGATGGACAATAGTGCTTTGATGGAGACGGCCGCTGCCCCCTATGCAGTGTTGGATTTCAAGGACCATCCATGATATTTTCCGATTTGATTTTTCATATTTGTACCAATTGTTTTGTATGTAAATTCTGAATATTGGCTCAATAATGTAATTAAATTACTTCTTAGTCGGAAGCCATCATCAATACTGTATATGCTAGTTCTTTTCTGTTGTTGAGAGAAAAAAAAAACAAAAAAACAAAGAGACTCTATTTAGTAACTAGTATATATCAATTCAATATACATGACTTCGGATTATGTTTAGAAGGAAATGGTTTTCAATGTTTTACTTACAGATATATTACTGCTCCTTTGTATTTGTTTCTTTTTTTCAGGTTTTTAATTACTCTATTCTTATCTTCATTTGTTTTCGGTGAATTAATCAAGAAAGAATAGTTGTGTATGATGTGATACAGTAGTAATGAAACATATATTTAAATCCACTTTGAATCAAATATAAATAGTGGAAGCTTTCAAGTGTTCTATTCACAAATAAAATACTGCTTTTATATATATAGCTTACTGTCTTTGCCATTGAAAATGTAAGTTGTGAATGTTGTATCCCAACTCTACTTGGGTTTTATAAATCTAATATAATGTCAATATAATTATAAATAAAATCCCAAAATTGATTCATAAAAATAAATTGATATCATCAAATATATTAAAATGAAATACCGTATAAGTACAAATAAGGCTAAGATGGATTTTAAAATTCGACACTCAAAAATATTTGGTTTAACAATATTTGAATATATAAGACCGTTAATAAAATATTATTATATTATTAATATAATTTAAATATTCAAATTAAAATGGTCAAATCCCATTATTTAAACTCGAATCAATATTTTAAATAAATAAAATATTTCAAATAAATGGTCAGAAAATACGGAACATTACATTCTTCCCCCCAAAAAAATAATTTCGTCCTCGAAATTGCTAAGGTAAGAAAAATGTTGTAAATTCCAGTAAAAATATATATTTATATAACACTTCATTTATTATCTTCTGGGCCTCAGTTTATTTAATTCTTTATTAATTCATGGATGAAATCTATTCAACCAATCTAACAAGTAGACCATAATTAATCAACAAATCAAGGCACAACAACTCAATTAATTCAACTGAATCCACATTCAGTACTACTATTTAATTCAACATATTTGAATATCAACCCATTTATTTCCAATTGATTTCTTCTTAATTAATATTAATCAAATTTCCAAATTCCAAATCAACGTTATTTACTTTCAACATTATTTCTTAATTTATTTCCAATACCATTATTACTTATAAATTCAATTCCACTTAACCCGGTTAAGTTCAATTCAAATCTTAACCAAATTTTGAATTCCACAACATCTTAATAATTTCATAAAATTATTTCTATACAAAAATATATTTTGGTTAATTATTTCATTTACCCTCTTTACAAAACAATATTGTGTCCATTACCAGTTCAACGCTTTTCAACACTTGAACTTATTAACAACACAATACAAAACATTTTCTTATATAAAATTTACAAATACGCTCTCATATATATACACTCAAACTCAATCTAGGGTGTTACTAACCCCATCTCTATCGAGTTATGCCACAGAGCCAAGGTTATCACTAAACCAATAGCTCTGATACCACTGTAACGACCCGGGGAAAAAGTCGACGATCGGGTCTTCGACAACAATACATAAACTCGTATCACTTGCCAAAAACCCAAGTATCGAACCCCCAGATTGTCATGAGAAAGAATTTAGAGGTTGAGGATAGAAAGAAAGAAGTATTAGAATAGAAGAAAGAAGAAGAACACATCAGAATCTCACAGCGGAACGAATAAAATATAATATCAAATCCCTTTATGCAAAGAAGCAGTATATACATACCAATCATCAGAGTACAGCATATATATCAATCACAGCGGAATATAACTAGCGGTGAAGCCGCCTGCTTCTAGCTCCTGAATCTCCAAGTGAAACCTAACCTGGAACATACTCGGTCTGACCCGAGCACATTTGATTTAAAACAAAATACACCGGGTCAGTCTGGAATACTATCAGTGATAAATTCACATAACACACACTGGGTTAACTTTGGAAAATCCTTTCGAAATCAAAGGATAATAGTAAGACCAGCCCACACATAAACACGGACGGTTTTTACCTTACTATAACCCAAAACGTTTTTGGCATGATAACTTGATCTGATATTATGATAATGTCTAAATACAAATAAATATCAATCTAGAGGAACGCTTGCATCTCACGCTCCCCATATATAGTATACGATCAAAAACCGTGGGCGCTTATTGGATATTGGATTCCAACTTGACAAGGTATGGGACCACCTTCCGCACGTGTATCTCTAGAGGCGAATACACTGGGTTTAACAAGAACGTCTTGCAACCCGGCCCTCACATGACCGACCACTCATTTTGCTTGAGTGTATCGAATGTATATCACCGACGGTTGGGATCAGCAACCGCCACCCGAATAGGGTCAGCATCGAATAGATAAAGAAGCAATAGGAATTTTCTCTAGATAGGTAATCATACATCCTAATGGGAGCGACCCACATAGCCATGCTGCCTGCCCGATTTTTGTCATTTCCCGGTTGATGAGGCTTGAGGCTAGAACTTTATCTCTAGAACATCTGGTCATCATTCACTTTGAATGCCACATCGTCAGATCCGCCAGATCACACTTGATTGACGTCCACAAACATACTCTAGCTATCTGGCTAGAGAATAACCATTTCTCCGCCGTCAACTATCGTACGTTTGGAGAAATCAACACATGTAATTCCTTTGGAAATATTCTGTCAGACATCCGTCCATACATGTCATCCAGGATCAGGATGAACCGAAGGTACTCTCCTACTGCATCTCATATAGGAATCACCCCATGGATCAGTAGCGAGTAGTCCTTGTAAATCCGTGGGTTCAACCACGACAGAATCACAAATCGAATAACTCTGGTTGCGATCCAGAGAGATTCTACCAGTGGTCCTTCCGCTTATGAAGATCCACGGTCTTCACTTGCTCCGTCTTCAATTGACGTCTTCACGTACTTGTTGGTCAGAATGGTATTCGAATATAAATTCGATCCCGGTCTTTCCGAACCAACAATCGTATTGGCCTGCTTTGATAGTCGGTGTTTTAACTATCAAAATAACCGTGTTTCAAACATCACAACAAATGAGTACACTGGTTCAGTATTCAACATCACTTGGTCTTTAACACTGATTTACTTTTTTTGTTTAAATTAAACCTCTAACTCTTTAATATTCAAAAATACGATATTTGAATCTCTAATTCGCTTTAATTCTAATTGATTAACTAATACTTGACTTAATTCCATTCGCTTGACTCTAGATCACAGCGATCACAAATGGTTACGCCTGATTGCCTCAGGAAATATCCGACCGCCGTAGGCTATCTGCAGCCCTGCGAATTACGCTAGAAGTCATACGCAAATGGAAACTTTTCCTAAATAACTTTGTTTGGCTATCTCTACCTATATTCGATCAACTCTAATTGACCAACAATTGGTTACTATGATTTTAAAACACATTCTTATTCCCTTTGAAACTAATAGCGTAATATTATTTAATTTCCAAAATCTTGCATCAGAGTTTGATATTCCTCGTACAGAATAAAACCCATCTCAACCCTTCACTCGTTCCAAACTAATACTAGTCCTTGATAATAGGGAAGCCAACCAAGTTGGGGTATTGTAGTTACCTCTCAGACCTTAGTCGACAGCTTTCTTATCTCAGACTAATATCAGCTTGAAACTTAACCACTTCTCAAATCTTATTTGCTATCTGGGTTTCAAATTTGGTTTAAAAACCGTTTCTTACATTTGAAACCCCGCTTAAGACTTCCACTACTTAATTTCTTAATTAAGTACATATTTACCAAACACACTTTAACCAATTCTTCCACTCATGACCTTTTGATTCATAATATAAATCATTGGTCAAATATTTTGGTTCCATCTAATTAGACATTTTATAATAACCCTTTTTGATTTCAAATGCGGGTTTAAACCCGTTGTTTACATTTGACTTTCGTTAAAAACCCTTTTTACTTCATACCTTTATTTAAGTAATACCCATTAAAAACACCACCTTAACTGCAAATATTCTTTTATTTATACCTTTTGGTTAATAATTTAAACCCCTCGTCAAATAGTTTGGTTCCATTTATTTGAACCTTCTTATGATAAACTTTTGTCGCCATTTTTGGCCCAACCTCATCGTAAATTTAACGCTTGTTAATTGAATTCCTATTTGTCACTTTGTTTGAAACTTGGACTTACAAATCCTTTTAATAAAATCCTTACTTGGCATTTAATTGAATTCACTACTTTATCATTTAAAATAAAGAATAATTAGCTTTAACCTCTATTATATCAAAATATGGTTAACTTAAATCTTGGCCCAAAGTAGCATTTTTATCATGTTTACAAACTTACTCGATAAAAATCAAGGTTATTAACAATAACCAATTCTTTAGCTTTACAGTTAATCGAAGATTAACTAATATCCAAAACTATTCGTTAAACTTTAACGAATACTTAACCCATAGTTGTTTTCCTTTGTCCATTCCACTCGAAACGGTGGTTTTACCAACCATACACTTCAGTTAACGATTAACTGAATTCCCACTGTCATTTCCCTTTTCCTAAATTAATTAATTAACATAATTAATTAAAGTCACCTTTTTATTGTTTAAAACAATTACTCTGTTTTACCAGCTTGTCGGTAAATCCCTTGGGTTCTACTTTTACAACTGGTCTGAACTAGTTGAATAATTTCCTTATAACTTGATTTAACTATTTATTTATAATTCCTATTTTTATTAGTTATATGAAATAACTAACAACTATAATCCAGTTATAAATAAATTGGTAACTTCAAGAACACGTCAATTCACTTATCAGCCGAACGACGTTAAAACCACCCATTAAGGCCATTTACTGCCAATTAACAAATCAACACTGTCGTTTGATTTTAAACACAACACCGGTGAATATATATTCAACCATCACACACAAACAGGGTTTGGTGTCAGTCAAAGCAAACAATTCATGTATGTGCACAACAACCAAAAATACAGTTTATTTGAGGAATCCGGTCGGATTCCTCCAACCTGTCCTTCTCTGCATCACAGATGTCAGTTGATAACCATATACAAGTTAAATAAACAATCAACTGCAATCAAACAGATAATAACAACCAAAATTGCATCCATTGCATCCAAACAGCCAATTTAAACAGTGAACTGTAAAGTATATTTAACTGTGAATGTACCACATCACAGTATTCCAGAAGGTGTGAGAATTAACTCACCAGAGTTTGATTTGTCGATAAATCGGCCCATTCCAGTCAGATTAAACTGCGTTTAATTTATTTGAAAAATCCAGCCGCTGTCTGCCTTGCTCAGTCCTTATTCATCGCGTAGCACACATCTTCACGGTCCCGACGTTTTTCCGTTTCGTCGGAATCTGATTTCGTGAGCGTTCGAAATCAATATTTGAAATTTAATAAACTATTAAAAACTAAGGAGAGTTTAATTAATAAGGAAGAATAAAAATTGGGCCTTACTTAATATAAATGTTCAGCCCAATAGATAGGCCCGCACCCCTTCTCCCACTTAAAACCCTACGTCCCTTTTCTATTCCTCACAAACAATCGGATCCTACTTCAAAACCTCCGCCGCCACTAAAAGAAAACCCTCCTCCATGAAATCAGCCTTCTTCCGTCGCTGCTTTTCTTCAGCAAATCGGAAGCAGCTACTCCCATCTCCTTTATGCCGCGATGCTCCTCGCCTTCCACCCTCTGGCGCTTCGCCACCCACGAAGAACCAGACCAAGGCCGAACCCTAGGTCTTCCGCTTCGAGCAACAAACCAGAAAATTCGTCAAACCAAATTGAAGAGCGTGGATCCTTGGTTTCAGATAAGTATTTCGTGGTTTCAATTTCCGTATTTATTTTGATTTTTGAATTTAAGTGGTTTGAATTGGTGTTTCTTCTTTGCTGTTGTTGTTGTGGTTTGTGGTTTGAACACACTGCATGTATTTATACTTGTGGGATGATCGGATAAGATCACTGTCAATTCTGAAATGTTACATCCTAGTTTTAGACTCAGTTGTTACTAGTTTCTTAGGCGTTTACCTTTCTTCTTTCAATCGTATTATCAACTGTTGGTACTTGATGGATCCCTTTGATGGTTGCGTGCTGGTCTTATGACAGTGATATGCGGATTTGTTGGATTTCTATGTATTGTTTGCTTAGACCCATGTACGAACATTGAACAGGTTCTGTGTATTGTTAATTCAGCTATTAATATTTTAGATTTGGCGTTCGATTCTTCCATGTGCAACGCTCAGAAATGCACATGAATCGAACTTCCCTTAGGTAGATTTGGTGGAGCTTAGGAAGCTATTTGTATTGTCATTTCCATAAATATTTTCCTGTTTGGATCTTGGTCTCGTTCAAAATAGATTTCAGTATCCTGTGTTTGATTATGGACAACCGTCCTTGTGGATTTATAAATGAGATTCTCTGTATATAATTGTACCTTTGCAGATTCATCCTGTAAGTTTGATGGTACAATTCATATGTAATTTGCTTTTCTGTTCGATTCACTGTTTGAAAAATCTTAGTTTTTTTTTTTTTTTTTTATGTGATATCTTTCATATTCAAAACTTTCACTTTACATATTTATAAATATATACTAGCTATAGCTATTAATAGCTGTTTTCTGTTTTCTTCTCAGGTTCATTTTGCTGATGGACAATAGTGCTTTGATGGAGACGGCCGCTGCCCCCTATGCAGTGTTGGATTTCAAGGACCATCCATGATATTTTCCGATTTGATTTTTCATATTTGTACCAATTGTTTTGTATGTAAATTCTGAATATTGGCTCAATAATGTAATTAAATTACTTCTTAGTCGGAAGCCATCATCAATACTGTATATGCTAGTTCTTTTCTGTTGTTGAGAGAAAAAAAAAAAACAAAGAGACTCTATTTAGTAACTAGTATATATCAATTCAATATACATGACTTCGGATTATGTTTAGAAGGAAATGGTTTTCAATGTTTTACTTACAGATATATTACTGCTCCTTTGTATTTGTTTCTTTTTTTCAGGTTTTTAATTACTCTATTCTTATCTTCATTTGTTTTCGGTGAATTAATCAAGAAAGAATAGTTGTGTATGATGTGATACAGTAATAATGAAACATATATTTAAATCCACTTTGAATCAAATATAAATAGTGGAAGCTTTCAAGTGTTCTATTCACAAATAAAATACTGCTTTTATATATATAGCTTACTGTCTTTGCCATTGAAAATGTAAGTTGTGAATGTTGTATCCCAACTCTACTTGGGTTTTATAAATCTAATATAATGTCAATATAATTATAAATAAAATCCCAAAATTGATTCATAAAAATAAATTGATATCATCAAATATATTAAAATGAAATACCGTATAAGTACAAATAAGGCTAAGATGGATTTTAAAATTCGACACTCAAAAATATTTGGTTTAACAATATTTGAATATATAAGACCGTTAATAAAATATTATTATATTATTAATATAATTTAAATATTCAAATTAAAATGGTCAAATCCCATTATTTAAACTCGAATCAATATTTTAAATAAATAAAATATTTCAAATAAATGGTCAGAAAATACGGAACATTACATTCTTCCCCCCAAAAAAATATTTTCGTCCTCGAAATTGCTAAGGTAAGAAAAATGTTGTAAATTCCAGTAAAAATATATATTTATATAACACTTCATTTATTATCTTCTGGGCCTCAGTTTATTTAATTCTTTATTAATTCATGGATGAAATCTATTCAACCAATCTAACAAGTAGACCATAATTAATCAACAAATCAAGGCACAACAACTCAATTAATTCAACTGAATCCACATTCAGTACTACTATTTAATTCAACATATTTGAATATCAACCCATTTATTTCCAATTGATTTCTTCTTAATTAATATTAATCAAATTTCCAAATTCCAAATCAACGTTATTTACTTTCAACATTATTTCTTAATTTATTTCCAATACCATTATTACTTATAAATTCAATTCCACTTAACCCGGTTAAGTTCAATTCAAATCTTAACCAAATTTTGAATTCCACAACATCTTAATAATTTCATAAAATTATTTCTATACAAAAATATATTTTGGTTAATTATTTCATTTACCCTCTTTACAAAACAATATTGTGTCCATTACCAGTTCAACGCTTTTCAACACTTGAACTTATTAACAACACAATACAAAACATTTTCTTATATAAAATTTACAAATACGCTCTCATATATATACACTCAAACTCAATCTAGGGTGTTACTAACCCCATCTCTATCGAGTTATGCCACAGAGCCAAGGTTATCACTAAACCAATAGCTCTGATACCACTGTAACGACCCGGGGAAAAAGTCGACGATCGGGTCTTCAACAACAATACATAAACTCGTATCACTTGCCAAAAACCCAAGTATCGAACCCCCAGATTGTCATGAGAAAGAATTTAGAGGTTGAGGATAGAAAGAAAGAAGTATTAGAATAGAAGAAAGAAGAAGAACACATCAGAATCTCACAGCGGAACGAATAAAATATAATATCAAATCCCTTTATGCAAAGAAGCAGTATATACATACCAATCATCAGAGTACAGCATATATATCAATCACAGCGGAATATAACTAGCGGTGAAGCCGCCAGCTTCTAGCTCCTGAATCTCCAAGTGAAACCTAACCTGGAACATACTCGGTCTGACCCGAGCACATTTGATTTAAAACAAAATACACCGGGTCAGTCTGGAATACTATCAGTGATAAATTCACATAACACACACTGGGTTAACTTTGGAAAATCCTTTCGAAATCAAAGGATAATAGTAAGACCAACCCACACATAAACACGGACGGTTTTTACCTTACTATAACCCAAAACGTTTTTGGCATGATAACTTGATCTGATATTATGATAATGTCTAAATACAAATAAATATCAATCTAGAGGAACGCTTGCATCTCACGCTCCCCATATATAGTATACGATCAAAAACCGTGGGCGCTTATTGGATATTGGATTCCAACTTGACAAGGTATGGGACCACCTTCCGCACGTGTATCTCTAGAGGCGAATACACTGGGTTTAACAAGAACGTCTTGCAACCCGGCCCTCACATGACCGACCACTCATTTTGCTTGAGTGTATCGAATGTATATCACCGACGGTTGGGATCAGCAACCGCCACCCGAATAGGGTCAGCATCGAATAGATAAAGAAGCAATAGGAATTTTCTCTAGATAGGTAATCATACATCCTAATGGGAGCGACCCACATAGCCATGCTGCCTGCCCGATTTTTGTCATTTCCCGGTTGATGAGGCTTGAGGCTAGAACTTTATCTCTAGAACATCTGGTCATCATTCACTTTGAATGCCACATCGTCAGATCCGCCAGATCACACTTGATTGACGTCCACAAACATACTCTAGCTATCTGGCTAGAGAATAACCATTTCTCCGCCGTCAACTATCGTACGTTTGGAGAAATCAACACATGTAATTCCTTTGGAAATATTCTGTCAGACATCCGTCCATACATGTCATCCAGGATCAGGATGAACCGAAGGTACTCTCCTACTGCATCTCATATAGGAATCACCCCATGGATCAGTAGCGAGTAGTCCTTGTAAATCCGTGGGTTCAACCACGACAGAATCACAAATCGAATAACTCTGGTTGCGATCCAGAGAGATTCTACCAGTGGTCCTTCCGCTTATGAAGATCCACGGTCTTCACTTGCTCCGTCTTCAATTGACGTCTTCACGTACTTGTTGGTCAGAATGGTATTCGAATATAAATTCGATCCCGGTCTTTCCGAACCAACAATCGTATTGGCCTGCTTTGATAGTCGGTGTTTTAACTATCAAAATAACCGTGTTTCAAACATCACAACAAATGAGTACACTGGTTCAGTATTCAACATCACTTGGTCTTTAACACTGATTTACTTTTTTTGTTTAAATTAAACCTCTAACTCTTTAATATTCAAAAATACGATATTTGAATCTCTAATTCGCTTTAATTCTAATTGATTAACTAATACTTGACTTAATTCCATTCGCTTGACTCTAGATCACAGCGATCACAAATGGTTACGCCTGATTGCCTCAGGAAATATCCGACCGCCGTAGGCTATCTGCAGCCCTGCGAATTACGCTAGAAGTCATACGCAAATGGAAACTTTTCCTAAATAACTTTGTTTGGCTATCTCTACCTATATTCGATCAACTCTAATTGACCAACAATTGGTTACTATGATTTTAAAACACATTCTTATTCCCTTTGAAACTAATAGCGTAATATTATTTAATTTCCAAAATCTTGCATCAGAGTTTGATATTCCTCGTACAGAATAAAACCCATCTCAACCCTTCACTCGTTCCAAACTAATACTAGTCCTTGATAATAGGGAAGCCAACCAAGTTGGGGTATTGTAGTTACCTCTCAGACCTTAGTCGACAGCTTTCTTATCTCAGACTAATATCAGCTTGAAACTTAACCACTTCTCAAATCTTATTTGCTATCTGGGTTTCAAATTTGGTTTAAAAACCGTTTCTTACATTTGAAACCCCGCTTAAGACTTCCACTACTTAATTTCTTAATTAAGTACATATTTACCAAACACACTTTAACCAATTCTTCCACTCATGACCTTTTGATTCATAATATAAATCATTGGTCAAATATTTTGGTTCCATCTAATTAGACATTTTATAATAACCCTTTTTGATTTCAAATGCGGGTTTAAACCCGTTGTTTACATTTGACTTTCGTTAAAAACCCTTTTTACTTCATACCTTTATTTAAGTAATACCCATTAAAAACACCACCTTAACTGCAAATATTCTTTTATTTATACCTTTTGGTTAATAATTTAAACCCCTCGTCAAATAGTTTGGTTCCATTTATTTGAACCTTCTTATGATAAACTTTTGTCGCCATTTTTGGCCCAACCTCATCGTAAATTTAACGCTTGTTAATTGAATTCCTATTTGTCACTTTGTTTGAAACTTGGACTTACAAATCCTTTTAATAAAATCCTTACTTGGCATTTAATTGAATTCACTACTTTATCATTTAAAATAAAGAATAATTAGCTTTAACCTCTATTATATCAAAATATGGTTAACTTAAATCTTGGCCCAAAGTAGCATTTTTATCATGTTTACAAACTTACTCGATAAAAATCAAGGTTATTAACAATAACCAATTCTTTAGCTTTACAGTTAATCGAAGATTAACTAATATCCAAAACTATTCGTTAAACTTTAACGAATACTTAACCCATAGTTGTTTTCCTTTGTCCATTCCACTCGAAACGGTGGTTTTACCAACCATACACTTCAGTTAACGATTAACTGAATTCCCACTGTCATTTCCCTTTTCCTAAATTAATTAATTAACATAATTAATTAAAGTCACCTTTTTATTGTTTAAAACAATTACTCTGTTTTACCAGCTTGTCGGTAAATCCCTTGGGTTCTACTTTTACAACTGGTCTGAACTAGTTGAATAATTTCCTTATAACTTGATTTAACTATTTATTTATAATTCCTATTTTTATTAGTTATATGAAATAACTAACAACTATAATCCAGTTATAAATAAATTGGTAACTTCAAGAACACGTCAATTCACTTATCAGCCGAACGACGTTAAAACCACCCATTAAGGCCATTTACTGCCAATTAACAAATCAACACTGTCGTTTGATTTTAAACACAACACCGGTGAATATATATTCAACCATCACACACAAACAGGGTTTGGTGTCAGTCAAAGCAAACAATTCATGTATGTGCACAACAACCAAAAATACAGTTTATTTGAGGAATCCGGTCGGATTCCTCCAACCTGTCCTTCTCTGCATCACAGATGTCAGTTGATAACCATATACAAGTTAAATAAACAATCAACTGCAATCAAACAGATAATAACAACCAAAATTGCATCCATTGCATCCAAACAGCCAATTTAAACAGTGAACTGTAAAGTATATTTAACTGTGAATGTACCACATCACAGTATTCCAGAAGGTGTGAGAATTAACTCACCAGAGTTTGATTTGTCGATAAATCGGCCCATTCCAGTCAGATTAAACTGCGTTTAATTTATTTGAAAAATCCAGCCGCTGTCTGCCTTGCTCAGTCCTTATTAATCGCGTAGCACACATCTTCACGGTCCCGACGTTTTTCCGTTTCGTCGGAATCTGATTTCGTGAGCGTTCGAAATCAATATTTGAAATTTAATAAACTATTAAAAACTAAGGAGAGTTTAATTAAAAAGGAAGAATAAAAATTGGGCCTTACTTAATATAAATGTTCAGCCCAATAGATAGGCCCGCACCCCTTCTCCCACTTAAAACCCTACGTCCCTTTTCTATTCCTCACAAACAATCGGATCCTACTTCAAAACCTCCGCCGCCACTAAAAGAAAACCCTCCTCCATGAAATCAGCCTTCTTCCGTCGCTGCTTTTCTTCAGCAAATCGGAAGCAGCTACTCCCATCTCCTTTATGCCGCGATGCTCCTCGCCTTCCACCCTCTGGCGCTTCGCCACCCACGAAGAACCAGACCAAGGCCAAACCCTAGGTCTTCCGCTTCAAGCAACACACCAGAAAATTCGTCAAACCAAATTGAAGAGCGTGGATCCTTGGTTTCAGATAAGTATTTCGTGGTTTCAATTTCCGTATTTATTTTGATTTTTGAATTTAAGTGGTTTGAATTGGTGTTTCTTCTTTGCTGTTGTTGTTGTGGTTTGTGGTTTGAACACACTGCGTGTATTTATACTTGTGGGATGATCGGATAAGATCACTGTCAATTCTAAAATGTTACATCCTAGTTTTAGACTCAGTTGTTACTAGTTTCTTAGGCGTTTACCTTTCTTCTTTCAATCGTATTATCAACTGTTGGTACTTGATGGATCCCTTTGATGGTTGCGTGCTGGTCTTATGACAGTGATATGCGGATTTGTTGGATTTCTATGTATTGTTTGCTTAGACCCATGTACGAACATTGAACAGGTTCTGTGTATTGTTAATTCAGCTATTAATATTTTAGATTTGGCGTTCGATTCTTCCATGTGCAACGCTCAGAAATGCACATGAATCGAACTTCCCTTAGGTAGATTTGGTGGAGCTTAGGAAGCTATTTGTATTGTCATTTCCATAAATATTTTCCTGTTTGGATCTTGGTCTCGTTCAAAATAGATTTCAGTATCCTGTGTTTGATTATGGACAACCGTCCTTGTGGATTTATAAATGAGATTCTCTGTATATAATTGTACCTTTGCAGATTCATCCTGTAAGTTTGATGGTACAATTCATATGTAATTTGCTTTTCTGTTCGATTCACTGTTTGAAAAATCTTAGTTTTTTTTTTTTATGTGATATCTTTCATATTCAAAACTTTCACTTTACATATTTATAAATATATACTAGCTATAGCTATTAATAGCTGTTTTCTGTTTTCTTCTCAGGTTCATTTTGCTGATGGACAATAGTGCTTTGATGGAGACGGCCGCTGCCCCCTATGCAGTGTTGGATTTCAAGGACCATCCATGATATTTTCCGATTTGATTTTTCATATTTGTACCAATTGTTTTGTATGTAAATTCTGAATATTGGCTCAATAATGTAATTAAATTACTTCTTAGTCGGAAGCCATCATCAATACTGTATATGCTAGTTCTTTTCTGTTGTTGAGAGAAAAAAAAAACAAAAAAACAAAGAGACTCTATTTAGTAACTAGTATATATCAATTCAATATACATGACTTCGGATTATGTTTAGAAGGAAATGGTTTTCAATGTTTTACTTACAGATATATTACTGCTCCTTTGTATTTGTTTCTTTTTTTCAGGTTTTTAATTACTCTATTCTTATCTTCATTTGTTTTCGGTGAATTAATCAAGAAAGAATAGTTGTGTATGATGTGATACAGTAGTAATGAAACATATATTTAAATCCACTTTGAATCAAATATAAATAGTGGAAGCTTTCAAGTGTTCTATTCACAAATAAAATACTGCTTTTATATATATAGCTTACTGTCTTTGCCATTGAAAATGTAAGTTGTGAATGTTGTATCCCAACTCTACTTGGGTTTTATAAATCTAATATAATGTCAATATAATTATAAATAAAATCCCAAAATTGATTCATAAAAATAAATTGATATCATCAAATATATTAAAATGAAATACCGTATAAGTACAAATAAGGCTAAGATGGATTTTAAAATTCGACACTCAAAAATATTTGGTTTAACAATATTTGAATATATAAGACCGTTAATAAAATATTATTATATTATTAATATAATTTAAATATTCAAATTAAAATGGTCAAATCCCATTATTTAAACTCGAATCAATATTTTAAATAAATAAAATATTTCAAATAAATGGTCAGAAAATACGGAACATTACATGTTGTGTCCTGTTGTTGATCTCTTATCATCAGGGTCTGCACCCCAGTCAGCATCATTATATCATGTGGTTTTTGTTGTTCTGCTTGAGTTAAATTTAATCCATAGTGATTGTCCCCTTTAAGTATCTCAGTATTTGTAACATTCCTCATTTTTTGGTAGAAATGCAGGAGATTTAGTTGGACAAGTTAAATAAGAATAGCGTGCTTAGATTGTTTAGTTGAGATTTGTACATAAAAACAAGTAATGTTTTGGCCTTGGAAACTCGGTAAAATGAATTAAACATAAGTGGGATTATGTGAGAGGCAAAATGAGACACACTTGACCTCATATGTAATATCTTTTCCTACATTTTCGCACTCATTATTCTCATTCTCATAAGCCTAAAAATATACATAATAGGTCGACCATTAAAATTATCAAGAAGAAGAAAAAATTAAAGTAAAAATTTAGGATCTACAACAAAAAATCTCAACATCTTAATAACTAATCAAGGTGAGTAATGATTCTAAACCTTTGTTATTTGATTATGAGGAATATCTAAATGGTTTTATGATTTACATGATTGTTTCATGCTAACATGGATGTTAATATGTCGTTCGGATAGAATAATACTTGAATAACTTAAACGCACTTGCGTACATGTAAAAATGAGTAGCTTTCGGGGTAAAACTTATAGTTAAACATCTCCAATCGATTTGAAACTTTTATATAATATTCATAAGATGTTTTGGGAGAAGGGTTTCAATTTCATAATTTTTTTGAGCTTGTATGAGTTTCGTATGAATTTTCTATGTCCAATTACAAGCTAAACACGAGAAAATTTAATTAAAGGTTTAACTAATTACTTTAGACTTCATATTTTTAAGAATAATAGAGAGGGAAATATTCATAAATTTATGATTTTTTCCACAAATTGGTTATTTGATATGAATTTTCTAAGTTGGCTAAACTTAGAGTGTAATAAATATTAATTAAGTTATTAATGATATTAATTAATACTTTCTATTTTCAGAAACCTTAGGATATGGAAAAGCATGTTTGGGATCACTACCCATTTGTATAAACCAATAAGATTTCACGAATTATGTCGGAGATTGTGAAAAGTACATCTATAAAAGGAAATAAGCTCGTTTTCTTTGTATTTACAAGCAGTATCATCGCTCTTTAAATAGAAAGCTTTCACACCATCTGGAATGGTCGGAAGCACCTTCCCTTCATTCTGAAAATCTTCTGATGCTAGTAATGTCACCTCTAACATATGAAGTATTTGAGTTTCTGATTTCGTATATCGTCTTTCATTTTGGTTCCTTGGCAAACTAGCTTTATGTTTTTAAAATGTCTTGTCCAACAAGGCATATTGCCTTCGCGCATGGACTTCGGTCGTTCTTCTTGGACGATAGGACTATTTTCAAAAGTATAAGTTAGGGGTTGTTTCCCTATTATTATAAAGGCTTTGAGGCTTCAACCTCTATACCTTTCGGCTAAACTGAAAGGGAGATGTTTTCTTTGACTTAGTTTATAAAAGAAGTATAGAGGTTGTCAACTATTAACCCTTATGTGACACCACACCCGTTAATGTCACTCGTTAAGAGAATGCATTAAGTTTTGTGAAGCGTTATAGGTAAACAGAAACAAAAATATTACAAGACAAATATAAAATTTGTCGTGGAATAAAAACAAACTTTATTGATCATAAAGCATCATGGTTCAAAACATCATATATCTGAATTACATAAAAACCAGTACATCATAAAAACTTCTGTCTTGCACTTAAACATCAGAGTATAAAATAAAAGAAGCATAATCCCCAAATAAAACATAGCCATAGTAAAGATAGGAACTTGAGCAATACATCTAAGCAGCTCCAGCAAAGTGATAGCAAAATCCTGGTCAAGCTTGAATATTCCCACCCTGAGAACCTGTGGAAAGGGGGGGGGGGGCAGAAGAAAGAAGAGGAAACAAAAAGGGTCAGACATAAAGTCTGGCGAGTTGAGTTACTTTTAGCAAGTAAATAAGTAAAAGTAGCATGATAGGCATATAAAGTGGATAAGAAAGGTAACGTCATATAAGGCAGGTATGACAAGGTAAACATGATAGAGTGTGTACGCTTCTCTAATGATTGCTCTGCACTAATACTAGTATAATCCAGAAATGAGATGATCCCCAACATGTATAAGCCGGTAGACTTAGGCGAACTTCTGGTGAGAGGTTATAACCCCATACAATCCAACAGGAAGCCCAACCTAATGGGGTCCTAAACTTTTTACCAGAGTCTATATGTACCCTAACTACTACCCCTATCGATCGGATCCCTAATCCACGTAGATACCTTGTGCCGGCCCCACGGTAGGAGGTATCACTTCCTAAAGTGGCAACCCCTCGTCTTCATGATGTGCACAACCATATCTACAGGTGTCACGGTCGTCTTATCCCCCTCTGCCCAACCCATGCACGCACATGACCCGGTCGGTTTGCGTCGCACACACCGTCCTCCACGTTTGGATCTCTTACAATCAGCCCAGTAAGCGTGACTTAACTCCGACCTAGGACAGAGTACTCGTTTCGATACTATTATATGAGTTACTAACTGAAACGGGTCCCACACACAAGATGATACAAGGTCTCCCCCTTGTCCCGTATCCCCACTGAGATTTCCACAGGTTATGCGTACCTAACGGTGTCTTTAATTTCGTAACCCCAACCGGTTAAGTTTTGTGGGCCTATATATAAATATTACCCACCCAACCCAGATATACTTAACCCTTCCACTATTTCAAACAAGTTTACTTAAGCCCTTCTCAAGTTAACACGTTCATACAATCCCTTATGGATTCAATTAGGTTAAGTGTTACAGACTAACAGGTTATCCCCATTCACATTGATTGCTTTTCACTTGCCCAAGTTCCACTTGCTTATTAATTTCATATAAATATAACTTAATCCATTTATGTTTATCAATAAGCCCTGTTACAAGTTATTCCTTAGATTGTAATTAACGGAAGTAATCTTACAATCTTTCACTCCGAGAGAAATCTTATAATCCCTTTTGTATTATTCATTGTATGATTCCATAGTTACAATAACATGTTTTACTCAATATTTAGTTAAGTATACTTCTTCTCAGTTCACATGTTTCCTGTTTAACATATCACTACAACTTGACGTTGCTTACTTATTAACTTAGTTTTCTTAACTAAGGTTTACTAATAAGCTTTCTTTCCTTTTTATTATAACTTATGTTGTAATTTCCACTTGTCCCTAGGACAAGCCTACCTATTATATACAACATTTTCATTAAAGTAATTAATCATAATAGGTTACTATCATTCCTTGTTTACTCCGACTCATTACCATTTGTCCATTTATGGTTATAATGCGCTAGACCTCCCACATTAAGCCTACAACTTGTGGATGTTTGTAACACCCCACTCCCGCTATGATCACTCACTAAGGGAATGCCATAGCATCGGTGGAGTATTTTAGTGAATATAGAACAGAAAAATTACAACAAGACAGATATAAATAGTACTTGAAATTTTAAAACATCATCTCATAACAGCGGAAGTAAAACATGTCTGGTTACATCATAAAACCACAATAAAGGTCAAGTACAATATCCATCAAAATAAAGAAGTACATAATCCCACTCTCATACAATAGCCAAACAAAAGAAAAGATAACTGGATAACCGGAGCTTTACATCTATCCAAGCTCCTAAAGACTGGAACAGCAATCCGATCAAGCTCCACTACTGCTAGGATCCACCGTAGGACCTGAGGGTTGGGAAAAAGATAAAAACAACGGGGTCAGACATAAGTCTGAGCGAGTCCTATAACTTTAACAATACAATCGTTAAAGTAACCAGAGAAGACATAAACTGATATACGGTAACATATAGGGATGAATGGCTACCCTAAGCAGTCAACTAAACGAAGATAAAGGATAAAGACGCATCTACCCTCCCTAAGGTAAATTACTAAACTGCACCACACCAGTCGTTCCTAACTTAAAGGTTGATCCCACCCAAGGACTTATAAAATTTACTAATTAGTACCTGCGTACCCCTAGGTGACCAAGTAGGCGCCACGGGGCCCTACAATCCACTAGGTGTACACACTACTTCCCATTCGATCGGCTCCCTAACGTAGATACCCGTGCTGGCCCCACCGTGGGATGTATCATTCCCCAATGTGGCAACCTGATGGAACTAAAGGTGCACGGCTTATATCTACTCGATGCAACAACGGCTTACCTACCAGCCCGGGCCCACTCACGCATATGAAGCCCGTTGGACTTGCGTTGCCACCGCTAACCCGTTTGCCTCTTACAGTCAAGCCCAGTATGCGTGTCCCGTCCTCGACATGGGTCGAGCCCACAAAGATACGTATGGGTTACTGGTTGAAATGGGCCTCCACAAGCTACCCACCTAAGCTTGTCCCTTTTTCTAGTATATCCCACTTAACCCTTTAATCATGTTTTAATTACATGTTCCATTTTGGTTAAGTATTCTAATCGTATTTTCTATTGCCACCCAAGGCAACCACTAGATTTTCTCATGCCACCCGAGGCACCCACTTAACCCCTCATGTCCCTCTACATGCTAATGTGGTTAAGTGTTTCTTAATTAATTAATTAAGAACGTAACCTTTGTAAAGACCTCTCACATTAGACTGTCTTTTATGACCGCTGGTTAAGCCGGTTGGGTCCGGGCAGCCTTATGTCATAACAGAGTCTAACCTCGTGTCTTTACATTAATTACGTATTTAGTTTGTGCCTAAGACCTCTCACATTGGGCTAACATTTGTAGCAACTGGTTAAGCCGGTTGGGTCCGGGCAGTTTTACGCTACAACTGAGTCCAACCTCGTGTCTTAGTCAATTAATTACACCTAATTAATCACCCTCATAATTTTATATTAATTATCCCTAATTAATCAAGTTTTCTTAACATGGGTAGACCTAACTTAATAGGTAAATTCCCATGGGGTAGACCTAACTCAATAGGTAAATTCCCAACACATAGTATGGGTACACCTAACCAAATAGGCAAATTCCCATACTATGTTTATTTATTTTGTGTTATGCATAATTATATTAATTTCACACAATCTTATTAACTTATGCATTTAATTACCCCATCGTTCCCACGTAATTTCGTTCATGATATAACACATATAAAAGGTGTCAACTTGCATATGAATGAACATGTTTCAAAGGTGCCATCTTGCATATTAACAAACACATAACTTGCATATGAACTTGCATAACATGTCACATAACTTGCATATAATATGTCACATAACTTACATATTCATTTTGCATAACAAACTTGCATATTAGCTTATAGACTTGCATAATGTGTCATCATGAACTTGCATATTAATAAACATGTAACTTGCATATTTACATACATGTAACTCGCATATTAACAAACATGTAACTTGCATATAAAGAAACATGTAACTTGCATATTTACATACATGTAACTTGCATATTAACAAACATGTAACTTGCATATTAACAAACATGTAACTTGCATATTTACATACATGTAACTTGCATATTAACAAACATGTAACTTGCATATTAACAAACATGTAACTTGCATATTTACATACATGTAACTTGCATATTAACAAACATGTAACTTGCATATTTACATACATGTAACTTGCATAGCATATTACCATGAACTTGCATAACATGCATATGATTACATAGCCCACAACTTGCATATTTAGCATCATGCAAACATAACATACATCATATTAAACTTGCATAAGCTTACATACTCAACATGCATAAACATAAGATTAATGCTAACATCATATCATATGATTCAAAGCTCATTAACCCACATACAAAACCATAAATCTCATCACATCTCATCTAATTAGTTTACCAAAAGATCATCAAAGTGATAGAAACTCACAACTAGCAACTTTGAACACCAAATGAAGAAGATTAAGATGCTAAGAAGGGATTAGAAGTTGATTAGAGAGTGATTAGTATGCAACCCTCTTCATAAAATTAGTGGAGGCCATGAGAGCTAGCATTTTGCCATAGTTTAGTCACTAGGTTTAATTATGAATGAATTAGGGTAGGTTAGGGTCTTATTTATAGATTAGGCAAGTGTTTTAGGCCATAGGATTAACCCTAGATTCAATCCAAGCCATCAAAGCATGTCTTGGGGAAGAAGTCAAGTGTAGGAACCATCTAGGGCCTTTAGATTAAAGATGGACCATGAGAACCATTCAAATGCAAAATCTGCACTTGAGCGAATCGGCCCACGGGTTGACAGCCAAACACCCTGGATTAACCCCTAGTCGACCCAGCGGGCTCGGGTCGACTTCAAAAATCGGCCGGTTCGGTTATTCCCCTCTCCCAATTCGCTGTTTTGAGCATTTTTGCATATTTATTTATTAAATTTTCAATTATATATATATATATATATCAATATATATATATATATATATATATATATATCTACACAACCCATTTCACTTAATTAAGTATACTTTAATTTGGGAATTTTCGTGAAACTTCGCGAGGCCATATCTTGGTCATACGGACTCCGATTTTCGAAAACTCGGACTCTATTTCGCGTATTTTTCCGAGACGAACGCAATGGCATAGCCCGTTTCCCTTGATTCCCATTTTAGAATTAAATTCTGCCTCGATTTATGTTATTACAGGTTATTGAAAATACGGGTTGTTACATTCTCCCCTCCTTAAAGGATTTCGTCCCCGAAATCTTCAAGTTAGGAAGAACGTATCCTACCATCCAATCATCCATCTACTCAAAGCATCATCCACGAGCAATCATTGTCCTTACAAGATTCTAAATGCTGGATGGATATATGCAAAAGTGTGTGTATATGTACTTACCTAATGCGAAAATCAGGCGGTTACTGATACAGTAAACCTCCTTAATGCAAACCATGATAGTGCCATGCATCCAATATGTATGCGAAACCCTATTGACACATACAAATTTCTACATGCGTGCACAACCATACACAAAAATGCATCATCCATATGATAACACAGCCATGATACATCCATCAATCTAACTACCACATCCATTTATGCAATATGCAACATGAAGTGACTGAGCCGATTTAGTGCCTAATGTGTGTGTATATGCATCCACGAGCAACCACTAGCAAACAATTGCATCCATATGCATCCATCAACCATAACATGTTTCAAACACATGTTTCAACCATAGGTTTTACCCTATCTAAAGGTCATAGGTATTAGCGAGAGGATATAGTAAAGATAAGATAAGTACTAGACAAGCAATAAAGGAGAAGTTAAAAGACATACTCTCAAAAAGAAATGGATACAAAGAACGCATCTTTGCTTCCGTCTCCCAAGTAGCATTGCTTTCGTCATCTCCCCATTGCACTTTAACTAGCTGAACTTCTCTGTTCCTCAACTTCCTAGTTTCTGACCCAAGGATGCGAGTAGGAGCTCGTCGAATCGTCGCATCACGCTCTACCTCTACATCTCTAAGCAAGCTCGGCTCTACCACCTCCGCGGTCTCATGTAAGCACTTCCTCAAATGTGATACATGGAATACATCATGAACACCACTAAGTCTGTCGGGCAACTCCACCCTATATGCCATCCGTCCAATCCTTTCCTTAATAGGAAACGGCCCAACAAATCTCGGTGCTAACTTCCCTACGGACCCAAAGCGAACAACATTTCTCAATGGAGATACTTTGACAAAAACCATGTCCCCAACCTCAAACTCAAGATCCGTCCTTCTCCGATCCGCATAAGATTTCTGTCTATCTTGCGCTGCTTTCATCCTTTTTCGAATTAAATCAATCTTCTCTGAAGTCTCTCTAACCATATCCGGCCCAAGCAAGATCTTATCCGTAGATTCCCACCAACATGTAGGAGATCGACAAGGCCTTCCATAAAGAGCTTCGAAAGGAGCCATACCAATACTGGACTGAAAGCTGTTATTATATGCGAACTCCACCAAAGGAAGATGTTCTTCCCATGTACCTCCAAAATCCAAGATACAAAGCCTCAAAAGATCTTCTAAGATACGGTTCACCCTCTCAGTCTGACCGTCCGTCTGAGGATGATATGCGGTGCTCAAACACAACTGAGTCCCTACCGCCTCTTGCAAACTTCTCCAAAACTCACTAGTGAAAATAGGATCTCGATCACTCACAATGCTGGATGGTACGCCATGCAATCTAACAATCTCTCTAACATAGACTGAAGCAAGCCATGGAGCGGTCCTCTTACTCTTTACGGGTATAAAATGGGCACTCTTGGTAAGTCTGTCTACCACAACCCAAATTCCCGTATTGCCCTTCCTCGATCTCGGTAACCCGTCGATGAAATCCATCGAGACACTATCCCACTTCCACTGTGGAACTTCCAATGGGTGTAGCAACCCACCGGGTTTCCTTTGCTCCACTTTAACTTGTTGGCACACTAAGCATCTAGCCACATACTCGGCCACATCTTTCTTCATACCGGCCCAGAAGAAAACTCTCTTCATGTCTTGGTACATTTTGTCTCCACCGGGATGAATAGTCATTCTTGAACGATGTGCATCATCCAAAATAGCCTTCTTCAAACCCTCATCTTGCGGTACACAAAGTCTACCGTCTCTATGCAACCATCCCTTATCATCTATGGTGTATCTACCCAAATGGCTGGACGACTCCCCTCTTATAAGCTTCTCTACCAACACAACCAACTGTGGGTCGTCTCGCTGAGCCTCGCCAATCCGTCTCAAAAGAGTAGGTCTAACCTCCAAGGATGCCAACAAACCAGGTACAAAATCAACAGAAGGTCTGAAGTCAAACAAAGAAAGAAACTCCAAGCTTCGTCGTTCCACAAACAATGGACTCAAAGATAGCCTTTTTCTACTTAAGGCGTCTGCCACCACGTTACCCTTACCAGGGGTATACACTATCTCGAAATCATAGGATGCTAAGAACTCCATCCACCTTTGCTGTCTTAAGTTTAAATCCTTCTGAGAGAATAAGTACTTCAATGATTTATGGTCGGTGAACAACTCGAATCTCTCACCAAGAAGATAATGGCGCCAAGACTTAAGTGCGAAAACAATCGCGGCCAACTCTAGATCATGGGTAGGGTAATTCTTCTCATGCACTCTCAATTGTCTCCCTCCATAGGCTATTACCCTTCCCTCCTGCATCAAGACTGCGCCTAATCCTGTTCCACAAGCATCGGTATAAACAACAAACGGCTTACTCCCATCCGGGAGCACTAAAACTGGAGCGGTGGTCAAAGCTCTCTTTAACCGTCGGAAAGCATCATCACAATCTACATCCCACGAGAAAACCAGATTCTTTTTCGTCAAGCGGGTTAATGGGGCTGATATCTTCGCGAAGTCTTTGATGAACTTCCTATAATATCCTGCCAACCCCAAGAAACTTCTTACCTCGGTAGCATTTCTAGGAACTTTCCAATCCTGGATAGATACTATCTTTGCGGGATCCACAGCTATCCCTTCCTTAGAGACCACATGCCCTAAGAATCGCACTTCTCTTCTCCAAAAATGGCATTTAGAGAATTTAGCTTTAAGACTATGCGCTCGAAGAGTCTCCAACACTTCCTTGAGATGTAAGGCATGCTCTTCTTCATTCTTGGAAAAGACCAAGATGTCATCCACAAAAACTACTACAAACTTATTCAGATACTCTCTGAACACTCTACTCATGAGATCAACAAAGTATGCGGGGGCGTTTGTCAACCCAAATGGCATCACTAGCCACTCATAAAAACCATCCGGAGTCCGGAAAGCAGTCTTCTCTATACTGTCCTCCGCCACTCTTAACTGATGAAACCCTGTAGCTAAGTCCATCTGCGAAAATACTGACGCGCCAACCAACTGATCAAAGAGATCATCTATCCTCGGTAATGGGTGTCTATTCTTCTTCGTGAGCTTATTAAGTTCTCTATAATCCACACAAAGTCTGAGGGACCCATCCGCCTTCGTGGCAAACACTACTGGAGCTCCCCACTCCGATATACTTCGCCTTATGAACCCCTTCTCAAGCAACTCCCCTACTTGCTTATGAAGTTCTCTTCTCTCATGAGGAGCCATGTGGCGTACTGGCAAAGACACTGGTTTGGCATTATCCACCAAATAAATTCGGAAATCTATCTCCCGCTTCGGAGGCAAACCCTTTACTTCTTCAAACACATCCGGATATTCCCGGACTACTCTGACAGAACACAAACTCTCGACCGAAGCATCGAGCGATTCAAGATAACTTAGCAAAACAGATTCCATGGGATTGCAAGAGATCTCGAGAGTGTTACCCAAGCGGGTCATGAGCCTGACAACTCTCCTTTCGCAATCAAGAACGGCACCATTACTGGATAACCAGTCCATGCCCAAGATCAACCCATAGCCCGTGAAGCCCAATACAAAAGCATCACATCTAAACTCAACGCTAAGTATAGAAATCTTCAAACCCAAACATATCATAGACAGATATATGGAGCCCCCAATTGGGTTTGAGACAACCAAGGGATCATCAACTAGACTGGTGTCTAAGTGCAGTGACTCAACTAACGATGATGAGATAAAAGAATGCGATGCGCCAGAGTCAAACAAAGTACGAACTGGATGATCAAACAGAAAAACCAGACTTTCAACGGAAATAGTTCTACCTCTCTGCTGAATCGGTGGAACTGAGAGAACCTGAACTTGCCCCCCTGACTGAGGTGGTGCTATAAGAGCTTGCACCTGGCCTCCTGAGGTAGACCCCGTCTTCTGCCCCTTCTTTGGGCAGTTTTTCACAAGATGCCCTGCTTCACCACAATGAAAGCAACCGGTCTTCTTCTTTTTGCGACAATCCTTACTAAGGTGTCCTGGTGTTCCACAATTGAAGCACTTCTTCTTCGTCTTCTTTTTGTCACCATTGCCTTTTCCGCCCTTGCCTTGTTGTTGCTGTTGCGGTTTCTTCTGATCCCCCTTTTTCTCTGGTGCCTTAGAATTCTTATCATCCTCATGCATAAGTGCCATGTAGACAAGCTTCTCAAAAGTGGCCCCCATAGGAATGTGAGTCATAGCTATTCCTTGCAATGGTTCGTTCAAGCCTCTAACGAACCTCAAAGCCTTCTTCTCCGGTGTATTCACCAACTCTATGCCAAACCTTGCTAATTGATTGAATTTGTTGACATATTCTTTCACCGTGAGATTCCCTTGCTTCAAATTCAAGAACTTCTCCATAAACAGATTCTCTTCCGCCCTTGAGAGAAACTTAGCCCCAAACCTTTGCTTAAAATCTGCCCAAGAGTCAACAGGGCGTTCTCCATTAGTGACCTCCCACCAGAATGAGGCCTCTCCCTTCATTAACCAAGCCGCCAACTTGACTTTCTTTCCCTCTTCCACTTCAAAGATATCTAGCAACTCTTCCACTTCCTTAAGCCAATCTCTAGCCTCTACGAAAGTCTCTGAACCAAGAAAAGGTTTTCCTCCTATAGCCTTGAACTCCTTGCAAACCTTAGCAAAATTATCCACTCTAGGCTGAGGAGGAGGAGCGGTTGTCTCTGGTGTAGTAGCATTGGCCGGACCCGCAGCCGCGGCCCTAGCCTCTTGCAACCTCCTATACCATAGTGGTATAACTAAACCCTCCGGGATGTTAAGATCTTCAGCCATGCTGAAACGAAAGAGGAAAGATTCAAAAAGGAGATTCCGAAAGATAAAGATATGGCTATTGGGGATTATGCTTTTCTTTTTCAAAAACTTTTTCTCTTAGAAGACATGCTTTTAAAAATACTTTCTTCGAAAATACTCTTAGAAAGTAGTTTTTCTCAAAAATTTTATCTGTTCTGGTAACCTTAAGCTCTGATACCACGTGTAACACCCCACTCCCGCTATGATCACTCACTAAGGGAATGCCATAGCATCGGTGGAGTATTTTAGTGAATATAGAACAGAAAAATTACAACAAGACAGATATAAATAGTACTTGAAATTTTAAAACATCATCTCATAACAGCGGAAGTAAAACATGTCTGGTTACATCATAAAACCACAATAAAGGTCAAGTACAATATCCATCAAAATAAAGAAGTACATAATCCCACTCTCATACAATAGCCAAACAAAAGAAAAGATAACTGGATAACCGGAGCTTTACATCTATCCAAGCTCCTAAAGACTGGAACAGCAATCCGATCAAGCTCCACTACTGCTAGGATCCACCGTAGGACCTGAGGGTTGGGAAAAAGATAAAAACAACGGGGTCAGACATAAGTCTGAGCGAGTCCTATAACTTTAACAATACAATCGTTAAAGTAACCAGAGAAGACATAAACTGATATACGGTAACATATAGGGATGAATGGCTACCCTAAGCAGTCAACTAAACGAAGATAAAGGATAAAGACGCATCTACCCTCCCTAAGGTAAATTACTAAACTGCACCACACCAGTCGTTCCTAACTTAAAGGTTGATCCCACCCAAGGACTTATAAAATTTACTAATTAGTACCTGCGTACCCCTAGGTGACCAAGTAGGCGCCACGGGGCCCTACAATCCACTAGGTGTACACACTACTTCCCATTCGATCGGCTCCCTAACGTAGATACCCGTGCTGGCCCCACCGTGGGATGTATCATTCCCCAATGTGGCAACCTGATGGAACTAAAGGTGCACGGCTTATATCTACTCGATGCAACAACGGCTTACCTACCAGCCCGGGCCCACTCACGCATATGAAGCCCGTTGGACTTGCGTTGCCACCGCTAACCCGTTTGCCTCTTACAGTCAAGCCCAGTATGCGTGTCCCGTCCTCGACATGGGTCGAGCCCACAAAGATACGTATGGGTTACTGGTTGAAATGGGCCTCCACAAGCTACCCACCTAAGCTTGTCCCTTTTTCTAGTATATCCCACTTAACCCTTTAATCATGTTTTAATTACATGTTCCATTTTGGTTAAGTATTCTAATCGTATTTTCTATTGCCACCCAAGGCAACCACTAGATTTTCTCATGCCACCCGAGGCACCCACTTAACCCCTCATGTCCCTCTACATGCTAATGTGGTTAAGTGTTTCTTAATTAATTAATTAAGAACGTAACCTTTGTAAAGACCTCTCACATTAGACTGTCTTTTATGACCGCTGGTTAAGCCGGTTGGGTCCGGGCAGCCTTATGTCATAACAGAGTCTAACCTCGTGTCTTTACATTAATTACGTATTTAGTTTGTGCCTAAGACCTCTCACATTGGGCTAACATTTGTAGCAACTGGTTAAGCCGGTTGGGTCCGGGCAGTTTTACGCTACAACTGAGTCCAACCTCGTGTCTTAGTCAATTAATTACACCTAATTAATCACCCTCATAATTTTATATTAATTATCCCTAATTAATCAAGTTTTCTTAACATGGGTAGACCTAACTTAATAGGTAAATTCCCATGGGGTAGACCTAACTCAATAGGTAAATTCCCAACACATAGTATGGGTACACCTAACCAAATAGGCAAATTCCCATACTATGTTTATTTATTTTGTGTTATGCATAATTATATTAATTTCACACAATCTTATTAACTTATGCATTTAATTACCCCATCGTTCCCACGTAATTTCGTTCATGATATAACACATATAAAAGGTGTCAACTTGCATATGAATGAACATGTTTCAAAGGTGCCATCTTGCATATTAACAAACACATAACTTGCATATGAACTTGCATAACATGTCACATAACTTGCATATAATATGTCACATAACTTACATATTCATTTTGCATAACAAACTTGCATATTAGCTTATAGACTTGCATAATGTGTCATCATGAACTTGCATATTAATAAACATGTAACTTGCATATTTACATACATGTAACTCGCATATTAACAAACATGTAACTTGCATATAAAGAAACATGTAACTTGCATATTTACATACATGTAACTTGCATATTAACAAACATGTAACTTGCATATTAACAAACATGTAACTTGCATATTTACATACATGTAACTTGCATATTAACAAACATGTAACTTGCATATTAACAAACATGTAACTTGCATATTTACATACATGTAACTTGCATATTAACAAACATGTAACTTGCATATTTACATACATGTAACTTGCATAGCATATTACCATGAACTTGCATAACATGCATATGATTACATAGCCCACAACTTGCATATTTAGCATCATGCAAACATAACATACATCATATTAAACTTGCATAAGCTTACATACTCAACATGCATAAACATAAGATTAATGCTAACATCATATCATATGATTCAAAGCTCATTAACCCACATACAAAACCATAAATCTCATCACATCTCATCTAATTAGTTTACCAAAAGATCATCAAAGTGATAGAAACTCACAACTAGCAACTTTGAACACCAAATGAAGAAGATTAAGATGCTAAGAAGGGATTAGAAGTTGATTAGAGAGTGATTAGTATGCAACCCTCTTCATAAAATTAGTGGAGGCCATGAGAGCTAGCATTTTGCCATAGTTTAGTCACTAGGTTTAATTATGAATGAATTAGGGTAGGTTAGGGTCTTATTTATAGATTAGGCAAGTGTTTTAGGCCATAGGATTAACCCTAGATTCAATCCAAGCCATCAAAGCATGTCTTGGGGAAGAAGTCAAGTGTAGGAACCATCTAGGGCCTTTAGATTAAAGATGGACCATGAGAACCATTCAAATGCAAAATCTGCACTTGAGCGAATCGGCCCACGGGTTGACAGCCAAACACCCTGGATTAACCCCTAGTCGACCCAGCGGGCTCGGGTCGACTTCAAAAATCGGCCGGTTCGGTTATTCCCCTCTCCCAATTCGCTGTTTTGAGCATTTTTGCATATTTATTTATTAAATTTTCAATTATATATATATATATATATCAATATATATATATATATATATATATATATATATCTACACAACCCATTTCACTTAATTAAGTATACTTTAATTTGGGAATTTTCGTGAAACTTCGCGAGGCCATATCTTGGTCATACGGACTCCGATTTTCGAAAACTCGGACTCTATTTCGCGTATTTTTCCGAGACGAATGCAATGGCATAGCCCGTTTCCCTTGATTCCCATTTTAGAATTAAATTCTGCCTCGATTTATGTTATTACAGGTTATTGAAAATACGGGTTGTTACAATGTTGGATATGTCGGGCGGGTCTGGGCAGACTTATTCCACAAATCGAGCTTAACCTCGTGTCTTAGCACATCTCGTATTTGTGCACTTAGACCTCTCACATTAAATTCACCACTTGTGGTTGCTGCATATGCCGGGCGGGTCCGGGCAGACTTCCACCACAAGTGTAATCTAACCTTGTGTCGTAGGCGCAATTACAGTTTCTAATTACTGTAATCTTAGGCTTTTCGTTATTAGCCATATGTCGTTATAGGTTATAAGTTTCATGCCTATTTTCCCAAATATGTTCATAGTGAATTATATGTCCAAATTCATGTACCTATACATTATTCAGATTACGCCAAATTCCCCATTTACCAATTTACAGGTTATGCTTACTTTCAATGTTTTTCCCCTCATTTCCAAACTAACGCATTCACACAATTTAGCGACATGCCTAAGCTCGAAGTAGTTTGGCTATGTAAAATAAAAGGAAAAGGGTGAAGGGAAGATGATAAAAAATAATTATTCTAACAAAACTGACATAAGCATATGGTGGCATAATGATAAGGTGGACATATAAGCATAGATTGGTGAACTTATGATAATAAAACAGGTTCTAACATAGTAGGGATGTCATAATAGGCATGATTAGATCTAAATAAGGGTTTAGATGTCCAACTAATGACAGACCAAATTAACCACAACATGATCAGCACAAGGTGATCTAAATAATAAATTAGATCCATATTCAAAAGCAAATCTAACTTGATAAAGGCCGAGATCCAAGTCATATATAATTCAGAATATCATGGGTTCACAAATTACAATAGATCTGATATGATTCAGGGAGCACAAATCCAAATTATAGTCCGACCATGTTTACTGTTTATTTATCTAAATCTAAAAGCAACTTGAGACTCACAATTTTCGGATCTAGAATAATAGAAGGAGAAAAGCAGTTAATGAATCTCATATCTACACTTGAGTCTCTAAATTTAATTGCAGAAGAAGAAAGAGTTTTGATTCAGTCTAGGCACCAGTAGCACTAAGACCTCCATTGATTTTCAGTGCCAGAAAACCAAAAAATGAAACCGTATATATAACTGCCAGCCCCCGGAATTCAACTGCCACCTCAGCCCTAGGGGGGTCGACCCATGGGTCGACACCCCCCTTGAGGGGTTGACCCTGGGGTCAACACCCCCCTAAGGGGTCGACTCCCCTAGGAAGGGAATTCTGTCGCCTCTTTTCTTTTGATTTTTGAATGGTTTTTCTGATTTCTGATTTAATTATATATATATAATTCTTCTACGCGTATACAAACTTCAAACCTTCATAACTACTTCACACAGTGTCTGTTTTACGCAAACCAAATGTCTATCTTGACTAGAATTTTGAGACGAATGCAATGGCACAATTCATTTCCCTTAATTCTGAATATTAAATTAATTATTATTTAATTTACCTTCTTTAATGTTGTTAAAATTACGGGGTGTTACATTCTCCCTTACTCGAAGGATTTCGTCCTCGAAATCTTCAAGTTAAGAAGAATGTATATCCTACCACCCATCACCCATCTACTCATCCACCAATCATAGGTATCCATTGTCCTTAAATACTTCTAATGCTTATATGGACATATGCAAAAGTATGTGTGTATGTCCCAATACTAATGCGAAAACCGGACGATCTACTGATTCAGTTGATCTCCTTAATGCAATGTATGTTAGTGCCATGAATCCATTATGTATGCAAATAATCCTAATATATCATGTAAGTTCTATATGTGTGCACAATCATTCATCCAAATGCAACATCCATATCATGATACATCCATTTTCATCCATTAAAAGAAGAAAAAAATGCACACACATCCATATGCAATATGAGAGCGATTGAGCCGATCTAGTGCCTAATGTGTGTGCATGCATCCACGGGAAACCACTAACAACCACTTGCATCCATCAAACATAACATGTCTCAAACACATGTTTACAATCATGGGGTTTCTACCTAAAGGTCGAAGATTCGATCGATATGATATACCTAAATGATAGAAGCAAGTATGAATAAAAGTTTTTGGAAGGGAGGTTAAGAACATTCCTTTGAAAAGAAAAGGGTACGAAGCGCAAAATCTTGTCTTCGATATCACAAGTTGCATCCTCTTAGTTACGTGGCTTCTTAATCTCCAATCCAAGAATACAGGTAGGAACTCGTCTAATTGTTGCCTCTTGTTCCACTTCTACTTCCCCAAGCATACTCGGCTCAACTACTTCTGTTGTATCATGCAACATTTTCACAAATGAACATCCGCTTAATTTTTTTGGTAGCTATACCTTATAAGTCATTTGAATTCTTTGCATTATGGGAAATGGTCCTACAAATTTTGATGCCAGTTTCCTTACAGTTCCAGAATGAACCATATCCTTCAGAGGTGATATCTTGATGAAACCATGTCTCCCACCTCTACTCGATATCGGTTCTTTCTTTATCTGCGTATGACTTCTGCTTGTCCTGAGCTATCTTCATGCGCCTACGGATAAGATCGATCTTTTCTGAAATTTTTCTAATTGTCTCAGGTCCAAGTATAAGCTTATCTCTTCCGTCTCAATTTTAGATCCTTCTATGAGAATAGATACTTGTGCGACTTATGGTCTATGTATGACTCGAACCTCTCTCCAAGCAGATAATTCTGCCAAATCTTAAGCATGAATACTATAACAACTTATTTCAAAACATGGGCAGGTAGTTATTCTCGTGAACTCTTAACTATCTACCTCTGTAACCTACTACCCTTCCCTGTTGCATCAGAACCACACCAACCCTTGTACCACATGTGTCGGTGTATATTGTAAAAACTTTTATTCCCTCGACAAAGTTAAAACTGGGGTTGTTGTCAAAGCCCTCTTTAATTGCTAAAAAGCATCCTCCCAATCAATATTCCAAAGGTCAAATTCTTCTTCATCAGTCTGGTGAGTGGAGCTAGTATCTTAGCGAAGTCCCTGATGAACTTCCTATAATAGCCTTCCAATCCAAGAAAACTTCTCACCTCCGTTGCATTCTTTGGAATCTGTTATTCTTGAACTGCAACTACTTTTGTGGGATCTACTGCTATCCCATCTTTAGAGACCACATGCCCTAAAACGTCACTTCTTTTTCTTCAAAATGACATTTGGAGAACTTTGCTTTAATCTGGTGGGCATGGAGAGTCTTCAAAACCTCCCTTAAATGTAATGCATGCTCTTCCTCGCTCTCTTGAGAGAATCAAGATATCCTCAACAAAGACCACGCCAACTTATTTAGAAACTCCCGAAGCACACTACTCATAAGATCAAGCCAAAAGGAATAACGAGTCATTCAAAGAAACCATCTGGAGTCCTAAAAGCGGCCTTATCTATAATGTCCTTAGCCACCCTCAACTGATGAAACCCCGTGGCCAAGTCTAACTGAGAAAATAATGATGTATCAATATCTGGTCAAACATATCATCTATCCTTGTAAGTGGGTGCCTGTTCTTCTTAGTAAGTTTATTCAACTCCTTATAGTTCACACATAAGCAAAGCGAACCATCCGCCTTAGTTGCGAATACTACTAGAGCACCCTATTCAGATAGGCTTTGTCTAATAAATCATTTCTCAAGTAGCTCCCATACTTGCTTACTGAGCTCCCTTCTTTCTCTTGGAGTCATGTGGCGCACAAGCAATGCAACTGCCTCTGCATTATCCACCAAGCATACGAAAATCGATCTCGCGCCTTGGAGAAAAACCCTGAACCTCCTCAAAAACATATGGATAATCATGGACTACCACTACAGATCGTAGATCATCGATAGATGCATCAAGATATTATAGGAAACTAAGCATGACAAACCCTTTAGGGTCACAAGGAATCTCGAGGGTCCTCCCATGGAAAGTCAAAAGTATAACGACCCTCCTCTCACAATTGAGAATGGCACCATACGTGGTTAGCCAATCCATCCCTAGAATCAAACCATAGCCGACAAAACCGAGCACATACGCATCGCATTCAAACTCGATGCCCAACACTGATATTTCAAACCCCGACAGATCATAGGCAAATGAGCCGAACCACCAACGGGGTTTGAGACAACAACGTGATCCACTACCGTACTAGTATTTTAAGTGCAGAGACTCGACCATAGAATCAGATATAAACGAATGCGAAGCGCCAAAATCGAAAAGAGTTCTAATAGGTTAATTGGAAAGAGAAATCAAAGCTTCAATAAAAACTTTCTTAGCTTTATTCGGTACGATGGCCACAAGAGCATATACCTGCCCTCCAAGGGATCCTACCCTTTGGCCTTGTCCTTGCCTCTTCGGGCACTCTTTAGCAAAGTGTCCGACTTCTCCACAACTGAAGCAAGTATTATTCCTTCTTTTGCAATCTTTTACCAAGTGACCCTCACGTCCATAACTGTGACACTTCCTCTTATCCTTAGCTTTGTTATTCTTTCCGCCTTTTTGTTGTTGCTATTGTCCTTTCTTGGACCATACTTTCTTGTTTTGTGTTTCCTCAACCCTTGCTTCTTTCTTTTTAGAGAAATCATATACTCGCGACGGTGGAGGAACAACGATTGCAGCTGGGGGAGGGACGTCTCCTTGGCTCCCGGTTGGCGCCGTGGGTTTAAGATACCTACGGAACCAATCTGGCACTTCAACGCCCTCGGGAATATAAGGTTCCCCAAACATGCTAAAAAGAAAAAAAGGAAAGGAAGATTCAAACAAAGGATCGAAAGATATTACATATGGCTTTGGGGAATATGTTTTCAATACAGACTTTTCTTTTTGAAAATATTTCTTTTAAACCTTTTTGAAAACAATTTTCAAAATCTTTTATCCAATCTGGTAACCTTCATCTCTGATACCAAGTGTGACACCCCACGTCCGTTAATTTCACTCATTAAGAGAATGCGTTAAGTTTCGTGAAGCGTTATAGGTAAATACAAACAAAAACATTACAAGACAGATATAAAATTTGCAGCGGAATGAAAACAAACTTTATTAATCCTAAAGCATTGTGGTTCAAAACATCATATATCTGAATTACATAAAAACCAGTACATCATAAAAACTTCTGTGTTGCACTTAAACATTAGAGTATAGAATAAAAGAAGCATAATCCCCAAATAAAACATAGCCATAGTAAAGATAGGACTTGGGAAATACATCTAAGTAGCTCCAGCAAAGTGATAGCAAAATCCTGGTCAAGCTTGAGTATTCCCACCCTGAGAACCTTTTGGGGGAGGGGGGAGGGGAATGGAAGAAAGAAGAGGAAACAAAAAGGGTCAGACATAAAGTCTGGCGAGTCCAGTTACTTTTAGCAAGTAAATAAGTAAAAGTAGCATGACAGACATATAAAATGGATAAGAAAGGTAACATCATATAAGGCAGGTATGACAAGGTAAATATGATAGAGTGTGTTCGCTTCTCTAATGATTGCTCTGCACTAATACTAGTATAATAGAGAAATGAGATGATCCCCAACATGTATAAGCTGGTAGACTTAGGCGTATTTCTGGTGAGAGGTTTTAACCATATACAATCCAATAGGCAGCCCAAACTAACGGGCTCCTAAACTTTTTTTACCATAGTCTATATGTACCATAACTACTACCCCTATCGATCGGCTCCCTAATCTGCGTATATACCTTGTGTCGGCCCCACAGTAGGAGGTATTACTTCCTAAAGTGGCAACCCCTCGTCTTCATGATGTGCACAACCATATCTACAGGTGTCACAGTCGTCTTATCTCCCTCTACCCGGTCCATGCACGCACATGACCCAGTCGATTTGCGCCGTCCACACCGCCCTCCATGTTTGGACCTCTTACAATCAACCCAGTAAGTGTGCCCCAACTCCGACCTAGGACATAGTACTCATTTTGATACTGTTATATGGGTTACTGACTGAAACATATCCCACACACAAGATGATACAAGCTCTCCCCCTTTTCTTGTATCCCCACTAGGATTTCCATAGGTTATGCTTACCTAACGGTGTCTTTAATTTCATAACCCCAGCCGGTTAAGTTTTGTGGGCCTATATATAAATATTACCCACCCAACCCAGATATACTTAATCCTTCCACTGTTTCAACCAAGTTTACTTAACCCCTTCTCAAGTTAACATGTTCATACAATCCCTTATGGATTCAACTAGGTTAAGTATTACAGACTAACAGGTTATCCCCATTCACATTAACTGCTTTTCACTTGTCCAAGTTCCACTTGCTTATTAATTTCATATAAATATAACTTAATCCATTTAAGTTTATCAATGAGCCCCGTTACAAGTTATTCTTTAGATTGTAATTAACTGAAGTAATCTTACAGTCTATCACCCTAGGAGAAATCTTACAATCCCTTTTGTATTATTCATTGTTTGATTCCATAGTTACAATAACATGTTTTACTTAATATTTAATTAAGTATACTTCTTCTCAGTTCACATGTTTCCTGTTTAACATATCACTACAACTTGACGTTGTTTACTTATTAACTTAGTTTTCTTAACTAAGGTTTACTAATAAGCTTTCTTTCCTTTTTATTATAACTTATGCTGTAATTTCCACCTGTCCCTAGGACAAGCCTACCTATTATATACAACATTTTTATTAAAGTAATTAATCATTATAGGTTACTATCATTCCTTGTTTACTCCAATTCATTACCATTTATCCGTTTATGGTTATAATGCGCTCGACCTCCCACATTAAGCCTACAACTTGTGGATGTTATATATGCCGGGCGGGTCCGGGAAGACTTATTCCACAAATCGGGCTTAACCTCGTGTCTTAGCACGTCTTGTATTTGTGCACTTAGACCTCTCACATTAGATTCACCACTTGTGGTTGCTGCATATGCTGGGCGGGTCCGGGTACACTTCCACCACAGGTGTAATCTAACCTCATGTCGTAGGCGCAGTTACATTTTCTAAATACTGTAATCCTAGGCATTTAGTTATTAGCCAATCTTCACCAATATCATTATAGGTTATAGGTTTCATGACCCCTTTTCCCAAATATGTTCATAATGAATTATATATCCAAATTTATATACCTATACAGTATTCAAATTATGCCAAATTCCTGATTTACCAATTTACAGGTTATGCCTAATTTCAGTGTTTTTACCCTCGTTCCCAAACTAATGCATTCACACAATTTAGCGACATGCCTAAGCTCGAAGTAGCCTGGCTATGTAAAATAAAAGGGAAAGGGTAAAGGGAAGATGACATAAATAATTATTCTAACAAAACTAACATATGCATGTGATGGCATAATGATAACGTGGACATATAAGCATAGATCGATGAACTAATGATAATAAAACAGATTCTAACATAGTAGGGACGTCATAATAGGCATGATTAGATTTAAATAAGGGTTCAGATGTCCAACTAATGGCAGACCCAAATTAACCCCAACATGATAAGTACAAGGTGAAATAATAATAAATTAGATCCATAATCAAAAGTAAATCTAACTTGATAAAGGCCGAGATCCAAGTCATAGATAATTCAGAATATCATGGGTTCACAAATTACAATAGATCTAATATGATTCAGGGTTTAACATGCACAGATCCAAATTATAGTCCTATCATGTTTACTGTTTATTTATTTAAATCTAAAAGCAACTTGAAACTCACAGTGTTCAGATCTAGAAAAATAGAAGGAGAAAAGAAGTTGATGAATCTCAAATCTACACTTGAGTCTATAAATTTGATTGCAGAAGAAGAAAGATTTTTGATTCAGTCCAGGCACTAGCAGCACTTAGGATCCATTGATATTCAGTGTGAGAAAACTAGAAAATGAAGCCGTATATATAGCTGCCTGCCCCCAGAATTCGACTCCTACCTCAACTTTTGGGGGGGGGGGGGTCGACCCCCCTTACGGGGTTGACCCCGGGGTTAACACCCCCCTAAGGGGTCGACTCCCCTGGGGCGGGAATTCTGCCACCTCTTTTTTTTATTTTTAAACAGTTTTTATGATTTCTAGTTTAATTATATATATATAATTCTTCTACGCGTATACAAACTTCAAACCTTCTTCATACGGTGACCGTTTTACGCAAACCAAATGTCTATCTTGACCAGAATTTCGAGATAGACGCAATGGCGCAATCCATTTCCCTTAATTCTAAATATTAAATTAATTATTATTTAATTTAGCCTCTTTAATGTTGTTAGAATTACGGGGTGTTACACCTCCGGTTTGTCGAAAGGATCTTATTTTGGAATCCTATTTTAACTTAATGGTTTACCCCCTCCTCACCTCTTGATTATGTCGAGTGGATTATTTTCGAAACCTCGAATTAGAAAGATAAAGGGGATTTCCCTTATGTTTTATATAAATTTGGAGGCTATCTCCTTATTGCCTATCAGAAGGATATGAAAGGGCATTTTACCTTTATCTTATAAAGTCAGAGTGGTTTTCACCTATCTTTCCTTTTGCGGAACAAAAGGGGATTGTTTTCTAAACAATGATTTCTAAAATGTAAGAGGCTATCGCCTCTAAATCCTTCAGCGAAACCGAAGGAATGGATTTAAATAAAAGCTTTATTTCAATAAACAACTTGTATGTGAATGTTTACTTAGTTTTATTTTCTTGCATTGATTTTGCTTGCTATTTGTTTTCATGGGGTTATATCATGTTACCTTCGGTACCTGCAGAAGGAGTCGTAAGGGGATTTTGGGTTGAAAGGGAATTCCTGTTGACGCGCCTCTTTCCAAGGCAGTCATAACTCGGGTCTCTATCAGTAAGTCAATTCACTTGGTTAAAATGTTGAAGCTCTCAAAGACTTGGGTATGATATCACATTATTAAGCTTCGGTTCGACAATATCTCAGGTCGACGCAGGTTCGTTCGATTTAAAGCTACATTGCCAGGCTGTTTGCAAATGGCGTTTCTATGGGATTAGAAAACCGTTGACAAAATATCGTAATAATAACCGCAAGCGCACGACGTACAATAATAGTACATGGCGAATACAGGTCGATCCGTAGGAAAGGAATTTATTCTAATCTTACTCAATCAAATTAAACCGTAAGCGAGTGAAATTGTTAACTAAAAAATAAAAGAAAACCAACAATGTTAAAATGTATACAAATATGAGACTAAGAGACAATTTAGGAGTACATTCACTATCAACATCAATCTAATTAACATAAAAAATGGTTCTAACTCTCTTTAATAACTAGCACGTTAAGTGTTGTATTCATACAAGCATGATTTATATGTTAGAAAATTCAAGCTACCTAAATCATCAATTTTCAATACAAACTTAAAGCCCTAATTATCACATAGAAAATAATAGTTCTAATAAAGATGAAACATTATGAGTATGTTTTGTATGTTAATATTCATTAACTACATAGAACATCAAGGAAGCTTTCACTTTTAATGTCACTACTTTTTTCTAAAATGAATTAGATTGTGATAAAGTATGATTTTATTAATGATATGAGTATAAAACATTTGGGAATAATCAACCAAAATGTGCTATCAATTTTCACCATATAAAATTTTTACTTTATCTATATCCAATTTTAGACTAAGCTCAAATAAGGGAGTTGGAAACATGAAATTCTTATGTTAATTATTTATGAATCATTAGAGCTTCACTACCCCTAAGTTGAAGGGGTTTAACTACTCATAATGGATTCAATGATAACATAAAGAGATTTCATTATAAAAGAGAACAAAAAAAGAGCAAATAAAGATAAAAATCTATTCTACTTGCATAAAAATAAATCTACACTAATGACATGAAAGCAAATGGACAACAAAAGAAAAGAGCACTATATTAAGATTACGTAAAGAAAATGGCTAAGTAGCCATGAAAATAAAATTGATTTTGATTTGAGCCTCTATTTTAAACTAAGTAAAATCCCCAATCCTTTTTACATCAACATACAAGGATTATTTATACACGAGTAAAACCCTAATACGACTTTTTGCGTGCTACCAAGAATGCCCTTCATTTAAGCTTCCTTTTATCCTTAGCAATAATGATTCATGAAGCCCTTTTTTTCCACTAAAGAAGGAGGGAGAGTGGGTGGGTCCCCCACCAATCTTCTATTTGAATTGATCCTTCTCCATTGATTGATTTCCTTTTTTGTGGCAAGGCATGATTTCCTCTTTTTTCCTTTGTATGTATATGTATCTTTATGAAAAAACAACGAAAAATGTCCAAGCAAAAATTCTCAAAATAACTTAAGCATAAAAATGACCATTTTTCCTTTGTATGATGATGAATGTACGATATTTTGAAATCAATTGAATTATGGTTGAAACGTGATAAAATACCCACATATGGCATTTATTTACACTAAACAAGAATAAATACGTGAATATAAATGTGCATTTTTACGTGCACATCAAATACCCCCACACTTATCTTTTTATTCGTCTTCCAATAAAGTAAAAACTAAGCTATATCCGTTTTCGTAGGGAGCATGATTGCACTGATCGTATGCAACAAGCCATTAAACCTCTGGGTGTCCCCAGTAGGACGAGTGTTGTCTCGTGGGGGTTTTCAACGGATACTACCCACAAAATCCAAAATTTAAATGCAAAAAAATATTTACAAAATGAAAGATTCGAAAATATTTACAAGATGAATGCAAATTTTCAAAAAATAAATTATTTACAAATGGGTAATTTACTTTTAAATAAGACATCGAATGAGTTAAACACAAATTTGGGTCGTCATTATGAAATCTGAGTCCATTACTAATCAAAACTTCAAACAAAAGTCATGTTTTCGTTACAAGCTCCTCCAACTTGGTATGTTGTTTTGGTAGAAACATAGTGCAAATATGAAATAAATTCTATAATCGATATCAGCAATCATAAAATGGCATCTCAACTTCCTTTTGGTTAACAAGTTAGGTTAAATAAGTGAAGAGTATGCTTGGACTTCAAGTGCTTACTCTCTCATTATTTCAAAATTTTACATTATTATTATTTACAAATACCTAGGTATACCACCCCTACACTGCATTACGACTTATGTGAGGGTCCGTAATCCTTAGGTGTCCAACTCATAAAATGGGACCAAGGTATATCGACGCTGACTTTGTCAACAAGGTGTCAGAAAGAGCTTGGCGGGTTTGCACACCAACGCGAGATGTATTAGCAATGTTGGATACCCTTGGATTATTATTATTATATATGTACATTTTTTTTCTTTTTTTTTTCTTTTTTCCTTTTTTTTATAAGAGAGAGAGAGAGAGTTAAGCGAGAATATCTTAGCACAACTTCACTTAAAAGATCTAAAATGTTATCGCAAGTAGCCAAACTCAACCATTCTTTAATCGGATTACAATTCAGAAAATATTTCATACTCATCACCTATGAATTTCCCAATATACTAGTTACACCAAACTTGCTCATAATTCAAACTTTCCTTTTGTTATCCGCTAAGAAAGTAAATTTCCAAACATTTTAATCAAACGACCCAAAACCATATATTTAACTCATCGTACCCTTTTAAAAGTAAATTAAAATGATTTTTTTAATTTTATTTTTTGAAAAAGAAAAGAAAAGAAACTATGCAAACCAAAATAAATGAGAAACTCCCCTCATACTTGATTTTGACTATGTCCCCATAGTCAATCCAAATGGAAAGAAAACAAAATTTTTGAAAATATCACTTATATTTACAAGAGATTTTTTTTTACAATATATCAGAAAATATGTTAAAAAGAAATAAATGAAACAATCTTTTAAAGACCGATTCATTTGTCTCTTCAAGTATGAGAGACAGGACTTAAGCTTGGAAAACCAAATCGTGAAAGATTTTGAAGGTGAGTGTAGATTTGGAAAAACGAATGTCGCTTTATTTAAAATTGAATGAGTTGTGTTGTTTTTGATGATTTTCGAGATAGATTGAATAATGGATTGAATTTCATGTTTATTTTCACCAAATTGAATTTCAAAATTGTCATTGATTTTTTTTTGAATTATCGATTTCAAAATCAAAATGGTGATTCAAATCTACCTCTTTAAAATTCAGCTCACTTTCGAAAAGTCCAAAAATATAGTATTCATCAAACTCGTCCTCCTTTGGTGAATTATCAACAACTTCAGTGCATATATCATTTTCAAAATCCAAAGTTGTTGTTTGAAAGTCGTTATTTTCAAAAAAAGGAATATCAAATTTGAGATTTGGTTCCGCCCTCTCAAAAGAATTGAAATCCAACTCAATTACCATATTTTTAACAACTTCATTAAATTCGTTATTTTCAATTTCGAAAGTCGTTATTTGAAAATCATCGATTGTGGGGAAAGGTGGATTTTTATTCGAATCATCACATGTTTGGATTCGATTTTGTTTCTCATGAAACTTCAAGTAATTGTCAAGTTCGTTCGTTTGCTCAACAAAATCAAATTTATAATTATTTACATGAGAATTTTCAATTTGAAATTGTTAAGAACAAAAGTTTTCAGTAGCACCACAACTGAAATTATTCTCGTTGCCAAAATCATTTGAAAAGTGATTTACATTTCCATTTTGAATTTGAAATTCATTTTGGAGTTCAAAATTGAATTGACAAGGTGAAACGACCCGCAAATCCGTGCTATCTGAGTTGACTAAATACAACACACGTTCAACCCAAATAACACAGAAATACGACTCATTATTAGAAAGAAGTTAGAGGATGAGAAATAGAAAGAAAGAAATATTAGAATAGAAGAAAACAAAGATCACAACTCACAGCGGAACGAATAAAATATATTATATAACATAAGCTCCGAAATACAAATCTGTTTTGTACATATATACATACCATCATCAGAGTACACATAACATTTGATCCAGCGGAAGTAACTCTAAATAACTAACGTTGAAGCCTCCTGCTTCAAGCTCCTCCAAGTGTATCTGTAAAAGCCTGAAACACTTGACTGCCCGTACAAATTTGGGCACCCAAGAGTTTAGGGAAAAATAAAACAAAATAAACTCTGGGTCAGTCATGGGACTGGTGTGAGTAAACTCCAACCACTTGTTTAACTTTAACAATCCTTTCAAAAGAAAAGATAATAGTAAGACCAGCCCACACATAAACACGGACGGTTTTTACCTTACTATAACCCCAAACACTTTGATATCAAATCCAGTGATATTATAATAATGTCTACATCAAGTAAATAACCAAATAGCAGAACGCTTGCATCTCACGCTCCACATATATATTATAAAAATCAAAAACCGCAGAGCGCTTATTGGAGATTGGATCTCTAACATGACAAGGTATGGGACCACCTTCCGATGATGTATCTCTAGAGGCAAATACACCTGGGTTCAACAAGAACGTCTTGCAACCCGGCCCACACATGACCGACCACTCATTTCGCTTGAGTGTGTCAAATGTATATCACCAACGGTTGGACTCAAACCACCGTTTCCCAAATGGGCAGAATCGATAGATTTAGAAACAAAAGGAATTTCTCTAGATAGGTGATTATACACCCTAATGGGTGCGACCCACATAGCCATGCTGCCTGCCCGATTTTTGTCCTTTCCCGGTTGTTGAGGCCTGAGGCTACGCATACTTACCATTCTTGATAACACAATCACTTTGAATGCCACATTGTCAGATCCGTTAATCACTAGTTAAGTTTGCACAAATATTCTGGATATTATGCTAAGGGATAAATCCGTTGCAACCATATACATTCATACAGACCAACCCATTTGATCATTGGAAATACTCTGTCAGACATTCGTCCATTTACGTTCGTTCTAGGACTGAACGAAACCGAAGGCACCATTTCTATTAATAGAAAAAGCCCTTGCACTTCACTCCGTCTTCAATATATTCAGCATACTTGGTTCGCAAACGCTTATGCCGATACGGAGTGGTTCTTCGGATAATAATCCAACCGGTCTCTCCATATTGACAACGATGGTCAAAACTTCGATAGTCTGTGATTTAACTATCGAATAAAAAAACAAGTGTTCATCCAACATATCAAACAAATCACTGGGCTCTTTAATTAATATTTCATTAATTAAATCTCTTCTCCATTTCCTTATCAATATTTGTTAACCAAATATTTTCAATAATCATTCTTGGCTCTTATGCCATTTGGAAAACGTTTCCAAATATTAACTTCTTTTATTTCTATATATTAGAAAATATCTCTATTTGCAATTGAAACAATTTCAATCACTTATCTCTATCCCTTTTTGTTTGCAATATTCGATTTTTATATTCACTTTACTATCGAATTCAATACGTCGATATAATGATCTCTAATTATCAAAATATCTTAAAAATATTCCAACTCCTTAAATTTCCGGAAAATTTCGCCATAACCTCCCCTGTATCGGGAGCATCGGGAAATTTCAAATAGCTTCCCGGTATCTTCCTCAATCAAAAAGAAAAAGGAAAAGCCAAGTGGCTTGCCGATACGGCGCATAAAACCCATATATGAATTTAAACATGTACATTTTTGTCGAGCACATAAATTTAAATCTTCATATACTTTGTAACACCCCACATCCGTTAATGTCACTCACAAAGGGAATGCACTAAGTTCTGTGGAGCATTTAGGGTAAAAGTTGCAGATAAATTACAAGACAGACAGAAATTAAACAGCGGAAAATAAAACTTTGCTTTATTGATAAAATAGTTTGTACAATTGTTTCTTTACAATATCAGAGTATCATCTGTCTTACAAAATAAAGAAGCATAAAAACAACATTTATATTCCCCGATTTTAGCAAGAGCCAGCCATAGCATCTGAAAAGAGAGTCCAAGCAAACTTCGACGAATCTTCAAGCTGGGAAAGAGTGGCAGTTCAACTTAACCTGAGCTAAACTATTCCCGCCTTTACTACCTGGGGGGGGGGGGGGAACGGAAGAAAAGAAGACGAAAGAAAAACAGAGTCAGACATAAAGCCTGAGTAAGTTCAGTAACTTCTAGCATGTGAACATGGAAAAACAAAACGACATGAATTAACTGAATACAAGATTACACCATGACGATAGGGTCAACAAGATTAGACAAGGTAATCACAAGATATGCTAAGATAAGATAAACTGGATACGCTCTAATACTTTCGCCGCTTCGCTATTTCCTTGTTATACTGGTTTCTATATCTCTGCACCGCCTATCTAGTGTCCCAAATAGTAACGATAATGTGATCCCAATCCCTGTATCTTCCATTGCCTTCCGGCATACATTCATTATTTATTACCTAGATCAAATCTAGGGTTTTCCTATCAAGTGCTTTCTAGATTTAACTAGAGTTTTACGCTATCTGCTGAATGCTTCTCGAGTTCAGGGTTTATGCCACCTAGTCGAACTAGGGATTACGCTACCTGTCGAACGATGCCCCCAAGTCTAGGACACACTACCTAGAGTGGTATATGTTCCTATACTTCCCCACGCATGTATCGTGAATCGTTATCGCTTGTCTAGATGCACATGTCCTGTAATGTGCAGTCCGAGTCCCGTGACAGGGCAAATCAAGGAATACAGAACTCGGTCGGGAGCTTTCCGATATCTGCCGAAGCAGATGCTAAGGTCTGTTTTTATTCCAGTGGCTATGGTCCCACTTGACCCCTCCCTCAACTAATGAAAGGCACCCTTTGTAAAATGAGAACTATACGCCGGCCCCTGGTGCCCCACTATCCTATGGCCATCCTCACCCATAACCAGATAGCAATTATGGTCTTTTGGAGTTCTCCGCCTTTCCGCTTCACGTATCTCGATTGACTCAAGATGGATGGTAGACGACGAGTTGCTATCACAGGGCTACCGTCTTCTCGCCGAATCACGCTGGTCCATCCTAGTCTTTAGGTTGCCACATATATATATTGCAACCAAGGCATACCCTCGGTTCTTCTAACGCAGACCTTAACCTCTGTGAGCCCAGGATGATCATCTGCAGCCTCATAGGGGGATACCAAGAGTACCCTCACGTCCCCTCGAAGCCTCGGGCTTCGTAACCCAATTCGTTGGAGCCTTCTTAAAACCATATGGATGTCCGCTCCTTCGTGTTATACTAAGAATTACTACTTAGTTCTACTAACTAAGGTTTACCACTTAGTTTCCAAATTCCTTGTTTTCTTAACTAAGTTTTACTACTTAGTCCCTTTTTCAACTGAGGTTTACTATTTAGTTTTCTTTCTCGCCAGGTTGGGTTGGTTAAGTGTCTTTAGTCGATTGAAGCTATCTTAACCCTCTTCCCTTATCCTATTACACTGGTTAAGTGTTATCCCTTTATGCTTTTTACTTAACCCTATTCATTTATCATATTCTGATGGTTAAGCATTCAAGTTTACTTAACCCTATGGTCTAGTCCAGCTAACATATTAATTTGGCTAAGTGTATTACTTAACCCCAACCTCTAGTCTAATTAACATGTTAAATTGGCTAAGTGTATTAACTTTACTTAACCCCACCTTCTAGTCTAGTCAACATGTTAATTTGGCTAAGTATTCCCATGGACTTAACCCTCCCATTCTAGCTTTAACTGTGCTAAGTTGGTTAAGTGTTCCTTAACCTTCCCATTCTAGCTTTAATTAATAAATTAAAGCCGCAACCTCTCACATTAGACAGATATTGCTGCGGTTACTGGATGTGCCGGTCGGTTCCGGGCAGGTTTACACCGCAACTCAGTCTAACCTCGGGTTAGGCATATTCATGTTTTCTAAGTTCAAAGGGTTTTTGATTAATTTCCAAATCTGGTTTTGAAAACAACCATCCCGTCCTTCGGATCAGTTAGGGATAGCCAGGGAGGGCAGGAAACTTGTATTTTCCAAACCCAAGCCTAGACACTATCCTCTCTGTCACCCTAGAACCTTCTGGTCTATGTGTTATAAAAAGGGGTGTTATCAAAATACTTTTCTTTTGTTTATAAATTGTTAACAATTTATTTCAAAAGCCCATTTCCCCTTTTTAGACAAATTTGGCCTATATTTATTTGTCAAGCCTACTAGTATACTTATATTCTAGGCCCAAGTCCTAACCCAACATGCAGTTTAGGCCATTTCCTATTTCATTGCCGAAACTAGATTAAATATCCTAGTTTATAATTTATGGCCAAAATTTAACCAAGTTACATATTTTGTGGTAAATGAACAATTTAACATTTATGACGAATTCTATAAGTAAATTACTCCTAATTTACTGATTTCATTACTACTCTTTTAATGTACATTGTCACATTTATTATTATGGCCCATTCTCTCTTATTTATCATATTTATACTTTTTGGTATGTAAATTATACCAAGTTTAGTGTCGCTGACCATAATTTATTCTAAACATGACAATTGCTCACAATTATGAATAAATTCAAAATTGTGCTAATATACTTATTCCAAATCAACCTTAATTAGCCCAATCTTGGTTTAACATCCTAATTCACAATTTATGGAAAAACTAGAATTATTTTTCTAGTTTACATTTTATGCCTAAAATTTAGCTTACTTACTAACGCTAAATTTAATATGTCAAAATCACATATTCCCTAATCCATGTCAAATTTCCCCGTTTTCATTTTAATATGCATGTCATAATACATATTCCAAATTATGCCAATTTCCAAGTTTACAACTACGTTCATATTCATTTCCATGTTTTTCCCCAAATCGCATTCCCACCGTTCGAATAATCGTGATTCAACCTAGATTATAAATAAATCTAGATTCGTAGATAAAAAAGGGAATGAATCAAAATGACAAGAAGGAATAATTGGCATAAAAAGGTTTGGATAACAATGTAGGTTCAAGAATATGGGTAGACCTAACTAAATAGGTAAATTCCCACTGTCTTAAAACCAAAGAATGGGCAAAATAGGTTCAAGAACGTGGGTAGACCTAACTTAATAGGTAAATTCCCACTGTCTTAAAACCAAAGAAAAACCAAGGAACAGGTAGAATAAATAATTGGGTTTAGACCCAACTTCTCAATCACAAAACTAAAGCAATATTTTCCTAATCATAAATCATGGGTGTCAAAATCACAGTTGTCCTCATTATGTCATAAGTAATAGTTTATGTCCAAATCAAAGGTATAGGCCTAGTCAAGGAAATAATCCTTGTAGTCACAGTCACAGTCATAGGAAATGTCCATAGTCATATGCGATGTTCATAGTCCAAAAGGGAAAATAATCCCCATAGTCATAAGTCATTGTCATAGGCAATGTTTATATGTCCCAAAATCAAAGGCTTATGTCATAGTCCAAAGGCATATGCTTTCAAAGGCCACAGTTCTATAGTCATAGTCACGGTTACAGTCTTATTTGTCCTCGAATCGTAACAGTTCTTAATTCAGTCCAAGAGTATAAACACAGATTCGAAGAGAGAGAGAGAGATTTGGCATATTCCTTTATTCCTTTAATTTCATGTCACGAATAAAACAAAATATTCAGATCTAGAAATAACCAACTTACAGAAAATAGATCTAGAAAAGAAGGAAAGCATGGCTATGATTTGTGCGTCGTTGCTTGAAACTTGTTTGAGCTAGCCTTTGAATTCTTCACTTGAAACTTTGATTTGAATCCCTTCTTAAAAGTATTTTAGCAGCATCTCCTCGTCTTGAATCATATTTTATTTTATTTATTTAAGAAAATTTAGAGGAGGGGAAGAAGCCATGAATCTTAGCAGCATAAGGATAGAAGAGAATTGGTGCAAAGAGAATGAAGACTAGGGCTGTTTATATAGCTGCTCAAGACCTTATCGTACACGCAGCGCTGAGTCAGCATTGAACCTAGTTAAGAAAATAGTCCAGGTACGTAGATGAATCTAGCCAAACCTTATCATACACGCAGTGCTGAGTCAGCATTGGGTCCCACAAGCTATTTTGGCGTAAAAGTTTGATTTTCAAACTTTTGAATTTCTGGAATTTATTTAACTGTTTTATTCACATGAAATATTCTTATATGTATACAATTCCTCTAACGACCATTTTACGCGTATATATATACGCACAACTTTCATTTTATTTTCAAAATTCAAATGATGTTGCCATATTTCATTGACTGTAGCCTTATCTTGAATTTTATCTTTCGTATACATATATTTTTGTGTATATATATATATTTCTCATATGTATATATATATATTTTCTTTATTTCCTTATACGTACGTTCTTATCCTTTCAAATTTTGAATTTGTATACGTACATATATTTGCATGTTTAGTTGGCCCTCTCTAAAACAATGATAAAAAATTATGCCGCCGCCGGGGTTCGAACCCCCAACCTCCATGCTACCAATCCAATGCCTTAACCAACTGAGCTACAGAGGCTTTTGTTAATAAGTCTTAGAACAATAATAATTATTGTTCTCTCCTTACCTCTTTTTTTCATGTTAGTTACAATACTTAAATTAAACAACTGCATGGATCCTTTTCTTTTAATTTTTCTTTTAAAAATTAATTATACTTTAATTTGAGAAACTTAATGTCACAGAATTACGGGGTGTTACATTCTCCCCCACTTAAAAGGATTTCGTCCCCGAAATCTTCAAGTTAGGAAGAATGTGTCCTACCATCCAGTCACCCATCTACTCAACCATTCAATCACAGGCATTCATTGTCCTTAAAAGATTTCTAATGCTTTCATGTTCATATGCATAGTGTGTATATATGTCTCTATCTAATGCAAAATCAGGCGGTCTACTGATTCAGTTGACCTCCTTAATGCAAATCATGTTAGTGCCATGCGTCCAATCATGCATGCAAACATCCCTAGTCATGTAAATACTACATGCGTGCACTGCCATTCATCCATATGCAACGTCCATATGATATCATATCAAGTTCAACTTATAAACAAATGCATATATGTAAATGCAATATGAGAGCGTCCAAACTTGATCTAGTGCCTAATACGTATGCATATGCATCCACGTGCAACCATTTGCAGCCACTTGCAACCATTCAACCATAACATGTTTCAAATACATGTTTACATCCATTGGCTTCTACCTAAGGATCGCAGATACGACCTAGAGGATATACTTTGGAAAGAGAGAAACAACTACGCGTAAAGCTCCTAAACAGAGAAATCAAGGATGCACCCTTAAGGAAAAAGGGCATGTTGCTAGTATCTAGCCTTCTTGAGCTTTACTCCACCGTATCTTAACCAATTTATCTTCACGATTGTGAAGTTCCTAATCTCCATTTCCAAAATAAACAGATGTCAATCACGGCGCCAAGTATATGTACTAAGATGATTAGAGGCCTCCCTCTTAGCTTATCCATCACGCCATAACTATGAGAGTCAAAAGATCACTCCGTACTTTTTAGAGTACCTACCACAACTATTCATCTTTCACGCAAACCATCCAAACCGAACTCGACATTCCTCAAGTACAAGCCCCAAAGGCCTAAACCAATATCAGACAAGCATCCAAGGAATATCTTCTCCGAATTTAGACGATCTACGTGAGATGATATAAGCAAACTCGGTAGCTATCCTCAAATCCCTACTAACCAAAAACTGGTCGGACCACCAATTGGATTTGAGACTCTAGTGGGATCTTTCTACTATACACGTACTATGGTGCAGAGACTTAACTATGGAAGTGGGTATGAACAATTAAGAAGCGCTGGAACCTAAGGAAATAGTACGAACAGAAAACTAGACTCTTCCAACCGGACCACCTTTCTCCTAGGTGCGCTTGGTGGCGAAAGCATGTACTTGTCCTTCTGAAAATCTCGTCCTCGTTCTTGCCCTTGTCCTTAAGTATATGTCCTATCATACCATAGTAAAGATACTTGCTCTTGTCTTAGGTTTTATAATCCCTTCCTCCTTCGTGAGCCAAGTCTACATCCATCATTTCCTCATCCTTGGGTCGTGCTCCTTTGCCAAACTTCCGCGTGTAACCATGTTGGCAAATCTCTCGAAAGTTGCCTCTATCGCACGGAAAAACCCTATAAACTTGAAAGAAGACTGGCCGTAAGTAAAACAACTACAGCTATAGATGGAAGTCGGCACTACTTCGCCCTTCGATGAGGTTACCTCCTAGAAAGCCAGGAGCCCCAGAGAGTCAAGAAAGAAGGAGACAAGGATTCAAATAGAGGAAGAGAAGACAATGCGTATGGCGTTGGGGAATATGCCTTTAAAAAAAATCCTTTCTTTTAAAAATGCTTCTTTAAAAACCTTTTGAAAATAATTTTTCAAATCTTTTATCTGATCCGGTAACCTTCAGCTCTGATACCACGTGTAACACCCCACATCCGTTAATGTCACTCACAAAGGGAATGCACTAAGTTCTGTGGAGCATTTAGGGTAAAAGATGCAGATAAATTACAAGACAGACAGAAATTAAACAGCGGAAAATAAAACTTTGCTTTATTGATAAAATAGTTTGTACAATTGTTTCTTTACAATATCAGAGTATCATCTGTCTTACAAAATAAAGAAGCATAAAAACAACATTTATATTTCCCGATTTTAGCAAGAGCCAGCCATAGCATCTGAAAAGAGAGTCCAAGCAAACTTCGACGAATCTTCAAGCTGGGAAAGAGTGGCAGTTCAACTTAACCTGAGCTAAACTATTCCCGCCTTTACTACCTGGGGGGGGGGGGGGGGGAACGGAAGAAAAGAAGACGAAAGAAAAACAGAGTCAGACATAAAGCCTGAGTAAGTTCAGTAACTTCTAGCATGTGAACATGGAAAAACAAAACGACATGAATTAACTGAATACAAGATTACACCATGACGATAGGGTCAACAAGATTAGACAAGGTAATCACAAGATATGCTAAGATAAGATAAACTGGATACGCTCTAATACTTTCGCCGCTTCGCTATTTCCTTGTTATACTGGTTTCTATATCTCTGCACCGCCTATCTAGTGTCCCAACTAGTAACGATAATGTGATCCCAATCCCTGTATCTTCCATTGCCTTCCGGCATACATTCATTATTTATTACCTAGATCAAATCTAGGGTTTTCCTATCAAGTGCTTTCTAGATTTAACTAGAGTTTTACGCTATCTGCTGAATGCTTCTCGAGTTCAGGGTTTATGCCACCTAGTCGAACTAGGGATTACGCTACCTGTCGAACGATGCCCCCAAGTCTAGGACACACTACCTAGAGTGGTATATGTTCCTATACTTCCCCACGCATGTATCGTGAATCGTTATCGCTTGTCTAGATGCACATGTCTTGTAATGTGCAGTCCGAGTCCCGTGACAGGGCAAATCAAGGAATACAGAACTCGGTCGGGAGCTTTCCGATATCTGCCGAAGCAGATGCTAAGGTCTGTTTTTATTCCAGTGGCTATGGTCCCACTTGACCCCTCCCTCAACTAATGAAAGGCACCCTTTGTAAAATGAGAACTATACGCCGGCCTCTGGTGCCCCACTATCCTATGGCCATCCTCACCCATAACCAGATAGCAATTATGGTCTTTTGGAGTTCTCCGCCTTTCCGCTTCACGTATCTCGATTGACTCAAGATGGATGGTAGACGACGAGTTGCTATCACAGGGCTACCGTCTTCTCGCCGAATCACGCTGGTCCATCCTAGTCTTTAGGTTGCCACATATATATATTGCAACCAAGGCATACCCTCGGTTCTTCTAACGCAGACCTTAACCTCTGTGAGCCCAGGATGATCATCTGCAGCCTCATAGAGGGATACCAAGAGTACCCTCACGTCCCCTCGAAGCCTCGGGCTTCGTAACCCAATTCGTTGGAGCCTTCTTAAAACCATATGGATGTCCGCTCCTTCGTGTTATACTAAGAATTACTACTTAGTTCTACTAACTAAGGTTTACCACTTAGTTTCCAAATTCCTTGTTTTCTTAACTAAGTTTTACTACTTAGTCCCTTTTTCAACTGAGGTTTACTATTTAGTTTTCTTTCTCGCCAGGTTGGGTTGGTTAAGTGTCTTTAGTCGATTGAAGCTATCTTAACCCTCTTCCCTTATCCTATTACACTGGTTAAGTGTTATCCCTTTATGCTTTTTTACTTAACCCTATTCATTTATCATATTCTGATGGTTAAGCATTCAAGTTTACTTAACCCTATGGTCTAGTCCAGCTAACATATTAATTTGGCTAAGTGTATTACTTAACCCCAACCTCTAGTCTAATTAACATGTTAAATTGGCTAAGTGTATTAACTTTACTTAACCCCACCTTCTAGTCTAGTCAACATGTTAATTTGGCTAAGTATTCCCATGGACTTAACCCTCCCATTCTAGCTTTAACTGTGCTAAGTTGGTTAAGTGTTCCTTAACCTTCCCATTCTAGCTTTAATTAATAAATTAAAGCCGCAACCTCTCACATTAGACAGATATTGCTGCGGTTACTGGATGTGCCGGTCGGTTCCGGGCAGGTTTACACCGCAACTCAGTCTAACCTCGGGTTAGGCATATTCATGTTTTCTAAGTTCAAAGGGTTTTTGATTAATTTCCAAATCTGGTTTTGAAAACAACCATCCCGTCCTTCGGATCAGTTAGGGATAGCCAGGGAGGGCAGGAAACTTGTATTTTCCAAACCCAAGCCTAGACACTATCCTCTCTGTCACCCTAGAACCTTCTGGTCTATGTGTTATAAAAAGGGGTGTTATCAAAATACTTTTCTTTTGTTTATAAATTGTTAACAATTTATTTCAAAAGCCCATTTCCCCTTTTTAGACAAATTTGGCCTATATTTATTTGTCAAGCCTACTAGTATACTTATATTCTAGGCCCAAGTCCTAACCCAACATGCAGTTTAGGCCATTTCCTATTTCATTGCCGAAACTAGATTAAATATCCTAGTTTATAATTTATGGCCAAAATTTAACCAAGTTACATATTTTGTGGTAAATGAACAATTTAACATTTATGACGAATTCTATAAGTAAATTACTCCTAATTTACTGATTTCATTACTACTCTTTTAATGTACATTGTCACATTTATTATTATGGCCCATTCTCTCTTATTTATCATATTTATACTTTTTGGTATGTAAATTATACCAAGTTTAGTGTCGCTAACCATAATTTATTCTAAACATGACAATTGCTCACAATTATGAATAAATTCAAAATTGTGCTAATATACTTATTCCAAATCAACCTTAATTAACCCAATCTTGGTTTAACATCCTAATTCACAATTTATGGAAAAACTAGAATTATTTTTCTAGTTTACATTTTATGCCTAAAATTTAGCTTACTTACTAACGCTAAATTTAATATGTCAAAATCACATATTCCCTAATCCATGTCAAATTTCCCCGTTTTCATTTTAATATGCATGTCATAATACATATTCCAAATTATGCCAATTTCCAAGTTTACAACTACGTTCATATTCATTTCCATGTTTTTCCCCAAATCGCATTCCCACCGTTCGAATAATCGTGATTCAACCTAGATTATAAATAAATCTAGATTCGTAGATAAAAAAGGGAATGAATCAAAATGACAAGAAGGAATAATTGGCATAAAAAGGTTTGGATAACAATGTAGGTTCAAGAATATGGGTAGACCTAACTAAATAGGTAAATTCCCACTGTCTTAAAACCAAAGAATGGGCAAAATAGGTTCAAGAACGTGGGTAGACCTAACTTAATAGGTAAATTCCCACTGTCTTAAAACCAAAGAAAAACCAAGGAACAGGTAGAATAAATAATTGGGTTTAGACCCAACTTCTCAATCACAAAACTAAAGCAATATTTTCCTAATCATAAATCATGGGTGTCAAAATCACAGTTGTCCTCATTATGTCATAAGTAATAGTTTATGTCCAAATCAAAGGTATAGGCCTAGTCAAGGAAATAATCCTTGTAGTCACAGTCACAGTCATAGGAAATGTCCATAGTCATATGCGATGTTCATAGTCCAAAAGGGAAAATAATCCCCATAGTCATAAGTCATTGTCATAGGCAATGTTTATATGTCCCAAAATCAAAGGCTTATGTCATAGTCCAAAGGCATATGCTTTCAAAGGCCACAGTTCTATAGTCATAGTCACGGTTACAGTCTTATTTGTCCTCGAATCGTAACAGTTCTTAATTCAGTCCAAGAGTATAAACACAGATTCGAAGAGAGAGAGAGAGATTTGGCATATTCCTTTATTCCTTTAATTTCATGTCACGAATAAAACAAAATATTCAGATCTAGAAATAACCAACTTACAGAAAATAGATCTAGAAAAGAAGGAAAGCATGGCTATGATTTGTGCGTCGTTGCTTGAAACTTGTTTGAGCTAGCCTTTGAATTCTTCACTTGAAACTTTGATTTGAATCCCTTCTTAAAAGTCTTTTAGCAGCATCTCCTCGTCTTGAATCATATTTTATTTTATTTATTTAAGAAAATTTAGAGGAGGGGAAGAAGCCATGAATCTTAGCAGCATAAGGATAGAAGAGAATTGGTGCAAAGAGAATGAAGACTAGGGCTGTTTATATAGCTGCTCAAGACCTTATCGTACACGCAGCGCTGAGTCAGCATTGAACCTAGTTAAGAAAATAGTCCAGGTACGTAGATGAATCTAGCCAAACCTTATCATACACGCAGTGCTGAGTCAGCATTGGGTCCCACAAGCTATTTTGGCGTAAAAGTTTGATTTTCAAACTTTTGAATTTCTGGAATTTATTTAACTGTTTTATTCACATGAAATATTCTTATATGTATACAATTCCTCTAACGACCATTTTACGCGTATATATATACGCACAACTTTCATTTTATTTTCAAAATTCAAATGATGTTGCCATATTTCATTGACTGTAGCCTTATCTTGAATTTTATCTTTCGTATACATATATTTTTGTATATATATATATATTTCTCATATGTATATATATATATTTTCTTTATTTCCTTATACGTACGTTCTTATCCTTTCAAATTTTGAATTTGTATACGTACATATATTTGCATGTTTAGTTGGCCCTCTCTAAAACAATGATAAAAAATTATGCCGCCGCCGGGGTTCGAACCCCCAACCTCCATGCTACCAATCCAATGCCTTAACCAACTGAGCTACAGAGGCTTTTGTTAATAAGACTTAGAACAATAATAATTATTGTTCTCTCCTTACCTCTTTTTTTCATGTTAGTTACAATACTTAAATTAAACAACTGCATGGATCTTTTTCTTTTAATTTTTCTTTTAAAAATTAATTATACTTTAATTTGAGAAACTTAATGTCACAGAATTACGGGGTGTTACATACTTCATCCCATATCTGTTTAACACCTGTTCACCTGTTTCCAATTCAATTCAACTCAATCCATTCGTTTGAATTCAATTTTGAATCGTTTGAATTCAGTTTCGCTCAATTATTCTTTAATTAGCCTTTTTGCCTATTTCACTTCTTTGTTGAACATAACATGTTCAAACAAAATGTTTAACTCGTTCATAACTAAATTGAATTTCAATTTCAATTCTAGTTCTCTTTTCTATTTCGAATATAAATTTCAAATCGAATTTTCTTATTTAAAGTTCAATATCCATTCAAAATCTCATTTAACTAATTTCCGTTCAAATTAGTAAATTCTATTCAATAAATCAAAATCTGGTTTCTGTTTCAAAAATCATATTTATTTACACAACTTGAATTCGCATATATTTTACAACTCAACTCTGAAATTTTCTAAATAGAAACTTCGGATTTTATTTGCTTAAAATCCTTTTATAATATTAAATAAACCATTATGGTTTTAAAACGATTCTGGCGCTGCTTTTCTGAAAATTTGATTTTGACATAACTCAAAATCTATACGACGAAATCCAGATTTTTCTCCTTCATTAGAAAACTATTATCAAATGGGTCCTGACGTTTCTTGTTTCAAAGAATTTCGACTTCAATTGAGTTCTGTATACTCGATTGAAGTTCGAATCGCTATTTTACGAACTGCAGCTCTGCGGCGAGTTCGTTTTAATTATATATATATATATAAACTTTTTAAAACTTCTAAAAATGAATTCAACTTTATTTAATTCTATTTGAATTCCTTGATTCAAATTCCAATCTCACTTTGAATTCCATATTCAAATTTCAATTCCTTTTCTAATTGATATTCAAATCCAATATTTGAATTTCTATTTGAATTCCCTATATTCAAATTCTAACTTGAATTCATTTGAATTCTCTTATTTAAACTTTATATTTAAATTCCATTTGAACTTCTATATTCCCATTTCTATATTTGCATTCTATTGAAGTTCAAATATTCAAACTCCTTTTTAAATTCTATATTCAAAATTTCCATAGTTTAAAACCCATTTGAATTTCATATTCAAATCACCTAGATTAAATCCTATTTGAGTTCAATTTGAATCTTTTATATTCAAATTTCATTTTCCCTTTCCATTTGAATTCTAATATTCAAATTCATTTCCAGCCCCATTTGAATTCTAATATTCAAACTTATTTTTAACACCCTTTGAATTTCTAATATTCAAATTCATTTTCAACACCATTTGAATTTCTATTATTCAAATTCATTTGAATTCCCTTGAATTCAAATTCCCTTTCCAAAACTATTTGGATTTCCTATTTTGAAATCCTATTTTAATCTTACTTTGAAATCCTACTTCAAAGTTTATTTCAAATTCTATTTTGAAATCTCATATTCAAATTTCTACTTGAATTTCTGTATTCAATTCCATGTTCAAATTCAATACTTGAATTTCTATTTCAAATCTTTATTCAAATTTCATATTTAAATTCCATTTCAAACCTCTATTCAAATTTCACATTTGAATTCTTCTTTGAAATACTATATTTCAAATTCTATTTTGAAATTCCACATTCAATTCTCTATTTGAATTCCTTTATTCGAATTCCTTTGAATTCAAATTCTATTTTAATTCCTTGAATTCAAATTCTACTTTTCATTCTAATTTCTTCTATTCAAATTCTATTTGAACTTCTATTTGAATTCCTAATATTCAATCTCCTTTTAAAATTCAAACATTCAAACTCCTTTTAAAATTCGAATGTTATACTCAAATTTCATTTGAGTTATATATATTTAAAAATTTCATTTCACATCCTATTTTGAAATTTCATTTCAAAATTCCAATTTCACGCTTGTATTTCTATTTCTGAATTATCAAATGATAATTCTTTTCACTTCATTTATAACTTCGTTATAAAAGAACTATTTATAACTTCGTTATAAAGAAACTACTTGTTTTATTTTTCAAAAACAAGTTTATATTTTCATTTCCATTTAAAATTCAAATTCTATTTAAAAATAGAATTTTTTTTCCTTTTTAAATCTCCAATATCCTTTTTACGATATTTTTAAATATCATTACTTAAGCCCAGTGATAAAACACACAAAGCAACCAATTATTTATTTTTCTAACACATCATATATAAAAATATATATGCAAACAAATAAACAAACAGATAATATATTTTTGAGGAATCCAGTTGGATTCCTCCAACCTGTTTTCCTGCAACCACAGATGTTAGCACATAAATAATACCCATTCTGCTTCGTGGCAGAATATCGCGGTATAGAAGGTCATCCACTAATCATAGCGTGGGGCGTATAGGGTAATCATCCGCTATGAAACTGCGGGCATCCGCTAATGATACTGCGGGAATCCAACCAATCAATCAACCCAATATATATATATATAGCCTAAATAACTAATATATATAAAACAACCATAAAACATGCACACAAGCAACAGACAATTATTTTTAATAAAATAAAAATAATTCTAAAGGTGAGTGAGATTTACTCACCGTGATTTTTCCTTTGCTAAGTGTTTAAAATTCCATAACTGCGTCTACGTATCAACTTGACTGGTCTAGAATTTTATCAAGCTCCTACGATCATTTATTCATCGATTAGCATTTTATTTAAATTAAATACTTACTAAATAAATTCTAACTAATTTATTTTAATATATAGAAATTTCTAAATCTAATAAAATTTACCTTATCCTTGTTTTAAATTCTTCTTCCCGGTTTTGAATTCTCTTTGAGTCATTAAATCGAACACCTAGTGCTGCTTAAAAACGAGCTACCTTCGAACCCTTGCTGACCTTCCTCCACCTTGCTGCCTTGGTTATGGCGAACTAGGCCCCTCCTCGATCACTATCAAGGAAAATTAGATACCCTTTTTCGACTTCACCATACTGCAACTCGCCCCGACATCTCGAACCCCAAATCCACGCGTTACCCTAAATCGCGACTGAAATCCGTTGAGCTCCACAGCTATCACCACCGCACCCCAACGTTCCTGATCGCACCTCCCCATTCGACATCGCGAACCACTCCCGTGACTTCTAGGTTTGAAATCGAGCTCCTCCTAACGCGTGTGGTCTCGATGTCGAGGTTCAGAGAACCAGAGTCTTCGATCGCGATTCCCATCCTCAGTGCCTACGGGCTCCAGTCCTTAAACTGATTTTCGATTTCGATTTTTGAGGAGTTCGGTATTCAAATGGATAGGAGCGGTCATTGATTGGAAAAAAAAAGAACGAGAAGAAAGACTTGGTTTCAGAAGGAAAGCTCGGTTCGTTTTTATATATAGATGGAGGGGGAACCAACGTACTTGCCATTAAAAATATGTCTCCCATATATCAAAGGCAGAAGACAAATTCTTCAGCTCGATGCAAGGTAGGTTGCGCGATTTTCAGTTTCTAGGTCCGCTGAGTGAAGTATTAGGTCGGCTATCCTATATTTACTTTTATATTTGATTTTATTTTAACTAAATAAAATATCCTGCGGTCCTTTAATTTGAAACCACGAACCACTATTTCAGCAAAATAACTGATGTTCCCAACATTATTCACTATTCTGAATTCAACGAAATAGATTATATAACTTAATTTGAACGTATATTTAAAATAGCCATATTAAATCAATTTAAATTCAAAACAAATAAATTCTTCAACAATGAATTTCTATTATCATCGTTCATATTTAAATAGTATATGTATATTTATCATCTGAACTGTTTCGATTCAGTTCTACCTTAGCAATTGAATTATTTCAAACTTCTCGTATTTCGATAATTATCAAAATAAATCGTATTTCGATTATTTAATCGATAACCCAATATAAAAATTCTTTTATATTATCAACACAATATTTAAAACGATATTAAATATTTAAAACTAATCGTTCAAAAACCTGGGTCGTTACATTCTTCCCCCCTTAAAATAATTTCGTCCTCGAAATTGCTAAGGTAGAAAAAATACTATAAACTCACTAACTTTTCAAAACTCCTTTATGTTGAAACTCACCTCTTCATATTTCAACAAATTAGCTCCAACCAAAACTTTTGGTTTTCACACATTCAATTCAAATGATCTACGATCAATCCATTTATATCCAATCTATGTTCTATTTAACTAATTCAAATTGATTCTAGTCAATTGATTTACCCCGAACCATTTAACTTGCTTAAGTTAAATCTTAATTCCAGAATCCAAATCCCAGGGTTTTTATTTCAAATCCTTTTGAAATCTCATAAATATATACATATATATTTATTTCCATTTCAAATTTAAAACATTTGAATTTTCAAACCACTTGTTTTTTTTTTCAAACCAATTTCTATCAAAAACTTTTTCTAAGGTAGCAATCCATCACTTAGAAACTCGGAAATGAATACTGATGATGTTGCAATCATCATCAGAATAATTTCCCAGCCACTGAAGTGAGTTCAGTGCTTTATTATTTCAAAATCCATCTAAAATAATTTCCTTTCAACTTTTTCTAAAACAAAGCTATATTACTTTAATATACTTTGAAAAATATTTTCAACTTCCCAGGATTTTGAATTCTTAATTCTGGTTTGAATTAAATTCTAATTCATCTCATTTGTATATTTAATTCCTATACAAATTCTACTTTTGCTATAAATAACCATTCTAAATTTTATAATCTCATTTGATTATAAAGTCAACATCCAACACATCCATATAATAATAATTCTAGAAAATTATTTTTTTCTATATCAAAATAGAAATTTTGGGTAAAATTATTTCATTTACCCTCTTGAAAACAATATCATGTTCAATTTTCTGTTCAAGTATTTAGAAATCCCTATCGACTTCGTGGCGTCCCACGATTCGACCGGAATTCATAAACTACTCAACAAACAAGCCAACACAATATAAAACAACTTTTATATCAAATTACAAATACGCTCTCTCGTATATATATGCTCAATTCATTCTAGGGCACTGCTGACCCTATCTCTAATGAGCACAACCCCACAAAGCCTAGGTATTCGCTCAACCTAAGCTCTGATACCACCTGAAACGACCCGCAAATCCGTGCTATCTGAGTTGACTAAATACAACACACGTCCAACCCAAATAACACAGAAATACGACTCATTATTAGAAAGAAGTTAGAGGATGAGAAATAGAAAGAAAGAAATATTAGAATAGAAGAAAACAAAGATCACAACTCACAGCGGAACGAATAAAATATATTATATAACATAAGCTCCGAAATACAAATATGTTTTGTACATATATACATACCATCATCAGAGTACACATAACATTTGATCCAGCGGAAGTAACTCTAAATAACTAACGTTGAAGCCTCCTGCTTCAAGCTCCTCCAAGTGTATCTGTAAAAGCCTGAAACACTTGACTGCCCGTACAAATTTGGGCACCCAAGAGTTTAGGGAAAAACAAAACAAAATAAACTCTGGGTCAGTCATGGGACTGGTGTGAGTAAACTCCAACCACTTGTTTAACTTTAACAATCCTTTCAAAAGAAAAGATAATAGTAAGACCAGCCCACACATAAACACGGACGGTTTCTACCTTACTATAACCCCAAACACTTTGATATCAAATCCAGTGATATTATAATAATGTCTACATCAAGTAAATAACCAAATAGCAGAACGCTTGCATCTCACGCTCCACATATATATTATAAAAATCAAAAACCGCAGAGCGCTTATTGGAGATTGGATCTCTACCATGACAAGGTATGGGACCACCTTCCGATGATGTATCTCTAGAGGCAAATACACCTGGGTTCAACAAGAACGTCTTGCAACCCGGCCCACACATGACCGACCACTCATTTCGCTTGAGTGTGTCAAATGTATATCACCAACGGTTGGACTCAAACCACCGTTTCCCGAATGGGCAGAATCGATAGATTTAGAAACAAAAGGAATTTCTCTAGATAGGTGATTATACACCCTAATGGGTGCGACCCACATAGCCATGCTGCCTGCCCGATTTTTGTCCTTTCCCGGTTGTTGAGGCCTGAGGCTACGCATACTTACCATTCTTGATAACACAATCACTTTGAATGCCACATTGTCAGATCCGTTAATCACTAGTTAAGTTTGCACAAATATTCTGGATATTATGCTAAGGGATAAATCCGTTGCAACCATATACATTCATACAGACCAACCCATTTGATCATTGGAAATACTCTGTCAGACATTCGTCCATTTACGTTCGTTCTAGGACTGAACGAAACCGAAGGCACCATTTCTATTAATAGAAAAAGCCCTTGCACTTCACTCCGTCTTCAATATATTCAGCATACTTGGTTCGCAAATGCTTATGCCGATACGGAGTGGTTCTTCGGATAATAATCCAACCGGTCTCTCCATATTGACAACGATGGTCAAAACTTCGATAGTCTGTGATTTAACTATCGAATAAAAAAACAAGTGTTCATCCAACATATCAAACAAATCACTGGGCTCTTTAATTAATATTTCATTAATTAAATCTCTTCTCCATTTCCTTATCAATATTTGTTAACCAAATATTTTCAATAATCATTCTTGGCTCTTATGCCATTTGGAAAACGTTTCCAAATATTAACTTCTTTTATTTCTATATATTAGAAAATATCTCTATTTGCAATTGAAACAATTTCAATCACTTATCTCTATCCCTTTTTGTTTGCAATATTCGATTTTTATATTCACTTTACTATCGAATTCAATACGTCGATATAATGATCTCTAATTATCAAAATATCTTAAAAATATTCTAACTCCTTAAATTTCCGGAAAATTTCGCCATAACCTCCCCTGTATCGGGAGCATCGGGAAATTTCAAATAGCTTCCCGGTATCTTCCTCAATCAAAAAGAAAAAGGAAAAGCCAAGTGGCTTGCCGATACGGCGCATAAAACCCATATATGAATTTAAACATGTACCTTTTTGTCGAGCACATAAATTTAAATCTTCATATACTTCATCCCATATCTGTTTAACACCTGTTCACCTGTTTCCAATTCAATTCAACTCAATCCATTCGTTTGAATTCAATTTTGAATCGTTTGAATTCAGTTTCGCTCAATTATTCTTTAATTAGCCTTTTTGCCTATTTCACTTCTTTGTTGAACATAACATGTTCAAACAAAATGTTTAACTCGTTCATAACTAAATTGAATTTCAATTTCAATTCTAGTTCTCTTTTCTATTTCGAATATAAATTTCAAATCGAATTTTCTTATTTAAAGTTCAATATCCATTCAAAATCTCATTTAACTAATTTCCGTTCAAATTAGTAAATTCTATTCAATAAATCAAAATCTGGTTTCTGTTTCAAAAATCATATTTATTTACACAACTTGAATTCGCATATATTTTACAACTCAACTCTGAAATTTTCTAAATAGAAACTTCGGATTTTATTTGCTTAAAATCCTTTTATAATATTAAATAAACCATTATGGTTTTAAAACGATTCTGGCGCTGCTTTTCTGAAAATTTGATTTTGACATAACTCAAAATCTATACGACGAAATCCAGATTTTTCTCCTTCATTAGAAAACTATTATCAAATGGGTCCTGACGTTTCTTGTTTCAAAGAATTTCGACTTCAATTGAGTTCTGTATACTCGATTGAAGTTCGAATCGCTATTTTACGAACTGCAGCTCTGCGGCGAGTTCGTTTTAATTATATATATATATATATATATATATATATATAAACTTTTTAAAACTTCTAAAAATGAATTCAACTTTATTTAATTCTATTTGAATTCCTTGATTCAAATTCCAATCTCACTTTGAATTCCATATTCAAATTTCAATTCCTTTTCTAATTGATATTCAAATCAAATATTTGAATTTCTATTTGAATTCCCTATATTCAAATTCTAACTTGAATTCATTTGAATTCTCTTATTTAAACTTTATATTTAAATTCCATTTGAACTTCTATATTCCCATTTCTATATTTGCATTCTATTGAAGTTCAAATATTCAAACTCCTTTTTAAATTCTATATTCAAAATTTCCATAGTTTAAAACCCATTTGAATTTCATATTCAAATCACCTAGATTAAATCCTATTTGAGTTCAATTTGAATCTTTTATATTCAAATTTCATTTTCCCTTTCCATTTGAATTCTAATATTCAAATTCATTTCCAGCCCCATTTGAATTCTAATATTCAAACTTATTTTTAACACCCTTTGAATTTCTAATATTCAAATTCATTTTCAACACCATTTGAATTTCTATTATTCAAATTCATTTGAATTCCCTTGAATTCAAATTCCCTTTCCAAAACTATTTGGATTTCCTATTTTGAAATCCTATTTTAATCTTACTTTGAAATCCTACTTCAAAGTTTATTTCAAATTCTATTTTGAAATCTCATATTCAAATTTCTACTTGAATTTCTGTATTCAATTCCATGTTCAAATTCAATACTTGAATTTCTATTTCAAATCTTTATTCAAATTTCATATTTAAATTCCATTTCAAACCTCTATTCAAATTTCACATTTGAATTCTTCTTTGAAATACTATATTTCAAATTCTATTTTGAAATTCCACATTCAAATCTCTATTTGAATTCCTTTATTCGAATTCCTTTGAATTCAAATTCTATTTTAATTCCTTGAATTCAAATTCTACTTTTCATTCTAATTTCTTCTATTCAAATTCTATTTGAACTTCTATTTGAATTCCTAATATTCAATCTCCTTTTAAAATTCAAACATTCAAACTCCTTTTAAAATTCGAATGTTATACTCAAATTTCATTTGAGTTATATATATTTAAAAATTTCATTTCACATCCTATTTTGAAATTTCATTTCAAAATTCCAATTTCACGCTTGTATTTCTATTTCTGAATTATCAAATGATAATTCTTTTCACTTCATTTATAACTTCGTTATAAAAGAACTATTTATAACTTCGTTATAAAGAAACTACTTGTTTTATTTTTCAAAAACAAGTTTATATTTTCATTTCCATTTAAAATTCAAATTCTATTTAAAAATAGAATTTTTTTTCCTTTTTAAATCTCCAATATCCTTTTTACGATATTTTTAAATATCATTACTTAAGCCCAGTGATAAAACACACAAAGCAACCAATTATTTATTTTTCTAACACATCATATATAAAAATATATATGCAAACAAATAAACAAACAGATAATATATTTTTGAGGAATCCAGTTGGATTCCTCCAACCTGTTTTCCTGCAACCACAGATGTTAGCACATAAATAATATCCATTCTGCTTCGTGGCAGAATATCGCGGTATAGAAGGTCATCCACTAATCATAGCGTGGGGCGTATAGGGTAATCATCCGCTATGAAACTGCGGGCATCCGCTAATGATACTGCGGGAATCCAACCAATCAATCAACCCAATATATATATATATATAGCCTAAATAACTAATATATATAAAACAACCATAAAACATGCACACAAGCAACAGACAATTATTTTTAATAAAATAAAAATAATTCTAAAGGTGAGTGAGATTTACTCACCGTGATTTTTCCTTTGCTAAGTGTTTAAAATTCCATAACTGCGTCTACGTATCAACTTGACAGGTCTCGAATTTTATCAAGCTCCTACGATCATTTATTCATCGATTAGCATTTTATTTAAATTAAATACTTACTAAATAAATTCTAACTAATTTATTTTAATATATAGAAATTTCTAAATCTAATAAAATTTACCTTATCCTTGTTTTAAATTCTTCTTCCCGGTTTTGAATTCTCTTTGAGTCATTAAATCGAACACCTAGTGCTGCTTAAAAACGAGCTACCTTCGAACCCTTGCTGACCTTCCTCCACCTTGCTGCCTTGGTTATGGCGAACTAGGCCCCTCCTCGATCACTATCAAGGAAAATTAGATACCCTTTTTCGACTTCACCATACTGCAACTCGCCCCGACATCTCGAACCCCAAATCCACGCGTTACCCTAAATCGCGACTGAAATCCGTTGAGCTCCACAGCTATCACCACCGCACCCCAACGTTCCTGATCGCACCTCCCCATTCGACATCGCGAACCACTCCCGTGACTTCTAGGTTTGAAATCGAGCTCCTCCTAACGCGTGTGGTCTCGATGTCGAGGTTCAGAGAACCAGAGTCTTCGATCGCGATTCCCATCCTCAGTGCCTACGGGCTCCAGTCCTTAAACTGATTTTCGATTTCGATTTTTGAGGAGTTCGGTATTCAAATGGATAGGAGCGGTCATTGATTGGAAAAAAAAAAGAACGAGAAGAAAGACTTGGTTTCAGAAGGAAAGCTCGGTTCGTTTTTATATATAGATGGAGGGGGAACCAACGTACTTGCCATTAAAAATATGTCTCCCATATATCAAAGGCAGAAGACAAATTCTTCAGCTCGATGCAAGGTAGGTTGCGCGATTTTCAGTTTCTAGGTCCGCTGAGTGAAGTATTAGGTCGGCTATCCTATATTCACTTTTATATTTGATTTTATTTTAACTAAATAAAATATCCTGCGGTCCTTTAATTTGAAACCACGAACCACTATTTCAGCAAAATAACTGATGTTCCCAACATTATTCACTATTCTGAATTCAACGAAATAGATTATATAACTTAATTTGAACGTATATTTAAAATAGCCATATTAAATCAATTTAAATTCAAAACAAATAAATTCTTCAACAATGAATTTCTATTATCATCGTTCATATTTAAATAGTATATGTATATTTATCATCTGAACTGTTTCGATTCAGTTCTACCTTAGCAATTGAATTATTTCAAACTTCTCGTATTTCGATAATTTTCAAAATAAATCGTATTTCGATTATTTAATCGATAACCCAATATAAAAATTCTTTTATATTATCAACACAATATTTAAAACGATATTAAATATTTAAAACTAATCGTTCAAAAACCTGGGTCGTTACATAAGGTTTATAATCAGAATCATTTGAATTTGGAGGTGAAATCGAATTTTGATTATTTTGAAAGCTTTTACTTGAATTGTTGCACATGTATAAATTACACAATTCATTTATTTCTTCATTTTATTATATGCTCATTTCAAGTAAAGATTCTATTCTTATTTTCAAACTTGAGGGTTGATCATTAGTTTGAAAATTTTATGGTGCAAAATCAGGACTATTTTGAAAATTTTGAAAAGTTGGTGGCGTACAGTCCAAATTGCTTGTACAATAGTTATTAAAATATCCATATGAATTTGGTGTCAAATTATATGGATTACGTTGATTTTCACAACTATCATAAAATCTGTAGAAAGAAGGAATTTGAGACATTTTCAAGAATTTTTTTAAGAGAAAAAGAAATATTCACAAAAGAAAATTGATTTTTTTTTTTGTTTTTTTTTGTATGCATAGACCTAATGCAACTATATAACCGCAAATTACTTATTTACAATTATTTAAAATTATATAATGACAATTAGATTAATTTCAATAAAAGATTTCTCAGCCAGTTAACGGACAAGCGTTATCGGTGCACCAGGAATCACCCTAGCAATGCAGCCGAAGGTTTAAGTACCTTCAGAGGAACAACCGATATAATATTTACGAATCACTGTAATATTTATAAACGGTTATTACTCTGCCATAGTCTAGACATCGAGAAATAATTCATTAGAAATAAACCAGTTTGTCAAAATATAATGAAGTCCTTAGAAAAAAACAAATCTAAGATGAATGCGAAACAGAAATTAAACGTGAATTACAATGCAACTACGAATGAATTTTTATTTTGTTTTTGATATATATATATTATATTGTAAATGCAAATGCAAGCAAACAACAATGCAAGGAAAATAAAAACAAGGTTAGAACACAATACCAGAGCGTGCAGATTTTATTAGCAAATTTTTTTAAGTAAGCAAGCAAAGCACTATTAGCAAGCAGTTTAGCGGCTCTTCTTCATTTCCGCTTTTGCAACCTAAAAAAAATAAGCGATATATACACAATGGAATGGAAAGTGATTTTTTTTGGAAGTTGATGAAATAAAAGAAATAGAAAGAAAAACTAAATTGGACTCAAAACAAAAACAAGTAAAAAAAATTCAACAACTCAACAAAAACAGGACTTGACTCAAACCACACTAGACTCAACGAAATTAAGAACGGTGCACTCAAAATAGACACCTCCACAAAATAGAGCTAGACTCTTAAGTCAACACCAACATCACGCAATTAAACAAGACGCCCTCCTCTCAGAACACAACCAAAACAATAAAAGTCACGCATCCTTCCTTTTTATTTCCTCTAGGAAAAATTCGCATTTAACAAAAATCACCCCCTCTGTTATTTTATTAGGAAACAAAGTACTCACTCCCTATATAACAATCAGAGCCCAATGCAAATCACGCAATCTTTCAAGGGCTTTCGAATTTCTGTTGCTTCGGTTCGATGGTAGGACTCGGTGAATTCGAGTTCGGACTTTTAGTTTGAAATTCAGAAACTGGTGAGTGGAGTATGAACTATTGATCGGAATAGGGTTCCGATGTAGTGATGAATGAAGTTGGCGCTGGCTTTCTGGGGTATGTATAGTGCGGTTTGGAGACAATGACGAGGTGTATGAGATTCTCAGACTTGTCGGAGCAAATTGATTTGCGATTTGTAGTTGGCAGCGGAATGTTTGAAGAAAGGTGGATGGTGTATTGGATATGGGGGGAGAAGGGGGTTAGTTGGCGAACTATTGGTTGCTATTGAAAGGTTTGTGATGTATGGTTGAGGAGCATCAAGGTGGAAGGGTATGGTATGAAGTGGACAATGATGAAGATTAAAGAAAATGGGCGGTGAAAGTGGCGTTATTTGTTGTGGTGGAGGTATTTGTTTGGCAGGCTGATTGCTTGAAACTGTGTAAATGGTGGACGCTGTGTTGGTTATGAAATGTAGTAAAGGCGTCCACAGAAATTGGCTTGTGAATTGGTGATGTAGGAGGATATGGTGTTAATGAATTTGTGATTTTTGGAAACGGGAGGAGGAAGTTTGATTTTGTTTGAGGAAGGATGGATGAAGGTAGCGGGATTTTGTATTGGAATAGAAAAATAGAGATGAAAAGAAAGGATTTTTATATTGGTAAGAATTGTAAAAAGGAGAAAAGAAAGAAATTGGAGAGAAGATTGAGAAATAAATTAGAAAATAAATGGCGAGTAATAAGTAAGGAAAGGGAAGGAAAGAAATAAGTGAAAGAAAGGAAAAGGGAAAGAAATAAAGGAAACTGTAGTGAAAAACAGGAAAGAAATTAAAAAAAAGGCAAGTGTATATTTCTTTTTAAAACATAAAACTAGAAGATAAACAGTGACAAGATTTTTTTTTATGAAGAGAGATGCAAGAGACAGACATCACAAACAAATATTCACAAATGCAAATTACAAACACACAGAGAAAACAAACAACACAAAATCTAATACAATCAAAAATAAACAAATAAAAGCAACACCACGCATAAAATGGTCAAACACACAAGGACTTTTTTATATATATATGCAAGATGAGGCAAATTCACACAAGATACAAATGAACAATACACATAAAAGCTAAATGCAATTTTTTTAAGAAGAACAACAAATAAGAGAATTAACTCGAAGAATAAAATCAAAATTAAAACTTTCCCTGGCAACGGCGCCAAAAACTTGTTTGCAAATGGCGTTTCTATGGAATTAGAAACCGTTGACAAAATATCGTAATAATAACTACAAGCGCACGACGTACAATTGTAGTACGTGGCGAATACGGGTCGATCCGCAGGGAAAGAACTATCAAATTAAACCGTAAGCGAGTGAAATCGTTAACTAAAAACTAAAAGAAAACTAACAATGTTAAAATGAATACAAATACGAGACTAAGAGACAATTTAGGAGTAGATTCACTATCAACATCAATCTAATTAACATAAAAAATGCTTCTAACTCTCTTTAATAACTAGCACATTTATTGCTGTATTCATACAAGCATGATTTATATGCTAGAAAATTCAAGCTACATAAATCATCAATTTTCAATACAAACTTAAAGCCCAAATTATCACATAGAAAATAATAGTTCTAATAAAAATGAAACATTATAAGTGTGTTATGTATGTTAATATTCACTAACTACATAAAACATCAAGGATGCTTTCACTTTTAATGTCACTACTTCTTCTAAAATGAATTAGATTGTGATAAAGTATGATTTTATTAATGATATGAGTATAACACATTTGGGAATAATCATCCAACATGTGCTATCAATTTTCACCATATAAAATCTTTACTTTATCTATATCCAATTTTAGATTAAGCTCAAATAAGAGAGTTAAAAACATGAAATTCTTATGTTAGTTATTCATGAATAATGAGAGCTTCACTACCCCTAAATTGAAGGGGATTAACTACTCATAATGGATTCAATGATAACATAAAGAGATTTCATTATAAAGGAGAACAAAAAAGAGCAAATAAAGATAAAAATCTATTCTACTTGCATAAAAATAAATCTACACTAATGACATGAAAACAAATGGACAACAAAAGAAAAGAGCACTATATTAAAATTACATAAAGAAAATGGCTAAGTAGCCATGAAAATAAAAGACAGTTTGATTTGAGCCTCTATTCTAAACTAACTAAAATCCCCATTCCTTTTTACATCATCATACAAGGGTTGCTTAAAGACAAGTAAAACCCTAATATGAATTTTAGCGTGCTATTAAGAATGCCCTTTATTTAAGCTTCCTTTTGTCTTTAGCAATAATGATTCATGAAGCCCTTTTTTTCACTAAAGAAGGAGGGAGAGTGGGTGGGGTCCCCCACAATCTTCTATTTGAATTGATCCTTCTCCATTATTTGATTTCCTTTTTTTATGGCAAGGCATTGATTTCTTCTTTTTTCCTTTGTATGCATATATATCTTTATGAAGCCCTCTTCCAAATGCACAAAATGTCAACAAAAACAACGAAAAATGTCAAAGTAAAAATTCTCAAAATAACTTAAGTACAAAAATGACCATTTTTCCTTTGTATGATGATGAATGTATGATATTTTGAAATCAATTGAATTATGGTTTAAACACGATAAAATACCCACATATGGCATTTATTTACACTAAACAAGAATAAATATGTGAATATAAATGTGCATTTTTACGTGCACATCACAGGCTTTGGATCAAAGTCCACTTCGGATCGACATACTGTTAGTCGCCCTGGCTTGGGTCGGTCATACTGTCCAGGCCTCTCTAGGAATGTTTCGAGTCGAAGTTTCCCTGTCGGTTATACCTTGCCGACCCGAAACCTAAAGACATATTCAGATGCTGCAAACTCGACCAACCTTAGCCTACTCTATCTCCTTAAAATATGTATCGAATAACACGTGTGCTACGCGATACCAGAAGGAATGTTTCTCATGTAAAGATTAGGCTTAGCCGCCTACCCTGATTTCCTGCATTTCATGACTCGTAGCTGACCCAACCCAGGATGGTCGCCCCGTGGCATGCCGACCTAACCCGGATACTCTCCTATAAATATCTGTTTCGAAGGCTAAGTGAAGGACCTTTTCCAGTTCTCTAGTTCCCACGCAAGGTTGTTGCTCCAACGGAAGTTGAACACATCATTGAAACATAAGGGTTTTGCTTATACTCCATTTCTTTCTCTAATGTCTTACAAATCAAACAACTGTAACATGTAATCGACAGTATAAACAAAGATTATAAGTGGACGTAGGCTTGGATTAAGCCAAACTACTATAAAACTCTTAAGTGTTCCCTATTTTTATTATTATTCTTGCATTCTATGGTTGTGATTATGAGAATACTTTGTGATTTGTGTGCGGATTATGCACTTTGGGGGTTGATTGTCAAGAGTACCACTTTTTGACGTCAACATTTTAGCGCGCTAAGTAGGGGAAGCATGTGCGCATCTTCATTAATTTCTAGCTTGAAAGGATTTGGATAGCACATCTTTGGATTAAAGATGGTAAAGCAGAAGAAGGATGGAGCATCTTCCTAAGCCCAAGCCGTAGAGAATGAGGCAAGCCAGGAGGCTTCCTCCCATGGAGACCACTATTTTACCAGACTAGGGAAGTGATGGACATTTTTCTTTGAGAATTGAGGACCAAGATGGAACATCAAGATGAACTTCTTCGCAAGCAACAGAAGATGATGGATTGTTTCTTCGCCTGGAAAGATGGTAGGCCAAGCAACCCTATATCATTCCCTTGAACCAACGTCGTAGGGCTGTGTAGTTAAAACACTTAGCGGTTCTACAGCGATGGAGATGCAAAAAGTTGTAGCAGGGATAAAGCGGGGTAATAGCGGGGATATAACAGATGTGGGAAAAGGTTCAATAAATGTAAAACCAGATATTTAAAATTAATGAATTATCATTTTTATAGAAGAAACAAATATTAATTAATATTATAGAGCAAAATCAAAGAATATAATGTTTTTGCACATTAGTTTTGACGATTATTATAGATTTTTGCCTTATAAAGCGCACTTTTGCCTTAAATAGATTTTTACACTAACTTTTTTTAGTTTGTTTCAAAGCAGAACAAGTCAAATTATCCTTTGTATATTAATATTACTAAAGTGGATGCTAAATAGTCTTGATTGAGTGGTTGCAACGGAAAATAGCGGGGCTAAAATGGAGTTACTATTCATCAGTGCTAAATAGAAATAGCGTAGCGGTCGTAGAGTGTTGTGGGCTATAGCGGGGATTTGGCGGGCCTTTAGCAGGATTTAACTACATAGGCACTGGGGTAGCAGCGGCACCATGGCTCGGGTCGACCCAAGCTCTAACTCGTCCCGACATCTTATCACATACTAGATCTATGCAATCTCCGACTCGGCCTACCTTCCATGTTGACCCGAGCACAGCCGGGGGCAGCCACCCTCCACTTATTGAACGACATCACGACACATCAACTCATGATACTATGGAGGAAAAAACTAATGTAAACCACACTAATGTATCCTCAGATAGGGCAACTCAGAGATGGGAAAAGGGAATACTATCCTAGGTCGACTCGATCATATCGACCCAAGGCCTGGGGGAAGAGTAGAGCTACACCCGCACACATAAAACATACTTCCACCATCTTTTGAGCTTCTTGCTGTAGTCCCCAACATTGTATTGCACAATTGCCAGCAACTTATCGGAGATGAAAACCAGGTTACCAATTTGATTCAATGTTTTCTACAGGCGATACATCTCAAGGCGACTTGGATAACGTCAACCCCAGCCCTTTCTCGTGGGTCATCAACAATTCCCGCAACCCTCCTGACTTCATGCTACCCTTTTTGGACGCATACAATGGAAGGACTGATTCTACCGTGCATCTGATGCGCTACATGAGCCACAAGGAAGTACTTTCGGCGTCGGATAATGTCATGGCCAAGTACTTCCCCCTGTTCTTAACCTACATTGCTGCCATGTGGTTTCGGGCTACTGGAATCTAAATTAATCATCATTTAGAATGCTTTGGTCACCCACTTCATAAAACAATTCAAGATCCACATATCTCGGTCTAGGAACATCATGACCCTTACTTCCATCAAACTGAGGTCCAGTGAGACCCTTTGCTCATATCTAGAAAGGTTTAATGTGACGGTGATGTCAGTGGACCGACCAGATCCGTCCATGGTACTCATGGTTGACAACTTCGGCATCTTAGATAAGACGGATTTCAAAATCTCCTTACAGTGAGACCACCAAGAGACCTTGGTGAATTCTTCTTTGAAGCCGACAGTTTCTTATGGTAAGAGGATGCTAATTTCGAGGTGGATAACCTCAACATTTTCATGGCAAGGAATGGAGGACCATCCAACTCTGGAAAGAACAAGGGCAAGAGAAAGGCCCTGTAGAAGAATGATATAATTTGTGTGGTTCCGGAGAGAACCTAAATACGACAAATATACTGAGCTTAATTCTTTATTACTAGATATATACCTCGACGTACGAGGTACTCATTCATTTCCTTAAGTCTCCCAGGAGGGAGCCAACTCAGAAGGAACAGGATTCTGGGTTACATTGCATGTTTCATGATATGGAAGGTCATGCTACAAACGACTATAGGCACTTGCGTGACCTCATCGAAGAACGAAGCAGACATGGAAAGTTTCCCGAATATTTTAAGTAATCAATAGCGCATACAATGGCACTACCATTGCCACATGCTTCTCAAAATGGGAATGATACAGGACCAAGCAATCGCAGGATCGTCATTAGCTGATCTAGATTAGGTCACCATGGATTTTTTTTCTTTCTTGAGGATAAGATATGTATTTGTTTGTTTTATGATTTCCGGATGGCTACATCGACTCATATATGCATGTGGATTAGGATTTAATCCACGGACATACATTGCTTTCGATAATAAAACCATCCAATGATAAATGACTAAGTTGAAGTACACACGTACGAGGTTAGGATTTAGTCCTTAGGCATGCATAAACTTAAGTGTCTTGTCAGGATGTGGCAAGATTACTCAATCGCAAACCAGGGTATGGATTATATTTATCTTGAAACATTATGCATGTATTATACCTAGAGGTGGACTATCTTGTCAGGTTGTGGCAAGCATGGTTTTATCACTGAGTATGATTTATACTCGATTTGGATTCTAGAGTATGGTTTATACTCAATCTAAAACTCCGGGTATGGTTTACACCCGCAAGGATAGATTATGTTGTCAGGATGTGACAAGAAACTCAATTGTAACTTGAGTATGGCTTATGCTCAGTTTGGATTCTTGGGTATGTTTTGTGCCTGAAGAGTTGGGTTATCTTGTTAGGTTTTAACAAGGAGATTCTGTCATAGATCGAGTATGGATTATACTTACTATGGTATCCAAGAATGGTTTATGCTTAAAAAGGCTAAACGGTAATTGTCAAGATTTGACATCCCTATTTGGCTGGTTTCTTTGTAGGTATAGTTTATACCAGCAACTGGTTAGGCTCGGCAAGGCCATGATTTTCTTGGTTTTCTTTGATTTTTCTCATAACACGATCTAGAGTGGATGTCGATCATCTGGTTTTCTTGTAATTGGCCCGACATGACCATAGATTTCTGGTTTTCTATTAATACAATCCGCAACGATCGTGGGTTCTCTGGTCTTCTGTTATTACTTAATACGACTTGGCGTGATCGTGGCTTTCTAAAATTTTAAACTTCTTTAATTAATTCTCTTGGATTTCTATGGCTAATAGATTATGCAGAACACACTTTCCTTTATCAAGAAAGATATGTCCTAAGGGGTAAAGTGTTGAGCGCCTTTTTCCAAGGTCATCACAACTCGGATCTCTATCAGGCGAAGTACTCAGGATATGAGTATAAGCTATTTTAAAGCCAAATCACTTGATTAAAATGTTGAAGCTCTCAAATATGATATCACGTTATTAAGCATTGATTCGACCAATATCTCGGGTTGACTCAGGTTGGTTCGACTTAAATTATATTGCCAGGCTTCAGAGAGGAGTCCACTTCTGATCGACATACCCCCGAGTCATCTTGGCCCGAATCGGTTAGATTATCCAGGCCTCTCCAGGAATGTTTCAAGTCGAAGTTTCCCACGTCGGTTATACCAAGCTGACCCATGCCGACCCGAAACTTGAAGACACATTTAAAGGTTTCAAACTCAGTTAAATCGGGCCTACTCTATCTCCTTAAAATCTAGATTGAATAACATGTGTGCTACACGATACAAGGAGGATTGTTTCTCATGTGAAGACTAGGCCTAGCTGCCTACCTTAATTTCCTACATCTCATGAAACGTGGTCGACCCAACCCAAGAAGGTCGCACGTGGCATGCCGACCCAACTCGGATACCCTTTTATAAATATCTATTTCGAATGCTAAGTGAAGGACTTTTTCAGCTCTCTACTTCCCACGCAAGGTTGTTGCTCTAAGGGAAGCTGAACGGATCATTGAAACACAAGGATTTTGCTCATTTCTTTCTCTACTTTCTTACAAATCATACTACTTTAACCTATAGTCGACAATATAAACAAAGATTATAAGTGGACGTAGGCTTGGATTAAGCCGAACCACTATAAAACTCTTGCACCCCTGTTTTAATTGTTATTCTTGAATTTTATGGTTGCGATTGTGAGAATACTCTATGATTTGTGTGTGGGTTACGCACTTTGAGGGTTGATTGTCAAGAGTGCCACTTTTTGACGTCAACAATTCCAAACCCGTGTTTACGCATGATGCTTTCGGTAGGGTACCAATACATCATTTTGAATGTGATATCTTACCTGGAGGAGGCTAGGATTTTAACTTAGAATTGGTAGGGACTAAGGAGCCATGTTATGCTTTTGCACATTTATGAGCACATTGGGGACACCAATGGGATACACGAAAGAGAATTAGGGAATACCAAGTACAACCAAACTTAAAGGAACATATTAGGGTTAACAATGAGATTAAAAAGGGGGATATTAAGGGTATCAATTATATTTTGAAGCACATTGGAATGGTTAGTTCCATAAAATTGAGGAGTTCATGGTCAACTGAAGGACGAAACCATGTAGTGCAAGAGGGATACTTGTATTACCTATAATTGAGAGGTCCATAGTTATACGAGGGTAAAACTATAAAAGTATGTGTTGGTTAATCAACATCTCAGAATTTGGTTCCAATGCTTATAGTAGGGTTACTCCACTAAGTACAATACATGAATCAAAATAAAAAATGATAGGGAATCGCTGATATTCAACCAAACTAAAAAATAGAATGTAAGTAGAAAACTTGTATGTATATATATTCAAAACGACTAAGATGGACAGTCAGGATAACGAAGATGGAGAATCCACTACATCTTGCTCCTTATAACAGTTGTTATATTTTGGCAAAGCCGACCGATTTTTATAATGACCCATAATGCTTTTTATTATAACAAATAATAAATATAATGATTTTAAGAAATATACAGATTGTCTATATGCTACAAACGGTTTTTCAGAGTGGATCAACTACTAGTCACGGGTTTAGTATCAACATGAAGGGGAAAGCAAAAAGGAGGAGAGATGGATCTTGAATTGGGTTAGAGTGGAAAACGAAATAGTGGCAAAATCGCCAGTCTTCCATAACGAAAAAATTCCACTTATTTCATTAGACCGTCCAGTGAACAGCATTGATTCAATAACAGTTGTTATATTATTTTGTTTTGACCATTAAATGTGCAGGAGCACAAAGTTAGTTAATATATTTTGATACAGGCGAGGGGAAACCCATTCCACTAAGCGAGCGTGGTCTTGTTGTATATATCTACTTAAGTCAAGTTGAAAAATTATTATTCACACCAATTTGTTGACTGACCCGAAGTTTTTATTTCCTCCATAAACTTTCGAGTACTCATTTCAGTATGCCGAGGTTGAGGTTTTCAAGGTTCACCTCTACGAGTAAGCTTCTAAAAGTGTGCAGAAGGTAGTAATTATTCAAGATGTTCTTTTCCTTGGTTTACTTGTTTTTGGATGTATGTAAAAGTACAAAATTATGCTTATATATTTGACTTCAATCAAATGAGGAGGCATCTTCATACATTTCTCTCGAAGAATATAATTTTGTAATAAATATATATGACCTAAACGGAGTTATGCGAAGGGAATGTAACTAATAAACATAATCAACGAATGTTTATTGAGTTTTTTCATATTCCTGTGTTTTTTATGATCTGATCTATTAACATGTTGTTTCCTATCGCCTAAATTGAATACAATAAATGATTCTAGCATTTGTAGCACTTAGCTTTGGGTCTTAGAAAGTGGGGTGTTACAAGTTAGTATCAAAGCTTAGTCTATGCATTTAAAAATCTTTTTCTTAAAGAGATTTTTAAATTAAAACCCAAATATCATAGTAAAGTATTAGGATATGTTAGTGATTCTATAATGTACTTGTACCTATATCATATAAGTATATATACCCCATAGTCTTAGGCTCACCCTTCAATATTTTACAAAGGTTCTTCAATAGACATAAAGCAAGATATGTAGAGAAGAAGTGCAAGGCTGAATCTTGGTTACAGAAGCATCAAAAAATGGTAACTCCAAACACATAGTGATATAATCCCACAAGTAGAGATGAGGAATATGTATCAATTCTTTGTATAGATGATGTAATTTAGAGTTGTTGCTACTACTATAGGAGCTAATCATGTGGTGCCAACTGGAAACAACTACACTAGTCTAAGTAAAACTTAAAGGGAAACCTTTTCTTGGAACAAAAGTGGCTAGTGCAGTGGAAGCATGGCCATTACACTATGAAACAATTTTTGGGAATATCTAGGCTTGGATGATGTGTAGAAGAGGAGGTTGCTTCAAAGCAACTGCAAGGGAATGTGTTGCGTCGGTGGAACTGTATCACTTCTAATACTCTGGAAGTGGAAGTTACTTAGGAAGGCTTTCAATAAAGACTTAGAGCTAGATTTGTGTTAAAATCTGCTCAATCTTTGTTTCTTTGAAAGTTTGTTGAGTTAGTTTAGCGAGAGATGATAGTGGCGGAGTATGCTGCTAGATTTGATGAGTTGTCTAGCTATGCTATAGGGTAGTTGATATTACAATCCGAAGGAATGAGAAGTTCATCATGCGGTTGAGGCTCAATGTTGCTACGGAAATGATGCCATGTTTAAGAGACCCTACAGGTGTCATAATGGATATGGTTATTCGCAATGAAGAGCTCATTGTTCATTGTGAGAAACCCTCTGAACTTTGAGTTTCTGGGATAAAAAAGGAAACTCTTAAATGGAACAAGGACCAGAAGGGAGGAAAGGTCAAGAAAAGCAAGATTGATGTTGTTTGGTTCCAATGCAATAAGAAAGTTCATTATGCCAATGAATGTAGGTGTGGTGAGGCCAAGAAGGATAATGTGAAGCAGGGTGTTGTATGCTACAACTGCAACCAACTGAGGCACTACAAGAATATATATCTGGAAGTAGTTCAGGGAAGGGGTTTGCTTTGGAACCTTCATCGTTTGGAATTACTGCCGCGAAGAAAGAAAAGTTTGTTTTGGAAGATACGCTTTTGATTCATAACATACTTGTTAGAGTGTTATTTAATACTGTTGCATCACATTCTTTTATTATTAAGTGTCTGGTAGATAAATTGTCTTTCGAAGCATCATACCTTATTGCTTCCTTTTAGATGTCTAATCCTACAAGAGGGTACGCAGCTCTAGGGATGAGATGTGAGAACCTATAATTTCAATTACCAGGTTATACTTTTGCTTGTGAACTATATGTGTATGATTTTGAGGGCTTGCGAAGATAAGGTGATATCGTTTAAATAATAACATACATGTAATGATCGTATTTTGTATTTGGTGGAGGATAGAAGTCCGTAATTGTTTACTTTGTTAGGTGTATTGGACTTGGAAGACGAAGTATGGTGAGTTTCAAGGAGTTCACATTATCTTCGAACCTATCATGGCTTTACTGCCGAAGAGGGCTATTGAATTCAATATTGAACTTGTGTTAGGAGTTGAACCCATAAGTAGACCACCTAGCCAAATGACACCTACGAAGATGCGAGAGCTGAAGCTGCAGCTAGTCTATTGGAAGGGGAAGACTTTTATCCGTCCAAGCATTTCACCATGGGGTACAACTGCAGTATTCATGAAGAATACAGATGGATCTTTGAGGATGTGCACTAACTATTGGAAGCTCAATGAGAAGATGATGAATAATAAGTATCATTTGTTGTATATCGATGATCTTTTTGACCAATTGAGTGGAACCAAAGTATTTTCTGAATAGGACTTAACTTTTGGTTTTCATCAGCTGCGGGATACGGAATAAAGTATCCCATTGACGATGTTTTGCATGAGATGAGATATGGATCTTACGAATGGATGGTCATGCCTTTCGGATTGATTAATGTGCCTGCTTTCTTGGTGGATTTGAAGAATCAAGTTTTTTTTAAGAGTACTTAGATAGATTTGTGTTAGTCTTCATAGACGTTATTTGGTATACTCCAAGGACGAGTGGGATCATGAATTCACCTTCGGATTGTACACGAGACGTTGTAAAGCACTAACTAAAGGCTATGTTTTCTAAGTGTCACTTCTGGGAGAAAGAGGTGAAGTTCCTTGGTCACATGGTTTCAGACGGGGGATTATCCGTGGATACAATGAAGGTTGAACTATCAATTGTTGAAAGAGGCCAATGAGTATCATCAAGATGAGGGTTTTCTTGGTTTGGCGGGGTCTACCGAAGGTTTATCAAGTATTTTTCTCAGATAGTGGCGCCTTTTACCAAGTTAATCAGAAAAAGGATATCAAGTTTGTTTGGTCGAATAAGTGTTTTGAAATTTTTTGGGAGCTGAAGCATTTGTTGACCCATGCTCATGTATTAATAATACCGGATGGTAACCAGGATTTTGTGTTATATACCGATGCTTGTGGAACTAGGCTAGGAGTTGTTCTTATGCAGAAAGGAAGTACGCTTCTAGGAGGCTTTATCCACATGAGGTTAGATACCCAACTTATGATCTTGAGTAAGTTGTTGTCTTCTCTTCGAAGATCTGGAGACAATACAGATTGGAAGAGAGATTCGAATTATTCATGGATCACAGATTTTTGAAGTACTTTTTCTCACAAAAGAAATCGAACATGAGGTAACAAATATGGATTGAATTTTTGGCAATTAATGATTTTGTAATCGAATATACATACGGGAAAGGGAACAACATTGTTGATGCTCTTAGCAAGAAATATCAGGAAGTGGTGTTAGCTATGCAAGATGAATGGAAAGGTTTAGAAGCTTTGATTGCATGCGATGTACGATCATATCGACAATGAGCTCGAGCGAAAGTACATTGATGTTTTCATGTTTATAGGTTCAACCAATTTTGATTGAAATAATCACTTCGAAGTAAGAAAAGGACCGTGTATTGGTTAAAAGGATTAGAAGACTCCGGGCTAGAGTAGAAATCGATGACTTGACGGATTTAAGTCTTGACCATAATTATTAGTTGAGAAAGAAGGGAAGGCTATGTACTCCAGATATTGGTGATCTAAGAAAGGAAGTTCATAGTAAGTGCCATCTTCTACGTTCATGATTCATCCTAGGGGTATCAAGATATCAAGAAAAATTTCTTTTGGTAAGGCATGAAGAGTAATGTTGGTTTATGGGTAAGGCAGTATGAGAACTGTCAATAAGTAAAGCTGAACACCAGAACCTTAGTACCATGGTCGTGTTGTTTATGACATTGACATGTGAATCCTTTTTGATATGGAAATTTGTGGTAACTTATTTAAGTACTATTGTGATCGCTGAGCCTCAAGTTTGAAACTGTTTTACAGTTATTTAAATAACAAAACGAAATTGATTTAATAGATAAATATTCCAATTAGGAATATCTAAAAATGATTATCAATGATTTTAAGAATTAACTAAGTATAACTTAAGTCAATTTATTTAATTGAGATTATTCTATTAATTAAGTGATTAATTATTCATTAATAAGGGCTTAGAACTACGAAATAGTTTATCAAATGTATTTTGATTCCTTAATTACTTTGTAACGAAGCTTTTAAGTTTAATTATAATTATTATAATTGTAACGAACAGGAATTTTCGGCCCCGAAAATCGACATAAATACCTTTACCGTAACTCATGCCGACCTTCCAAACACCGAAAACACTGGACGTTATTAGAAATAAATTAGAGGGTGAGAAAAGAAAGAAAGAAATATTAGATTAGAAGAAGGAGAAGAAGAACCACAACACAGAGTCTCACATCGTAGCGGAACAAAATATAATATAGAAATAAATCTTTATTGAGAGCTTTAAAAATAATTACAATATCAGAGTACATCACACCACGGGACAGTTATAATAACCTTTTCCCATATACAACACACAGTGGAATAGTAGCTATATAATACCATACGTCTGAACATCTCCAGCTCGTCTCTGGACATCACAGCATTCGATAACCTGAACCTGTACACTCCGGGCTAACCCGAGCATTTACAAAACACCGGGTCAGTCTGGTGAACCAGAGTGAGATAAATTCGCATAATATTAAGGGTAAATCATCCAACCATGATTTTAAGGTTCAAAATCTTTCAAAGGAAAAGGATAATCGTAAGACCAAATCCACACATAAACACGGACGGTTTTTACCTTACGATAACCCAAATAGTTTTGAAATCAATATCATGTCTGATATTATAATAATGTCTAAATACAAGTAAATAACAATCTAGTGGAACGCTTGCATCTCACGCTCCACATACAGTATACAATCAAAACCGCGGGCGCTTATTGGAGATTGGATTCTGACTATGACAAGGTATGGGACCACCTGCCGATCGTGTATCTCTAGAGGCGAATACACTTGGTTCAACAAGAACGTCTTGTAACCCGGCGCTTACCTGACCGACCACTCATTTCGCTTGAGCGTATCGAATGTATATCACCAACGGTTGGGAGCTACCCACCATCTTCCCGGAAAGGGACAGCATCGAAACAGATTAAAGAATGAAATGGATTTTCTTTAGATAGGTGATTATACACCCTAATGGGAGCGGCCCACATAGCCATGCTGCCTGCCCGATTTTTGTCATTTACCGGTTGTGAGGCTTGAGGCCAGAATTTACTCTGAAACATCTGATCGCCATTCACTTTGAATGCCACATCGTCAAATCCATTAGATATCGCTAATTGACGTCCTAAAAAATACTCTAGTTGGGAGCTAACCAACTATGGCACATTTGAAGAAATCAACGTACGCGATCCTTTTGGAAATACTGTGTTATACATCCGTCCATATAAGTCATCCAGGAACAGGATGAACCGAAGGCACTCTCCTACTGCATCTCATATAGGAATCACCCCATGGATCAGTAGCGAGAAGTCCTTGCAATTCGTAGATTCCAATCACGACAGAACTACAGTTTATCTCTGGCCGCTAAACCGGAGATTATTAGCAGTTCTTCCGTTTATGAAATTCCACGGTCTTCAATGCTCCTTCTCAACTATCTTCTGATATCTTCACGTATTTGTTGGTCGGAATGGTTTTCGAATATATATTTGATCCCGGTCTTCCCATACCAACAAGCATATTGGACAACTTTGATAGTTGATGATTTAACTATCAAAATAGACAGTGTTTCAATCATGACAACCCAACGAGTTCACTAGTTCCATACTCGGCATTATTTGGCCTTTTCATGTAAAACAATTTAAGTTTAAACTCTTATATATTTCGATCTTATAAACATATTTCCACTTCTTATTTATCTTAAGATTTCTCTTTAAACCAATTCAATTTACTACTTAAGAAAGTTCTATACATATCCAGATTTCTATTTCACTTTCAAAAACATTATCCATATTATTGTCAAATATTGGGGAATCAAATCAACTTATTTATATACCCAAAACAAGGTTACGACGTGTCTTTAATTCATTTACTTGAAAACGATAGTTCCTGCTTATTCTTGTAGAATAAACTCATCTTTACACTTCCTTTTCAAACCTCGACAATATCGTTATAATTTACGCAATCCCCTTTTTAATTCCTTTTACTTTGGAAATCCTTATTATATATATATATATATATATATATATATATATATATAGTCCAAATCTTCATCGAAATGTTGCGTTACTATTTCTCTAATGAAATAATAAACCATCACTATTTCCTTTTACCATTACAACTAATATCACCTTCAGATACTCCCGCTGTCGTTCAAGTTAGGGTATTTTAATTACCTCTCAGACCTTGATCAACAACATTCATACCTAAAGATAAATATAAGTCGTAATCCCAAAAACCAATATCTCGATCCAATATCAAATCAAATTCCCTTTAACTATTTCTCACTCGAAATTTCATTTCAAATGCCCATCTTTACTCAATCCCATTTTTAGCAACGTTAATTGAGAATTGACGTTATAACACCTCAAATCCTTTTTTATGTAACTCTAGTTTACCATCAACTCTTTATCTTACTTTCCTTTTACTTAATTCAAATAATTAAGTAATATTTATTTTACTCTAACACATTTGCTTAGCCATTCCTTTCATAACTTCATTATAAAACTCAAGTGTTAAACAAAACTTGTTCACACTCTACTTTCGTCATTCAATTGAATTCCCTTTTTACTTAGATTACTTTTAAAGGATTTTCGATTAAAAAGGAAATTTTCTAAATTATAATTAATTACGATAATAATTTATTTCAACCATTAACTACATATGTAGTTAATTTCTTTATTAACCAAAATAACCAGTAAATCCCTTTTTAAAATCTAACAATATTCATTAAACTATTTCCTATTCAGAAATCAATGCAAATAAAGAGTCGATTTATTAACTTAAAACATGATTACCTTATTAACAAATTTCCATTTGTTTTTCCCTTTAAATTAATTAACAATATAATTAATTTTAAATAATTCCATTAAATTGTTTCTCAACAACACAATTATCCAAACTTAACCCTTTGATTAATTTCCTTATTCTCACATTTTCAAATCTGACTAACATTAGTTTTGACATTATAAGTTCAAATTTACAATTGATTATAGCCATAAATATTTATTTCCTTTGAATAAAGTTTTATTCAAATTATATTTTTTTTTCAAAACCTATCACCAGTTATAAAATAAATTTCATAACTTCGGTTCTATCAATTTACCTGACGGTAAATCGATATAAATAAACAATTTACTTTTAAGCCATTTACTGCCAATTACTCAACCATTTCTGCCTATTGGTTAACACACAACACAGGTTGGTTTTCACATCAATGATCAATAATCAAATCCATCACATCAAACAGAACAGTTTATATATATGATAATATGAAAATAAATAATCTATTTGAGGAATCTGGTTGGATTCCTCCAACCTGTCCTTCCCTGTATTCAACTGGTTATCTCCAACAGTTCAAACAATTCAACCAGTTGAACACATTTATAAATCAACGTGACCAATAAGGTAAGTTACCTTTATTGGAACCAATCGTTAATGTAATAACCCGGAAATTCTGAGCCAGTTTAAAATTTTTATTTTGGCAATTTTAACGAATTTTGAACATTTAAAATGAATTATTTTAAATAATAACGACGAAAATTTAATTTGAATAGAATCAACGTATATATTTATATACGTCGTCGTTAGAATATAAATAATTATTTATAATTATAAATAGAATTGAAATTGGCGTGGTAGTTCGATAATTCGATTTCAAACTTCAATTGAATGTACCGGGTGCAAAACAAACCGGATTTTAGTGAAACAAAAAAACGATAGGATCTAATTGATGATATCTTTCCAACGAATCCGAAAAATCAAGATTTCATAGCGGGAATCAAAAGATATGTCCAGTTGAAAATTCTGAATAGTCGCTATGGAATTCAGGCCCTTAAAAATGGGAATTTTGCAAACAACCTCGGATTTCGACGAAACCACTTTTGTTGGATCCGCAGTGTCAAATTATTGCTAGATTCCAAATTTCATAATTTTTCGAATCAATATGTGAGCGTGGCAAAGGAAAACGCGTTTGACCAGTTTCAGTTGATTTTAATCGACTGGAAAATGGCCATTTTTCCATCGGTCTCAGAATTCATCGAAACTAGTTTTTTTAGGACCGTATCGTCAATACGAAGCTAGAAAATATTTTTCTGGAATTTTTAGAGTTAGTATGTGACCCCGGTAAATTGAAATGCGCGTTCAAATACAATATATAGAGTTAAATGTAGATTTGACGAAAACTGATCGAAACGATCGAATCAACTTACGATACATATCCCATTGTGTTCGGAATGGGGGTGATACGCTATGGACGACAGGCGGTGGGCCTCGTTTAGAGGTCGTATGTAAAAGTCAACTTTTTGCAATTAAAATAATAAATATAATAAAATAAAATATACCCCTTCCCTCTCCTTATTCATTCAGGCCCCCCTTTTTTTCAAAACCGATACATTTCTAAATAATAAAAAAGGGGGGCATCGACGGAACCCTAGTCGCGCCCGCCACCACCGCCGCCGCCGCCAGAGGGTGGCGCACACCTCTCCCACTCGCCCCTCCCTCTCGTCTCCTTCCTCCAGCGAATGCCAACAGCCCAACACCACCAATTCGAGCACCCCCTAGCCACCGCAAGCCCTAAACACCCTTGAACCCAGCGTCGACCCCCAGGGCGCCACCCACCTGACCTCCTCCGACCGCTCCACCATCCTCCTCCGCCTCCAACACCGCCCTAACACCCCTCTTCCCTCTTTAGGCAGAAAAATGTGAGTTTTTTTTATTTTACTTTGTTATTTAATTAGTGGCATTCAACTTAGAAATAAAATTAGGATTTTTATTCATATGGCTTTGCATTAAAAATCTGATTTTTATTTGACTTTGTTTGGAAAGTATAATTTTTGATAGCTTATAAAAGATTAGATTTTTAAAATAGAAAAGATTAGATTTTTATAATAGAAAAGACTAGATTTTTATAATAGAAAAGATTAGATTTTTATAATAGAATAGATTAGATTTTTAAAATAGAAAAGATTAGATTTTTAAAATAGAAAAGATTAGATTTTTAAAATAGAAAAGATTTGATTTTTGAAATTGAAAAGGCGAAATCTTTATAATTGAAAAGGCGAAATCTTTATGAAGAATAGCGTGATAAAAATAGAATTTTTATCTATATAGTAGCGATGTGAAAATAGAATTTTTATCTATATAACATCGTTGTAAAAATAGAATTTTTATCTAAATAATAACGATGTAAAAATAGAATTTTTATCTATGTAGTAGCGATGTGAAAATAGAATTTTTGTCTATATAGTAGCGGTGTAAAAATGGGATTTTTATATATTGAACAGCGAAGTAAAAATGGGATTTTTATATATTGAATAGCGAAGTAAAAATTCGATTTTTATATATTGAATAGTAAAGTAAAAATTCGATTTTTACATATGTAGAGAATACGGGCAACGAAGATGACAAAAAGGCGAGAACGATGAAGATTTCTATAAATGAAGTGTCGTGGAGTTGGATTAGCTTTGGTGAGAACTTCTCACTCTAAATTTCCTTTTCTAGTTATAAATATATACTAGGATGCAGACGGTGTTTAGTAGCACCCGACACAATCGTCCACAGACCATGGACTTGTTTGTTTGGTTGCATAGATTAGTTAGATTATTTGATTTGAATTTGGTTGTTTGGTGAATTGAAATGAATTTGATTGATATGTGTATGGCGTGGGCCATCACTAGACCGGGGATAAGGCTAGGCCTTGTCCCGTTTCTAGTATTGTGTCGTTATGCCGCCGAAATTTTCTAAAATAAGTTAGAAAAATAAAGATATCGTTTTATTTAATAAATGAACCGAATAGAATATTCATAGGTTGAATAAAATAGTTTGGTCGTTAAAAATATAATTTTTAACGTGAATGTGAATAAATAAATATTCATTTACAAACCGGACGGTTTGTTTATGTACACCTATTTGAAGGACATTGATTGGGACGATAAATTTTACACATCGCCCAACTGCACAAATAAAATCTGTGTTTGATTGTTTGAAACCTCACACGGGTATTGGGATAAAATACGGTATACACTAATCCCAATAATTATTTGTATGTCGATCGATTGATTGACAGGCTGTTATAAGCGTTAGATATCTATATTTGATGCTTATATAGTGTAGTGCACTTTGGATGATGGTTGATTATGTATCGTTGCTATTATATACATGTGTTGAATGGAATCCATATAATTAAATTTATATGGTAACTGATTGGGCCTCATTCCAATTTAGAAGATAAAGAATATTATAAAATAAAGGTTCATGTGTTGACCGTACTCATCCATTGAGATTAGTCATGTGTTGAACGAAATATTTTAACAATAAAATTTACATTTTTATCATTATAAAATAAAGGTTCATGTGTTGACCGTACTCATCCGTTGAGATTAGTCATGTGTTGAACGAAATATTTTAACAATAAAATTTACATCTTAATCATATATAAAATTAGAAACTAACTGGAAAATAGATAAGATGAGTGGTCTCCTGGGTATTGATCTGATGTTGGTTTCGGCCTTCGGGGTTAATATTCAGGGAATCGTTCTCTTACTAGTTTACGGTTGGAGTCTGATTTTAAATCAAACGATAGATACCATAATTTTTATAAAATATATTAAATAACAAAAATAGTCAGACGTGGACAGTACTCATTCGTTGAGATTAGTCATGTGTTGACAAAAATATAGATTCATTTGTTGAATAGAATAACGAAGTTATTGAAATATATAAAGCCGTGTTGATTAGAGATGCGCTATTTTGACGCGAACGATATTTATATGGATTATATATGAATTGAATTTGATTTGAATAGATAATGAATTGAATTTGATTTGAAAAGAAAACGAATTCGAATTGAATTGAATTGAAAAGAAAATGAATTCGAATCGAATTAAAATCGATTTGAATTGAAATCAAATAGGAATGAAAGTAAAAAGGATTTATAATAGAAAATTCAATTTTGATTTGAATTTGAAATAAAGATTGAAATTGTTTTTGAAACAAATTTGAATCTATTTATAAAATTCGTTTTAAAAGGAAATCGACGAAATATATAGAATATATATATTATATATATAATGGCCTGAATAGAACGCGCCGCGCCGCGACAGTTCGCGAATTTCGACCATTGATTTCGAACGGACATTACGGGAGATCCGACCGTCGGATTCTCCTAAAACCAGAACCGTTGGGTTCGTATCGAAAAGAGATTTCTAACGAATATTAGAAATTTGAAATCTAATGGTTGGATTTGGAGATACGTCCAAATCAAATTTGGAAAAGATCGCTGTAAGTACAGTTCGATGGCCGTTGAAGGAAATCGACTGTATGGGCCTTGATAAAATTATTAAAAATATCAATAATTTGTATAAAATCATAAGAAATGATTTGGAAAAAATTGAGATGAAAAACTCCATATTTGAAAAGATAAAAATGGATTTTTATCGATATGAACTAGTTTTGAACTAAATTTAAAACCCAATTATTTTTAAATAAATAAATTAGATTTAAAAAGGGATTTTAAAGAATTGGAATTTCTAATACATTTGATTGGAATTGAATTAAAATTCATTTGTGGGTTTATCGTGAACGATGTTTTAAATAACACTAGCTCTTTAACCCGATAATATATAGAATGTGATTTGGGTTTATCGTGAACTGTGTTTTAAATGACATTAGTTCTTTAACCCAATAAAAGGAGTTTTAATGAATCCGCAATTAGATTGGAATGTGAGTTGATAATTTAAATTATCAAATCTGGAAAGTGAGCGAGAATGGAGTATTACCAGTTTTGCTCCAAAGCGATAGTTAAATCTTTAATTAGATTTGAACGTGAAATGGTAATTAATTTTACCGATAACACCGTGGCATTAGATATGGAGTATTACCAGTTTTGCTTCATGGGATGAATAGGTTGGGATTGGGAAATAAAATAAATAATTACTTCGGTGTTGTTCGCTAATCTCGACTAGTTTGGAAAACCATAATTGGTTTGATATGACATCCAATGGAAGATTAAAGAATAAATTTAAAAGAATTTATCTTTGATAAAATTAATGGGAACCTTTCCCTAAGAATAAGAAATTTAGAGACTAGCTGTAGGTTAGTTAAGAAGAATGGTTTCCTGGGTATTGATCTGATGTTGGTTTCGGCCTTCGGGGTTAATATTTGGGGAATTGCTCTCTTACTGATTTACGGTTGATGACTAATGAATTGGAATGAGGCGTATGTTGTGTTTGTGTAACATTTGTTTACTATATACGCGGGTTGTTTAGAAAGGTCGGGTTTATACCCATTCTGAATAACCGATTCGACGATAAGTCGAAGATGAAGACGGTGGTTGAAGACCGGAAGTCTTCACATCGTTTGGGTGATTACTGATGATCTTGATTGGGCTGTACACCCAAGATGAGGGAATCAGTTGGTGATCGTCCAGACGTACTTGGAGATCGATGGATATGCGAGGAAAGTGCCTCCGGTTTCGTTCAGACCCAGAACGAACTTGTAAATGGATTGTGTGTCTGACATTGGATTTTATTCTATGTTGATTGATCTCTATTAAATATAAATCTGTTTGGCGGCGGAGAATTTATTCTTTTGCTTAACGCCCTTCTTTGAGACGTACGAGCTCAGAGGTTGTATATCGATGGACATCAGTCGCATGGCATGAATTGCCTGTGTGGCATGCTGAGTTGCATGGATCAAGGCTTCTGTTGAAAATCAAAGCCTTTTGGTTGATGATCAAAGCATAGCCTATGTGGTAGGTTTGTATATAACGTGGATTCGCGAGCCTCACACCTCGGTATAAGTTAAAAACGGGATAAGGACTGCAGGGAGAGCATGACGTTTCTTTCTTGCTTTGGTGGTGTCAGTTACTTACCAGCCCTGACATTTATATACTTTTCACCTATGTGGTTGTTGGATGAGGCGCCTCGATTTTAGGTCTGTAAGGACCGGGAAACGTGTGTTCAGGAATTTCCGATCCTCAAACGTAAGAGAGGACCGGCCCTGAAGATCCAGGGGTTACCCAGAGTGTGTAGTCCCGAGGCATTTGCTAGAGTGTCTCGAAGCGGAGAGGAGCTTGCCCCTTGCCTCGACTCATGACGGAAATCCAATTTCCAATACGAGATATTTCGGCTTTATTTGTAGAGCCTAGTATGGCGACATAGTAGCATGGGATGCTACGCCGTCTATGATTTATATTTATGATTGAAATTGTTTTGACACTATACACTTATTATAGTATCAAATGATTTGTTTTAAACATACCAAGCATGTTTGGCTATTATAAGGGAAAATCCTATCCTCCGGCTTGCGTTGCATTATGTGATGGGACCTGGGTCTTATAATAGCTTCATTTTTCGAAAAAGCGTTGCGCTGTTTATTCTATGCACTAGTATTCTTGGGAGGAGACCCGTTCCGTGTTATACGGCGTGGTCCCTTGAATTACTCTCTTTTAAAGTAAAGCTTTAAATAACTGTTTTAGTTCTCACACCAGTCACATGACTGACCTGGAGTTTATTGTTTTTAACCTAAACTCTGGATGCCCTTATTTTCGACACGGGCAGCTAGTAGTTTTGGTTTTGCAGATTTATATTCACAGGATCCTGATTTACAGCTGGAACGATACTCGGAAAGCTCTGTATCCGTGCATTACTTTCAGTTGTGTTTTATATTATTTTTCCGCTGCTATGTAATTTATTGTAACCTCTGATATTTATCGAATGTAATTCATTCAATTATACTCTGTATATTCTTGTATCTGATGGAATTGTTGTAATAACAATGAAATGTTCTTTCGTCTGTGTTCTGATTTAGTCTTGTCCTCACAGTAATTCGTTCTTTCTCATCTCTTCGAAGACCGGGGAAGTTCGGGTCGCTTCATTTGGTATCAGAGCTTTGGTTTACAGAGCTCGAGAACAAGACACATTAGAACCGAACGAAAGAATTCATCAGATATTGGATTAGTAATATCCAATTAGAATGACTCGTTAGAGATAGGATCAGTAGTATCCTAGAACGAGTGTGTAGGGTCTATTTTTCAAATGAAAACAATTTTGTTTTGAAATTTAAATCGTTTTATACGTATTTGAACAATTTATTTATACTGATTTGGACAATCTAGTATATAAAGATTTTGCATATACACGTCATGAACGTATATTCGAAGTTTTAATATACCGGATAGATATAGAACCGCACTCTAGTAGCCCGGAGATGTTCTGATGGTGGTTCGAAACATCATCAGCATTTATTTTCGAGTGACGAAGGTGTGAAATCTATATATTTCCATTAGACTGGTGTGAGAACAAAAACTTATATAGATAGATCTATTTGTTGTGAATTGGCATCAAAAACATGATGTTATGTATATGTATCAAAATTATGAATTTGAAACTCTAATTCACTAATTGATTGATGTTTGTGTTGTTTGTTTATTTGTTTGATAATTTTGAACCATTTAGCCTAATTGAATAACATATTGAATTGTATTGAAAATTGGTCGCATTTGCTTGCATATACATGTACTTACATTGAACAGGTCATAGCAAGGAGGCTAGAGCAGAGAATAAAATTTGTTTGCCCGACAAATAGGTACATGTTTACTATAATTTACTGTTTTGTTTGGGTGATGATGATTTTATGAGCCTATTGGCTAGCCGCTTGGCTTTTTCTTTTTCTTTTTGAGATCAGAAGGCCTATATGGCAATTTCGGATTTTCCCGTGGCTCCCGGTGCAGGGGAGGTTATGGCGATTTTTTTTGAAAACTTAGGGTATTAGCCAAATTTTTGAAAAATTTGAAAATTCTCAGAAACTGAAAAGTTGGAGAATGAAAGCCAGATCGAACGTAGAGCTGATTAATCAAACCACTTTCGACTTTGTTCCTTTTCGGGGACGAAAAGTTTTAAGTGGGGGAGAATATAATAACCCGGAAATTCTGAGCCAGTTTAAAATTTTTATTTTGGCAATTTTAACGAATTTTGAACATTTAAAATGAATTATTTTAAATAATAACGACAAAAATTTAATTTGAATAGAATCAACGTATATATTTATATACGTCGTCGTTAGAATATAAATAATTATTTATAATTATAAATAGAATTGAAATTGGCGTGGTAGTTCGATAATTCGATTTCAAACTTCAATTGAATGTACCGGGTGCAAAACAAACCGGATTTTAGTGAAACAAAAAACGATAGGATCTAATTGATGATATCTTTCCAACGAATCCGAAAAATCAAGATTTCATAGCGGGAATCAAAAGATATGTCCAGTTGAAAATTCTGAATAGTCGCTATGGAATTCAGGCCCTTAAAAAAGGGAATTTTGCAAACAACCTCGGATTTCGACGAAACCACTTTTGTTGGATCCGCAGTGTCAAATTATTGCTAGATTCCAAATTTCATAATTTTTCGAATCAATATGTGAGCGTGGCAAAGGAAAATGCGTTTGACCAGTTTCAGTTGATTTTAATCGACTGGAAAATGCCCATTTTTCCAACGGTCTCAGAATTCGTCGAAACTAGTTTTGTTAGGACTGTATCGTCAATACGAAGTTAGAAAATATTTTTCTGGAATTTTTAGAGTTTGTATGTGACCCCGGTAAATTGAAATGCGCGTTCAAATTCAATATATTGAGTTAAATGTAGATTTGACGAAAACTGATCGAAACGATCTAATCAGCTTACGATACATATCCCATTGTATTCGGAATGGGGGTGATACGCTATGGACGACAGGCGGTGGGCCTCGTTTAGAGGTCGTATGTAAAAGTCAACTTTTTGCAATTAAAATAATAAATATAATAAAATAAAATAAACCCTTTCCCTCTCCTTATTCATTCAGGCCCCCCTTTTTTTCAAAACCGATACATTTCTAAATAAAAAAAAAGAAAAGAAAGGGGGGCATCGAAGGAACCCTAGCCGCGCCCGCCACCACCACCGTCGCCGCCAGAGTGTGGCGCACACCTCTCCCACTCACCCTCCCCCTCTCGTCTCCTTCCTCCAGCGAACGCCAACAGCCCAGCACCCCCAATTCGAGCACCCCCTAGCCACCGTAAGCCCCAAACACCCTTGAACCCGCCGTCGACCCCCAGGGCGCCACCCACCTGACCTCCTCCGACCGCTCCACCATCCTCCTCCGCGTCCAACACCGCCCTAGCACCCCTCTTCCCTCTTTAGGCAGAAAAATGTGAGTTTTTTATTTTACTTTGTTATTTAATTAGTGGCATTTAACTTAGAAATAAAATTAGGATTTTTATTTATATGGCTTTGCATTAAAAATCTGATTTTTATTTGACTTTGTTTGGAAAATATAATTTTTGATAGCTTATAAAAGATTAGATTTTTAAAATAGAAAAAATTAGATTTTTATAATAGAAAAGATTAGATTTTTATAATAGAAAAGATTAGATTTTTAAAATAGAAAAGATTAGATTTTTAAAATAGAAAAGATTAGATTTTTAAAATAGAAAAGATTAGATTTTTGAAATTGAAAAGGCGAAATCTTTATAATTGAAAAGGCGAAATCTGTATATGAAGAATAGCGTGATAAAAATAGAATTTTTATCTATATAGTAGCGATGTGAAAATAGAATTTTTATCTATATAACATTGTTGTAAAAATAGAATTTTTATCTAAATAGTAACGATGTAAAAATAGAATTTTTATCTATATAGTAGCGATGTGAAAATATAATTTTTGTCTATATAGTAGCGGTGTAAAAATGGGATTTTTATATATTAAACAGCGAAGTAAAAATGGGATTTTTATATATTGAATAGCAAAGTAAAAATTCGATTTTTATATATTGAATAGTAAAGTAAAAATTCGATTTTTACATATGTAGAGAATACGGGCAACGAAGATGACAAAAAGGCGAGAACGATGAAGATTTCTATAAATGAAGTGTCATGGAGTTGGATTAGCTTTGGTGAGAACTTCTCACTCTAAATTTCCTTTTCTAGTCATAAATATATACTAGGATGCAGACGGTGTTTAGTAGCACCCGACGCAATCGTCCACAAACCATGGACTTGTTTGTTTGGTTGCATAGATTAGTTAGATTATTTGATTTGAATTTGGTTGTTTGGTGAATTGAAATGAATTTGATTGATATGTGTATGGCGTGGGCCATCACTAGACCGGGGATAAGGCTAGGCCTTGTCCCGTTTCTAGTATCGTGTCGTTATGCCGCCGAAATTTTCTAAAATAAGTTAGAAAAATAAAGATAACGTTTTATTTAATAAATGAACCGAATAGAATATTCATAGGTTGAATAAAATAGTTTGGTCGTTAAAAATATAATTTTTAACATGAATGTGAATAAATAAATATTCATTTACAAACCGGACGGTTTGTTTATGTACACCTATTTGAAGGACATTGATTGGGACAATAAATTTTACACATCGCCCAACTACACAAATAAAATCTGTGTTTGATTGTTTGAAACCCCACATGGGTATTGGGATAAAATACAGTATATACTAATCCCAATAATTAGTTGTATGTCGATCGATTGATTGACAGGCTGTTATAAGCATTAGATATCTATATTTGATGCTTATACAGTGTAGTGCACTTTGGATGATGGTTGATTATGTATCGTTGCTATTATATACATGTGTTGAATGGAATCCATATAATTAACTTTATATGGTAATTGATTGGGCCTCATTCCAATTTAGAAGATAAAGAATATTATAAAATAAAGGTTCATGTGTTGACCGTACTCATCCGTTGAGATTAGTCATGTGTTGAACGAAATATTTTAACAATAAAATTTACATTTTTATCATTATAAAATAAAGGTTCATGTGTTGACCGTACTCATCCGTTGAGATTAGTCATGTGTTGAACGAAATATTTTAACAATAAAATTTACATCTTTATCATATATAAAATTAGAAACTAACTGGAAAATAGATAAGATGAGTGGTCTCCTGGATATTGATCTGATGTTGGTTTCGGCCTTCGGGGTTAATATTCAGGGAATCGTTCTCTTACTAGTTTACGGTTGGAGTCTGATTTTAAATCAAACGATAGATACCATAATTTTTATAAAATATATTAAATAACAAAAATAGTCAGACGTGGACAATACTCATTCGTTGAGATTAGTCATGTGTTGACAAAAATATAGATTCATTTGTTGAATAGAATAACGAAGTTATTGAAATATATAAAGCCGTGTTGATTAGAGATGCGCTATTTTGACGCGAACGATATTTATACCGATTATATATGAATTGAATTTGATTTGAATAGATAATGAATTGAATTTGATTTGAAAAGAAAACGAATTCGAATTGAATTGAATTGAAAAGAAAATGAATTCGAATCGAATTAAAATCGATTTGAATTGAAATCAAATAGGAATGAAAGTAAAAAGGATTTATAATAGAAAATTCAATTTTGATTTGAATTTGAAATAAAGGTTGAAATTGTTTTTGAAACAAATTTGAATCTATTTATAAAATTCGTTTTAAAAGGAAATCGACGAAATATATAGAATATATATATATTATATGTATAATGGCCTGAATAGAACGCGCCGCGCCGCGGCAGTTCGCAAATTTCGACCATTGATTTCGAACAGACATTACGGGAGATCCGACCGTCGGATTCTCCTAAAACCGGAACCGTTGGGTTCGTATCGAAAAGAGCTTTCTAACGAATATTAGAAATTTGAAATCTAATGGTTGGATTTGGAGATACGTCCAAATCAAATTTGGAAAAGGTCGCTGTAAGTGCAGTTCGATGGCAGTTGAAGTAAATCGACTGTACGAGCCTTGATAAAATTATTAAAAATATCAATAATTTGTATAAAATCATAAGAAATGATTTGGGAAAAATTGAGATGAAAAACTCCATATTTGAAAAGATAAAAATGGATTTTTATCGAAATGAACTAGTTTTGAACTAAATTTAAAACCCAATTATTTTTAAATAAATAAATTAGATTTAAAAAGGGATTTTAAAGAATCGGAATTTCTAATACATTTAATTGGAATTGAATTAAAATTCATTTGTGGGTTTATCGTGAACGGTGTTTTAAATAACACTAGCTCTTTAACCCGATAATAAATAGAATGTGATTTGTGTTTATCGTGAACTGTGTTTTAAATGACATTAGTTCTTTAACCCAGTAAAAGGAGTTTTAATGAATCCGCAATTAGATTGGAATGTGAGTTGATAATTTAAATTATCAAATCTGGAAAGTGAGCGAGAATGGAGTATTACCAGTTTTGCTCCAAAGCGATAGTTAAATCTTTAATTAGATTTGAACGTGAAATGGTAATTAATTTTATCGATAACACCGTGGTATTAGATATGGAGTATTACCAGTTTTGCTTCATGGGATGAATAGGTTGGGATTGGGAAATAAAATAAATAATTACTTCGGTGTGGTTCGCTAATCTCGACTAGTTTGGAAAACCATAATTTGGTTTGATATGACATCCAATGGAAGATTAAAGAATAAATTTAAAAGAATTTATCTTTGATAAAATTAATGGGAACCTTTCCCTAAGAATAAGAAATTTAGAGACTAGCTGTAGGTTAGTTAAGAAGAATGGTTTCCTGGGTATTGGTCTGATGTTGGTTTCGGCCTTCGGGGTTAATATTTGGGGAATTGCTCTCTTACTGATTTACGGTTAGTGACTAATGAATTGGAATGAGGCGTTTGTTGTGTTTGTGTAACATTTGTTTACTTTATACGCGGGTTGTTTAGAAAGGCCGGGTTTATACCCATTCTGAATAACCGATTCAACGATAAGTCGAAGATGAAGACGGTGGTTGAAGACCGGAAGTCTTCACATCGTTTGGGTGATTACTGATGATCTTGATTGGGCTGTACACCCAAGATGAGGGAATCAGTTGGTGATCATCCAGACGTACTTGGAGATCGATGGATATGCGAGGAAAGTGCCTCCGGTTTCGTTCAAACCCAGAACGAACTTCTAAATGGATTGTGTGTCTGACATTGGATTTTATTCTATGTTGATGATCTCTATTAAATATACATCTGTTTGGCGGCGGAGAATTTATTCTTTTGCTTAACGCCCTTCTCTGAGACGTACGAGCTCAGAGGTTGTATATCAATGGACATCAGTCGCATGGTATGAATTGCCTGTGTGGCATGCTGAGTTGCATGGATCAAGGCTTCTGTTGAAAAGCAAAGTCTTGTGATTGATGATCAAAGCATAGCCTACTTGGCAGCTTTGTGTATAGCGTGGATTCGCGAGCCTCACACCTCGGTATGAGTTAAAAACGGGATAAGGACTGCAGGGAGAGCACGACGTTTCTTTCTAGCTTTGGTGGTGTCAGTGACTTACCAGTCCTGACATTTATATACTTTTCACCTATGTGGTTGTTGGATGAGGCGCCTTTATTTTAGGTCTGTAAGGACCGGGAAACGTGTGTTCAGGAATTGCCAATCCTCAAACGTAAGAGAGGACCGGCCCTGAAGATCCAGGGGTTACCCAGAGTGTGTAGTCCCGAGGCATTTGCTAGAGTGTCTCGAAGAGGAGAGGAGCTTGCCCCTTGCCTCGACTCATGACGGAAATCCAATTTCCAATATGAGATATTTCGTCTTTATTTGTAGAGCCTAGTATGGTGACATAGTAACATGGGATGCTATGCCGTCTATGATTTATATTTATGATTGAAATTGTTTTGACACTATACACTTATTATAGTATCAAATGATTTGTTTTAAACGTACCAAGCATGTTTGGCTATTATAAGGGAAAACCCTATCCTCCGGCTTGCGTTGCATTGTGTGATGGGACCTGGGTCTTATAATAGCTTCATTTTTCGAAAAAGCATTGCGCTGTTTATTCTATGCACTAGTATTCTTGGGAGGAAACCCATTTCGTGTTATACGGCGTGGTCCCTTGAATTACTCTCTTTTAAAGTAAAGCTTTAAATAACTGTTTTAGTTCTCACACCAATCACATGACTGACCTAGAGTTTATTGTTTTTAACCTAAACTCTGGGTGCCCTTATTTTCGACACGGGAAGCTAGTAGTTTTGGTTTTGTAGATTTATATTCACAGGATCCTGATTTACAGCTGGAACGATGCTCGGAAAGCTCTGTATCCGTGCATTACTTTCAGTTGTGTTTTATATTATTTTTCTGCTGCTATGTAATTTATTGTAATCTCTGATATTTATCGAATGTAATTCATTCAATTATACTCTGTATATTCTTGTATCTGATGGAATTGTTGTAATAACAATGAAATGTTCTTCCATCTGTGTTCTGATTTAGTCTTGTCCTCACAGTAATTCGTTATTTCTCATCTCTTCGGCGACCAGGGAAGTTCGGGTCGCTTCAGTTAAAATAACGATTTGGTATTCCACTGAAATTAAATGACGGTTTAATTTCATCAATCAAATCAACAAACAAATATATAATTAGCAAACAGTCAGCCATTGGCAAGCAGAGCACACACATAAAAGCCAAGTTTATATAAAATATAAATGGGTAAAACTGAGTGAGTAAAATTCACCGAATTTCCATTGTCGCTAAGCAGTTCAGTTTAATTAAATTAAGCGTACGTTTAATTTAATAAAAGCTCCAGCTGCTTTCAATACCGTCCAATTCAGCTTTATAACGGTGCGCCCATCGATATGGTTCGAACGCCCCTTGTCTTGTCCAATTCTGAGTACGTAAGAGAACGTTACACATTTTATAACATTTATGAAGTAACTTGTAAACACTAATTATTAAATTTAATTATAAATTACCATTTTAAAACGTATTAGGACCACTAAGCATATTTAGGTCCACCTTTTCCTCCTTTGAACGCCCACCTGCTGTCTTCATTCAACATGCCCATCCCCTTATACTTTCGCTTCCCCACTGTCACCTTTTAACTACCCATATCTCCCCTCATACGGTTACACACCTCCATCCGCCCATTTTCTTCTTTTTTTTTTCCTTTTTTTCATATTTTTTTTCAACTTTGAAATCCCATCAGCCGATGCACCAAAATTCCCATGCAACCCCTCTTGCTCACGTCTTGCTTCCACCACTTCTCTACTGTGTCCCTCCTTCCCACGTTATGTCTTCCTTCCCATTCACCTCTTCATTTACTCACGTTCTTTTTTTTTTGGAAGGCTTGCGGTTTCAGAAACCAAAAATGAGAACGAAAGAAAATGAAGGAGAAACTGTTTAGTTTTGGTGCAGAAGAGCTGTGCAATATATATAGAAGAGGAATACGTGCTTCCCACGGTGAAAAAAAATCATTTTTTTACTTTACTGGAATCGATGTATATTTATAGGGTGGAAGAAGTTTGGGCATCATGACATCCTTTCCTTGGTTAGCACGGTGCCTTGGGTAGCACGATTGAATGAGACGCACAGAAAGAAAAGGAAGGCTACAGTAAGGTGAAGTAAAGTGGGATGGAATATTCATATATATTATATTATACTAACTTGTGTCATGAGATTTTCGTCAAAAAAACATCTTATACGACCTTCGTTTTCTGATAAAAAAGCTAATCTTGGTGCAAAAAGATATTCCGGATCCAATGAGACAAGTTTCAACGAAATCCGAGGTCGTATGGAAAAATTTCCTTTATAAAACCAGAAATGAACACGAGTTTAATTTTTTTCACGATCACAGGTAAATCAAATCAACTTGAAACCTGGCAATCCTATAAAAATTCTTCGATACGAACCCAACGGCACTAGTTTCATCGCATTTTGAGGCTGTTTCCCCGGTAGGCTATTTTTACGCGCACCGCAATGCCATTCTGAACATCAAATTTGCCGATCTCTAAAAATAACAAACTATATACCTATCCTGGCTCTAATCGACGATATGAACTCAACGGGACTGGTTTCATGGCCTAATTCAATCGTCTGCTCAAGTTACACTCAAATAACCCTTTATTTAATTAATTATGCGCTATAGAATTTGAACGGGCGCTTACAGCTTCCGTGGTCACATACGACATCGGTTTTCCATGCCATTCAACTCCATACAATAATTTAATGATACGGTTCTAATGAAACTAGTTTCGTCGAAATCTGAGTTCGTTTGCAAAACGACCATTTTAAAGGTCGATATTTAAATAACGATTTTCACAGCGACTATTTCAAAATTTGATTTGGCCATAACTAACACTCTATAGCACGGAATCCGGATTTTTCTGTTTGATTTGAAAATTATCGTCAATATGGTTCCAACGTTTCTTGTTTCGAGAAAATCCGGCTTATTTTGAATCATGTACGGCCAATTAAAGTTCAAAATCCAATAACGCGAACTACCGCGCCGCTGCAGCTCTATTTCTAATTAAATTAGAATTTAAACATTATAACGCCGTCGAATAAATGAAATCGTTAATGTAATTCCAAAATAACCAATACTTCACTACTTTAAACTGCCCGTACACTTTATACTGCCAATTCAACATTTTCTAATATTTGAAAATAAAATATTATTATATTATTTTATTAAATAAAAAAATTCAAAAATAATTGGTAAAATCCAATAATTTAAATTCAAACAATGTTTTAAATAATTAAAATAATTCATATAATTAACCAGAAAAATACAGGTCGTTACAATAATTAATTAAAATTAAATTATTATTTAATGATTTATTAAAGAATAAATTATTATTTAAAGTATTTGATTAAGATTTAATATTATATTTATTTAAAAAGAGTTTTAAATATTTATTTAACTAGTAATAAATGTTTAAATTATTGTTTAATTTTTAAATTTATTTTGGTTTGTAAAGATTAACTATTATATAATTATCCACTTAAAGGTTAAATAAATACTTAATTATTTATTTTAAGGATAAATAATTGTTATTTAATTAGTAATTATTTAACATTATTACTGACCTATTTTAAAGGTTATTAAGTGGATTTCATTTTTATAGATGATTATCTTAAGTTAATTAATTGGTTAATTAATGATGTTCTAAAGTAATTAATTATTTTAACTAAGATATTTAAACTAATTAATTGTTTTTAATGATAAGGATAAGACTTGTAAATTACCTTTTTAATGCGACTGAAAAGTAAATGAATCTATTCAATAACGACGTTTGAATTTGAATAAATTATTTTACTGATTGTATTCAAGGTAAGTAGTGGTTTTAGTTAATTAGTTAATTTATTAACTAACATGGTTAATGTTAATTCTATTAACTTAAAATAAGCTTTAAATTCAATGTTTGATCTTGAAAATGGATTTAAAGCTAATGAGTATATCCTAATAAACGAATTTTTTTAAGTGAAATAAACCAAGTCAAATACGATATTAATTCATAAGAGAATGAAAGAATAGATTATAGAACTTAAGTTGTAATTAATTTCATTTAGAGTTTGGCAAACTTAAGTTGGATGTTTTAAAACTTGAGATAGTTCACTTTTATTATTCCAAAGATGAAGGTGATCTCGAGTCGAGGTCGGACAGGTAAATAAATACCGTAACTTGAATGCCTTTATCTTTATCCGATAAATAACAAGAGTTTGAGATCAAGAGTTTATTAGAATTTAAATCATTATTTCCATAAGTGATGTGTATTGTGTTTATATACAAAGTCTTAGAAGTGAAATAAAAATGATTTGGGTTCCAATAACCTACTAAAGATGAATTACAAATGAGAAACTATCTTGATTGGTTTTGAAGTACATACTTATATCGGAGGGTTAAGTATGTGAACGTTTGGGATATGAGATTTAAATTTTAATTAATAAAAAATTAATTAGAAAAGGCTTTGTGATTATCTTGGGTAATAAACCTATGATTGTTTTTTATGAATCATTCGATAGTTAAATAATCGACTATCAAAACTGGAGCATAAACTGTACTCATGAAATATCTAAAGGAAACGCTTGAGTTATACGACAAAGTCGTCTTTGTTAACGATTCATTGTGCATGTAAACCTCCTTTTGTTCTCTTGGGACAAGCGATAAGGAAACCTGTCTACAAACAGTTCGAAGGTGAACTCCACTCTTATTCTTGGCTATTTATTTCCTAAAGAACCAGGGTTAATGTGACGGCAAAGAACTTCGCTCGGTCCGAACCAGTCGCTAAACCGACCCAGACCGTTCGAAACGCCCTATCGTTTGAGAACACGACAAAACAGAACGCATACAGAAGAACATTTCATTGTATATTACAACAATGCATCAGATTACAAGAATATACAGAGTATAAATGAATATTACACAGAAATATCAGAGATTTAAATTACATTTAAATACATAGCAGCGGAAAATAATACAATACACAACTAGAATGAGATATACGGATACAAAGCTTTCCGGATATCGTTCCAGCTGTAAACCAGGATCCTGTGAATATAAATCTGCAAAACCAAAACTACTAGCTGCCCGTGTCGAAAATAGGGGCACCCAGAGTTTAGGTTAAAACAATAAACTCCAGGTCAGTCATGTGACTGGTGTGAGAACTAAAACAGTTATTAATCTTTATTTCAAATCATTAGGTAAATCAAGGGACCACGCCGTATAACACGGAACGGGTTTCCTCCCAAGAATACCAGTGCATAAAACCAACAGCGCAATGCTAAATAAAGAAAAATGAAGCTGTTATAAGACCCAGGTCCCATCACACAATGCAACGCAGTCGAGGATAGGGTTTTCCCTTATAACAGCCAAAGAATGCTTGATACGTTTAAAACAAATCATTTGATACTATTATAAGTGCATAGTATATAAAACACTTCAAATCATAAGTATCAATCATAGGCGGCATGAGCGCCCCATCCCACTATGTCGCCATATATAGGATATACAATCAAAACCGCAAAGTCTCGTATTTGGAAATTGGGTTTCCATCTATGAACCGAGGCAAAAGATAGTCCTCAACCGATTCGAGACAATCTAGCCCATGTCTCAGGCAAGCGCGCAGGCAAGCCTTGGATCGTCAGGGCCGGTCCACACGGAGTGGATTATTATGCCTGAACAATACGTCTCCCCACCCTATGGGGTGTAAGTCTGGTCCGTCAGCCGACCAGAATGCATTCGGCCGAAACCGATATAACCGAGGCGCCTCGCAACAGCAACAACCACATAAGTCAAACTCGTCAGGGCGTGTAAAACCACTGACGCCACTTCTAGCTAGAAAGAAACGCAAGTCCTCCCTGAGGTCCGTCTCCCGTTTTTGGTTCATACCTGGTGTGAAACACGCGAGGTAAACGTTACACAAAGCTACGCCACAAAGGCCGTGCTTTGATCATCACCACAAGACTTTGCTTTTCAACAGAAGCCTTGATCATTTGCATCTTAGCATGCCACACAGGCAAACCATCCTATGCAACCGATATCAGTCACACAGAATGAAATCCGATGTCAGACACACAGTCCATTTACAAGTCCGTTCTGGGTCTGAACGAAACCGGAGGCACCTAGTACCCCGCATATCCATCGATCTCCAAGTACGTCTGGACGATCACTAACTGTTTCCATCTTCTTGGGTGTACAGCCCAATCAAGATCATCAGTTATCACCCAAACGACGTGAAGACTTCCGGTCTTCGACCATCGTCTTCATCTTCGACTTATCGTCGTATCAGTTATTCAGAATGGGATAAACCCGGTCTTTCCGAATAACTCGCGTATATTTTAAGTAAGTGTTACACAAACACAACATACGCCTCATTCCAGTTCATTAGTCACTAACCGTAAATTAATCAAGAGAATAATTCCCCAAATATTAACCCCGAAGGCCGAAACCAACATCAGATCAATATCCAGAAAACCATTCTGCTTGGCTAACCGCCAGTTAGTTTCTAAATTTCACATTCAAATCTAATTAAAGATTTAACTATCGCCTGGAGCAAAACTGGTGATACTCCATTCTCGATCTTTTCAATCTAATTAAAGATTCATTAAAACTCCACTTAGTTTTAATCTGTGACTGGGTTAAAGAATCAGTGTCATTTAAAACACGGTTCACGATAAACCCAAAGTCACATCCCATTAATTATCGGGTTAAAGAACAAGTGTTATTTAAAACACTGTTCACGATAAACCCAAAAATCAATATCAATTCAATTCCAATTAAATATCATTTAATTGGTACACTTCATTAAATCTAAATAAAAAGATTTAATCTTTTCTCAACTGGGTTCAAGAACAGTGTTAGTGAAGACACCATTCACGACAAACCCAAATCACATTCGATATTCAATACAAGGCTCTGAATAGAAACTATATCGGCCTATATTCAATATCAAATTCTACGATTAACAAATGTCGTATTGGAAATAACGATATACATATATATCTTTCAAATTTCCATAACAACACCTGTAATATCACGAATTCCAACATCGAAATATTCCGAAGACAATTTCGATTCAAATCCACTCCAATGCAATCATTGGAAATTTTGGTTATTTTCAAAACCATTTCAAATTCAATTTATTTATTTAAAAATAAATAGAATTATAATTCTAGTTCAAAACTAGTTCATTTCGATAAAAATCTATTTTTATCTTTTCAAATATGGAGTTTTTCATCCCAAACTTTCACAAATCATTTCTTATGATTTTACACAAATTATTACTATTTTTAATAATTTTATCAAGGCCCGTACGGTCGATTTCCATTAACGGCCATCGAACTGCACTTACAGCGACCTTTTTCGAATTTGATTTGGACGTATCTCCAAATCCAACCGTTAGATTTCAAATTTCTAACATTCATTAGAAAGCTCTTTTCGATACGAACCCAACGGTTCCGGTTTTAGGAGAATCCGACGGTCGGATCTCCCGTAATGTCCGTTTGAAACAAATGATCGAAATTCGCGAACTGCCGCAGCGCGGCGCGTTCTATTCAGGCCATTATATTATATATATAATATATATAATATATATTTCGTCGATTACTATTTAAAACGAATTATATAAATGGTTTTAAATTCGTTTCAAAAGCAATTTCAACTTCCTTTTCAATTCAAATCAAAATTGAATTCTTCTTTATAAATTCGTTTCAAAATTCATTTCTATTCAATTCAAATTTCAATTCAATTTGAATTCATTTCAATTCGCTTTCAATTCCATTTGAATTCGTTTTCAATTCAATTCATTTCGAAATCGTTTTAAAATTCAATTCATTTCGAAATCGTTTTCAATTCAATTCATTTCGAAATCGTTTTCAATTCAATTCATTTCGAAATCGTTTTCAATTCAATTCATTTCGAAATCGTTTTCAATTCAATTTATTTCGAAATCGCTTTCAATTCAATTTGAATTCGTTTTCAATTCATTTCGAAATCGTTTTCAATTCAATTTATTTCGAAATCGTTTTCAATTCAATTCATTTCGAAATCGTTTTCAATTCAATTTATTTCGAAATCGTTTTCAATTCAATTCATTTCGAAATCGTTTTCAATTCAATTTATTTCGAAATCGTTTTCAATTCAATTCATTTCGAAATCGTTTTCAATTCAATTCATTTCGAAATCGTTTTCAATTCAATTCATTTCGAAATCGTTTTCAATTCAATTCATTTCGAAATCGTTTTCAATTCAATTCATTTCGAAATCGTTTTCAATTCAATTCATTTCGAAATCGTTTTCAATTCAATTCATTTCGAAATCGTTTTCAATTCAATTCATTTCGAAATCGTTTTCAATTCAATTCATTTCGAAATCGTTTTCAATTCAATTCATTTCAAAATATTCGATTTCGAAATCACGTTTCAATATTCATTTTAAAATGAATAAAATCGATATAAATATCGTTCACGTCAAAATGGCGTCAATCTAATCCTCACGGCTTCACATATTTCTATTTTCAAATATTCTATTTCAAATATTTCTATTTCAAATATTTCTATTTCAAATATTTCTATTTCAAATATTTCTATTTCAAATATTTCTATTTCAAATATTTCTATTTCAAATATTTCTATTTTTCTCGAAACTGGAATGAGGCCCAATCAATTACCATATAATGTTAATTATATGGATTTTCTACAACACATGTATATATCAACAACGATGAATAATCAACCATCAACCAAAGTGCACTACACTGTATAAGCATCAAATATAGACATTTAACGCTTATAGCAGCTTGTCAATCAATCGATCGACATATTTAATAAATCAGGATGAGTGAACTTCAAATTTCATCCTAACACCCGTGTGGGGTTTCAAACAATCAAACACATATTTTATTTGTGCAGTTAGGCGATGTGTAAAATTTATCGACCCAATCAACGTCATTCAAATAGGTGTACATAAACAAACCGTCTGGTTTGTAAATGAATATTTATTTATTCACATTCACGTTAAAAATTATATTTTTAACGATAACACATTTTATTTTAACATATGAATTTATATTCAGTTCATTCGTTAAATAAAATGCTAATTTTATTTTTCTAACTTATTTTAGAAAATTTCGGCGGCATAACGGCACGATACTAGAAACGGGACAAGGCCTAGCCTTATCCCCGGTCTAGTGAAGGCCCACGCCATTCACACATCAATCAAATCAATTCGTTATGCAAACCACAAACTTTGGAGTAAGGGTCTAACCTAGCCTTACTCCTTCGCCTTATAACGGCGCACGTCTAATCCTAACCAATTTATCGATTCGATTTTTCACACCACAAACCACATTCAAACCAATATCACAATCAATCACCAAACAGTCAAACAAACAAGTCCATGGTCTGTGGACGGGTGTCGGGTGCTACTAAGCACCGTCTGCATCCTAGTATATATATAACTAGAAAAATAAATTGAAAGGTGAGAAATTCTCACCAATAGCTATCCAACTTCAAGACTCTTCTTAATAGAAATCTTCGCCTATTGTCGCTTTCGCCCGTATCCTCTACATATGTAAAAATAGAATTTTTACTATGCTACTCAATATGTAAAAATCGAATTTTGACTTCGCTATTCAATATATAAAAATATGATTTTTACTTTGACTTTCAACATATAAAAATATGATTTTTATTTCGACTTTCAACACATAAAAATATGATTTTTACTTTTGCTTTCACCATATAAAAATATGATTTTTACTTTGCTTGAAAGTTCAAACCTTTCTTCCCATGTTAAAGCTTTTACCTTTAAAACTAAATCAGTTTTTATTTTTTTTTTTATAAAATTCAGTTTTTATCCTTTATTTCAAAAACCAGTTTTTATTTCTAAAAAAAATTCAGTTTTAATACTTTATAAAAAAAATCCAGTTTTATACTTTATAAAAATTTCAGTTTTTAATACTTTATAAATAAATCAGTTTTTTTTTCTATGTTTTAAAATTCAGGTTTTTAAAATGCTTTTAAAAATTCCAGTTTTTAATACTTTTTAAAAATTCCTGTTTTATTACTTTTAAAAATTCCTTTTAAAAATATTCAGTTTTATACCTTTAAAAATATTTAGTTTTTTACTTTTAAACATTTTCAGTTTTTATTTTTAAAACAAAATCATTATTAAAATCGGTTTTTAAAAAAAATAAAAAAAAAATAATAATAATAAAATAAACAGAAATTCTTACTGAGAGGGGGGGGGAGGTCTTCGCAGTTCGTCGGCGGCTTGGGTCTTCGATCGGTGGTGGCAGGAGGGGCTGCTTCGAGGGGGGGGGGTGGCGCGGCTTCTTCGTCGGCGTCGAGGGCTTCAAGGGGAGGCGCTCGGTTGTTTTCACGAGGGGGGGTTCACCTGAGAGGGCGGCGGAGGAGTTGTCGGAGATGGGGGGAGCAGCGCCTCGCGCGATGTGGCTCCGTCGAGCGGTTTTAGGGCTCCGCCCTCTTTTTTTTTTTATTCTGAAATTTAATTTTTTGAACGGGGGGGGGGGGGCCTGGAGGATAAAAGAGAAAGATATTTTTTTTTTTTTTATTAATTTAATTGCATAAAGTTGACTTTTACCTAAGACCTCGAAACGAGGCCCACCGCCTGTCGTCCATAGCGAATTACCCCCATTCCGAACACAATGGGATATGTATCGTAAGCTGATTCGACCGTTTGAATCAGTTTCCGTTAAATTTACATTTAAATCACTATATTGAATTTTAAACGTACATTTCAAATTACCGGGGTCACATAATAACTCTATAAATTGCAGAAAAATATTTTCTAGCTTCGTATTGACGATACGGTCCTAACAAAACTAGTTTCGTCGAATTCTGAGACTGTTTGAAAAATGGCCAATTTCCAGTCGATTAAAATCAACTGAAACTGGTCAAACGCGTTTTCCTTTGCCACGCTCACATATTGATTCGAAAAATTATGAAATTTGGAATCTAGCAATAACTTTACACTGCGAATCCAACAAAACTGGTTTCGTCGAAATCCGAGGTCGTTTGCAAAATGGCTATTTTTAAGGGCCATATATTATATTAAAATATATATAAATTCCACAGCGACTATTTCTAATTTTCAACTGGACATATCTTATCATTTCTAAGATGAAATCTCAGTTTGTTAACTTCGTTACAAAGATATAGTTATACAGATTCAAATATTTCTTGTTTCGTTCAATTCTGACTTATATTGAATTCTGTATATTCATTTGAAATTAGAAATCGAATTTTCGAACTACCGCGCCATTTTCAATTCCTTTTATAATTATATATAAATATTTATATTCTAACGACGACGCGTATAATATATACGTTCGATTTATATTCTAAATAAATTTCTCGTCGATATTATTTAAAATAATTCATTTTAAATAATCAAAATTCACTAAAATTGCCAAAATAAAAATTTTAAACTGGCCCAGAATTTACGGGTTGTTACAATCTCCCCCACTTAAAACTTTTCGTCCCCGAAAAGGAACAAAGTCGAAAGTGGTTTGATAATTCAACTCTACGCTCGATCTGGCTTCCATTCTCTAACTCTTCAGTTTCTGAGAATTTTCAAAATTTCAAAAATTTGGCTAACACCCTAAATTTTCGAAAAATTTCGCCATAACCTCCCCTGCACCGGGAGCATCGGGGAATTTCAAATAGCTTCCCCGGTCCTTCAGATCTCAAAAAGAAAAAGAAAAAGCCAAGCGGCTAGCCAATAGGCTCATAAAATCATCATCACCCAAACAAAACAGTAAATTATGTAATAAACATGTACCTATTTGTCGGGCAAACAAATTTTATTCTCTGTCTCTAGCCTCCTTGCTATGACCTGTTCAATGTAAGTATATGTATATGCAAGCAAATGCGACCAAATTTCAATACAATTCAATATTTGATTCAATTAGGCATAATGATTCAAAATTATCAAACAATACAAACATCAATCAATTAGTGAATTAGAGTTTCAAATTCATAATTTTGATACATATACAAAAAATCATGTTTTGATGCCAAATCACAACAATGAATTCTAACTATATAAGTTTTGGGTTCTCACACCAGCCTAATGGAAATATATAGAAAATCACACATTCGAAACACGAATATAAATACGGATGATGTCATGACAATCATCAGTACCATCTCCGGGCGACTAGAATGTGATTCCATATCTATCCAGTATATTAAAACTTTGAATATACGTTTGCAAGGCGTATATGCAAATTCTTTATATACTGAATTGCCCAAAATCAATATAAACAAATAATCAAATACGAATAGTTGATTTAAATTTTCAAAACAAAATGTTTTCATTTGAAAAATATACTCTTCACACCCGTTCTAGGATACTACTGATCCTATCTCTAACGAGTCATTCCATTGGATATTGCTAATCCAATATCTGATGAATTCTTTCGTATGGTTCTAATGTGCCTTGTTCTCTGAGCTTTGTAAACCAAAGCTCTGATACCAAATGTGACGGCAAAGAACTTCGCTCGGTCCGAACCAGTCGCTAAACCGACCCAGACCGTTCGAAACGCCCTATCGTTTGAGAACACGACAAAACAGAACACATACAGAAGAACATTTCATTGTATATTACAACAATGCATCAGATTACAAGAATATACAGAGTATAAATGAATATTACACAGAAATATCAGAGATTTAAATTACATTTAAATACATAGCAGCGGAAAATAATACAATACACAACTAGAATGAGATATACGGATACAAAGCTTTCCGGATATCGTTCCAGCTGTAAACCAGGATCCTGTGAATATAAATCTGCAAAACCAAAACTACTAGCTGCCCGTGTCGAAAATAGGGGCACCCAGAGTTTAGGTTAAAACAATAAACTCCAGGTCAGTCATGTGACTGGTGTGAGAACTAAAACAGTTATTAATCTTTATTTCAAATCATTAGGTAAATCAAGGGACCACGCCGTATAACACGGAACGGGTTTCCTCCCAAGAATACCAGTGCATAAAACCAACAGCGCAATGCTAAATAAAGAAAAATGAAGCTGTTATAAGACCCAGGTCCCATCACACAATGCAACGCAGTCGAGGATAGGGTTTTCCCTTATAACAGCCAAAGAATGCTTGATACGTTTAAAACAAATCATTTGATACTATTATAAGTGCATAGTATATAAAACACTTCAAATCATAAGTATCAATCATAGGCGGCATGAGCGCCCCATCCCACTATGTCGCCATATATAGGATATACAATCAAAACCGCAAAGTCTCGTATTTGGAAATTGGGTTTCCATCTATGAACCGAGGCAAAAGATAGTCCTCAACCGATTCGAGACAATCTAGCCCATGTCTCAGGCAAGCGCGCAGGCAAGCCTTGGATCGTCAGGGCCGGTCCACACGGAGTGGATTATTATGCCTGAACAATACGTCTCCCCACCCTATGGGGTGTAAGTCTGGTCCGTCAGCCGACCAGAATGCATTCGGCCGAAACCGATATAACCGAGGCGCCTCGCAACAGCAACAACCACATAAGTCAAACTCGTCAGGGCGTGTAAAACCACTGACGCCACTTCTAGCTAGAAAGAAACGCAAGTCCTCCCTGAGGTCCGTCTCCCGTTTTTGGTTCATACCTGGTGTGAAACACGCGAGGTAAACGTTACACAAAGCTACGCCACAAAGGCCGTGCTTTGATCATCACCACAAGACTTTGCTTTTCAACAGAAGCCTTGATCATTTGCATCTTAGCATGCCACACAGGCAAACCATCCTATGCAACCGATATCAGTCACACAGAATGAAATCCGATGTCAGACACACAGTCCATTTACAAGTCCGTTCTGGGTCTGAACGAAACCGGAGGCACCTAGTACCCCGCATATCCATCGATCTCCAAGTACGTCTGGACGATCACTAACTGTTTCCATCTTCTTGGGTGTACAGCCCAATCAAGATCATCAGTTATCACCCAAACGACGTGAAGACTTCCGGTCTTCGACCATCGTCTTCATCTTCGACTTATCGTCGTATCAGTTATTCAGAATGGGATAAACCCGGTCTTTCCGAATAACTCGCGTATATTTTAAGTAAGTGTTACACAAACACAACATACGCCTCATTCCAGTTCATTAGTCACTAACCGTAAATTAATCAAGAGAATAATTCCCCAAATATTAACCCCGAAGGCCGAAACCAACATCAGATCAATATCCAGAAAACCATTCTGCTTGGCTAACCGCCAGTTAGTTTCTAAATTTCACATTCAAATCTAATTAAAGATTTAACTATCGCCTGGAGCAAAACTGGTGATACTCCATTCTCGATCTTTTCAATCTAATTAAAGATTCATTAAAACTCCACTTAGTTTTAATCTGTGACTGGGTTAAAGAATCAGTGTCATTTAAAACACGGTTCACGATAAACCCAAAGTCACATCCCATTAATTATCGGGTTAAAGAACAAGTGTTATTTAAAACACTGTTCACGATAAACCCAAAAATCAATATCAATTCAATTCCAATTAAATATCATTTAATTGGTACACTTCATTAAATCTAAATAAAAAGATTTAATCTTTTCTCAACTGGGTTCAAGAACAGTGTTAGTGAAGACACCATTCACGACAAACCCAAATCACATTCGATATTCAATACAAGGCTCTGAATAGAAACTATATCGGCCTATATTCAATATCAAATTCTACGATTAACAAATGTCGTATTGGAAATAACGATATACATATATATCTTTCAAATTTCCATAACAACACCTGTAATATCACGAATTCCAACATCGAAATATTCCGAAGACAATTTCGATTCAAATCCACTCCAATGCAATCATTGGAAATTTTGGTTATTTTCAAAACCATTTCAAATTCAATTTATTTATTTAAAAATAAATAGAATTATAATTCTAGTTCAAAACTAGTTCATTTCGATAAAAATCTATTTTTATCTTTTCAAATATGGAGTTTTTCATCCCAAACTTTCACAAATCATTTCTTATGATTTTACACAAATTATTACTATTTTTAATAATTTTATCAAGGCCCGTACGGTCGATTTCCATTAACGGCCATCGAACTGCACTTACAGCGACCTTTTTCGAATTTGATTTGGACGTATCTCCAAATCCAACCGTTAGATTTCAAATTTCTAACATTCATTAGAAAGCTCTTTTCGATACGAACCCAACGGTTCCGGTTTTAGGAGAATCCGACGGTCGGATCTCCCGTAATGTCCGTTTGAAACAAATGATCGAAATTCGCGAACTGCCGCAGCGCGGCGCGTTCTATTCAGGCCATTATATTATATATATAATATATATAATATATATTTCGTCGATTACTATTTAAAACGAATTATATAAATGGTTTTAAATTCGTTTCAAAAGCAATTTCAACTTCCTTTTCAATTCAAATCAAAATTGAATTCTTCTTTATAAATTCGTTTCAAAATTCATTTCTATTCAATTCAAATTTCAATTCAATTTGAATTCATTTCAATTCGCTTTCAATTCCATTTGAATTCGTTTTCAATTCAATTCATTTCGAAATCGTTTTAAAATTCAATTCATTTCGAAATCGTTTTCAATTCAATTCATTTCGAAATCGTTTTCAATTCAATTCATTTCGAAATCGTTTTCAATTCAATTCATTTCGAAATCGTTTTCAATTCAATTTATTTCGAAATCGCTTTCAATTCAATTTGAATTCGTTTTCAATTCATTTCGAAATCGTTTTCAATTCAATTTATTTCGAAATCGTTTTCAATTCAATTCATTTCGAAATCGTTTTCAATTCAATTTATTTCGAAATCGTTTTCAATTCAATTCATTTCGAAATCGTTTTCAATTCAATTTATTTCGAAATCGTTTTCAATTCAATTCATTTCGAAATCGTTTTCAATTCAATTCATTTCGAAATCGTTTTCAATTCAATTCATTTCGAAATCGTTTTCAATTCAATTCATTTCGAAATCGTTTTCAATTCAATTCATTTCGAAATCGTTTTCAATTCAATTCATTTCGAAATCGTTTTCAATTCAATTCATTTCGAAATCGTTTTCAATTCAATTCATTTCGAAATCGTTTTCAATTCAATTCATTTCGAAATCGTTTTCAATTCAATTCATTTCAAAATATTCGATTTCGAAATCACGTTTCAATATTCATTTTAAAATGAATAAAATCGATATAAATATCGTTCACGTCAAAATGGCGTCAATCTAATCCTCACGGCTTCACATATTTCTATTTTCAAATATTCTATTTCAAATATTTCTATTTCAAATATTTCTATTTCAAATATTTCTATTTCAAATATTTCTATTTCAAATATTTCTATTTCAAATATTTCTATTTCAAATATTTCTATTTTTCTCGAAACTGGAATGAGGCCCAATCAATTACCATATAATGTTAATTATATGGATTTTCTACAACACATGTATATATCAACAACGATGAATAATCAACCATCAACCAAAGTGCACTACACTGTATAAGCATCAAATATAGACATTTAACGCTTATAGCAGCTTGTCAATCAATCGATCGACATATTTAATAAATCAGGATGAGTGAACTTCAAATTTCATCCTAACACCCGTGTGGGGTTTCAAACAATCAAACACATATTTTATTTGTGCAGTTAGGCGATGTGTAAAATTTATCGACCCAATCAACGTCATTCAAATAGGTGTACATAAACAAACCGTCTGGTTTGTAAATGAATATTTATTTATTCACATTCACGTTAAAAATTATATTTTTAACGATAACACATTTTATTTTAACATATGAATTTATATTCAGTTCATTCGTTAAATAAAATGCTAATTTTATTTTTCTAACTTATTTTAGAAAATTTCGGCGGCATAACGGCACGATACTAGAAACGGGACAAGGCCTAGCCTTATCCCCGGTCTAGTGAAGGCCCACGCCATTCACACATCAATCAAATCAATTCGTTATGCAAACCACAAACTTTGGAGTAAGGGTCTAACCTAGCCTTACTCCTTCGCCTTATAACGGCGCACGTCTAATCCTAACCAATTTATCGATTCGATTTTTCACACCACAAACCACATTCAAACCAATATCACAATCAATCACCAAACAGTCAAACAAACAAGTCCATGGTCTGTGGACGGGTGTCGGGTGCTACTAAGCACCGTCTGCATCCTAGTATATATATAACTAGAAAAATAAATTGAAAGGTGAGAAATTCTCACCAATAGCTATCCAACTTCAAGACTCTTCTTAATAGAAATCTTCGCCTATTGTCGCTTTCGCCCGTATCCTCTACATATGTAAAAATAGAATTTTTACTATGCTACTCAATATGTAAAAATCGAATTTTGACTTCGCTATTCAATATATAAAAATATGATTTTTACTTTGACTTTCAACATATAAAAATATGATTTTTATTTCGACTTTCAACACATAAAAATATGATTTTTACTTTTGCTTTCACCATATAAAAATATGATTTTTACTTTGCTTGAAAGTTCAAACCTTTCTTCCCATGTTAAAGCTTTTACCTTTAAAACTAAATCAGTTTTTATTTTTTTTTTTATAAAATTCAGTTTTTATCCTTTATTTCAAAAACCAGTTTTTATTTCTAAAAAAAATTCAGTTTTAATACTTTATAAAAAAAATCCAGTTTTATACTTTATAAAAATTTCAGTTTTTAATACTTTATAAATAAATCAGTTTTTTTTTCTATGTTTTAAAATTCAGGTTTTTAAAATGCTTTTAAAAATTCCAGTTTTTAATACTTTTTAAAAATTCCTGTTTTATTACTTTTAAAAATTCCTTTTAAAAATATTCAGTTTTATACCTTTAAAAATATTTAGTTTTTTACTTTTAAACATTTTCAGTTTTTATTTTTAAAACAAAATCATTATTAAAATCGGTTTTTAAAAAAAATAAAAAAAAAATAATAATAATAAAATAAACAGAAATTCTTACTGAGAGGGGGGGGGAGGTCTTCGCAGTTCGTCGGCGGCTTGGGTCTTCGATCGGTGGTGGCAGGAGGGGCTGCTTCGAGGGGGGGGGGGTGGCGCGGCTTCTTCGTCGGCGTCGAGGGCTTCAAGGGGAGGCGCTCGGTTGTTTTCACGAGGGGGGGTTCACCTGAGAGGGCGGCGGAGGAGTTGTCGGAGATGGGGGGAGCAGCGCCTCGCGCGATGTGGCTCCGTCGAGCGGTTTTAGGGCTCCGCCCTCTTTTTTTTTTTTATTCTGAAATTTAATTTTTTGAACGGGGGGGGGGGGGCCTGGAGGATAAAAGAGAAAGATATTTTTTTTTTTTTTATTAATTTAATTGCATAAAGTTGACTTTTACCTAAGACCTCGAAACGAGGCCCACCGCCTGTCGTCCATAGCGAATTACCCCCATTCCGAACACAATGGGATATGTATCGTAAGCTGATTCGACCGTTTGAATCAGTTTCCGTTAAATTTACATTTAAATCACTATATTGAATTTTAAACGTACATTTCAAATTACCGGGGTCACATAATAACTCTATAAATTGCAGAAAAATATTTTCTAGCTTCGTATTGACGATACGGTCCTAACAAAACTAGTTTCGTCGAATTCTGAGACTGTTTGAAAAATGGCCAATTTCCAGTCGATTAAAATCAACTGAAACTGGTCAAACGCGTTTTCCTTTGCCACGCTCACATATTGATTCGAAAAATTATGAAATTTGGAATCTAGCAATAACTTTACACTGCGAATCCAACAAAACTGGTTTCGTCGAAATCCGAGGTCGTTTGCAAAATGGCTATTTTTAAGGGCCATATATTATATTAAAATATATATAAATTCCACAGCGACTATTTCTAATTTTCAACTGGACATATCTTATCATTTCTAAGATGAAATCTCAGTTTGTTAACTTCGTTACAAAGATATAGTTATACAGATTCAAATATTTCTTGTTTCGTTCAATTCTGACTTATATTGAATTCTGTATATTCATTTGAAATTAGAAATCGAATTTTCGAACTACCGCGCCATTTTCAATTCCTTTTATAATTATATATAAATATTTATATTCTAACGACGACGCGTATAATATATACGTTCGATTTATATTCTAAATAAATTTCTCGTCGATATTATTTAAAATAATTCATTTTAAATAATCAAAATTCACTAAAATTGCCAAAATAAAAATTTTAAACTGGCCCAGAATTTACGGGTTGTTACAGTTGAGTTTACCGTAAATTATAGAAAGTTGTTTCGAAGAGACCGAAATTGGATCAAGTTATCCGAAAACCACTTCATCCGACTGAATGAAGAATGTAGTATCTCTTGAAGATGGAGAAATCTGAACATAATTAGAGTGCAAGGATTAATTGTTACTAATCATATAGATGTAGTAGAGGTAAGTCCTTCGGTTCATTCTTTTCCTTAACGACTTGTATGGATGAATGTTATCAGTACATTGCCACTGGAGGGCAATGAACATTCAAAATGAAATATGCCGATGGAAGGTAAACTGACGTAGCCTTCGGCCTGATTAACCGGGATTGACTAAAACAGGGGATATGTAACAAGGTTATATGAGATGCACCCATCAGATGTTTTATCACAAATCTAGAACGGTTACCCTTTCATTATTTTATGCTTTGGCGTAGTTGTTGATCACAACTACGATGGTCAGTTTTATGTTGGCAGGGGTGTAAGACGTTCTTGCGATCTCGATATGCTTATCTATAGAGATAATGGGACAGAAGCTACCCCATTGCCCAATCATTGTATGGGTCCAAACTTCAATAAGTGATGTACGGACTTAGTTGTACCCAAATATGTTGAAATATGGGATGCAAGCATTTCAATTACTTTCGCGCTTTATTTTTGTTTTTCTAGTCATTATTATAATATGACTGGATTTATAATTGAAGTGGTCTGGTTATCATAAGGTAAAAACTCATTTGTGTTTGTGTGTGGCGCAGTCTTATGAGATACCTTTTGTTTTCAAAAGGTTTATAAGCTAATAAAAAATAAGTATCTTACTATATGAGTTTTCTCATGTTATTTTCCAACCCGACATGGGTGTTATTTCATGATAATGCTCAAGTCAGACCGAGTGTATTTGACATGTTAGTTTAGATGTTTGAGGCTTAGGAAAGGAGCTAGAGCCCAAGATGTACTTTTGTATATCATGTTTCCATTATGTTAGAGCTTTTGTTGTTATCTGAGTCAACCTGAACAAGTTATTATAACTGTCTAAGTCAGTATCTATTGTTTACTCTGATTTTTTATATGTATATAAAATAAAAGGTCTTTCAATTTATAAACAATTATTTCCATTATTGAGATTTTGTTTTGTCTTTTTTCTTTAACCCCTAATGATTTGGTTTTCCGACACTTGGATGTTGGACATGTATATACCGTGGATGTATTATTGTCGACTCTGGGAGGGTCAAAAAATCGGTTTGTTACAAAATGCTTATGGGTCGACCTTGATATAGGTCGAATCGACCCATTGGTCGACCCGAATACTCTTGCACAAAGTGTTTATTTCTAGCATGGATGGTTAGATTTTTAATCCTTTTTCAACGAACGGAGGGCATTGTTTTGGACGTCTATAAGTAAACATGCAGGGATATCCTTCAAACTCATATTTTTCTGAATTAGTATCGAAGCTCTATCACATTTCTTTCTACTCTTATTCTTCAGAAATCAAATATATATATTAGACTTTGGTTTTCTAATCCAAGGCCTGAGGATAGAAGTTGTAGATTTAGGAAGTAGATGCTTAGATCTCGCTGTCCGAGTGAGATAAGTTATACAAATATGATTTTAACATTATTTCATTTTATTTCTTTATAGATCCAGATCTATAACTTCGTGTAAATACTATTTTGTAGATCCAAATAGGTTTGCAAAAGTGGAAGACTATAGATAGCAGAACTATACTTCAACCAGATCTTGAACTTAGACTGGTCTTTTTCCAAGTGAGCAGAAATAAGCTGTATATCTTCTAAATAATGGTATATAGCATCCTTTAATTTCCCTTATAATCAGTAAAATTTATGCAAATAAACTAGAATTATTTATAGTAATTGTTTTTCTTATATTGAAATAGTAAATATCGGACAAAGTGTACTTATATGAAAAAGGTTATTCTTTGGGAATTAGTCTTAAGTAAATATAAGTGATTGGGGGTTTGAAGAATTGTAAAGGAAACAGAGTTGTAAACTCGAAAAAGTAAAGATTTAGGATTTGAATGTAAAACAAGAAGTTAATGTATGAAAGTTAGAAATAGCCTAGATTTGTTAGTTAGTAAATAGAGGGTATATTTCAATATTTTGATTTGTAAGGAGGTAGCAAACATAATTGCAAGACTAAAAGTAAAAGAAGTTGGATTCGTCTAGAATAGGATTAGCCGTATGTTGCATAATTTAGTAGTTCAGAAATAAATAAAAGAAATGCCTTGCAATTACAGATTTTTGTTTATAGGAGTATTTTATATTAAATTATGGAAATAAATTTTAGTACATTTTCAAGTAACCAACCAAATGGAATAAATATAACTTCCCAATGATATAATTATGTGGACGGTAAGTAAAAGAGTAATATGATTGAAAGATGAAATAAAAAGAAGAAGAGAGAGAAATCAAGTAGGACACTTGATAGCCTAAAAAAGAGAAATAAAGTGTAAGATTAAGATCTGTTGTTATAGTACAAATAATAAGAAAAGAGATTATTATGATGAAAGGTTTATGACAAGGTAATATAGCTTCAAATTAGACTGTCATAAAAGTAAATAAGAAAAGATAAGAATAATATCATAATAAAAGAATAAGAGAAGATTAAGAAAGATAAGATAAGAGAAACTAAATGCGTAAGAAAAGATTTACATATAAGTTCTAATAAGAAATGTAGATGCATTTGGAGTAGTTCATAGCGAACTTGAAGGAATGCCTAGCGATGCGAACCGTAACGGATTCATCAAAGCACATTGATCTCACGAGGCACGCTTATAGCAGCATTCCCTATCAGTCGACGATTAATGATCTCATGAATATCGGCACTAGCCATGCTGAAGGTAGAAAATGTAGACTTCAAAGCAAGGATTCCTCGAGGACGGCCCTCTGATTAGGCATAATTAGGTGATCTATTAGAGGCATGTCTATAGTTTGCGTCAAGACAGTTTGCCTTGACTGCTTTCATAGAGTAGGCAGTCATACGATTAATGGGTGACTTTAGAATTTGGCTATAGCCTTGGATCAACGAGCATGCTTCGTGGTCAAGAGCCAAAAAGGATAATAATCGAATGCCCATGTTTAGGCTATTATAGATGGATGAGAAGGGGTGACTGTTTATATTGATGCTTGTCAGGTTGGTTTAGGTGCAGTGTTTACACTACATGTGAAGGTTATAACTTATGCAAGTAGACAGCTAAAGCCTCATGAGAAGAGTTTGGAAACACATGATTTGGAGTTGTTAGCCGTAGTATTCACGTAGAAGATGTAGATGAATTACTTGCTATGTAAGAATCCTTCTTTACCTTCTTGATTTATTTCTTATGTCTTTAAGGATTCTAGTAAGTTAGATTCCCTACTTTAAATAGGTGAATTATTCGTGTTGGAACATATTTTCACTTAGAAGGATTTAAACTTGAGGCACAATGGTTGGAGTTTCTGGCATCTTTTGAATTGGATATTCTTACTCCTGAGAAGGAAATGTAGTGGATGATACTCTAAGCAGAAATGAAGACTTAGCTCTCCAGAAGTTATTCCGACTCTTTTTGAAAAGGATAACAAGAAAGAAAAAAAGAGAAGATAATCTTCTTTTGGAGACCACTCAAGGAACTGAAAAGGGTCGAAGTTCGAGTTTTAATTTGGATAACCATGGTATTTTGATGATCAATGGAAGGACACATGTTCTGAAGATGGATAGTCTTAGACAAGAAGTTTTGAGGGATTGTCATAACTTTAAGTTGAGTATTCATCATGTAATAGGTAAGATGTACAATGATATGAAGTGAGTATTTTATTGGCTAGGGATAAAGAGATATCTCAATCTTTATTAGAAGATGTTCGACATTTTAACAAGTTCACGACCACCAAAGACAACTAGCATGCTTCAACCTTTGGAAATCCTAAATTAGAAATGGGAAATTATATCAATGGTTTACCTAGAACTTGGAAAGGAAACGAAGGTGTATGGGTCATAGTAGATTGACTGACAAGAATGCTCGTTTTATTCTAGTTAACCCAAAAAGAACTTCAGCTTCATTGGAAGATATTTACATGAAGGAGATTGTTAGGTTGCATGGAGTTCCAATAAGTAAAGTAAAGTATCAAAATCCTATATTTACTAGTTAGTTTTGGGAGGCAATGCAAGTAGCTTTAGGATCAAGGCTGAGCTTGAGTACATTCTACCACCCTTAAACGGATGGGCAAACAAAAAGGATAAATCGAATTCCAGAAGATCTTTTAAGAGCATGTATTCTGGATTCTGGAGGTGGGTAGGAATATCATCTTCACTTAGCGGAATTCTCCTACAACAACATTTTTCAAGCAAGCATTGACATGGCACCCTATGTAGCTCTTTGTGGACATCCATGTAAATCACTGTCATGTTGGGTTGAGACTAGTGACCGATTGATGCTTGCACTAGATATGATTCAGGAAGCTACAGAGAAGGTGGTTATGATCAAGAGAAGAATGAAAGAAGTCCAGGATCAACAAAAGAGTTTGCGAATAAAAGAAGAAGGGATTTGAACTATGAGGTTAAAGATTCCATATTTGTGAAGATTTCTCCAATTAGAAGAGTCATTCGATTTGGAAGAGATATGAAGTTAGCACCGAGATATATTGGACCTTTTAAGATTACTGAAATGATTATATCATTTTCTTATAGAGTTGAGCTTTCAGAAAGGTTGTCAGGGTTCCATAATGTTCTTCATATATCCTATTTGAGAAAATATGTTTATGACCCATCGTTGATTGTGGAGCCTTCGATTCAAGACGTTTTGGAAATGGAACCGGACTTGACAATAATCAAGATCATATTCATATTATATATCAAGATGAAAAGAGATTGTGTAATAAGATAGTGAAGCTAGTTCAGATTCAGTGGAGTGAGGATCCCAGAGGTTATACTTGGGAGACTTGGATCATACAAAGGAAGCTAATCCTGAATTAATGTTAGAATAGTTAGTACATGCACCAATGTATTTTGGATTCTTAGTATATATATCTTTTATATGGATTTTATGACATATATATAATATTTGGCTTTTTATGTTATCATGGATTTTCCCATTGTTAGCTAATTCTAGGATGAAATTACTTTAAGGGTGGATGAGCGTAACAACCCAGAATTTAATCCCTTTGAAAATAGGTAATTAAATATAATTTTAACTATTTATTTAATAGGATTTATAACTAAAAAAACCTTTTTAATTATAACTAATGATGGTAAATTGTTTTATTAATTTTATTTACAAAAATATTCAGTTCGAAGGAAAACAAAAAATGTGATCGGAAAACGTTTTCAAAAATTTCAATGTCAAAAGGTGGAAAACCCTTTCGAATTTAATATACACACATATACCTTGGTAATATATGTTAATTAAAGTTAAAGCATAATTAATTAAGTTAGGATAAATTTTAAATAATGTAAGATTAGACATTTTCCACTTACTTTCTTAAAATAAAGTAAAAGAGAATAAAGGTGCATAAATACCATAAATAAAGGAAAATAAATATGTTAGGTGTACATTAGTACACTTAGGTGCAAAGTTACATGGAAATAAAAATTAAAAGTGAGAACGAGTTGTCAGAATTAGAAGGAAGGTTATGTGCTTGAATGGTACTTTTGCAATTCCCACATTTCAGTTTGTATAAAAGTAACTTCTTTTCTTCTTCTTCCTTTTCATTTTCATATTTCATCTTCCTACTCACTTTTCTAAGTTTCAAAAAGTTTTAGTGGCTTCCTTTTAAAAGAAAAAAAATTATTTTCAAGTAAAAAATTCAATTTTTACACTTTAAACTTCTTTAAAATCATTTCTAGGCTCATTCTTCTCCTTTTATGTCACTCCTCTTCCATTTGCAAGCCACATCCATCCATAAATCACCAATGTCTAATAAAAATCATCCAAAGCCGTTGCTAATTGTATTTAGGCCCTCTAAGATTTAATTTTGCAAAGCTAGTGCAATTAAGAAGGTGTTTGCATGGTTCTAGTAACTTTTAGCTATGTTTTGTGTAAGTTTTATGAGTAAAACAATTGTTTTAAAATGCAAGATTAATTATGTTTATGTTGTATAAATCTTCTTATATGTTGTGTAACGTTGCTTTTATTGTAGTGGCAGGCTTAATTTTTGTGCATGCTTGTATGTTGTGGTTGAAATGCATGTTTGGAAATTTGACTTGATTTTGAAGTCTAAGTGAATGTTAATTGTTAAAGATGTTTTCTTTGGTTATAGTATGATGTGTTGTCTTCATATCTAATTATGATGTACATAATTACTGTTAAGTATCATTGTACGTTAAAGTAGGCATTTAAATTTGCACAAGGGTTTGAGATCTGTAGTTTTAAAACAAAAAGTCTATATTTGTTTGTAAAAAAAGGAAGTTTAGTTTTGTAAAATTTGTTTGGAAATTTAAAATATGTTTCCAAAATGTTTTTTAAAAGTTAGTTAAGTATTTAGAAGTGGCATAAAATTTCCTTGTCTTTAAACTTTGAAGCTGCATCCATAGCGATAGTCGATGTAGTTTTATTGCAAAACCGCAGTTTTGGAAAAATAATCAAGTTTAATATTTCGATGGTTTCTAAAATGGTTTTTTGATGATGATCAATAAAAGTTAATCAAGTTATTAATACTTAATTATTAATTAATTAGTTTATTGATTAATAATTAATTAATTAATTAACCTACTAATCAGGGTTTATTTTGTTTTTTTTGGCAAAACCAACCGGTTTTTAAAGTGATCTGTATCAATTTTCTCATTACAACAAATAACGAGTACAAAATTATACACAAGGTAAGCATGTCCTATGTCTGGTAAAAATTAATACACTTACACTTAAGTAAGTGAACAAAACACACAAACTCACTTAAACAACAATAACAATTCAACAGGCTATTACATAGTCCATATTACAACAACTCACATTAAAACTCACATCCACTATTCCACTTGCTGTTCAACATCAACAGGTAAAAATCATTCAATAATAATCAAGAAGCACATTTGCATAACCAGAGATTACCTAGAACTTCTGAACCCGTGAAAGAACAACTCAAACAGGAGTAAATCAACTACCAAGAGAGAACAGTTTCAAACACACCTTCATCACAATCAAAACAATGCACAGAAGGAACAGACAAACATCAGTTCATAAAATGCCACTGAATTACAAGTCGAAACCATGCAAACCACCACACACACCCAAAACCAGAAAGCTGGAGCACAAAAACTAACCAAAACCACACCGAATAACACCACATACACCAGAAATAAGGAAGAGGAAGAACTCACCAGTACGTCAATGTTAGTCGATCCACAACCCAAGCACTGGCATGACAACTGACAAAGTGGGTCTTCCTTTCGGTGAAACTAAGCCGTCAGGATCCAACACAATGAGTGCAAACAAATGAGGGGTCACGAAAAGAAGTGACAGCAGTCACAAATCTAATAAGAAGAGCGGTCTATGGGCACACCATGGGAAGAGGGGAGAGTGAAGATCTAAAAGGTCTAAATACTGAAAAGACAGGCAAGGCTTAAAGGTAGGAAACAAGTGGAAGGCTCTGCACGATCTTGATTGATTGACATAGCTGTTTGGGGAAATTAGGGTTTAGAGGAATTTCAACAAACAATTGATGAAATGGGAAATGAAGGATGAGGGTGATGATTAGTTAGCGGGGTATATATATGAGGGATGTCCACCATGGTTCTTGGTGGTAGAAAGGGGTTCTGACGTGGATTTTCAAGGAAATTGAGGGATAAGTGGAGTGTTTGATGAAATGCTTAACAGGTTGGATGTGTTAAACAACACGAGTAATTGGCTTCAGTAATGGTGATCACACAACTCACAAGCACTCTTGCCTTATCAATATTTGGCAGTAAGAACAACCAAGAACTTGAACAAGAATTCACTTGAATCGAGTAGTTGCAACACTAAAATTAACTACTACGAGGAAGAAGATTACAAACTAATAATGCAGGAATTACAGAAATAAAAGAACTATAATATGATACTTGAAGTAGAAATGGTAACAACTAATTCAACAAGCAAATTGTTTTTTAGAAATCCTGGCGAACTTTATTGATGAAGCTTACAGTCTTTTTATACATGCATAACTGGGTAATGTGCCGAACATCATAACCCATTAACAATTGCAAAGAAATCAATTAAGCTTCGGTCCACTTGTTATAAAACAAAGCATTAGTGCACAGTAACATGCACATGCATGCACAACAAATACTACATAATAGCAAGCTTCTCATTCCCTTCCATCATTACCCAACATCTGCATCATCCCTCTGAAGCTCCTCTGCACCTTTCCTGCCACTTCAATGTCCTTTTCTGATGAACCCAGGTCGGAAACATTGTCCCCATGTTTTCCAGCAAGCTCTTCTTCTGGCCTTGTCAATTTAATCCATTTGACCATGGCATGATTGTTACAACTCCCTTCCTCTTGAAGAATGGACCTTGTCCCAAGGTCCAACGTTGGAAACCTTCTGATCATCGGCCAATAATCTTCCCAAGTAGCTTCCTCTTCGATTTTATCTCTCCACTCCACCAAAATTGGAGCTACGGCATCATTATTTCTAGGTACTATCCTTCTATCTAGAATTCTTTCAGGCATCTCCATAGTCTCTTCAATAAAGCTGGGTACATCGTGCTGTATGATTATTTGGTCACCTATTTTCTTCTTATGTTGTGAAACATGAAAAACAGGATGGATTTTTTCATTGTCAGGAAACTACAATTTATAGGAAACCTCTCCTATCCTCTCAATGATCTTGTATAGTCCATAATATTTTGATGATAACTTGTATGGTCCATAATATTTTGATGATAATTTGTGGGTCTTCTGATCTTTAGCTACGAGCTATTTATAGGGTTGTAGCTTCAAGTACACCCAATCTCCCACATCAAAGCTTCTTTCAATCCTTCTTCTATCAGAAAATCTCTTCATTCTCTCTTGAGCAGTCTTTAAACTATCCTTTAAGAATTGAATTACAATGTCTCTGTTGAACAAGTCATCCTCTACTAGTGCTACCTTTGTAGTATGGAGAACATAAGATAGTAAAGTAGGAGGATCGATACCATATACAGCCTTGTAAGGAGTGGTATTAGTGGTTTGCTTCCAATTAGTATTGTACCAATACTCTGCCAAAGCCAACCACCTAATCCATTCACCCGAACAATCCAAAATTTTATTTACTACCTCAGTTTGACCATCACTCTGAGGATTGTATGCAGTACTATATTTTAGAGAGCTCCCCTCTATCTTGAATAATTCCTGCCAAAATGTGCTGAAGAATATGGTGTCTCAATCACTTACAATCGTCTTCGGCATCCCATGCAACTTAAAGACCACTCAAAAGAAAATGCTTGCTATGTCTTTAGCTGAATATGGGTGACTTAGTGGGAAGAAATGTGCATACTTGCTTAATCTGTCCACCACTACAAATATCACTGTGTATTTTTGAATTTTGGGAAGACATGTAATGAAGTCCACGGACAAGTCGGTCGTATCCTCTCTGGAATGGGCAATGGTTGTACTAGGCCAGGGTAACTCACATTCTCACTTTTATTACGCTGGCATTCATCACAAGATCTAATGAATTGCTTCACATGTCTCTTCATTTTGCTCCAGTAAAACACCAATTTTAACTTCTTCATAATAGCCCTTATGGCTGAATGTCCTCCTAGAGGAGTTGAGTGATGCTTTTTGATGAGAATGTGAATTAAAGTATTCAGATGAAGATTAATGAATATCTTCCCCTTATAGTAAATGAGGTCATCCACAGTCTTGTATTTTTCATGTAACTCATTGCTCTTTATTTTCTGTAATTATTGCTGATACCATTGGGAAGTAGCTAGGGTTTGCTTCAATTCATCAAACTAGGGGGTCTACACAACTGATACTTCATTTATCTGCACTAACTCCTCTCTTCTAGATAGTGAATCAACTATAATGTTTTCTTTGCCACATTTGTACTCAACTGCGTAGTCAAAACCATGTAATTTAGCGATCCATTTATGTTGGAGCCTTGTTGATAGCTTCTGTGTAAGTAAATACTTAAGACTTTGTTCGTCTATCCTTATCACAAACCTCCTTCCCATCAAATATTGACTCCGCCTTTTTGTAGCAATAAGATTGCTAGAAGTTCCTTTTCTTATGTAGATAAGCTCAAGTTCCTGCCATTAAGGCCTTACTCAAAAAAGCAATTGGCTTCCCATTTTGAGTCAGCACAGCCCCAATGCCATTTCCACAAGCATCACATTCCAGCGTGAAAGGTAAGATGAAGTCAGGTAGAGTCAATATGGGAAGATTCATCAAGCACCTTTTTAATTCTTCAAAATCTAGTGTGGCTGCACTATTCCATATAAAGGCATGCTTCTTTAACAAATTTGTTAATGGCTTGGCAACCACTCCATAGCCTTTAATAAATCGCCTGTAATAACTAGTGAGACACAAAAAACCCTTAAGGCCTTCAAATTCTTAGGAACTGGCCACTTCTTTATGGCTTCCCCCTTGTTTGGATCGGTGGCTATCCCTTTGCTATAAATGACATGACCCAAATACTTAATAGTGCGTTTTGCAATCTGGCATTTGGATAATTTGATGGTAAGGTGATTATGATCTAACACCTAAAAAATAACACTGAATTTCTCTAAATGCTCAGGACAAGACTTGCTATATACTAATATATCATCAAAGAACACTAAAATGAATTTCCTTAAGTAAGGCAAAAAAAACCTCATTCATTAAAGACTGGAAAGTGGATGGAGCAATGACCAACCCGAATGGCAATGCCACAAACTAATAATGGCCTTCATGAGTTTTAAAAGCTATCTTGAAAATGTCTGGTTCATGCATACGAATCTGAAGATATCCTGACCTCAAGTCCAGCTTTGAAAAAAACATAGAGCCATGTAATTCGTCAAACAGATCTTCAATCAGTGGTATAGGGAACTTATCCTTGATTGTTAGAGCATTCAAACTACTTAATCAATGCACATTCTTCACGTGCCATCTTTTTTTTCTAACCATCACCACTGGAGAGGAGTAAGGACTACTACTTTGTTTATGATACCGGCTATCAACATCTCTCTTACAATTTTTTATAGTTCATTCTTCATATGGTAGGAATGTCGGTAGGGCTTCAGGCTGATAGGTTTGGCATTAGGAACTAAAGGAATTTTATGGTCATGGGCTCTTGGAGGAGGTAGGGTAGGATTTGGATTTGTAATAGAAGGATAGGTTTTTAGGGTTTCCTGAATTTCAGGGGGTATGGCATCGGTGTTGGGTTTTGCTTGGGTTTGGGTAGTGACACTGTGCAGGCTTAACATCATGGTTAATTGGCTCTGTTGACTTTCCTTACTGATCTTTTTCTTGTCAACCACCTTCACTTCTTCTTGATTCAAACCTTTCCACGTATACATCTTACCATTATAATGGAATCTGACATGAAGTTGCTCTAAGTTGAGTATCACTTCTCCCATAGCCTTCATCCACTGTGCCCCCAATACAATTTGACAACATTCCAAAGGGAATAACAACAAGTCCACTGGCATCACACACCCTTGACATTTCAAAACAACACCCTTGCAAATTCCAGATCCAGACAGCTTGTCCCATTTTCCATAGTTACGACAGACTCTCATGTATCATCAATTTTCATATTTAACCTTCTTGCCAATGCCTTATTAATAAAACTATGTGTAGAACCAGAATTAAACATAATTTGAACTGGTTTACCTTTAATACTTCCAGTTACCTTTAAGGTACAGAGAGCAGGAATACCACAAAGGGTTTGCAAGGTAATAGAGAGAGTTTCTTAAACCACTTGGGCCACTTCATCAATTGCAACACTTCCATGATCATATGTGTCCTCGTTTTCACATGAATCAAGGGGCATAATGCCTTCTAACACAAAAACTTGAGGGTCCTTGCACTTGTGATCCTTGGTCCATCTTTCATTGCACCCATAACATACTCCTTGCCTTCTTCTTTCAATTAATTGACTCGAAGTTAATCCTTTGCTTTTGGCCAACTGTTTTAATGGTGTGAGTTTTTCTTTGGGATCTAAGGTAGGATTCTCGGTAGTGTTAGGTTTAGCAATCTGTGGATTAGCAATAGGTTTGTTGTTAGTTTTTTGAGGATAGGTTGTTTTAGGGTTTCTTCTAGTGAGTATTTGTTTGGATTCAAACAGTTTGGCCAATGACACTGCCTCCTTAAATCATGAGGTCTTGATATTAACACATCGAACATGATTTCATCCTTCAGACAACCAAGAAATCTATCTAACTTGAATTTGGGAGGCAAAGTCTCCAAAGCCTCCTTCAATTTCTCGAACTTATTCAAATATGCCCTCATGGTAGTGGTTTGTTTCAAATTGCACAATGTCTCATATGCTCTTTCCATTTCTTCAGGGTTAAACTGAACCATAATTTCCTCCTTGAAAACAAGCCAGGCTCCTGTATGCTCCACCATTCTAATGTACAAGAAATACCATTGTAGTGCTTCCTTCTGTAGAGAAAAAGAACAAATGTCCACCCAGATTCGATCATCGATCCGATGGAGCCTGAAATACTGCTCCATTTGTCACAACCAATCAGCTACTGTTTCTTCTCCAGAAAAGGTAGAGATATCTAGCTTCATGATAGGGTAATGGTGAGGATTAGGTTGGTTATAGCATTGATATCGTGGGGGTTGATGATAATGGTAAAATTGATAATTATATGGTTGAGGGTACGGTCATGGTTCTTGAGGGGGTAATGGTGGGTGGTTATATCAATGAGCATAAAATGGTAGAGGTTGTGGAGGGTTTCCTGGTGGTCGAAGGTAAGGTCTAGCCGGTGGTTGTGGTGGTCTTGGAGGAAGGGGGTCCATTTTCAATTGGAGGGGGTGGTAGATTTTGATTTGGGGCCGGTGGGTTCTGAATTGGAGGCGGTGTGCCGGTGGATTTTGAATTAGAGGTGGTGGTAGTGAATTTTGAATTAGAGGTGGTGGAGGTGGATTTGGAATTAGAGGTGGTGGCGGAGGATTTTGAATTGGAGGCGGTGCATCAGATCTAGGTGATCTAGATCTTGATCTTCTGTTCAACCGCTCCATCATCTCGTCAAATCTCAGATTCATGCCATCCAATCCCCGATTCAAGTGTAACATATTGTCATCAAGCCTCTGATTCAACTGTAACACATTGTGTTCAAGCATATCATTATTCTCAAACTGCCGTTGTCATAGATCGGGATCGGGATTTAAGATTTGGGGGGGGGGGAGTGTGAGGAACCACCATTGTTCTAGTGGCCATCAGTAGATCCGACCCTCGATGCATGCTTTGATACCACTTTGGAAGGCTCTGCACGATCTTGATTGATTGACATCGCTATTTGGGGAAATTAAGGTTTGGAGGAGTTTCAACAAATAGTTGATGAAATGAGAAGTGAAGGCTGGGGGTGATGATGAGTTGGCGGGGTATATATATGAGGGATGTCTACCGTGGTTCTTGGTGGTAGAAAGGGGTTCTGATGTGGATTTGTGGGGAAACTGAGGGATAAGTGGAGTGTTTGATGAAATGCTTAACAGGTTGGATGTGTTAAACAACACGAGTAATTGGCTTCAGTAATGGTGAACACGCAATTCACAAGCGCCGTTGCCTTATCAATATTTGGTAGCAAGAACAACTAAGAACTTGAACAAGAATTCGCTTAATCGAGCAGTTGCAACACTAAAATTAACTACTACGAGGAAGAAGATTACAAACTAGTAATGCAGGAATTACGAAAATAAATGAACTATAATATGATATTTGAAGTAGAAATGGTAACAACTAATTCAACAAGCAAATTGTTCTTCAGAAATCTTGGCAAACTTTATTGATGAAGCTTACAGTCTTTTTATGCATGCACAACTGGATAATGGGCTGAAATACATAGTGTTGAATAAAGAGATTTTGATCGATATCAACGAATAAAGCTACCATGAGAATCGAATCATAAAGATAAGGTTATATATATATATATATTTATATTGAGTCGTGTTAGAATTATGTTAAAATCTATCCTCAAGTATAACGAATGTGCTAATCAAAGTTATATATATATATATATATATATAACCATTAAAAAGCCAGAAATATACCAAAAATGGCCTACCAGTCGACTGGTAGGAAATATACAAGTCGACCTATTTTGGTATATAATGGCTAGTTTTAAATTTTATAGATATACATTTTAATTCTACTAGTCAATTGATGATTTTTAACCAGTCGATTGATTCGACCCAGATTTTTATTTTCTGAAGAGTTGCTTCCATTCATGAAGAGATTCCTCTTCATTAATCAAAGGAAACGGACGTATCTTTTTATGGAAACTATTCATGAATGTTTGCTACTCTTAGACCATTATATAAACAACTTCAATCTTGTTTTACAATCAGCAATTTTTCATTCTATTTTCTCTACTCATTGAAAGTATATTTCTATATTCTTTTCAAACAAAAACTCTCCAATTCGAGTACTTGTTGAATCCTTGATTTAATTTTAATATCACTTGATTCAACAAGCCATTCTACTTCCTTAAATCTACGCATTCAAAGTATATACTCGAGGATCAGATTATAGGAAGGTTGTACGTAAGCTATTGGCTAATCAGTGTTGAAAGAAGAACACATCCAGAAGTTAAACTCTTTGTAATTGTTGAAGACCTGCGTAGTTGCTCAGGCGAGAGGCATCTTTGTTGGGGCTCGGATGTTCTGACTATTCCTCCGGGTTAAGAGAGGGCGTTGTTAGTGAATTTCGAAGAGGAGCTTCACGACTGGACGTAGGGAGGGAAGTCCGAACCAGTATAAAAACTCCTGGTGTCTCTTTTACTTTATTTACCGCTTATATTTACTTGATATATATCTCAATAACTTAGACTTTATTTGCATAAACTATTACACATTTTAGCTAGTATATCACATATATTTCTACATTATCCATATAGATCCTTTAAGTCGAACATACCGACTTTTCGCATAGCCCATTAACAATTGCAAAGAAATCAATTAAGCTTCGGTCCAGTTGTTACAAAACAAAGCATTAGTGTACAGTGATATGCACATTCATGCACAACAGATACTATATAACAATAAGCTTCTCATTCCCTACCATCATTACCCAACATCTGCATCATCCCTTTGAAACTTCTCTGCACCTTTCCTACTGCTTCAATGAAAAAAGATGATGAACCCTGATCAAAAACCTCGTCCCCATGCATTTTAGCAAGCGTTTCTTGTGGCCTTGTCAATTTTGATCCATTTAATTAACCATGGCATGATTGTTACAACAAGGCATATTAGATCTAGGATGAAATTAGGGTTTGGGAAATAGAGTGGCCACCCACAATGGCGAAGGCCGCAACGAGTAGGAGAAGGATTGGAGGAGGGAAGGAATGCGAAACAATAGAGGAAAGGTGGATTTTTTTCTCAGGAAGAAAGAGAAGAAAGGCAATTTCCAATCGCCATTAGAGGAGGAGGACTCATGTTTCGTTCTAATTAAAGACTATAATCTAATTAATTATCTTTAAAAAGTAAGATTATTCCTTAGTTATTTTTTTTGATAATTAATGACTTAAGTGTCTAATTAATCATTAACTAAGGAAGTAATTAGTACTTAAGAAATTATTTAGCAGGTAAATTATGATTACTGTTAAATTGAACAGGTTTTAATTACTTATTAAGGGTTATTTATGATTAATTTTATTAACCAAATTTTATAAATAAATTCTTAATTAAAAAATTTTAATAATTTGATTAATTATCAGTTAATTAAATTTAGTAATTTAATTAATTATTAATCAGCTAAGATTTATTATTTAGTCGCTAATCAAACAAGATTATGGTTAATTACTTTAATTAAGATCTAATTAAGATTAATTACGGTTTAGCTATGGTTTGTTTCTTATTGATTTATGATTTAATAATAATATATTTTCAGTTAAGTTCAATTTATAAATTGGAGAATTTATTTATCATAAATCTATTTAAACTCTATCAGTTGTATTTTTTCTAAAGTCAGTTTTAAACAAAGGATATCTTGACCTCACGATGACCTCAACAAAATATGAAACCAAATGATAATGTGGTGACTTGTGTATGGAAAGTAAGTCATATCTTATATAACACTAAAATCTGATGAGTAAGCTGACCTCTATCTGCGGGATCCAGAATATGTTCTAGGCGAGTGATAGAGTAAGCCTGAAATATTGATAACATTATAGGTATGAGAAGAGTTAATTTATATAAATGAGTCATATTAAATTATGTATATGGTAAACCATATACAAGCTTACACACTCTTCTTAGATAGTGGGTTCTCCACCATTAAAGAACTTGGCCTGAAATAAACTCAGGGAGTAAATGTTATATACTTAAGTTTCCCCGTGGGAACTTGGATTCTTTGTAACATACTTCCGAGGAACAGGAATCGAGTTACCAGAAATATTCTCTTAGTTTGGAGATACCATTTTATGTATAAGTATAATTTATCTGAACCACCCTAAAACTAATAACGTTTATAATGGAACTTTTATTAAGAATGACATAGAGCTGCATTATCCTTCCTAAGGGTGATTCCAAAATGGAAGATTGTAAATTTTATATGTTTGTTCAATCCAAGAACAACTTATATAGATAGATGCTATCATTGCTTATTTACTGGACGATATTCGTAGAATTCTAAGATAATTTTCTATTTATAAGGTTAAATGTAACATTTAGCCTCATCACCAGGTAAATTATTAAAGCAGGGACATGCGACAGAGCTATGTTTGTCGCATCTATTAGGATATGATTATCTCTCATCTAGAATTGATATGCATTTATGCTTTGGGATCCTTTTTATGGTCGTTGATCGCAATCAAGGGGTGATCATATTTGATATTATCCAGTTTTTAAGGATAGTTCCAATGTTGATTTGTTGAGGTGCAAACTAATGCAGCCTCCCATAATTTTCTCTAAAGGTGTACGAATACGGTAGGTGGACCCTTGGCCTTTCATAGTTGGAATCCACTTTCTGATATGGGCCTATGGTTATGATTTGTAAACCTATCATGCTGAAACTTAAGATGCAAGCATTTCAGCTATATTCATTAGTACTTATTTTCTAGATATTATTGTAATATCACCAAATTTTATGCATAAATGTTTTGGTTATCGTTCCATGTTTATGTACGACACGGTCTTATGAGATACTATCAATTTAAAGATTTTTCTAAGATTGAAACTTAATATTTTACTTACACCAGACCTATATCTGACCCAGAGTTTATTTCTTTCCCTTAAACTCTTGGGTACTCAGATTTCTATGAGCAGCCATGTAGCTAGGTATTATTGGAGCAATTTGGGAAGCAATATTGGATTTTGGAGCTTCTAACTTTGTCTCGTAGTTAGCTATGTTTCTGTTGTGCCTATATATCATGTTTTAGTAGATGAAAAGTTGATATAGCTGCCCTATGGGAGTAGCACGTGTTGTAACGTAATGTAACATTTTGGAGTAACTATATGTACTATTATGTATTGTTTTTATGCAACTCTGGTATTTAGGAGAAAAATTTGTGTTTTGCTTCCTTCTCTTTTATATTATTTACCCCACGACTTGTCTTTTGAAATACTTAAAGGATCAACACATGAATATGAAGGATGTATTAAGTGACGTCTTTGGGTGTAAGAAAGGCAATTCATCACACTGAAGAAAGTAAGGAGGTTAAGAAAAATAAAGTAAGGAAGATGAAATTAAGAAAGTATGTATACATGTATGTATGTATGTATAAGAAAGTGGAAGGTTGATAAATAAATAAAATAAAACATATACCCAAAATACCCCTAATTAAAGCTTTCATCAAAAGCCATATAGTATTAACATTAGATGTTTTTAATAGAAAATGGAAGTTTATATGTACTACAAGTACTTTTAAGGCTTTATTATACTATTTGTTTCAAATCACCATTTTTAACTTATACAAACTTATTAAAAATAACAAGCTTATGTAGTAAATGTGAAATTTTCATCATTATGTCTCTTATTTACTTTAAAATCACTTATCAACATCAAACCGATATATTTATATTATAAAATATATAAATTATAAATACTTTATTTATATGTAAACATCAAAACACCATTATATAGTATAAAATGTAAAATTTTAAAACCTTTCTATGATTAATCACATTACTAAGTATCAAATCATGTAATTTACAATATAAATATTTATATCTTATTTTTACTATATCAAATAACACATATATAATATATAAATACAATTACAATTACAAAATAATTTTTGCAATAAATCACGTATATATATTTCTAACTAAACAAAAACACCAAATTTATTTTATAAATAATTTAATAAAATAATATACCATAATTATTATTAACAAATTTCTACTACAAATATGTAGTTTAAAAGGAAATAAAATAATTGAACCATAAAATGAATATTTAAATTAAATATTCTCAAACTTAATTGACAAAATTCTTGTTTGTTACGTTTGTTGTATATAGACCTAAATCGATAAAAATATCTTCCCTCCTTCATTTCTTTTGCTCTTATTTTATTCTGTAACAATAAAAAAAGTGACAAGTAAAATAGGTTGTCAATGGATTCTCGAAAGATCAGAAATCTTCCCTATCAGTATCCCAAAAATAGATAAATATCCAATATATAAAAAAGATTCGCATGCGGATACGAAGACATTCACATCTGAGTATTATCTGTTTGGTTTTTTCAATATTATATCTTAAATTATGCGTATTTTACTATGTCAAAAGATTTTTTTAATTGTTTTATTAAGTAAAGTTCATATCATATGCATTAACTCCATATTTACTACTCAAAACTATTTATTATCATCATATTTGTTTGTTTTTTTCACTTTAATAATCAATGAAATTTAAAAATAATATTATTAAATTAAAATCTTCCATTTATATTTCTTTATTAATTGATCGTTAACGGGTAAAATAATTACCCAATACCTGTCCATATAAGGGATGCAAAGATTCGATACTTGAAAACGATTTCAGATGAGGATAGATATGACACTATCCATATCCAAAAGCATTCGTTAATAACCCTTAGGTAAAATATTTTTTAGCTACTAAAATAAATATTAAATGAAAATAAGACCTCCTATATTACAAATCACATTATCATTTTAATTATGTAAAAGAAGAAAACTTTGTCCCATAATTACATATCATCAAAATTTTAACTTATAATAAATTATTTTAAGAAATATTTAGTATTTACTTCTAAAATGTAATACAATAGAAAAGGAAAATATTTCTAGTCAAAATACAATACGACTGATAGAAAATACAAACATAACTATGTGACGACCCGCCCCGGACCAGCCGACATTTCCCATGAAAGTGTGCTGTGCCAATGTCCAACTAGCACGGGACGGTCGCCAAAGAAAGAAAAAAAGGAATTTGAACTAACAACGAACCTGTAGAATGTCTCACAGTGCATGGAATAAAATATAATAATAAAATAACTTTGACATAAAACAGGCGAGACAGTGCATAAGCTGAAAACTAAACATCATAGCAGCGGAAAATCCAAATACAGCTTATGTTCCACATCATCATTATTACAACTTTAAAACTGTCTCTAAAGCAAAGGAAAGGAAAGGTACACTACTAACGCCCAAAGTAGTGATCAACAACGACACAGGGGGAATATATGTAGATAATACGTAGGAGCCTTCTGCTCGTCTTCGGTACAGCTACTCGTGCATACCACCTAACCTATCTCTAGTCTTCCAGTTTAAGAGCACCCAGAGTAATAAGAAGAGACATAAAACTCTGGGTCAGACAAAAGTCTGGTATGAGCGATAAGCATCAAAACAGAACAATAACAGGTATACTAAACCATACCTGAACCTGCAACCAAAGAGTTAGCACAACATACCGCTCAATACTCTAAGGTGCCACTAACATATGGTGTAAAGAATACTGGGGTGGGGGTGTGCATGTCATAGTAAAAGCAAACAATCAAACATAGAAAACATACTCACACCTCTCACTCAGTGCGTAAAGCATGCGACATCCACCACTTTGATCACCCTATTCCTTGCTATGATCACTCTGCCCCATGGAGTCATGTTGACACCACCGCACTGATCCATAGCCACTAGTCTTTGCTATGTCCACTCTGCCCCATGAAGTCATAACAACTCCACTACACTGGATCATAGCCATGCTATGATCACTCTGCCCCATGGAGTAATAACTACCCCACTTCACTGATACGTAGCCTAACATCCGTCTCGGTGGTGAATCAAAGCCATGGACATCGATAACCCCTTTGCACACGTCCTGCAGCAAAGCCCAACTCATGAAGTTGACCCGTTGGTTCCCAACTGGATCCTGGGTACAAACTTCCCATTTGGACTACCTTTGCATCTCGGGTTTTGGTCTTCTCCGGATCGGTCTTCATTTAATTCGCAACCCATGCCTCGCGTTCAAACTTCTGAGTTCGGTTCGTGGTCATCATCCTCCTTCGGATCGGTTCGAGCCACCTGCATCGGATCGGGTCGTGGTGCCCAAGCTCCTGGTCGTGACATCATGCTCCAGTTCAGTTCATAGGTGATCCCTTGTAACCCCCCACACCCGCTAAGGTCACTCACTATGGGAATGCCTTAACTTCGGTGGAGTATTTTAAGTGAATATAGAACAGAAAAATTACAACAAGACAGATATAAATAATACTTGTTAATTAAAACATCATTTCATTGCAGCAGAAGGTAAACATGTTTGGTTACAAAACCATAAAACAAGAGTCAAGTACTAAATATCCATCCTGATAAAAACATAAGTACATAATCCCACTACATAACTAATAGCCATAATAGAAAAGATAAGCTGAGCTTTACATCAACTGTCCAAGCTCCAAAAGATAGATAAAGCAATCTGATCAAAGCCTACTAGTGCTAGGCCCACTCTGAGAACCTGAGGGTTGGGAAAAAGATAAAAACAACAGGGTCAGACATAAGTCTGAGCGAGTCCTACAACTTTAACAATATAATCATTGAAGTAATTAGGGTATGATATAAACTTGGTATGGTAATTACTGGGGATAAATGATTACACTAAGCAGCCAACTAGACATAGGATGAACTAAGATATCAGTAAAGACGCATCTACCCACCCAAGGATAATTACTAAACTGCACCACACCAGTCATTCCTAACATAAAGGTTGATCCCACCCAAGGACTTAGAAAATTTAACTAGTAGTTTCGTGTACCCCTAGCTGACCACATAGGTGCCGTCTGCCCCTATCTCCACTAGGTGTACCCACTACTCCCCAAGCGATCGTCTCCCTAACGTAGATACCCGTGCTGGCCCCACAATGGGGTGTATCACTCCCCAAAGTGGCAACCCGATACAACCAACGGTACACGGCTTATACCTACACGATGCAACAACGTCTTACCTACCAGCCCGGGCCCACACACGCATATGAAACCCGTTGGACTTGCGTTGCCACCGCTAACCCATTTTGGCCTCTTATAGTCAAACCCAGTATGCGTGTCCCGGCCTCGACTTGGGTCGAGCCCACAAAGATACGTTTTGGGTTACTGGTTGAAATGGGCCCCCACAAGCTACCCACCTAAGCTTGTCCCTTTTCTAGTGCATCCCACTTAACCCTTTAATCATGTTTAATTACATGTTACCACTTGGTTAAGTATTCTAATCGTATTTTCTATTGCCACCCAAGGCAACCCACTATATTTCCACATGCCACCTAAGGCACCCACTTAACCCCTCATGCCCCACTACATGCTTATCTGGTTAAGTGTTTCTTAATTGATCAAGAACGTAACCTTTGTAAAGACCTCTCACATTAGACTGTCTTTTATGGCAGCTGGATTTGCCGGTCGGGTCCGGGCAGCCTTACGCCATAACAGAGTCTAACCTCATGTCTTTACACTTGTCACGTATTTAGTTTATGCCTAAGACCTCTCACATTGGGCCAATCATTTGTAGCCGCTGGATTTGCCGGTCGGGTCCGGGCAGTCTTATGCTACAAAAGGGTCCAACCTCATGTCTTAGTCGATTAATTACACCTAATTAATCACCCCCATAGTTTGAATTAATTTTCCCTAATTAATTCCAATTCAATGATGTACATAATTGACTCAATTATGTCCATCCACTTATGGTATGCAACTTCATACCACAATTTTGTTAACATGAATATTAACCCTATCGTTCCCCACGTAATACGCTAACATGACGTACTTAAAAGGGAAGATTCATCACAAATACCATAGGTTCAACTTAGCATAACATTAGCATCAACATGGGTTTTAAAGGTGTCAACTTGCATGTATGACCATAGCATCAAACCCAACTAGCATAAATAATCAACCCAAACTTGCATGAATTATATATGTCATAAAGAGGGTAACTTGCATAGATGTTCATGTCATAGACCTATCATAAAGGGATAAACTTGCATACATGTCATAGGTCTAACAAGGGATGAACTTGCATATGTTACTCATATCATAAAAAGGGGTAAACATGCATATGTATGCATATCATACAAAGGGGTAAACTTGCATATGTATGCATATCATACAAAGGTGTAAACTTGCACATGTTACTTGCATATAATCAAACACCAAACTTGCACAACATGTCATATATGAACTTGCATATAATCAAACACCAAACTTGCATAACATGTTATATATGAACTTGCATATAATCAAACACCAAACTTGCATAACATGTCATATATGAACTTGCATATAATCAAACACCAAATTTGCATAACATGTCATATATTAACTTGCATATAATCAAACACCAAACTTGCATAACACGTCATATATGAACTTGCATAACATGGTGTCATAATGGATCAATGTTTATCATAGTGATTTGCATAACTAGCATCATGAACATATAGCATAAAACTTGCATAACTAGCATCATGAACATATAACATAAAACTTGCATAACTAGCATCATGAACACATAACATATGATAACATAACTTGCATTGATCCACATACATAACCATAACCTCATTATATCCTATCATAATTAGTTTAGCAATTGCTTGCTAAAGGCATAGAAACTCACAACTTGTTGATTAGCACTCCTATGAAGAAGATTTAGTTGCTAGAGTTGATTAGAAGTTGATTTGAGAAGCTATCTTCCTCTTTAATTTGTTGGTGGCTCCTTCTAGTTGCAATTTGACGACATGATGACGTTGTATCCAATTTTAGTATGAACTAGGGTAGTCTTAGGGTGTATTTATAGATTAGTTAAGTGTTTTAGGCCATAGGATTAACCCTAGGATAGTTTAGAGCCATCAGATCTCGTCACAAGCCACCAAACACAGCCCAAACCTGACTAATCTCACTTAAATGGTGCACCAGGCAAAACTGCCCGGCCACCTGTGTCGACTCCCAAGTCGACAGGGCAGTCGACTTGGGTCTTGCTGTGTCGACTCCCAAGTCGACTCCCCAGTCGACTTGGGGCGGCTGGCGGGAATTTTCCCGCCCAGCTCCATTTCTGCATTTGAAATCTGTTTTTGAAATTTGAATTTTCTGAAAACTTCTTCGGGCCTTAACTGGGCCATACGAACTCCGATTTTCGAAAACTCGGACTCTATTTCGCGTATTTTTCCGAGACGAACGCAATGGCATAGCCCGTTTCCCCTGATTCAGATTTTAAAATTTAATTCTGCCCTGTTTTATATTATAGCAAGTTATTCAACATACGGGGTGTTACATTCTCCCCTACTTAAAGGATTTCGTCCCCGAAATCTCTAAGTCAAGAAGAACGTATCCTACCATCCAAACAACCATCTACTAAACCATCAAACACCGACATCCATTGTCCTTAAAGTTTCTAATGTTGTATGAACATATGCAAAAAGTGTGTGTATATGTTCCCTGTCTAATGCAAAATCAGGCGGTCTACTGATCAGTTGACCTCCTTAATGCAAACCATGATAGTGCCATGCATCCAATATGTATGCGAAAGAACCCTATCGACACATACTATCTCTACATGTGTGCACAACCATACACCAAAATGCATCATCCATATGATAACACAACCATTATACATCCATTAATATAGCTACCTACACACAGTTATATGCAATATTCAATATGAAGTGACTGAGCCGATCTAGTGTCTAAAGTGTGTGTATATGCATCCACGAGCAACCACTAGCAAACACTTGCTTCCACATGCATCCATCAATCATAACATGTCTCAAACACATGTTTCAACCATAGGTTTACCCTATCTAAAGGTCAAAGGTACTAACGAGAGGACATACTAAAGATAAGATAAGTACTAGACAAACGATAAAGGAGAAGTTAAAAGACATACCCTCAAAAAGGAATGGGTACAGTGAACGCATCTTCGCTTCTGTCTCCCAAGTAGCGTTGCTCTCATCATCTCCCCATTGCACTTTGACTAGTTGAACCTCTCTGTTTCTCAACTTCCTAATCTCTGACCCAAGGATGCGGGTAGGAGCTCGTCGAATAGTCGCATCACGCTCTACCTCCACTTCTCTAAGCAAGCTCCGCTCTACCACCTCTGCGGTCTCGTGTAGGCACTTCCTCAAATGTGACACATGGAATACGTCATGTACCCCACTAAGTCTCTTGGGTAAATCCACTCTATATGCCATCTGTCCAATCCTTTCCTTAATAGGAAACGGTCCTACAAACCTTGGTGCTAACTTCCCAACGGACCCAAAGCGAACAACATTCCGTAATGGAGATACTTTAACAAAGACCATGTCCCCAACATCAAACTCAAGATCCGTCCTCCTCTTATCTGCGTAAGATTTCTGTCTGTCTTGCGCCGCTTTCAACCTTCTTCGGATCAAATCAATCTTTTCCGAAGTCTCTCTAACCATATCAGGCCCAAGAAAGATCTTATCCGTAGACTCCCACCAACATGTAGGTGATCGACAAGGCCTTCCATAAAGAGCTTCGAAAGGAGCCATGCCAATACTAGACTGAAAGCTGTTATTATACGCGAACTCCACCAATGGAAGATGCTCTTCCCATGTACCCCCAAAATCTAAGATACATAGCCTCAAAAGGTCTTCTAGAATACGGTTCACCCTCTCGGTCTGGTCGTCCGTCTGAGGATGATATGCGGTGCTCAAACACAACTGAGTCCCTACCGCCTCTTGCAAACTCTTCCAAAACTCGCTAGTGAAGATGGGATCTCGATCACTCACTATGCTAGAAGGTACACCATGCAACCGAACTATCTCTCAAAGGTAAACTGAAGCTAGCCATGGAGAAGTCTCTTACTCTTCACGGGTATGAAATGGGCGCTCTTAGTAAGTCTGTCTACCACAACCCAAATTCCCGTATTACCCTTCCTCGATCTCGGTAACCCATCGATAAAATCCATCGAGACGCTATCCCACTTCCATTGCGGAACTTCCAATGGGTGAAGCAACCCACCGGGTTTCTTTTGCTTCGCTTTCACTTATTGGCACACCAAACATCTAGCAACATACTCGGCCACATCTTTCTTCATACCGGCCCAAAAGAAAACTCGCTTCATGTCTTGGTACATCTTGTCCCCACCGGGATGAATGGTCATCTTTGAACGATGCGCATCATCAAGAATAGCCTTCCTCAAACCCTCATCTTGCGGTACACAAAGTCTACCGTCTCTACGCAAGCACCCCCTATCGTCTAGGGTGTACCTACTCAAATGGCTGGACGACTCCCCCCTTATGAGCCTCTCTACCAACTCAACCAACTGTGGGTCGTCCCGCTGTGCCTCGCCAATCCGTCCCAAAAGAGTAGGTCTGACCTCTAAGGATGCTAGCAAACCGGGTACAAAGTCAACGGAAGGTCTGAAATCAAACATCGAGATAAATTCCAAGCTTCGTCGTTCCACGAACAATGGACTCAAGGACAACCTTTTTCTGCTCAAGGCGTCTGCCACCACGTTACCCTTGCCAGGGGTATACGCTATCTCGAAATCATAGGATGCTAAGAACTCCATCCACCTTTGTTTTCTTAAGTTCAAATCCTTCTGAGAAAACAAGTACTTCAATAGTTTGTGGTCAGTGAACAATTCGAACCTCTCGCCAAGAAGATAATGGCGCCAAGTCTTAAGCGCAAAAACAATAGCGGCCAACTCTAGATCATGTGTAGGGTAATTTTTCTCATGCACTCTCAACTGCCTTCCCCCATAGGCTATTACCCTTCCCTCTTGCATTAAGACTGCGCCTAGTCCTGTCCCACAAGCATCGGTATAAACAACAAATGGCTTACTCCCATCTGGTAACACTAAGACTGGAGCTGTGGTTAAAGCTCTCTTTAACCGTTGGAACGCATCATCACAATCTACGTCCCATGTGAAGACTAGATTCTTCTTTGTCAAGCGAGTTAATGGGGCTGATATCTTCGCGAAGTCCTTGATAAACTTCCTATAGTAGCCAGCCAACCCCAAGAAACTCCTCACCTCGGTAGCATTCTTCGGAACCTTCCAATCTTGGATGGACACTACCTTCGCGGGATCCACAGCTATCCCTTCTTTGGAGACCACGTGCCCTAAGAACCGCACTTCCTTCCTCCAAAAGTGACATTTAGAGAATTTAGCCTTAAGGCTATGCGCTCGAAGAGTCTCCAACACTTCCCTAAGATGTAGGGCATGCTCTTCTTCACTCTTAGAAAAGACTAAGATATCATCCACAAAGACCACCACGAACTTATTAAGGTACTCCCTGAACACCCTACTCATCAAATCAACAAAGTATGCAGGGGTGTTCGTCAAACCAAATGGCATCACAAGCCACTCATAGAAACCGTCCAGAGTCCTAAAGGAAGTCTTCTCTATACTATCCTCAGCCACTCTCAACTGATGAAACCCCGTGGCTAAGTCCAACTGCGAAAACACTGAGGCGCCAACCAATTGATCAAAGAGATCATCAATCCTCGGCAATGGGTGTGTATTCTTCTTTGTAAGCTTATTGAGTTCTCTATAGTCTACACAAAGGCTGAGGGACCCATCCGCCTTCGTGGCAAAAACCACTGGAGCACCCCACTCCGATATACTTCGTCTTATGAACCCCTTCTCAAGCAACTCCCCTACTTGCTTATGGAGTTCCCTCCTCTCACGAGGATCCATGTGGCGCACTGGCAAAGATACTGGTTTAGCATTGTCTACCAGATATATTCGGAAGTCTATCTCCCGCTTCGGAGGTAAGCCCTTCACCTCCTCAAACACATCCGAGTATTCCCAGACCACTCTAACAGATCACAAACTCTCGACCGAAGCGTCAAGCGATTCAAGATAACTTAGCATAACAGAATTAATGGGATTACAAGAGATCTCGAGAGTGTTCCCCAAGCGGGTCATGAGCCTAATCACTCTCCTTTCACAATCAAGAACGACACCATTACTGGATAACCAGTCCATGCCCAAAATTAACCCATAGCCCGTGAAGCCCAAAACAAAAGCATCACATCTAAACTCTACGCTAAGTATAGAAATCTTCAAACCCAAACATATCATGGACAAATAAGTGGAGCCCCCAATTGGGTTTGAAACAACCAAGGGATCATCTACTAGACTGGTGTCTAAGTGCAGTGACTCAACTAATGATGATGAGATAAACGAATGCGATGCGCCAGAGTCGAATAAAGTACGGACAGGATGATCAAACAGAAAAACCAGACTTTCAACGGAAATAGTTCTACCTCTTTCCTGAATCGGTGGAACCACGAGAGCCTGAACTTGCCCCCTTGCCTTACCTGGCGCCATAAGAGCTTGCACCTGTCCTCCTGAGGTAGATCCCGTCCTCTGCCCCTTCTTAGGGCAGTCCTTCACTAGATGCCCTGCTTCGCCACAGTGGAAGCAGCCAGTCTTCTTCTTCTTCCGACAATCTTTGCTTAGATGGCCTGGTGTCCCGCAATTGAAGCACTTCTTCTTTCCCTTGCCACCGTTGCCTTTCCCACCCTTGTTTTGCTGTTGCTGTTGCTGTTGAGGTCTCTTCTGATCTCCTTTCTTCTCGGGTGCCTTATTAGCATTGGGACCCTTCTCTTCCTCATGCATAAGTGTTATATCTACTAGCTTCTCAAAGGTGGCCCCCATAGGGATGTGAGTCATAGCCAATCCATGCATCGGTTCATTCAAGCCTTTAACGAACCTCAAAGCCTTCTTCTCCGGTGTATTCACCATGTCTATGCCAAACCTTGCCAACTGATTAAACTTGTTGACATATTCCTTCACTGATAGGTTTCCTTGCCTTAGAGTCAAGAACCTTTCCATATACAGATTTTCTTCCGCCCTTGAAAGAAATTTTGCCACAAACCTTTGTCTGAAATCCGCTCAAGAGTCAACAGGGCGCTCTCCATTAGTGACCTCCCACCAGAACGAGGCCTCTCGCTTCATTAACCAAGCAGCTAACTTGACTTTCCTTCCTTCTTCCATCTCAAAGATATCTATCAACTCTTCCACCTCCTTAAGCCAATCCCTAGCTTCCACAAAAGTTTCTGATCCTTGAAAAGGTTTCCCTCCCATAGCCTTAAATTCCTTGCAAGTCTTAGCAAAAGTATACGCACAAGGAGGAGGAGGGGGAGGAAGATCGGGTGCAACTAGTGGTAGAGGAACATTTGCTGGACCCGCAGCGGTGGCCCTAGCCTCCATCAATCTCCTATACCATACTGGTATCGCTACACCCTCCGGAAAGTTAAGATCTTCAGCTATGCTGAAACGAAAAAGGAAAGATTCAAAACGGAGAATTCGAAAGATAAAGGTATGGCTATTGGGGATTATGCTTTTATTTCAAAAACTTTTCTCTTAAAAGACATGTTTTTGAAAATACTTCTTCAAAAATGTTTTTAGAAAAATAATTTTTCTAAAAGTCTTATCTGTTCTGGTAACCTTCAGCTCTGATACCACGTGTAACCCCCCATACCCGCTAAGGTCACTCACTATGGGAATGCCTTAAACTTCGGTGGAGTATTTTAAGTGAATATAGAACAGAAAAATTACAACAAGACAGATATAAATAATACTTGTTAACTAAAACATCATTTCATTGCAGCAGAAGGTAAACATGTTTGGTTACAAAACCATAAAACAAGAGTCAAGTACTAAATATCCATCCTGATAAAAACATAAGTACATAATCCCACTACATAACTAGTAGCCATAATAGAAAAGATAAGATGAGCTTTACATCAACGGTCCAAGCTCCAAAAGATAGATAAAGCAATCTGATCAAAGCCCACTAGTGCTAGGCCCACTCTGAGAAGCTGAGGGTTGGGAAAAAGATAAAAACAACGGGGTTAGACATAAGTCTGAGCGAATCCTACAACTTTAACAATACAATCACTAAAGTAATTAGGGTATGATAAAAACTTGGTACGGTAATGACTGGGGATAAATGATTACACTAAGCAGCCAACTAGACATAGGATGAACTAAGATATCAGTAAAGACGCATCTACCCACCCAAGGATAATTACTAAACTGCACCACACCAGTCATTCCTAACTTAAAGGTTGATCCCACCCAAGGACTTAGAATTCGTGTAACCCTAGCTGACCACATAGGTGCCGTCTGCCCCTATCTCCACTAGGTGTACCCACTACTCCCCAAGCGATCGGCTCCCTAACGTAGATACCCGTGCTGGCCCCACAGTGGGGTTTATCACTCCCCAAAGTGGCAACCCGATACAACCAACGGTGTACGGCTTATACCTACACGATGCAACAACGTCTTACCTACCAGCCCGGGCCCACACACGCATATGAAACCCGTTGGACTTGCGTTGCCACCGCTAACCCGTTTTGGCCTCTTATAGTCAAACCCAGTATGCGTGTCCCGTCCTCGACTTGGGTCGAGCCCACAAAGATACGTTTTGGGTTACTGGTTGAAATGGCCCCCCACAAGCTACCCACCTAAGCTTGTCCCTTTTCTAGTGCATCCCACTTAACCCTTTAATCATGTTTAATTACATGTTTCCACTTGGTTAAGTATTCTAATCGTATTTTCTATTGCCACCCAAGGCAACCCACTAGATTTCCACATGCCACCTAAGGCACCCACTTAACCCCTCATGCCCCACTACATGCTTATCTGGTTAAGTGTTTCTTAATTGATTAAGAACATAACCTTTGTAAAGACCTCTCACATTAGACTGTCTTTTATGGCAGCTGGATTTGCCGGTCGGGTCCGGGCAGCCTTACGCCATAACAGAGTCTAACCTCGTGTCTTTACACTTGTCACGTATTTAGTTTATGCCTAAGACCTCTCACATTGGGCCAATCATTTGTAGCCGCTGGATTTGCCGGTTGGGTCCGGGCAGTCTTATGCTACAAAAGGGTCTAACCTCGTGTCTTAGTCGATTAATTACACCTAATTAATCACCCCCATATTTTGAATTAATTTTCCCTAATTAATTCCAATTCAATGATGTACATAATTGACTCAATTATGTCCATCCACTTATGGTATGCAACTTCATACCACAATTTTGTTAACATGAATATTAACCCCATCGTTCCCCACGTAATACGCTAACATGACATACTTAAAAGGGAAGATTCATCACAAATACCATGGGTTCAACTTAGCATAACATTAGCATCGACATGGGTTTTAAAGGTGTCAACTTGCATGTATGACCAAAGCAACAAACCCAACTAGCATAAATAATCAACCCAAACTTGCATGAATCACATATGTCATAAAGAAGGTAACTTGCATAGATGTTCATTTCGTAGACCTATCATAAAGGGATAAACTTGCATACATGTCATAGGTCTAACAAGGGATGAACTTGCATATGTTACTCATATCATAAAAAGGGGTAAACATGCATATGTATGCATATCATACAAAGGGGTAAACTTGCATATGTATGCATATCATAGAAAGGTGTAAACTTGCACATGTTACTTGCATATAATCAAACACCAAACTTGCATAACATGTCATATATGAACTTGCATATAATCAAACACCAAACTTGCATAACATGTCATATATGAACTTGCATATAATCAAACACCAAACTTGCATAACATGTCATATATTAACTTGCATAACATGGTGTCATAATGGATCAATGTTTATCATAGTGATTTGCATAACTAGCATCATGAACATATAGCATAAAACTTGCATAACTAGCATCATGAACATATAGCATAAAACTTGCATAACTAGCATCATGAACACATAGCATATGATAACATAACTTGCATTGATCCACATACATAACCATAACCTCATTATATCCTATCATAATTAGTTTAGCAATTGCTTGCTAAAGGCATAGAAACTCACAACTTGTTGATTAGCACTCCTATGAAGAAGATTTAGTTGCTAGAGTTGATTAGAAGTTGATTTGAGAAGCTATCTTCCTCTTTAATTTGTTGGTGGCTCCTTCTAGTTGCAATTTGATGGCATGATGACGTTGTATCCAATTTTAGTATGAATTAGGGTAGTCTTAGGGTGTATTTATAGATTAGTTAAGTGTTTTAGGCCATAGGATTAACCCTAGGATAGTTTAGAGCCATCAGATCTCGTCATAAGCCACCAAACACAGCCCAAATCTGACCAATCTCACTTATATGGTGCACCAGGCAAAACTGCCCGGCCACCTGTGTCGACTCCCAAGTCGACAGGGCAGTCGACTTGGGTCTTGCTGTGTCGACTCCCAAGTCGACTCCCCAGTCGACTTGGGGCGGCTGGCGGGAATTTTCCCACCCAGCTCCATTTCTTCATTTGAAATCTGTTTTTGAAATTTGAATTTTCTGAAAACTTCTTCGGGCCTTAACTGGGCCATACGGACTCCGATTTTCGAAAACTCGTACTCTATTTCGCGTATTTTTCCGAGACGAACGCAATGGCATAGCCCATTTCCCCTGATTCAGATTTTAAAATTTAATTCTGCCCTATTTTATATTATAGCAAGTTATTCAACATACGGGGTGTTACATCCCTGCTTCGGTCGGGTCGTGCCTCCCTGATCGGATCGGCCTCCTTGATTGGATCGGCCTCCCTTTGGTCCGAGCTGAGCTTCGGTTCGTGGGACCCCTTGATTGGATCGGGCGAGTTCCTTCATTTGTTCAGATCGACTCGTGGATTCCCCCTCAAAACGGTTCGGATCAGAGGACTTCAGGACATGGCCTAAGCATCGGTTCGTGATTGGTAAGCGTGAGTGGTTTGGATCGGAGGTGCCATCATTCATGAGCGGATCGGGGTCGGGTAGGGCGATCCGATCCGGTTCCTGCACAGTATCCTGCAACTTTCCAGCGAATGTTTTACGCCATATGACGATGTTTCCGACCAATCTAACTTTTCTAATCAATCACAAAGCATACCATATAATTATAGCAACATATAGAGTTGACCACAAACACTAAAACAACAATTTGGTATGTTAAAATGGATCAAACATAGCCAAAATCCCATATTTTCCCTTAAGCATGATTAAGCCAAACTAATGATAGGATTAGCAAAACTTAACTAAATTAACCCAAATTTCTAACAGAGGCCTAAAACAATATTTCGAAATTTATAAATATTTTTCTAGATTTTTAACATGTATAATTTCACTAATTACCCAAATCACTTACCTTAGCCACAAATAAACTTTCAAAACAGAACTATCCTCTGATTTGGGGCTGTTCTCAAGACAACACAGCAGTTCTAATCTTGCTTTGGTGCTATTCCCTTTTGATTTGACGTAGATTAGGCTAATACTTGATTAGAAAGTGATTAGAGGTGATTCTAGATGTTAGAGGCCATTGTTAGGGTTCCTAGGATGAAAGTGGCGGCTAGAAAACTGAAATGAAATGAAAACCTAGCTCATTTCAGCCTCCCCATAACCCTAATCCCGAAATAGGTTATGGGCCCATTCACTAATCACTTCATTTGGCCCGGTTAAGCAGTTTTTTCATCTTCCAAACCTTATTTCAGCCATATCTCCCAAACGGTTAGTCCGTTTTTCACATAGACCACTCTACAGAAAGGTAAACCATCATCCAGATCTAATGGAAGTGGTTTTAGGTCAAAACTCCTTTCCAATCAAAAGTTATGGCCGAAACAAGATCAGCTAGGGGCAAAATGGTCATTTAAAAATCGGCAAAAATAATGAATAGGGGAAATCACCCCAATAGTCGTCTCCCAAAGTTACACGACCATACAACTTCGTATGTGAAAGAAATCAATATTTTACGATCGTTCGATATGTAGAATGGGGGTCGTTACATTCTCCCCCCCCCCTTAAGAAATTTCGTCCCCGAAATTCCTTAACCCAAAACATACAAAGGATCCTGCATGCCTACCAGCCATATACAACAATCAAACATGCAAACAAACAAAGCAAACCTATCCTAGCATGCGGAAAGACTAAATCGAAACAGAAATCTTACCAGACGAAGAGTTCTGGATACGTCTTCCTAATGCTCTCCTCTGTCTCCCAAGTACAGTCATTCTCATTCTCGCCCCATTGAACTTTGACTAATTTCACCGCCTTCCTTCGATGTTGCTTCGTATCGTTCCCAACAATATGCATAGGCTTGCGGTTCCCAACCGTCTCGGGTTCAACCTCGATGTCATCCACCTGATCAGGTGAAATAGTCACATCGGGGTCGTGCACGAATTTCCTTAACTGGAAACATGAAATACGTTGTGAACTCCCGCCATCTTGTCTGGTATTTCAACTTTATATGCCAAATTCCCAACCCTTTCAAGAACTGGGAATGGTCCAACAAATCTTGGTGCCAACTAACCTCTCCTGCCAAATCGAATCACGCTCTTTAACGGAGAAATCTTGACAAACACCAAGTCGCCAATGGAGAACTTAAAATCTCTTCTCCTCTTATCAGCATAACTCTTCTGCCTATCTTGGGCAGCCTTCATTTGCTGTCGGATAATCTTGATCTTATCTGAGGTTTCTCTTATTACATCTGGTCCAAGCACAAACTTATCACCAATTTCTAACCAACATGACGGTGAGTTACACGGTCTTCCGTACAAAGCTTCAAATGGAGCCATACCTATACCGGATTAATAAGTATTATTATATTCAAACTCTACTAGATGCAAATGGTCATCCCATGATCCACCAAAATCCAATACACAGGCTCTCAAGAGGTCTTCTAATACTCGATTCACCCTCTCTGTTTGACCGTCGGTTTGAGGATGATACGCGGTACTGAGATGTAATTCTGAGCCTAACGCCTCTTGTAAGCTCTTCTAAAATCCACTAGTGAATAATGGATCTCGGTCACTCACAATGCCTTTAGGTACTCCATGAAATCTCACTACCCATTTCATATACAGTTCTATTAATTTAGCTGTTGTCCTATTTGACTTGACCGTATAAACTTTGCGCTCTTGGTCAAACGATCAACAATTACCCAAATGCTATCATGGCCCGATCCAGTCCTCAGTAAACCATCGATGAAATCCATTGAAACTTGCTCCCATTTCCATTCGGGAATTTCTAATGGTTGCAACAAACCACTAGGCTTCTTTTTCTCAGCTTTAACTAGTTGGCAATTCATGCATTTGGATATAAACTTCCCAACGTCTCTTTTCATCCCTTCCCAGTAGTAGGTCTACTTCATGTCTCGATACATTCTGTTACCACCGGGATGTACAGTCAGTTTTGAGTGATGACATTCTCTAAGCACTTCATCTCTCAATCCCTTGACATTGGGCACAACCAGTCTTCCATTCTTTCTAAGCCATCCATCTCGATCAAGCCCATACTTGTTCATCTCCTCAGCGATACCCATCTCTAACTTGGAAATGATTTCCAATAGGTTATGATCGTCCCTCTGACTGGAGCCGATCCGCTCAATAAAAGTGGGTCTGATCATCAAATTTACTAACATTTCTGGATCCAATTCGCACTTTGGTCTGAAACAATACCCAACGATGTACTCCAGTTGCTTCCATTCAAGAAACATGGCTCCTAAACTGGCATGTCTTCTACTCAATGCATCAGCTATCGCATTTCCCTTTCCTGGTGTATATGCGATATCAAAATCATAGGAAGCCAAGAATTCTAACCATCTTTGCTGACGGAGATTTAGATCCTTCTAAGAGAAAAGATACTTTAATGACTTATGGTCAGTAAACAACTCGAATCTTTCTCCCAAGAGATAATGTCTCCACATCTTCAACGCGAACACGATCGCTGCTAATTCCAAATCATGGGTAGGGTATCTTCTCTCGTGAGGTTTCAATTGCCGACTTGCATAAGCTACAACCCTACCTCCTTGCATCAATACAACATCCAGTCCGGTACCACAGGCATCCGTGTATACCATCATCTCTTCATTCCCCTTAGGAATGACTAACACTGGTGCGCACGTTAAATTTTCCTTTAGACTCTTGAATGCATTCTCACACCTTTCGTCCCAGACGAAAGCTTGATTCTTCTTGGTTAACGGAGTCAACAGTGCTGCTATCTTAGAGAAGTCTTGTTTAAACTTACGATAATATCCGGCTAACCCCAAGAAACTTCTTATATCTGCTACATTCTTGGGCGTAGACCAATCTTGTACCGTAGCCACTTTCGCAGGATCCACGGCGACACCATTCTCTGAAACAACATGGCCCAAGAACCTCACCTTCCTCCTCCAGAAGTGACACTTAGAAAACTTCGCTTTCAATTGGTGTTTTCTCAACACCTCCATCACTATTCTTAAATGTTCCTTGTGTTCTTCCTCTGTCCTCAAGTAGACCAAAATATCATCCACGAACGCAAGAAAAAACTTATTCAATTGAACCCTGATTACTCTATTAATAAGATCCACAAAATATGCTGGTGCATTAGTCAACCCGAATGGCATGACCAACCACTCATAAAATCCAGACGGCGTCCGAAATGCCATTTTAGCTATACTCTCAGCTTCCACTCTAAGCTGATGAAAAGCTGTTGCGAGATCCAACTGGGAGAGCACTCTCGCGCCACTTAACTGATCAAACAAATCATCTATTTGCGGTAGAGGATATTTATTCTTCCTCGTCAGTTTATTTAATTCGTGGTAGTTCATACACAATCGAAGGGAACCATCTGCCTTGGTAGCAAACACAACTGGTGCTCCACACTCAGAAATACTTCTTCTGATAAACACCTTCTTCAACAGATTGCTTACTTGCACCCCGAGCTCTCGCTGCTCCCTTGGCGCCATATGACGAAGCGACATCACTATAGGTCTGGCAACTTACACTAAGTCAATACGGAACTCAATCTCTCGGTGTGGTGGAAGTCCGGTCACTTCCTCGAAGACGTCCGGATACTGGCCAACCACGGGAACATCTGACAACTCATCATGCGGGATGTCGAGGGAATTTAGAAAACTAGCCATTACCCCATCATTCGGAAAACCACCAAACACTACCCTCCGCCCATCATCTGCTCTAAATGTCACCAAAAAGCCCTCGTAGTCTACCACCACCCCGTATCTTTGGAGCTAATCGACTCCCAAAATAATGCCAAACCCAGTAAAGCCCAAAACAAAGCAATCGTAAAAAAACATGCATCCATGACTCGATAAGACCACATTACGACAAATCATGCTAAGGCTAGTCGAACCACCAATCGGGTTCATCAACGCTAATGGCCTATCGACTATCTCGGGTTCCAATCCCAACATATCTACCAGGTCACTAGATATGAAGGAACGGGAAGCTCCGGTATCAAATAATACTCAAACAGGAACATCATAAATGGAAAGCATACCTTGAATAACGACATTCTTCCCATTCTCCACCACAGTTGGGGCATTCGATGAAGAAGGAACAACATTGATAGCATATGCTTTCACAATCTACTTTTCCTTAGGGGGTTGCGGACACTTGTCCTTGTGATGTCCCACTTGGCCATAGTTGAAGCACTTCCTATCCGCTGGCTTGGCCTGACATTCTTTGACATAGTGGCCCTTCTTACAATAGCTGAAGCACTCAACATCTTTCTTATTCCTTTTCTTTTGGCCATCCTTGGTTTGATTCTGCTTTCTCTTATTCTGAGAAACGTTCTGGCCTCCACCGCTTACTTGTGCCTTTGGCTCTTCCGCAGATGCAACCTCAGTCTTTGACTTGGTGTATAGACTGTCCGATCTCAAAGCTTTCCCCACAATCGATTCAAATATCTCATCGATGTGGTTTATAAGCCTTTCCCCCAAGTACTGATCCAAGCTTGTTATAAACTTCTCATTCTTCTTCTCGGGAGTGTCAATGAGGGATAATCCATACTTTAATGAAGTATCGAACTCAGCAATATACTCCGAGACAGCTCTACCATTCTTCTTGAGCTCCAGAAATTTCCTAAAGAACTCTGACTTCTGAGCAGCTAGGATAAAATTTTCACCGAATCGGGCCTTAAACTGATCCCATGTAACTTGGTCCTCTGGAGTAGCTGCCTTAATAGCATTCCACTAATTCATCGCCCATCCTTGCAGCTGATGGGACGCTAGCTTTCTCTTCATCGCATCCTCGATACCTAAGTCTTCGAAAATACGCTCACAACTATCCAACCAATCCTGAACATCCGTGGCCGATTCCGTTCCGTGGAATGGCTTTCCACCAAGACTAGTGTAATCCTTGCATAGCTTGGCAAAATCGGCCCGAGGCGCCTGCACCGCTGCACCACCACCATTTGCAGCATTGGGAACTTCTCCTTGCACATTTCTAAGCATCTCTCTCATGAAGTCAGTAAACATAGCCCTCATGTCAGGAGCATTCCCATTGTTGGCTCCTCTACCAGTACCCTTCATATATCGGCTCATCGTTCAATATGTAAAGAGAAACGATTAACCATCCTCTTTGTGGTGTCAGTGCAGTGCGACTTCATCCTTAGCTATACTAATTGTATATATATAGCTTTTGAAAACCAAAATAAGCACAAATACGCGCTCTCATATACGTATTATCTCTCCCTGGTGTTTTTCCCTAGGTTAACTACGCAACCTAGAGCTCTGATACCAAATGTGACGACCCGCCCCGCACCAGCCGATATTTCCCATAAAAGCATGCTGTGCCAATGTCCAACTAGCACGTGATGCTTGCCAAAGAAAAAAAAGGAATTTGAACTAACAAGGAACCTGCTGAATATCTCATAGCGCATGGAATAAAATATAATAATAAAATAACTTTGACATAAAATAGGCGAGACAGTGCATAAGCTGAAAACTAAACATCATAGCAGTGGAAAATCCAAATACAGCTTATGTTCCACATCATCATTATTACAACTTTAAAACTGTCTCTAAATCAAAGGAAAGGTACACTACTAATGCTCAAAGTAGTGACCTGCAGCAACACAGAGAATATATGTAGATAATACGTAGGAGCCTCCTGCTCATCTTCGATACAACTACTCGTGCACACCACCTAACCTATCTCTAGTCTGCCCGTTTAAGAGCACCTAGAGTAATAAGAAGAGACATAAAACTATGGGTCAGACAAAAGTCTGTATGAGCAATAAGCATCAAAACAGAACAATAACAGGTATACAAACCATACCTGAACCTGCAACCAAAGAGTTAGCACAACATAGCGCTCAATACTCTAAGGTGCCACTAACATATGGTGTAAAGAATAATGGGGTGGGGGTATGCATGTCATAGTGAAAGCAAACAATCAAACATAGCAACCATCCTCACATCTCTCACTCAGTGCGTAAAGCATACGACATCCACCACTTTGATCACCCTATTCCTTGCTATGATCACTCTGCCCCATGGAGTCATGATGACACCACTGCACTGATCCATAGCAACTAGTCTTTGCTATGTCCACTCTGCCCCATGAAGTCATAACAACTACACTGCACTGACTCATAGCCATGCTACGATCACTCTGCCCCATGGAGTAATAACTACCCCACTGCACTGATACATAGCCTAACATCCGTCTCGGTGATGAATCAAAGCCATGGACGTCGATAACCCCTTTGCACACGTCCCGCAGCAAAGCCCAACACATGAAGTTGACCCGTTGGTTCCCAACTGGATCCTGGGTACAAACTTCCCATTTGGACTAGCTTTGCATCTTGGGTTTTGGTCTTCTCCGGATCGGTCTTCATTTGGTTCGCAACCCATTCCTTGCGTTCAAACTTCTGAGTTCGGTTCGTGGTCATCATCCTCCTTCGGATCGGTTCGAGCCACCTGCATCGGATCGGGTCGTGGTGCCCAAGCTCCTGGTCATGACATCATGCTCCAGTTCAGTTCATAGGTGATCCCTGCTCCGGGTCGGGTCGTGCCTCCTTGATCGGATCGGCCTCCCTTTGGTTCGAGCTAAGCTTCGGTTCGTGGGACCCCTTCGGATCGGGTCGAGTTCCTTCATTTGTTCGGATCGACTCGTGGATTCCCCCTCAAGGCGGTTCAGATCGGAGGACTTCAGGTCGTGGCCCAAGCATCGGTTTGTGATTGGTAAGCGCGAGCGGTTCGGATTGGGGGTGCCATCATTCATGAGCAGATCGGGTTCGGGTTGGGCGATCCGATCCGGTTCCTGCACAGTATCCTGCAACTTTCCAGTGACTGTTTTATGCCATACGACGGCGTTTCCGACCAATCCAACTTTTCTAATCAATCAAAAAGATACCATACAGTCATAACAACATATAGAGTTGACCACAAATACTAAAACAACAATTTGATATGTTAAAATGGATCAAACATAGCCAAAATCCCATATTTTCCCTTAAGCATGATTAAGCCAAACTAATGATAGGATTAGCAAAACTTAACTAAATTAACTCAAATTTCTATCAGAGGCCTAAAATAATATTTCAAAATTTATAAATATTTTTCTAGATTTTTAACATGTATAATTTCACTAATTATCACTAATTACCCTTAACCATAATTAGTGAGGAACTATGCAAATCACTCACCTTAGCCACAAATAAACTTTCAAAACTGAACTATCCTCTGATTTGGCGCTGTTCCCATGACAACACAGCAGTTCTAACCTTGCTTTGGTTCTATTCCCTTTTGATTTGACGTAGATTAGGCTAATACTTGATTAGAAAGTGATTAGAGGTGATTCTAGATGTTAGAGGCCATTGTTAGGGTTCCTAGAATGAAAGTGGCGGCGAGAAAACTGAAATGAAATGAAAACCTAGCTCATTTCAGCCTCCCCATAACCCTAATCCCGAAATGGGTTATGGGCCCATTCACTAATCACCTCATTTGGCCCTGTTAAGTACCTTTTTCATCTTCCAAACCTTATTTCAGCCATATCTCCCAAACGGTAAGTCCGTTTTTCAATATGACCACTCTACGGAAAGGTAAACCATCATCCGGATCTAATGGAAGTGATTTCAGGTCAAAACTCCTTTCCAATCAAAAGTTATGGCCAAAACAAGATCAGCTAGGGGCAATATGGTCATTTAAAAATCGGCAAAAATCATGAATAGGGGAATGATCCCAATTGTCGTCTCCCAAATTTACATGACCATACGACTTCGTATGTGAAAAAATAAATATTTTACGATCCTTCGATACGTAGAATGCGGGTCGTTACAAACTATTAAATGATCTTTTGTTTACAAAAACATAACAATTATTTTTTAGTGTGTTACTATTTACACGCCCCTAAACTATGCATAAAGCCATTTAAATATGAATTAAATTATATGGAACAAATTATTGTAAATACCCCGCATTATTCTTTTTGTCACTTTTGACATTTTGAGGAATAAGGAAACTAAATTAATGAAAATAAATGATCAGGAGAAGGAAACAAGTACGGAGAAAGGTGAAAATAGTAAGGTGAATCAAATTAAAAAGAGCAAAACAGACACAGAGTTGCCAGCCAAACCTAATACATCTGATTTTTGTGTTACAACCGATACTATGTAAAATTTAGTGCGTATGCACAACAACAAAGCCGAAGCAATCAATGCTGCAACAACTAATTTGGCTTATCATTATGTTTCTAAACTGCCAATTCAACTAACCATCCCCTACTTATCTCCATAGCACAATAATATCACTCAAACTCTGTCAGATGCATCTTTCTATGTTGAACTAAAAAAAGAAATATTGCATTTATCCCATATTCAACATGAACAACATTCAAATATATTATTCAACATACCAATCTTGCCTTACCCTTGATCCTAGTACCATACCCAAAACCATATTAACTAACCCATGTAGACCATCTTTTTCTTCCTTCCCCATGCATATAACTTCCTCAACAAGTTTCCCTATTGTACCCACCGCTGTATCTTCCTCACTAATAACAACTAACCACCTTTATCAACCTGACTCTTAACCTTTCACTTTCCATGGTTCTATTCTTAGTTAGTCATGTTTCAATCCTCCCTTTTCCACTGATACTACCACGGCTACCTCCTCCAAAAAGAAATTTTCTTCTACTAAGCTACAAAATTATGAGTCTTCTAAAACTAGGACTAAAACCCAAGAAACCCCTACCTCTAGATAGTTTATCAATGTGTCACAAGTTAGCAACATGAGATATCAGGAATGACCATAACCCCATCAAACTTGATCCAGTTAGAAATCTGATTCACCTCCACAAACTTTAACTCATTGCAATTGTTAAGAGAAAACTTAATCTCCACCTAACATAATCCTCTACTTCTTGCTTTAAACCTGCCTAGAATCTCTCTTATAATTTGCATGATGCTGAATACGACAGAATTATGGTTATTCATGATCCAACGTCCCTATCCCTTGATCAACTTTACTCCTCTAGACAACTTATTCATTACCATGTCACTAGCTTAACTAACACTATGCCATAGATTGCATACTGCAACACCAAAGAAGTGATGTAGTAAGTGCCAAAAAGTGTTGCTATAAGCAAAAAAGTGATCCGTGGCAACACTTTCTCGGTGTTGCCTTTTGCCGCATTGCCTTAGAGTCTAAGGCAACATCTTTGCGACCCTAAGGCAACATTGGTACTGGTGTTGCCACAAGTACTAAATTTACAAAAATGTGGGTCCCACTAAAATCTATAGCCTGGGCTCACATTATCCTGTTGTGGCTATAATATGGGATCACAAAATCATATTGTAGGGCCCGTATGCATTAGTCTATGGCAACACTTCTACCATCCAATAACAACACTATATCATAGCTATGACAACATTTAACATCACAAACTGCAACAATATATTATAGCTATGGAAACATTACATCACTTACTGCAACATTACAGAATTTAACATCACACTAAATTAAACAAAGAAATTCTCATCTCAGATTAACAAGCAACACAAATAATGCTTACAAACATTCTTACAAATGTAGCCAGTAAATTAATGTTTATAGACCGTACTTAAAAACACATCAATTCATGTTCACTGCAAATTATTGCATAAAGATCCCCAATATCATTGACTAAGAGTGCGTTCAGTGCTTTCATTTTCAGTGCCTTCACTGCCAATTGTTGCACGAAGATCCCCAATATCAACGTGCATGTCAGGGTTTGCTTCACCTAATTTCTTAAGCATCCTAGTCAAGTTCTCCTGAACATTTCGGTTCACTTTTGCATCAAATTCATCTAAGACCATATTAATCACCTTTGCTTCGACTTCGTCAGCTATATCTTCCCTTATCTTCAATGCCAGCTCCTGTATGTATGTTCTTGTTGTTGGAGCAGCTTTTGAAATTTTTGGGGACTTTGTGTGCCATCCAATAAGCCATGATGGACCATGCAACTTTCCATCAGAAACAAGTTCTTGAACAACTCCATCACTGCCTCCTTCACCTATTGGCTTTTCAATCTTCTCCTGAAAAATAAAGCATTTTCAAAATGTGACATCGTTAATGAATAAAATATGAGTAACTCTTTAGTACAACTAATGTTTTCACAGTGAATACACTATTTCAGCACAACCAAAGTCATGCATGCTACAGTTACAAACTGAGGCAATGCCTCATTTACATTTCAACACAAAATGAGAGGCATGCATGCCTTAGTTGCATTTCAGTTGCAAATCTATGCCATGACTCGTTCAACAAAATAGGATATAATTCTATAATAATGTTGATCATGCGCAAAATGAAGCATTTTATTTGGCATCTGATTGAAGAGAAAATAAAATTCTTACAATTCTGTAGTTCATTACTGAAGCATCAGTCTTGTACATCTTTCCTTCTTTCCGCTTTCTGGTTTAACAAAAAGTTCCCCATCTGATTCATTGGACTGATACAAAAAACATTAGACAATAAAAGGATATCAAACCAATTGTTCCAGAACATATATCACTAATATTAAAAAAGTTAAAACATCTCCATCTGAATATTCATTGATATATGTAGTTTATTCACAAGTTAAACAAGGATACTGCATTCGAGTTAAATAAGCAAACCTTCATATGACCTATATTGTTAAACAAGCCAACCATAAAAATAAGCAAAATACATACCATCTTACGTAGATTTTGGGAAAAAAGTTTTGGACCAGCAGTGTGTGTGTTAGTATATGATTTCCAATTTGCAGAATTTGTAAGGGTCTTGGACTACACAAACATGAAATAAAGATGTTTATCTGCCTGATTTGAATGAATAAAAAGGGAATTTTTTTTGTGATAAAACTTAAAATTAAACCTGAATTTCATCTCCCCAAAACATCAAGAGTACTTTGAAATCCTCAAGTGGAATTTTGTCCGACCTAATTTCAAGCCTTTCTGTATCAATTTCATAGGCCGTATAATGTGCCTTTTTGATACCACTCTTGTACCCCCTCCAAGCATCACAAATTGACCTCAAATCCTAATATTCACATTCATCCGGAATAATATATCGTTGCTTAAATACCAATCAAACATTAAAAAGAACAATCATGCTACTTTTGTGACAAGTTTCATATATTTAATTAAAATTCAGCTAAGTTTGCTGATTACCTTGACATAGTTCCACAGCATGCCTTTCAAATTTGAAGGAACATCAAACCAAGGCTTGTAAGCAAGTGGAACACTCCTCTTCAGTGTTCCTAAAAAATAACTTAGTTCATATATTACTTGGTCATCGTCTGAAATAGGTTGGTTCTGATTATTCATTGGATTATAACTCTTTTGTCATATTGCCTTGAATGAACTTTATCCATCTTTGTTTTTCCCCTGAACCTTCTGGGAGCTCTGACTACCGATACAAAGTACATACAATAGTAATGAGAAAGCTAAACATAACATAAATGAGAACTAAAACTATTAAAATCAAAATCCAATTAGATAATACCTTCATCTTCTTCTACTTCATCTTCTTCATTTTCAATATTTGTCGAGACATTTTCGACAACAGCCCTATCCCTTGCCTTATTCCTTGCACTTCCACTTCCACTACTATTATTCTTCCTGCGTTCTCGCATAGCCAAAAAAGCAGCCATTGTTCCTACTCCTTCATTGTGTGGTAATTCAACGGTACTTGGTGTATCATCAGTTTGTGTACGAACTGGATTTTCCCTTGCCTTTGGAGTGACATTCTTATCAGTTGCAAATTCAACATTGGTTCGTGAACGAGTTGTTGGTCCAGACTGAGGCTTTGTAAACGTAACCTTTTTGGTTCTCTAAAATACGCACACAAAAACAACAAAATAAAAATAATAATGAAGCTAGTCTGTAATCACCAACATAAAATTAAATCTTCAACTATAACGAACCTTTGCCTGATTTTTTGAAGTGTCATCTTCACTAAGTTCTTCAAATTCTGGAACATAATCTTCGCTATTCTCAGCAGACATCTTTGATTTTGCTTTATTTTTTTTCAAATTCATTTCTTAGTCTAGAAACTAATTTAGGCATCCCAAGTTTTTCAAAAACACTATTCTTCTGTGAGACATTTTTGTCTCTCTCCCTTTCGTATTCTGTAAGCAGCGGAGGTGGCGGAGGTGATAGATCATCATTATGAAAGTAATTTAACAAGACATTATTGTAAATATTAACAAAATATGTAGATCATATTAGAAGATCAGATTGTAGTATTCTTAACAGAATCCCATTTTCATCCATATTTTTGTCTTCATGTGGAGAATTATCGAAATCCAATTTACTTCTGACACCTACTGAGTTGATATTCAAAGTTGCATCGTTGACTTCAGTTGTATTTTCCTTCTCTAGTAACTTTGCTAAACTACTGACTCCATTTGACTTCTTGCTGACCACCTTTTTCTTGTTGCGACGTGGACTCGCAGTAGCTTCGCTGATCTCTTCTGGATTGTTGGCAACTGGATTATTTAGCCGTGCCGACTTTCTAGGAGTAAAGACTTCAGACTACTTGTTGTTGATAGGTGGACTCTCAGCAGCTTCGCTGATCATTTGTGGATTGTTTAGTCATGCCGACTTTCTAAGAAAAAGACTTGATCAGTCTGCTTTTTTTTTTTTGCTACCTGTTGCAGATGGTGAGCAGTGACAAACCGCCGTTTTTGTGATTTCGCAGCTACAACATACAAGTTCTTTATTATTCTACTAAATGCACTAAAAATCAAACAAGTCCTAATATTAAAACATAAATGCACAAAAAATTCAAGTGCACTAAAAGTAGCAAAATGACTGAGAGATTCAGCAAAATGACCAAATTCATCAAAATAGTACAAATGAGAAGATATGTTTATACCTGGAAACAAATTCTTCCTTGGGCATACGATGGCATGTGGCTGCATTTGTTTCACTGGCTCAGCTTTATCATCGACCTCAGTGTCAATATAGAAATCAATGTAATCACCATTGTTTTTTATTTGCATCATAAACAACAACTCTACATCATCGACCACCAATTTCCACCCACTCATTGGACCTTTCCATGCATACACTCCTCCAATTTCGGTGTACAGTAGCTCATCCTTGACAAGCTCCATCAGTACTGTGTACGAAAACCTATCCAGATCAACTTCCTTGATAATAGTCTCTTCTCCACCAACATATCCATTCTTACCAAATTCTCCCTTGTGGTGGAATCTAAGATTTGCCACCTCCATCCTACACAAAATGGAGAAACTAACATTAGAATGACATAATTACAAAATAAAATAAACCAAGTGCATTATAAAATAAAATAGCCACTTCACTAAAATGTAATATAGGCAGAAACAGTAAAAAAAGATACAAAAAGAAGCCACAAATATAATACATCAGTTACAATATTTAATCAAGGAAAAACAACATTTTCTTACTTAAATTTGGTACATTTAATCAAGGCAGAAACCACAAGTTTTACAGTTATTTTCCTTTTCATCTTTTCCCCAATATAGCATGTAGTCATTGGGACATATATGCATTCTTTGGTAATTGGGGCATAAATTTACACACAAATAACATGCAGTCATCTGAACTTAGGAAGTTCTGCCCATATTTTTTTTCCTTGTTCATCACTAATTTACACACAAGAAAACATACTCAAATATTATTTCGCCATGACTATAAGGTAAAATAACACAGTAATATCATATAAGCACTGTTTAACATAAGGTTGTTACAAATACAAACATAATAATATAATTAGGAATACGATTACACCTGAATGCACAGGTAAATCAGTAAATTTGGCAACACAACAATCAAATCAGGAAATACGTGAAATATAATTGAGTGATACCTTAAGCAGAAGATTAAATCGAAACCCTAACTGAAATTTGAAACCCAAACGAACCCCAATTAAAGACCTAATTGAGATACCGAAGCCCTAAATGAACTTGTACTCAAACTTGCCATAATCGAACCCCAATTATGCTTGTAAACTTGAACTTTTGGCCCTAATTGAACCTGCGACTGAGAGAGTTTGAGAGGTTGAGCGACGGAGTATTTTGTCGGAAACCCTTAAATATTTTGCTAAGTGTTTTGCTGCTTTGTATTTTGTTTTTGCGTCCCACGTAAAAGATTATTTCATGCGGATTGTTAATGTGGACCGATTGATCTTAATCACCCGGATTGATAATTTTACTCACGTGGATACTGCAACACCTTGGATTTTCTATGCTAACACCTTGAAGAGTGTGTTGCAATAGATAAAAATCAGCATACCTATCGTTACATTGTAGCTAGCAACACCTCAGATTTTCGTTGTAGTAGGCCATCTATGGCGTAGTGTAACCAATAAAATTTCTATCTAACTGTCATTTATGCTAACAATACCATAAACTCTAGACTATCTCTTTTAAACCTCCTTCTTGCCTTTGGAAAATATACCCACCCATGGGTAGTCTTAGGAGACTTTAATTGTTGTTATTCCTTACATGATGAACATGGCGGTGTCCCTTTTCAGCCTAGAAATATTTCACCCTTGTACAATTTTATGATTGATTCCCGCTTAATCAATGTAAATAGATCACGAGCTCAGTATTCTTGGAATAACAGAAGTAGAAGTGGTGTAAGAAATTTCTTAAAAATTGACCATGCCTTTTGCAATTTCAAAGCTCAATCTACTTAGCCATCCATCCACTCCGCCTTTCCCCATCCGGTCTTATCTAACCACTCCTCGTTTATCCTTCCGACTAGTCTCTTTTTAAGAGGAGAAACGAGAAGTTTCAAATTTTATAATGCTTGGATCAATGATACTGAGTATTCTAATATAATTTTCACTTTTTGTTCTCTACATTTTCATAGTAATCTAATGTATTTTTTTACAAGGAACTAAAAGCAACCAAAAATGCTCTAAGGCTATGGGAAAAAGCATAATTTGATTCTAGGTATAAGGAGTCAAGTCAAATTAAAATTAATCTTTTGCAAGCTCAAAACAACATGATGGTTGAACCTGATGGTCCAATCTTGGCCAGTGAAGAAGCTAACTTGTTTGGTGATATGAATAAGGCTCTCCAGACTGAAAAGAACGTGAAGCGACAACATCTGGATTTCGAGTGGACCAAAAAAGGAGACGTAAACACTTAATTTTACCATTATGCCGTTAAAATTAAACAGGCTAAGGAGTATTCACTGTATGTCTGATGAATATGGTAATTATTTTGATGAGCCGAATGATGTTAATGCTGCCTTCTTAAATTATTTTTCTAATTTACTTAAAAACTCTGCTAACTTTATCCCCGACCTTTCCCTGTTAACGACATCCCCTTACCAACCTTGCAAACTAGTCAAGATGATGATCCTAATAAAAGACCAATAAAGAAATAAAAAATGCTCTATTCTCTTTGAATAAAAAGTCCACTGGTGAACCAAGTGGCCTTAATGTTTCATTCTTTACTTTTAGTTAGGACATTGTTGCTACTGATTTCTACAAGTCTAACCATAATTTTTTTGGCAAATTCAAATTGCTTTTTGAAGCCAACTCAACAACCTAGTTCTAGTTGGATTTGCAGATAGATTGCAAATGAGATTTGTGCAATATGTATTCCACAAAAACCTTAAACAAGACTATATTGATGTTGTACTATTTATGAGGAAATGAAGTATTCAAACTGATTGTGAAAATTGAAAACATTATGTATAGTGGGTATATATAACCCACAATAACAGATAGTTGGGTTGTAGCCCACTGCAACACATAGCAGCCTACTGCGATATATTATAGATTTTTACATGTAACTTTCACCAATTACCCCCCAAAACATATCATAGGGTTTGCTATACAAAGAAAAATAAGAATGGTGGCGACGCTGCTTCAGTTCTTATCAAAACTTCAATCTTTCTTCAATCGATCAGGATTGGATAGATGCAGCAACGCGAGAAGGACGCTGGCAAATTATTTTGGTATGAAGATAGGCAGATTTGATCTCTTGTTGGGATCTTCTTCATCAACGTTGAGCTCCAGTTTGAGTCTCACAAAGTTTGCTTTCGAGAGAGGCTTTATAAGTATGTTTCCTTTTTGGTGTTATGAAGGTATATACCCTATCTTCCATTTATCTTGCATAACTTGCTCTCTTTTGAAGTATAAGTCCAATTCGATATGCTTAGTTTTAGAGTGAAGTGTAGGATTTACAATTAGTGAAATAACACTAGTTTTGTCGCACCAAATTGTAGCTTGTTTGTTGAATTTGAGTCTGAGTTCATTAAGCAGAGATTTTATCTACATTAATTCTGCTGTAGTACTTGCCGTGCTTCTAAATCCAGCCTCCGAGCTGGATCTGGAAACTGTATTTTGTTTTTTAGCACACCATGACAAAGGATTTTTTTTCCAAATATATACAGTAACCAGAGGTAGACTTTCTATCATCTTGATCACTTCCCAAATCAGCATCTGAATATGCATTAATGTTGAGAGTCTTATTGGATTTGAGTATGAGTCTCCGTGTTATTGTTCCTCTTAAGTGTCTGAGTATTCTTTTTAGGGCTTTCCAGTGTTTATCAAGTGGGTTTTGCATGTACCGCTTATTTTTTTTACATTATAGGATATATCTAGCCTTGTTATTGTGACATATTGCAATGCTCCTACTAAGCTTTTGTACTGTTTACCATCTTAACTTACCTTACCTTTGGTTTTAGAGAGTTGTGGATTGATGACCATAGGAGTTGGTAATGAGTTTGACTTGTCCATTTTTGCTCTAATTAGAATTTCAGAGATGTTTTTTCTTTGACTAATGTGAATTTCAGAGTTTTCTTTTCTCTTTACTTCTATTCCTAGGTAGTAGTTTAGATTTCCAAGATTTTTTACTGAAAAAATCTGAGTTTAAAGCTTTGGTAATCCCACTGATTTCTGCTTCATAGTTCCCTGTTATGATGAAATCATCAACATATGTAAGTATATAAGTAGTTGAAATTGGAGTAAACTTTGTAAAAATAGAATTATCAGATTTAGTTGAGTTATATCCGTGTTTGACAAGTGTTGCTTTTAACTTATCAAACCAAACTCTTGGAGTCTGCTTTAAACCATAGTTAGTTTTGTTTAATTTGCACACAAGCTTTCTTTTCCTTCCTGCACGAAGCCTTGTGGCTGCTCCATAAGCCTTGTGGCTGCTCCATATTCACGTCAACTTGTTTGATGGGTCATTTCTTATGTAAGGCAATGGTTAGAACAGTTCTTATAGAAGTGGGTTTCACAACAGGTGAGAAGGTTTCAGTGAAGTCAAATCCACTCTGTTGTGAATTCCCTTTTGCTACAAACCTTACCTTATATTTAAAGACCAAACCATCTAGATTCTTTTTTATTCTAAATGTCCATTTGTAGGCAATCATATTTTTATGGTTAGGAGCAGTTACTATGGTCCATGTATTGTTTTTCATTAATGCTTTGTATTCTTCATTCATTGCAGCAGTCCAATCATCAGGTTGGACTACTTCATGATAGGGTACTGACTCTTGTAGATCCATTATTGTGTAGTATATTTTTGGTTTAAATATACCACACTTTGCTATTATCATCATGTGATGTTGATTTATACTGTCTCTAGCAGCACTGCTTTGTTCAGTGTCATTTGTTGCATTGCTATCAACATTATGACTTGACTGATTTTCTTCATTGACTTGCTATTGCTGAGTGATGTGAGCAGAATTGGTTGGTTAGACTTGCTCTTCTTGACCTGGTCCATTTGAGGGCACTGTGAGTTAAGAGTTGTTGTTGTTGCTGATTTGGCTTTGCGGAGTTGGCATGACTATATCAATCACATCAGGTATGGATAAAGAATGTTGGCTTCGATTTTGAACCTTTTTACTGGTTTTGATTTCAGACTTGCTGAATGGAAATACTTTCTCTTTAACACCACATGTCTTGACACATAAATTCGACCTTTGTCATCTAAACATTTGTACCCCTTTTGATTACTTGGGTATCCCAGAAAAGTACGTGGCACTGATCTAAAATCAAGTTTATGATTGTTATATGGTCTTAAATAGGGAAAGCATTGACATCCAAATGTTCTCAAGTGATTGTAATATGGAATATTTCCAGTTAGAATCTAATGAGGACTTTTGAATTTAAGAACTTTAATGGGCAAAAGATTAATTAAATATACCGTAGTTGAAAAGGATTCTGACCAAATTTAAGAGGCATAGAGGCCTTTGCTAGGAAAGTTAGCCCAGTTTCTACAACATGTCTATGCTTTCTCTCTATAATACCTTTGTTCAGATGTATACGGGAAAGTAGTTATATGATTAATGCCCTTATTTGTGAAATACTGCTTGAGTGGTAGAAATTCCTCACCTCCATCTGTTTGAAAAACTTTCACCTTGTTTCCAATTTGATTTTCAACATAGGTGATAAAATGCTGAACTGTTTTACAAGTATCATAATTATTTTTGAGTATATATATCCATTCATATCCTGAATATGCATCTATAAAGGAAGTGTACTACTTATACCCATAATCAGAACAGACTGGGGCCGGACCCCATATATCAACAACAATTAGTTCAAGTGGTCTAGAATAAGTAGTGTTTGAATCTGGAAATGCAATTTTATGACTCTTTCCCATTTGAAAAAATGTGCAAACATGTGTAGCAGGGAATTTATCAGCATTTATGTTATTGTTTTTACTGATAACATGTTTCACAAATTTCAAACTGGGGTGTCCCAGTTTAATATGCCATATTTCAAAATCACTACAGTGTTCATGATTTTTAGAACTAGTCAGTACATGATCATCAAAAACGGTCAATACATGACCGCTAAAAACAGTCAATACATAATCATTACATTCAATTTTTCCAAATTTATTCACTTCAAATTTGTATAGATCATTGATCTCACTACCTTGCAAAATTATTCCTTGACTCAGTATATCCTTAACTAAACAAGCACTGGGAAAAAAAAGTTCAAAATACACATTGTTGTCTTTGTCAAATTAGGAAACACTCATTAGATTTCTTCTAATTGATGGTACCCTTAATAGCTTTTTGAGATATACTTGTTTGGGTCCATCAATTTTTGCATTTCCAGTGTGTGTTATGTGAATATTTCTACCAATTGCAGCAAGTAAGTTTTCCGTACCTTTGTATTCACAATTCCCAAGATTTAAGTTGTTTAAATTGTTAGTCACATGATTTGTTGCACCTAAGTTGGGGTACCAACTATCATCACTTATGTCTTAAACTTTTGTTGTGTCTACATTCTGCACTTCAGCTTTACTGTCATTTTGATTGCTGGTAGTGTTTACACTTGCATTATTACTTTGTTGGGTAGGAGTATAGTTTGCATTGAATCTGAAATAACACTTATTGGCACTGTGACCATATTTCTCATAGATTTGACGCCTAATTTTGCTATTATTATTCCTTCCACTACCCCTTTCTTTGTATGACTAACCACCTCTCTGATTGTTTTGTTGATTTCTTGAGGTATTTCCTTTTTCTTGAAATTTTCCTCTACCATAGGAGGTATAGTTGATTGATAGGTCACAATTGACGCTTTTCTTGTGATCAATTCTGCCTTCATGGGCTAGTAGAGTGGATTACACATGTTGTAAATTTGGTGTTGGATCCATGGATAGGATGATAACCATTATAGCTTCATAATCATCATTTAACCCACTTACAATTGACAAAACTTGTTCAAATTCAGGTACTTTCTGTCATGTTGAACGTAATTGATCACATATGTTTTTCACCTTAAGAAGATATTCATTAGTGGTTGACTCCCCTTTTCTAATGTTGTGTAATTGCCGTCGGTAGTGCATAAGTTATGTAGATGACTGTGCAGAAAAATTTCTTTCGACAGTAGTCCACACTTCTTCGGCAATTTTTACACCAATAAGTTGTGGAAAAATGGTTGGACCAATGGAAGAACATACTAGGCTATCTTGCCTTTGGTATGCTATAAATTCAGGATTCGACACAAATTTTTCTTTGCTGTCTCTAATAAATTTCGGTAGCACAATTTTTGTTCCATGTATAAAATCATCTAGACCATATCCTCTAACATTTGTCTTTATTTGTAACTTCCATAATATATGATTAGATTCATCAAGCTTCTTAGAGATTAGTTGACTCTATGGCTTTATTATGGCTTTCATCAAATCAATTATTAGACCGGATTGACTGGTTGAGACTCTGTTACTTGAGGCTTGACGGCTGGTAACTTCTCCTTGATTCGCCATTGTAGAAAGAAGAAATAGAGTTGATGAATAAAGATATTATAAACACAACGACTTTGAATTGACATTACTTCAAGAAATATTTAATCATAATTATTGCTACAACCAGCATGTTTTTAAAATGATGATTAAACTATTTCTTACTGAAGGAATTTGTCTGAGAACTTTCTTTGGACGGCACTTTGATCAACTGATTGATTTCTTGGGTTTTCTTGATCGGTTTCTCTTTGTTCAGATTTCGTTTACCACTAAGCTCTACCAGAAAAAATTGTTGTAGCCACAATGAATAGCGAGGCACAATTTCCTTTTTGATAGAGTCACAACTCCCAAATGACAAGATCGAATAATCTTTGATGGGAGGAGTCCAAATGGTGAAATTCCTCTAATGGACTGCTGCACAAATCATCTCTCAGTGATCATAGATAATCATAAAAACTATGGTGATGCAGTTAGCACGGCTGATGGCTCCGATACCAAGTTGGATTTGCAAATGGATTGCAAATAAGATTTATGCAGTATGTATTTCACACAGAATTGTAAAAAAGACTTTATTGTTGTAATATTTATGAGGAAATGAAGTATTCGAATTGATTGTGAAAATGTTATGTGCAGTGGGTATATATAACCCAAAATAACAGAGAGTTGGGCTGAAGCCCACTGCAACACATAGCAGCCCACTACAATGTATTATATATGTAATTGTAACTCTTGCTATTAAATTCCTAAAACTAGTCATCCTTCCACTGTTTCCTCCTTCGGACCGATATTGTGTTGCAGTATCATATGCAAGTGCATATCCAAAATAATTTCCTATAGGCTTGTCGCGGTGGTTCCTTCTTTAATTTCCGATAATCAAACTTCCTTCTTGCTAAAACGTAGCAATCTTGACAATGTAATGTTAGCCCATGAAATTATCAAAAGTTATAGGAGAAGCCAAGCCACCATAAGTGATATGTTAAAGCTTGATCTTGGTAAAGTATATGACAATATACATTGCTCTACAATAGTGAAATGGCGTTTATGCATTTCCTCAAGCTCAGTTTCTCCTTGATTTACAATGGCAAATCTTCTAGTTATTTTAGGAGTAAACAAGGTGTACGACAAGGAGATCCCATGTTTTCGTACTTATTAATAATTATGATGGAGGTTTTGAATGTCATGTTTAGAGAGAAGCTTAGATAAGTCCTAATTCAATACCATCCAGAATGTAAAAATCCCACCATTTCCACGCTCCGCTTTGTAGATGATATAATAATGTTCACCAAACTATAAAATAATCAACTTTTGACTATAATAGATACCCTCTATAGTCTCTATACCATGATAGGACTTAAACTTCACACTGAAAAATCTAAATTGTTGTTTTCTTAAATTTCTGATGTTTCAAGAGCTTCCCTAATATCAATAATTGGAATGCAAGCTATGGAGAAAGGCACTACCTATCTTGGCCTGCCTTTGTGCACATCTAGGGTTACAAAATTAGAATGCACTCCTCTCTACAGTAAAGTAACATCAACTTTGAATTGCTAGGCAAATAGATTCCTTTATTAAGAAGGAAGGTTAGTCTTAATCAAGAGAATTGGCTTTGGCATGTAAGTGTACTAGGGAAGAACATTTATCCTTCCATGTAAATGATTATCCATGATAAAATGTACTATGTTGAAGTTTTCTAGGGAAAAAGATTCAATAGCAAAAAAAAACCTTGCTTCTTCAATAAAATCTTACTTCCCAAGAGTAAAGAAGGTCTTGGCATTTCATCCTTAGATAAATGGAACACAACTACCTTTATTGTGTATTTTAATGCCTTGATATTTGAAAAAGGAATTCTATGGGTTGACTAGTGCTGGAAGCGTAGTGTTAAATCAAGGAAATTTTGGACTATAGACATCACTTGAAAGTGTATTTGGCTATAGAGAAAAACTTTGAATTTATGGGACACCTTTCTACCATCCATCCACTTACCCTAACACATTCCAGTTATGTGTCTTTTTAGGATAACCATGTTTGGATAAAGATGTCACTCTTTCAAGGATTATGAACTATAAGAAAAAAAAATCTTAGACTAGCATTCCTTCTACTTCCTATGCTAATGAAAATTTGGAAGATGACCAGACGAATTTGCCTAAGATTTATATCTTTATTGTAAAACAATTATATGACGACCTGGTTCATAATGTTATTTATTAACGATATTTTTTCGTCAACACCGCAGATAGGTTTAAGGAAACAAACCTAAGGGAAAAAATGGGATTATTCAGTTCCCACAAGCTTGAGTTATTTCACCGTTTCCTAGATATCAAGGTCTCAAGTCTGAAGATTAGTTACTCTTCCCTCAAGGGGTGAGTATCATGCTTACGGAACTTAAGGACCAACAGCTACCTTAGGATAAGGATTTCATAAGCTAGTTACAAGTTAGCACTACAACAAATATACCATATTACAACAGTGCAAAAACGTTGTAAAAGGTTTTTACAACGGTGGAGCTACCGTCGTGTATTAAGAAGTTGTAATATACTTATATCTTCCACAACGTTTCTGCACCGTTGCTACACCGTTGTGAATATACTATATTACAATGGTGGAAAAATATTGTAAAAGGTTTTTAAAACGGTGGAGCCACTGTCGTGTATTAAGATGTTGTAATATACTTATATCTTTTACAACATTTCTGCACCGTTGCAACACTGTTGTGAAATATGGTATTTATATACTTTTACTCACCGTTGTAATAAATTTTATTACAACTCTTTCACACCATTGTAAAAAGATTTATTACAACTTTTTTCATTGTTGTAACTTATATACACCTTACTAATATAAAGAATTCATATATATTAATTTCGATGCAACAAATATAACTATATGGAATCATTCATATATATTAGTTAACATAATATTCGATCAACATACACATAGTACATCACCAACTAACCCCATCACAAAAACATAACCGTTTCAAAATACATACATCGATCTAACACATAAGAAAGATAGAAGCTTTGTCCACAAAAGATACATAAGCATACCCTATGAAAGCACTCTAACTGAAGGCAACGTAATTTTTATTCCAAGCCACAGTTGATCCAACAGCTTCTCTAATAGTAGTCATTTTGGAATTCGGCTTCCATAAGAAAGCATCAGGATCCATCGCCACATCAATCCAAACTTTCCAACCTTGCGGTCCACGGTGGGACTGCAAAAAATTATCATTAGAGGTGCAAGCTCATATGTATTGTTATTGTGACGAAAGTATGAAGGAGAAGGAAACTATAGTGATTTGTAAATCTGAGATGAAAAGGTTGACATGCACCCACTATATAGGGATCATGTTCAAAAGCATTAGAGGCGAAAGAAATAATAAAATAAACAAAACTATCCTGTAATTTGACCCTTGAAAGCAGCAAGAAATTTGGGCTAACAACGTCCAAAAGATTCTTTAGGCAGTGGCTCTTCAAGGAGAGTGATGCGTGACGTTAACCCCAAGCAACAAACTTTCTTCCCAAGCTCACTACAATGACAACAACAGATTTTGAAACAAGATAGGAACATGTAATTTTGATCAGTGCAAGCTTTATAATTCCAATTACCATTTGAAATTTGCAAGGATACTGCATTTTCAAATTCTTGTGACAACTAAAATGACAGATTGAAAGTCTCTCTTGCTAAGTTGAGTTTCTAAAGAATTGAAGTGTTAAAAGACAATTGTAGTAGAGCGCAAAAGCAAAATGCAAAATCAGATAGATCAAACCCTCTATTGTCATGATGGATATTTTATCGATAAAATCCAAATGACAAAATGAAAAATTACATTTGGAAATAGGGAAGCCATCACAAACTGAGTATGGATGCTAGATGTAAAACAAAAATATTTATCCATGCTTTAGTAACTCAAGCAAACTAAAAATTCAAGAAAATAAATACTTATTTGTAACATGATTTGGCCATATTATTTTTTACTGTAAGTATCTAAAAAAAATATGGTGCAATACCCAAAATGCTAAAAAAGAACATAACCTTCTACAAGGACCTCCATCTACACCCTCATTTCCAGATATCTTTTAGCCTTACCTGAGAAATAATTTATAGGAAATTAGGTAATAAATGAGCTTAACTGCGTACTAAAAGTAAGGCTTCTTGAATTAAATCGGAAATGATAGAATATCAAGAAATAAAGTTATAAGATGGCTTTCCCAGGTGATAGTTTTCCTTCCATGAAAGCCTGCAAGTCCAAAATAACACATTCAGTAAGCCAACCTGCAACATAATATGAAACTGCTGAAAAAATTATCTTATATGCATATGAAAGAAACACACGCAAACAGAAAAAAGCATGAGTTATTTAACTATTACTAACTAGTTTTTTATGGATGCCAAGCTGAGTCCATGTTATAACTTCAAGTAGCTCTTCTAACGTTCCATAACCACCTAGGAATGTAGCAGAATAATATCAGAAAATATAAAAAGAAAGAAAGATAAAATAAAATTTGTAACACAATAGATAAAAATTAACCATGTAATGCAATGAATGCTTCAGAGTGCTTAGCCATTTCTGCCTTTCTTTGATGCATGCCACTCAATTCTTTCACTACCCCATATGCTTCACCAGTTATCTACATAATGAATCAAAATGTGAGAATGAAAACCTTGCTATATGGTACATTCCTGAAACTACAAATAAAGGTGCAGCACGCAACTGGTACATTACAGGAATACAAATATCCTAATATGGCTTGACTATTACATATGACGGTCCATAGTATATGATATAAATAGGCAATTCGTATGTTGCAACTGGCCCATGCAAATCCATTTAACTAACAAAATATGGGTAGTTAACACACATCACAAGTGAAAGGTGAATGATGCGGCAAGAGTAAAAGTAGGAACAGAGCATGCATGAAAGGTAAGGCGACAAACAACCCTTTAAGGAAAAATCTTGAAAATAGCAGGATTTTTTTTTTTTTGGGTTTATGAAAGATCAAATGTCCTTTTCCCAAGCAGGTCATATGCTGCTACTATATGTGTATGTATTCTCATGGTTGCCTTCATGCGCAGGCAATGTATCATTTTCCACAACCAATAGTAAGACAACATGCATGTGTCTGTGTCAGTTAATATAAGCATGCATTCCCAAATTATTTAAGTGATTGAGCTTTAGTTTTTCCCAAATGAAAAAGTAAAACTATGCTAATAAAAGTAGTGTCCAAATCAACTGGTTTGGCTAAGACAATGAGGAAATTGGCATACTAAGTAGTACATGCAAGAAGGAATACTAGCAACCATTCTAAGTTGTCAGGGAGTCAATCTATGACCCAAAGGGGGACCATACATGCAGGTTTGACGAGGCACAAAGGGGGATATATCAATTCAAGTGTACCAGGCCCTTTATAATTATTTACATATGAACCCACGCATTTCAAAGCAATTCATGAAAATGAGTAAACCCCAAACATGCTCTTGTGTTACAGTAAAGATAAAATGGATGTGACACAGTCCAGTGAGCATTTAAGGCCAAATGCAATAGTAAAGGCAACCATATAAAATGACCAGCCGTAAATGAAGTAACCGAATATCAGTGGACAAGTAACTACGGCCATATTCCATCCCATGCGATAATCACGCAGGCATAAAAGGGTATTGGGTAAGTTTCCAGTTTATGAACATGGGATCCTATCTACCATTCAATCCCATGCGTAAACGAAATTTACAAACTTGCAAAAAGTTTAAATCATAAGTTAAATATATTATCATCATCATGATGATTATTATTATTATTGAAATCAATTTCCTTGAACAACGATTACTCGAGAGTAAAAAAAATACTCACCTTAAAATAGTTGAAGGCGGCGCAGGAGGCAGCCGGTACTGGTGCTCTCGTGGATGGCGACGGGGAAGACTGAGGCGTCGATGCGGAGCCAAGGCAGCTTCGAGTTGGTCTGAAAAGAAGGATGTGAGGGATAGATTAGAATGGCCAGAGTTGGTGACTTCTAAACTTACCCGCGGGGCTTCAACAGAACAAGGCGAGGCGGAGAGGGTTTGCGGTGGCCAGGGGGTGAAGCGGTGGCTTTCAGTCAGATGACGGAACAATGGAGCAATTTAGGGATTTGGGAAATTGGGTTTTTCCAGTTTGCGGGATAGAAGAGGAGAGAGCGGATGGCATGGAGTACAGTTACGACGCATTAATGGTTGTGTCAATGGACGGTGGTGGAGCGACGGAGAGGCAGATCGATTTGGGGATGGCGATTATTTCGAGAGGAAGAGAAAAAAATGATTTTGGTAAAACCTGATTTGGGAGAAAATGAATTGGGCGGAATAAATGAATGGCAGATGGTGAAAATAAAAGGATGGACGCGATGAGGATCAAAACAACGAAGACACGCGTTAAACAATCTCAGAATCAAATGGGGCAACCCACTTCTTTAAGTTAAACAAGTGTAAAACCAAATAACAAATATATTTTTAAGTAAATCATTTGTAATACCATGTATATACAACAAAATAGAGTATTCAAAATATCTGAAATATAATTCTCAAATATAATTTGTAATACCATGTATATATAATGTAACAACCCGTATTTTGAATAACTTGTTATAACATAAATCAAGGCAGAATTAAATTTTAAAATCTTAATTATGGGAAACGGGTTGCGCCATTGCGTTCGTCTCGGAAAAATACGTGAAATAGAGTCCGAGTTTTCGAAAATCGGAGTCCGTATGAAGGAGATATGGATGAACGAAGTTAGGCAGAAAAACCGGAAACAGGCCATAAATGCACTGGCGCACCTGTGAAGTGCGCCAGCACAAAAATACACTGGCGCACTTGGGAAGTGCGCCCATGTCGAGCCAGTTTGGCCTGGGTGCACTGTTTTGGCTGTTGGGCTGTGTTTTGGTGGCTTGTGACGATTTTTGATGTGCTGGACGGACCTGATGGCTTCTAGGGTTAATCTAAGGGCCTAAACTACACCCTAATCCTATAAATACACCCTAATGCAAGCCTAATCCATACTAAAAATAGAATTGATGCCATCATGCCGCCAAAATCAAACTTAGGAGGAGCCTCCACTAGTTTATGAAGAAAGTTGCAAGCTAATCAACCTCTAATCATCATCTTCTTCAAATATTGCAACTGGTTCTACTTCATAAGTTTGCTAATCTTGGTTTTGGTGAGTTTCTATAGACTTAACAATCAATTGTTAAATTGATTATGATAGGATATGATAAGATATGGCTATGTTTGTGGAATCAATGTGTTTATGCAAGTTTAGTATAGTGTATGTTGTGTGCTATATGCAAGTTTAGCAAGTTTAGTATAGTGTATGTTGTGTGCTATATGCAAGTTTAATGCTATGTTTTATGATGCAAAACACTATGTTGAACATTGATTCATATGGAACATGTTATGCAAGCTATATGGGAGATTATATGCAAGTCTATATGTAACATGTTATGCAAGTTATGTATTTGGTTTTATGCATGCTAAGTATTTGGTTTTATGCATGCTATGTATTTGGTTTTATGCATGCTAAGTATTTGGTTTTATGCATGCTAAGTGTTTGGTTTTATGCAAGTTATGATGCAAGTTCATATGAAAGTTATGATGCAAGTTCATATGCAAGTTTGCCTCTAGGTATGGCATGTTATGCAAGTTCATATGCAAGTTATGATACATGTTCATATGCAAGTTATGATGCAAGTTCATATGCAAGTTATGATGCAAGTTCATATGCAAGTTTGCCTCTAAGTATGCATAGGCATGTTATGCAAGTTCATATGCAAGTTATGATGCAAGTTCATATGAAAGTTATGATGCAAGTTCATATGCAAGTTTGCCTCTAGGTATGGCATGTTATGCAAGTTCATATGCAAGTTATGATACATGTTCATATGCAAGTTATGATGCAAGTTCATACGCAAGTTATGATGCAAGTTCATATGCAAGTTTGCCTCTAAGTATGGCATGTTATGCAAGTTCATATGCAAGTTATGATGCAAGTTCGTATGCAAGTTATGATGCAAGTTCATATGCAAGTTATGATGCAAGTTCATATGCAAATTTGCCTCTATGTATGACATAAGTACATGTGCAAGTTCATCCCTTTTAGACCTATGACATGTATGCAAGTTGACACCTTTATGATAGGTCTATGACATGAACATTTAAGCAAGTTACCATCTTTATGACATTTGTGATTCATGCAAATTTGGGTTGGTTATTTATGCAAGTTGGGTTTATGGTCATATATACAAGTTGACACCTTTTAAACCCATGATAATGCTAATGATATGCTAAGTTGAACCCATTGTGTGTATGATGAATCTTCTCTTTTGAAGTATGTCATGTTAACGTATTTACGTGGGCACGATGGGGTAAAAATTAATGAACACATAAAATTTTGTGTGAAGTGGGTATGATTAAGCATACCGTAAAGTGGATGGACATAATTGGGAATTTACCTATTAAGTTAGGTCTACCCATATTATGGAATTGGGAATTTACCTATTGAGTTGGGTCTACCCATATTCTTAAATATTTGTAATTAATTAGGGATAATTAATACAAATTATGGGGGTGATTAATTAGGTGTAATTAATCTACTAAGACACGAGGTTGGACCCTTTTGTAGCATAAGACTGCCCGGAACCGACCGGCAAATCCAGCGGCTACAAATGATTGGCCCAATGTGAGAGGTCTTAGTCATAAACTAAATACGTGACAAGTGTAAAGACACGAGGTTAGACTCTGTTATGGTGTAAGGCTGCCCGGAACCAACCGGCATATCCAGCTGCCATAAAAGACAGTCTAATGTGAGAGGTCTTTACAAAGGTTACGATCTTAATTAATTAAGAAACACTTAACCAAATTAGCATGTAGAGGGGCATGAGGGGTTAAGTGGGTGCCTTGGGTGACATGTAGTAACTAGTGGGGGTGCCTTGGGTGGCATGAGGAAACTAGTGGGTTGCCTTGGGTGGCAATAGAAAATACGATTAGAATACTTAACCAAAGTGGAACATGTAATTAAACATGATTAAAGGGTTAAGTAAGTGCCTTGGGTGGCATGTGGGAATCAAGTAAGTGCCTTGGGTGGCATGCAGAAATCTAGTGGGTGCCTTAAGTGGCAATTGAAATATAATTAAATGATAAGCTTAAGTAGTAGCTTGTGGGGGCCTTAAGTGGCAATTGAAATATAATTAGATGACTTAACCAAACCTTAACATGTAAGGGGGCATGATTATAAAAAGGGGTTAAGTGGGATGCACTAGATAAAATGACAAGCTTAAGTAGTAGCTTGTGGGGGACCCATTTCAACCAATATCCCAAACGTATCTCTGTGGGCTCGACCCAAGTCGAGGACGGGACACGCATATTGGGCTTGACTATAAGAGGCCAAAACGGGGTAGCGGTGGCAACGCGAGTCCAACGGGTTTCATATGCGTGTGTGGACCCGGGCTGGTAAGTAAGACGTTGTTGCATCGTGTAGATATAAGCCGTGCACCACTTGTTGTATCGGGTTGCCACTTTGGGGAGTGATACACCCCACTGTGGGGCCAGCACGGGTATCTACGGTAGGGAGCCGATCGCTTGGGGGTAGTGGGTACACCTAGTGGAGATAGGGGCAGACGGCACCTATGTAGTCAGCTAGGGGTACACGAAACTACTGGGTAAAATTACTAAGTACACTTAGTGGGATCAACCTTTAAGTAGGAATTACCCTTGGGTGGGTAGAACTAGTGTGGTGCAGTGTAGGAATTACCCTTGGGTGGGTAGATATGGGGTGGTGTAATCTAGTAATTATCCTTGGGTGGATAAATGCGTCTTTTCGGTTATCTTAGTACATCCTGTGTTTAGTTGGCTACTTAGTGTAGTCATTATACCCAGAGGTACCGTACCTTGTTTATATCATACCCTAATTACTTTAATGATTGTATTGTTAGGGTTATAGGACTCACTCAGACTTATGTCTGACCCCGTTGTTTCTTTATCTTTTTCCCAACCCTCAGGTTTTCAGAGTGGGCCTAGCACTAGTGGGCTTTGATCGGACTGCTTTATCTATCTTTTGGAGCTTGGACTGTGGATGTAAAGCTCAGTTTATATTTTCTTTTATGGCTATTAGGTTAGTAGTGGGATTATGTACTTTTGTTTTTATCAGGATGGATACTATGTACTTGACTCTTATTTATGGTTTTGGTGTAACCAAACATGTTTTACTTTCCGCTGGATTGAAATGATGTTTTAAATTCTCAAGTATTACTTATATCTGTCTTGTTGTAATTTTTCTGTTCTATATTCACTTAAAATACTCCACCAATGTTATGGCATTCCCTTAGTGAGTGACCGTAGCGGGTGTGGGGTGTTACACGTGGTATCAGAGCTTAAGGTTACCAGAACAGATAATTTAATTAGAAAAACTATTTTCTAAGAATATTTTTGAAAGGAGTATTTTCAAAAACATGTCTTTTAAGAGAAAAGTTTTTGAAATAAAAGCATAATCCCCAGTAGCCATATCTATATCTTTCGAATTCTCCGTTTTGAATCTTTTCCTCTCTCGTTTTGAGTTTCCCCTTCGCGTATAGATGACCTTTCTAAGATAGATAAGAATGGAAAACCACTTCAAGGGACTTAGACATTAGTCGGATTAGAAGTTGGTTCAAGAAGGAGGAGGACTGGTAGGTATCTATTGGATAGACGATGGGAGGAAGGCTCAAATAGTTGTTTGGTTAATGAAGGATGAAACCTCATTGGTGGGAGGTTACGAGTGGAGAATGGGAAGAAGAAGGCGAGTAGTTATCCTTTTGGAGGAATGGGACACCTTATTAGGATTGTCCAAAGGGGCATGGGCAAGGTATGGAATCTCCTGGAGGGTAGTTGTATTCCCTCGCGGCTAGTGTACCAGATGCGGATAGGACCGTCTAGGTTGGAATTTGGATTTCTTTATTATCCGGTTCGAACTTTATTTGATTCTGACGCATCGAGTTCGTTTATCTCATCATTGTTAGTTGACTCACTGCACTTAGACACCAGTTTGGTAGATGATCCCTTAGTTGTTTCAAACCCAATTGGGGCTCCATGATGTGTTTGGGTTTGAAAGTTTCTATACTTAGCATTGAGTTTAGATGTGATGCTTTTTGGGCTTCACGGGCTACGGGATAGTTTTGGGCATGGAGTGGTTATCCAGTAGGGGTGCCGTTCTTGATTTTGAAGGGAGAGTTGTTAGGCTTGTGACCCGCTTGGGTAACACTCTCGAGATCTCTTGTAATCCCATGGAATCTGTTATGCTAAGTTATCTAGAATCGCTTGACACGTCGGTCGAGAGTTTTCGATCTGTTAGAGTGGTCCGGGAATACTCGGATGTGTTTGAGGAGGTGAAGGGCTTACCTCCGAAGCGGGAGATTGACTTCCGAATATATCTGGTAGACAATGCTAAACCTGTATCTTTACCAGTGCGCCACATGGCTCCTCGTGAGAGGAGGGAACTCCATAAGCAAGTAGGGGAGTTGCTTGAGAAGGGGTTCATAAGACGAAGTATATCGGAGTGGGGTGCTCCAGTAGTTTTTGCTACGAAGGCGGGTGGGTCCCTCAGACTTTGTGTAGGCTAAAGAGAACTAAATAAACTCACAAAGAAGAATAGACACCCAATGCCGAGGATTGATGATCTCTTTGATCAGTTAGTTGGCGCCTCAGTATTTTCGCAGTTGGACTCAGCCACGGGGTTTCGTCAGTTGAGAGTGGCTGAGGATAGTATAGAGAAGACTTCCTTTAGGACTCCGGATGGTTTTATGAGTGGCTGGTGATGCCATTTGGTTAGAAGAACGCCCCCGCATACTTTGTTGATTTGATGAGAAGGGTGTTCAAGGAGTACCTAAATAAGTTCGTGATGGTCTTTGTAATTGACATCTTGGTCTTTTCTAGGAGCGAAATAAGTTTTTGTATGTGCTCAATAGGTTGAGCAAAGCCAGTTATGGGATAAACGGTGGTTTTAGAGCGAGACTGGCGAGGACATCCAGAGTTGGACAAGGGCTTAATTATTTAGCCGTTTTTACTAGTATCATCTCACGTAGGTCGTCTGAATTCGAAGGAGGTATCCCTTGGGTGTTTGTCTGATATTGGTTTAGGCCTTTGGGGCTTGCATTTGGGGGATGTCGAGTTCGACTAGGGTGGTCTGCGTGAGAAATGGACAGTTGTGAGGATTTTTGGATGGGGTAATATCCTGGTTTTCTCTAAAAGAGGAGAAGAGCATGCCCTACATCTTAGGGAAGTGTTGGAGACTCTTCAAGCGCATAGTCTTAGGACAGCAGAAGTGGATAGGATTCTTAGCATCCTATGAGTTTGAAATAGCGTATACCCATGGCAAGGGTAACGTGGTAACGAATGCCTTAAGTAGAAAAAGGTTGTCCTTGAGTTCATTGTTCGTTGAACGACGGAGCTTAGAGTTTATTTCTATGTTTGACTTTAGACCTTCCGTTGACTTTGTACCCGGTTTGCTAGCCTCCTTGGAGGTTAGGCCTACTATTTTGGGGCGTATTGGCGGAGCATAGCGAGACGACCCACAGTTGGTTGAGTTAGTAGAGAAGCTCATGAGGAGGGGGAGTCGTCCAGCCATTTGGGTAGGTACACCCTAGATGATAAGGGGTGGTTGCGTAGTGACGGTAAACTTTGTGTACCGCAAGACGAGGGTTTGAGGAAGGCTATACTTGATGATGCACATCGGTCAAAGATGACCATTCATCCCGGTGGGGACAAGATGTACCAAGACATGAAGCGGGTTTTCTTCTGGGCCGGCATGAAGAAAGATGTGCCCGAGTATGTCGCTAGATGCTTGGTGTGCTAGCAAATGAAAGCGGAGCAGAAGAAACCCGGTGGGTTGCTTCACCCATTTGGAGGTTCCGCTATGGAAGTGGGATAGTGTCTCGATGGATTACCGAAATCAAGGAAGGGTAATACGAGAATTTGGTTTGTGGTAGATAGACTTACTAAGAGTACCCATTCCATACCCGTGAAGAGCAAGAGGACTGTTTCATGTCTAGCTTCAGTTTATATTCGAGAGATAGTTCAGTTGCATAGGAAACATGACGTATTCCATGTGTCACATTTGAGGAAGGGCCTACATGAGACCGCAGAGGCGGTAGAGCCGAGCTTGCTTAAAGAAGTAAAGGTAGAGCGTGATGTGATTATTCGACGAGCTCCTACCCGCATCCTTGGGTCAGAGATTAGGAAGTTGAGAAACAGAGAGGTTCGACTAGTCAACGTACAATGGGGAGAAGATGAGGGCAACGCTACTTGGGAGACGGAAGCGAAGATGCGTTCGTTATACCCATTCCTTTTTGAGGGTATGTCCTTTAAACGTCTCCTTTATCGTTTGTCTAGTGCTTATCTTATCTTTAGTATGCCCTCTCATTAGTATCTTTGACCTTTAGATAGGGTAAACCTATGGTTGAAACATGTGTTTGAGACATGTTATGGTTGATGGATGCATGTGGATGCAAGTGTTTGCTAGTGGTTGCTCGTGGATGCATATGCACACACTCTAGACACTAGATCGGCTCAGTCACTTCATATTGCATATTGCATATAATTGTGTGTAGGTAGCTATATTTATGGATGTATAATGATTGTGTTATCATATGGATGATGCATTTTGGTGAATGATTGTGCACTCATGTAGATGTTGTATGTGTCGATAGGGTTCTCTCGCGTACATAATGGATGCATGGCACTATCATGGTTTGCATTAAGGAGGTCAACTGAATCAGTGGACCACCTGATTTTGCATTAGACAGGGAACATATACACACACTTTTTGCATATGTTCATAACAGAATTAGAAACTTTAAGGACAATGGATGCCAGTGTTTGGTGGTTTAGTAGATGGTTGTTTGGTTGGTAGGATACGTTCTTCTTGACTTAGAGATTTCGGGGACGAAATCCTTTAAGGAGGGGAGAATGTAACAACCCGTATTTTGAATAACTTGTTATAACATAAATCAATGCAGAATTAAATTTTAAAATCTGAATTATGGGAAACGGGTTGTGCCATTGCGTTCGTCTCGGAAAAATACGCGAAATAGAGTCCGAGTTTTCGAAAATCGGAGTCCGTATGAAGGAGATATGGACGAACGAAGTTAGGCAGAAAAACCGGAAACAGGCCATAAATGCATTGGTGCACCTGTGAAGTGCACCAACACAAAAATACACTGGCGCACTTGGGAAGTGCGCCCATGTGGAGCCAGTTTGGCCTGGGTGCACTGTTTTGGCTGTTGGGCTGTGTTTTGGTGGCTTGTGACGATTTTTGATGTGCTGGACGGACCTGATGGCTTCTAGGGTTAATCTAAGGGCCTAAACTACACCCTAATCCTATAAATACACCCTAATGCAAGCCTAATCCATACTAAAAATAGAATTGATGCCATCATGCCGCCAAAATCAAACTTAGGAGGAGCCTCCACTAGTTTATGAAGAAAGTTGCAAGCTAATCAACCTCTAATCATCATCTTCTTCAAATATTGCAACTGGTTCTACTTCATAAGTTTGCTAATCTTGGTTTTGGTGAGTTTCTATAGACTTAACAATCAATTGTTAAATTGATTATGATAGGATATGATAAGATATGGCTATGTTTGTGGAATCAATGTGTTTATGCAAGTTTAGTATAGTGTATGTTGTGTGCTATATGCAAGTTTAGCAAGTTTAGTATAGTGTATGTTGTGTGCTATATGCAAGTTTAATGCTATGTTTTATGATGCAAAACACTATGTTGAACATTGATTCATATGGAACATGTTATGCAAGCTATATGGGAGATTATATGCAAGTCTATATGTAACATGTTATGCAAGTTATGTATTTGGTTTTATGCATGCTAAGTATTTGGTTTTATGCATGCTATGTATTTGGTTTTATGCATGCTAAGTATTTGGTTTTATGCATGCTAAGTGTTTGGTTTTATGCAAGTTATGATGCAAGTTCATATGAAAGTTATGATGCAAGTTCATATGCAAGTTTGCCTCTAGGTATGGCATGTTATGCAAGTTCATATGCAAGTTATGATACATGTTCATATGCAAGTTATGATGCAAGTTCATATGCAAGTTATGATGCAAGTTCATATGCAAGTTTGCCTCTAAGTATGGCATGTTATGCAAGTTCATATGCAAGTTATGATGCAAGTTCATATGAAAGTTATGATGCAAGTTCATATGCAAGTTTGCCTCTAGGTATGGCATGTTATGCAAGTTCATATGCAAGTTATGATACATGTTCATATGCAAGTTATGATGCAAGTTCATATGCAAGTTATGATGCAAGTTCATATGCAAGTTTGCCTCTAAGTATGGCATGTTATGCAAGTTCATATGCAAGTTATGATGCAAGTTCGTATGCAAGTTATGATGCAAGTTCATATGCAAGTTATGATGCAAGTTCATATGCAAATTTGCCTCTATGTATGACATAAGTACATGTGCAAGTTCATCCCTTTTAGACCTATGACATGTATGCAAGTTGACACCTTTATGATAGGTCTATGACATGAACATTTAAGCAAGTTACCATCTTTATGACATTTGTGATTCATGCAAATTTGGGTTGGTTATTTATGCAAGTTGGGTTTATGGTCATATATACAAGTTGACACCTTTTAAACCCATGATAATGCTAATGATATGCTAAGTTGAACCCATTGTGTGTATGATGAATCTTCTCTTTTGAAGTATGTCATGTTAACGTATTTACGTGGGCACGATGGGGTAAAAATTAATGAACACATAAAATTTTGTGTGAAGTGGGTATGATTAAACATACCGTAAAGTGGATGGACATAATTGGGAATTTACCTATTAAGTTAGGTCTACCCATATTATGGAATTGGGAATTTACCTATTGAGTTAGGTCTACCCATATTCTTAAATATTTGTAATTAATTAGGGATAATTAATACAAATTATGGGGGTGATTAATTAGGTGTAATTAATCTACTAAGACACGAGGTTGGACCCTTTTGTAGCATAAGACTGCCCGGAACCGACCGGCAAATCCAGCGGCTACAAATGATTGGCCCAATGTGAGAGGTCTTAGTCATAAACTAAATACGTGACAAGTGTAAAGACACGAGGTTAGACTCTGTTATGGTGTAAGGCTGCCCGGAACCAACCGGCATATCCAGCTGCCATAAAAGACAGTCTAATGTGAGAGGTCTTTACAAAGGTTACGATCTTAATTAATTAAGAAACACTTAACCAAATTAGCATGTAGAGGGGCATGAGGGGTTAAGTGGGTGCCTTGGGTGACATGTAGTAACTAGTGGGGGTGCCTTGGGTGGCATGAGGAAACTAGTGGGTTGCCTTGGGTGGCAATAGAAAATACGATTAGAATACTTAACCAAAGTGGAACATGTAATTAAACATGATTAAAGGGTTAAGTAAGTGCCTTGGGTGGCATGTGGGAATCAAGTAAGTGCCTTGGGTGGCATGCGGAAATCTAGTGGGTGCCTTAAGTGGCAATTGAAATATAATTAAATGACAAGCTTAAGTAGTAGCTTGTGGGGGCCTTAAGTGGCAATTGAAATATAATTAGATGACTTAACCAAACCTTAACATGTAAGGGGGCATGATTATAAAAAGGGGTTAAGTGGGATGCACTAGATAAAATGACAAGCTTAAGTAGTAGCTTGTGGGGGGACCCATTTCAACCAATATCCCAAACGTATCTTTGTGGGCTCGACCCAAGTCGAGGACGGGACACGCATATTGGGCTTGACTATAAGAGGCCAAAACGGGGTAGCGGTGGCAACGCGAGTCCAACGGGTTTCATATGCGTGTGTGGACCCGGGCTGGTAGGTAAGACGTTGTTGCATCGTGTAGATATAAGCCGTGCACCACTTGTTGTATCGGGTTGCCACTTTGGGGAGTGATACACCCCACTGTGGGGCCAACACGGGTATCTACGGTAGGGAGCCGATCGCTTGGGGGTAGTGGGTACACCTAGTGGAGATAGGGGCAGACGGCACCTATGTAGTCAGCTAGGGGTACACGAAACTACTGGGTAAAATTACTAAGTACACTTAGTGGGATCAACCTTTAAGTAGGAATTACCCTTGGGTGGGTAGAACTAGTGTGGTGCAGTGTAGGAATTACCCTTGGGTGGGTAGATCTGGGGTGGTGTAATCTAGTAATTATCCTTGGGTGGATAAATGCGTCTTTTCGGTTATCTTAGTACATCCTGTGTTTAGTTGGCTACTTAGTGTAGTCATTATCCCCAGAGGTACCGTACCTTGTTTATATCATACCCTAATTACTTTAATGATTGTATTGTTAGGGTTATAGGACTCACTCAGACTTATGTCTGACCCCGTTGTTTCTTTATCTTTTTCCCAACCCTCAGGTTTTCAGAGTGGGCCTAGCACTAGTGGGCTTTGATCGGACTGCTTTATCTATCTTTTGGAGCTTGGACCGTGGATGTAAAGCTCAGTTTATCTTTTCTTTTATGGCTATTAGGTTAGTAGTGGGATTATGTACTTTTGTTTTTATCAGGATGGATACTATGTACTTGACTCTTATTTATGGTTTTGGTGTAACCAAACATGTTTTACTTTCCGCTGGATTGAAATGATGTTTTAAATTCTCAAGTATTACTTATATCTGTCTTGTTGTAATTTTTCTGTTCTATATTCACTTAAAATACTCCACCAATGTTATGGCATTCCCTTAGTGAGTGACCATAGCGGGTGTGGGGTGTTACATATAACAAATAAACACAATGGATGAATAGAATTTTCTATTTGTTTAGTTATTATTTATTTTCAAATATTTTTTTTAATTAATAGTTACTAGTATTGATTTCTTACTTAAATTTAAAAAAAAAAACTGTCAAAAACACAAACAAGCGATTGTTAACTCCTGAACAAACAAGTTGCCAAAATTATATTTATTAACACTACTGAAATAATTACTACCAAATCAAATATTACTTATTAATAATAATAGTTATTATTTAACTTATACTTATTTTTGTTTAGCTATAATCGATTAATAATTATTAAAAGCATTAACTATTAAAACTAAATTACTACTTATTAAATATTAATTATTTAATAATAATTAATAAATATTAATTATTTAATAATAATTAATAAATATTATTGATTCCTAAGTTTGTTATTAATTATTATTAAATATTAATATAATTAGTTATAAAATATAAGTTATCATTAAATATAAGTTGTTATTAATATTTAATAGGTCTCTCATACAAGAAATAGAAAAAAGAGTTACTAAAAATAAGTTTAAACAACTTTGTAATTTAATTATCAGAAATTAATTAGTATATATTATTTATTACAATAGACAAAAAAGAAAAGTTGTGATATATATGTTTATTACAACAGTGCGTTTTGCACAGTTGTAAAAAATATTTATTACAACAGTGCATTTTGCACAGTTGTAAAAAAGCATTTATTACACTGTGCTTTTCGTACAGTTGTAAAATTAAAGTTGTAATATGGTGTTTTTGTTATAGTGTAGGAAGCTAAACAACTTGCAGAAAGGTGCTTAAGGGACTTAGGTTCAAGGACAAGTCTTGTGTGTAAAGCTTTTGTCGAGGGAAAAGGTGGTTAGGTACCCGCCGAAAGGGCTAGGTTATGAAGCATTGCACATAATACATACAAAAGCATAGTAGAATATAATATAATATGCGAAAATAGTAAGAAAACACAATTTATAGTCGTTCGGTTCGGATTGAATCTACGTTCACTTTATGGGCTTTGATGCTTTTATTCATAGAGGAGGTTAGATAAGAAATCCCTATATTGGTTTACGAATTAGATTTTGCTCTCTAGGAAACGAGAGTAAGATTATGGAATGAGGAAAAGTCCCCCAAAATGAGACCCCTGGGGTCTTATCTATAGGCAAATCAGGCCACTTCTATTGTGAACCCAGTAGAAGCCTCTCTCGAATGCTTTAACAAGGTTTAGGCCGCTGTTATGACTTTCAGTTCTGACATAAAGGTTTCGGCCACCTTTCTTCTCATCGAATATCTTCACTGATGTCTACTTTCCTTCGGAATATCAATCTTGGGCTTTTGGAGGTGGTTTCGCTGACATGCCTCTCGGTAACTCAGTCTCGGGATCTAAGAGCTTGATTTTGTGATAACACGCCTTTGTTATATCTCTCGGTGACTTTGAAGATGTTTCCTGGTGATGGTTTCGATAGTCCTTTGCTTCCTCTTAGCTTTGGTTTCAGCTCTGTAGCCTTCGCTTGTCGGTATAGTTATTGGAACTAAGCAAGTTAGATTGGATTCCTCCTTTCTTCTTTCGTCAATCCATGGTTTCGTTCTTGATCTCATTATAACCTCACCCGTGACCCCTTCGGGATGACTTATGAACTCTATTCTAATGTTGGTTTCGGTACTGAACTAAGTAGTGCAGACAGCCCTTTTCTTTCTCTTGCCTGATGTAGTGCTTCCCACAAGTGGCTTTAAGCTTTGGGTTTATATGCCTTCAGTTGTTCACCTCTGTTTGCTTATAGCTTTATGTAACACCCCACCTCCGTTAAGGTCACTCACAAAGGGAATGCCTTAACTTTGATGGAGCATTTTAGTAAACAGAACAGAATATTACAAGACAGATATAAAAATAATACTTGAAAAACTTTATAACTTTATTGCAGCGGACAGAAATCAGTTTGGTTACAACTTTACCAAAAACTAAAGTACATATATATCAGCCTTGTTCAAAAGCCATCAGAGTACAAAACTTTAAAATCATAATCCCCACCAAAGATTCCAGAAAAAGACAAGCCATACTTTAAGCACTCCGAGCAGGAAGAAAGATCCGGATCAAGCTAGAGTATTCTCTCCATGAAAACCTGGGGGGGGGGGGGGGGGACGGAAGAAAAGAGGCGGAACAACAAGGGTCAGATATAAAGTCTGGCAAGTCCAGTGATTTTCAGTTATGAACAGATAATAATAACATGACATGAAAATAAAACTGGATAGGAGATAACAGTAACAGGTGTAGCGGAAATAACAGAAGAACAGAATGACATAAGCTATTTCTTTACACTTCTCTGCACTAATATTAGTATAACAGAATTAGGTGTCACCCTAATGTCTAAACTGAAACAGAAACGGGTACAGAATAATTTCCACAGAAGAGAATGCTAGTAATGGGCCTTTACCACCCCAACAGAAATGGATAGAAACAGAATGCTAATAATGGGCCTTTACCACCCGAACAGAAACAGACAGAAACAGATTAATCCTACGGAAACAGAATGTGGAATTAGGTGTACACTAGTAAATGGGCCTTTACCACCCGAACAGACGGTAACACGCAGAAACAGACAGGTGTTACCACCCAACAGAAACAGACGGTACCAACAGAAATAAACAGAACTAAGTGTACCCTAAGACCCTACCCCAAGCGATCGACTCCCTAATACATAAATATCCTATGTCGGCCCTACAGTAGGGTGTATTACTCCGTAAAGTGACAACCAATTGGCACAGACCTATTTACAGATGTCACGGCTTCTTACATCCTCAGAGGCAGACCGGGATCCATGCACGCACATGACCCGGTTGGAACGCACCATCAACACCCCTCGCCATTATCAGAATGAACCGCTTATAATTAGTTCAGTAAGCGTGCCCGGACCCTACCTACTGTTGGGTCAAAGTTTTGATACCAGAAAGGGTTACTAACTAATATGGGTCCCAAACAACAGATGACACAAGTAATTCCCCTCCTAACCTTGTGTCCCCAGACTAACAGATTTTCAGATTAACTTGTTTACAAGTTTCAGACATACAGAGTTTAGATCAACTAGTTCACCGATCAGACAATCAAGTTAACAGGTTTTCAGACTAACGGATCGGATGTTCGGATTAACAGGCTTATAGATTAACTGATTATAGATTAACAGACTTACAGATTAACTGGTTACAGATTAACCGGTTACAGATTGTCTAACTTTGTATTGGGCCTACAGATTCACGAAACGGGTTTATCAGATTCATTGGTCCAATTGGTTTAACCGTACCCACCCAACACATTTTAGACATCATATTTATCTCAGATTTTCATTAATTAAATATTAATGCCCAGACCTCTCACATTAGACTGACAGTTTGCGGCTACTGGTCAGGCCGGTTGGTTCTGGGCAGGTTTCTGCCACAAACTGAGTCTAACCTCGGGTTTCAAGCACGTTATGACTAACTTCTCACATTAGAACCTATTTTTTGCGGCCACTGGAATATGCCGGGCGGTTCCGGGCAGAATTACGCCGCAAACTCATTCTAACCTCGAGTTAGCCATGTTTATCTTTGCGGCCAATTAATTAATGATTTACCATTTATACCCACGCCTAATATACATGTCAATTATTCATAACTATAGCCAATTCAGATTATGTCAATAGCGGACTAATTATATCAACTCAACAGATATAGCAGATAACAAAATTTTCAGATTAGGCAAATTAACGGATTTAACAAATTAGCAGATTTAGCAGATAACAGATTAGGCACCTCAACAGATTTAGTTTAGCAGATTTGGCATTTTCAACAGACTTAGCAGATGACAGATTTGGCAGATGAACAAATCTAGCAGACTAGGTAGTAGAGCAGAACTAGCCGATTAAGCAATGTAACAGAACTAGCAGATTAGGCCAATATAACAGAACTAGCAAATTAGGTGAATATAACAGATTTAATCATTCCTTAAAGTTTCACAAACATATCTTGCCTAATTATAAATTTGGCCTAAGTTTGCATGCCTAAATAGTTGTCATGATTCACACTATGATCATATACCCCACGTTTTCATTGAATTTACATGTCACAGATTATGGTCATAATTTACATGTCCCAATTTAGTTCATCTTGCCTAGTACAAAAGATTCACATATAAATTATACCAAATATAGCCATCGATTTCAATGCATGTCATATATTCAAAAATCTCCTACTTAGGCGTTATTCACATTTGATAGTTATCAAATCTTAATATAGATCTTCACACCTAAGTCATATTCTCTTTCAAATCATGAATTGTTATATAAACAATATGCCCAACAATCTAGTTATAACAGATCTTAATTCAAAATATGCGTTATGTCCAATGTCTCAAGTCACATGTTAACATACCATGGTTCCTCTTCTTCTAATTCACAGAATATGCATAGATCTAAATCTAGTTTACAACCTATGTCCTTTTCTTAAACCAGTCACAGATTAGCCATGTCCAATTATGCCACATTCATTATTTGTCCCAAACATTTTAGTGTTCGTGCGTTAATCTCTTAGGATATTGGCGTAGGCTCGTAGTAGCCTGGCTATAGAACAGAAAGAAGAAGAGATACAGAATAAAATAAATCGGAACAGAACATACACGATCTCAAATTCAGATTTACAATCATGTCACAATTATGATTATAGTTTATATCGGAAAATAACTGCACTTGCCTTGATTGGATTCTAAAAGAAAGATAGTTGTAGCGACGTTAGTTGATCTTCTTTGACCGTTGTTGAAGTTTCAAGCTTGAATTGAGTTGCTTAGGTTGATGTTGATTAGCTTCTAGTTTTGATTCCAGCAGAGTAGCGACGCCATTTTTATTTTTATTTAGAACAGAGGCAGAGTAGAAGCAGAATAGAATTGTGTGTAGAGAAGGCTAGGTTTGGGGCTGTTTAAATAGGTTTAGGCAGATGAATCTGGACAGAAATTGGACTGGAAACATCAGAACGAACACTGGCCCAAAAATGGGCTCGGGGACCAGGTCGACACCCAGGTCGACTGCCCAGTCGACCTGGTCTGGGGGGTCGACTGCCCAGTCGACCTGGGTCTGGGCGGGAAATTTCCCGCCCAGTCTGATCTGCATTTGAAATTCGAATTTTGAATTCGAATTCGAGCTGTTTTGAACTCTAAATATTACTGAAACTTTGGAGGGCCATAACTTGGTTATACGGACTCCGATTCTCGCAAACTCGGACTCGTTTTCAAGCAGAATTTCGAGACGAACGCAATGGCGCAACCCGACAATCCGTTTTCCCTGATTCTTATTTTAAAAATTAATTATCCTCTGATTTGTTATTTATACGTTCACAGAAAATACGGGGTGTTACATTCTCCCCTCCTTAAAGGATTTCGTCCCCGAAATCTTCAAGTTAAGAAGAATGTGTCCTACCATCCAACATCCATCTGCTCAATCATCAATCACTGGCGTCCATTGTCCTTAGAAACTTCTAATGTTGTATGAACATATGCAAAAGTGTGTGTATATGTTCCTTATCTAATGCAAAGATCAAGCGGTCTACTGAATCAGTTGACCTCCTTAATGCGAATTATGTCAGTGCCATGAGTCCGACATGTATGCAATTTTCCTACTCGATACATATCATTTCTATATGAGTGCACAACCATTCAGTCATATGCAACATCCTTGTGCCGAGTCAATCATTTTGTATCCACAAAAATTGAAAATGCTCACACATCCATATGCAGTATGAGAGTGTTTTCGAGCCGATCTGGTGCCTAGTGTGTGTATATGCATCCACGAGCAACCACTTGCATCCACTTGCAACCATCAAACATAACATGTCTCAAACACATGTTTACACCCATTAGTTTCTACCTAAAGTTCGAAGATTCGATCGATAGGATACAGTCGAATGATGGAAGCGAGTACAGATAAAACAAAAACTTGGTTTCCATTAGACCTTGGTTGAGAGACAAACTCCCCTAAGTATTAATCCCGAAGACCGAAATCAACATCAGACTGACACCCAGAGGATTACCCTCCTTAGACAATGTCAAAACATGAAATCTTAACATTTTCAGAAATTCCAGATGCTTACAGACTACTAGTACAAATCATATTATCGAATGATTCTTAGAAAACTAAGCATGGGAAAATCCCACCATATCCCTCAAAAACCCAGAATGTATGCATTACAATCGACTTGACGCCTAACACAGATACCCTCAAACCCCAACCTATCACCAACAGATGAGTCGTAACCCTTATGGGATTTGAGACTGTAACCAGATCAGAAACAAGACTAGTATTAAAGTGCAGAGACTTGACTACAGAATCAGAATGCCATAATCGGAAAGAGTTCTAACTCAATAATCAGATAAGGAAACTAAACTCTCTATGGAAATTTTCCTACTTCTATCCTATCCACCAACTATGAGAGCATTCGCCTGCCTTCCCGAAGTAGGTCATGTCCTCTGTCCTTGCCCCCGTTTCTTCGGGCAGTCCCTAGTGAAGTGTCCCATCTCACCACAGTTGAAGTGAGTGTCCTTCCTCTTGAGTCAAGCTTCCATAAGTAAAGCACTTTTCTCCTCCTTTATCTTCAGGATTTTCTTCCTTCTTTTGTGTTTCCTTTTTGCCTCCTTTGCGAACCAAGTCCATGTCCATGAGTTTCTCATCCTTGGGTTGTGCTCCTTAGCCAATCTCCCTCATTCTCATCTTTACTATCTGTGTGTAACACATGGACAAGTCCCTCGAAAGCTGCCTCCATCGCCCAGAAAATCCTACAAAGCTCGAAAAAAATTAGCCGTAGGCGAGACTACTGCAGCTACAGATGGAAGTCGGGTGTTTATTTGCCCTTTGACCAGTGTCGTAGTCTTATCAAGCCTATAGAACCATGCCGCGATGAGGTTACCTCCCAGAAAGCCGGGATCCCTGGAGAAAGAAGGAAACAAAGATTCAAACGGAGGATCAAAAGATAGATATATGACTTTTGGGGATTATGTTTTTTTTTTCAAAATAAACTTTCCTTTTGAAAATACTTCCTTTCAAAACCTTTTTGAAAATAGTTTTCAAAAACTTTACCCAATCTGGTAACCTTCAGCTCTGATACCAAGTGTAACACCCCACCTCCGTTAAGGTCACTCACAAAGGGAATGCCTTAACTTTGATGGAGCATTTTAGTAAATAGAACAAAATATTAAAAGACAGATATAAAAATAATACTTGAAAAACTTTATAACTTTATTGCAGCGGACAGAAATCAGTTTGGTTACAACTTTACCAAAAACTCAAGTACATATATATCAGCCTAGTTCAAAAGCCATCAGAGTGCAAAACTTTAAAATCATAATCCCCACCAAAGATGCCAGAAAAGGACAAGCCATACTTTAAGCACTTCAAGCACTCCGAGCAGGAAGAAAGATCCGGATCAAGCTAGAGTATTCCCTCCTTGAAAACCTGGGGGGGGGGGGGGAACGGAAGAAAAGAGGCGGAACAACAAGGGTCAGACATAAAGTCTGGCAAGTTCAGTGATTTTCAGTTATGAACAGATAATAATAACATGACATGAAAATAAAACTGGATGGGAGATAACAATAACAGGTGTAACGGATATAACAGAAGAACAGAATGACATAAGCTATTTCTTTACACTTCTCTGCACTAATACTAGTATAACAGAATTAGGTGTCACCCTAATGTCTAAACTGAAATAGAAACGGGTACAGAATAATTTCCACAGAAGAGAATGCTAGTAATGGGCCTTTACCACCCCAACAGAAACAGATAGAAACAGAATGCTAATAATGGGCCTTTACCACCCGAACAGAAACAGACAGAAATAGATTAATCCTACGGAAACAGAATGTGGAATTAGGTGTACACAAGTAAATGAGCCTTTACCACCCGAACAGACGGTACCACGCAGAAATAGACAGGTGTTACCACCCAACAGAAATAGACAGAATTAAGTGTACCCTAAGACCCTACCCCAAGCGATCGGCTCCCTAATACATAAATATCCTGTGTCGGCCCCACAGTAGGGTGCATCACTCCCTAAAGTGACAACCAATTGGCACAGACCTATTTACAGATGTCACGGCGTCTTACATCCTCAGAGGCAGACCGGGATCCATGCACGCACATGACCCGGTTGGAACGCACCATCAACACCCCTCGCCATTATCAGAATGAACCGCTTATAATTAGTTCAGTAAGCGTGCCCGGACCCTACCTACTGTTGGGTCAAAGTTTTGATACTAGAAAGGGTTACTGACGAATATGGGTCCCAAACAACAGATGACACAAGTAATTCCCCTCCTAACCTTGTGTCCCCAGACTAACAGATTTTCAGATTAACTTGTTTACAAGTTTCAGACATACAGAGTTTAGATCAACTAGTTCACCGATCAGACAATCAAGTTAACAGGTTTTCAGACTAACGGATCGGATGTTCGGATTAACAGGCTTACAGATTAACTGGTTACAGATTAACAGACTTATAGATTAACTGGTTATAAATTAACTGGTTACAGATTGTCTAACTTTGTATTGGGCCTACAGATTCACGAAACGGGTTTATCAGATTCATTGGTCCAATTGGTTTAACCGCACCCACCCAACACGTTTTAGACATCATATTTATCTCAGATTTTCATTAATTAAATGTTAATGCCCAGACCTCTCACATTAGACTGACAGTTTGCGGCTACTGGTTAGGCCGGTTGGTTCCGGGCAGGTTTCTGCCACAAACTGAGTCTAACCTCGGGTATCAAGCACGTTATGACTAACTTCTCACATTAGAACCTATTGTTTGCGGCCATTGGAATATGCCGGGCGGTTCCGGGCAGAATTACGCCGCAAACTCATTCTAACCTCGAGTTAGCCATGTTTATCTTTGTGGCCAATTAATTAATGATTTACCATTTATACCCACGCCTAATATACATGTCAATTATTCATAACAATAGCCAATTCAGATTATGTCAATAGCGGACTAATTATATCAACTCAACAAATATAGCAGATAACAGATTTTTCAGATTAGGCGACTTAACGGATTTAACAGATTAGCAGATTTAGCAGATAACAGATTAGGCACCTCAACAGATTTAGTTTAGCAGATTTGGCATTTTCAACAGACTTAGCAGATGAACAAATCTAGTAGACTAGGCAGTAGAGCAGAACTAGCCGATTAAGCAATATAACAGAACTAGCAGATTAGGCCAATATAACAGAACTAGCAAATTAGGCAAATATAACAGATTTAATCATTCCTTAAAGTTTCACAAACATATCTTGCCTAATTATAAATTTGGCCTAAGTTTGCATGCCTAAATAGTTGTCATGATTCACACTATGATCATATACCCCACGTTTTCATTGAATTTACATGTCACAGATTATGGTCATAATTTACATGTCCCAGTTTAGTTCATCTTGCCTAGTACAAAAGATTCACATATAAATTATACCAAATATAGCCATCGATTTCAATGCATGTCATATATTCAAAAATATCCTACTTAGGCGTTATTCACATTTGATAGTTATCAAATCTTAATATAGATCTTCACACCTAAGTCATATTCTCTTTCAAATCATGAATTGTTATATAAACAATATGCCCAACAATCTAGTTATAACAGATCTTAATTCAAAATATGCGTTATGTCCAATGTCTCAAGTCACATGTTAACATACCATGGTTCCTCTTCTTCCAATTCACAGAATATAAATAGATCTAAATCTAGTTTACAACCTATGTCCTTTTCTTAAACCAGTCACAGATTAGCCATGTCCAATTATGCCACATTCATTATTTGTCCCAAACATTTTAGCGTTCGTGCGTTAATCTCTTAGGAGATTGGCGCAGGCTCGTAGTAGCCTGGCTATAGAACAGAAAGAAGAAGAGATACAAAATAAAATAGATCGGAACAGAACATACACGATCTCATATTCCGATTTACAATCATGTCACAATTATGATTAAAGTTTATATCGGAAAATAACTGCACTTGCCTTGATTGGATTCTAAAAGAAAGATAGTTGTAGCGACGTTAGTTGATCTTCTTTGACCGTTGTTGAAGTTTCAAGCTTGAATTGAGTTGCTTAGGTTGATGTTGAGTAGCTTCTAGTTTTGACTCCAGCAGAGTAGCGATGCCATTTTTATTTTTATTTAGAACAGAGGCAGAGTAGAAGCAGAATAGAATTGTGTGTAGAGAAGGCTAGGTTTGGGGCTATTTAAATAGGTTTAGGCAGATGAATCTGGACACAAATTGGACTGGAAACATCAGAACGAACACTGGCCCAAAAATGGGCTCGGGGACCAGGTCGACACCCAGGTCGATTGCCCAGTCGACCTGGTCTGGGGGGGGGGGTCAACTGCCCAATCGACTCCCTAGTCGTCCTGGGTCTGGGTGGGAAATTTCCCGCCCAGTATGTTCTGCGTTTGAAATTCGAATTTTAAATTCGAATTCGAGCTGTTTTGAACTCTGAATATTTCTGAAACTTTGGAGGGCCATAACTTGGTCATACGGACTCCGATTCTCGCAAACTCGGACTCGTTTTCAAGCAGAATTTCGAGACGAACAAATGGCGCAACCGTTTTCCCTGATTATTTTTTTAAAAATTAATTATCCTCTGATTTTTTACTTATACGTTCAAAGAAAATACAGGGTGTTACACTTTATGTGGTATGCTTTCAGAGATGTGCCTTCACTAATCCTTTGGTAAATATACTCTCCTGCCGGTGCTTTCCTTTTGTATCGACACCAACCCTTGGCTTTAACTTATTGTTGTTTCTTCCTCTATGAATCCTTGGTTGCTATCTGACCAACACCCTTGTACATGGATACCAGATCTATGATTCTCGGGCCTTCCCTTTCATTTCAAATATGTCCTTGCTTTCGGTAACTTCTAACGACACTTGATGTTGAGGCTTGACCACATTTTGACCCTTTTCGCTGTTGGTTTGACTTTCAGACTTTGCCCCTTATAGCGCCTTAGCCTCCTTCGGGGTCATTTTCTCTATGGTTTAGATTTAGCTGCTTGAAACCCTTTGCTCTTATTGCTTCGGATCTTCTGCTTCTTTATATTTGGCCAGTGCAAATTTTGGTGTTAACATTATCAATTTTGATCGGGACATATTCAATTGGAAAGGTAAATACCATACAATACGTGTAGTTTACAACATGTTGAATGGGCATGAATCCTTACCTAGATGCATGTGGCATGCTACGATTTGGAGTACATCTTCTTTAAGAGATTATCTCATGATGTGGAAATCCATTTACAGTGCATTACTGACTAGAAATAAAATGTGCAATTTTGGCATGAATGTTGACCCTACATGCATGTTTTGTGAGAGTGTGAACGGCTAATCAATTGTATTTTGACTACAGTAAACTTATTCCATTATGGATAAGGGTGATGAGGAAGATAGGAAGAGTGAGTGTGCCTATTAAGTATGATATCCAACAACACATTTCACACCAGCCAATTAAATAAATAAAGGATGAGCATGTTATCCTTCTTTCATGTCACAAAACGTATGTAAAACTAATATGGCTAGAAAGAAATTATATTTGATTCATGATGAAGAAGAGAAGTTTAGAGGAGCTATGGAAAAGCCTTGTTTATAATGAGTGGAATTATCACAAGCAACTTTGCTTTTGATCATTCTGCTGTGTATAGATGTATTTAGCATGTTTTTGTTTTTCAGCTTGGTTTGTGGTTGTCTATTATAGTTTGGTTGTTTGTTAATGTGTGTTATATAAGTTCTTTAGATTGTTCTCTAAATCCTTTTCTTCCTTTCTTTGGTTGAATAAAGTGGTAGGGGGCCACTCAAACGCGCTTGCAATACTAGAAAAAACTGTGTATGTATTTGTTTATAATGAAATACTACTATTAAAAGAATATATCATGCATATTTCACTTTATTAAAAATACCAATTTTAGAAATAAAGAAATTTTATGAACTTGATTGTAATGAACCGAATTTCCGTACTATCTGAGTTGTCTAAATACACCACGCGTCCAACATAAACTGCATAGGAATATGAATCATTATGGGTTACAGTAGAAGAAAAATAGAAATAACAACACAGGATCTCACATCGCAACGAAATAAAACATGATACATATAACAACTTTTGGAATACAAAATTTTGACTGTAGAAACATATCATTATCAGAGTACAACACTTACAACACAACGAGAATAACAATAACTAGATAACGCTGAAGCCTCCTGCTCCAAGCTCCTCCAAGTATATCTGTAAATACCTGAACTACTTGGCTGCCCGTATAAATTTGGGACCTAAGAGTTTAAGGAAAACATAGAAAAGTAACTCTTGGACAATCACGGGACTGGTACGAGTAAACAATCTAAAACAGTTTGAGAAAATAAACGATATCTCATAAGACCACGCCGTAACACGGAACATGTTTTTCCATTATGAGAATCCAAAATAATCTATATATCAAAATATTTCTGATATTATAATAGTGTCCATCAACCACATCTAAATAATCATTTAGCAGAACGCTTGCATCTCATGCTTTACATACATAGTATATAACCAAAACCGCGAGAACTTATTGGATAATGGATTTCCAACTATGACAAGGTATGGAACCACCTTCCAATAATGTATCTCTAGAGGAGATTCACCGGGTTCAACAAGAACATCTTGTAACCCGACCACACATGACCGACCACTCATTTCGTTAGATTGTACCGAATGTATATCACCAACGGTTGGGATCAACAACCGTTTTCCCAAATGGGACAACATAGAATAGAATAAAGAAGGAAATAAATTTTCTCTAGATAGAAGATAATACACTCTAATTGGGAGCTACCCACTTAGCCATGCTGCCTGCTCGATTTTTGTCATTTCCCGGTTGTTGAGGCCTGAGGCTACGATTACTTACCTTTCATTGATAACACAATCACTTTGAATGCCACATTGTCAGATCCGTTAATCACTAATTGATTTTCACAAATATAATCTGGATATTATACTAAGAGAATAAATTCTCCGCCACCATTTATATTTATATAAACAAACATATGAGATCATTGGAAATACTCTGTTAGATATTCATCCATACAACTTCGTTCTGGGACTGAACAAAACTGAACACAATTTCCATTAATCCATCATAGGAAATTTCTATCTAGGATTAATGGAAAAATCCCTTTTACCTTACTGCGTCTTCGATTATCTTCATATAATATGATTCGCAACACTATTGCCAATACGGAGTGGTTCTCGGATAATAATCCAACCGGTCTCTCCATATTGACAACGATATTGGCAAATACTTCGACAGTCAGTTATTTAACTATTGAAGAAAAACAAACATCCATTTAAAGAATCAAACAATCACTGGGACCCTTAATTAATATTTCATTAATTTAAATTAACATGCCCCAATATCTCTTCAATATCTTTACCAAGATATTTCTACAAACTCGTTTAGCCTCGCACGATTCTTAGAAAAACATTTCCATCTCTCATAACTATTTGCTTTCTGTATTCCAGAAAATATCACTTTTTAACGTCGGGAAACATTTCCATTTCTTATTTACATATCACTATTCTTTCCTATTTATCAGTCCCTAACTATAAACTAGTAAGAGAACAATTTCCTAAGTATCAACGTCGAAGGCGGAAACAAACATAACATCAATACTCAAGAAGCCATTCAAGTCAACCAGTCTCCAGTTAGTTTCTAATTTCCTCAACTCCATTTCTTAACTTCTTATCAACCTAATCATTTTAATCTGCAAATCATTTGCATTTAAATCATCGTTCACTTTAAAATGTATATACGTTTATCTTCCAATTCCCTAGGATTTAATTTATAGATTCCCCTTTTTTCATATAAAATCTCATTATACATTTACTCGTTTATAAAATTTCATATATAATTGATAGGTCAATTTCTAGTTATCTAACTTTTGTTAAAATTTTCTATCTCCTTAAATTTCCAGAAAAATTCTCCAGCACCTCCTTTTTTACCGACAATAGCTCAAACCTCAACTCACCTCTCTAGGCCCTTTCCATTCAAAAAGAAAATAAAAAAAGCCAAGCAGCTTGCCGATTCAGCGCATAAAAACTCATATGGAATTTAAACATGTACCTTTTTGTCGGACACTCAAATTAAAATATTTCTACACTTCATTCCATTCATGTCTAACCCATATACATCCATTCCTAATTTATTCCAACTCAATCTGATCACTTTTAACTCAATTTGCTAATTTATTCTTTAATTAGCTCTTTTTCCTATGTCACTTTTTATTTGAACAATTCATGTTCATATGTATTTTAATTTTCTTATAAACCGATTTTAATCCATCTTCAACTCGAGTTCATTTTCGATTTCGAATATGAATTCACAAATCCAATTCACTTAGCCAAAGCCCAATTTTGGTTCAAAATTTCATTAACTAATTATTCTTCAAATTAGTTAAATCTATTTAATTTTAAAAATATGATTTTTGTTTCAAAAATCATTTCATTGACACAACTTCAACTCAAATATGAATTTTAAAATAAAAATCCATATTTTATTTACTTAAAATACTTCGATTTTACTTAATAAACCATTATGGTTTAATAATGATTATGGCGCTTTTTTTTTTGAAAATTTGATTTTGACATAACTCAAAATCTATAAGACGAAATTCAGATTTTTCTCTTCCATTAGAGAACTATTATCAAATCGGTCCTTATGATTCTTGTTCCACAGAATTCTGACTTAAACTGAGTTCTATATATTCTTTTGAAGTTCGAAATGCCAATTTATGAACTACCGTGCTGCGGCGAGTACGTTTTAATTAAATTTAAATATAAACGTTAAACTTGATTTAATTTAACTTTCAACTTCGTTCTAATATATATTTTAATATATATTAAATCCAGTTTTCAAATCCAACTCAATATTTTCGATTATCTCTAATAGTCTATTTTTCTTTACTCAGTTATAAATTTATTTAGAACTCAATTTGCTATATTAACTTCCAATTCCCTTTATAAATAAATTATATATAAAATTCAATATAATCGAATTCAAATTATAAATTCTTACATTTATCTAAATTCCATTTATATTACGGATCCCCGAATAACATCCGTCTTTCCCTTTTTGAAAAATTTCCAATTCATTTTTAAATTCATACTTGAATTTAAACTTATAAATTATCTAATGATTATGTAACAACCCGAAAAATCCGAACCAATTTAAAAATTTTATTTTGGCAATTTTAATGAATTTTGAATATTTAAAATGATTTATTTTAAATAATAACGACGAGAAATTTATTTTGAATAGAATTAGAACGTATATATTTATTTGAATCGACATTAGAATATAAATATTTATTTTTAATTATAAAAGGAATTGGAATTGGCGCGGTAGTTCGAAAATTCGATTTCAAATGAATGTACAGGATTCAAAATAAACTAGATTTTAGGAAAACCAAAAATATTAGAATCTATTTTAAGATATCTTTCCAACGAATCCGAAAAATTGAAATTTCATAGCGGGAATAAAATGTTATGTCCAGTTGAAAATTTGGAATAGTCTTTATGGAAATATAGCCCTTAAAAATAGCCATTTTGCAAACGACTTCCGTTTTCGACAAAACCACTTTTGTTGGATCCGGCATGTCAAGTTATTGCTAGATTCCAAAAATCATAATTTTCTAATCAATATGTGAGTGTGGCAAAAGAAAACGTGTTTTGTCAGTTTCAGTAAATTTGGAACGACCAGAAAATGGCCATTTTTCAAACGGTCTCCAAATTTGATGAAATTAAATTGTTTAGAACTGTGTCGTCAATACGAAGCTAGAAAATATTTTTCGGGAATTTTTAGAGTTCGTTTATGGCCCCGGTAAATTGAAATGTACATTTAAAATTGAATATATAGATTTATATTTTAATTTAAACGAAAACTGATCGAAACAGCTGATGAAACATATCCCATTATGTTCGGAATGGGGGTAATTAGCTAGGGGCATCGGTCATTGGGCCTCGTTTGGACTTCGTATTAAAAAGTTGCTTTTTTAGAAATAATATAATTATAATATAAAAATATATTTAAATAACCCCCTCTCCCTCTTCTCTCTCCCGATTACAGAAATTAAAAGAAAAAAACCCATCATGGAATCCATTGCGCCCACCTCTAGGCGGACTGTCGCACTACCATTGCTGGCGTTGGACCCCCTCCACATCGCCGTCGCCCCCCTCCAGCCTCTATTTTCTCCGATGAACTCCATCCCCTCAACGAAGCCCAAATCCACCCAAAAACCCTAGCTAAATCAAAACCAACAGACCCCCACCTCCAGCGACGCCACCCGCCGCCATCTCCACCTCCAGCATGCATCAAGCCCCCCCTCTGAAAATACAACTGTAAGTTCTCTCTCCTTATTTGAATTTTCTTTTTAGACTTTTTTTTGTAGAATAGCTAGAAAAATATATGAATTTTTACTTCGGTAAAAACGGGATTATTACTTCGGTAAAAATATGATTTTTTCTTAGAAAAAAGAAGTGATTTTGGTTTAGAAAAAGAAATGATTATGATTTAGAAAAAGAAGTGATTTTGATTTAGAAAAGAAGTGATTTTTATTTAAATAACCTTGATAATAAAAATATGATTTTTATATTATAGAGATAATAAAAATATGATTTATATATGTGTGATAATAAAAATATGATTTTTATATAGGTATGATAATAAAAATATGATTTTTATATATGTATGATAATAAAAATACGATTTTTATATAGATGATTTTAAAATAAAAATACGATTTTTAGATATGAAGAAGCGAGATTTTAAAAAAATGTGATATATATATATATATATATGGAACAACCTAAAAATATAATTTTTATTGATATAAAAATATAATTTTTAGTGCCATGAAAATATGATTTTTATTTATGCAGTAGCGAAATAAAAATATGATTTTTAATATAAATTTCATGAAAATAGATTGCGTTGGAATCAAAAGAGCGAATCTGAGCGACAACAAAGCACGGCGGAGTGGATCCCAAAGGTGAGAACTTCTCACTTTTAATTTATTTTTTAGTTAAAATATATACTAGGATGCAGACGGTGCTTAGCAGCACCCGACACCCGTCGTCCACAGATTATGGACAACTTGTTGTTTGATTGTGTTGTGAAAATTGATTGTGTGTTCTGGAATGGAATAAAATATTTTGTAGTTAAAAATAATATTTTTAATGTGTATATGAATAAATAAATATTTATAAACAAATCGGACAATTTGTTTATGTACACACATTTGACTGATATTGATTGGGACGATAAATTTTACACATCGCCCAACTGCACAAATAAAACCTGTGTTTGATTGTTTGAAACCCCACACGGGTATTGGGACGATATATGACATACACTAGTCCCAATAATTAGCTGTATGTCGATCGATTGATTGACATGCTGTGTAAGCGTTAAATATTTATATTTGATGCTTATGCAATGTAGAATGCACTTTGGATGTTGGTTGATTGTTTATCATTATTGTTATACACATGTATTGTATGAAATCCATATAATCAAATTATATGGTAATTGACTGTGTTTGATTCCAGTTCAGAAAGAATGAATATTTTAAAATAACGATTATTTTAAAATAGTGAATATTTTAAAATAATATTCAGAAAAGAATCAGAATCTGATTTTGATGTCCGATTTGGGATAGACACGAATATATTTAAACATATAAAGCCGTGTTGATTAGATCAACGCCATTTTGACGTGAACGATATTTATATCGATTTTATTCATTTTTATAATGAATATCGAAAAAGAATTGATTTCAAAATCTAATGTTTTGAAAATATTATCATTTATATATCGATGATATTGAATATTCAATTTTGATTAGATTTTGAATATGAAGTAGAAATCTTTTTGAAAATGAATATAAAACGATTTATAAAATACGTTTTAAATGGAAATCGATGAACACACACACACACAAACACACTTATATATATATATATACATATATATATATATATATATATATATATATATATATATATATATATAACGGCTTGAATAGAACGCGCCGCGGTAGTACGCGAATTTCGACCATTGACTTCAAACGGACATTACGGGAGATCCGACCGTCGGATTCTCCTAATACAGGAACCGTTGGGTTCGTATCGAAAAGAGCTTTCCAACGAATATTAGAGATTTGAAATCTAATGGTTGGATTTGGAATTATGTCCAAATCAAACTTGGAAAAGGTCGTTGTAAGTGTTGTTCGATGACCGTTTATGGAAATCGACTGTACGTGCCTTGATAAAATTATTAAAAATATCAATAATTTGTGTAAAATCATAATAAATGATTTGGAAAGACTTGGGCTGAAAAATCCCATATTTGAAAAGTTAAAATTATATTTTTATCGAAATAAACCAGTTTTGAACTAAAATTATAATCCAATTATTTTTAAAATAAATAAATAGGATTTGAAATGGTTTTAAAAATAACCAGAATTTCCAAAATATAAATTGGAGATGGATTTGAATTGAAATTATCTTCGGAATATTTCGATGTTGGATTTCGTGATTATACAGATATTGTTATGGAAATTTGAAAGATATATTTATATCGTTATTTCCAATACGATATCTGTTGGTTTCAGAATTTGATATTGAATATAAGCTGATATATTTGTTATTCAGAGCCTTGTATTTAATATCAAATTGGATTTTGGGTTTTTCGTGAATGGTATCTTTAATAATACCGTTCTTAAACCCAATGGAGTTAAGAAAATTAGAAACTGATTGGAGATTAGTTAAGTTGAATGGTTTCCTGGGTATTGATCTGATGTTGGTTTCGGCCTTCGGGGTTAACACTTAGGGAATTGTTCTCTTACTAATTTACGGTTAGAGACTGATGGAATGTGAATTGGGCTTGTTGTGAACTGTGTTTTAGCGACATTTGTTCTTTAACCCGATTTACAGTGAAATGGGATTTGGAATTTATAAATCTTTTTTATAAGATTCAAAGTAGATTTTCCAAAGTAAACTTTTCCAGTTTAATATACTAAATTGGGATTGAATGGAATTCAATTTGGTAATAATCGAAGTAAGCTTCTGTAGAGGAGGACGGTTAATATATATGGAATTTAAAAGGCCTAGTCGTTATTCCATTTATATTATCGGTTGGATATGGAAGTTTATATCGATTTGTTTTCCATGAAGATTCCATTGTTAATGGAATGTGATTTTGGGTTGTCGTGAATGGTATCTTTAATAATACTGTTCTTAGACCCAATGGAGTCAAGAAAATCAGAAACTAACTGGAGATTAGTTAAGTTGAATGATTATCTGGGTATTGATCTGATGTTGGTTTCAGCCTTTGGGGTTAATACTTAGGGAATTGTCCACTTGCTAATTTACGGTTAAAGGCTGATGGAATGGAGTGGAATGTGATTTTGGATTTATCGCGAACCGTGTTTTAAATGACATTGGTTCTTTAACCCATTGTAACAACCCGTAAAATGCGAGCCAGTTTGAAAATTTTATTTTGGCTATTTTAGCAAATTTTGATTATTTAAAATGAATTATTTTAAATAATATCGACGAAAAATTTATTTTGAATAGAATTCGATCATATATATTATATACGTCGTCGTTAGAATATAAAAAATTATATATAATTATAAATAGAATTGAAAATGGCGCGGTAGTTCGATAATTCGATTTCAAACTTCAAATGAATGTACCGGGTGCAAAACAATCCGGATTTTAGTGAAACCAAAAATATTAGGATCTATTTGATAATATCTTTCCAACGAATCCGAAAAATCGAAATTTCATGGCAGGAATCAAAAGATATGTCCAGTTGAAAATTCTGAATAGTCGCTATGGAATTCAGGCCCTTAAAAATGGGAATTTTGCAAACGACCTCGGATTTCGACGAAACCAGTTTTGTTGGGTCCGTGATGTAAAGTTATTGCTAGGTTTCAAATTTCATAATTTTTCGAATCAATATGTGAGCGTGGCAAAGGAAAACGCGTTTGACCAGTTTCAGTTGATTTTAATCGACTGGAAATTGGTCATTTTTCAAACGGTCTCAGATTTCGACGAAACTAGTTTTGTTAGGACTGTATCGTCGATACGAAGCTAGAAAATATTTTTTTGGGATTTTTCTGGTTGGTATGTGACCCCGGTAATTGGAAATGTACGTTTAAAATTCAATATAGTGATTTAAATGTAAATTTAACGGAAACTGATTGTAACGATCAAAACGGCTTGCGATACATATCCCATTGTGTTCGGAATGGGGGTAAAACGCTATGGACGATAGGCGGTGGGCCTCATTTTGAGGTCAAAAATGAAAGTTGTTTTTTGGTGGAAATTTAAATAATTAAATAATAATATTTAATAAATAAACCCCCTTCCCCCCTTTTTCTCTTTACACTGGTCAAAGGCCCCCCCATTTCCCCAAAACCCGATTCATTCAACAGAGAAAAAAAAAAGAAAAAAAAGAAAACGAAAACGAACGTCGATCAACCCTTGAGCGCCACCACCGGATCGATCCCTTCCACTCCGACCCCCTCTCCGATCTGCTACCCTCCCTCTCCGATTCGAACGAGAACACCCAGCGCGTCGAAGGCCCTCAGCCCACCGAAGCTCTGAAGACCGTCGCCGCCTGCTGCAAGGACCCCTGGCCCCACCGCCCAACGCCAGTGACCTGCTCCGACGCCCTCTGACCTCCGGCGGTTGCCACAGCACCCCCCCTCTCTCGATCCAGAATCTTTTTTTTTTTTGCTGTAAGTTTAGTTTTCATTTGCTTTTAATTTAATTATGAACATTGTTCTATTTGCGGATTTTAATATGAAATAAACAATGTTAAAGATTAGATTTTTATATAAGCAAAGATTCGATTTTTAACACGATAAAAGATATGATTTTTATAATTATAAAGGCGAGATTGTTATTAGAAAAACGAGATTTTTATAGTTAAAAAGGATATGATTTGTCATAACGATAAAGATTTGGTTTTTATATAGAAGTTAGCAAGATAAAAATTCGATTTTTATATGATAGAGAAAATAAAAATACGATTTTTATTAATGTAGAGTATTAAAAATATAATCTTTATTAAGTAGAAGAGGTAAAAATACGATTTTTATTAATGTAGAGTATTAAAAATATAATCTTTATTATGTAGAAGAGGTAAAAATATGATTTTTGGTTAGGTAGAGAATTAAAAATATAATTTTTACACGATAGGAATATTAAAAATACCATCTTTATATGTGTAGAAAAATAAAAATGAGATTTTTATAAAGATGAAATCTTTAAATTTGAAGAGGTGAAGTCTATGTTTTTATAAAGGCGAAATCTTTATATGAAAAATAGCGTGATAAAAATATAATTTTTATCTATATAACATAGTAATAAAAATTCGATTTTTTTTAAAAGTATGAAGCAATTTTAAAAATATGATTTTTAAATTGAAGGTGAGAAAGTAAAAATGTGATTTTTATATATTGAACATCAGTAAAAATGTGATTTTTATATATGTAGTGGCTACGGGCAACAAAGATGTCAAAAAGGCGAGAACAGTGAAGATTTCCTGCATTGGAAGTGCCGTGGAGCTAGGATAGCTATAGGTGAGAATTTCTCACCTTTCAATTTCTTTTCTAGTAATATATATATACTAGGATGCAGACGGTGCTTAGTAGCACCCGACACAATCGTCCACAGACCATGGACTTGTTTGTTTGGTTGCATAGCTTAGTTATATGATTTGATTTGAATTTGGTTGTTTGGTGAATTTGATTGATGTGTGAATGGCGTGGGCCTTCACTAGACCGGGGATAAGGCTAGGCCTTGTCCCGTTTCTAGTATCATGCCGTTATGCCGCCGAAATTCTCTAAAATATGTTAGAAAAATAAAAATATCATTTTATTGAATAAATGAATTGAATAGAAATTCATAGGTTGAAATAAAATGTTTTATCGTTAAAAATATAATTTTTAACGTGAATATGAATATAGTGAAAGTGAATAAAATAAATATTCATTTACAAACCAGTCGGTTTGTTTATGTACACCTATTTGAAGGACATTGATTGGGTCGATAAATTTTACACATCGCCCAACAGCACAAATAAAATATGTGTTTGATTGTTTGAAACCCCACACGGGTGTTGGGATGAAATTTGAAGTTCACTCATCCTGATTTATTAAATATGTCGATCGGTTGATTGACAGGCTGTTTTAAGCGTTAGATATCTACATTTGATGCTTATACAGTGTAGTGCACTTTGGTTGATGGTTGATTATTTTTCCATGCTATTATATACATGTGTTGTATGAAAATCCATATAATTGACTTTATATGGTAATTGATTGGGCCTCATTCCAATTTGAAAAACAAAGAATATTATAAAATAAAAGTTCATGTGTTGACAGTACTCATCCGTTGAGATTGGTCATGTGTTGAACGAAATATTTTAGTAATAAAATTTACATCTTTATCAATATAAAATAAAAGTTCATGTGTTGACAGTACTCATCCATTGAGATTGGTCATGTGTTGAACGAAATATTTTGATAATAACAACTATTTTGAAAAAGAAATATTTGAAATAGAATATTTGAAAATAGAAATTTATGAAGCCGTGTTGATTAGATTGACGCCATTTTGACGTGAACGATATTTATATCGATTTTATTCATTTTGAAATGAATATTGAAAAGTGATTTCGAAATCGAATATTTTGAAATGAATATTGAAAAGTGATTTCGAAATCGAATATTTTGAAATGAATTGAATTGAAAACGATTTCGAAATGAATTGAATTGAAAACGATTTCGAAATGAATTGAATTGAAAACGATTTCGAAATGAATTGAATTGAAACGATTTCGAAATGAATTGAATTGAAAACGAATTCAAATTGAATTGAAAGCGAATTGAATATGAATTCAAATTGAATTGAAATTTGAATTGAATAGAAATGAATATTCAAACGAATCTATAAAGAAGAATTCAATTTTGCTTTGAATTGAAATGGAAGTTGAAATTGCTTTTGAAACGAATTTAAAACTATTTATATAATTCGTTTTAAATAGAAATCGACGATATATATATTATATATATTATATATATAATATAATGGCCTGAATAGAACGCGCCGCGCCGCGGCAGTTCGTGAATTTCGACCATTTATTTCAAACGGACATTACGGGAGATCCGACCGTCGGATTCTCCTAAAACCGGAACCGTTGGGTTCGTATCGAAAAGAGCTTTCTAACGAATGTGATAAATTAGAAATCTAACGGTTGGATTTGGAATTATGTCCAAATCAAATTGGAAAAAGGTCGCTGTAAGTGCAGTTCGATGGCCATTGGTGGAAATCGACTGTACGGGCCTTGATAAAATTATTAAAAATAGTAATAATTTGTGTAAAATCATAAGAAATGATTTGTGAAGATTTGGGATGAAAAACTCCATATTTGAAAAGATAAAAATAGATTTTTATCGAAATGAACTAGTTTTGAACTAGAATTATAATTCTATTTATTTTTAAATAAATAAATTGAATTTGAAATGGTTTTGAAAATAACCAAAATTTCCAATGATTGCATTGGAGTGGATTTGAATCGAAATTGTCTTCGGAATATTTCGATGTTGGAATTCGTGATTATACAGGTGTGGTTATGGAAATTTGAAAGATATACATTTATATCGTTATTTCCAATACGACATTTGTTAGTCGTAGAATTCGATATTGAATATAAGCCGATATATTTTCTATTCAGAGCCTTGTATTGAATATCGAATGTGATTTGGGTTTGTCGTGAATGGTGTCTTCACTAACACTGTTCTTGAACCCAGTTGAGAAAAGATTAAATCTTTGTATTTAGATTTAATGAAGTGTACCAATTAAATAATATTTAATTGGAATTGAATGGATATTGATTTTTGGGTTTATCGTGAACAGTGTTTTTAAACAACACTCGTTCTTTAACCCGATAATTAATGAATGTGACTTTGGGTTTATCGTGAACTGCGTTTTAAATGACACTGATTCTTTAACCCAGTCAAAGATTAAAACTAAGTGGAGTTTTAATGAATCTTTAAATAGATTGAAAAGATCGAGAATGGAGTATCACCAGTTTTACTCCAAGCGATAGTTAAATCTTTAATTAGATTTGAACGTGAAATGGTAATTGAGTTACCGATAACACTGTGGTGTTAGATATGAAGTACTACCAGTTTTACTTCATGGGATGAATAGGTTGGGATTGGGAAATAAAATAAATGATTACTTCGGTGTGGTTCGCTAATCCCGACTAGTTTGAATTGACATTCAAAGGAGATTAAAGAATAAATTTAAAGAATTTATCTTGGATAAAATTAATGGGAACTTTTCCCAAAGTATGGGAATATTTGAATAAAAGAATATTCTGAAGTGGAATGAGGCGTATGTTGTGTTTGTGTAACACTTTTATAATATATACGCGAGTTATTCAGAAAGACCGGGTTTATCCCATTCTGAATAACTGATTCGACGTGGTGTCGAAGATGAAGACGGTGGTCGAAGACCGGAAGTCTTCACGTCGTTTGGGTGATTACTGATGATCTTGATTGGGCTGTACACCCAAGAAGATGGAAATAGTTGTTGATCGTCCAGACGTACTTGGAGATCGATGGATATGCGGGGTACTAGGTGCCTCCGGTTTCGTTCAGACCCAGAACGGACTTGTAAATGGACTGTGTGTCTGACATTGGATTTTAGTCTGTGTGATTGATTTCTATTAAATATATATCTGTTTGGCGGCGGAGAATTTATTCTCTTGCTTAACGCCCTTCTCTGAGACATACGAGCTCAGGGGTTATATACTGATGGATATCAAACACATAGAGTGAATTGCCTGTGTGGCATGCCTAAGTGGCAATAGATCGAGGCTTCTGTTGAAAAGCAAAGTCTTGTGGTGATGATCAAAGCACAGCCTGTGTGGCACAACTTTGTGTAACGTGAATTCGCGAGTTTCACACCCGGTATGAACCAGAAACGGGAGACGGACCTCAGGGAGGGCATGCGTTTCCTTCTAGCTAAAAAGTGGCGTCAGTGGTTTTACACGCCCTGACGAGTTTGACTTATGTGGTTGTTGCTGTTGCGAGGCGCCTCGGTTTGATCGGACGATCCGGGTCTGATGGAGTCATTTGTTGGCTCATTTACACCCCATAGGGTGGGGAGACGTAGTGTTCAGGCATAATAATCCACATCGGTGGACAGGCCCTGTCGCTCCATGGGGCAGTTGCGGCTGTTCCTGAGACACGGGCTAGAGCGTCTCGAATCGGTTGAGGACTATCTTTTGCCTCGGTTCATAGACGGAAATCCAATTTCCAAATACGTGACTTTGCGGTTTTATTTGTAAACCTATATATGGTGACATAGTGGCATGGGACGCTCATGTCGCCTATGATTGATACTTATGATTTGAAGTTGTTTTATGAACAATGCACTTATAATAGTATCAAATGATTTGTTTTAAGACGTATCAAGCATTCTTTGGCTGTTATAAGGGAAAACCCTATCCTCGGCTGCGTTGCATTGTGTGATGGGACCTGGGTCTTATAACAGCTTCATTTTTCTTTATTTAGCATTGCGCTGTTTGTTCTATGCACTGGTATTCTTGGGAGGAAACCCGTTCCGTGTTATACGGCGTGGTCCCTTGATTTACCCAACTTTAAAAATAAAGATTAACTGTTTTAGTTATCACACCAGTCACATGACTGACCTGGAGTTTATTGTTTTAACCTAAACTCTGGGTGCCCTTATTTTGACACGGGCAGCTAGTAGTTTTGGTTTTGCAGATTTATATTCACAGGATCCTGGTTTACAGCTGGAATGATATCCGGAAAGCTTTGTATCCGTATATCTCTTCTAGTTGTGTATTTTATTATTTTCCGCTGCGATGTATTTAAATGTAATTTAAATCTCTGATATTTCTGTGTAATATTCATTTATACTCTGTATATTCTTGTAATCTGATGCGTTGTTGTAATATGCAATGAAATGTTCTTCTATATGCGTTCTGTTGTGGCTTGTTCTCGAACTATCCGACGCTTTCCTTTACGGGGAAGTAACGGGTCTTTACACGTGGTATCAGAGCTTTGGTTTACAAAGCTCAGAGAACAAGACACATTAGAACCATACGAAAGAATTCATCAGATATTGGATTAGTAATATCCAATGGGGATGACTCGTTAGAGATGGGATCAGTACTATCCTAGAACGAGTGTGAAGAGTATATTTTTAAAATGAAAACAAATTTTTGTTTTGAAAATTTAAATCAATTATTCGTATTTGATTATTTATTTATATTGATATGGACAGTCCAGTATATAAATATTTTGCGTATACGTCTGATCCACGTGTATTTGAAATTTTAATATACTGGATAGATATAGAATCACACCCTAGTCGCCCGAAGATGATTCTGATGATAGTTCGAACATCATCAGAATTGGTATTCGTGTTTCGAAGGTGTGATATCTATATATTTCCTATTGACTGGTGTGAGAACCAAAATTAGATAGGGCCTATTGTTGTGCTTTGGCATCAAGAACATGATTTTTGTATATGTATTAAAATTATGAATTTCAAACTCTAATTCAATAATTGATTGATGTTTGTGTTGTTTGTTTATTTGGTTGATAATTTTGAACCATTTAGCCTAATTGAACCAAATATTGAACTGTATTGAAAATTAGTCGCATTTGCTTGCATATACATGTATATCCTTGAACAGGTCATAGCAAGGAGGCTAGAGCAGAGAATAAAATTTGTTTGCCCAACAAATAGGTACATGTTTACTACATAATTTACTGAATTGTTTGGGTGATGATGATTTTATGAGCCTATTGGCTAGCCGCTTGGCTTTTTCTTTTTCTTTTTGAGATCTGAAGGACCGGGGAAGCTATTTGAAATTCCCCGATGCTCCCGGTGCAGGGGAGGTTATGGCGAAATTTTTCGAAAATTTAGGGTGTTAGCCAAATTTTTGAACTTTTGAAAATTCTCAGAAACTAAAGAGTTGGAGAATGGAAGCCAGATCGAGCGTAGAGTTGATTAATCAAACCACTTTCGACTTTGTTCCTTTTTGGGGACGAAAAGTTTTAAGTGGGGGAGATTGTAACAACCCGTAAAATGCGAGCCAGTTTGAAATTTTTATTTTGGCTATTTTAGCAAATTTTGATTACTTAAAATGAATTATTTTAAATAATATCGACGAAAAATTTATTTTGAATAGAATTCGATCGTATATATATATATATACGTCGTCGTTAGAATATAAATAATTATATATAATTATAAATAGAATTGAAAATGGCGCGGTAGTTCGATAATTCGATTTCAAACTTCAAATGAATGTACCGGGTGCAAAACAATCCGGATTTTAGTGAAACCAAAAATATTAGGATCTATTTGATAATATCTTTCCAACGAATCCGAAAAATCGAAATTTCATGGCAGGAATCAAAAGATATGTCCAGTTGAAAATTCTGAATAGTCGCTATGGAATTCAGGCCCTTAAAAATGGGAATTTTGCAAACGACCTCGGATTTCGACGAAACCAGTTTTGTTGGGTCCGTGATGTAAAGTTATTGCTAGGTTTCAAATTTCATAATTTTTTGAATCAATATGTGAGCGTGGCAAAGGAAAACGCGTTTGACCAGTTTCAGTTGATTTTAATCGACTGGAAATTGGTCATTTTTCAAACGGTCTCAGATTTCGACGAAACTAGTTTTGTTAGGACCGTATCGTCGATACGAAGCTAGAAAATATTTTTCTGGGATTTTTCTGGTTGGTATGTGACCCCGGTAATTGGAAATGTACGTTTAAAATTCAATATAGTGATTTAAATGTAAATTTAACGGAAACTGATTGTAACGATCAAAACGGCTTGCGATACATATCCCATTGTGTTCGGAATGGGGGTAAAACGCTATGGACGATAGGCGGTGGGCCTCATTTTGAGGTCAAAAATGAAAGTTGCTTTTTGGTGGAAATTTAAATAATTAAATAATAATATTTAATAAATAAACCCCCTTCCCCCCCTTTTCTCTTTACACCGGTCAAAGGCCCCCCCTATTTCCCCAAAACCCGATTCATTCAACAGAGAAAAAAAAAAAACGAAAACGAACGTCGATCAACCCTTGAGCGCCACCACCGGATCGATCCCTTCCACTCCGACCCCCTCTCCGATCTGCTACCCTCCCTCTCCGATTCGAACGAGAACACCCAGCGCGTCGAAGGCCCTCAGCCCACCGAAGCTCTGAAGACCGTCGCCGCCTGACGCAAGGACCCCTGGCCCCACCGCCCAACGCCAGTGACCTGCTCCGACGCCCTCTGACCTCCGGCGGTTGCCCCAGCACCCCCCCCTCTCTCGATCCAGAATCTTTTTTTTTTTTTGCTGTAAGTTTAGTTTTCATTTGCTTTTAATTTAATTATGAACATTGTTCTATTTGCGGATTTTAATATGAAATAAACAATTGTTAAAGATTAGATTTTTATATAAGCAAAGATTCGATTTTTAACACGATAAAAGATATGATTTTTATAATTATAAAGGCGAGATTGTTATTAGAAAAACGAGATTTTTATAGTTAAAAAGGATATGATTTGTCATAACGATAAAGATTTGGTTTTTATATAGAAGTTAGCAAGATAAAAATTCGATTTTTATATGATAGAGAAAATAAAAATACGATTTTTATTAATGTAGAGTATTAAAAATATAATCTTTATTAAGTAGAAGAGGTAAAAATACGATTTTTATTAATGTAGAGTATTAAAAATATAATCTTTATTATGTAGAAGAGGTAAAAATATGATTTTTGGTTAGGTAGAGAATTAAAAATATATTTTTTACACGATAGGAATATTAAAAATACCATCTTTATATGTGTAGAAAAATAAAAATGAGATTTTTATAAAGATGAAATCTTTAAATTTGAAGAGGTGAAGTCTATGTTTTTATAAAGGCGAAATCTTTATATGAAAAATAGCGTGATAAAAATATAATTTTTATCTATATAACAAAGTAATAAAAATTCGATTTTTTTTAAAAGTATGAAGCAATTTTAAAAATATGATTTTTAAATTGAAGGTGAGAAAGTAAAAATGTGATTTTTATATATTGAACATCAGTAAAAATGTGATTTTTATATATGTAGTGGCTACGGGCAACAAAGATGTCAAAAAGGCGAGAACAGTGAAGATTTCCTGCATTGGAAGTGCCGTGGAGCTAGGATAGCTATAGGTGAGAATTTCTCACCTTTCAATTTCTTTTCTAGTAATATATATATACTAGGATGCAGACGGTGCTTAGTAGCACCCGACACAATCGTCCGCAGACCATGGACTTGTTTGTTTGGTTGCATAGCTTAGTTATATGATTTGATTTGAATTTGGTTGTCTGGTGAATTTGATTGATGTGTGAATGGCGTGGGCCTTCACTAGACCGGGGATAAGGCTAGGCCTTGTCCCGTTTCTAGTATCGTGCCGTTATGCCGCCGAAATTCTCTAAAATATGTTAGAAAAATAAAAATATCATTTTATTGAATAAATGAATTGAATAGAAATTCATAGGTTGAAATAAAATGTTTTATCGTTAAAAATATAATTTTTAACGTGAATATGAATATAGTGAAAGTGAATAAAATAAATATTCATTTACAAACCAGACGGTTTGTTTATGTACACCTATTTGAAGGACATTGATTGGGTCGATAAATTTTACACATCGCCCAACAGCACAAATAAAATATGTGTTTGATTGTTTGAAACCCCACACGGGTGTTGGGATGAAATTTGAAGTTCACTCATCCTGATTTATTAAATATGTCGATCGGTTGATTGACAGGCTGTTTTAAGCGTTAGATATCTATATTTGATGCTTATACAGTGTAGTGCACTTTGGTTGATGGTTGATTATTTTTCCATGCTATTATATACATGTGTTGTATGAAAATCCATATAATTGACTTTATATGGTAATTGATTGGGCCTCATTCCAATTTGAAAAACAAAGAATATTATAAAATAAAAGTTCATGTGTTGACAGTACTCATCCGTTGAGATTGGTCATGTGTTGAACGAAATATTTTAGTAATAAAATTTACATCTTTATCAATATAAAATAAAAGTTCATGTGTTGACAGTACTCATCCATTGAGATTGGTCATGTGTTGAACGAAATATTTTGATAATAACAACTATTTTGAAAAAGAAATATTTGAAATAGAATATTTGAAAATAGAAATTTATGAAGCCGTGTTGATTAGATTGACACCATTTTGACGTGAACGATATTTATATCGATTTTATTCATTTTGAAATGAATATTGAAAAGTGATTTCGAAATCGAATATTTTGAAATGAATATTGAAAAGTGATTTCGAAATCGAATATTTTGAAATGAATTGAATTGAAAACGATTTCGAAATGAATTGAATTGAAAACGATTTCGAAATGAATTGAAAACGATTTCGAAATGAATTGAATTGAAACGATTTCGAAATGAATTGAATTGAAAACGAATTCAAATTGAATTGAAAGCGAATTGAATATGAATTCAAATTGAATTGAAATTTGAATTGAATAGAAATGAATATTCAAACAAATCTATAAAGAAGAATTCAATTTTGCTTTGAATTGAAATGGAAGTTGAAATTGCTTTTGAAACGAATTTAAAACTATTTATATAATTCGTTTTAAATAGAAATCGACGATATATATATTATATATATTATATATATAATATAATGGCCTGAATAGAACGCGCCGCGCCGCGGCAGTTCGTGAATTTCGACCATTTATTTCAAACGGACATTACGGGAGATCCGACCGTCGGATTCTCCTAAAACCGGAACCGTTGGGTTCGTATCGAAAAGAGCTTTCTAACGAATGTGATAAATTAGAAATCTAACGGTTGGATTTGGAATTATGTCCAAATCAAATTGGAAAAAGGTCGCTGTAAGTGCAGTTCGATGGCCATTGGTGGAAATCGACTGTACGGGCCTTGATAAAATTATTAAAAATAGTAATAATTTGTGTAAAATCATAAGAAATGATTTGTGAAGATTTGGGATGAAAAACTCCATATTTGAAAAGATAAAAATAGATTTTTATCGAAATGAACTAGTTTTGAACTAGAAATATAATTCTATTTATTTTTAAATAAATAAATTGAATTTGAAATGGTTTTGAAAATAACCAAAATTTCCAATGATTGCATTGGAGTGGATTTGAATCGAAATTGTCTTCGAAATATTTCGATGTTGGAATTCGTGATTATACAGGTGTGGTTATGGAAATTTGAAAGATATACATTTATATCGTTATTTCCAATACGACATTTGTTAGTCGTAGAATTCGATATTGAATATAAGCCGATATATTTTCTATTCAGAGCCTTGTATTGAATATCGAATGTGATTTGGGTTTGTCGTGAATGGTGTCTTCACTAACACTGTTCTTAAACCCAGTTGAGAAAAGATTAAATCTTTGTATTTAGAATTAATGAACTGTACCAATTAAATAATATTTAATTGGAATTGAATGGATATTGATTTTTGGGTTTATCGTGAACAGTGTTTTTAAACAACACTCGTTCTTTAACCCGATAATTAATGAATGTGACTTTGGGTTTATCGTGAACTGCGTTTTAAATGACACTGATTCTTTAACCCAGTCAAAGATTAAAACTAAGTGGAGTTTTAATGAATCTTTAAATAGATTGAAAAGATCGAGAATGGAGTATCACCAGTTTTACTCCAAGCGATAGTTAAATCTTTAATTAGATTTGAACGTGAAATGGTAATTGAGTTACCGATAACACTGTGGTGTTAGATATGAAGTACTACCAGTTTTACTTCATGGGATGAATAGGTTGGGATTGGGAAATAAAATAAATGATTACTTCGGTGTGGTTCGCTAATCCCGACTAGTTTGAATTGACATTCAAAGGAGATTAAAGAATAAATTTAAAGAATTTATCTTGGATAAAATTAATGGGAACTTTTCCCAAAGTATGGGAATATTTGAATAAAAGAATATTCTGAAGTGGAATGAGGCGTATGTTGTGTTTGTGTAACAATTTTATAATATATACGCGAGTTATTCAGAAAGACCGGGTTTATCCCATTCTGAATAACTGATTCGACGTGGTGTCGAAGATGAAGACGGTGGTCGAAGACCGGAAGTCTTCACGTCGTTTGGGTGATCACTGATGATCTTGATTGGGCTGTACACCCAAGAAGATGGAAACAGTTGGTGATCGTCCAGACGTACTTGGAGATCGATGGATATGCGGGGTACTAGGTGCCTCCGGTTTCGTTCAGACCCAGAACGGACTTGTAAATGGACTGTGTGTCTGACATTGGATTTTAGTCTGTGTGATTGATTTCTATTAAATATATATCTGTTTGGCGGCGGAGAATTTATTCTCTTGCTTAACGCCCTTCTCTGAGACATACGAGCTCAGGGGTTATATACTGATGGATATCAAACACATAGAGTGAATTGCCTGTGTGGCATGCCTAAGTGGCAATAGATCGAGGCTTCTGTTGAAAAGCAAAGTCTTGTGGTGATGATCAAAGCACAGCCTGTGTGGCACAACTTTGTGTAACGTGAATTCGCGAGTTTCACACCCGGTATGAACCAGAAACGGGAGACGGACCTCAGGGAGGGCATGCGTTTCCTTCTAGCTAAAAAGTGGCGTTAGTGGTTTTACACGCCCTGACGAGTTTGACTTATGTGGTTGTTGCTGTTGCGAGGCGCCTCGGATTGATCGGTCGTTCTCGAACCGATGGAGTCATTTAGTTGGCTCATTTACGCCCCAAAGGGCGGGGAAACGTATTGTTCAGGCACTATAATCCACATCGGTGGACCGGCCCTGACGATCCAAGGGGCAGTTGCGGCTGTTCCTGAGACACGGGCTAGAGCGTCTCGAATCGGTTGAGGACTATCTTTTGCCTTGGTTCATAGACGGAAATCCAATTTCCAAATACGTGACTTTGCGGTTTTATTTGTAAACCTATATATGGTGACATAGTGGCATGGGACGCTCATGTCGCCTATGATTGATACTTATGATTTGAAGTTGTTTTATGAACAATGCACTTATAATAGTATCAAATGATTTGTTTTAAGACGTATCAAGCATTCTTTGGCTGTTATAAGGGAAAACCCTATCCTCGGCTGCGTTGCATTGTGTGATGGGACCTGGGTCTTATAACAGCTTCATTTTTCTTTATTTAGCATTGCGCTGTTTGTTCTATGCACTGGTATTCTTGGGAGGAAACCCGTTCCGTGTTATACGGCGTGGTCCCTTGATTTACCCAACTTTAAAAATAAAGATTAACTGTTTTAGTTCTCACACCAGTCACATGACTGACCTGGAGTTTATTGTTTTAACCTAAACTCTGGGTGCCCTTATTTTGACACGGGCAGCTAGTAGTTTTGGTTTTGCAGATTTATATTCACAGGATCCTGGTTTACAGCTGGAATGATATCCGAAAAGCTTTGTATCCGTATATCTCTTCTAGTTGTGTATTTTATTATTTTCCGCTGCGATGTATTTAAATGTAATTTAAATCTCTGATATTTCTGTGTAATATTCATTTATACTCTGTATATTCTTGTAATCTGATGCGTTGTTGTAATATGCAATGAAATGTTCTTCTATATGCGTTCTGTTGTGGCTTGTTCTCGAACTATCCGACGCTTTCCTTTACGGGGAAGTAACGGGTCTTTACACGTGGTATCAGAGCTTTGGTTTACAAAGCTCAGAGAACAAGACACATTAGAACCATACGAAAGAATTCATCAGATATTGGATTAGTAATATCCAATGGGGATGACTCGTTAGAGATGGGATCAGTACTATCCTAGAACGAGTGTGAAGAGTATATTTTTAAAATGAAAACAAATTTTTGTTTTGAAAATTTAAATCAATTATTCGTATTTGATTATTTATTTTTATTGATATGGACAGTCCAGTATATAAATATTTTGCGTATACGTCTGATCCACGTGTATTTGAAATTTTAATATACTGGATAGATATAGAATCACACCCTAGTCGCCCGAAGATGATTCTGATGATAGTTCGAACATCATCAGAATTGGTATTCGTGTTTCGAAGGTGTGATATCTATATATTTCCTATTGACTGGTGTGAGAACCAAAATTAGATAGGGCCTATTGTTGTGCTTTGGCATCAAGAACATGATTTTTGTATATGTATTAAAATTATGAATTTCAAACTCTCCCTTGTAAAAGCAAAGTCTTGTGGTGATGATCAAAGCACAGCCTGTGTGGCACAGCTTTGTGTAACGTGAATTCGCGAGCCTCACACCCCGGTTGTGAACCAGAAACGGGAGAGGACATCAGGGAGAGCATGCGTTTCTTTCTAGTTAGAAGTGGCGTCAGTGGTTTTACACGCCCTGACGAGTTTGACTTATGTGGTTGTTGCTGTTGCGAGGCGCCTCGGATTGATCGGTCGTTCTCGAACCGATGGAGTCATTTAGTTGGCTCGTTTACGCCCCAAAGGGCGGGGAAACGTATTGTTCAGGCACTATAATCCACATCGGTGGACCGGCCCTGACGATCCAAGGGGCAGTTGCGGCTGTTCCGGTGGCTCGGGCTAGAGAGTCACGAATCGGTTGAGGACTATCTTTTGCCTCGGTTCATAGACGGAAATCCAATTTCCAAATACGTGACTTTGCGGTTTTATTTGTAAACCTATATATGGTGACATAGTGGGATGGGGCGCTCATGCCGCCTATGATTGATACTTATGATTTGAAGTTGTTTTATACACTATGCACTTATAATAGTATCAAACGATTTGTTTTAACCGTATCAAGCATTCTTTGGCTGTTATAAGGGAAAACCCTATCCTCGGCTGCGTTGCATTGTGTGATGGGACCTGGGTCTTATAACAGCTTCATTTTTCTTTATTTAGCATTGCTCTGTTTGTTTTATGCACTGGTATTCTTGGGAGGAAACCCGTTCCGTGTTATACGGCGTAGTCCCTTGATTTACCTACTTTAAAAATAAAGATTAATAACTGTTTTAGTTCTCACACCAGTCACATGACTGACCTGGAGTTTATTGTTTTAACCTAAACTCTGGGTGCCCTTATTTTGACACGGGCAGCTAGTAGTTTTGGTTTTGCAGATTTATATTCACAGGATCCTGGTTTACAGCTGGAACGATATCCGGAAAGCTTTGTATCCGTATATCCCCTTCAGTTGTGTATTGTATTATTTTCCGCTGCTATGTATTTAAATGTAATTTAAATCTCTGATATTTCTGTGTAATATTCATTTATACTCCGTATATTCTTGTTATCTGATGTTTTGTTGTAATATACAGTGAAATGTTCTTTTATATGCGTTCTGTTGTGGCTTGTTCTCGAACTATCCGACGCTTTCCTTTGCGGGGAAGTTCGGGTCGTTTCAACAAGCAACAAAAAATTATTTTTAACTGATAAAAATAATTATAAATAAAAGGTGCATGAGATTTACTCACAGGATTTTATTTTGCGCTTGTACCAAAATTTCAATTTCCTTTCTATCGATTTCCAAGTCACCGAACTCCACATGGATGATTCCATTCGATCTCTCCTTGCCTAGGAAAAATCCGAACTTTATGAATTAGCTACTAAATATCCTTAACAAGGTTTTGTACCAAAATCTTATTTTCTAACCTTCTTGGTTTTTTTTTCTTTTTGAACAGCTAATGATTTTTAATTATATAAGCTTTTAATAGAATTAAGTAACCCATATTTTGATTAATTAAATTAACTACCTTACCAAAGCCTGTTGACTAGACCCAATATCTTGCTGACTAAAACAAATATCAAGTTTTAATTTAAATTTTCCACTTATCAAATTTATAATGATTTGCTAAATAATTTTTTCCTTTATAGTTTCCAAATCCCAGACTAACAGTTACTAGCATTTTCTTTTAACAGAATACCAATTTTGGTTTTACTAATATACTAATTAATAAGAATCAAATTCACATAATAATCCACCTCGAGTTGGTCTGATGCTCCGACCAGAACCTGCTTGTCATCTTCAATCACGCTGCTCGATGCGAATGGAGCTCACAGGCCACCATCAGACTTCGATTTTCACTTTGTTGACTTGCCCGTGACTGAAGAATGTCGCAGTCCCCAATCAACCGTGATCGAGCTTCACCAACCCCAAACCAGTATTTCCCCATACTTCCTATTCGAACCCTACAGACATCAAACCATCAAATTCAAACTGTTGAACCTCTCGGCTCCTACCCAGTGCGTTTGAACTCCCTTAATCCATGCTACTCAAATCGAACAGTCGGCGGTGACCCTTCCTTCGAACGATAGTGAATAAAATCCCTAACCCATTGTCGAGCTTTATGAATCTAGGGTCTTCTGATGTTCGCGATTTCCAATTTGTGATTTCGATTGTGGTCTTTATATTTTATTTTTCCAAGAGGACGGCTTCGATTTCCTGAAGGAATTGAATTCGATATTATTTGATGAGGAAAAGAGGAGTGGTCCACTTTGTTTGAACGAATTTGGTTTGGCCATTTAACTGAAGCTTTGATATTGACTTAAGCATCGGCCATTTCCATATTGTTTTTCAGAAGCACTGCCATGATGAGGATGACGCGATTATATAGAAGGAGATACTTAGTCCTTAACGAATTTAGTCAGTATGTGGTACATTAAATTAAATACGATTTGATGTTTATTTAATGCGATTTGATTTAAAGAGATTTTTATTTCTTTTTAAATAGATCTTGATTTGATTTTGATCTTATCCATTACAAATATCTCGGGATTCATAATTAAAAATCGTGAACCGCTATTTCCGCATACCGACTGTCGTTCCAATACTATAACACTATTCTGAACTGAATTGAATATATTTTGATATTTAATTTGAACGTATATAGAATAATCATTTTAAATCGATATAAAATAATTTAAATTCGGAAATAAAACAATTCGCTGGTAATAAATTATTTCTGTTGTCGTCTATATTCAAACAGACTTTATAGTGATCATCTAAATTGTTTTTGACTCTGTATTTAACTTCGATTTAAACTGTATTTCAAATTATAATAATTCAATATATTCTAAATAAAATTATATTCGATTATTAAATCGATAACTCAATATAAAAATTAATTTATATTACTATTTCAATATTTAAACCATATTAAATATTTAAAATAAACTGTCAAAAAAAATCCGGGTCGTTTCATTCTTTCCCCCTTAAAATAATTTCGTCCCCGAAATTGCTAAGGTAGGAAAAATACTATAAACCCATTAACTTTTCAAAACTCCTTTATGTTGAAACTCACCTCTTCATATTTCAACAAATTTTACTCTACCAAAACATTTGGTTTCCATTCACATAACAGATCACCTATACTCACATTCATTTATTCTGAATGATTTATCACCAATTCATATTTCATTCAGATGTATTTAAATCCATTCAAATTGATTCTAGTCAATTTATTTACTACGATTTACTTTCTTAAGTTAAATTCTAATTTCAGAATTCAAATCCCTGGGTTTCGTTTCAAAACAATATTGAAATCCCATAAATACATACATATATATTTGTCACTATCTCAAATTCAAAACATTTGAATTTCAAACCACCTGTTTTTCTTTTAAACAAATTACATCAAAAACTTTTCTAAGGTAGCCATTCGGCACTTAGAACTCGAAAATGAATACTGATGAAGCTGCAGTCATCATCAGAATTATTTTCCAGCCACTGAAGTGAGTTCAGTGCTTTATCTATTTCAAAATCCATTCAAATATGATTTTTATTCAAACGGTCTTTTCAAAACAAGGCTATATTCTTTTAATATACTTCGAAAATATTTTCAAACTTCCTAGGATTTAAATTTCAATTTATGGTTTGAATCCAGTTTTAATTTGTCTCAATTGTATATTTCATTCATATACAAATTCTATTTGATTCTATATAACCATTTCATTTCTTATAATCTAATTTGATTATAATATTAACAACCAACTCATCCATATAACATAATAGTTCTAGAATATTATTGCTTTTCGATAAAAATAGAATTTTGGGCAAAATTATTTCATTTACCCACTTTAAAACAATATCATGTTCAATCTTCTATTCAAGTATTTACAAACTCTTATTGACGTCGTGGCGTCCCACGATTCGATCAGAATTCATAAACCACCCAACAGACTAGACAACACAATATAAAACAAATTTTATATCAATTAACAAATACGCTCTCTCGTATATATACACTCAACTTATTCTAGGGTTCTACTGAACCTATCTCTAATGAGCACATGCCACACAAGCCTAGGTATTCGCTCAACCTAAGCTCTGATACCAACTGTAACGACCCACAAATCTGTACTATCTGAGTCGACTAATAACACCACACGTCCAACCCAAATTGTTTAGAAATACGAATCATTATTAGAAAGAAGTTAGAGGATGAGAAAAAGAAAAAAAAGAAAAGTTAGAATAGAAGAAAACGAAGATCACAAACTCACAGCAGAACGTATAAAATATATTATATAACATAGCTTTTGAAATAAAATCAGTAACTGGATATACATACCATTATCAGAGCACAACAGTTATTCCTGGAACAGTTATAAACACCTATTTCCAGATACAACATAGTACACAGCAGAAAAATGATAGTCTATAGCTAACTGGTGAAGCCTCCTGCTTCCAGCTCCTCCAAATGAATCTGTAAATTCCCGACTACTTGACTGCCCATACAAATTTGCGCACCTAAGAGTTAAGGGAAAACAAACAAAATAAACTCTGGGTCAGTCATGGGACTGGTGTGAGTAAACTCCAACCATTTGTTTAACTTTAAAAATCCTTTCTAAAGAAATGATAATAGCAAGACTAGCCACACATAAACATGGACGGTTTTTACCTTACTATAACCCAAAACACTTTGATACAAAATCTAGTGATATTATAATAACTTCTAATCAAATACATAGAATCTAGCGGAACGCTTGCATCTCATGCTCCATATATAATATAAAATCAAAAACCGCAGGGTGCTTATTGGAGATTGGATTTCCAACATGACAAGGTATGGAACCACCTTCCGATAGTGTATCTGTAGAGAGGTATACATGGGTTCAACAAGAACATCTTGCAACCCGGCCCACACATGACCGACCACTCATTTCGCTTGAGTGTATCGAATGTATATCACCAATGGTTGGGATCAGCAACCATTTCCCAAATGGGACAGCATCGAATAGAATAAGGAATTAAATGAATCTCTAGATAGGTGATAATACACCCTAATGGTAGCGACCCACATAGCCATGCTGCCTGCCCCATTTTTATCATTTCCCGGTTGTTGAGGCCTAAGGCTACGATTACTTACAATTCATTGATAGCACAATCACTTTGAATGCCACATTGTCAGATCCGTTAATCACCAGTTGATTTGCACAAATATATTCTGGATATAATGCTAAGGGAATAATTCCGTTGCCACCATACATACATTTATACATACCAATATATTCGATCATTGGAAATACTCTGTCAGACATTCGTCCATTTACGTTCTTTCTGGGACTGAACGAAACCGAAGGCACAATTTCTATTAGTAGAAAAAGTCCTTGTACTTTACTCCGTCTTTGATTATCTTCATATAATCTGATTCGCAACGCAACTACCAATATAGAGTGGTTCACGGATAATAATCCAACTGGTCTCTCCATATTGACCACGATATTGGCAAACACTTCGATAATTGGTTATTTAACTATCGAAGAAAAATAAACATGCATTCCATTCATCCCTAACATCAATCAATCACTGGGCCTGTTAATTAATATTTCATTAATTAATTCACTTCTTCATTTCCCTATCAATATTTGTTAACTAATATTTTCAATAATCATCTTGGCCTCTTACGCCATTTGGAAAACATTTCCAAATATCAACTTCTTTTATTTTCTATATTTAGAAAATATCTCTATTTGCAATTGAAAATAATTTCAATCACTTATCTCTTTCCCGACTACTTTAATTATACTCAGGAAATGTTTACTGTTATATTTCCAAAATTCCATCACTTGGATTAAAACGAATGTTGTGTAAAACATCGTTACAACAACCCAAATATTTTATTCAACTAACTATTATTCAAACACTTCTCTTCGAGACTGGATCCTACTATTTATCAATTAAAAATGAAATCAATCAAGTTGGGGTAAAATTACCTCTTAGACCTAGAATGAAAACATCATTAACTTCAAAATAGACAAAACCACTAACCCCGAATAATCAACATTATAAAAACCCATTTATTCATTTTTAAACGTATATATGTTTCTCTTCTATTACCAGCTTATCGATTTCCCTTTTTGTTAAAAATATTCTATTTTAAATTTGTTTCGTTATTGAATTCAATATATATCAATACATTTATTTCTAACTATCAAAATTTCTTAAAAATATTCTAACTCCTTAAATTTCTGGAAAATTTCGCCATAACCTCCCTTGTACCAGGAGCATCGGGATATTTCAAATAGCCTCCCATAGGCCTCACCAATCCAAAAGAAAAAGATAAAGCCAAGCGGCTTGCCGATACGGTTGCATAAAATCTCATATATGAATTTAAACATGTACCTTTTTTGTTGGGCACAAATTAAAATTTTCATATACTTCATCTCATACCTGTCTAACACAAGCTCACCTGTTTTCAATTCAATTCAACTCAATCCAATCGTTTGAATTCAGTTTCGCTCATTTATTCTTTAATTAGCTATTTTGCCGATTTCACTTCTTTGTTTGAACATAACATGTTCAAATAAAATACTTAACTTGCTCATAACCAAATTGAATTTTCAATTTCAATTCTAGTTTTCTTTTCGATTTTGAATATAAAATTTCAAATCGAATTCACTTATTCAAAGCCCAATATCAATTCAGAATCTCATTAACTAATTACTACTTGAATTAGTTAGTTCTATTCAATAATCAAAAAAATCTGATTTCTGTTTCAAAAATCAATTCATTACTCCACTTGAGTTCACATATAATTTACAACTCAAAATCTGAAATTTTCTGAATAGAAATTCGGATTTTATTCCCTTAAAATCCTTTTATAAAATTAAATAAACCGTTACGGTTTTTAAATAGTTATGGCGCTGTTTTTCTGAAAATTTGATTTTGACATAACTCAAAATCTATACGACGAAATCTAGATTTTTCTCTTTCATTAGAAAACTATTATTCAATCGGTCCCGACGGTTCTTATTTCAAAGAATTCCGACTTTAATTGAGTTGTGTATACTCAATTGAAGTTCGAATCGCCAATTTACGAACTGCCGCGCTGCGGCGAGTTCGATATATAAACGTTTTAACTTCATTTAAAATAACTTCAACTCCATTCTTATATACTTTTAATATATATCAAATCCAATTTTCCAATTCAATATAATATTTCCGATCTTCTAAAATTATCGTTTTTCCCTAACTCGGAAATAAATTTATTTATACTTCGATCTTCTATATTCAAATTCTATTTCAATTCAAATTGAATTTCCTATATTCAAATTCCATTTACAATCTCCATTTGAATTTCTATATTCAAATCTATTTTCAAACTTCATGTGAATTTCTATATTCAAATATATTTTCAAACTTCATTTGAATTTCTATATTCAAATCTAATTTCAATCAAATTGAATTACCTATATTCAAATTCCATTTCAACTCTTTTTGAATCCTATTTTCAAATTTCATTTTAACTCTATTTGAATCTTATTTTCAAGTTCTTTTTAACTCTTTGAATTCTATATTCAAAGTCTATTTCTATTTGAATTCTATATTCAAATTCTCATTCAATCTATTTGAATTCTATTTTCAAATTCCATATTAAAAATTTCTTTATTTAAATTCACTTTTACTTTCGATATTCAAATTCTATATTTGAATTCCTTTATATTTTCTATATTCAAATCCTATATTTGAATTCCATTTGAATTTCTATTTGAATTTTCTTTATTCATTCTTAAACAAGTCTCGATTTCAATTCCTTTTGAAATCGATATTTCTACTTTTGGAAAATAGATTTCCCTTTTCAATTTCACACTTGTATTTTTATTTCTGAATTATCCAATGATAATTCTTTTTACTTCATTTATAAACTTCGTTTATAAAAGAACTATTTATAAACATCGTTTATAAAGGAACTACTTGTTTTATTTTTCAAAACAAATTTATATTTCAAATCTATTTAAAAATTCAAATTCTATTTTTCTAAAATAGAATTTCCCTTTTAAATCTCAAATACCCCTTTCAGGGTATTTTTATAAATTAACACTTAGGCCCAGTGATATTTAAGCACCAAACAACCAATTATTTATTTCAGGTTTTCTGACACATCATATATAACAGTATATATGCAAACAAATAAACAAACAGATAATATATTTTTGAGGAATCCAGTTGGATCCCTCCAACCTGTTTTTCCTGCATCCACAGACGTTAGTCAACAGAAATAATACCCATCCTGCTTCGAGGCTGGATATCGCGATATAGAAGGTCATCCACTATCATAGCGTGGGGCGTATAAGGTAATCATCCGCTAATGGTACCGCGGGCATCCGCTAATGATACTGCGGGAAATCCAACCACCAATATATATATATATATATATATATATATATATATATATATATAATAGCAACCACCAAGCCTAAATAACTAATATATTTAAGATGCACAAAAATATTGAATGCAACCAAACAAGCAACAAACAATTATTTTTAACTGATAAAAATAATTATAAATAAAAGGTGAGTGAGATTTACTCACCGGATTTTATTTTGCGCTTGTACCAAAATTTCTATTTCCTTTCTATCGATTTCCAAGTCACCGAACTCTACATGGATGATTCCATTCGATCTCTCCTTGCGTAGGAAAAATCCGAACTTTATGAATTAGCTACTAAATATCCTTAACAAGGTTTTATACCAAAATCTTATTTCCTAACCTTCTTGGTTTTTCTTTTTTTGAACAGCTAATGATTTTAAATTATACAAGCTTTTAATAGAATTAAGTAACCCATACTTTGATTAATTAAATTAATTACCTTACCAAAGCCTGTTGACTAGACCCAATATCTTGCTGACTAGAACAAAATATCAAGTTTTAATTTAATTTTTCCACTTATCAAATTTATAATGATTAGCTAAATAATTTTTTCCTTTACAGTTTCCAAATCCCAGACTAACAGTTACTAGCATTTTCTTTTAACAGAATACCAATTTTGGTTTTACTAATATACTAATTAATAAGAATCAAATTCACATAATAATCCACCTCGAGTTGGTCTGATGCTTTGAACCAGAACCTGCTTGTCATCTTCAATCACGCTGCTCGATGTGAACGGAGCTCACAGGCCACCATCAGACTTCGATTTTCACTCTGTTGACTTGCCTGCGACTGAAGAATGTCGCAATCCCCAATCAACTGTGATCGATCTTCACCAACCCCAAACCAGTATTTCCCCATACTTCCTATTCGAACCCTACAGACATCAAACCATCTAATTCAAACTGTTGAACCTCTCAGCTCCTACCCAGTGCGTTTGAACTCCCCTAATCCATGCTACTCAAATCGAACAGTCGGCGGTGACCCTTCCTTCGAACGATAGTGAATCAAATCCCTAACCAATTGTCGAGCTTTATGAATCTAGGGTCTTCTGATGTTCGCGATTTCCAATTTGCGATTTCGATCGTGGTCTTTATATTTTTTTTAAAGAGGATGGCTTCGATTTCCTGAAGGAATTGAATTTGATATTATTTGATGAGGAAAAGAGGAGTGGTCCACTTTGTTTGAACGAATTTGGTTTGGCCATTTAACTGAAGCTTTGATATTGACTTAAGCATCGGCCATTTCCACATTGTTTTTTAGAAGCACTGCAATGATGAGGATGACGCGATTATATAGAAGGAGATACTTAGTCCTTAAGGAATTTAGTCTGTATGTGGTACATTAAATTAAATACGATTTGATGTTTATTTAATGCGATTTGATTTAAAGAGATTTTTGTTTCTTTTTAAATAGATCTTGATTTGATTTCAATTTGATTTCGATCTTATCCATTACAAATATCTCGGGGTTCATAATTAAAAATTGTGAACCGCTATTTCAGCATACCGACCGTTATTCCAATACTATAACACTATTCTGAACTGAATTGAATATATTTTGATATTTAATTTGAACGTATATAGAATAATCATTTTAAATCGATATAAAATAATTTAAATTCGGTAATAAAACAATTCGCTGGTAATAAATTATTTCTGTTATCATTTATATTCAAACAGAATTTATACTAATCATCTAAATTGTTTTTGACTCCGTATTTAACTTCGATTTCAACTGTATTTCAAATTAAAATAATTCAATATATTCTAAATAAAATTATATTCCATTATTGAATCGATAACTCAATATAAAAATTAATTTATATTATTATTTCAATATTTAAACCATATTAAATATTTAAAATAAACTGTCAAAAAAAATCCGGGTCGTTTCATGTCCAATACAGGGGAGAGGCCCTCGTATATCCGGCCGATCTCCAAGTACGTCTGGACGATCACCACTTATTATCTTGTCTTGGGCGTACAGCCCAATTAAGACATCAGTAATCATCCAAATGATGTGAAGACCTCCCGTCTTCAACCATCGTCTTCATTCTCGATACATCGTCGAATCAGTTATTCAGAATGGGATAAACCCGGTCTTTCTGAATAACTCGCGTATATAATAAACAAGTGCTATAAAATCACAACATACGCCTCATTCCAATCCAGAATATTTCTTTTTCCAAATATTCATATACTTTGGGAAAGGTTCCCATTAACTTTATCAAAGATAAATTCTTTAAATTTATTCTTTAATCCTCCTTTGGATATCATTTCAATCTAATTAAAGATTCATTAAAACTCCATTGGGTCTAAGAACAGTATTATTAAAGATACCATTCACGACAACCCAAAATCACATTCCATTAACAATGGAATCTTCATGGAAAACAAATGGATATATATAATCGACATAAACTTCCATATCCAACCGATAATATAAATGGAATAATGACAAGGCCTTTTAAATTTCATATATATTAACCGTCTTCCTCTATATAAGCTTACTTTGATTATTACCAAATCGAATTCCATTCAATCTCAGTTTAATATATTAAATTGGAAAACTTTACTTTGGGAAATCTACTTTAAACCTTATCAAAAAGATTTATAAATTCCAAATCCCATTTCACTATAAATCGGGTTAAAGAACGAATGTCGCTAAAACACAGTCCACAACAAGCCCAATTCGCATTCCATCAGTCTCTAACCGTAAATTAGTAAGAGAACAATTCCCTAAGTGTTAACCTCGAAGGCCGAAACTAACATCAGATCAATACCCAGGAAACCATTCAACTTAACTAATCTCCAATCAGTTTCTAATTTTCTTAACTCCATTGGGCTTAAGAACAGTATTATTAAAGATACCATTCACGGCAACCCAAAATCCAATTTGATATTAAATACAAGGCTCTGAATAGAAAATATATCGGCTTATATTCAATACCAAATTCTGAAACCAACAAATATCATATTGGAAATAACGATATAAATATATCTTTCAAATTTCCATAACAATATCTATATAATCACGAAATCCAACATCGAAATATTCCGAAGACAATTTCGATTCAAATCCATTTCCAAATTATATTTTGGAAATTCTGGTTATTTTTAAAACCATTTCAAATCCAATTTATTTATTTTAAAAATAATTGGATTATAATTTTAGTTCAAAACTAGTTTATTTCGATAAAAATATAATTTTATCTTTTCAAATATGGGATTTTTCAGCCCAATTCTTTCCAAATCATTTAATAATTTTATCAAGGCCCGTATAGTCGATTTCCATAAACGACCATCGAACTGTACTTACAGCGACCTTTTCCAAATTTGATTTGGACATAATTCCAAATCCAACTATTAGATTTCAAATCTCTAATATTCGTTGGAAAGCTCTTTTCGATACGAACCCAACGGTTCTAGTTTTAGGAGAATCCGACGGTTAGATCTCCCATAATACCCGTTCGAATTCAATGGTCGAAATTCAGGAATTGCCGCGGCGCGGCGCATTCTATTCATGCCATTAGATATATATATATATATATATATATTATATTTCATCGATTTCCATTTAAAACGAATTTTATAAATCGTTTTATATTCATTTTCAAATTGATTTCAACTTCGTATTCAAAATCTAATCAAAATTGAATATTCCATATCATCGATATATATAAATGATAATATTTTCAAAAAATAGATTTTGAAATCAGTTCTTTTTCGATAATTTTTTATAAAAATGAATAAAATCGATATAAATATCATTCACGTCAAAATGGCGTTAATCTAATCAACACGGCTTTATATATTTAAATATATTCGTGTCTATCCCAAATCGGACATCAAAATCAGATTCTGATTCTTTTCTGAATATTATTTTAAAATATTCATTATTTTAAAATAATTGTTATTTTAAAATATTCATTCTTTCTGAATTGGAATCAGACATAGTCAATTACCATATAATTTGATTATATGGATTTCATACAATACATGTGTATAACAACAATGATAAACAATCGACCAACATCCAGAGTGCATTCTACACTGCATAAGCGTCCAATATAAATATTTAATGCTCACACAGCCTGTCAATCAATCTATTGACATACTGCTAATTATTGGAACTATGTATGTCATATATCGTCCCTATACCCGTGGGGTTTCAAACAATCAATTGTGCAGTTGGGCGATGTGTAAAATTTATCGTCCCAAACAATATCAGTCAAATGTGTGTACATAAACAAATTGTCCGATTTGTTTATAAATATTTATTTATTCATATACACGTTAAAAATTATATTTTTAACTATAAAATACTTTATTCTATTCCACAAGACACAATCAATTTTCACAACACAATCAATCAAACAAACAAGTCGTCTATGGTCTGTGGACGACGGGTGTCGGGTGCTGCTAAGCACCGTGTGCATCCTAGTATATATTTTAGCTAGAAAATAAATTAAAAGTGAGAAATTCTCACCTTTGGGATCCACTCTGCCACGCTTTATTGTCGCTTAGATTCGCTCTTTTGATTCCAACGCAATCTGTTTTCACGAAATTTATATTAAAAATCATATTTTTATTTCGCTACTACATAAATAAAAATCATATTTTCAAGGCGCTAAAAATTATATTTTTAGATTGTTCCATATATATAAAAATAACATTTTTTATATCTCGCTTCTTCATATCTAAAAATCGTATTTTTATTTCAAAATCATCTATACAAAAATCGAATTTTTACTTCCAAATCACATATATAAAAATCGAATTTTTATTATCATACATATATAAAAATCATATTTATTATCATACCTATATAAAAATCATATTTTTATTATCATACATATATATAAATCATATTTTTATTATCTCTATAATATAAAAATCATATTTTTATTATCAAGGTTATTTAAATAAAAATCACTTCTTTTTCTAAATCAAAATCACTTCTTTTTCTAAATCAAAATCACTTCTTTTGTCTAAGCAAAAATCATATTTTTACCGAAGTAAAAATCCCGTTTTTACCGAAGTATAAATCATATATTTTTCTAGCTATTCTACAAAAAAAAGTCTGAAAAGAAAATTCAAATAAGGAGAGAGAACTTACTGTTGTATTTTCAGAGTGGGGGGAGGGCTTGATGCACGCTGGAGGTGGAGATAGCGGCGGGTGGCGTCACTGGAGGTGGGGTCTGTAAGGGAGGCGGCGGTTTTGATTTAGCTAGGGTTTTTGGGTCGATTTGGGCTTCGTTGAGGGGCTGGAGTTCATCGGAGAAGAGGGAGGCTGGAGGGAGGCGACGGCGAGGTGGATGGGGGTCCGATGCCTGCAGCAGTGGCGCGACAGTCCACCTAGAGGTGGGCGCGATGGATTTCATGATGGGGTTTTTTTTCTTTTAATTTCTGTAATCAGGAAAGAGAAGAGGGAAGGGGGTTATTTAAATATATATATTTTTTTATATTATAATTATATTATTTCTGAAAAAGCAAATTTTTAATACGAATTCCAAACGAGGCCCAACGACCGATGCCGCCAGCTAATTACCCCCATTCCGAACACAATGGGATATGTTTCATCAGCTATTTCAGCTGTTTCGATCAGTTTTCGTTTAAATTAAAACATAAATCTATATATTCAATTTTAAACATACATTTCAATTTACTAGGGCCACATACGGACTCTAAAAATTCCCAAAAAAATATTTTCTAGCTTTGCATTGATGATACGATTCTAACAAAACTAATTTCATCAAATTTGGAGACCGTTTGAAAAATGGCCATTTTCTGGTCGTCCCAAATTTACTAAAACTGACAAAACACGTTTTCTTTTGCCACGCTCACATATTGACTCAGAAAATTATGGTTTTTGGAATCTAGCAATAACTTGACATCCCAGATCCAACAAAAGTGGTTTCATTGAAAACGGAGGTCGTTTGCAAAATGGCTATTTTTAAGGGCTATATTTCCATAGCGACTATTCCAAATTTTCAACTGGGCATAACTTTTTATTCCCGCTATGAAATTTAAATTTTTCGGATTCGTTAGAAAGATATCTTCAAATATGTTCTAATATTTTTAGTTTTGCTAAAATCTAGTTTATTTTGAATCCTGTACATTCATTTGAAATTTGAATTCGAATTTTCGAAATACCGCGCTATTTCCATTTCCTTTTATAAGTAAAAAATAAATATTTATATTCTAACATCGATTCAAATAAATATATACATTCTAATTCTATTCAAAATGAATTTCTCGTCGTTATTATTTAAAATATTCAAAATTCATTAAAATTTCCAAAATAAAAATTTTAAATTGGTTCGGATTTTTCAGGTTGTTACAATCTCCCCCACTTAAAATCTTTTCGTCCTAGAAAAGCAATGGAGCTGAAAGTTGTTTTACTAATCAACTCAACTTTCGTTATTTTCGTTATGGCTTAAGTTCTTCAACTTTTCAGTTTCTAAGAACTTTTCAAATTTTTCAGAAATTTGTCTAACACCCTAAATTTTCGAAAAATTTCACCATAACCTCCCCTATACGAGAGCACCGGGAAAATCCCGAAATCGCCATACAGGCCTTCTCATCTCAAAAAGAAAAAGAAAAGCCAAGCGGCTAGCCAATCGGCTCATAAAATCATCCAAACCCAATAAATTAGTAAACATGTACTTATTTGTCGGGCAAACAATTTTATTCCTCTGCTCTATCCTCCTTGCAATGACCTGCTCAATGTATATTCATGTATATGCATGCAATTTCAAACAATTTTCAATACATTTCAATATTTGGTACAATTTGGCCCAAATTTACCTTTCTTTCATGTAATGGTTTAAGGAATAATCATACAATACAACCATCAATCAATTAGTTGATTAGCTTTTCAAATTCATAACTTTGATACATAGTCCAAAAATCGGATTTTTGATGCCAAATCACAACCATAAGCCCTATCTAGTTTTGATTCTCGCACCAGTAAATTGGAAATATATAGAAATCCCACTTTCGAAACTCGAATATAAATTCTGATGTACGTATAATAGCGATCATCAGAACCATCTCCAGGCGACTAAAGTGTGATTCTATATCTATCCAGTATATTAAAACTTCGAATACACGTTAATTACACGTATATTCAAAATCTCCATATACTCGATTGTCAAAATCAATATAAATAAAGTATTCAAATACGTATTATATGATTTAAATTTTCAAACAAAATTTGTTTTAAAAACACTACTCTTCACACCTGTTCTAGGATACTACTGATCCTATCTCCAACGAGCCATTCTCATTGGATTTTACTAATCCAATCTCGGATGAATTCTTTCATTTGGTTCTAATGTGCCTTGTTCTCCGAGCTCTGTAAACCAAAGATCTGATACCAAAATGACACGACCCGAACTTCCCCGTGAAGGAAAGCCCGAATTGCTTTGAGAACAACACACATCGAAACACAAACAAAAGAACATTTCATTGCTTATTACAACAATTTCATCAGAATACAAGAATATACAGAGCATGAATAAATATTACACATTTATTAAATATTAGAGATTTATAAGTTACAATGCAGCGGAAAAATAGTACAAAACACTACTGAAAAGAATATACAGAGCTTTCCGAATATCATTCCAGCTGTAAACCAGGATCCTATGAATATAATTCTGCAAAACTACTAGCTGCTCGTGCGGAAAATAGGGGCACCCAAAGTTTAGGTTAAAACAATAAACTCCAGGTCAGTCATGTGACTGGTGTGAGAACTAAAACAGTTATTTAAAACATTACTTTAAATCAGATATATCATGGGACCACGCCGTATAACACGGAACCGTTTTCCTCCCAAGAATACTAGTGCATATAACAAAACAGCGCAATGCGTTTTGGAAAAATGAAGCTATTATAAGACCCAGGTCCTATCACACAATTCAACGCAAGCCGGGGGATTGGGTTTTCCCTTATAATAGCCAAACATGCTTGGTACGTTAAAACAAATCATTTGATACTATTATAAGTGCATAGTGTATAAAACAACTTCAAATATAAATGTATCAATCCTAGACGGCATGGGTACCATATATCATGTCGCCAATACTAGGCTCTACAATCAAAACCGCAATTGTCACGTATTGGAAGTTGGATTTCCATCTGTAAACCAAGGCAAGGGATCGTCCTTACCGCTTCGAGACGCTCTAGCCCGTTTCTCAGGCAAGTACTCAGTCAAGCCTTGGATCGTCGGGGCCGGTCCACTCGTTGTGGATTAAAATGCCTTAACACTGCGTTTCCCCGTCCTATGGGGCGTAAATGAGCCAAATGACTCCATTGGCCCCTGATCGACCGATATAACCGAGGCGCCTCGCTATCTATTCCTAGCTAGAAGGAAACGCATGCCCTCCCTGAGGTCCTCTCCTGTTTTTGGTTCACACGGGTGTGTGAGGCTCGCGAATTAACTCTACCCAAAGCTACGCTATATTAAAGTCGTGCTTTGATCATCAACCACAAGACTCTGCTTTTCAACAGAAGCCTTGATCATTTGCATCTCAGCATTCCACACAGGCAATTCATGCTATGCAACCGATGTCTATCAATCACACAGAATAAAATCCGATGTCAGACACACATCCATTTACAAGTTCATTCTGGGTCTGAACGAAACCGGAGGCACCTTATTCCTCCCCCATATGTCCAATACAAGGGAGAGGCCCTCGTATATCCGGCCGATCTCCAAGTATGTCTGGACGATCACCACTTATACAAAAATCATCAGAATCATATACAAAAATCATGTTCTTGATGCCAAAGCACAACAATAGGCCCTATCTAATTTTGGTTCTCACACCAGTCAATAGGAAATATATAGATATCACACCTTCGAAACATGAATACCAATTCTGATGATGTTCGAACTATCATCAGAATCATCTTCGGGCGACTAGGGTGTGATTCTATATCTATCCAGTATATTAAAATTTCAGATACACGTGGATCAGACGTATACGCAAAATATTTATATACTGGACTGTCCATATCATTATAAATAAATAATCAAATACGAATAATTGATTTAAATTTTCAAAACAAAAATTTGTTTTCATTTTAAAAATATACTCTTCACACTCGTTCTAGGATAGTACTGATCCCATCTCTAACGAGTCATCCCCATTGGATATTACTAATCCAATATCTGATGAATTCTTTCGTATGGTTCTAATGTGTCTTGTTCTCTGAGCTTTGTAAACCAAAGCTCTGATACCACGTGTAAAGACCCGTTACTTCCCCGTAAAGGAAAGCGTCGGATAGTTCGAGAACAAGCCACAACAGAACGCATATAGAAGAACATTTCATTGCATATTACAACAACGCATCAGATTACAAGAATATACAGAGTATAAATGAATATTACACAGAAATATCAGAGATTTAAATTACATTTAAATACATCGCAGCGGAAAATAATAAAATACACAACTAGAAGAGATATACGGATACAAAGCTTTCCGGATATCATTCCAGCTGTAAACCAGGATCCTGTGAATATAAATCTGCAAAACCAAAACTACTAGCTGCCCGTGTCAAAATAAGGGCACCCAGAGTTTAGGTTAAAACAATAAACTCCAGGTCATTCATGTGACTGGTGTGAGAACTAAAACAGTTAATCTTTATTTTTAAAGTTGGGTAAATCAAGGGACCACGCCGTATAACACGGAACGGGTTTCCTCCCAAGAATACCAGTGCATAGAACAAACAGCGCAATGCTAAATAAAGAAAAATGAAGCTGTTATAAGACCCAGGTCCCATCACACAATGCAACGCAGCCGAGGATAGGGTTTTCCCTTATAACAGCCAAAGAATGCTTGATACGCCTTAAAACAAATCATTTGATACTATTATAAGTGCATTGTTCATAAAACAACTTCAAATCATAAGTATCAATCATAGGCGACATGAGCGTCCCATGCCACTATGTCACCATATATAGGTTTACAAATAAAACCGCAAAGTCACGTATTTGGAAATTGGATTTCCGTCTATGAACCAAGGCAAAAGATAGTCCTCAACCGATTCGAGACGCTCTAGCCCGTGTCTCAGGAACAGCCGCAACTGCCCCTTGGATCGTCAGGGCCGGTCCACCGATGTGGATTATAGTGCCTGAACAATACGTTTCCCCGCCCTTTGGGGCGTAAACGAGCCAACTAAATGACTCCATCGGTTCGAGAACGACCGATCAATCCGAGGCGCCTCGCAACAGCAACAACCACATAAGTCAAACTCGTCAGGGCGTGTAAAACCACTGACGCCACTTCTAACTAGAAAGAAACGCATGCTCTCCCTGATGTCCTCTCCCGTTTCTGGTTCACAACCGGGGTGTGAGGCTCGCGAATTCACGTTACACAAAGCTGTGCCACACAGGCTGTGCTTTGATCATCACCACAAGACTTTTCTTTTCAACAGAAGCCTCGATCAATTGCCACTTAGGCATGCCACACAGGCAATTCACTCCATGCGTTTGATATCCATCAATATATAACCCCTGAGCTCGTACGTCTCAGAGAAGGGCGTTAAGCAAGAGAATAAATTCTCCGCCGCCAAACAGATATATATTTAATAGAAATCAACCACACAGACTAAAATCCAATGTCAGACACACAGTCCATTTACAAGTCCGTTCTAGGGCTGAACGAAACCGGAGGCACCTAGTACCCCGCATATCCATCGATCTCCAAGTACGTCTGGACGATCACCAACTGTTTCCATCTTCTTGGGTGTACAGCCCAATCAAGATCATCAGTGATCACCCAAACGACGTGAAGACTTCCGGTCTTCGACCACCGTCTTCATCTTCGACACCACGTCGAATCAGTTATTCAGAATGGGATAAACCCGGTCTTTCTGAATAACTCGCGTATATATTATAAAAGTGTTACACAAACACAACATACGCCTCATTCCAATTCAGAATATTCTTTTATTCAAATATTCCTATACTTTGGGAAAAGTTCCCATTAATTTTATCCAAGATAAATTCTTTAAATTTATTCTTTAATTTCCTTTGAATGTCAATTCAAACTAGTCGGGATTAGCGAACCACACCGAAGTAATCATTTATTTTATTTCCCAATCCCAACCTATTCATCCCATGAAGTAAAACTGGTTATACTTCATATCTAACACCACGGTGTTATCGGTAAATTCAATTACCATTCCACGTTCAAATCTAATTAAAGATTTAACCATCGCCTGGAGCAAAACTGGTGATACTCCATTTTCGATCATTTCAATCTAATTAAATATTCATTAAAACTCCACTTAGTTTTAATATTTCTCTGGGTTAAAGAATCAGTGTCATTTAAAAACACAGTTCACGATAAACCCAAAATCACATTCATTAATTATCGGGTTAAAGAACGAGTGTTATTTAAAACACTGTTCACGATAAACCCAAAAATCAATATCAATTCAATTCCAATGAAATCTCATTTAATTGGTACACTTCATTAAATCCAAATAAAAAGATTTAATCTTTTCACAACTGGGTTCAAGAACAGTGTTAGTGAAGACACCATTCACGACAAACCCAAATCACATTTGATATTCAATACAAGGCTCTGAATAGAAAATATATCGGCTTATATTCAATATCAAATTCTACGATTAACAAATGTCGTATTGAAATAACGATATAAATGTATATCTTTCAAATTCCCATAACAACGTCTGTATAATCACGAATTCCAACATCGAAATATTCCGAAGACAATTTTGATTCAAATCCACTCCAATGCAATCATTGGAAATTCTGGTTATTTTTAAAACCCTTTTCAAATTCAATTTATTTATTTAAAAATAAATAGAATTATATTTCTAGTTCAAAACTAGTTCATTTCGATAAAAATCTATTTTTATCTTTTCAAATATGGAGTTTTTTCATCCCAAATCTTCACAAATCATTTCTTATGATTTTACACAAATTATTACTATTTTTAATAATTTTATCAAGGCCCGTACAGTCGATTTCCACCAATGGCCATCGAACTGCACTTACAGCGACCTTTTTCAAATTTGATTTGGACATAATTCCAAATCCAACCGTTAGATTTCTAATTTCTCACATTCGTTAGAAAGCTCTCTTCGATACGAACCCAACGGTTCCGGTTTTAGGAGAATCCGACGGTCGGATCTCCCGTAATGTCCGTTTGAAATAAATGGTCGAAACTCACGAACTGCCGCGGCGCGGCGCGTTCTATTCAGGCCATTATATTATATATATAATATATATAATATATACTTCGTCGATTTCTATTTAAAACGAATTATATAAATAGTTTTGAATTCGTTTCAAAAACATTTTCAACTTCCTTTTCAATTCAAACCACAATTGAATTCTTCTTTATAGATTCGTTTTAAAATTCATTTCTATTCAATTCAAATTTCAATTCAATTTGAATTCGTTTTCAATTCAATTCATTTCGAAATCGTTTTCAATTCAATTCATTTCGAAATCGTTTTCAATTCAATTCATTTCGAAATCGTTTTCAATTCAATTCATTTCGAAATCGTTTTCCATTCACTTCATTTCGAAATCGTTTTCAATTCACTTTGAATTCGTTTTCAATTCAATTCATTTCGAAATCGTTTTCAATTCACTTCATTTCGAAATCGTTTTCAATTCAATTCATTTCGAAATCGTTTTCAATTCATTTCGAAATCGTTTTCAATTCAATTCAAAATCGTCGATTTCGAAATCACTTTTCAATATTCATTTTAAAATGAATAAAGTCGATATAAATATCGTTCACGTCAAAATGGCGTCAATCTAATCAACACGGCTTCATAAATTTCTATTTCCAAATTTTCTTTATTTTTCAAATTGGAATGAGGCCCAATCAATTACCATATAAAATTAATTATATGGATTTCCATACAACACATGTATATAATAGCATTGAAAAATAATCAACCATCAACCAAAGTGCACTACACTGTATAAGCATCAAATATAGATATTCAACGCTTATAACAGCCTGTCAATCAATCGATCGACATATTTAATCAATCAGGATGAGTGAAATTCATATTTCATCCCAACACCCGTGTGGGGTTTCAAACAATCAAACACTGATTTTAGTTGTGCAGTTGGGCGATGTGTAAAATTTATTGTCCCAATCAATGTCATTCAAATAAGTGTACATAAACAAACCGTCTGGTTTGTAAATGAATATTTATTTATTCACGTTCACGTTAAAAATTATATTTTTAACGATAAAACATTTTATTCCAACATATGAATTTCTATTCAATTCATTTATTCAATAAAAATGATATTTTTATTTTTCTAACATATTTTAGAAAATTTCGGCGGCATAACGGCACGATACTAGAAACGGGACAAGGCCTAGCCTTATCCCCGGTCTAGTGAAGGCCCACGCCATTCACACATCAATCAAATCAATTCATTTCACCAAAAAATTCAATTTCAATCAAATAATCCAACTAATCTATGCAACCAAACAAACAAGTCCATGGTCTGTGGACGATTGTGTCGGGTGCTACTAAGCACCGTCTGCATCCTAGTATATATATATATATATATCTAACTAGAAAAGGAAATGGAAAGGTGAGAAATTCTCACCTATAGCTATCCTAGCAACACGGCTCTTCATTGATAGAAGTCTTCATCGTTATCCCATCTTCGTCATCTTCGTTGCCCGTAGACACTATATATATAAAAATCACATTTTTATATATTGATGTATTTAAAATAAAAATCACATTTTTATTTATTCACTTTCAATTTAAAAGTCATATTTTTATAATCACTCCATATATTTCAAAATCCAATTTTTACTATGATGTTCAATATATAAAAATCGAATTTTTTTCTATGCTATTCAATATATAAAAATCGAATTTTTACTTTGCTATTTTCTATACAAATATTTCTTCTTTTCAAAAATAAATATTTCTCCCTTTTCTACTTTAAAGATGTCGTCTTTCACTACATAAAAATATCATCTTTTATGTATCAAAATCGAATCTTTCTATGTTTTAAAAATCGAATCTTTAAACGTTTTAAAAATCGAATCTTTCTATGTTTTAAAAATCGAATCTTTCTATGTTTTAAAAATCGAATCTTTAAACAAACAAAGATCATATTCTTAATATGCTACCTACATATAAAAATCGGTTCTTTAACTAGTTTTCATACATATAAAAATTAGATTTTTATTTTCAAATCATACATATAAAAATTAGATTTTTATTCTCAACTAAAAATGAATTTTTATTGGAAGGATGATTACTTATAAACTAAAACAAAAGAAATAAAGTAAACAACAAAAAAAAACTTACTGCGTATGAAGGGGGGGGGGGGGGGTTTGCTCGCGCTCCAGGAGGAGGACGGGCTGCGGTTGCTCACTGGCGCGTCGGTGGGGCCCTGAAGGAGAGGTGGAAGGTTGCGTCGGGTTTCAGGGGGGGGGGGTTTCTCATCGATCGGCGAGGCTTGGGGGGAGAAGAAGAAGAAGTCGCGACAGCAGCTGGGAGGGGGGGGGGTCGCGAGAAGGGGGGGTGTTTTCCTGGCGGCGGCGGCTCATCGACGGGTGGAGGGGGGGGGGGGGGGGGGCTTAGCGCCGCCGCGCTGCGGTTTTCTCCATTTTTTTTCTCTGTTGAAAACTGAAATAAAACGAACGGGGGGGGGGGGTAGGTAGTTAAGGAGAGAGGAGAGTGGAGGGTTTTAACTTTTAATTTATTATTTTATTTTGCAAAAAGTTGACTTTCACATACGACATCTAAACGAGGCCCACCGCCTGTCGTCCCTAGCGTTTTACCCCCATTCCGAACACAATGGGATATGTATCGTAGGCTGATTTGACTGTTTGAATCAGTTTCCGTTAAATTTACATTTAAATCACTGTATTGAATTTTAAACGTACATTTCAAATTACCGGGGTCACATACTAACTAGAAAAATTCCAGAAAAATATTTTCTAGCCTCGTATTGACGATACGGTCCTAATAAAACTAGTTTCATCGAATTCTGAGACCGTTAGAAAAATGGCCAATTTCCAGTCGATTAAAATCAACGGAAACTGGTCAAACGCGTTTTCCTTTGCCACGCTCACATATTGATTCGAAAAATTATGAAATTTGGAATCTAGCAATAACTTTACACTGCGGATCCAACAAAAGTGGTTTCGTCGAAATCCGAGGTCATTTGCAAAATGTCCATTTTTAAGGGCCTGAATTCCATAGCGACTATTCAGAATTTTCAACTGGACATATCTTTTGATTCCTTCCATGAAATTTCGATTAGTCGGATTCGTTGGAAAGATATTCACTATTAGATTCCATTATTTTTGGTTTCAGTAAAATCCGGATTGTTTTGCACCCGGTACATTCAATTGAAGTTTGAAATCGAATTATCGAACTACCGCGCCATTTTCAATTCTATTTATAATTATATATAAATAATTATATTCTAACGACGACGCGTATAACATATACGTTCGAATTATATTCAAAATAAATTTCTCTTCGATATTATTTAAAATAATTCATTTTAAATAATCAAAACTCGCTAAAATTGCCAAAATAAAAATTTCAAACTGGCTCGCATTTTACGGGTTGTTACAATCTCCCCCACTTAAAACTTTTCGTCCCCGAAAAGGAACAAAGTCGAAAGTGGTTTGATTAATCAACTCTACGCTCGATCTAACTTCCATTCTCCAACTCTTTAGTTTCTAAGAATTTTCAAAATTTCAAAAATTTGGCTAACACCCTAAATTTTTGAAAAATTTCGCCATAACCTCCCCTGCACCGGGAGCATCGGGGAATTTTAAATAGCTTCCCCGGTCCTTCAGATCTCAAAAAGAAAAAGAAAAAGCCAAGCGGCTAGCCAATAGGCTCACAAAATCATCATCACCCAAACAAAACAGGAAATTATGTAGTAAACATGTACCTATTTGTCGGGCAAACAAATTTTATTCTTCGGCTCTAGCCTCCTTGCTATGACCTGTTCAATGATATACATGTATATGCAAGCAAATGCGACCAATTTCAATAAAATTCAATATTTGACTTAAATGAACTAAATGGTTCAAATTTATCAACCAATTAAACAAACAACACAAACATCAATCAATTAGTGGATTATCATTTCTAATGAATAACTTTAATACATAGTCAAAAATCAGATTTTTGATGCTAAATCACAATAATAGGCCCTATCTAGTTTCGGTTCTCACACCAGTCAATAGGAAATATATAGAAATCTCACTTTCGTTACTCGAAAATAAATACTGGCGACAGTGCCCCATCACCAGAATTATCCCCGGGCAACTAGAGTATGATTCTATAACTATCCAGTATATTAAAACTTCGAATACACGTTTGCAAGACATATATGCAAAATCTTTATATATCGGATTGTCCTAATCAATATAAAATAAATAATCAAATACGAATAGTTGATTTATATTTTCAAAACAAAATTGGTTTTCATTTTAAAAATATACTCTTCACACTCGTTCTAGGATACTACTGGCCCCATCTCTAACGAGTCATCCCCATTGGATATTAATAATCCAATCATCTGATGAATTCTTTCGTATGGTTCTAATGTGTCTTGTTCTCTGAGCTTTGTAAACCAAAGCTCTGATACCAAATGGAACGACCCGAACTTCCCCGCAAAGGAAAGCGTCGGATAGTTCGAGAACAAACCACAACAGAACGCATATAAAAGAACATTTCACTGTATATTACAACAATGCATCAGATTACAAGAATATACGGAGTATAAATGAATATTACACAGAAATATCAGAGATTTAAATTACATTTAAATACATAGCAGCGGAAAATAATACAATACACAACTGAAGGGGATATACGGATACAAAGCTTTCCGGATATCGTTCCAGCTGTAAACCAGGATCCTGTGAATATAAATCTGCAAAACCAAAACTACTAGCTGCCCGTATCAAAATAAGGGCACCCAGAGTTTAGGTTAAAACAATAAACTCCAGGTCAGTCCTGGGACTGGTGTGAGAACTAAAACAGTTATTAATCTTTATTTTTAAAGCTAGGTAAATCAAGGGACTACGCCGTATAACACGGAACGGGTTTCCTCCCAAGAATACCAGTGCATAAAACAAACAGCGCAATGCTAAATAAAGAAAAATGAAGCTGTTATAAGACCCAGGTCCCATCACACAATGCAACGCAGCCGAGGATAGGGTTTTCCCTTATAACAGCCAAAGAATGCTTGATACGGTTAAAACAAATCGTTTGATACTATTATAAGTGCATATTGTATAAAACAACTTCAAATCATAAGTATCAATCATAGGCGGCATGAGCGCCCCATCCCACTATGTCACCATATATAGGTTTACAAATAAAACCGCAAAGTCACGTATTTGGAAATTGGATTTCCGTCTATGAACCGAGGCAAAAGATAGTCCTCAACCGATTCGTGACTCTCTAGCCCGAGCCACCGGAACAGCCGCAACTGCCCCTTGGATCGTCAGGGCCGGTCCACCGATGTGGATTATAGTGCCTGAACAATACGTTTCCCCGCCCTTTGGGGCGTAAACGAGCCAACTAAATGACTCCATCGGTTCGAGAACGACCGATCAATCCGAGGCGCCTCGCAACAGCAACAACCACATAAGTCAAACTCGTCAGGGCGTGTAAAACCATTGACGCCACTTCTAACTAGAAAGAAACGCATGCTCTCCCTGATGTCCTCTCCCGTTTCTGGTTCACAACCGGGGTGTGAGGCTCGCGAATTCACGTTACACAAAGCTGTGCCACACAGGCTGTGCTTTGATCATCACCACAAGACTTTGCTTTTCAACAGAAGCCTCGATCAATTGCCACTTAGGCATGCCACACAGGCAATTCACTCCATGCGTTTGATATCCATCAATATATAACCCCTGAGCTCGTACGTCTCAGAGAAGGGCGTTAAGCAAGAGAATAAATTCTCCGCCGCCAAACAGATATATATTTAATAGAAATCAACCACACAGACTAAAATCCAATGTCAGACACACAGTCCATTTACAAGTCCGTTCTGGGGCTGAACGAAACCGGAGGCACCTAGTACCCCGCATATCCATCGATCTCCAAGTACGTCTGGACGATCACCAACTGTTTCCATCTTCTTGGGTGTACAGCCCAATCAAGATCATCAGTTATCACCCAAACGACGTGAAGACTTCCGGTCTTCGACCACCGTCTTCATCTTCGACACCACGTCGAATCAGTTATTCAGAATGGGATAAACCCGGTCTTTCTGAATAACTCGCGTATATATTATAAAAGTGTTACACAAACACAACATACGCCTCATTCCAATTCAGAATATTCTTTTATTCAAATATTCCTATACTTTGGGAAAAGTTCCCATTAATTTTATCCAAGATAAATTCTTTAAATTTATTCTTTAATTTCCTTTGAATATCAATTCAAACTAGTCGGGATTAGCGAACCACACCGAAGTAATCATTTATTTTATTTCCCAATCCCAACCTATTCATCCCATGAAGTAAAACTGGTTATACTTCATATCTAACACCACGGTGTTATCGGTAAATTCAATTACCATTCCACGTTCAAATCTAATTAAAGATTTAACCATCGCCTGGAGCAAAACTGGTGATACTCCATTTTCGATCATTTCAATCTAATTAAAGATTCATTAAAACTCCACTTAGTTTTAATATTTCTCTGGGTTAAAGAATCAGTGTCATTTAAAAACACAGTTCACGATAAACCCAAAATCACATTCATTAATTATCGGGTTAAAGAACGAGTGTTATTTAAAACACTGTTCACGATAAACCCAAAAATCAATATCAATTCAATTCCAATGAAATCTCATTTAATTGGTACACTTCATTAAATCCAAATAAAAAGATTTAATCTTTTCACAACTGGGTTCAAGAACAGTGTTAGTGAAGACACCATTCACGACAAACCCAAATCACATTTGATATTCAATACAAGGCTCTGAATAGAAAATATATCGGCTTATATTCAATATCAAATTCTACGATTAACAAATGTCGTATTGAAATAACGATATAAATGTATATCTTTCAAATTCCCATAACAACGTCTGTATAATCACGAATTCCAACATCGAAATATTCCGAAGACAATTTCGATTCAAATCCACTCCAATGCAATCATTGGAAATTCTGGTTATTTTTAAAACCCTTTTCAAATTCAATTTATTTATTTAAAAATAAATAGAATTATATTTCTAGTTCAAAACTAGTTCATTTCGATAAAAATCTATTTTTATCTTTTCAAATATTGAGTTTTTTCATCCCAAATCTTCACAAATCATTTCTTATGATTTTACACAAATTATTACTATTTTTAATAATTTTATCAAGGCCCGTACAGTCGATTTCCACCAATGGCCATCGAACTGCACTTACATCGACCTTTTTCAAATTTGATTTGGACATAATTCCAAATCCAACCGTTAGATTTCTAATTTCTCACATTCGTTAGAAAGCTCTCTTCGATACGAACCCAACGGTTCCGGTTTTAGGAGAATCCGACGGTCGGATCTCCCGTAATGTCCGTTTGAAATAAATGGTCGAAATTCACGAACTGCCGCGGCGCGGCGCGTTCTATTCAGGCCATTATATTATATATATAATATATATAATATATACTTCGTCGATTTCTATTTAAAACAAATTATATAAATAGTTTTGAATTCGTTTCAAAAACATTTTCAACTTCCTTTTCAATTCAAACCACAATTGAATTCTTCTTTATAGATTCGTTTTAAAATTCATTTCTATTCAATTCAAATTTCAATTCAATTTGAATTCGTTTTCAATTCAATTCATTTCGAAATCGTTTTCAATTCAATTCATTTCGAAATCGTTTTCAATTCAATTCATTTCGAAATCGTTTTCAATTCAATTCATTTCGAAATCGTTTTCCATTCACTTCATTTCGAAATCGTTTTCAATTCACTTTGAATTCGTTTTCAATTCAATTCATTTCGAAATCGTTTTCAATTCACTTCATTTCGAAATCGTTTTCAATTCAATTCATTTCGAAATCGTTTTCAATTCATTTCGAAATCGTTTTCAATTCAATTCAAAATCGTCGATTTCGAAATCACTTTTCAATATTCATTTTAAAATGAATAAAGTCGATATAAATATCGTTCACGTCAAAATGGCGTCAATCTAATCAACACGGCTTCATAAATTTCTATTTCCAAATTATCTTTATTTTTCAAATTGGAATGAGGCCCAATCAATTACCATATAAAATTAATTATATGGATTTCCATACAACACATGTATATAATAGCATTGAAAAATAATCAACCATCAACCAAAGTGCACTACACTGTATAAGCATCAAATATAGATATTCAACGCTTATAACAGCCTGTCAATCAATCGATCGACATATTTAATCAATCAGGATGAGTGAAATTCATATTTCATCCCAACACCCGTGTGGGGTTTCAAACAATCAAACACTGATTTTAGTTGTGCAGTTGGGCGATGTGTAAAATTTATCGTCCCAATCAATGTCATTCAAATAAGTGTACATAAACAAACCGTCTGGTTTGTAAATGAATATTTATTTATTCACGTTCACGTTAAAAATTATATTTTTAACGATAAAACATTTTATTCCAACATATGAATTTCTATTCAATTCATTTATTCAATAAAAATGATATTTTTATTTTTCTAACATATTTTAGAAAATTTCGGCGGCATAACGGCACGATACTAGAAACGGGACAAGGCCTAGCCTTATCCCCGGTCTAGTGAAGGCCCACGCCATTCACACATCAATCAAATCAATTCATTTCACCAAACAATTCAATTTCAATCAAATAATCCAACTAATCTATGCAACCAAACAAACAAGTCCATGGTCTGTGGACGATTGTGTCGGGTGCTACTAAGCACCGTCTGCATCCTAGTATATATATATATATCTAACTAGAAAAGGAAATGGAAAGGTGAGAAATTCTCACCTATAGCTATCCTAGCAACACGGCTCTTCATTGATAGAAGTCTTCATCGTTATCCCATCTTCGTCATCTTCGTTGCCCGTAGACACTATATATATAAAAATCACATTTTTATATATTGATGTATTTAAAATAAAAATCACATTTTTATTTATCCACTTTCAATTTAAAAGTCATATTTTTATAATCACTCCATATATTTCAAAATCCAATTTTTACTATGATGTTCAATATATAAAAATCGAATTTTTTTCTATGCTATTCAATATATAAAAATCGAATTTTTACTTTGCTATTTTCTATACAAATATTTCTTCTTTTCAAAAATAAATATTTCTCCCTTTTCTACTTTAAAGATGTCGTCTTTCACTACATAAAAATATCATCTTTTATGTATCAAAATCGAATCTTTCTATGTTTTAAAAATCGAATCTTTATACGTTTCAAAAATCGAATCTTTCTATGTTTTAAAAATCGAATCTTTCTATGTTTTAAAAATCGAATCTTTCTATGTTTTAAAAATCGAATCTTTAAACAAACAAAGATCATATTCTTAATATGCTACCTACATCTAAAAATCGGTTCTTTAACTAGTTTTCATACATATAAAAATTAGATTTTTATTTTCAAATCATACATATAAAAATTAGATTTTTATTCTCAACTAAAAATGAATTTTTATTGGAAGGATGATTACTTATAAACTAAAACAAAAGAAATAAAGTAAACAACAAAAAAAAACTTACTGCGTATGAAGGGGGGGGGGGGGGGGGTTTGCTCGCGCTCCAGGAGGAGGACGGGCTGCGGTTGCTCACTGGCGCGTCGGTGGGGCCCTGAAGGAGAGGTGGAAGGTTGCGTCGGGTTTCAGGGGGGGGGGGTTTCTCATCGATCGGCGAGGCTTGGGGGGAGAAGAAGAAGAAGTCGCGACAGCAGCTGGGAGGGGGGGGGGGTCGCGAGAAGGGGGGGTGTTTTCCTGGCGGCGGCGGCTCATCGACGGGGGGGGGGGGGGGGGGGCTTAGCGCCGCCGCGCTGCGGTTTTCTCCATTTTTTTTTCTCTGTTGAAAACTGAAATAAAACGAACGGGGGGGGGGGGCTAGGTAGTTAAGGAGAGAGGAGAGTGGAGGGTTTTAAATTTTAATTTATTTAATTCATTATTTTATTTTGCAAAAAGTTGACTTTCACATATGACCTCTAAACGAGGCCCACCGCCTGTCGTCCCTAGCGTTTTACCCCCATTCCGAACACAATGGGATATGTATCGTAGGCTGATTTGACTGTTTGAATCAGTTTCCGTTAAATTTACATTTAAATCACTGTATTGAATTTTAAACGTACATTTCAAATTACCAGGGTCACATACTAACTAGAAAAATTCCAGAAAAATATTTTCTAGCCTTGTATTGACGATACGGTCCTAATAAAACTAGTTTCATCGAATTCTGAGACCGTTAGAAAAATGGCCAATTTCCAGTCGATTAAAATCAATGGAAACTGGTCAAACGCGTTTTCCTTTGCCACGCTCACATATTGATTCGAAAAATTATGAAATTTGGAATCTAGCAATAACTTTACACTGCGGATCCAACAAAAGTGGTTTCGTCGAAATCCGAGGTCATTTGCAAAATGTCCATTTTTAAGGGCCTGAATTCCATAGCGACTATTCAGAATTTTCAACTGGACATATCTTTTGATTCCTGCCATGAAATTTCGATTAGTCGGATTCGTTGGAAAGATATTCACTATTAGATTCCATTATTTTTGGTTTCACTAAAATCCGGATTGTTTTGCACCCGGTACATTCAATTGAAGTTTGAAATCGAATTATCGAACTACCGCGCCATTTTCAATTCTATTTATAATTATATATAAATATTTATATTCTAACGACGACGCGTATAACATATACGTTCGAATTATATTCAAAATAAATTTCTCTTCGATATTATTTAAAATAATTCATTTTAAATAATCAAAACTCGCTAAAATTGCCAAAATAAAAATTTCAAACTGGCTCGCATTTTACGGGTTGTTACACTTGTTTGGTTGCATTCAATATTTTTGTGCATCTTAAATATATTAGTTATTTAGGCTTGGTGGTTGCTATTATATATATATATTGGTGGTTGGATTTTCCGCAGTATCATTAGCGGATGCCCGCGGATCCATTAGCGGATGATTACCTTATACGCCCCACGCTATGATTGTGGATGACCTTCTATACCGCGATATCCTGCCTTGAAGCAGTATGGGTATTATTTCTGTTGAGTAACGTCTATGGATGCAGGAAAAACAGGTTGGAGGGATCCAACTGGATTCCTCAAAAATATATTATTTGTTTGTTTATTTGTTTGCATATATACTGTTATATATGATGTGTCAGAAAACCCGAAATAAATAATTGGTTGTTTGGTGTTTAAATATCACCGGGCCTAAGTGTTAATTTATAAAAATACCCTGAAAGGGGTATTCGAGATTTAAAAGGGAAATTCTATTTTAGAATAATAGAATTTGAATTTTTAAATAGATTTGAAATATAAACTTGTTTTGAAAAATAAAACAAGTAGTTCCTTTATAAACTAAGTTTATAAATAGTTCTTTTATAAACAAAGTTTATAAATGAAGTAAAAAAGAATTATCATTGGATAATTCAGAAATAAAAATACAAGTGTGAAATTGAAAAAGGAAATCTATTTTCCAAAAGTAGAAATATCGATTTCAAACGGAATTGAAATCTAGACTTGTTTAAAGAATGAATAAAGAAAATACAAATAGAAATTCAAATGGAATTCAAATATAGAATTTGAATATAGAAAATATAAAGGAATTCAAATATAGAATTTGAATATCAAAAGCAAAATGGAATTTAAATAAAGAAATTTTAAATATGGAATTTGAATATAGAATTCAAATAGATTGAACGAGAATTTGAATATAGAATTCAAATAGAAATAGACTTTGAATATAGAATTTAAAGAGTTAAAATGGAACTTGAAAATAAGGTTCAAATAGAGTTAAAATGAAATTTGAAAATAGGATTCAAAACGAGTTGAAATGGAATTTGAATATAGAAAATTCAATTTGATTGAAATTAGATTTGAATATAGAAATTCAAATGAAGATTGAAAATAGATTTGAATATAGAAATTCAAATGAAGTTTGAAAATTGATTTGAATATAGAAATTCAAATGGAGATTGAAAATGGAATTTGAATATAGGAAATTCAATTTGAATTGAAATAGAATTTGAATATAGAAGATCGAAGTATAAATAAATTTATTTCCGAGTTAGGGGAAAACGACAATTTTAGAAGATCGGAAATATTATGTTGAATTGGAAAATTGGATTTGATATATATTTAAAATATATCAGAATGGAGTTGAAGTTATTTAAACAAAGTTAAAACGTTTATATATATAAATATAATTTAAAACGAACTCGCCGCAGCGCGGCAGTTTGTAAATTGGCGATTCGAACTTCAATTGAGTATACAGAACTCAACTGAAGTCGGAATTCTTTGAAACAAGAACCATCGGGACCGGTTGAATAATAGTTTTCTAATGAAAGAGAAAAATCTAGATTTCGTCGTATAGATTTAGAGTTATGTCAAAATCAAATTTTCAGAAAAACAGCGCCATAACCATTTAAAAACCATAATGGTTTATTTAATTGTATAAAAGGATTTTAAGCGAATAAAATCCGAATTTCTATTCAGAAAATTTCAGATTTTGAGTTGTAAATTATATGTGAACTCAAGTGGAGTAATGAATTGATTTTTGAAACAGAAATCAGATTTTTTGATTATTGAATAGAATTAACTAATTCGAGTAGTAATTAGTTAATGAGATTTTGAATTGATATTGGGCTTTGAATAAGTGAATTCGATTTGAAAATTTATATTCAAAATCGAAAAGAAAACTAGAATTGAAATTGAAAATTCAATTTGGTTATGAGCAAGTTAAATATTTTATTTGAACATGTTATGTTCAAACAAAGAAGTGAAATAGGCAAAATAGCTAATTAAAGAATAAATGAGCGAAACTGAATTCAAACGATTGGATTGAGTTGAATTAAACTGAAAACAGGTGAGCATGTGTTAGACAGGTATGGGATGAAGTATATGAAGATTTTAATTTGCGCCCGACAAAAATGGTACATGTTTAAATTCATATATGAGATTTTATGCACCGTATCGGCAAGCCGCTTGGCTTTTTCTTTTTCTTTTGGATTGGTGAAGGCCATGGGAGGCTATTTGAAATATCCCGATGCTCCCGGTACAAGGGAGGTTACGGCGAAATTTTCCGGAAATTTAGGGAGTTAGAATATTTTTAAGAAATTTTGATAGTTAGAAATAAATGTATCGATATATATTGAATTCGATAAGGAAACGAATTTAAAATAGAATATTTTAAACAAAAAGAGAAATCGATAAGATGGTAATAGAAGAGAAACATATTTACGTTTAAAAATGAATAAATGGGTTTTTATAATGTTGATTATTCGGGGTAAGTGGTTTTGTCTATTTTGAAGTTAATGATGTTTTCGTCAAGGTCTGAGAGGTAATTTTACTACAACTTGATTGATTTCATTTTTAATTGATAAATAGCAAGATCCAGTCTCGAAGAGAAGTGTTTGAATAATAGTTAGTTGAATAAAATATTTTGGGTTGTTGTAACGATGTTTTACACAACATTCGTTTTGATCCAAGTGATGGAATTTTGGAAATATAACAGTAAATATTTCCTGAGTATAATTAAAGTAGTCGGGAAAGAGATAAGTGATTGAAATTGTTTTCAATTGCAAATAGAGATATTTTCTAACTATAGAAAATAAAAGAAGTTGATATTTGGAAACGTTTTCCAAATGGCATAAGAGGCCAAGATGATTATTGAAAATATTAGTTAACAAATATTGATAGGGAAATGAAGAAGTGAATTAATTAATGAAATATTAATTAACAGGCCCAGTGATTGATTGATGTTAGGGATGAATGGAATGTATGTTTATTTTTCATCGATAGTTAAATAACCGACTATCGAAGTGTTTGCCAATATCGTGGTCAATATGGAGAGACCGGTTGGATTATTATCCGTGAACCGCTCTGTATTGGCAGTAGCGTTGCGAACCAGATTATTAGAAGATAATCAAAGATGGAGTAAAGTAGAAGGACTTTTTCTACTGATAGAAATTGTGCCTTCGGTTTCGTTCAGTCCCAGAACGAACGTAAATGGACGAATGTCTGGCAGAGTATTTCCAGTGATCGAATATGTTGGTCTGTACAAATGTATATATGGTGACAACGGATTTATTCCCTTAGCATAATATCCAAAATATATTTGTGCAAATCAACTAGTGATTAATGGATCTGACAATGTGGCATTCAAAGTGATTTTGCTATCAATGAATGGAAAGTAATCGTAGCCTCAGGCCTCAACAACAGGGAAATGAAAAAAATCGGGCAGGCAGCATGGCTGTGTGGGTCGCTCCCATTAGGGTGTATTATCACCTATCTAGAGATTCATTTAATTCCTTATTCTATTCAATGCTGTCCCATTCGGGAAACGTTTGCTGATCCCAACCGTTGGTGATATACATTCGATACATTCAAGTGAAATGAGTGGTCGGTCATGTGTGGGACGAGTTGCAAGATGTTCTTGTTGAACCCAGTGTATTCCTCTCTAGAGATACACTATCGGAAGGTGGTTCCATACCTTGTCATGTTGGAAATCCAATCTCCAATAAGCACCCTGCGGTTTTTGATTTTATATTATATATGGAGCGTGAGATGCAAGTGTTCCGCTAGATTCTATTTATTTGATTAGACATTATTATAATATCACTGGATTTTTGTATCAAAGTGTTTTGGGTTATAGTAAGGTAAAAACCGTCCATGTTTATGTGTGGCTGGTCTTACTATTATCATTTCTTTAGAAAGGATTTTTAAAGTTAAACAAATGGTTGGAGTTTACTCACACCAGTCCCATGACTGACCCAGAGTTTATTTTGTTTGTTTTCCCTAAACTCTTGGGTGCCCAAATTTGTATGGGCAGTCAAGTGGTTGGGATTTTACAGATTCATTTGGAGGAGCTGGAAGCAGGAGGCTTCACCAGTTAGCTATAGACTATTATTTTTCCGCTGTGTACTATGTTGTATCTAGAGACAGGTGTTTATAACCGTTCCAGGAATAATTGTTGTGCTCTGATAAAGGTATGTATATCCAGTTACTGATTTTTATTTCAAAAGTTATGTTATATAATATATTTTATTCATTCCGCTGTGAGTTTGTGATCTTCGTTTTCTTCTATTCTAACTTTTCTTTTTTTCTATTTCTCATCCTCTAACTTCTTTTCTAATAATGATTCGTATTTCTGTACAATTTGGGTTGGACGTGTGGTGTTATTAGTCGACTCAGATAGTACAGATTTGTGGGTCGTTATAGGACATATGGGGGAGGAATAAGGTGCCTCCGGTTTCGTTCAGACCTAGAACGAACTTGTAAGTGGATGTATGTCTGACATCGGATTTCATTCAGTGTGATTGATAGATATCGGTTGCATAACATGAATTACCTATGTGGCAGGCTGAGATGCAAATGATCAAGCCTCATGTTGAAAAGCAGAGTCTTGTGGTTGATGTTCAAAGCACGGCTTTAATATAGCATAGCTTTGTGTAGCGTTAATTCGCGATCCTCACACACCGTTGTGAACCAGAAACGGGAGAGGACCTCAGAGAGGGCATGCGTTTCCTTCTAGCTAGGAGTGGTGTCAGCATTTTGCACGCCCTGGCATTTTACTTATGTGGATGATGGATAGCGAGGCGTCTCGGTTATATCGGTCGATCCAGGGCCGATGGAGTCATCTGGCTCATTTACACCCCATAGGGCGGGGAAACGCATTATTCAGGCATTTTAGTCCACATCGAGTGGACCGGCCCTGACGATTCAAGGCTTGACTGAGTACTTGCCTGAGACACGGGCTAGAGCGTCTCGAAGCGGTAAGGACGATCCCTTGCCTTGGTTCATAGACGGAAATCCAACCTCCAATACGTGACAATTGCGGTTTTGATTGTAGAGCCTAGTATTGGCGACATGATATATGGTACCCATGCCGTCTAGGATTGATACATTTATATTTGAAGTTGTTTTATACACTATGCACTTATAATAGTATCAAATGATTTGTTTTAACGTACCAAACATGTTTGGCTATTATAAGGGAAAGCCCTATCCCCCGGCTTGCGTTGCATTATGTGATAGGACTAGGGTCTTATAATAGCTTCATTTTTCCAAAAAAACATTGCGCTGTTTTTTTATATGCACTGGTATTCTTGGGAGGAAACCCGTTCCGTGTTATACGGCGTGGTCCCTTGATATATCTGATTTAAAGTAAAGTTTTAATTAATTGTTTTAGTTCTCACACCAGTCACATGACTGACCTGGAGTTTATTGTTTTAACCTAAACTTTGGGTGCCCCTATTTTCCGCACGGGCAGCTAATAGTTTTGGTTTTGTATATTTATATTCTCAAGATCCTGGTTTACAGCTGGAATGATATTCGAAAAGCTCTGTATCCGTATATTCTTTTCAGTTGTGTTTTGTATTATTTTTTCCGCTGCATTGTAACTTGTAATTCTTTGATATTTAATAAATGTGTAATATTTATTCATGCTCTGTATATTCTTGTATTCTGATGAAATTGTTGTAATAAGAAATGAAATGTTCTTCTGTTTGTGTTCTGATGTGTGTTGTTTTCAAAGCAATACGGGCTTTCCTTCACGGGGAAGTTCGGGTCGTGTTAGATAATTTATATCTCTTAATTTATAAATGTCGTTCATAAATTTAACTTCCATATTTTATAATTTAAAACAAGTTTCCATTTCAAATCCATATGAAAACCAATTCCTATTCTAGAATATTTTATTGATGATAACTTATATATATATACAGTGAATCCATTTTCATATTTAAAATTTAAACTTCTATTTAATATAATCCTAATATTTTTTCTGAATATATATATTTAAATAAATTCGATCTAATCGAATTCAAAATATAAATCCATATGGATTTATTTTGAATTCAATTTACATTCTGAATATCAGAATAGATTTATCGTTTCTCTTTGAAATAAAGTTCAATTCCCTTTTTAAATTAACCTTTAAATTTAGATCTCCCAAATATCCAAATGATAAATTTTCCCATTTCTGTAAAAACAATGTTTATACATTCACTTTAATTCCCTGCACTATCCAATGAAAATCATTCTATTTTATTTATAAACATCGTTTATGAATTCACTTGAATTTCCCACATTGTTTAATTTATAAACTTCATTTATAAACTCGATACTTGTTTTTATTATTCAAAACAAGTTAATATTTCTTAGCCCATTCAAAATTCAAATTCTATTTTTAGAAAAATATATTTTCCCATTTAAATCTCAAAATCCCTTTTCACAATATTTTATAAATCAACATTTAGGCCCAGTGATATTTAAACACCCAAAACACTCTCATCAATCATAGGTTTTCTAAGACATCATATATGATAATACATATATAAAAACAAACAATAATAAATTTTGAGGAATCCAGTTAGACCCCTCCAACCTATTTTCCTTCATCCACGGACGTTAGACAAGATAAATAATACCCATCCTACTTTGAGATAGGATATCGCGGTATAGAAGGTCAACCACTATTATATTATAGGGAGCATAGGGTCATCCGCTAATGATACTGCGAGCATCCGCTAATGATACTGCGGGAAATATCCAACCACCAATGTATATATAATAACCACAACCAACAAGCCTAAATTACTAATATATTTATAGTAGCCACAAAAAAAAACATTTGCATGCATTCAAACAACCAACAAACAACATATAACAGTTATATTAAAATAAAAATTCGTTTATAATAAAATTATAAACGAACCAAAGAGTGAGTTTACTCACTGTGATTTTTATTTGTAGATCCAATACAATTTTAATTCGAATCGAATGATATTCGATTTAAAGTCGACTCAAAAAAATCCTAACTTGACTCTATTGCATAGTTATCGTTGTTATGGTTCCGACATTTCCTATTTCGTCAACATCTGATATCATATATAAGAGTCATAACCTATATAAGTTTCTATTTGAATTAAACAAAATTAACAACTCTATTAAAAATTTATTTACCTTACTTGGTGAAAATAAGTCACTGTCTGAACCCTTTTCAACTCCTACATGTCTTGACTTCAAATTCAGTCCTTCCCTCTCTGTTCAGTTCATGGCTATGCCTCCTCCTTGCCCACGTAATAGTATTATCACTCCAAACCTCAACATCCAGCTTCTCGTTTTCCTTCCACCACCATATTCTTAAACCATTTTCCCAAAATCAATAACAACCAAGAAAAATTGCACGCCTCTTATCAATATCAAATACACCTCATCCTCAAGCAAAACAATCGATTGCCTGAAACCACCCCAAACCCATTGGCTGTCGAACTACTCTAGGTCGCACCCCTCATCAATTGGACATCGACACCCAGCCCTGGAGAAATCATGACAACGATTTCATCGAAGTTCCCAAAACCTTTTCCATGCTACTTATCGCGATTCGCACCTATTGGTATTGAGTAATAAGTGGATCTCGATTGTTGGATTTAGGAAAATGGTACGATTGAATTCGATTTTGATTTTCAAATTATCTGGGACATGCGTTAGTTTTTTCTTAGGATCGAAAATAAATAAAAATAAAAGAGGAAGAGGTAGTTGCGATAATTATAAACAAAGGAAAGGGAACCTTACTTGGCAGCGGCCATTTATTATTTGATTTTGAAGCATACGATTATGGTTTTCAGAAGGAAGAAATGGAGAGGGTATACGCAATTGTATAGACGAAGAAGCTTAGTGTAGAAGGAAGAGGACTGTTACGCTGGTACAGGTAGCTGGTGTAAATTAGGGTTGGCTAATTAATTTGATTCGGTGCTTATCCACTTAACTTTAAAATCAATATATTTCATGGTTCCAAAATCCTATTTAAGGGCAACAACCAGCATTTCTAATGTTATCCCACTATTCTGAACACATTGGGACATGTTTCGAAGCCCAATTCGATCATATGGAGTAGATATAAATTTAAATCGATATAAATTAAAATAAAAACAATTAATCCCTTAATAATAAATTATTATTATCATTATCGTCCCTTCTATTCAAATAGAATTTCGGTTTATTTATCTAAATTATATTGACTTGGTTTTAAAATTTTGAATTGAATTATTTCAGATTCTCATATTACAATGATTATATATATATTCATAATAAATCGTATTTTGATTATTAAATCGATAACTCAATATAAAAATAGGTTTATATTATCAACTCAATATTTAGAACCATATTAAATATTTAAAATAAATCAACTAAAAATCTTGGTCGTTGCATTCTTCCCCTCTTAAAAGAATTTTGTACCCGAAATTACTAAGGTAGGAAAAATGCTACAAACCCATTTACTTTCCAAAAATTCACTTGTGTTGAAACTCAACACTTCATATATCAACAAATGTAATTTTACCAAAACTTTTGGTTTTCATTCATATTACACACCATATATGCTTACATTCGTTTAGTCTGAATGATTTACACTCAATATATTCATACCCAATTCATATTCCATTAATATGTATTCAAATTGATTCTAAATCAATTTATCTATTTCAACCAATTTAACTTGTTTAAGTTAAATTTAAATTCCATAATTCAAATTCCTTGGTTTTTGTTTCAAATCATTTAGAAATCACATAAATATATACATGTATTTATTTCCATTTCAAATTCAAAAAATTTTAATTTTCAAACCAACTTGTTTTCTTTCAAACAAATTTCCATCATAAACTTTTCTAAGGTAGCAATCCATCACTTGGAAACTCAAAAAAGAATATTGATAATGCTGTAGTCATTATCAGTTTTATTTCCCAGCAATTGAAGTGAGTTCAGTGCTTTATCCACTTCACAATTCATTCAAAATGATTTTTTTTATTTCAAAAATCCTTCCAAAACAAAGCTATATTATTTTAATATACTTTGAAAAAAAACATTTTCCAACTTCTCGGGATTAGATTCCGAATTCTGGATTGAATTCAATTCCAGTTCATCTCATTTGTATATATCATTATTACACAAATTTTATTTGGTTATATATTGTGACAACCCAAACTTCCCAGTAAAGGAAAGCCTGGATTGCTTTGAGAACAACACATATTAGAACACAAACTGTGGAACATTTTATTGCTGATTACAACAATTTCATCAGAGTACAAGAATGTAACAGAGTATGAATACTTATTACATAATAGGAATACAATAATATCAGAGTTTTAAATTACATTTAAATAGAAGCGGAAAAATATTACAAATATACAACTGGAAGGAATACACAGATACAGAGCTTTCCAAATAACTCTTCAGTTGTAAGCCAGGATCCTGTAAAAATATCTGCAAAGAGCTACTCGACTGCACGTGTGGAAAATATGGGCACCCGAGTTTGCTAGTGAAACAAACTACAGGTCAGTCATGGGACTGGTATGAGAAATCTAACTTAACTATCTAATAATAAGGCTAATCACAGGACCACGCCGCTAACGCGGAACGAGTTTACTCCATTGGATTGCCAGTGAATAAAATAAAGTAAAATGTTAAACAACGCAATGCTTTTTAGAAAAATGAAGCCATTATAAGACCCAAGTCCCATCACACAATGCAACGCAAACCGGAGGATAGGGTTTTACCTTATAATGGTCAAAAAATGCTTGATACGATAAAACAGATTTAGTATTAGTGTGTATATGTTCTAATAAAAACATTTCAATCATAATGTATCAATCACAGACGGCATGTGTACCATATATCATGTCGCCATACTAGTTCTACATTCAAAACCGCAAGGTCGTATTGGAAATTGGATTTCCATCATGAGTCGAGGCTAGGGGCAAGCTCCTCTCTGATTCGAGACACTCTAGCAAATGCCTCAGGATCCCTCGCAGTGAACCCTTGGATGCGGTAGGGCCAGTCCCCACCTATCGGCAGTGGATTAGTTATGCCTGAACACACGTTTCCCGGTTCCTTTGAACCTATAGTATGACCACTAACGGCCTATAAAAATCCGAGGCGCCTCAAAATCCATCATCCACATAAGTAAAATGCCAGCCAGTTTAAGCACTGACACCACTTCTAGCTAGAAAGAAACGTGTGCACTCCCTACGGTCCATATCCCGTTTTTGACTCATACCGGGGTGTGAGGCTCGCGAAGTCATGATATCCACAAAGCTATGTCGTAATAGGCTATGCTTTGATCATTCCACATGGCCCTGCTTTTCAACAAAAGCCTTGATCAGTTGCATCTTGGCGTGCTACATTGACAATTCACGCCATGCGATCAATCACTATTAATATATACCAGGGTGTTAAGTAGAGAATAAATCCTCCACCACCAAACAGACATACATTAACAGAAATCGATTTAATTCACAGGGAACGAAATCCAATGTTAGACACGCATCCATTCACTAGCTTATGCTCTAGATCTGAGCGAAAACCAAATCCGAACAATCAACAATAGTCTGGACGGCCACCACTGAAGCCCCTTCAAGGTAGCTACTTCCATCAAGGGTCTCTGTAGCAACACATCCATTCGATGTGAAGATCGTCAGTCTTCAACCACAGTCTTCATCTTTGACTCTTCATTGTCGTAATAATTATTTAGAATGGGTTAAACCCGGTCTTTCCGAATAACTTGCGTATTTTATAATTAAAAATCAAGTACTATAAAAACACATCCAACGCCTCATTCCAATTCAGAATATTCTTCCGAATAAAATATTCACATTATCTTATCAAAGATAAATTCTTTAAGTTTATTCTTAAATCTTTCTTTTAAAGATTTATTAAGAAACCAATTTGGTTTTAAATATCACAAATCATTATTCAATGATTATTCAAATTTAAGAAATAAATCTTATCTTTAACAAGGTTGAAGAACTAATGTCATTTTTAAACACCATTCACGATAAACCCAAAATCCAATTTATTTAATTTCAATTCACTAATTGGAAAACTTCATTAAATCTTAATTTAATGATTTATTCTAGTTAATAACTAGTTCATTCAATAAAAATATATTTTTCTAAAACATATTCTTTTTTCTAAAATATTCATTTTCTAAAACATTTTCTAAAATATTTTTTTTCTGGAATATTCTTTATTGGAATGTGACTCACTCAACAACCATATATTGGATGAAATCAACAAGCATGACAAATAATTATTAAACATCCAAATGATGACCAAAGTGGAATTTTATAACTGTGTGAGCATTAAAGTAAATAACTAACACTCATCACAGACTGTCAATCCATCGATTGACAGATAACTAAATATTGGGATTAGTGTGTATCCAATATCATCCCAATACCCGTGTGGGGTTTCATTGATTAACATAGAAATGTGTTTATTTTATGCTCTTATATATTATCTTTTGTATATAAATAAATATTACTTGGGTATTGTTTTGTTACTTTTACAGATATTCCAACCTAGCCCGCATGCAACCAGAAAAGTAGAGAAATGGAGATCAGATTGCTATATATTTACATTTTGAAGAATTGTAAATGAAGATCTCACATCTAGTTGCTGTTGGACAAGAAAATGATTGACAAAAAGGCCATGCACATCTCAAATCAAGGGAGGCTTGTCAAAGAACCAAGAGGAAAAGAAGAAAGGCCAAATTTGCTAGATTTCACTAAGGCTCATTTCTAATTCTCATTGTAAACTCTTTTGTGAATTCCCTAAGGCCCATTTATCATTATATTAGGGTTAGGGTTAGGGTTTGGTTATCTCCTATAAATACCCTTGTAATATCATTGTAGCCACCATCCTATTTTCTCTTCTTCTTCATTAATAAAGTTTCTAGTTCTCTTTTATTTTTCTGTATTTTTTATTTTCTTAGCAACTAGTGCCATCTACACAATTAGGTTTGGTAGAGTACTAGTTGTATTTTGCACTTCTTTTCATTAGTGATTGACCGTCTGATTAGATTCAGTGGTAATCCTAATTTTAATTCCTGTTTGTTATTTCAGTTTCTACAGTTTTAATTTCTGTTCTTTTTATTGCGTTCTTAGGTCATATTGGATTGAATATAGATTTGATTAGATTCAGATCTGTACTCAATCCAATAATAGTTTTATTGTTTTTCAAAATCAATCCCCAAGCTTCGTCTAACTCGCCCAAGAAATTATTTAAATAATTTGATTTAATTTGCCTCCCTGTGTTCGACCTGTATGCTACACACCTGTACGCTTGCAGTATTATTTCATAAATCGCGCTTTTCTAACTCATAGGAAAGCGTCGATCAAGTTTTTGGCGCCGTTGCCGGGGAGGCAACAATTAAATTTTATTATTTGTTTAATTTCTGATTTGTGTTAGTTTTTATTTTTATTTTTTCCTTTTGTTTTCTTGTGTATAGATATAAAAAAAATCTTGACTGGTTGATTTGGTATTATAAGTTGATATCGGAATCTTCCTAACAAGAGAAAAAAATTGATTGCCAAATTCCCTTGATTTACTTTCCTTTTCTTTTCAATTTATTTCTGTCCCCTTTTCATTTTTTTCCTTTCTTCATCTATTCCTTCTTTCCATCTATCCTTCTTTCCAATTTTTACTTCGTTATTCATTGGTATTGTTCATTTATTTTGCCAAATTTTCCAATTTTCTTTGATTTCTTTCCATCTGTTCCTTCTTTCCTTTTACTTCCTTCCATTTGTTAATATACTGGTTTTCATTCTCTTACAACAATAAACAAAAAAAATTCCTTTGTTTCTTTCCATCTTTCAACTTCCCATTTTATTTTTACATTCTCTTCCCTATTTTACAAGTTCCAAAAAAAAATTAACACTTGCCAACTTTTCCTTTAGTTTATTTCCTGTCTTTTCATCCATTTCTTCTCCCTTCTTTTATTTATTTGTTTCCATCATACAATTTCTTTCCCTTTCTTTCATTTAATTCTTCCCAATTTTCTATAATCTCCTCTCTTTTACAAATCTCATCCATAAAAAATTAAAAAAATAAAAATCTTGCCATCTTCTCTTTTATTTCTTTCCTTTTTGCTCTTTCCTCTTTCCAATACTTTGATTTCTACTTTTTTTTTAAAATAAATAAATAAATAATAATAAATACAAATTCTCTTTTTGAAATCTTTCCATTCTCTGCCTTGTAGTTAATTCTTTGCTTTGTCATTTGATTCTTCCCACTTTTGCTATTCCCCTATTTATTTACATTTTTTTTCCTTTGGTATTACAACAGCGACCTCAAAACCTTCTCCTTCCATCTTCTCCACAACACAATCACGCAAGCCAACCTTGTACCATCCTCCTGCAAACAACAATCACCTCGACTCCTCTTCATCTCACCACAGCAACAAACTCCACTTCCCTTTCTACCCACCACATCACAGTCCCTTCCTACCCACGTCCAAGTCCTGCCATCTTTTCACGCAACTTTCAAGACCATATTCAACGCAAATCACGCCACCTACCATCGTTCCCACCTTCTAAACCATCATCGCACTATCCATACCAACCAATCTACCACAAATTGAACCCAAATCCACCTCGAAACACCCGTTGCATAATCGTCGCAACCCTTCCCTCATTACAAAAATCAAATCTGGCTCCGTAATTGTTAGGCTCCGATTTCAAAAAGAAAAAAAAAGAGAGAGAAGGGGTAAAGGAGCGTGATTTCTGGAAATCAGTTGTTTCCAATTATTTTTCAATTTTGCCAAATTTTGCGAGGAAGTACTATATTTATTGACTGAATCTTGGCCTCTTTTTTTTTCTTTTTTTCTTTTATGCATGTGAGGGCTGTTTGTTTTAGAATTATTTTGGGTTTAGTTCTCTTGTTTTGGTTGTTGGCACGGTCATGTACTAAATAGTGGAATTTATCTTCTGATTTTTACTCGTTGTAGATCTCCTTTATTTCTTTCTTGTTTTAGTTTTTTCTAGTTTGTAACTTGTTTTCTTAATTCCTTTTCTTAAAAAAATAAAGACAGAAAAGAAAAGAGAGGAATTTCAAAAGTTCGAAGACCAAAGTGAGCGAGAGTTCAAGAAACGCGAACAAGGAATACAGAAGTCAGTCGATCAGCAAGCAGTTGAATTGAATTGCCAGTGCTTTTCAATCGTTCTGGACATCTATACACCATTGTAAAATTTTCTAAACTCTATAGGTGTTTTGCTGCAAAGAAAAATGTAGAAATTGCTTGTAAAAATCTTCTACAGGGGCAGCGGTTTTCTTGTACAATTATTTTATTTCTTCAGTTATTTTTGTCTGATTGTGGTGTGGCTGAAATTTCTGAATTTCCATAATTAAAATCATTACTCTCGTCGATTTTTCATTATAAAACTTGATTAGACATTGCAAATTTATAACTACAATAGTGTATTTTGTGAAATTGACTCTCTCAAGGGTTTGATCGTGGATATATATTAGTTCAATTTATTGAACTTCTAGCAAAAGAGCTTGCATACTACCCGTAAAACATTGGTCGTATCCCTTAGTATTTATACTATACGTGAACGACCATAAGACCCTCTTCCCCCTTCAAATCGGGATTATCAATTAATAAGATATACTTGAGTACATTATTTATTTTGTAATAAGAGTTACGTGTGTCAACTTTAAGTTTTGGATTTTCTATACTCGACAATGATGAGTGAAAAGAGTTTTAGCCATCATAATTCTCCTATTGATTTTGAAATTGATGAAATTGGCATGATTCACACAACAATTGTTGAAACCTCTAATGACACTTCTAAAGCCTTGAAAATGTGTCTTGACCATTTCAACTCTGATTTCGATGAGCTTGAATACATTTCTGAGCTAAATGAACTTCTTGACTCGAAACCTTCGTCATTTGAATCTAACTAAGGAATGTTGACCAATATTAGCACACAAGAACTTCCTAAGTTAGACCACAAACCCCTACCACAAGACCTTAAGTATACTTACTTGGACTCTACAGAAAATTTTCTCATAATTATGGCCTTTGATCGTACCGAGGACAAATAAGAAAAATCTTTGAAAATTTTACGGGAAAATAAAAGGGCATTAGGATGGGATTATGATAACCTGCATCTGAATTTTATAAATCATTGGCTCGACAAAATTTTCTTTGGAAGAAATTTCATTTCAGAATGCACTGACAAGCCTATTGCAACTCACAAATCAAATAAGAAATCATTGTGCATCATCTTCGATAGAGGCAAGTGTGGGGAGAAAAGAAGGAATCATTCACCACAAAATATTCACCATCATCGTAGATTTCATTTTTCATACAATTGGCACACTCATATAGTGGTTAAATTGCATTTCATTTTACAAATCATATTGCATTTAATCCATCTTTGGGTTCGATCTTCCAAATTTAGGAAACGTTTACAGTGTGGACACTGTTTAGTTCTAGTGTGGGGGGGGGGGGTCTGCATTTCATTCATTTTCGTTTTTTCCTTTATTTTTCTTTCTTTTCATTTTCAGCCATTTAAATAGGACCATCATGCATTTTAGATTGTAGTAACATGCTATTTTTTTTTGAAACACGACTCAATTTAGATTGATACAACAAAATAAGTTAGCGATTGTTAATCAGTTGATAGTATTTTTTTCTCTCAAATAAGATCAAATAAGAAATATGATGAAAAGTTGAATTTTGAGGGATAATAGTGTAACCGGTACATAGGGAGATTCTTAGATGATGGCCATGAAGTTTATTCTAAATTGTAGTCTTTGTTTAATGAGTGGAGGACTTAAAATTTTAGATTGTAGTAACATGCTATTTTTTTTGAAACACGACTCATTTTAGATTGATACAACAAAATAAGTTAACGATTGTTAATCAGTTAATAGTATTTTTTTTCTCTTAAATAAGATCAAATAAGAAATATGATGAAAAGTTGAATTTTGAGGGATAATAGTGTAACCGGTACATAGGGAGATTCTTAGATGATGGCCATGAAGTTTATTCTAAATTGTAGCCTTTGTTTAATGAATGGAGGACTTAAAATACTTATACTGGCTTTTCGAATCTTTGAAACTAAGTTGTGTTAAGTTGAATTCGCGTAATCTCTCTTGTTCTTATATTTTCAGTAATAATTGTAACGACCCGGATTTTTGACCGACTTTGGTTATCGACATAAGCACGACGTCGATAACCAAAACATCGAAAAATCCTGGTAATTAATGAATGAAATTAGAAGGTGAGAATAGATAAGATAGAAACTTAGAATAGAAGAAGAAGAAGAACACAACATCAGAGTAACTCGAACCTCACAGCGGAACGAATAACATATAATAGATAACATAACTTTGAAATATAACAGTTATGTATACAATAGCACTTATCAGAGTACAGCACTTACAACACAGTGGAAATAACTATAGCTATATGATCTTGAAGCCTTCTGCTCCAAGCTCTCCAAGTATATCTGTAAAATCCTGACTACTTGACTGCCCGTACAAACTTGGACACCCAAGAGTTTAGGGAAAACAACAAAGTAAACTCCGGGTCAGTCATCAGACTGGTATGAGTAAAACAGTTTAAACAGGTATATGAACAAGTAAACGATATCTCATAAGACCACGCCGCAGAACGGAACGGGTTTTTCCCTTATGAGAATCCAAAATATCTTTATATCAGAAACCTTTTGATATTATAATAATGTCTATGTACAAATAGATATCAACTAGCAGAAACGCTTTCATCTCACGTTCTACATATATAGTATACATTCAAAATCGCAAGCACGTATTGGATAATGGATTTCCAACTATGACAAGGTATGGAACCACCTTCCGATCAGTGTACTCTAGGAACGATACACTGGAGTTCAACAAGAACATCTTGCAACTCAGCCACACATGACCGACCACTCATTTCGCTTGAGTGTATCGAATGTACAACACCAACGGTTGGGATCAGCAACCGTTCCCGTATATATATGGGACAACATTGATAGATTAAAGAAGCAAATGAATATTCTCTAGATAGGTGATTATACACCCTACTTCGGTGCGACCGACTTAGCCATGCTTCCTGCCCGATTTCTGTTATTTACCGGATGATAAGGCTAGAAGTTACGCGTTATCATCACATCAGATTCACTCCAAATGTCACATCGTCAGATCCATCGAAAATCAAAAATTGTCGTCCACAACCATACATTACGTGTCAGCTAAAAGAAGTTTCCTTCTCCGCTTCCACCCTTGGTACGGTTGAAGAAATCAATGTACGTGACCTTTCTGGAAATACTCTGTCAGACATTCATCAACACAAGTCATCCTCATTCACTTAGAATGTCAAATCGTCATACCCTCCAAATCACAAATTGATTTATCCAAAAGTAACACGGGTATACAGCTTAGAGAAACGAATTCCTCCGCCACCAAACGTGAATACGTTTGAACAGATCAACTTACGCGATCCATTGGATATACTCTGTCATACCTTCGTCCATACAAGTTGTCCTGGGACTGGAAAAACCGAAGGCACTATTCAGTATATCCATCTTAGTCACTGTTATCTAAGACTTATACAATAGCCCTTGCATTTTACTCCGTCTTCAATTATCTTTGGCATATATGATTCACAACGCTTATGCCAATACAGAGTGGTTCTTCGGATAATAATCCAACTGGTCTCTCCATATTAACCACTTTAAAATGGTCAAAACTTCGATAGTCTGTGATTTAACCATCAAAGAAAAACAAGTGTGCAAACAACGATATTATTTCCAGATGGAAATTATATCGATCAATCATCAACATATATCTATATATATATTTACATTGCCTTATTTTCTATGTTTAGAAACTATATGTTATTAACATTGGAAAACGTTTCCCATTTGCTTATTTACAAATCACTACTGTTCCCCAACTATCAGTCCCTGACTGTGAACTAGTATGAGAACAATTCCCTAAGTATAAATCCCGAAGGCCGAAACCAACATCAGATTGGCACTTAGAAAACCATTCAATTTACTAATCTCTAGTCAGTTCTAATTTTACTTAACTCTATTTGATTAACTCTGATTGATTAACTCTAACTGGTTAATTCTAACCGATCAACTCTAACTGGTCAACCTTAATTAATTAACTCTAACATGTTTTACTTAGTTTGACTAACTCAATTTATTAACTCGACTGACTAATTCAACTCGATTAACCTAACTTGATTTACTTATCTCGATTAACTGAACTAATCACTTTGATTAACTCGACTAATTCACTTTGGTTAACTTAACCAATTCACTTAACTAATTCACTTAGTTTAACTTAACTAATTCACTTAACTCCTGTCGAATAAACTATATTCGATAACTCCTCTAACTCTATTCGAATAAACTATATTTGATTAACTCATTTACTCTATTCGAATAAACTATATTTGATTAACTCCTTTACTATATTCGAATAAACTAAATTCGATTAACTCCTTTGATTTAGCTAATATTCTATAACTCACTTCGATTAACTAATAATCGATAACTCCTTCGAATAAACTACATTCGAAAATCTCCTCTTGAATAAACGATATTCGATAATCTTCCCTTTCGATTTAACAAATCGATAACTCCTTTTCGAACAACTAAATTCGCTAACTCCTTTCGATTTAACTAATCGATAACTCCTTTTCGAATAACTAAATTCGATAACTCCTTTCGATTTAACTAATCGATAACTCCTTTCGATTTATCTAATCGATAACTCCCTTCGATTTAACTAATCAATAACTCCCTTCGATTTAACTAATCGATAACTCCCTTCGATGAAACTAATCGATTACTTTAACTCGACGAACATAACTCGACTCACTTATCTCGATAATCTAACTCAAGAACTTAACTCCTATCGAATAACTAATATTCGATTTAACTTCATTCGCTTGACTCTAGATCGCAGCGATCACAATGGTTACGCCTGACTCCCTCAGGAAACATCTGACCGCCGTAGGCTATTTACAGCCCTGCGAATTACGCTAGCAGTCGTAAGAGATGGCAACTTATCCTGAATAACTCTGTTTGACTAACTCTATCTCAAATAACTATATTTGATAACTTCTACTTCGAATAAGTGGTATTCGATAACTTAACTCGATTATCAACTCAAAAATCTTAACTCGAATCGATTAACTCCAACTGATTAACTTGACTTACTTAACTCACTGGTTAACTTGACTTACTTAACTCATTGGTTAACTCTATTGAACTGGTTAACTCTACTGAACTGGTTAACTCTACTGAACTGGTTAACTCTATTCAACTAACTCGACTCGACTAACCCCTTTCGAATAGCATATTCGTTTTACTAACTTTCGAATACCATATTCGATTTACTCCCTTCGAATACCATATTCGATTTAACTCCTTTTTAATACCATATTCGTTTTACTTTATTCGCTTTATAAAGATTTCCTTTTTAACAACGTTTTATTCATTTGAAAAGATTTACTTTTAAATAACGGTTCTACACTTTAAAAATGATTTCCTTTTTATAACGTTTCCTTTTCAATTCTATTTGTAAATGGTTTACAAATATTTCCTTTTCAAATTTATTCTTGAAATATTCTAACTCCTTAAATTCTCTGAAAAATTCGCCATAACCTCCTTTGTAACGGGAGGATCGGGAAAATCCCCAAACCCGCCACACAGGCCTTTCCATTCAAAAGGAAAATGTTTTGAATTTATTTCCTTTTTAAAATATCTCCTATTTATAGATATTCCAATTTATAAATATTCCTTATTTATAAATATTCAAATTTATAAATATCTCTTATTTATAAATTATTCCATTTATAAATATTTCATTTTCAACATCACTTTGAAAATCCCCTTATCAACGTTCCGGTATGTTATGGTATTTAACATATCAAATTTCGATGTCTAATATCGTCCATACACACATATTCAACAACAGATTATAATTCATATCATATATTGAAATATTTGAAAAACAATAAAATAACTGTTGAGGAATCCAGTCGGATCCCTCCAACCTGTTTCCCTGCATCACAGATGTTAAATAATATAATCAACATCGATTTGATTTCGATATGAAGTATTCTGATAGCAGAATCAACCTATAAATATTTAACAGTTTATATATATATAAACAGATATATATATATATATATATATATATATAATTTCTACTAACTAACTAGCAGTTCAATCAAACAGTCAATACACAATCAAACAGACAATATTTAACAGTTCTAAGAATACGCTGTAAAAATAGAACTGTTCAGGGTTGGTGAGTTTTACTCACATTGGACTGTTATCGTTAAAAACGATTAACTGTCTTTGATTTAGACGGACAATTTATTTTACAATAAATTGTAGCGAGCTCGGATTCACTCCCGGTCAGTGTCATTGTGTTGCTCCCGTCCATACAATCCTATCGGATCTTGTTTCGCTGAATTCCGTCCACGTATGGCCAAGTTACACATAATAGAAGGTTATACACTATTATAATTAAATTAAAACTTAATCTAATTTACTATTGGGCCTACCCATCCAATTCGAGCCCAAAAGAAGATCCAACCCGCCCCCTTCTCTATATCGTCTTCCCCAAAATGACATACGCGGCTACAGGAAAAACCAACCAGACCATTGCCGAACTTCAGCTCCTCCCATTGACCTCCTCACTCCACCGAACTTCGCAAGACCACCACTAAAATCCTTCACTTCATCCCCTCTTCACACTGATGCCAATCAGATCCCGTCCGCACTCCCATCCTCCCACGCGACTTCTGGTGATACCCCAAATCACCTGCGTCAAATGTTGGTGTCGATCAACATAAAAAACCCACAAACCAACCCAAACACTGCTACGAACCCCACCACAGCATCTGCTTCTCGAATCAAATGACCAAATTCCAAATTACACCAAACCCTAGAACGAGCTACCTCACACTGTAAATTTCCAGCGAGCCAAAAACACAACCGAACCCAATGATGCTTACCTAAAATCGAAGAGAACTCTAGGGGGAATTCAAAGATGTTTACTTTGGAATTAATGGATTTAATTTGGATTTGTTCTTGATTTTAGAAATTTACTTTGAGGATGGAGCTTTTCTGGAAGGAACAACGGCGGAAAACAAATCGCGTTGACCAAAAGAGAAATGTAATTAGGGTTTAAGGGTAGGAAGGGTTATTTATAGGATAATGAATGGAGATATTTTAGGATATTTTTATTTTAATATTCCAATATAATCAACCGTGCTTAAGTTTTTAACCTCTAAAAATCCGTACAATCACATATGATATTCAAAAATCACGAAACTGAACATGCAGCTAGAGTTCGACATTACGGTCCCGACGAAACTGGTTTCGTCGAATTCCGACTTCGTATGCTCACACAGTGTATTTTTAACCGTCAAAATACTGACTGTTTTTCACTCTAAAAATCCGTACGGTCACACAGTGACTCTAAAAATCACGAAACTGAAAATTTAATAACTATTTGATATTGCGGATCCAACAAAATTAGTTTCGTCGAATTCCGACTTCGTTTGCAAAAGTGGCTATTTTTAAAGCTCTGGATGACCCATTTAAATATATAAATATATTTAAATATTATTAAATTAAATATAAATAAATTTATATTATCGTATATCTTCACATATGATATCGTCCAGCTCTAGAATATCATATCAGAACTTACAGCTTGATATTTCAGATTTTAGATTTATCGATATTCAGTTTATATCAAAAATCCTTTTATAACGTATATAAAGCGTCGCAAATTATAAAGGAATTCTATAGCGACTTTACTGAAATTTGATTTGGACATATCTCAAAATCTACACGACGAAATCCCTATTTTTCTCTTCCACTATAAAGATATATTCCCCCAGCTCCACACGTTTCTTGTTTCACAGAAATCCGGCTTAAAATGAATCCTGTACATTCAGTTGAAGTTCAAATCGCCAAATCGCGAACTGCAGCGCCATTTCAAGCTCGATTTTAATTATATTATAATTATACGTTCAAACTGTCGTCGATTGAATATATTCGTCAATATAATTCAACTCTAAGCTGAATTAAATCTAAGGGACGACCCCGTTCACAGAATATTGCGATTCCCAATATTTTTGATTATTTCTGAATTAAATATATTATTTAATTATTTAATTAAATTAAATACTCCCAGTTATTTAATTCCACGACCATTAAATCCTTTAATTCACCATTTATATAATTAAATAAATTAATTATAATACCTCTGCCAATGCGGGTCATTACATTCTTCCCCACTTAAAATAATTTTGTCCTCGAAATTGCTAAGTTAGTGGACAACCCTATCTATTGGAATTCCTAAGATTTGTTTACCCCTTATTTCCGATTTCAAATGAACCAATTAATACTGATTAAAATATTTATTCATTCCGACTAACTACAATTTTCAAAAATTCTGAAAATTTTCTAACACTTTAAATTTTCGGAAAATTTCGCCAACACCTCCTTCGTACTGGTCAATAGCTCAAACTCCAACTCGCCTCTCTGGGCCTTCTTCAACCCAAAAGAAAATCAAAACGCCAAACGGCTTGCCAATTCGGCTCATAAATTCCAAACTCATATAAAATATAAACTTGTACCTTTTTGTTGGGCATATCATTATATCCCTACCATCTGTTATCAACTCGGCATATACAAATGCCATCCCAATCAACTCCAACCAATTTATTCTTAACGCAACCATTCGCTTATTCAAGCCGAATTCAATTTCAAATTCGAGTTTCAAATTCCAAACTCTCAACTTATCATTTCAATTCCAAATCCAGATTGTTCTCTAATCACTTCAGTTTTTCTTAACCTATCATCTCAAGTTAAATTCTGGTTTATTATTTACTTTTACCATCCCATTCGAATTAACTTCACAAGTTAAATTTTAATTTCTAGAACTTAAATTTCCGGTTTTATTTCAAATCAAATTTGAAATCATAATACCAATTCAAAACCTTTGAATTTCTCAACAACTTGTTTTCTCAAAACAATTCAAATCAAAATCTCTCGTAGTAATCCACCACTTAGAACTCGAAAATCACACCGTTGATACTGCGCAGTCATCATCGGAATTATTTTCCAGCGACCCAAGTGATTTCAATACTATATCATTTCAAAACCCTTACTAAATACATCCATTTTGAAAACATCTCAAAATCTCCCAAGAACTTAAAATTTCCTTATTTTAATTCCAAATCTGATTTAAATTCATATTTAATTCATCTTATTTCATATACTTTACTTATATGATTCTTATTGGTTATTTATAACCATTTCACTTTTATAATCTTACTCGATTATAATACAACCAATATATCTAATATATGATAATATATTACATATCCATACTGTGTTGGTCCATCGTATTCAAGTATTTATTTACTCCTACCGATACAGTGGATCAAACTGATCGACCAGAACTCATAAACAACTCAGCCAATGAATCTCCACAATATAAAACCATTTTTATATCAAATACAAATACGCACTCGTATATGTACACTCAACTCAATCTAGGGTATTACTGACCCTATCTCTACCGAGTCATGCCACAGAGCCAAGGTAATTCACTTAACTTAAGCTCTGATACCAACTGTAACGACCAGGATTTTTGAGCGACTTTGGTTATCGACATAAGCACGACGTCGATAACCAAAACATCGAAAAATCCTGGTAATTAATGAAAGAAATTAGAAGGTGAGAATAGATAAGATATAAACTTAGAATAGAAGAAGAAGAAGAACACAACATCAGAGTAACACGAACCTCACAGCGGAACGAATAACATATAATAGATAACATAACTTTGAAATATAACAGTTATGTATACAATAGCACTTATCAGAGTACAACACTTACAACACATCGGAAATAACTATAGCTATATGATCCTGAAGCCTTCTGCTCCAAGCTCTCCAAGTATATCTGTAAAATCCTGACTACTTGACTGCCTGTACAAAATTGGACACCCAAGAGTTTAGGGAAAACAACAAAGTAAACTCCGGGTCAGTCATGGGACTGGTATGAGTAAAACAGTTTAAACAGGTATATGAACAAGTAAACGATATCTCATAAGACCACGCCGCAGAACGGAACGGGTTTTCCCCTTATGAGAATCCAAAATATCTTTATATCAAAAACCTTTTGATATTATAATAATGTCTATGTACAAATAGATATCAACTAGCAGAAACGCTTTCATCTCACGTTCTACATATATAGTATACAATCAAAATCGCAAGCACGTATTGGATAATGGATTTCCAACTATGACAAGGTATGGAACCACCTTCCGATCAGTGTACTCTAGGAACGATACACTGGAGTTCAACAAGAACATCTTGCAACTCAGCCACACATGACCGACCACTCATTTCGCTTGAGTGTATCGAATGTACATCACCAACGGTTGGGATCAGCAACCGTTCCCGTATATATATGGGACATCATTGATAGATTAAAGAAGAAAATGAATATTCTCTAGATAAGTGATTATACACCCTACTTCGGTGCGACCGACTTAGCCATGCTGCCTGCCCGATTTCTGTCATTTACCGGATGATGAGGCTAGAAGTTACGCGTTATCATCACATCAGATTCACTCCAAATGTCACATCGTCAGATCCATCGAAAATCACTAATTGACGTCCACAACCATACATTACGTGTCAGCTAAAAGAAGTTTCCTTCTCCGCTTCCACTCTTGGTACGGTTGAAGAAATCAATGTACGTGACCTTTCTGGAAATACTCTGTCAGACATTCATCAACACAAGTCATCCTCATTCACTTAGAATGTCACATCGTCATACCCGCCAAAACACAAATTGATTTATCCAAAAGTAACACGGGTATACAGCTTAGAGAAACGAATTCCTCTACCACCAAACGTGAATACGTTTGAACAGATCAACTTACGCGATCCATTGGATATACTCTGTTAGACCTTCGTCCATTCAAGTTGTCCTGGGACTGGACAAACTGAAGGCACTATTCAGTATATCCATCTTAGTCACTGTTATCTAAGACTTATACAACAGCCCTTGCATTTTACTCCGTCTTCAATTATCTTTGGCATATATGATTCGTAACGCTTATGCCAATACAGAGTGGTTCTTCGGATAATAATCCAACCGGTCTCTCCATATTAACAACGTTAAAATGGTCAAAACTTCGATAGTCTGTGATTTAACCATCAAAGAAAAACAAGTGTGCAAACAACGATATTATTTCCAGATGGAAATTATATCGATCAATCATCAACATATATCTATATATATATATATATATATATTTACATTGCCTTATTTTTTATGTTTAGAAAATATATGTTATTAACACTGGAAAACGTTTCCCATTTGCTTATTTACAAATCACTACACTTCCCCAACTATCGGTCTCTGACTGTGAACTAGTATGAGAACAATTCCCTAAGTATAAATCCCGAAGGCTGAAACCAACATCAGATAGGCACTTAGTAAACCATTCAATTTACTAATCTCTAGTCAGTTCTAATTTTACTTAACTCTATTTGATTGACTCTGATTGATTAACTCTAACTGGTTAATTCTAACAGATCAACTCTAACTGGTCAACCTTAATTAATTAACTCTAACTGGTTTTACTTGGTTTGACTAACTCAATTTATTAACTCGACTGACTAATTCAACTCGATTAACCTAACTTGATTTACTTATCTCGATTAACTGAACTAATCACTTTGATTAACTCGACTAATTCACTTTGGTTAACTTAACCAATTCACTTAACTAATTCACTTAGTTTAACTTAACTAATTCACTTAACTCCTGTCGAATAAACTATATTCGATAACTCCTCTAACTCTATTCGAATAAACTATATTTGATTAACTCATTTACTCTATTCGAATAAACTATATTCGATTAACTCCTTTACTATATTCGAATAAACTATATTCGATTAACTCCTTTGATTTAGCTAATATTCTATAACTCACTTCGATTAACTAATAATCGATAACTTCTTCGAATAAACTACATTCGAAAATCTCCTCTCAAATAAACGATATTCGATAATCTTCCCTTTCGATTTAACAAATCGATAACTCCTTTTCGAATAACTAAATTCGATAACTCCTTTCGATTTAACTAATCGATAACTCCTTTTCGAATAACTAAATTCGATAACTCCTTTCGATTTAACTAATCGATAACTCCTTCCGATTTAACTAATCGATAACTCCCAATCGATAACTCCCTACGATTTAACTAATCGATAACTCCCTTCGATGAAACTAATCGATTACTTTAACTCGACGAACTTAACTCGACTCACTTATCTCGATAATCTAACTCAAGAACTTAACTCCTATCGAATAACTAATATTCGATTTAACTTCATTCGCTTGACTCTAGATCGCAGCGATCACAATGGTTACGCCTGACTCCCTCAGGAAACATCTAACCGCCGTAGGCTATTTACAGCCCTGCGAATTACGCTAGCAGTCGTACGAGATGGCAACTTATCCTGAATAACTCTGTTTGACTAACTCTATCTCAAATAACTATATTTGATATCTTCCACTTCGAATAAGTGGTATTCGATAACTTAACTCGATTATCAACTCAAAAATCTTAACTCGAATCGATTAACTCCAACTGATTAACTTGACTTACTTAACTCACTGGTTAACTTGACTTACTTAACTCACTGGTTAACTCTATTGAACTGGTTAACTCTACTGAACTGGTTAACTCTACTGAACTGGTTAACTCTATTCAACTAACTCAACTCGACTAACCCCTTTCGAATAGCATATTGGTTTTACTAACTTTCGAATACCATATTCGATTTACTCCCTTCGAATACCATATTCAATTTAACTCCTTTCGAATACCATATTCGTTTTACTTTATTCGCTTTATAAAGATTTCCTTTTTAACAACGTTTTATTCATTTGAAAAGATTTACTTTTAAATAACGGTTCTACACTTTAAAAATGATTTCCATTTTATAACGTTTCCTTTTCAATTATATTTGTAAATGGTTTACAAATATTTCCTTTTCAAATTTATTCTTGAAATATTCTAACTCCTTAAATTCTCTGAAAAATTCGCAATAACCTCCTTTGTAACGGGAGCATCGGGAAAATCCCCAAACCTGCCACACAGACCTTTCCATTCAAAAGGAAAATGTTTTGAATTTATTTCCTTTTTAAAATATCTCCTATTTATAGATATTCCAATTTATAAATATTCCTTATTTATAAATATTCAAATTTATAAATATCTCTTATTTATAAATTATTCCATTTATAAATATTTCATTTTCAGCATCACTTTGAAAATCCCCTTATCAACGTTCCGGTATGTTATGGTATTTTAACATATCAAATTTCGATGTCTAATCTCGTCCATACACACAAAATCAACAACAGGTTATAATTCATATCATATATTGAAATATTTGAAAAACAATAAAATAACTGTTGAGGAATCCAGTCGGATCCCTCCAACCTGTTTCCCTGCATCACAGATGTTAAATAATATAATCAACATCGATTTGATTTCGATATGAAGTATTCTGATAGCAGAATCAACCTATAAATATTTAATGGTTTATATATATATAAACAGATTTATATATATAATTTCTACTAACTAACTAGAAGTTCAATCAAACAGTCAATACACAATCAAACAGACAATATTTAATAGTTCTAAGAATACGCTGTAAAAATAGAACTGTTCAGGGTTGGTGAGTTTTACTCACATTGGACTGTTATCGTTAAAAACGATTAACTGTCTTTGATTTATAAGGACAATTTATTTTACAATAAATTGTAGCGAGCTTGGATTCACTCCCGGTCAGTGTCATTGTGTTGCTCCCGTCCATACAATCATATCGGATCTTGTTTCGCTGAATTCCGTCCACGTATGACCAAGTTACACATAATAGAAGGTTATACACTATTATAATTAAATTAAAACTTAATCTAATTTACTATTGGGCCTACCCATCCAATTCGAGCCCAAAAGAAGATCCAACCCGCCCCCTTCTCTATATCGTCTTCCCCAGAATGACATACGCGGCTACAGGAAAAACCAACCATACCATTGCCGAACTTCAGCTCCTCCCATCGACCTCCTCACTCCACCGAACTTCGCAAGACCACAACCAAAATCCTTCACTTCATCCCCTCTTCACACTGATGCCAATCAGATCCCATCCGCACTCCCATCCTCCCACCCGACTTCTGGTGATACCCCAAATCACCTACGTCAAATGTTGGCGTCGATCAACATAAAAAACCCACAAACCAACCCAAACACTTCTACGAACCCCACCACAGCATCTGCTTCTCGAATCAATGACCAAATTCCAAATTACACCAAACCCTAGAACGAGCTACCTCACGCTATACATTTCCAGCGAGCCAAAAACACAACCGAACCCAATGATGCTTACCTAAAATCGAAGAGAACTCTAGGGGGAATTCAAAGATGTTTACTTTGGAATTAATGGATTTAATTTGGATTTGTTCTTGATTTTAGAAATTTACTTTAAGGATGGAGCTTTTCTGGAAGGAACAACGGCGGAAAACAAATCGCGTTGACCAAAAGAGAAATGTAATTAGGGTTTAATGATAGGAAGGGTTATTTATAGGATAATGAATGGAGATATTTTAGGATATTTTTATTTTAATATTCCAATATAATCAACCGTGCTTAAGTTTTTAACCTCTAAAAATCCGTACAGTCACATATAATATTCAAAAATCACGAAACAGAACATGCAGCTAGAGTTCGACATTACGGTCCCCAAGAAACTGGTTTCGTCGAATTCCGACTCCGTATGCTCACACAGTGTACTTTTAACCGTCAAAATACTGACTGTTTTTCACTCTAAAAATCCGTACGGTCACACAGTGACTCTAAAAATCGCGAAACTGATAATCTAACAACTATTTGATATTGCGGATCCAACAAAATTAGTTTCATCGAATTCCGACTTCGTTTGCAAAAGTGGCTATTTTTAAAGCTCTGGATGACCCATTTAAATATATAAATATATTTAAATATTATTAAATTAAATATAAATAAATTTATATTATCGTATATCTTCACATATGATATCGTCCAGCTCCAGAATATCATATCAGAATTTACAGCTTGATATTTCAGATTTTAGATTTATCGATATTCAGTTTATATCGAAAATCCTTTCATAACGTATATAAAGCGTCGCAAATTATAAAGGAATTCTACAACGACTTTTCTGAAATTTGGTTTGGACATATCTCAAAATCTACACGATGAAATCCCGATTTTTCTCTTCCACTATAAAGATATATTCCCCCAGCTCCACACGTTTCTTGTTTCACAGAAATTCGGCTTAAAATGAATCCTGTACATTCAGTTGAAGTTCAAATCGCCAAATCGCGAACTGCAGCGCCATTTCAAGCTCGATTTTAATTATATTATAATTATACGTTCAAACTGTCGTCGATTGAATATATTCGTCAATATAATTCAACTCTAAGCTGAATTAAATCTAAGGGACGACCCCGTTCATAGAATATTGCGATTCCCAATATTTTTGATTATTTCTGAATTAAATATATTATTTAATTATTTAATTAAATTAAATACTCCCAGTTATTTAATTCCACGACCATTAAATCCTTTAATTCACCATTTATATAATTAAATAAATTAATTATAATACCTCTGCCAATGCGGGTCATTACAATAATAATAATAATCCAAGGGTATCCAACATTGCTTGTATATCTAGCGTTGGTGTGCAAACCCGCCAAGCTCTATCTGACATGTTGTTGATAAAGTCAGCGTCGGAATATCTTGGTCTCATTTTATGAGTTGGACACCTAAGGATTACCGACACGTTGTTGACAAAGTCAAAGTCGGTCTGCACAATCCGCCAAGCTCTTTACCCACTCTCCGTTAGTCCGCGAGGCAGTGCATGGGTGGTAAACCTTGGTCTTCTGAGTTAGGTGTATGTAATTAATCATAAATTTTAACTTTTATAGAGATAGAGAATAAGCGATGATGCCCAAACATTTCTTGACCTTATTGATTTGATTAGCCATACACAAGGAAATTAGAATACCACTTCAGAAACTGTGACAAGCAAACTAAGAATCTATTTCAAGGCTGCACTACGTTATCGACCGAACCAACTGGCCAAACTAGAATTTAACATTTGAAAACTTGAATTATATTGAAAATTTGTGACAAGTTGAGGTAACTAAAATAAAATCAACTGATTAGAAATTATTAACTTAATTTGTTGTACCACTTTCCTGAAATAAGTCGTGTTTTCATTTTTCGTTTATATTTGCATATGTCCATTGCATTCATGTAGTTTCATTAGAATCATAGCATACTACATTTGGATTTTGTGGGTAGTATCCGCTGAAAACCCTCACGAGACACCACTCGTCCTACTAGGGACACCTAGAGGTTTAACGGCTTGTTGCATACGCTCAATGCAATCGTGTTTCCTACGAAAGTGTGACCTATCTAGTTTAGTTTTTCATTTCTTGTTTTACTCGAGGACGAGTAAAAGATAAGTGTGGGGGTACTTGATTAACATAGAAATGTGTTTATTTTATGCTCTTATATCTTATCTTTTGTATATAAATAAATATTACTTGGGTATTGTTTTGTTACTTTTACAGATATTCCAACCCAGCCCGCATGCAACCAGAAAAGTAGAGAAATGGAGATCAGATTGCTATATATTTACATTTTGAAGAATTGTAAATGAAGATCTCACATCTTGTTGCTGTTGGACAAGAAAATGATTGACAAAAAGGCCATGCACATCTCAAATTAAGGGAGGCTTGTCAAAGAACCAAGAGGAAAAGAAGAAAGGCCAAATTTACTAGATTTCACTAAGGCTCATTTGTAATTCTCATTGTAAACTATTTTGGGAATTCCCTAAGGCCCATTTATCATTGTATTAGGGTTAGGGTTGGGGTTTGGTTAACTCCTAAAAATAACCTTGTAATATCATTGTAGCCACCATCCTATTTTCTCTTCTTCTTCATTAATAAAGTTTCTAGTTCTCTTTTATTTTTCTGTATTTTTTATTTTCTTAGCAACTAGTGCCATCTACACAATTAGGTTTGGTAGAGTACTAGTTGTATTTTGCACTTCTTTTCATTAGTGATTGACCGTCTGATTAGATTTAGTGGTAATCCTAATTTTAATTCCTGTTTGTTATTTTAATTTCTACAGTTTTAATTTCTGTTCTTTTTATTGCGTTCTTAGGTCATATTGGATTGAATATAGATTTGATTAGATTCAGATCTGTACTCAATCCAATAATAGTTTTATTGTTTTTCAAAATCAATCCCCAAGCTTCTTCTAACTCGCCCAAGAAATTATTTAAATAATTTGATTTAATTTGCCTCCCTGTGTTCGACCTGTATGCTACACACCTGTACGCTTGCAGTATTATTTCATAAATCGCGCTTTTCTAACTCATAGGAAAGCGTCAATCATTCATTCATCAAACAAATAGTAAATTATTTGTGCGCTGGGGCAATGTGTGAAAATAATCGTCCCAATCACATGAACAAGTCGGGTAACTTGTAATTGGAAATGTAATATTCAGCTTGAATATACTAACATTATGTTTAACACATCAAACATTCCGACATCACTTATATATATCTTAATTATTTTTATTGTGAACAAATGGCAATAAAAATCTAGTCTTTTATTCCCATTCTTTTTATTGTTAACAAGTGACAATAAAAATCTTAACTTTTATTTCTAATCTTTTGTGTAATCCTTTTTCAATGACCAAAAATGAATATTTTTGGTGAAATCCTTTTAAGTGACAAGAATGTCCTTTTCATTTTAATTTACATTTTCTAACAGAAATGTACTTTTTATTCTAATTTTCATTTCTAGCAAAATTGTACTTTTTGTTCTAATATACATTTTCTAGCAAAAATGTACTTTTTTAAGTGACAAAAATTGTAATTTTGTCTATTTCCTTTTAATGTACAAAATATGATACTTTTGTTAAATTCTTTTTCATAAATCAAGTTTTGACCAAAAATGTCATTTGTATTTATTTAAACAAAATATGATGGTTTTGTTTAATCTATTTCTGTTCAACAAAAATATGATTTTTTTTACACTGGTTTTCTATACAACAAAAATGAGTATTTTTGAAAATTCCTTGTTAAATGACCAAGAATAAATGTTTTGGTTTCATTCCTTATAAATGACAAAATGTGTATTTTTACTCATTCTTTTTAATGTGACCAAAGTGTCCATTACTAATTCATTCTTTTAAATGTATAAAAATATACATTTTTAACTCATTCTTTTTAATGTATAAAAATATACATTTTTAACTTGTTCTCTTTAATGTATAAAAATATACATTTTATTTCATTCATGTCAAAGTGACAAAAATGTCCTTCTAATTTCATTCATCTTAAGGTGACAAAAATGTTCTTTCATCATATTTAACATTTTTAAACAAAAATGTCCTTTTATCATACACTTAACCAAAATGTTAATTTTGTCCTTTTTAATGTATAAAAATATACATGTTCAATTTATACTTTTAAATGTATACAAAAAAAAAATTTGTATAATTCCTTTTTAGTGAACAAAGATATTCATTTTTTTTCTCTAACCATTCCTTTTGACAAAAATGCGCTAATCTTTCTTTGACAAAAGTGTTATTTTATCGCCAATCTTTCTTTGACAAAAGTGTTCATTTCTTTAAATTGACAAACATAAATGTTTCCAATACACTTCTTTAAATTGACAAAAATGACTGTTCTTATTCATTCTTTCAAATATGACAAAAATGTATATTTTTTGTTTGCAAAACACATTTCAAATAAAAATGTGATTTTATTTATATACTTGTTTTAAATCAAAAATGTCATCTTTATATGCATAATACATTTCAAATAAAATTTTATTTTTATCTAACATAATCTAATTAACAAAAATGTTAATTTTGATATAACAAAATTTAATTAACAAAAATGTTAATTCTACTTGCTAATCAAATCTGGACAAAAATGAAAACCCTATTCACTAATGATATTTTGACAGAAATATGTTGTTCTATTCATTAATCATATTTTGACAAAAATCTGCTGATTTTATCCAGTAATCAAATTTTGACAAAAAAAAAGTTAATTCTATTCACTAATCAAGTTTTGACAAAAAAAGTTAATTCTATTCACTAATCAAGTTTTGACAAAAAAAAATGTTAATTCCAAATGAACGTCATTAACAAAAGTGATGTTTTAATTCTAAAGTAACATTTCTAGAAAAATGTGTATATTAAATCATGTATGACATTTCTAACAAAAAGTATATTTTGTTCATGTATGACATTTCTAACAAAATGTATATTTTAATCATGTATGACATTCCCAACAAAATGTATATTTTGTTTATCATGTATGACATTTCTAACAAAATGTATATATTAATCATGTATGACATTTCCAACAAAATGTATATTTTGTTTATCATGTATGACATTTCTAACAAAATGTATATTTTAATCATGTATGACATTTCCAACAAAATGTATATTTTGTTTATCATTCAACATTTTGTAACAAAAATGTATATTTATTCTCATGTACACTTTATTTCTAACAGTTCTTATTGACGTAAAATGAAAATTCAATTTAACATGTCATTTTTGTCTAACATGATAATTAAAATTAACATGTCATTTTTATCTAAAAATGATAATTTTAAACTAACATGTCATTTCATTTTTTTTAATCTAACAGAACATGAAGTAACATGTTATTCTTGTATTTCTAATCTAACATAACCGACATTTCAATTCTAACATAAATGGCATTTTATATTAACATGACAATTCTACTAATTCTATGTTTCATATGTTACGATTAAAAAAAATATATTTTTATCGTCTCACAATTTTAACAATTCTATGTTAACATAACAAAATACAAATGAGTATTTTTATTTTTACAAAATTTTCTATTTTAACAAATAAATTGAATATTTTTATTTGTACACTATTTCAATCTTTAATATAACAAATAGGTATGAATATTTATTTGTACACAAATTTCAATTTTTAATGTAACAAATAAATGTGAATATTTATTTGTTCACAAATCTTAATCTTTAACATGACAAATAAATGTTAATATTTATTTGTACGCAAATCTAATTTTAACATAGTACATAAAAAGAATATTTTTATTTTGCATCTAATTCTAGTTTTCAATCATGACGAATAAAAATGGTATTTTTATTTGTATAACAATTATATTCTAAACATAACAAAACAAAATTGAATGTTTATTTGATCACAAATTTCTACCATTCCATTATTCGATTCAATTAAACAAATCACCACAACATCATCAATAAATTCAAATCACGTACCACAAGCAATAGAAATCTTAGTAGCGAATAAATAATGATATTCAATGCATAACCATTTATTTTTAATTATAAATTAAGAAATCTCACCTTGGTTTGAATTTCGATTTGTCTGATTTTCCAACGCGCTCTGTTTCTGCTTTGATTTGTTCCATCACGTAGATCAGGCCAAGACGGTTCCATAGCATCTGATTTCAATGGTTTTAAAAAGAATAAGTCATGGCCGCCTCTTTTTTTTCTTTCTTTCTTCTTCCTTCAGCGATGTACAGAACCCATCTTGCTCCTCTTCCAGGGTTCCACTACGCGCGAGTTACGAGGCACTTGCCTCGGATCTAACTGCACCATGACCTCCGTCCATGTCTGAGCTCCCCACGGCTCCTTCCTCGTTGAACTCGAAATCCCCTTTCACCCATATTAAAGAGTATATGAATCTCTTCAATCCTTGTATGGAATTCGTGTTTTAATTTGCTGTAGATTAGGAGAATTTTGTATTTGAATGTCGGAACGTGGTGGCCATTGGTTCATGAAGGTGGCGGCTACTGTTGTATACTAGGCTTAGGGTTTGTGTATTCTACTATATTTATAATATTAAATTATTAAATCCTTAAATTAACAAAAAGGCCCGATTTAATTCAGTCTATTAATCTCTTCATGGCAATTAATTACTCTCTTCATGGCAATGTTCTAAATGCGTACCATTAGTATATATAGCATGTAGTCAATTAATTAGAAATTTAACATGTAGTCAATTAATCATACTTCAATTCTATCATTCATATATGTAGCATTTGCTAAATATATAGTATTGTTTTTTTATAAGAAATGTTTTAAATGTATACCATTAGTGTATATATATATATATACTGTTTTTAAATTTCTTTAGTTTCATTTCCCTAATGTGTCTATTACAATATAGTAGGTTACTAAGGATTTAATTAGATCTAGGCGTGATGGGACCACACTATTTATTAATTATATATATTTTTATTCAAATTTCGAAAGTAAATTACAAAGAGGGAGAGAGAATAAATGGAAAGGAATGAATGTATGATTTATTGTCTGATGCTGATTGTTAGAAAGTTGTGTGTCCCTTTAAATTTCAAACACATAACATTAAATATCAAAATTTAAGTGACATATTCAATGGGTTGGAAAGAATAAATAGAAGATATATATATATATATATAGGTGATTTGTTTGTGAAGAAAATAATAACAAGGAAAAAGCAAAAGGGAGGAAAGATAATGAACGCATGGTTAATGCTAATTGTTAGAAATTAAAACTAACACTACATGATTAATTATTATTTTTAAAAATGAATGTTTGCATTTAAATGTTAATACCTAACAAACTTCTAACATGTAAATGTTTAATATTAAAAAAACAGACATTTTCTACTGTTAAAACTTTTTTTTCCTTTTTATAAATTCTAACGTAATTTCTAAAATAAAAATTTTAAATTGGCCCCAAAATTCCGGGTTGTTACAATCTCCCCCACTTAAAATCTTTTCGTCCTCGAAAAGGAACGAAGCTAAAAGTTGTTTAATTAACTAACTCAACTTTAAATTTTTATTTATTGGTTTAATTAATTATCATTTCTACACTTTTATTAGCTAAATTAATAATCAAACATCACGACCATCAATCAATTAAGTGATTAACTTTTCAAATATATATTCTTTATATATAGTCAAAAATCATATTTTTTTAGTGCAAATCACAGCAATGTGTCCTAACTAAGTTTTGCTTCTCATACTAGTCAATGGAAATATATAGATATACCACTTTCGAAACTCGAACATGAATTCTGATGACGCTAGCAATCATCAGAATCATCTCCGGGCGACTAGAGTGTTATTCAATATCTATCCAGTATATTAAAACTTCAAATATCCGTTAATTACTCGTATATTCGAAATCTTTATATACTCGATTGTCCACATTAAAATATAATAATATACTCAAATACGTATATTTAGATAAAATTTTCAAAACTGAATTTGTTTTCATTTTTTTAAAGAAAATAATACTCTTCACACTCGTTCTAGGATACTACTGATCCCATCTCTAACAAGTTATTCTCATTGGATATTATTAATCCAATCTCTGATGAATTCTTTCGTTCGGTTCTAATGTGTCTTGTTCTCGAGCTCTGTAAACCAAAGCTCTGATACCACATGTGACGACCCAAACTTCCCAGTAAAGGAAAGCCTGGATTGCTTTGAGAACAACACATATTAGAACACAAACTGGGGAACATTTTATTGCTGATTACAACAATTTCATCAGAGTACAAGAATGTAACAGAGTACGAATACTTATTACATAATAGGAATACAATAATATCAGAGTTTTAAATTACATTTAAATAGCAGCGGAAAAATAATACAAATATACAACTGGAAGGAATACAAGGATACAGAGCTTTCCGAATACCTCTTCAGTTGTAAGCCAGGATCCTGTAAAAATATCTGCAAAAAGCTACTCGACTGACTGTGTGGAAAATATGGGCACCCGAGTTTGCCAGTGAAACAAACTACAGGTCAGTCATGGGACTGGTATGAGAAATCTAACTTAACTATCTAATAATAAGGCTAATCACAGGACCACGCCGCTAACGCGGAACAGGTTTACTCCATTGGATTGCAAGTGAATAAAATAAAGTAAAATGTTAAACAAAGCAATGCTTTTTAGGAAAATGAAGCCATTATAAGACCCAAGTCCCATCACACAATGCACGAAAACCGGAGGATAGGGTTATACCTTATAATGGTCAAAAAATGCTTGATACGATAAAACGGATTTAGTATTAGTGTGTATATGTTCTATAAAAAACATTTCAATCATAATGTATCAATCATAGACGGCATGGGTACCATATATCATGTCTCCATACTAGTTCTACATTCAAAACCGCAAGGTCGTATTGGAAATTGGATTTCCATCATGAGTCGAGGCTAGGGGCAAGCTCCTCTCCGATTTGAGACACTCTAGCAAATGCCTCAGGATCCCCCGCAGTGAACCCTTGGATGCGGTAGGGCCGGTCCCCGCCTATCGGCAGTGGATTAGTTATGCCTGAACACACGTTTCCCGGTTCCTTTGAACCTATAGTATAACCACTAACGACCTATAAAAATCCGAGGCGCCTCAAAATCCATCGTCCACATAAGTAAAATGCCAGCTAGTTTAAGCACTGACACCACTTCTAGCTAGAAAGAAACGTGTGCACTCCCTACGGTCCATATCCCGTTTTTGACTCATACCGGGGTGTGAGGCTCGCGAAGTCACGATATACACAAAGCTATGCCGTAATAGGCTATGCTTTGATCATTCCACAAGGCCCTGCTTTTCAACAAAAGCCTTGATCAGTTGCATCTTGGCGTGCCACATTGACAATTCACGCCATGCGATCAATCACTATTAATATATACCAGGGTGTTAAGTAGAGAATAAATCCTCCACCACCAAACAGACATACATTAACAGAAATCAATTTAATTCACATGGAATGAAATCCAATGCCTGAAACGCATCCATTTACTAGCTTATGCTCTAGGTCTGAGCGAAAACCAAATCCGAACAATCAACAATAGTCCAGACGGCCACCACTAAAGCCCCTTCAAGGTAGCTACTCCCATTAAGGGTCTCTGTAGCAACACATCCATTCGATGTGAAGATCGTCGGTCTTCAACCTCCGTCTTCATCTTTGACTCTTCATCGTCTTAATAATTATTCGGAATAGGTTAAACCCGGTCTTTCCGAATAACTCGCGTATTTTATAATTAAAAATCAAGTACTATAAAAACACATCCAACGCCTCATTCCAATTCAGAATATTCTTCTGAATAGAATATTCACATTATCTTATCAAAGATAAATTCTTTAAGTTTATTCTTAATTCTTTCTTTTAAAGATTTATTAAGAAAACAATTTGGTTTTAAATATCACAAATCATTATTCAATGATTATTTAAATTTAAAAAATAAATCTTATCTTTAACGGGGTTGAAGAACTAATGTCATTTTAAAACACCGTTCACGATAAACCCAAAATCCAATTTATTTAATTTCAATTAAATATTCACTAATTGGAAACTTCATTAAATCTTAATTTAATGATTTATTCTAGTTAATAACTAGTTCATTCAATAAAAGTATATTTTTCTAAATTATATTCTTTTTTCTAAAATATTCTTTTTCTAAAACATTTTCTAAAATATTCTTTTTCTAGAATATTCTTTATCTGAATGTGACTCACTCAACAACCATATATTGCATGAAATCAACAAGCATGACAAATAATTATTAAACATCCAAATGATGACCAAAGTGGAATTTTATAACTGGGTGAGCATTAAAGTAAATAACTAACGCTCATCACAGACTGTCAATCCATCGATTGACAGATAACTAAATATTGGGATTAGTGTGTATCCAATATCATCCCAATACCCGTGTGGGGTTTCATCCATCAAACAAATAGTAAATTATTTGTGCGCTGGGGCGATGTGTGAAAATAATCGTCCCAATCACATGAACAAGTCGGGTAACTTGTAAATGGAAGTGTAATATTCAGTTTGAATATACTAACATTATTTTTAACACATCAAACGTTCCAACATCACATATATATATCTTAGTTATTTTTATTGTGAACAAATGGCAATAAAAATCTAGTCTTTTATTCCCATTCTTTTTATTGTTAACAAGTGACAATAAAAAACTTAAATTTTATTTCTAATCTTTCGTGTAATCCTTTTTCAATGACCAAAAATGAATATTTTTGGTGAAATCCTTTTAAGTGACAAGAATGTCCTTTTCATTTTAATTTACAATTTCTAATAGAAATGTACTTTTTATTCTAATCTTCATTTCTAGCAAAAATGTACTTTTTGTTCTAATATACATTTTCTAGCAAAAATGTACTTTTAAAGTGACAAAAATTGTAATTTTGTCTATTTCCTTTTAATGTACAAAATATGATACTTTTGTTAAATTCTTTTTCATAAATCAAGTTTTGACCAAAAATGTCATTTTTATTTATTTAAACAAAATATGATGGTTTTGTTTAATCTATTTCTATTCAACAAAAATATGAATTTTTTTTACACTGGTTTTCTATACAACAAAAATGAGTATTTTTGAAAATTCCTTATTAATTGACCAAGAATAAATGTTTTGGTTTCATTCCTTATAAATGATAAAATGTGTATTTTTACTCATTCTTTTTAATGTGACCAAAGTGTCCATTACTAATTCATTCTTTTCAATGTATAAAAATATACATTTTTAACTCATTCTTTTTAATGTATAAAAATATACATTTTTAACTTATTTTCTTTAATGTATAAAAATATACATTTTATTTCATTCATGTCAAAGTGACAAAAATGTCCTTTTAATTTCATTCATCTTAAGGTGACAAAAATGTTCTTTTATCATATTTAACATTTTTAAACAAAAATGTCCTTTTAACATACAATTAACCAAAATGTTAATTTTGTCCTTTTTAATGTATAAAAATATACATTTTCAATTTATGCTTTTAAATGTATATAATTTTTTTTTTGTATAATTCCTTTTTAGTGAACAAAGATATTCATTTTTTTTCTCTAACCATTCCTTTTGACAAAAATGCGCTAATCTTTCTTTGACAAAAGTGTTATTTTATCGCCAATCTTTCTTTGACAAAAGTGTTCATTTCTTTAAATTGACAAACATAAATGTTTCCAATACACTTCTTTAAATTGACAAAAATGACTATTCTTATTCATCCTTTCAAATATGACAAAAATGTATATTTTTTGTTTGCAAAACACATTTCAAATAAAAATGTGATTTTATTTATATACATGTTTTAAATCAAAAATGTCATCTTTATATGCATAATACATTTCAAATAAAATTTTGTTTTTATCTAGCATAATCTAATTAACAAAAATGTTAATTTTGATCTAACAAAATTTAATTAACAAAAATGTTAATTCTACTTGCTAATCAAATCTGGACAAAAATTGAAACCCTATTCACTAATCATATTTTGACAGAAATATGTTGTTCTATTCATTAATCATATTTTGACAAAAATCTGCTGATTTTATCCAGTAATCAAATTTTGACCAAAAAAAAGTTAATTCTATTCACTAATCAAGTTTTGACAAAAAAAGTTAATTCTTTTCACTAATCAAGTTTTGACCCCAAAAAAAAAAGTTATTTCCAAATGAACATCATTAACAAAAGTGTTTTAATTCTAAAGTAACATTTCTAGAAAAATGTGTATATTTAATCATGTATGACATTTCTAACAAAAAGTATATTTTGTTCATGTATGACATTTCTAACAAAATGTATATTTTAATCATGTATGACATTTCCAATAAAATGTATATTTTGTTTATCATGTATGACATTTCTAACAAAATGTATATTTTAATCATGTATGACATTTCCAACAAAATGTATATTTTGTTTATCATGTATGACATTTCCAACAAAATGTATATTTTGTTTATCATGTATGACATTTCTAACAAAATGTATATTTTAATCATGTATGACATTTCCAACAAAATGTATATTTTGTTTATCATTCGACATTTTGTAACAAAAATGTATATTTATTCTCATGTACACTTTATTTCTAACAGTTCTTATTGACGTAAAATGAAAATTCAATTTAACATGTCATTTTTGTCTAACATGATAATTAAAATTAACATGTCATTTTTATCTAAAAATGATAATTTTAAACTAACATGTCATTTCATTTTTTTTATCTAACAAAACATGAAGTAACATGTTATTCTTGTATTTCTAATCTAACATAACTGACATTTCAATTCTAACATAAGTGGCATTTTATATTAACATGACAATTCTGTTGAGATCGAAGCACTTTCTCTTCGATTTTTTGATGCACTTTCTCATCACCTTCAATTGTTGAAGCACTTTCTATTCAACTCTTACTGAAATCCTGAGCTCCGATACCATGTTGAATTTTTTTTCCTTTTTTTTTAGCTAAAATAATTCAAACTGATCCACTAAAAAAAAATATTCAAACAAAATTTCAACATGGTATCAGAGCTCAGGATTTTAGTAAGAGTTGAAGAGAAAGTGCTTCAACAATTGAAGGTGATGAGAAAGTGCATTACAAAATCGAAGAGAAAGTGCTTCGATCTCAACAAATTCTACTAATTCTATGTTTCATATGTTACGATTAAAAAAATAAATATTTTTATTGTCTCACAATTCTAACAATTCTATGTTAACATAACAAAATACAAATGAGTATTTTTATTTTTACAAAATTTTCTATTTTAACAAATAAATTGAATATTTTTATTTGTACACCATTTCAATCTTTAATATAACAAATAGGTGTGAATATTTATTTATTCACAAATTTCAATTTTTAATGTAACAAATAAAGTGAATATTTATTTATTCACAAATCTTAATCATTAACATGACAAATAAATGTTAATATTTATTTGTACACAAATCTAATTTTAACATAACACATAAAAAGAATATTTTTATTTTGCATCTAATTCTAGTTTTCAATCATGACAAATAAAAATGGTATTTTTATTATAAAAATTATATTCTAAACATAACAAATCAAAATTGAATGTTTATTTGACCACAAATTTCTACCGTTCCATTATTCGATTCAATTAAACAAATCACCACAACATCATCAATAAATTCAAATCACGTACCACAAGCAATAGAAATCTTAGCAGCGAATAAATAATGATATTCAATGCATAACCATTTATTTTTAATTATAAATTAAGAAATCTCACCTTGATTTGAATTTCGATTTGTCTGATTTTCCAACGCGCTCTGTTTCTGCTCTGATTTGTTCCATCACGTAGTTCAGGCCAAGACGGTTCCATTGCATCCGATTTCAATGGTTTTAAAAAGAATAAGTCATGGCCGCCTCTTTTTTTCTTTCTTCTTCCTTCAGCGATGTACAGAACCCATCTTGCTCCTCTTCCAGGGTTCCACTGTGCGCGAGTTACGAGGCACTTGCCTCGGATCTAACTGCACCACGATCTCCATCCATGTCTGAGCTCCCCACGGCTCCTTCCTCATTAAACTCGAAATCCCCTTTTACCCATATTAAAGAGTATATGAATCTCTTAAATCCTTGTATGGAATTCGTGTTTTAATTTGCTGTAGATTAGGAGAATTTTGGATTTGAATGTCGGAACGTGGTGGCCATTGGTTCATGAAGGTGGCGGTTACTGTTGTATACTAGGCTTAGGGTTTGTGTATTCTAATATATTTATAATATTAAATTATTAAATCCTTAAATTAACAAAAAAGGCCCGATTTAATTCAGTCTATTAATCTATTCATGGCAATTAATTACTCTCTTCATGGCAATGTTCTAAATGCATACCATTAGTATATATAGCATGCAGTCAATTAATTAGAAATTTAACATGTAGTCAATTAATCATACTTCAATTCTACCATTCATATATGTAGCATTTGCTAAATATATAGTATTGTTTTTTTATAAGCAATGTTTTAAATGTATAGTGTATATATATATATATACATATATATATATATATATATATATATTAGTACTGTTTTTAAATTTCTTTAGTTTCATTCCCCTAATGTGTCTATTACAATATAGTAGGTTACTAAGGATTTAATTAGATCTAGGCGTGATGGGACCACGCTATTTATTAATTATATATATTTTTATTCAAATTTCGAAAGTAAATTACAAAAAGGGAGATAGAATAAATGGAAAGGAATGAATGTATGATTTATTGTCAGATGCTGATTGTTAGAAAGTTGTGTGTCCCTTTAAATTTCAAACACATAACATTAAATATCAAAATTTAAGTGACATATTCAATGGGTTGGAAAGAATAAATAGAAGATATATATATATATATAGGTGATTTGTTTGTGAAGAAAATAATAACAAGGAAAAAGCAAAAGGGAGGAAAGATAATGAATGCATGGTTAATGCTAATTATTAGAAATTAAAACTAGCACTACATGATTAAGTATTATTTTTAGAAATGAATGTTTGCATTTAAATGTTAATGCCTAACAAACTTCTAACATGTAAATGTTTAATATTAAACAAATGGACATTTTCTACTGTTAAAACTTTTTTTTCCTTTTTCTAAATTCTAACGTAATTTCTATAATAAAAATTTTAAATTGGCCCTAAAATTCCAGGTTGTTACATATATAATCATTCCCATTTTTTACAATCTCATCTGATTATAATAACAATCAACACGTTCATATATTATAATAATTTCATAAAATTATTCATTTCTATATCAAAGTAAAATTTATGGTGAAATTATTTCATTTACCCATTTTAAAATCATATTATGTCCAAATCATCCGTTCAAGTGCTTATAAACACTTATTAATGTAATGGCGTCCCACGATTTGAATAAAATTCATAAGCTACTCAAAAGACAAGCCAACATAATATAAAACAATTGTTTTGATCAATTAACAAATATGCTCTCCTGTATATATATACATTCAGCTCATTCTACGGTACTGTTGACCTATCTCTAATGAGTAAACGCAACCAAAGCCTAGGTATTTGCTCAAACTAAGCTCTGGTTCCTACTGTAATGAACCGAACTTCCGTACTGTCTAAACACCACATGTCCAACCCTAATTGCATAGGAATACGAATCATTATGGGTTAAAGAAGAAAAGATAGAAGAAGAATAGAAATAACAATACATAATCTCACATCGCAACGGAATAAAGTATAATATATATATATATACATATATATATATAACAGCTTTTGGAATACAAAATCTTGACTGTAGAATCATATCATTATTAGAGTACAACACTTACAACACAACAAGAATAACAACAACTAGATAACGCTGAAGCCTCCTACTCCAAGCTCCTCCAATATATCTGTAAATACTTGAACTACTTGACTGCCCGTACAATTTTGGGGACCCAAGAGTTTAAGGAAAACATAGAAAAATAACTCTTGGCTAGTCATGGAACTGGTATGAGTAAACAACGGAATAGGTTTTTCCCTTATGAGAATCCAAAATAATCTATATATCAAAATATCTCTGATATTATAATAGTGACTATCAACCACATCTAAATAATCATTTAGCAGAACGCTTGCATCTCACGCTCTACATACATAGTATATAATCAAAACCGCGAGAACTTACTGGATAATGTATTTCAAACTATGAAAAGGTATAGAACTACCTTTCAATAATGTATCTCAAGAGGAGATTCAATGGGTTCAACAAGAACATCTTGTAACCCGGCCACACATGACCGACCACTCATTTTGTTTGAGTGTTTCGAATGTATATCACCAACGGTTGGGATCAACAACCGTTTTCTCGAATGGGACAGCATAGAACATAATAAAGAAGGAAATAAATTTTTTCTAGATAGAAGATAATACGCTCTAATTGAGAGCTACCCACTTAGCCATGCAGCCTGCTCGATTTTTGTCATTTCCCGGATGTTGAGGCCTGAGGCTACGATTACTTACCTTTCATTGATAGCACAATCACTTTGAATGCCACATTGACAGATCTGTTAATCACTAATTGATTTGGGCAAATATAATCTAGATATTATACTAAGAGAATAAATTCTCTGCCACCATTTATATTTATATAAACCAACATATAAGATCATTGGAAATACTCTGTCAGACATTCATCCATACAACTTCGTTTTGGGGCTGAACAAAACTGAAGGCACAATTTCCATTAATCCATCTAAGGACTATCTAGGATTAATAGAAAAAGTCCTTTCGCCTTACTCCGTCTTCGATTATCTTCATATAATATGATTCGCAACGCTACTGCCAATACGGAGTGGTTCTCAGATAATAATCCAACCGGTCTCTCCATATCGACAAAGATATTGGCAAATACTTCGACAATCGGTTATTTAACTATCGAAGAAAAACAAACATCGATTCAAAGCATCAAACAATCACCGGGCCCCTTAATAAATATTTCATTAATTTAAATTTATCATGCCCCAATATCTCTTCAATATCTTTACCCAGATATTTCTCCAAACTCGTTTAGCCTCTTATGATTCTTAGAAAAATATTCCCACCTCTCATAACTATTTACTTTCTGTATTCCAGAAAATATCACTTTTTAACGTAGGAAAACATTTTTATTTCTTATTTACGTATCCCTATTCTTTTCTATTTATCAGTCCCTAACTATAAACTAGTAAGAGAGCAATTTCCTAAGTATCAACCCCGAAGGCGGAAACAAACATCAGATCGACAGTCAAGAAGCCATTCAACTCAACCAGTCTCCAGTCAGTTTCTAATTTCCTCAACTCCATTTCTTAACTTTTTATCAACCTAATCATTTTAATCCGCAAATCATTTGCTTTTAAATCATCATTCTCTTTAAAATGTATATACGTTTCTCCTTCCAATCTCCAAGGATTTAATTTATAAATTCCCCTTTTTTCATATAAAATCTCATTATACATTTACTCGTTTATTAAATTTCATATATAATTGATAAGTCAATTTCTAGTTATCTAACTTTTGTTAAACTTTTCTATCTCCTTAAATTTCCAAAAAAATTTGCCAGTACCTCCTTTTTACCGAACAATAGCTCAAACCTCAACTCACCTCTCTAGGCCCTTTTGTGACGGCCTGCCCCGCACCAGCCGACATTTCCAATAAATGTGCGCTGTGCCGATGTCCAACCAGCATGGGACGGTCTCCAAAGAAAGGAAAGAAGAGAATTTCAACTAGCAAGGAACCTGTAGAATGTCTCACAACACATGGAATAAAATATAATAATAACATACTTGACAAAAAACAGTCGAGACAGTGCATAAGTTGAAAACTGAACCATGATAGAAAATAAGATAGGTACACAACTAATGCCTAAAGTAGTGACCAGCAACGACACAGGGAGAATATCTATATACATCATACGTGGAAGCCTCCCGCTCGTCTCTGGTACATCTACTCGTGCATACAACCTAACCTGTCTCTAGTCTGCCAGTTTAAGAGCACCCAGAGTAATTAGAAGAGACATAAAACTTTAGGACAGACAAACGTCTGGTATGAGCGATAAGCAGCAAAACAGAACAATAACTGGTATAGTAAACCATACCTAAACCTGGACCTGCAACCAAAGAGTTAGCACAACAAGATGTACGATACTCTAAGGTGACACTAACATATGGTGTAAAGATACGGGGGTGGGTGTGCATGTCTTAGTGATGTCAAACAATCAAGCATAACAATCATCCTCTCACCTCTCACTCAGTGCGTAAAGCATACGATATCTACCGCTTTGATCACTAGACCCATCGAGATAGTGACGGAGTCCGACTTGTATAACTATTGCTACCACCAAGCTTGCCCCATAGAGTCATGACTAAATCCTTACAAATGACCACACTTCTTGGTCCATAGACAATAGTCCTACCTTGGTCACTGTGGCCCTAAATCCATCCACATAACCCCTACTCCATAGTGATCCAAAGTTATAGACATCGATAATGCCTTAGCACACGTCCCGTAGCAAAGCCCAACTCATGAAGTTAACTCATTGGTTCCCGTCTGGATCCTGAGCTACAACCTCTCATTTGGACTACCTTTGCATCTCGGGTTTTGGTCGAATTGGATTTGGTCTTCAAAAAAGTCATCGCGTAGTAATAATAGCACACGTCCGGTTCAGTTTGAATATGCATAGTGCTCCAGTCATCATCGGTTTTGTTCGGTCCAATGCTTCCTAGTATGCTCCTGGGTGCGGTTCGGTTCGATGCTCCGCTTCTGGCTCGGTTCGATCCAATTCTTCCTAGTGTGCTCCTGGGTGCGGTTCGGTGCTCCCCTTCTGGCTCGGTTCGGTTCGGATGTCTTCTTCCTCGGTTCGGTTCATATCTCTTAATTCGGCTCTTGTACTTCACCTCATTCCAGTCCAACGACCCTTGTTCGGTTCGGTGTTCACGGATCTCGGTTCGGTTCGGATCTTCACTCCAACTCCAACTCCATGCCAGTGGCCTTCCTTTGTTGCCATACTCTTCTTCCACCTGGACTCCGATTCGGGATGGATTCCATGTCTCTGGTGTCAGTTCGGTTCGACCAATCCTATCCGATCCGAACCCCTTTCCCACATCCGATCTGATCCGATCCAGATCCCTGCAGTTTTTCCAATGAGCTTATATCGTCCATTATCGCCATATAACGGCATTTTCAACCATTCTAACTTTACTAATCAATCATAAAACAATCCGAACAGTGGTAGTAACATATAGGATAAATCAACAAGGTAAAAACATCAAGCATATAGGTCATTTAGGATCAAACATACCCCAAAAACCCATGTTTCCCCTTAATCCCCTTAAGCATGTTTTAACAATAGGATTAGAAAATTTAGTCGAAATTAACTCAAATTTTTATCAGAGCCATAAAATAATATTTTAGAATTTTACAAATTTTTCCAGAATTTTCTGAGCCATAATTTCGCTAATTAGCACTAATCACCCTTAATTAGCCGTAATTAGTGAAAAACAATGCAAATCACTCACCTTAGCCACAATAAAATACGAAATCTGAAATTATCCTCTGTTAGGCGTTGTTCCCAAGACTACACAGTAGCTCCAACCTAGATTAGGTGTTTATTTGGCTTGATTTGACGTAGATTAGGCTAAAACTTGATTAAATGGTGAGTAGAAGGTGATTTGGGTGTTTTAGCAAGTGGAGGCCATTGCTAGGTTGAGAGGAATGATAGGTGGCGGCTGAAAAATGAGAAAAGGATGTTCTCTAAACCCTAACAGTGCTTTTAAACTCCTTTTCCCGAAATCCCCCAATGGGCCTAGCTGTTAATCACCCTATTTGGCCCGGTTAAGCTGTTTTTCACCCTCTAAACCATAATTCAGCCATATCTCCCAACGATAAGTCCGGTTGGCTAATATGACGACTCTACAGAAAGGTAAATCATCATCCGAATCTAATGGAAGTGGTTTCAGGTCAAAACTCTTTTCCAATCAAAAGTTATGGCCGAAACAAGATCAGCTAGGGGTAAAACGGTCATTTAAAAATCGACAAAAATCATGAACATGGGGAATGACCCCAATAGTCGTTCCCCAAAGTTACATGACCATACGACTTCGTATGTGAAAGAGATAAATATTCTATGATCCTTCGATGCATAGAATGCGGGTCGTTACATTCTCCCCCCTTAAGAAATTTCGCCCCCGAAATTCGTTAACTAAGAAACAAGCAAAGGATCCCGTATGCCTATTAACCATTCACAACAATCAAACATACAAAAATAAACAAGCCTATCCTAGCATGCGGAAAACTAAGCCGCAATTAAAATCTTACCAGGCAAAGAGTTCTGGGTACGTCTTCCTAATGCTCTCCTCTGTCTCCCAAGTACTGTCGTTCTCATTCTCGCCCTACTGAACTTTGACTAAATTCCCCGCTTTCCTTCGAAGTTGCTTCGTATCATGCTTGACAATACGAATCGGCTTGCGGTTCCCAACTGCCTAGGGTTCTCCTTCGACATCATCCAACTGATCAGGTGAAATAGCCACATCGGGGTCGTGCACGAATTTCCTTAACTGGGAAACATGAAATACGTCATGAGCTCCTGCCATCTTCTCTGGTAACTGAACTTTATATGCTAAATTCCCCACTTGCTCGGGGATTGGGAATGAACCAACAAATCTTAGCACCAGCTTTCCTCTCCTTCCAAATCGAATAACATTCTTTAATGGAGAGATCTTGACAAATACTAGGTCGCTAACGGAGAATTTCAAATCCATTCGCCTCTTATCAGCATAACTCTTCTGCCTATCCGGGCCTGCCTTCATTCGCTGTTGAATGAGCTTAATCTTGTCTGAAGTTTCTCTTATCACATCTGGTCCAAGCACAAATTTCTCACCGGTTTCTAACCAACATGACGGTGAGTTGCACGGTCTTCCATACAAAGCTTCAAATGAAGCCATACCAATACTGGACTGGTAACTATTATTATATACTAACTCTACTAGATGCAAATGGTCATCCCATGATCCACCAAAATCCAATATGTAAGCTCTCAAGAGATCCTCTAATACTCGATTCACCCTCTCTGTCTGACCGTCGGTTTGTGGATGGTACGCGGTACTGAGATATAATTCTGACCCTAGAGCCTCTTGTAAGCTCTCCCAAAACCCACTAGTAAACAACGGGTCTCGGTCACTCATAAATATTTTTGGCACTCCATGAAATCTCCCTACCCATTTCATATACAGTTCTGCTAACTTAGCTGTTGTTCTATTCGACTTGACGGGTATAAACCTTGCACTCTTATTCAATCGGTTCACAATCACCCAAATGCTATCATGGCCCGATCTAGTCCTTGGTAACACATCAATGAAACCCATTGAGACTTTTTCCCATTTCCATTCTGGAATTTCTAATGGTTGCAACAACCCACTAAGCTTCTTTTGCTTAGCTTTAACTAGCTGGCAATTCATGCATTTGGATATAAACTTCCCAACGTCTCCTTTCATCGCTTCCCAGTAGTAAGTCTGCTTCATGTCTCGATACATTTTGTTACCACCGGGGTGTATAGTCAGTTTTGAGTGATGAAATTCTCTAAGCACTTCCTCTCTCAATCCATTGACATTGGGTACAACCAGTCTTCCATTCTTTCTAAGCCATCTATCTCGATCAAGCCCATACTTGTTCATCTCCTCGTCGATACCCATCTCTAACTTGGAGATGATTTCCATTAGGTTAGGATCATCTCTTTGACTGGAACAAATCCGCTCAATCAAAGTGGGTCTGATCATCAAATTTGCGGATACTTCTGGATCTAATTCGCACTCTGGTCTGAAATCATGCCCAACGACGTAAACCAGTTGCTTCCACTTAAGAAACATAGCCCCAAAACTGGCATGTCTTCTACTCAATGCATCAGCTACCGCATTGCCCTTTTCTGGTGTATATGCGAAATCGAAATCGTAGGAAGCCAAGAATTTTAACCATCTTTGCTGTCGGAGATTTAGATCCTTCTGAGAGAAAAGATACTTTAACGATTTGTGATCGGTAAACAACTCGAATCTTTCTCTCTCTACATCTTCAATGCGAACACAATCGCTGCCAATTCCAAATCATAGGTAGGATATCTTTTCTCATGCGGTTTCAATTGCCGACTAGCATAAGCTACAACCTTACCTCCTTGCATCAATACAGCACCTAGTCCAGTACCACATGCATCTGTGTATACTGTCATCTCTTCTTTCCCTTTAGGAATGACTAACACTGGTGCACATGTCAATTTTTCCTTTAGACTCTTAAATGCATTCTTGCACTTTTTGTCCCAGACGAAAGCTTGATTTTTCTTGGTCAACTGAGTCAACGGTGCTGCTATCTTGGAGAAGTCTCGTATAAACTTACAATAATATCCAGCTAATCCCAAGAAACTTCTTACGTCTGTTACATTCTTGGGCGTAGACCAATCTTGTACCTTAGCCACCTTTGCAGGGTCCACGACAATACCATTCTTTGAAACAACAAGGCCCAAGAATTTCACTTCGAAGTTATTACCATTTTGAACCAAAGAGAACATCAACGTAAGGTCCTAAACAATCCATAGCATTCATCGAACAAGTCCTGTCCATCATCCGTTAAAACCATGAATACGTCGATACCCGAATGACTGGTCCAACCAGTATCAAGGGCTAATGGAAGCCCGGACTCCAAACAGACTACTACACGTCCAACGACGTTTATCCTCCAAGGATAACTAGATCACGTCCAACGGATCCATGGTAAGTGGGCGTCCCCAGATACCGCCGTATCGAGTCTGCCAAGAACACTCCAAACTATCGACAACTCCTTAGCACTCCATTAGAAGAACTACACTTAACTCCATCTTTAACTCGAGTCCACACATAAGCGAAGGGACCCATCGGCCTTAATGGCAAATATAACTGGTGCTCCCTACTCGGAGATGCTTCTCCGGATAAATCCCTTCCTCAAAAGATCGCTTACTTGCACCCCGAGCTCTCGCTGCTCCCTTGGCGCCGTACGACAAAGTGGCATCACTATAGGTCTGGCATCTTTCACTAAACCAATACGAAATTCAATCTCTCAGTGTGGTGGAAGTCCGGTCACTTCCTCGAAGACATCCGGATACTAGCCAGCCACGGGCACATCTGACAACTCATCATGTGGGATGTCAAGGGAATTTAGAAAACTAGCCATTACCCCATCACTAGGTAGACCACAAAACACTACCCTTCGCCCATCATCCACTCTAACTGTCACCAAAAAGCCCTCACAGTCTACCACCACCCCGTACCTTTGGAGCCAATTGACTCCCAAAATAATGCCAAACCCAGTAAAGCCCAAAACAAAGCAATCACAAGCAAACATATATCCATGAATCGATAGGACTGCATTACTATAAGTCATACTAAGGCTAATCGAACCACCAATCGGGTTCGTCACAACTAAAGGTCTATCAACAATCTAAGGTTCCAATCCCAACCTATCTACCAAGTCACTAGATACGAAGGAATGGGAAACCCCGATATAAAAAAAACTAGAACTGGAACCTCATAAATGAAAAGCATACCTTGAATAACAACACCCTTTCCCTTCTCCGCCGCAGTTGGGGCATTCGACGAAGAAGGAACAACGTTGATAGCGTACACTTCCACACTCTACTTCTTCTTAGGGGGTTGTGGACATTCTTTCTTGAGATGTCCCACTTGGCTGCAATTGAAGCACTTCCTTTCCCCTGGCTTCGCTCGACATTCTTTGGCATAGTGGCCCTTTTTGCCACAGCTAAAGCACTCTACATCTTTCTTGTTCCTCTATTTCTGGCCATCCTTAGCATGGTTATGTTTCCTCTTTTTCTGGGACTCCTCGTTAATCTTGGCGAGACCGACTCTAGGCACCTGCACTACTATAACACCACCATTAGTAGCATTAGGAACTACTCCCAGAGCATCCCTAACCATCTCTCATATGAAGGCAGTAAACATCTCCCTTATGTCAGGGACATTCCCATTGTTGGCCCCTAAACCTGCTTCTTCTTCAACTCCTGATGTGGAGTTCCTCACCACCTTTCCCGTATTTCGATCCATCGTTCAATCTGTAAAGTGAAAAAGATTTACCATCTCCTTAGTGGTGCCAATGCAGTGCGACTTCATCCTTAGCTATACTAATAGTGTGTGTATGTATATATATATATATATAGCTTTTGAAAACCAAAATATCACAAATATGCACTCTCATATACGTACACTATCTCTCCTTGGTGTCTTCCCTAGGTTAATTATGCAACCTAGAGCTCTGATACCAAATGTGATGGCCCGCCCCGTACCAGCCGACATTTCCAATGAAAGTGCGCTGTGCCGATGTCCAACCAACGCGGGACGGTCGCCAAAGAAAGGAAAGAAGGGAATTTGAACTAGCAAGGAACTTGTAGAATGTCTCACAGCACATGGAATAAAATATAATAACAACATACTTGACATAAAACAAGCGAGACAGTGCATAAGCTGAAAACTAAACCATGATAGCAGCGGAGAATTCAAAATACAACTTATGTTCCATATCATCATTATTACAATTTTTCAAACTGTCTCTAAAGCAAAAATAAGAAAGGTACACTACTAATGCCTAAAGTAGCGACCAGCAGCAACATAGGGAGAATATCTATATATATCACATATGGAAGCCTCCTGCTCGTCTCCAGTACAACTACTTGTGCATACCACTTAACCTGTCTCTAGTCTGCCCGTTTAAGAGCACCCAGAGTAATAAGAAGAGATATAAAACTATGGGTTAGACAAAAGTCTGCTATGAGCGATAAGCAGCAAAACAGAACAATAACAAGTATACTAAATCATACCTGAACCTGGACCTGCAACCAAAGTGTTAGCACAACAAGATGTACAATACTCTAAGGTGACACTAACATATGGTGTAAAGATACGGGGGTGGGGTGTGCATTTCATAGTGATGTCAAACAATCAAGCATAGCAATCATCCTCTCACCTATCACTCAGTGCGTAAAGCATACGATATCTACCACTTTGATCACTAGACCTATCGAGGTAGTGACGGAGTCCGACTTGTATAACTATTGCTACCACCAAGCTTGCCCCATGGAGTCATGACTAAATCCTTACAAATGACCCCACTTCATTGGTCCATAGACAATAGTCCTACCTAGGCCACTATGGCCCTAAATCCATCCACATACCCCCTACTCCATAGTGATCCAAAGTTATAGACATCGATAACCCCTTAGCACATGTCCCGCAGCAAAGCCCAACTCATGAAGTTAACTCATTGGTTCCCGTCTGGATCCCGAGCTACAACCTCTCATTTGGACTACCTTTGCATCTCGGGTTTTGGTCGAATTGGATTGATCTTCAGAAAAGTCTTCGCGTAGTAATAATAGCACACGTCTGGTATGGTTCGAATATGCATAGTGCTCCAGTCATCATCGGTTTTGTTCAGTCCAATGCTTCCTAGTATGCTCCTGGGTGCGGTTCGGTTCGGTGCTCCCCTTCTGGCTCAGTTCGGTCCAATGCTTCCAAGTATGCTCCTGGGTGCGGTTCGGTGCTTCCCTTCTGGCTCGGTTCGGTTCGGATGTCTTCTGCCTGAGTTCGGTTCGTATCTCTTGGTTCGGCTCTTGTACTTCACCTCATTCCAGTTCAACGTCCCCTGTTCGGTTCGGTGCTCATGGATCTCGATTCGGTTCGGATCTTCACTCCAACTCCAACTCCAAGCTAGCGGCCTTCCTTTGTTGCCCTACTCTTCTTCTGCCTGGACCCCGATTCGGTTCGGAATCCATGTCCCTGGTGTCGGTTCGGTTCGACAAATCCTATCCGATCCGAACCCCTTTCCAACATCCGATCCGATCCGGATCCCTGTAGTTTTTCCACCAAGCTTATATCGTCCATTCTCGCCATACGACGGCGTTTTCAACCATTCTAACTTTACTAATCAATCATACAACCATCCAAACAGTGGTAGTAACGTATAGGATAAATCAACAAGGTCAAAACACTAAGCATATAGGTCATTTAAGATCAAACATACCCCCAAAAACCCATGTTTCCCCTTAATCCCCTTAAGCATGTTTTAATAATTGGATTAGCAAATTTGGTCGAAATTAACTCAAATTTTTATCAGAGCCATAAAATAATATTTTAGAATTTTACAAATTTTTCCAGAATTTTCTTAGCCATAATTTCGCTAATCATCACTATTCACCCCTAATTAGCCGTAATTAGTGAAAAACAATGCAAATCACTCACCTTAGCCATAATAAAATACAAAATCTGAAATTATCCTCTGTTTTGCACTATTCCCAAGACTACACAGCAGCTCCAATCTAGATTAGGTGTTGATTTGGCTTGATTTGACGTAGATTAGGCTAAAACTTGATTAAATGGTGATTAGAAGGTGATTTGGGGGTGTTTTAGCAAGTGGAGGCCATTGCTAGGTTGAGAGGAATGTTATGTGGCTGCTGAAAAATGAGAAAAGGATGTTCTCTAAACCCAAACAGTCCTTTTAAACTCCCAATTCCGAAATCCCCCAATGGGCCTAGCTGTTAATCACCCTATTTGGCCCGGTTAAGCTGTTTTTCACCCTCTAAACCTTAATTCAGCCATATCTCCCAAACGGTAAGTCCGGTTGGCTAATGTGACCACTCTACGGGAAGGTAAACCATCATCCGGATTTAATGGAGGTGATTTCAGGTCAAAACTCCTTTCTAATCAAAAGTTATGGCCGAAACAAGATCAACTAGGGGCAAAATGGTCATTTGAAAATCAGCAAAAATCACTAACATGGGGAATGACCCCAATAGTCATTCCCTAAAGTTACATGACCATAGGACTTCGTATGTGAAAGAGATAAATATTCTACGGTCCTTCGATGCGTAGAATGCAGGTCGTTACACCTTTCCATTCAAAAAGAAAATAAAAAAGCCAAGCGACTTGCCGATTCAGCTCATAAAAACTCATATGAAATTTAAACGTGTACCCTTTTGTCGGATACTCAAAATAAAATATTTGTACACTTCATTCCATTCATGTCTAACCCATATACGTCCATTCCTAATTTATTCCAACTCAATCTGATCACTTTTAACTCAATTTGCTAATTTATTCTTTAATTAGCTCTTTTGCCTATGTCACTTTTTATTTGAACAATTCATGTTCATATGTATTTTAATTTTCTTATAAAACGATTGTAATCCATCTTTAACTCGTGTTCATTTTCATTTTTGAATATGAATTCACAAATCCAATTCTCTTAGCCAAAGCCCAATTTCGGTTCAAAATTTCATTAACTAATTACTCTTCAAATTAGTTAATTCTATTTAATATTAAAAATCTGATTTTTGTTTCAAAAATCATTTCATTGACACAACTTGAGTACATATTTATGTTACAACTCAAATCTGAATTTTGAAATAAAAATCCATAATTTATTTAATTAAAATACTTTGATTTTACTTAATAAACCGTTATGGTTTAAAAACGATTGTGGCGCTTTTTTTAAAAAATTTGATTTTGACATAACTCAAAATCTATAAGACGAAATTCAGATTTTTCTCTTCCGTTAGAAAACTATTATCAAATCAGTCCTTACGATTATTGTTTCAGAGAATTCCAACATGAATTGAGTTCTATAATCATTTGAAGTTCGAAACGCCAATTTACGAACTACTGCACTGCGGCGAGTTCATTTTAATTAAATTTAAATATAAACGTTAAATTTCGTTTACTTTAACTTTCATCCTCGTTCTAATATATATTTTAATATATATTAAATCTAGTTTTCAAAGCCAACTTAATATTTTCGATTATATCTAATCATCCATTTTTCTTTATTCAGTTATAAATTTATTTAGAACTCAATTTGCTATATTAAATTCCAAATCCTTTTATAAATAAGTTATGTATAAAATTCAATATAATCGAATTCAAATTATAAATTCTTAGATTTATCTAAATTCCATTTATATTACGAATCCCGGAATAACATCCGCCATTCCCTTTTTGAAACGATTTCCAATTCATTTTTAAATTCATACTTGAATTTAAACATCTAAATTAACTAATGATAATTTATATCACTTAATTTATAAATGTCGTTTATAAGTTTAACTTTCTTGTTTTACAATTTAAAACAAGTTTCCATTTTAAATCCATATGAAAACCAATTCCTATTCTAGAATATTTTATTGATGATAACTTATATATATAGTGAGTCTATTTTCATATTTAAAATTTAATCTTCTATTTAATATAATCCTAATATATTTTTTGAATATATTTATATAAATAAATTCATTCTAATTGAATTCAAAAGATAAATCCATATGGATTTATTTTGAATTCAATCTACATTCTGAATATCAGAATAGATTTATCGCTTCTCTTTGAAACAAATTTCAATTCCCCTTTTAAATTCACCTTTGAATTTAGATCTCCCAAATATCCAAATTATAAATTTTCCCATTTTTGTAAAAACAATGTATATACATTTACTTCAATTCCCTGCACTATCCAATTAAAATCATTCTATTTTATTTTTAAACATCGTTTATGAATTCACTTAAATTTTTCGCATTGTTTAATTTATAAACTTCAATTATAAATTCGATACTTGTTTTTATTATTCAAAACAAGTTAATATTTCTCATCCCATTTAAAATTCAAATTCTATTTTTAGAAAAATAGATTTTCCCATTTAAATCTCAAAATCGCAATATTTTTATAAATCCACATTTAGGCCCAGTGATATTTAAACACCCAAAACACTCAATTATCAATCATAGGTTTTCTAACACATCATATATGATAAAATATATATAAAAACAAACAATAATAAATTTTGAGGAATCCAGTTGGACCACTCCAACCTGTTTTCCTGCATCCAAAGACGTTAACCAACATAAATAATACCCATCCTACTTCAAGACATGATATCGCGGTATAGAAGGTCATCCGCTATCATATTGTGGGGCGCATAAGGTCATCCGCTAATGATGCTGCGGGCATCAACTAATGGTACTACGGGAAATATCCAACCACCAATATATATATATATAATAACCACAACCAACAAGCCTAAATAACTAATAGATTTATAATAGCCAAAAAAAATATTTACATGCATCCAAACAACCAACAAACAAAATATAACAATTATATTAAAATAAAAATTCGTTTATAATAAAATTATAAACGAACCAGAGAGTGAGTTTACTCAACGTGATTTTTATTTGTAGATCCAATACAATTTTAATTCAAATCGAATGATATTCAATTTAAATTAGAATTCTTAAGCTGCTTCCGATCGACTAAAAAATAAGTGAATGTAACGAACCGGAATTTTCGACTCCGAAAATCAACATCAAACTATCATGTTGACCATTCAGACATCGAACATTCCAGATCATTAATAGAAAGAAGTTAGAGGGTGAGAATAGATAAGATAGAAATATTAGAATAGAAGAAGAAGAAGAAACACTACACAGAGTCTCACATCGCAGCGGAATAAAATATAATACAGAAATAACCTTTTATTGAGAACTTTGAAAATACTTACAATATCAGAGTACATCAACATCTGGACAGTGATAATCTGTCCTCATACAACACACAGCGGAATACTAGTAATATCATACGTCTGGACTCTTCCAGCTTGTCTCTTCACAGTAGTCGATAACCTGAACTTGTACAACCCGGCCTAACCCGAGCATTTACAAAACACCGGGTCAGTCTGGTGAACCAGAGTGAGATAAACTCGCACAGTAATAAGGGTGAACCATCCAATCATGATTTTAAAGTTCAAAAATCTTTCCAAAAGAAAAGGATAATCGTAAGACCAAATCCACACATAAACATGGACGGTTTTTACCTTACGATAACCCAAAACAGTTTTGAAACCAATATCTTTCTGATATTATAATAATGTCTAAACACAAGTAAATAGAATCTAGTAGAACGCTTGCATCTCACGCTCTACATATATAGTATACAATCAAAACCCGCAGGCGCTTATTGGGAATTGGATTCCGACTTGACAAGGTATGGGTCCACCTTCCGATCGTGTATCTCTAGAGACGAATACACTGGGTTCAACAAGAACGTCTTGCAACCCGGCCCTCACATGACCGACCACTCATTTCGCTTGAGTGTATCGAATGTATATCACCGACGGTTGGGATCAGCAACCGTCTCCCGACAAGTGACAGCATCGAAACATAGATTTAAGAAACAAATAGGACTTCCTCTAGATAGGTGATCATACACCCTAATGGGAGCGACCCACATAGCCATGCTGCCTGCCCGATTTTTGCCATTTCCCGGTTGATGAGGCTTGAGGCCAGAATTAACTCTTGACATCTGATCACCATTCACTTTGAATGCCACATCGTCAGATCCGTCAGATATCACTAATTGACGTCCACAAAAATACTCTAGCTGAAAGCTAGAGAACGGCAATTCCCTGCCAACAACTATCGTACGTTTGAAGAAATCAACGTACGTGATTCTTTGGAAATACTCTGTCAGACATCCGTCCATACAATTCACCCAGGAACAGGATGAACCGAAGGCACTCTCCTACCGCATCCATTATAGGAATCACCCCATGGATCAGTAGCAAGAAGTCCTTGCAACCCGTTGATTCCAACCACGACAGAATCACAGCTTATCTCTGCTTGCCAGGCAGAGAATATTAGTGGTTCTTCCGTTTATGGAAATCCACGGTCTTCAATACTCCATCTCGATCATCTTCTGATATCTCCACGTATTTGTTGGTCGGAATGGTTTTCGAATATAAATTCGATCCCGGTCTTTCCATACCAACAATCGTATTGGCCAGATTTGATAGTCGGTGTTTTAACTATCAAAATAAATAGTGTTTCAATCATGACCCTCCAATGAGTTCACTGGTTCCGTATTCAGCATCCTTTGGCCTTTAACAAACTAGTTTCCTTTTTGTTAAATTAAAACTTCTAATTCTTTACATATTCAAAAATACGATATTTGAATAACTCTAATTTCAATTTAACTCTAATGGATTAACTCAAACTGTTTACTCTAACTGGTTCACTCCAATTGGTTAACTCGACTTATTTAATCCTATCGATTAACTAATACTCGACTTAAATCCATTCGCTTGACCCTAGATCACAGCGATCACAATGGTTACGCCTGATTCCCTCAGGAAACATCCGACCGCCGTAGGCTATCTGCAGCCCTGCGAATTACGCCAGCAGTCGTACGACATGGCAACTTAGCCGAATAATTATGTTTGGCTAATTCTATCTCGAATAAATATATTCAATTTCCCACTTTGAAATCTCATTTAAAATTCTCCTTTTTACTAGATCTCGTTTTCAAATAACGTTAATGTAAAATTAACGTCTTAACACTTTGAATCTCACTTAAAACTCTGGTTTATAATAAACCCTTTTATCGTAATCTCCTTCGACTTAATTCAAATAATTGAGTACGTTTATTTCCTTTCACCATTCAATTGGCTTGCATCTCACATTCGGTAACCTTTTTAAATGAATTCCCATTTACAAATATATTCCTAATTTATCAAACATTAACTACTTTAGTAGTTAATTCCTTTATTAACTAAATTAAATATTAAATCCCTTTTTAAATCCTTATTTAAATTCAAACAATATTCGTTTAACTATTTTAGTCAAACACAATAACTTGATAAACAATTCTAATTCCAAACGGTCGATTTAATTAACTCAAAAACTTGATTACCTCATTAACCGATTTCAACAATCCTCGCTTTAAATTAATTAAAAATATAATTAATTTAAATAGATTCTAATTATTTGTTTTCTTTACAAAACAATTATCAAAGTTTAACCCTTTCAATTCATTCCTTATCTTTATACTGGAAAATCTGATTAACATCAGCATATACTTTATAAAATAACCCAACCATAAATCAAGGTCTTAAATAAATAAAATATTTATTTAATTCCCTCTTATACTTTATTCAAATAATATATTTCAAGATCTGAGTCCAGTTATAAAATAAACTTTATAACTTCACTTTTATCGACTCACCTAACGGTGAATCCATATCTATAAACCGATTGATTTTTAAAGGCCATACTCTGCCAAACACTTAACCAATATCACCCATTGGTTTCAAACTAACAGATGTTGAACATTCAATAATCAACCCTCAAATCAATCACACAAACAGATCAGTTCATATATGATAATATGAAAATAATTAATACATTTGAGGAATCCGGTTGGATCCCTCCAACCTGTTCTTCCCTGTATTCAAAACGGTTATCACACACCAGATTATTCAGTTTTCATTTAACCCATAACAATGAATAACGGCCATTTAACATCAACCACAAGCAATGCAAACAATTCAACCATTTAAAACACGTTTATAAAATAAACGTGACCAATAAGGTGAGTTACCTTTATGGGAACCAATCGTTAAAAATAACGATTTGGTATTTTACTGAAATTAAACACGGTTTAATTTCATCGGTTAAATCAACAGTTAAATAGATAACTAGCAAAGCAGTCAACCATTGGCAAGCAGAGCACACAAAATAAAAACACCCAATTTATATAAAATATAAAAAGGGTAACTGAGTGAGTTTAACTCACCTTGATTTGATTTGCGGATCAGTTTCCAGTTAAATTAAACGAGTGTTTAATTTAACTACAATTTCCATCAGTCTCTAATCCTGTCTATGTCAGATCCATGACGTAGTGTTTGCCAATGCGGTACCAATGTAGCTACTTTCGCTTAATCCTGATATCATATGATTTTGTTATCACTATTTTAATTTAACACTACTTTAATAACTAACAAAATTCTTTGATCAATAGTTTAGTAGATTAATTACATTAGTTTGGTCATCCCTTTTCCTTGCTACACGTTCGTTCAGAAATGCCACACCATTTGCCTGCAATCACAGGTTTTAGTTGTAACACTATCAATTTAATATGATTTAACGTAAAACTAATTAAACCTTAACTATGGATTTTACCAAACAAATTATATTGATAAGGAAACGGGACCGAATCCTTTTGTTCTTCCTCCCGTTTGTTCTGTACTCTAGCTTAAAAGTCACAATTATGTTTGGTACTGTTGAACCCAGGCCTTCATCCCTTTTCATTTCTTGATGCCAGCTGTATTGTCAAAGCTAATTAGAACATTCATTATCTATAAATAATTAGAGTTAATTTACTAATTACGTTGATTATTGGCTCATAAATCTCACGGGTTAACGTTAAATGTTGGGACCGATCTCACTACTGCTCCCTCCCCTTCGTATCTTCTTTTAATAACAGCCTTGAACCCATTTTGCGCTCCTTCATTGGCATTGAAACCAACGGAAGCTGCTGCTCTTCACTACTTCTTTCAACTCACGGGGTTCTTCGATTTCGGTTAAACAAAAAGGCCGATCCTATTCCACTCCGTCGCAACTCAGAGGGCCCACCGGATAACCATCCATCACCGGCGAACAGTGCACCAGAGTCCCCTCCAACTTCGCCAGCATCCGCGTCCCACCTCGCGGCTTCCATCGACGGCAACCATCTCCGAATCATGCCACCCTTCGAACGAGATTCCGGCTGCATCGTTCATTTAGAAGTGATCATCACCATTAGCAATAAAGACCTTTTCATCCTCTTCGTATGTTTTGCAATGTTGGAACCCACAGAACTTAACGCCAATATGAGGTTCTTGGCTAGAGGAAGCAACGGAATTGGTTTCAGGAATTTCGAGAGTGTAATGGAGTTGTTTGGATGTTATTTTGATGAAGGGTGGTGCTTTTCTGTATTACTGAAGCGAAGCAGAATGGAGCAGTTCGATGGGTTTTATAGGAAAATAAATACGTGGGTGGCAAGGCAATTTAGAGTAGGTTTGCAGAAAGTTTATAGGTTAGCTGTTCAGCGGGGTTCTCAAAATTCCTTTGTCGGCAAGGAGCAGTAATTTGGTTTGCAAGCTATTGGATTGATTGGTCCGCACATCATTCAAGAAAAAAAAAATTTGCTAGGAAAGATTTTTTAAAAGTTTAAATATATATATTACTATACGAAGCTTCATGATGAAATAACCTCTCAAAACAATTCAATACAACCTATGTTTACTGATAAAAAAACTAGTCTTGGCGTAAAAAGGTATTCCGGATTCAATGGGACAAGTTTCATCGAAATCCGAGGTCGTATGAAAAAATTTCCTTTATGAAACCAGAAATGAACACACGTTTAATTTTTCCACGGTCACCAGATAAATCAAATCCACTTGAAACTGCGAACATCGACAATAACTTTTCGATACGAACCCAACGGCACTAATTTCGTTGCATTCTGAGACTGTTTGCCCGATAGGCTGTTTTTACCCTGAACCGCCCTACCCTTTTTAACGCCAAATTTCTCGATCTCTAAAAATAACAAATTATATACCTATCCTGACTCTAATCGACGATACGAACTCAATGGAACTGGTTTCGTGGCCTAATTCGATCGTCTGCTCAAGTTACACTCAAATACCTCTTTATTTATTTAAATACGCGTTATAGAAATTGAACGGGCGTTTACGGCTACCGTGGCCACATACGATATCGGTTTTCCCCGCAATTCACCACCGTACAATAATTTAGCGATATGGTTCTAATGAAACTGATTTCGTCGAAATCTGAGTCCGTTTGCAAAACGGCTATTTTAAAGGCCTATAATTAAATAGCGAATTTCCATAGCGACTATTTCAAAATTTGATTTGGCCATAAATATCAAACTATAACACGAAATCTGGATTTTTCTCTTTCATATGAAAACTATCGTCAATACGGTCCCAACGTGTCTTGTTCCATAGAAATCCGACTTATATTGAATCCTGTATTCTCAGTTGAAGTTCAAAACTCCAATTTACGAACTGCACGCCATTTTCAAGCTCGAATTTATATTATATATAAATTATAACGTTCAACTTTGTTTCAATAACGAATTAAATACTAAATTCCATTAATATTCCCGATATAATATTTAAAATAAATAAATTAAATTAAATATTTAACGGGCAAAAATACGGGTCGTTACATTCTTCCCCCCTTAAAATAATTTCGTCCTCGAAATTGCTAAGGTAAGAAAGAATGTTATAAACTCATTAATTTCAAATCTAATTTTATATTAAATTAGAAACCAATTCAATACTGTAAATAAATATTTTCACAAATATTGAAAATTTTCTAACACTTTAAATTTTCGAAAAATTTCGTCAGCACCTCCTCTGTACGGCTCAATCTGTACAACTACAACTCGCCTTTCTAGGCCTTCTCCAATCCAAAAGAAAATGAAACAGCCAAGCGGCTTGCCATATAGGCTCATAAATCTCCAAATCCATATAAAAATAAACGTGTACCTTTTTGTCGGGCATATCATTATATCCTTCCCATCTGCTACCTTGTCAGCTTATACAAGTGCATTCCCAAAATTCCAATTTTATCCTCAAGACCAAATTCTTCATATGTCCAAGCCAGATCCCATTCTTAACTCAATTCCCATTCATCACCAATTTTAACCCTTGACTTACCAGTCCAATACCATCTTAGATTCCTGTCTCACAATTCAAAATCTGATTCTACTTGATATATTATATCCCAATTCAATTTCTAGTTAATTGGTTTCAAACAATCCATATTTGCTTTAACAAATTTCTATTAAATTTTGTTTTTGTTCAAACAATTTCCCTGGGAGTTTTCAAACAGTTTTGCTCTTTCAAAAACCAAATAATTTTTTTTTCAGGATTCAAACAACTTGTCTTTCTCAAAGCAATTCAAAACAAAACCTTTGGTAGTAATCCGTCACTTAGAACTCGGAAATGAACACTGATGATGTGGCCAGCATCATCAGAGTTACTTCCCAGCTATCAAAGTGAGTTCAATACTATATAAATTTTCAAAATTCCAATTTTAAACACTTTCGTTTTGAAATCTATTTCAAAATAACATTCACGGTGCTTGTAAACAATTTAAAATCTCCCAGGATTTTAAAATTCTCATATATTCAATTCAAGTTCATTTACAGACCTTTCCCACTTTTGGGGTTTTTAATTCCAATTTCTGATGTAGATTTCAGATTTAATAAATCCGCTTTCATATTATACGAATTCCAATTGGTTATTTATATAACCTTTTCAATTATAACCAAGCAACACATCCAATATACTATAATATTTCAAATGTTAATCATTCCTTTATATTAAAATACCATTTGGGCAAAATTATTTCATTTACCCTCTTTCAAAAACATACTGTGTCGAATTATTCTGTTCAAGAGTTTAGAAACACTTATCGACACAGTTTGCATTACTGTATCGACCAGAATTCATAAACTACTCGACAAACCAACCAACACAATATAAGACAGTTTTTATAACAATTTACAAATACGCGCTCATATATATACGCTCAAACTCAATCTAGGGTATTACTAACCCCATCTCTACTGAGTCACGCCACAGAGCCAAGGTAGTTACTTAACCAATAGCTCTGATACCACTGTAACGAACCGGGATTTTCGACTCCGAAAATCAACATCAAACTATCATGTTGACCATTCAGACATCGAACATTCCAGATCATTAATAGAAAGAAGTTAGAGGGTGAGAATAGATAAGATAGAAATATTAGAATAGAAGAAGAAGAAGAAACACTACACAGAGTCTCACATCGCAGCGGAATAAAATATAATACAGAAATAACCTTTTATTGAGAACTTTGAAAATACTTACAATATCAGAGTACATCAACATCTGGACAGTGATAATCTGTCCTCATACAACACACAGCGGAATACTAGTAATATCATACGTCTGGACTCTTCCAGCTCGTCTCTTCACAGTAGTCGATAACCTGAACCTGTACAACCCGGCCTAACCCGAGCATTTACAAAACACCGGGTCAGTCTGGTGAACCAGAGTGAGATAAACTCGCACAGTAATAAGGCTGAACCATCCAATCATGATTTTAAAGTTCAAAAATCTTTCCAAAAGAAAAGGATAATCGTAAGACCAAATCCACACATAAACATGGACGGTTTTTACCTTACGATAACCCAAAACAGTTTTGAAACCAATATCTTTCTGATATTATAATAATGTCTAAACACAAGTAAATAGAATCTAGTAGAACGCTTGCATCTCACGCTCTACATATATAGTATACAATCAAAACCCGCAGGCGCTTATTGGGAATTGGATTCCGACTTGACAAGGTATGGGTCCACCTTCCGATCGTGTATCTCTAGAGACGAATACACTGGGTTCAACAAGAACGTCTTGCAACCCGGCCCTCACATGACCGACCACTCATTTCGCTTGAGTGTATCGAATGTATATCACCGACGGTTGGGATCAGCAACCGTCTCCCGACAAGTGACAGCATCGAAACATAGATTTAAGAAACAAATAGGACTTCCTCTAGATAGGTGATCATACACCCTAATGGGAGCGACCCACATAGCCATGCTGCCTGCCCGATTTTTGCCATTTCCCGGTTGATGAGGCTTGAGGCCAGAATTAACTCTTGACATCTGGTCACCATTCACTTTGAATGCCACATCGTCAGATCCGTCAGATATCACTAATTGACGTCCACAAAAATACTCTAGCTGAAAGCTAGAGAACGGCAATTCCCTGCCAACAACTATCGTACGTTTGAAGAAATCAACGTACGTGATTCTTTGGAAATACTCTGTCAGACATCCGTCCATACAATTCACCCAGGAACAGGATGAACCGAAGGCACTCTCCTACCGCATCCATTATAGGAATCACCCCATGGATCAGTAGCAAGAAGTCCTTGCAACCCGTTGATTCCAACCACGACAGAATCACAGCTTATCTCTGCTTGCCAGGCAGAGAATATTAGTGGTTCTTCCGTTTATGGAAATCCACGGTCTTCAATACTCCATCTCGATCATCTTCTGATATCTCCACGTATTTGTTGGTCGGAATGGTTTTCGAATATAAATTCGATCCCGGTCTTTCCATACCAACAATCGTATTGGCCAGATTTGATAGTCGGTGTTTTAACTATCAAAATAAATAGTGTTTCAATCATGACCCTCCAATGAGTTCACTGGTTCCGTATTCAGCATCCTTTGGCCTTTAACAAACTAGTTTCCTTTTTGTTAAATTAAAACGTCTAATTCTTTACATATTCAAAAATACGATATTTGAATAACTCTAATTTCAATTTAACTCTAATGGATTAACTCAAACTGTTTACTCTAACTGGTTCACTCCAATTGGTTAACTCGACTTATTTAATCCTATCGATTAACTAATACTCGACTTAAATCCATTCGCTTGACCCTAGATCACAGCGATCACAATGGTTACGCCTGATTCCCTCAGGAAACATCCGACCGCCGTAGGCTATCTGCAGCCCTGCGAATTACGCCAGCAGTCGTACGACATGGCAACTTAGCCGAATAATTATGTTTGGCTAATTCTATCTCGAATAAATATATTCAATTTCCCACTTTGAAATCTCATTTAAAATTCTCCTTTTTACTAGATCTCGTTTTCAAATAACGTTAATGTAAAATTAACGTCTTAACACTTTGAATCTCACTTAAAACTCTGGTTTATAATAAACCCTTTTATCGTAATCTCCTTCGACTTAATTCAAATAATTGAGTACGTTTATTTCCTTTCACCATTCAATTGGCTTGCATCTCACATTCGGTAACCTTTTTAAATGAATTCCCATTTACAAATATATTCCTAATTTATCAAACATTAACTACTTTAGTAGTTAATTCCTTTATTAACTAAATTAAATATTAAATCCCTTTTTAAATCCTTATTTAAATTCAAACAATATTCGTTTAACTATTTTAGTCAAACACAATAACTTGATAAACAATTCTAATTCCAAACGGTCGATTTAATTAACTCAAAAACTTGATTACCTCATTAACCGATTTCAACAATCCTCGCTTTAAATTAATTAAAAATATAATTAATTTAAATAGATTCTAATTATTTGTTTTCTTTACAAAACAATTATCAAAGTTTAACCCTTTCAATTCATTCCTTATCTTTATACTGGAAAATCTGATTAACATCAGCATATACTTTATAAAATAACCCAACCATAAATCAAGGTCTTAAATAAATAAAATATTTATTTAATTCCCTCTTATACTTTATTCAAATAATATATTTCAAGATCTGAGTCCAGTTATAAAATAAACTTTATAACTTCACTTTTATCGACTCACCTAACGGTGAATCCATATCTATAAACCGATTGATTTTTAAAGGCCATACTCTGCCAAACACTTAACCAATATCACCCATTGGTTTCAAACTAACAGATGTTGAACATTCAATAATCAACCCTCAAATCAATCACACAAACAGATCAGTTCATATATGATAATATGAAAATAATTAATACATTTGAGGAATCCGGTTGGATCCCTCCAACCTGTTCTTCCCTGTATTCAAAACGGTTATCACACACCAGATTATTCAGTTTTCATTTAACCCATAACAATGAATAACGGCCATTTAACATCAACCACAAGCAATGCAAACAATTCAACCATTTAAAACACGTTTATAAAATAAACGTGACCAATAAGGTGAGTTACCTTTATGGGAACCAATCGTTAAAAATAACGATTTGGTATTTTACTGAAATTAAACACGGTTTAATTTCATCGGTTAAATCAACAGTTAAATAGATAACTAGCAAAGCAGTCAACCATTGGCAAGCAGAGCACACAAAATAAAAACACCCAATTTATATAAAATATAAAAAGGGTAACTGAGTGAGTTTAACTCACCTTGATTTGATTTGCGGATCAGTTTCCAGTTAAATTAAACGAGTGTTTAATTTAACTACAATTTCCATCAGTCTCTAATCCTGTCTATGTCAGATCCATGACGTAGTGTTTGCCAATGCGGTACCAATGTAGCTACTTTCGCTTAATCCTGATATCATATGATTTTGTTATCACTATTTTAATTTAACACTACTTTAATAACTAACAAAATTCTTTGATCAATAGTTTAGTAGATTAATTACATTAGTTTGGTCATCCCTTTTCCTTGCTACACGTTCGTTCAGAAATGCCACACCATTTGCCTGCAATCACAGGTTTTAGTTGTAACACTATCAATTTAATATGATTTAACGTAAAACTAATTAAACCTTAACTATGGATTTTACCAAACAAATTATATTGATAAGGAAACAGGACCGAATCCTTTTGTTCTTCCTCCCGTTTGTTCTGTACTCTAGCTTAAAAGTCACAATTATGTTTGGTACTGTTGAACCCAGGCCTTCATCCCTTTTCATTTCTTGATGCCAGCTGTATTGTCAAAGCTAATTAGAACATTCATTATCTATAAATAATTAGAGTTAATTTACTAATTACGTTGATTATTGGCTCATAAATCTCACGGGGTTAACGTTAAATGTTGGGACCGATCTCACTACTGCTCCCTCCCCTTCGTATCTTCTTTTAATAACAACCTTGAACCCATTTTGCGCTCCTTCATTGGCATTGAAACCAACGGAAGCTGCTGCTCTTCACTACTTCTTTCAACTCACGGGGTTCTTCGATTTCGGTTAAACAAAAAGGCCGATCCTATTCCACTCCGTCGCAACTCAGAGGGCCCACCGGATAACCATCCATCACCGGCGAACAGTGCACCAGAGTCCCCTCCAACTTCGCCAGCATCCGCGTCCCACCTCGCGGCTTCCATCGACGGCAACCATCTCCGAATCATGCCACCCTTCGAACGAGATTCCGGCTGCATCGTTCATTTAGAAGTGATCATCACCATTAGCAATAAAGACCTTTTCATCCTCTTCGTATGTTTTGCAATGTTGGAACCCACAGAACTTAACGCCAATATGAGGTTCTTGGCTAGAGGAAGCAACGGAATTGGTTTCAGGAATTTCGAGAGTGTAATGGAGTTGTTTGGATGTTATTTTGATGAACGGTGGTGCTTTTCTGTATTACTGAAGCGAAGCAGAATGGAGCGTTCGATGGGTTTTATAGGAAAATAAATACGTGGGTGGCAAGGCAATTTAGAGTAGGTTTGCAGAAAGTTTATAGGTTAGCTGTTCAGCGGGGTTCTCAAAATTCCTTTGTCGGCAAGGAGCAGTAATTTGGTTTGCAAGCTATTGGATTGATTGGTCCGCACATCATTCAAGAAAAAAAAAAAATTTGCTAGGAAAGATTTTTTAAAAGTTTAAATATATCTATATTACTATACGAAGCTTCATGATGAAATAACCTCTCAAAACAATTCAATACAACCTATGTTTACTGATAAAAAAACTAGTCTTGGCGTAAAAAGGTATTCCGGATTCAATGGGACAAGTTTCATCGAAATCCGAGGTCGTATGAAAAAATTTCCTTTATGAAACCAGAAATGAACACACGTTTAATTTTTCCACGGTCACCAGATAAATCAAATCCACTTGAAACTGCGAACATCGACAATAACTTTTCGATACGAACCCAACGGCACTAATTTCGTTGCATTCTGAGACTGTTTGCCCGATAGGCTGTTTTTACCCTGAACCGCCCTACCCTTTTTAACGCCAAATTTCTCGATCTCTAAAAATAACAAATTATATACCTATCCTGACTCTAATCGACGATACGAACTCAATGGAACTGGTTTCGTGGCCTAATTCGATCGTCTGCTCAAGTTACACTCAAATACCTCTTTATTTATTTAAATACGCGTTATAGAAATTGAACGGGCGTTTACGGCTACCGTGGCCACATACGATATCGGTTTTCCCCGCAATTCACCACCGTACAATAATTTAGCGATATGGTTCTAATGAAACTGATTTCGTCGAAATCTGAGTCCGTTTGCAAAACGGCTATTTTAAAGGCCTATAATTAAATAGCGAATTTCCATAGCGACTATTTCAAAATTTGATTTGGCCATAAATATCAAACTATAACACGAAATCTGGATTTTTCTCTTTCATATGAAAACTATCGTCAATACGGTCCCAACGTGTCTTGTTCCATAGAAATCCGACTTATATTGAATCCTGTATTCTCAGTTGAAGTTCAAAACTCCAATTTATGAACTGCACGCCATTTTCAAGCTCGAATTTATATTATATATAAATTATAACGTTCAACTTTGTTTCAATAACGAATTAAATACTAAATTCCATTAATATTCCCGATATAATATTTAAAATAAATAAATTAAATTAAATATTTAACGGGCAAAAATACGGGTCGTTACAGTGAAAATAAGGCTCAGGTCCCTAAAAGCAAACTTAATTAGACTCACATCCAGTGATAAACTTATTATAGATTAGGTCCCTATTTTTCATAAGTTGCGAAAAAAGTGGAAAAAAAAAGTAAAAAAAATCCGAATATTATTTTTTAAATAAATAATTCATTCGACCATAAATTCACTAAAAAAATTTCAAAAACATGCAAAAAATAAAATTAAACTGAAAAAAAGAACGATAAATGCAGTTAATTGCATTTTTTCATGCAATAATTTCAATTTCCTGCATATATATGTGCAATTATTCCAGTGTTTGTATCCGTTGTTGAATTAGTTCTTTTTTATTTGCATTCAAGTGTGCAATTAAATATGAAACATGCACATTTGCGTGCAACATATATGCAGGCAAAACTATAGCATAATTTCCTTTGTGCAATAATTGCATACATGTATGCAAGTATAGACAATACTTGCATACATATATGCAAGTTTTTTTTTTGTCGTGGACTTCTGGGATTATTTCCAGATTTTACAATTTTTTTTTTTTTTGTTCATGGCCGCACTATTTTTTTTGGAAAAATACGTAGGAGCGAAACAAATAATGGACCTGAGCGTGACATGACAGGTGGAAGCGGATGCACTAATGTAGGAGGCGTACATTCAAAAACAGGGACCGAAATTGTATTGGAAAGTATGCGCGGGTTTTTTTTATTTTGAAAGTTAATAGGGACCTGTAAAAAACGCACCCAAAAAATAATACCAACTTGACTCTATTGCGCAGTTATCATTGTTATGGTTCCGACATTTCTTATTTCGTCAACATCTGATATCATATGTAGGAGTCATAACCTTTATAAGTTTCTATTTGAATTAAATAAATTTAACAACTTCATTAAAAATTTATTTACCTTACTTGGTGAAAATAAGTCACAGTCTAAACCCTTTTCAACTCCTACATGTCTTGACTTCAAATTCAGTCCTTCCACCTCTGTTCAATTCATGGCTATGCCTCCTCCTTGCCCGCGTAACAGTATTATCACTCCAAACCTCAACACCCAGCTTCTCCTTTTCCTTCCACCACCATATTCTCAAACCATTTTCCCAAAATCAACAGCAACCAAGAAAAATTGCATGCCTCTTATCAATATCCAATACACCTCATCCTCATGCAAAACAATCGATCGCCTAAAACCACTCCAAACCCATTGACTGTCGAACTACTCTAGGTTGCACCCCTCATCAATTGGACATCGACACCCAGCCCTGGAGAAATCATGACAGCAATTTCATCGAAGTTCCCAAAACCTTTTCCATGCTACTTATCGCGATGCACACCTATTGGTATTGAATAATAAGTGGATCTCGATTGTTGGATTTAGGCAAATGGTACGATTGAATTCGATTTTCAAACTATTTGGGACATGCGTTAGTTTTTTCTTAGGATCGAAAATAAATAAAAATAAAAGAGGAAGAGGTAGTCGCGATAATTATAAACAAAAGAAAGGGAACCTTACTTGGCAGCGGCCAATTACTATTTGATTTTGAAGCATACGATTATGGTTTTCAGAAGGAAGAAATGGAAAGGGTATACGCGATTATATATACGAAGAAGCTTAGTGTAGAAGGAATAGGACAGTTACACTTGTACAGGTAGCTGGTGTAAAGTAGGGTTGGCTAATTAATTTGATTCGGTGCTTATCCACTTTATTTTAAAATCAATATATTTTGTTGTTCCAAACTCCTATTTAAGGGCAACAACCAGCGTTCCTAATGCTATACCACTATTCTGAACACATTGGGACATGTTTCAAAGCCCAATTCGATCATATGGAGAAGATATAAATTTAAATCAATATAAATTAAAATAAAAACAATTAATCCCTTAATAATAAATTATTATTATTATCGTCCTTTCTATTCAAATGGAATTTCGATTTATTTATCTAAATTATTTTGACTCGGTTTTAAATTTTTGAATTGAATTATTCCAGATTCTCATATTACAATGATTATATATATTCATAATAAATCGTATTTTAATTTTTAAATTGATAACTTAATATAAAAATAGATTTATATTATTAACTCAATATTTAGAACCATATTAAATATTTAAAATAAATCAACCAAAAATCCGGGTCGTTGCATTCTTCCCCACTTAAAAGAATTTTGTCCCCGAAATTATTAAGGTAGGAAAAATTCTACAAACCCATTTACTTTCCAAAAATTCACTTATGTTGAAACTCAACACTTCATATATCAACAAATGTAATTTTATCAAAACTTTTGGTTTTCATTCATATTGCACACCATATACGCTTACATTCATTTAGTCTGAATGATTTACAATCAATATATTCATACCCTCTTCATATTCCATTAATATATATTCAAATTTATTATAAATCAATTTATCTATTTCAATTTATTTAACTTGCTTAAGTTAAATTTAAATTCTAGGATTCAAATTCCTTGGTTTTTGTTTCAAATCCTTTAGAAATCACACAAATATATACATATATTTATTTCAATTTCAAATTCAAAACATTTTAATTTTCAAACCAACTTGTTTTCTTTCATTCAAATTTCCATCATAAACTAGTCTAAGGTAGCAATCTATCACTTAGAAACTCGAAAATGGATATTGATAATGCTGCAGTCATTATCAAAATAATTTTCCAGCAACTAAAGTGAGTTCAGTGCTTTATCCACTTCACAATTCATTTAAAATGATTTTTTTATCTCAAAAATCGTCCCAAAATAAAGCTATATTATTTTAATATACTTTGAGAAAACATTTTCCAACTTCCTGGGATTAAATTCCAAATTTTGGTTTGAATTCAATTCCAGTTCATCTCATTTGTATATATCATTCTTATAAAAAAATTATTTGGTTATATATAATCATTCCAGTTTTTTATAATCTCATCTGATTATAATAACAATCAGCACATCCATATATTATAATAATTTCATAAAATTATTCATTTCTATATCAAAGTAAAAATTTAGGTAAAATTATTTCCTTTACCCATTTTAAAACCATATTATGTCCAAATCATCCATTCAAGAGTTTATAAACACTTATTAATGTCGTGGCATCCCACGATTTGAATAGAATTCATAAGCCACTCAAAAGACTTTGTAACACAATATAAAACAATTGTTTTGATCAATTAACAAATACGCGCTCTTGTACATATATACACTCAACTCATTCTAGGGTACTGCTGACCCTATCTTTAATGAGTAAACCCAACCAAAGCCTAAGTATTCGCTCAAACTAAGCTTTGATTCCTACTGTCCGTACTATATAAGTTGTCTAAATACCACATGTCCAACCCAAATTGCACAGGAATACAAATCATTATGGGTTGAAGAAGAAAAGATAGAAGAAGAATGTAACAACCCGAAAATCTGGGCCAGTTTAAAATTTTTATTTTGGCAATTTTAGCGAATTTTCTATATTTAAAATAGAATATTTTAAATAATATCGACGAGAAATTTATTTTGAATTAAATTTGACGTATATAGTTATATAGATCGTCGTTAGAATATAAATATTTATTTTAAATTATAAAAGGAATTGAAAATGGCCCTATAGTTCGATAATTCGATTTCAAACTTCAAATGAATGTACGGGGTGCAAAATAAACCGGAATTTAGTCAAACCAAAAATAATATAATCTAATTGAGAATATCTTTCCAACGAATCCGAAAAATCAAAATTTCATAACGGGAATCAAAAGATATGGCCAAATGAAATTTCAGAATATTCGCTATGAAATTCTGGCCCTTAAAAATAGCCATTTTGCAAACGACCTCGGATTTCGACGAGACCACTTTTGTTGGATCCGTGATGTCAAGTTATTTCTAGATCCCACATTTCATAATTTTTTGAATCAATATGTGAGCATGGCAAAGGAAAACGCGTTTGACCAGTTTTAGTTGATTTTAATCGACTGGAAAATTGCCATTTTTCAAACGGTCTCAGAATTCGACAAAACTAGTTTTGTTAGGACCGTATCGTTAATAAGAAGCTAGAAAACATTTTTTGGGAATTTTTCGAGTTCGTATGTGGCCCGGGCAAATTGAAATGCGCGCTCAAATTCAATATATAGAGTTATATGTTGATTTTGATGAAAACTGATCGAAACGATCGAATCAGCCTACGATACATATCCCATTGTGTTCGGAATGGGGGTAATTAGCTAGGGACGACAGGCGGTGGGTCTCGTTTCGAGTTTGAATGAAAAAGTTGCTTTTTAAAATTAAAATAATAATTATATATATATATATATTATATAAACCTCCCCTTTATCTCTCACCTCTCAGAACCCATCGATAAAAAAAAAAAGAGAACGACGGGAGGAGACTACGCCCCGCCTCCAGCCACCGCCATCGGAGTTCATCAGCGCGCCCCCCGCCGCTGACCCCTCCCCTCTCTCCGATCTCGCCCCCTTCCTCTCACCTCGCAACGTTGAAATCCTCCACCCCCACTTTCGAACGACATCAGAAATCGCACACCCCCTTCTTTCCTTCCTCCCTCTCACGCAGACCCCACCTGAACTCCGATGCACCGCTCCAGACCTTCCCCCTCCTCCCTACGCGCAAACCCTCCCCTTCTCTCTCCTTAATTCGTGCAACATCTCTTCTCCCCATTCGAACGAGCGCACCCCTTCGAGCCATCACCGAGTGAGCCACCAGCTAGCTCCAGCCCACCCTAACATCCTCCAATACCTCTTGTAAGTTTTGTTTTTATTTATTTGAAAGGCTATGTTCTAAGTAAATACATGAAAGGATCGATTTTTAAACACATGAAAGGATGGGTTCTTAAAACATGTAAAGTTTTGATTTTTAATATAGGAAAAATTCAGTTTTATATATATTATGGAAGAAAAGGATTTGGTTTTTTTATATATATATATATATAAATTAGAAAGAAATGATTTTAATTTATAAAAAGAAATTATTTTTATAGAAGCAAAGTTATGATTTCTATCATGAAGTTAGAAAGTTAAAAATATAATTTTTATATGATAGGAAAGTTAAAATTTAATTTTTATATGATAGGAAAGTTAAAAATATAAATTTTATTCGAGTAGTAAGTTAAAAATATGATTTTTATATAGTAGAGATTATAAAAATATAATTTTTATGAGGTAGAGAATATTAAAATTAGGTTTATATATATATGAAGTGAAAGTAAAAATTCGATTTTTAAATAGGTAGCGAATTGAAAATAGAATTTTTATATAACAGAGAATATAAAAATATAATTTTTATTTATTGAAATGAAGTAATAAAATAATATTTTTATTTGAACAGCGTGAAAGGAAATGAGATGGAATTGTATTGGAATTTCAACCGATCCAGACGGTTCAGCAGTTCAAAAGCAAAACACGGCGGAGTGGAACCCAAATGTGAGAACTTCTCACTCTAAAAATTCTTTTTCTAGTTATATATATATATATATATATATACTAGGATGCAGACGGAGCTTAGCAGCACCCGACACCCGTCATCCACAGACCATGGATGGCTTGTTTGTTTGATTGATGTGTTGTGAAATTTGTTTGTGAAGTTGATGTGAAATAGATAATGAAATATATTCATGTGTTGAAATAAATTAATTATCGTTAAAAATATAATTTTTAACGTGAAAGTGAATAAATGAATATTTATAAACAAATCGACCGATTTGTTTATATACACTAATTTGACTGATATTGATTGGGATGATAAATTTTACACATCGCCCAACTGCACAAATAATATGTAGTGTTTGTTGATTTGAAACCCCACACGGGTGTTGGGATGAAATTTGGCTTACACTAATCCCAATTATTTAATTGTATGTCGATCGATTGGTCGACAGGCTGTGTAAGCGTTAATTATTTATATTTGATGCTTATGCAGTTGTGTGGTGCACTTTGGATGATGGTGGATTGGTTATCGTTGCTATTATATACATGTGTTGTATGGAATCCATATAATTAACATTATATGGTGATTGATTGGGCCTCATTCCAATCGGGAAAATAATGAATATTATAAAGGAAAATTCATGTGTTGAATACAAAAATAGTCATGTGTTGACGATGTTCATGTGTTGAAACTATTCATGTGTTGAGTGAAATATTTTATACAATAAAATTTACATCTTTATCATATTTAAAATTAGAACTACTTCACGGTGGAGTCTAATTGAAAATCAAACGATAGATACCATAATTTTATAAAATATTTTACATAACAAAAATAGTGATGTGTTGACAGTACTCATGTGTTAAGATTAGTCGTGCGTTGAAAGAAATATAGATTCATGTGTTGAATAGAATAAATATTCATTTGTTGAATAGAATAACGAATTATTGAAATATAAAGCCGTGTTGATTAGAGATGCGTTATTTTGACGCGAACGATATTCATATCGATTTTATTCGTTTTATAATGAATATTGAAAAGTGATTTCAAAATTTAATATTTTGAAATGAAATTCAAATTTAAATCAGATTAAAATTCAAATTGAAATTTTATTGAATCAATTTGAAATGAATTCGAATCGAATAGAAAATGAATTCAATTCGAATTGAATAGAAAGTGAATTTGAATTCAAATCAATTAGAAATGAATTCAAATTGAATTAAATTGAAATTGAGCTAAAAACGAATTGAAATCGTTTTGAATGAAATTTAAAACAAACTGAAATTGAATTGAAATCAATTTGAAATGAATTCCAATTGAATTAAATAGAAGGTAAATTCAAATTGAATTGAATTGAAATGAATTAGAATTTGAATTTAATTGAAACGCATTTGAATTCGAATTAAATAAAATTGAAATGGATTTGAACTGAATTGAAATCAAATCGATTAGAAATTGAATATAATGTTGAAATGGTTTTGAAAACGAATTTAAAACGATTTTTAAAATACGTTTTAAAAGGAAATCGATGATATATATATAATATATATATTATATATATTTAATGGCCTGAATAGAATGCGCCGCGCCACGGCAGTTCGTGAATTTCGACCATTAACTTCGAATTGACGTTGCGGGAGATCCGACCGTTGGATTCTCCTAAAACCGGAACCGTTGGGTTCGTATCGAAAAGAGATTTCCAATGAATACTAGAAATTTGAAATCTAACGGTTGGATTTGGAATTATATCCAAATCAAATTTGGAAAAGGTCGCTGTAAGTGCAGTTCGATGGCCGTTGATGGAAGTCGACTGCACGGGCCTTGATAAAATTATTAAAAATATCTATAATTTGTGTAAAATCATAATATGTGAACTGGAAAGAATTGGGATGTAAAATTCCACATTTGAAAGGATACAAATATATTTTTGTCGAAATGAACTAGTTTTGAACTAGAATTAAAATCAATTTATTTTTGAAATAAATAAATTGAATTTGAAAGTGATTTTAAAAATAATCAATATTCCCAATACGTGGATTGGACTGGAGTTGAATCGAAATTATCTTCGGAATATTTCGATGTTGGATTTCGTGACTACACAGATATTGTTAAGGGAATTTGAAAGATATATTTTATATCGTTATTTCCAATACGATATTTGTTGGTTTCAGAATTTGATATTGAATATAAGCCGATATATTTTCTATTCAAAGCCTTGTATTTAATATCAAATGTGATTTGGGTTTGTCGCGAACCGTGTTTTAGATGACATTGGTTCTTTAACCCAGTTAAATGCAGGATATTGATTTTTGAAAAGATTAAAACTAAGTGGAGTTTGAATGAATCTTTAATTAGATTGAAATATGAATTGATAATTTAAATTATCAAATCTGAAAGGTGATCGAGAATCGAGTACCACCAGTTTTGCTCCAATGCGATAGTTAAATCTTTAATTAGATTTGAACGTCAAATGGTAATTAACTTTACCGATAACACCGTGGTGTTAGATATGGAGTATTACCAGTTTTCTCCATGGGATAAATAGGTTGGGATTGGGAAATAAAATAAATAATTACTTCGGTGTGGTTCGCTAATCCCGACTAGTTTGAAATGATATCCAAACGAAGATTAAAGAATAAATTTAGAAGAATTTATGTTTGATAAAATTAACGGGAACCTATTCCCTAAAAATGTGATTTTGTGAATAAAAGAATATTCTGAATTGGAATAAGGCGTTTGTTGTGTTTGTGCAACATTTGTTTATCATATACGTGGGTTATTCAAAAAGGCCGGGTTTATACCCATTCTGAATAACCAATTCGACGAGATGTCGAAGATGAAGACGGTGGTTGAAGCCCGGAAGTCTTCACATCGTTTGGGTGATTACTGATGATCTTGATTGGGTTGTACACCCAAGATGAGGGAAACAGTTGGTGATCATCCAGACGTACTTGGAGATGGATGGATATGCAAGGAAAGTGCCTCTGGTTTCGTTCAGACCCAGAACGAACTTGTAAATGGATTGTGTGTCTGACATTGGATTTTATTCTGTGTTGATTGATCTCTATTAAATATACATCTGTTTGGCGGCGGAGAATTTATTTTCTTGCTTAACGCCCTTCTCTGAGACGTACGAGCTCAGAGGTTGTATATCGATGGACATCAGTCGCATGGAGTGAATTGCCAGTGTGGCACGCGTAAGTGGCAATTGATCAAGGCTTCTGTGGAAAAGCAAAGTCTTGTGGTTGATGATCAAAGCACGGCCTGTGTGGCGTAGCTTTGTGTTTAACATGAATTCGCGAGCATCACACCTCGGTATGAGTCAAAACGGGATAGTGACTGCAGGGAAAGCATGACGTTTCTTTCTAGCTAGGGTGGTGTCAGTGACCTACTAGGTCTGACATTTATATACTTTTCACCTGTGTGATTGTTGGATACGAGGAGCCTCAGCTATAGGTCTGTAAGGACCGGGAAACATGTGTTCAGGAATTGCCAATCCTCAAAAGTAAGAGAGGATCGGCCCTGAAGATCCAAGGATCATAGTGGGGTCCTGAGACATTTGCTAGAGTGTCTCGAATCAGAGAGGAGCTTGCCCCTTGCCTCGACTCATGATGGAATCCAATTTCCAATTCGTGATATTGCGGTATTAATTGTAGAACTAGTATGGCGACATGATAGATGGTACCCATGCCGCCTATGATTGATATTTATGATTTGAAATGTTTTGACACTATACACTTATTATAGTATTAAGTGATTTGTTTTAAACGTACTAAGCATGTTTGGCTATTATAAGGGAAAACCCTATCCTATGGCTTGCGTTGCATTGTGTGATGGGACATGGGTCTTATAATAGCTTCATTTTTCCAAAAAGCATTGCTCAGTTTTTTTATATGCACTGGTATTCTTGGGAGGAAACCCGTTCCGTGTTATACGGCGTGGTCCCTTGAATTACTATCTTTTAAAGCAAAGTTTTAAATAACTGTTTTAGTTCTCACACCAGTCACATGACTGACCTAGAGTTTATTGTTTTAACCTAAACTCTAGGTGCCCCTATTTTCGACATGGGCAGCTAGTAGTTTTGGTTTTGCAGATTTATATTCACAGGGTCCTGATTTACAGCTGGAACGATGCTCGGAAAGCTCTGTATCCGTGTATTACTTTCAGTTGTGCTTTTGTATTATTTTTCCGCTGCGATGTATTTAAATGTAATTTAAATCTCTGATGTTTGTTGAATGTAATTTATTCATTTATACTCTATATATTCTTGTATCTGATGGAATTGTTGTAATAACAATGAAATGTTCTTCCGTCTGCATTCCGATGTGTGTTGTTCTCATCTCAATCCGTGCTTTCCTTCACGGGGAAGTTCGGGTCGTCTCAGTTTGGTATCAGAGCTTTGGTTTACAGAGCTCGAGAACAAGACACATTAGAACCATACGAAAGAATTCATCAGATATTGGATTAGTAATATCCAAATAGAATGACTCGTTAGAGATAGGATCAGTAGTATCCTAGAACGAGTGTGAAGAGTATATTTTTCAAATGAAAACAATTTTGTTTTAAAATAAACCATTTTATATGTATTTGAATATTTATTTATGTTGAATTTGGACAATCCAATATATAAAGATTTTGCGTATACACGTCACGAACGTATATTCGAAGTTTTAATATGCTGGATAGATATAGAGTCAGTATTTATGTTCGTGTTTCGAAGGTGTGATTTCTATATATTTCCAATAGACTGGTGTGAGAACCAAAATATAGCTAGAATACATAGTTGTGAATTGGCATCAAAAACATGATTTTTGTATATATATCAAAATTATGAATTTGAAACTCTAATTCACTAATTGATTGATGTTTGTATTGTTTGTTTATTTGTTTAATAATTTTAAACCACTATGCTAAATTAAATCAAATATTGAATTGTATTGAAAATTGGTCGCATTTGCTTGCATATACATGTACTTACATTGAACAGGTCATAGCAAGGAGGCTAGAGCAGAGAATAAAATTTGTTTGTCCGACAAATAGGTACATATTTACTATAATTTACTGTTTTGTTTGGGTGATGATGATTTTATGAGCCGATTGGCTAGCCGCTTGGCTAGCCGCTTGGCTTTTTCTTTTTCATTTTGAGATCAGAAGGCCTGTATGGCAATTTCGGGATTTTCCCATGGCTCCCGGTGTAGGGGAGGTTATGGGGAAATTTTTCGAAAATTCCGGGTGTTAGCCAAATTTTTGAAGAATTTGAAAATTCTCAAAAACTGAAAAGCTGGAGAATGGAAGCCAGATCAAACATAGAGTTGATTAATCAAACCACTTTCGACTTTGTTCCTTTTCGGGGACGAAATGTTTTAAGTGGGGGAGATTGTAACAACCCGAAAATCTGGGCTAGTTTACAATTTTTATTTTGGCAATTTTAGCGAATTTTCTATATTTAAAATAGAATATTTTAAATAATATCGACGAGAAATTTATTCTGAATTAAATTCGACGTATATAGTTATATAGATCGTCGTTAGAATATAAATATTTATTTTAAATTATAAAAGGAATTGAAAATGGCCCGGCAAATCGATAATTTGATTTCAAACTTCAAATGAATGTACCGGGTGCAAAATAAACCGGAATTTAGTGAAACCAAAAATAATAGAATCTAATTGAGAATATCTTTCCAACGAATCCGAAAAATCAAAATTTCATAACGGGAATCAAAAGATATGGTCAAATGAAATTTCAGAATAGTCGCTATGGAATTCTGGCCCTTAAAAATAGCCATTTTGCAAACGACCTCGGATTTCGACGAGACCACTTTTGTTGGATCCGTGATGTCAAGTTATTTCTAGATCCCAATTTTCATAATTTTTTGAATCAATATGTGAGCGTGGCAAAGGAAAACGCGTTTGACCAGTTTTAGTTGATTTTAATCGACTGGAAAATGGCCATTTTTCAAACGGTCTCAGAATTCGACGAAACTAGTTTTGTTAGGACCGTATCGTTAATACGAAGCTAGAAAAAAAAATTCGGGAATTTTTCGAGTTCGTATGTGGCCCCAGCAAATTGAAATGCACGCTCAAATTCAATATATAGAGTTATATGTTGATTTTGGCGAAAACTGATCGAAACGATCGAATCAGCCTACGATACATATCCTATTGTGTTCAGAATGGGGGTAATTAGCTAGGGACGACAGGCGGTGGGTCTCGTTTCGAGTTCGAATGAAAAAGTTGCTTTTTAAAATTAAAATAATAATTAAATATATATATATATATATTATACAAACCTCCCCTTTATCTCTCACCTCTCAGAACCCATCGATCAAAAAAAAAGAAGAGAACGACGGGAGGAGACTGCGTCCCGCCTCCAGCCACCGCCGTCGGAGTTCATCAGCGCGCCCACCGCCGCTGACCCCCCTCTCTCCGATCTCGCCCCCTTCCTCTCACCTCGCGACATTGAAATCCTCTACCCCCCCTTTCGAACGACATCAGAAACCGCACACCCCTTCTTTCCTTCCTCCCTCTCGCGCAGGCCCCACCTGAATTCCGACGCGCCGCTCCAGACCTTCCCCCTCCTCCCTACGCGCAAACCCTCCCCTTCTCTCTCCTTAATTCATGCAGCATCTCTTCACCCTATTCGAACGAGCGCACCCCTTCGAGCCATCACCGAGTGAGCCACCAGCGAGCTCCAGCCCACGCTAACATCCTCCAATACCTCTTGTAAGTTTTATTTTTATTTATTTGAAAGGCTATGTTCTAATTAAATACATGAAAGGATCGATTTTTAAACACATGAAAGGATGGGTTCTTAAAACATGTAAAGTTTTGATTTTTAATATAGGAAAAATTCAGTTTTATATATATTATGGAAGAAAAGGATTTGGTTTTTTATATATATATAAATTAGAAAGAAATGATTTTAATTTATAAAAAGATATGATTTTTATAGAAGCAAAGTTATGATTTCTATCATGTAGTTAGAAGGTTAAAAATATAATTTTTATATGATAGGAAAGTTAAAAATATAATTTTTATATGATAGGAAAGTTAAAAATATAAATTTTATTCAAGTAGTAAGTTAAAAATATGATTTTTATATAGTAGAGATTATAAAAATATAATTTTTATGAGGTAGAGAATATTAAAATTAGATTTTTATATATATGAAGTGAAAGTAAAAATTCGATTTTTAAATAGGTAGTGAATTGAAAATAGAATTTTTATATAACAGAGAATATAAAAATATAATTTTTATTTATTGAAATGAAGTAATAAAAATAATATTTTTATTTGAACAACGTGAAAGGAAATGAGATGGAATTGTATTGGAATTTCAACCGATCCAGACGGTTCAGCAGTTCAAAAGCAAAGCACGGCGGAGTGGAACCCAAATGTGAGAACTTCTCACTCTAAAAATTCTTTTTCTAGTTATATATATATACTAGGATGCAGACGGAGTTTAGCAGCACCCGACACCCGTCATCCACAGACCATGGATGGCTTGTTTGTTTGATTGATGTGTTGTGAAATTTGTTTGTGAAGTTGATGTGAAATAGATAATGAAATATATTCATGTGTTGAAATAAATAAATTATCGTTAAAAATATAATTTTTAACGTGAAAGTGAATAAATGAATATTTATAAACAAATCGACCGATTTGTTTATACACACTAATTTGACTGATATTGATTGGGATGATAAATTTTACACATCGCCCAACTGCACAAATAATATGCAGTGTTTGTTGATTTGAAACCCCACACGGGTGTTGGGATGAAATTTGGCTTACACTAATCCCAATTATTTAATTGTATGTCGATCGATTGGTCGATAGGTTGTGTAAGCGTTAATTATTTATATTTGATGCTTATGCAGTTGTGTGGTGCACTTTGGATGATGGTTGATTGGTTATCGTTGCTATTATATACATGTGTTGTATGGAATCCATATAATTAACATTATATGGTGATTGATTGGGCCTCATTCCAATCGGGAAAATAATGAATATTATAAAGGAAAATTCATGTGTTGAATACAAAAATAGTCATGTGTTGACGATGTTCATATGTTGAAACTATTCATGTGTTGAGTGAAATATTTTGTACAATAAAATTTACGTCTTTATCATATTTAAAATTAGAACTACTTCACGGTGGAGTCTAATTGAAAATCAAATGATAGATACCATAATTTTATAAAATATTTTACATAACAAAAATAGTGATGTGTTTACAGTACTCATGTGTTAAGATTAGTCGTGGGTTGAAAGAAATATAGATTCATGTGTTGAATAGAATAAATATTCATTTGTTGAATAGAATAACGAATTATTGAAATATAAAGCCGTGTTGATTAGAGATGCGTTATTTTGATGCGAACGATATTTATATCGATTTTATTCGTTTTATAATGAATCTTGAATAGTGATTTCAAAATTTAATATTTTGAAATGAAATTCAAATTTAAATCAGATTAAAATTCAAATTGAAATTTTATTGAATCAATTTGAAATGAATTCGAATCGAATAGAAAATGAATTCGATTCGAATTGAATAGAAAGTGAATTTGAATTCAAATCAATTAGAAATGAATTCAAATTGAATTAAATTGAAATTGAGCTAAAAACGAATTGAAATCGTTTTGAATGAAATTTAAAACGAACTGAAATTGAATTGAAATCAATTTGAAATGAATTCGAATTGAATTAAATAGAACGTAAATTCAAATTGAATTGAATTGAAACGAATTAGAATTTGAATTGAAACGAATTTGAATTCGAATTAAATAAAATTGAAATGGATTCGAACTGAATTGAAAACAAATCGATTAGAAATTGAATATAGTGTTGAAATGGTTTTGAAAACGAATATAAAACGATTTTTAAAATACGTTTTAAAAGGAAATCGACGAAATATATATAATACATATATTATACATATTTAATGGCCTGAATAGAACGCACCGCGCCGTGGTAGTTCGTGAATTTCGACCATTAACTTCGAATTGACGTTGCGGGAGATCCGACCGTCGGATTTTCCTAAAACCGGAACCGTTGAGTTCGTATCAAAAAGAGCTTTCCAATGAATATTAGAAATTTGAAATCTAACAGTTGGATTTGGATTTATGTCCAAATCAAATTTGGAAAAGGTCGCTGTAAGTGCAGTTCGATGGCCGTTGATGGAAATTGACTGCACGGGCCTTGATAAAATTATTAAAAATATCTATAATTTGTGTAAAATCATAATATGTAAACTGGAAAGAACTGGGATGTAAAATTCCACATTTGAAAGGATAAAAATGTATTTTTGTCGAAATGAACTAGTTTTGAACAAGAATTAAAATCAATTTATTTTTGAAATAAATAAATTGAATTTTAAAGTGATTTTAAAAATAATAAATATTCCCAATACGTGGATTGGACTTGAGTTGAATCAAAATTATCTTCGGAATATTTCGAAATTGGATTTCGTGACTACACAGATATTGTTATGGGAATTTGAAAGATATATTTTATATCGTTATTTCCAATACGATATTTGTTGGTTTCAGAATTTGATATTGAATATAAGCCGATATATTTTCTATTCAAAGCATTGTATTTAATATCAAATGTGATTTGGGTTTGTCGCGAACCGTGTTTTAGATGACATTGGTTCTTTAACCCAGTTAAATGCAGGATATTGATTTTTGAAAAGATTAAAACTAAGTGGAGTTTGAATGAATCTTTAATTAGATTGAAATATGAATTGATAATTTAAATTATCAAATCTGAAAGGTGATCGAGAATCGAGTACCGCCAGTTTTGCTCCAATGCGATAGTTAAATCTTTAATTAGATTTGAACGTGAAATGGTAATTAACTTTACCGATAACACCGTGGTGTTAGATATGGAGTATTACCAGTTTTCTCCATGGGATAAATAGGTTGGGATTGGGAAATAAAATAAATAATTACTTCAGTGTGGTTCGCTAATCCCGACTAGTTTGAAATGATATCCAAAGGAAGATTAAAGAATAAATTTAGAAGAATTTATCTTTGATTAAATTAATGGGAACCTATTCCCTAAAAATGTGATTTTGTGAATAAAAGAATATTCTGAATTGGAATGAGGCGTTTGTTGTGTTTGTGTAACATTTGTTTATCATATACGTGGGTTATTCAAAAAGGCCGGGTTTATACCCATTTTGAATAACCGATTCGACGAGATGTCGAAGATGAAGATGGTGGTTGAAGACCGGAAGTCTTCACATCGTTTGGGTGATTACTGATGATCTTGATTGGGCTGTACACCCAAGATGAGGGAAACAGTTGGTGATCATCCAGACGTACTTGTAGATGGACGGATATGCGAGGAAAGTGCCTCCGGTTTCGTTCAGACCCAGAACGAACTTGTAACTGGATTGTGTGTCTGACATTGGATTTTATTCTGTGTTGACTGATCTCTATTAAATATACATCTGTTTGGCGGCGGAGAATTTATTCTCTTGCTTAACGCCCTTCTCTGAGACGTACGAGCTCAGAGGTTGTATATCGATGGACATCAGTCGCATGGAGTGAATTGCCAGTGTGGCACGCGTAAGTGGCAATTGATCAAGGCTTCTGCTGAAAAGCAAAGTCTTGTGGTTGATGATCAAAGCACGGCCTGTGTGGCGTAGCTTTGTGTATAACGTGAATTCGCGAGCCTCATACCTCGGTATGAGTCAAAAACGGGATAGTGACAGCAGGGAGAGCACGACGTTTCTTTCTAGCTAGGGTGGTGTCAGTGACCTACCAGCTCTGACATTTATATACTTTTCACCTGTGCGGTTGTTGGATACGAGGCGCCTTGGATATAGGTCTGTAAGGACTGGGAAACGTGTGTTCAGGAATTGCCAATCCTCAAAAGTAAGAGAGGACCGGCCCTGAAGATCCAAGGATCATAGTGGGGTCCTGAGACATTTGCTAGAGTGTCTCGAATCGGAGAGGAGCTTGCCCCTTGCCTCGACTCATGATGGAATCCAATTTCCAATACGTGATATTGCAGTATTAATTGTAGAACTAGTATGGCGACATGATAGATGGTACCCATGCCGCCTATGATTGATATTTATGATTTGAAATGTTTTGACACTATACACTTATTATAGTATCAAGTGATTTGTTTTAAACGTACCAAGCATGTTTGGCTATTATAAGGGAAAACCCTATCCTCCGGCTTGCGTTGCATTGTGTGATGGGACCTGGGTCTTATAATAGCTTCATTTTTCCAAAAAGCATTGCGCTGTTTTGTTATATGCACTGGTATTCTTGGGAGGAAACCCGTTCCGTGTTATACGGCGTGGTCCCTTGAATTACTATCTTTTAAAGCAAAGTTTTAAATAACTGTTTTAGTTCTCACACCAGTCACATGACTGACCTGGAGTTTATTGTTTTAACCTAAACTCTGGGTGCCCATATTTTCGACACGGGCAGCTAGTAGTTTTGGTTTTGCAGATTTATATTCATAGGGTCCTGGTTTACAGCTGGAACGATGCTCGGAAAGCTCTGTATCCATGTATTACCTTCAGTTGTGCTTTTGTATTATTTTTCCACTGCGATGTATTTCAATGTAATTTAAATCTCTGATATTTGTTGAATGTAATTTATTCATTTATACTATGTATATTCTTGTATCTGATGGAATTGTTGTAATAACAATGAAATGTTCTTCTGTCTACATTCTGATGTGTGTTGTTCTCATCTCAATCCGTGCTTTCCTTCACGGGGAAGTTCGGGTCGTCTCAAAGAATAGAAATAACAACACAGAATTTCACATCGCAATGGAATAAAGTGTAATATGTACATATATAACAACTGTTGGAATACAAAATATTAACTGTAGAAACATATCATTATCAGAGTACAACACTTACGACATAACAAGAATAACAATAACTAGATAACACTGAAGCCTCCTGCTCCAAGCCCCTCCAATATATCTGTAAATACCTCAACCACTTGACTGCCCATACAAATTTGGGGACCCAAGAGTTTAAGGAAAACATAGAAAAATAACTCTTGGCTAGTCATGGGACTGATATGAGCAAACAACAGAGTGGGTTTTTCCCTTATGAGAATCCAAAATAATATATATATATCAAAATATCTATGATACTATAATAGTGTCTATCAACCACATATAAATAATCATTTAGCAGAACGCTTGCATCTCACGCTCTACATACATAGTATAAATCAAAACCGCGAGAACTTATTGGATAATGGATTTCCAACTATGACAAGGTATGGAACAACCTTCCAATAATGTATCTCTAGAGGAGATTCACTGGGTTCAACAAGAACATCTTGTAACCCGGCCATACATGACCGACCACTCATTTTGTTTGAGTGTATCGAATGTATATCACCAACGGTTGGGATCAACAACCGTTTTCCCGAATGGGACAACATAGAATAGAATAAGGAAGTAAATAAATTTTCTCTAGATAGGATATAATACACTCTAATTGGGAGCTACCCACTTAGCCATGCTACCTGCTCGATTATTGTCATTTCCTGGTTATTGAGGCCTGAGGCTACGATTACTTACCCTGCATTGATAGCACAATCACTTTGAATGCCACATTGTCAGATCTATTAATCACTAATTGATTTGCACAAATATAATCTGGATATAATACTGAGAGAATAAATTCTCCTTCACCATATATATTTATAAAGACCAACATATGAGATCATTGGAAATACTTTGTCAGACATTCATCCATAGAATTTCGTTCTGGGACTGAACGAAACTGAAGGCACAATTTAATTTAGTCCATCTTAGGAAATTTATATCTATGATTAATAGAAAAAGCCCTTTTGCCTTACTCCGTCTTCAATTATCTTCATATAACACGATTCGCAACACTACTGCCAATATAGAGTGGTTCCCGGATAATAATCCAACCGGTCTCTCCATATTGACAACGATATTAGCAACTACTTTGACAGTCGGTTATTTAATTATCGAAGTAAAAAAAAAATCCATTAAAAGCATCAAACATTCACCGTGCCCCTTAATTAATATTTCATTAATTTAAATTTATCATGCCCCAATATCTCTTCAATATCTTTACCCAGATATTTCTCCAAACTCGTTTATCCTCTCACGATTCTTAGAAAAATATTCATCTCTCATAACTATTTATTTTCTGTATTCCAGAAAATATCACTTTTTAATGTCGGAAAACATTTCCATTTCTTGTTTACATATCACTATTCTTTCCTATTTATCAGTCCCTAACTATAAACTAGTAAGAGAACAATTTCCTAAGTATCAACCCCGAAGGCGGAAACAAACATCAGATCAACACTCAAGAAGGCATTTAACTCAACCAGCCTCCAGTCAATTTCTAATTTCCTCAACTCCATTTCTTAACTTCTTATCAACCTAATCATTTTAATCCGCAAATCATTTGCTTTTAAGTCATCATTCACTTTAAAATGTATATACGTTTCTCCTTCCAATCTCCTAGGATGTAATTAATAAATTCCCCTTTTTTCATATAAAATTTTATTATACATTTACTCATTTATTAAATTTCATATATAATTGATAAGTCAATTTCTAGTTATCTAACTTTTGTTAAAAAAAATTATCTCCTTAAATTTCCAGAAAAATTCGCCAGCACCTCCTTTTTACCGATCAATAGTTCAAACCTCAACTCACCTCTCTAGGCCATTTCCATTCAAAAAGAAAATTAAAAAGCCAAGTGGCTTGCCGATTCAGTGCATAAAAACTCATATGGAAATGCACCTTTTTGTCAGACAATCAAATTAAAATATTTGTACACTTCATTCCCTTCATGTCTAACCCATATACGTCCATTCCTAATTTATTCCAACTCAATCTGATCACTTTTAACTCAATTTGCTAATTTATTCTTTAATTAGCTCTTTTGCCTATGCCACTTTTTATTTGAACAATTCATGTTCATATATATTTTAATTTGCTTATAAACCGATTGTAATCCATCATCAACTCGAGTTCATATTCGATTTCGAATATGAATTCACAAATCCAATTCACTTAACCAAAGCCCAATTTCGATTCAAAATTTAATTAACTAATTATTCTTCAAATTAGTTAATTCTATTTAATAATTAAAAATAATATTTTTTTTCAAAAATCATTTCATTGACACAACTTGAGTTCGTATTTATGTTACAACTGAAATCTGGATTTTAAAAATAAAAATCTATATTTTATTTACTTAAAATACTTCTATTTTACTTAATAAACCATTGTGCTTTAATAATGATTATGGCGCTATTTTTCTGAAAATTTGATTTTGACATAACTCAATATGTACAAGACGAAATTCAGTTTTTTCTCTCCCGTTAGAAAACTATTATAAAATCGGTCCTGAGATTCTTGTTTCAGAGAATTCCGACTTAAATTGAGTTCTGTATACTCAATTAAAGTTCAGAATGCTAATTTATGAACTACCGCGCTGCAGCAAGTTCATTTTAATTTAATTTAATATAAATGTTAAACTTCATTTAATTTATCTTTCAACCTCATTTTAATATATATTAAGTCCAGTTTTCAAATCCAACTTAATATTCCCGATTGCCTCTAATTGTCTATTTTTCGTTACTCAGTTATAAATTTATTTAGAACTCAATTTGCTATATTAAATTCCAATTCCCTTTATAAATAAATTATATATAAAATTCGATATAATGGAATTTAAATTATAAACTCTTAGATTTATCTAAATTCTGTTTATATTCCGAATTCTGGAATAACATCCGTCATCCCCTATTTGAAACGATTTCCAATTCATTTTTAAATTCATACAGAATTTAAACTTTAAATTATCTAATGATAATTTATCTCACTTAATTTATAAATGTCGTTTATAGATTTAACTTCCTTGTTTTATAATTTAAAGCAAGTTTCCATTTCAAATCCATTTCAAACCCAATTCCTATTTTGGAATATTTTATTGATTATAACTTATATATATATATATAGTGAATCTATTTTAAAACTTAAAATTTAATTTTCCATTTAATATAATCCTAATATTTTTTCTTAAAATATTTATTTAAATAAATTTGATCTAACCGAATTCAAATCATAAACCCATACGAATTTTTTATTTCAATTTACATTCTGAATATCAGAATAGATTTATCGTTTCTCTTTGAAACAAATTTCAATTCCCTTTTTAAATTCACCTTTGAATTTAGATTTCCCAAATTATCCAAATGATAATTTTTCCCATTTCTTTGCAAACAATGTTTATACATTCACTTCAATTCCCTGGATTATCCAATGAAAATCAATCCATTTTATTATAAACAACGTTTATAAATTCACTTCAATTTCCCTCATTGTTTAATTTATAAACATCGTTTATAAATTCAATACTTGTTTTTATTATTCAAAACAAGTTAATATTTCTTAGACCATTCGAAAATCAAATTCTATTTTTAGAAAAATAGGTTTTCCCGTTTAAATCTCAAAATCCCTTTTCATGATATTTTTATAAATCAACATTTAGGCCCAGTGATATTTAAACACCCAAAACATTCAATTATCAATCAGAGGTTTTCTAACACATCATATATGATAATATATATATATATATATATATATATATATATATATATATAACAAACAACAACAAATTTTGAGGAATCTAGTTGGATCCCTCCAACCTATTTTCCTATATCCACAAATGTTAGCCAACATAAATAATACCCATCCTGCTTCGAGAAAGGATATCACGGTGTAGATGGTCATCCACTATCATATTGTGGGGCGCATAGAGTCATCCGCTAATGATATTGCGGGCATCCGCTAATGGTACTGCGGGAAATATCAAACCACAAATATATATATATATATATATATATATAATAACCACAGTCACCAAGCCTAAATAACTAATATAATTATAATAGCCACAAAAAATATATTTATATGCATCCAAACAACCAACTAACAACATATAACAGTTATATTAAAATAAAAATTCGTTTATAATAAAATTACAATTGAACTAGAGAGTAAGTTTACTCACTGTGATTTTTACTTGTAGATCCCATACAGTTTCAATTCATATCGATTGATATTCGATTTAAATTAGAATTCTCAAGCTACTTCCGTTCGACAAAAAAATATATCCCAACTTGACTCTATTGCATAGTTATCATTGTTGTGGTTTCGACATTTGTTGTTTTGTCAACATCCGATATCGTATGTAGGATTCATAACCTTTATAAGTTTCTATTTGTATTAAATAAAACTAACTTCATTAAAAATTAATTTACCTTACTTGGTGAAAATGAGTCACTGTCTAAACCCTTTATAAATCCTATATATCTTGACTTCAAATTTAGTCCTTCCCCCTTTGTTCAATTCACGGATATGCCTCCTCCTTGTCCCCATAACAGTATTATCACTCCAAACCTCAACACCCAGTTCTTGTTTGCCTTCCACCACCATGTTCTCAAACCATTTTCCCCAACTCAACAACAACCAAGAAAAATAGCACGCCTATTATCAATATCAAATACACCATCCTCACACAAAATAATCGATCACCTGAAACCACCCCAAACCTATTGACTATCGAACTACTCTATGTCACACCCCTCATCAATGGGACATCGACACCTAGCCCTGGAGAAAACGCAACAACGATTTCATTGAAGTTCCCAAAACCTTTTCCATGCTACTTATTGCGATTCACACCTGTTGGTATTGAACAAGAAGTGGATCTCGATTGTTGGATTTAGGCAAATGGTAGGATTGAATTCGATTTTGATTTTCAAGTTATTTGGGACAGGCGTTATTTTTTTTTCTGAGGATTAAAAATAAATAAAAGAGGAAAGGAGTCGCGATAATTATAAACAAAGGAAAGTGAACCTTACTAGGCAGTGGCCATTTTCTATTTGATTTCAAAGCAGACGATTATAGTTTTCAGAAGGAATAAATGGAGAGGATATATGCAATTATATAGACGAAGATGCCTAGTGTAGAAGGAATAGGACTATTACGCTGGTACATGTGGCTGGTGCAAAGTAGGGTAGGCTAATTAATTTGATTTGATTCGGTTCTTATCCACTCAATTATAAAATCAATATATTTCGTGGTTCCAAACTCCTATTTGAGCGCAACAACCGGTGTTTCTAATGTTTTACCACTATTCTGAACATACTGGGACATGTTTCGAAGCCTAATTCGATCATATGTAGAGATATAAATTTAAATCAATAAAAATTAAATTCAAAACAATTAATCCCTTAATAATAAATTATTATTATTGTCGTTTCCATTCGAATAGAATTTCGATTTATTTATCTAAATTATTTTGACTCGGTTTTAAAATTTTTAATTGAATTATTTCAAATTCTCGTATTACGATGATTATATATATTTGAAATAAATCTAATTTCCACTATTAAATCGATAACTCAATATAAAAATCGATTTATATTATCAACTCAATATTTAGAACCATATTAAATATTTAAAATAAATCGACCAAAATAAGGGTCGTTACATTGATTGTAGAATAATAAAAAGAAATACATATAATTTTGTACGTAGATTTGAAACTTTTAAACCATATGGACTTCAATGAAAAAATAATTTTACTATTTTATTAATAGAATTATGATATATATGTTAAATTGTCATTTTATTTTAGACCAATTAATATATTTTTATTTATTAGATCTATTTAAAAGTTTAAATTTAGTATAACTTAGGAAACATCTTTAAATAGCTTTTAAAGCTATTTACTGTTCATATTCGAACGTGAAATCATATAGTAGAAAATTAGTAAATCATTGTAATATCTTTTGTATTACTGTAAAATAAATTTGTGTGGACTTGAATGAAAAATTAGCCTTACAATTTTTGTGACTCATGAATATGGTATACACATTGAAATGTCATTTTAAAAAAATATTTTATTAGTTTAACTAATTGACATTTTTATTTTTATATATTTAAAGCTAAAAATTTAAGATGGTGTGATAAGCATTGACATATGGACTTGAGTGTAAAATAATAAAAGAAAATTAGAGAGAAAATTATAAATAATTGTACAAAATAAATAAATGTTGGTAACTAAATGTAAGATGATGGAAGAGAGAATTAATGAAAACATTGGAACAAAAATAATCATGAAGATGAATAATAGGATTTGAAAATTAAATATTTAGAGAAAGCTATGTAAAGATGAGAAAATTCCTTGAATTAAGTAGAGGGTGTAATTTTATTTGATTTACCGTTATTTAATAGATAATTTCTAAATTCATTCAAATATTTATTGCTTTATATGCATTGAGACTCATTTTATAAATCACCTTTTATGTTATATAACATAATCTATTATTGTAAATTTATTCTAGCTAGGGTTGTCAATGGATACCTAAAAAATCCGAAATCCGTCCGCATCTGTATCCGAAAAGCAGATAAATATCCGATATCCAGGAAAGCGGATGCGGATGCGGATATACGCACATCCGCATCCGAAAATTATCCGTTCGTTTTTTCTCGATTACACCTTAAATTATATGTATTTTAACATAATTAAATATACTAATTTATTAATTTGCAAAATTAAAAGTCTACTAAACGCATGTTAATTGCTCAATATTATATATTATTGTCATATTTATTTATTTTTAGCACTTTAGTAATCAATTAGGTTGAAAAAGCTTAATATTAAGCTAAAAAAAATTCATTTATGTTCATTGATTTATCGATCGTTAGCGGAGCGGATAATTATCCGATATCCATCCTTATCCGCGGATGCGGATATCCAATATCCGAAAATGGTTTCGGATGCGGATACGGATAAGACACTATTCGTATCCGAAAGTATCCGTTGACAGCCCTAATTTTAGCAATAATAATCGATTTTATCTTTTTAACTTGTTCTAATAATAATAACAATAATCAATTTTTTGTTGTTTAATTCAGTGACTACACCAATCTTACTATCATCAATGCAATGTCATTGAAGGTATTTTTATAAGTATTTTTTATTATGGTAATATCTTATCTTGTATAATTTTGAATTATCCTAATTGATTTATAGTTGGAGTTATTTTGTTTGCATGAATATTTGATATTTCAAAAAAGGTATGATTTACCCAAAATAATAATAAAATTACATAATGTTTATGCTTTACTATGTTGTCCATATTATGTTATTTTACATGTATGTCGCATCCTTCATTTTGACGACATTTTTCAGGATATTTAATTAGATAAATTGGTTAAGGATAATATAATGAGAATGTTTGTGTTGAGATTTGTGCTTATAAATGAATAAGAGTTGGCCATGAGATATAAATAAATGAACTAAAATACATTTAGGATCATGTAAAGGGAAAAATGCAAAATACTCACCCCCTTTATCACAATTTTGTCCTCTATATCCTTAATTTAACGAAATTTCAAATATTCCTAAGAGGTCATCCAATAAAACCAAGGAGAAGAGGAAATCAATTAAAGCTCAAGATGATAATAGCTCTAGGGTCAACTACTATAAATCACAATAATACAAAACTAATTAAGGAGACTAATGATTCATTACCTTGCTATTTTTTGTTATTAGGGAATATTCAAAATGATTTAGTAAATTAAATGGTTACTTTCATGTTTGTTTGTATTTCAGTGTGTTGCTTGAATAAAGTTACACTCGGATTGCTTAACATACATGGTTTGCGTGTTATTTGGGTTTTGGGGGTAAAACCTAGTTCAAACATCTCGAATTTACCAGAAATTTTCTTATGATGTTAATGGTGGGTTATGGGATTTGGTTTATTAATTTCGTGATATTTAAACATATATGGATTTCCTATTAATTTTTGGGATTTTTCCAATGAAAAGATCGTTTGATCTAAATTTTCTAAGTTGGCTAGACTTAGCTGAAATTCAATATTAATTAAAGGTGTAATTACATTAAGCAATATTTGTTCCTTTTTGAAGCTACAGCAGACCGAAAAAGTCTACCGGTTTCAGAATTTATTTATAACAATTAACAAGATTCTAACAAATGTTTTGGATTGAGGTGAAAAGGACAAGCATAAGTAGTATTATAACATTTTTTCTAACCATTAACTCCCAATGCCAACGTTCCACTCAGAAAGTAACTTTTGATTCTTTCAGAATGGTCAAGACTTCCTTTTGCTTGATAAGTTCTTACACTTATAATGCCACTTGAGGGCATAAGAAGTATTTGGGCTCCCGCTTCCACACGTTGGGCTTTGGCCTACAGTTGTCAGTTGAAGTCCTTGGTTCACTAACTTTGATTTTTCACTTGAGCCTATCTCCTTTGCATCAGGACTCCTGTCGTCGTGAATACATGATAGAATTTTAAGATAAATAAATAATACAGGGGTCGCACCTCTATCATTTTAAAGATTAGAGCCATCTTCTCCAATACCCCTTGGTTCAGTCAGAACGGGGTGGTTTCTTCTATCTGATTTTATAAAAGAAGAAGGATGGATATCGGTTCCTGACCATTCAATTATGTCAAAGGATTTCATGTAGAACCTAGAAAAACAAAGATGAGACGAGGACATTGGGATAACTTTTAAATGATAATTTCACTGTATCCTTCGATGGAGCTGGAGGGGTTGGGCGAAAGCTTCATCCCAATAAATAACTTATGCGTGAATATTTACTTAGGCTAGTTCATCGACATTGTGCTGCTTGCACTTAGGTTTACGGGGTTACGGCCTGAAAGCTTCCGACTCTAACGAAGGAGTTAGAAAATGGTTGGGTCGAAGAGGCTTTAAACCCATCAATTACATATAAAGATTTCATTAAGGGTTTGATACAATACCTTAGATATAACATCTTTCCCAGTGAAGGCTTGGACTTTTACCTTGGCTTAGTAGGAAGCCTATAACACCACATATTTTAACAACACTAAAAGACAATAAATTAAAGGATAATTAATTTAATATCAGAATTAAGGGAAATAGACTACACAATTGCGTTCGTCTCGAAATTCTGGTCAAAATATACACCAAGTTTGCGTAAAACGGACAACGTATGAGGAAGTTATTAAGGTTTGAAGTTTGCATACACATAAAGAGAATATATATGAATAAAATATACCCAGAAAATTCAAAATAGTTCAAAATCGCAGAAAATAGGGGAGCGGGAAAATTCCGATCAGGGGTGTCGACCCCATCGAGGGGATGTCGACCCCTGGGTCGACCCTATAAGAAGGGTGTCAATCCATGGGTCGACCCATAATGGGGAAGTCGACCCCCCTAGGGTAGATCTGAGTAGATTAGGGTTTCTCCTGATGGCTATATATATGGCCTCATTTCTCTTGTTTCTCCACACCAAAAATAATGGAGAACTAGATGCTGCCTCTGCCCAGATTAAATCACGCCTTTTCTTCTTCAGTAATCAACTAGATTTATTCAATTATAGAGATATGTGATTCAACATTAGCAATTCTTTCTTCTATTTTTCTAGATCCAATCACGGTGAGTTTACGTTACTTTTAGATCTAAAGATTTAAAAGTTAATCTTAACATGACTATAACTTGGATTTAAGCCTATGACTATTTGAATCATATCGGATCTGTTATAACCTGTGTGTCTAAGTTATTCTAACATGACTATGAACTAGATCTAAGCCTATACCTATTTATCATGCTAGATCTGCCATTGTTTATAGATCTAATTCACTATTTAGATCACATCATGCATGTTCCTATTATGTTTGTGGCTAAATCAGATCTGTTGTTAGTTGGTTATCTAATTCATTGTTTAGATCTTATCATGCCTGTTTATGATGTACCTATTATGTTAGAATCAGTTCTATTGTCACGTGTTCATCAGATCTGTTACTATATGCCTATCTTGTCATTATGCCACTATATATTCCTGCCATTATATGTCAAATCTGTTAGTATGATCATTTCTGTCCTCTTCCCTTCATCTTTTCCCTTTTGTTTTTATAACCAGGCTACCTTCGAGCCTAGGCATGCTGCTGAAATATGCGAATGCGTTAAATTGGGAACGAGGGGGAAATGGTAAAATTGTGGCATAATTTGTAATTGGAAATTTGGGCATAACTTGAATGATATATATAAATATGAATTTGGGGCATAAATCAAATTGTGATTAAATACCTTAATTTGGGGCATATGGTTCATTATGAACATAACTTGGGAAAGGGGCTTGAAAACCTGCAACGAAATAGGAATAATTGGTTAATAATTGAAATGCCCATAATTACATCAATTAGAAACTGTAACCGCGCTTAGACACGAGGTTAGATTACACTTATGGTGGAAGTCTGCCCGGAACTGCCTGCATATCCAACGACTACTAGTGGTGAATCTAATGTGAGGGGCGTAAGTGCATAAACATGAGACATGCTAAGACATGAGGTTTAGCCCAACATATGGAAGAAGTCTACCTGGAATTGCCCGACATATCCAACATCCATAAGTTGTAGGCTTAATGTGGGAAGTCTAGTACATTATAACCATAAATGAATATGGTAATATACTTGAATACTTGACCTAGTTGAATCCATAGGGATTGCATATGTTAAATTGAGTTGGGGTTAAGTAAACTTGTATGAAAAGTGGGAGGGTTAAGTTTATCTTGGGTTGGTGGGTAATATTTATATATAGGCCCACAAACAACCTGTGGGATTATGCAATCTTTTACTCTGGTATGGCATAACTTGTGAGAAACCTAGTGAGAATGCAAGCGCAGGGGGAAGCTTGTATTATCGTGTGTGTGGGGCCTGTTTCAGTCAGTAACCCATATATATGTATCAAACGAGTACTCCGAACTAGGCCAGATTCGGGGCATGCTTATTGGGCTAATTGTAAGAGATCCAAACATGGGAGACGGTGTGGGCGGCGCATTCCGATGGGGTCATGTGCGTGCATGTGTCTAGCAGAGGAGGTTTAGATGCTGTGACACTTGTAGATATGGTTGCGCACATCTTGAAAACAAAGGGTTGCCACTTTTGGAAGTGATACACCTAACTGTGGGGCCAGCACAGGGTATCTACGGAGTAGGGAGCCGATTGATTGGGGCAGTAATTGGGGTACATCTAGCCTTCGGTATGTTTAGGAGCTCATTATTATCGTTAGGGGTAACTTCGGTATGTTGGTTTGCCTGTTGATTGTATGAGGTTAAAACCTCTCACTAGAAGTACACCTAAGTCTACCATCTTATAGTTGTTGGGATCATCTCATTCTGGTTATACTAGTATTGGTGCAGAGAAATCATTAGAGTAGCGTAGTATACTCTATCATGTCATCCTGTTTACCTTGTCATACCTGCCTTTTATAATGTTATCTCTCTTATCTACATTATATGCCTATCATGATACTTATTTGTATGCTAAAGTGACTGGACTCACCAGACTTTTATGTCTAACCCATTTTGTTTCCTCTTCTTTCTCTTCCGTTTCCCCCCCAGGGTTTCAGTATGAGAATACTCAAGCTTTATCAGGATTCTGCTTTCATTCGGCTTGGAGTTGCTTAGATATATTGCTCGGGTTCTTATCTTTTCTACTATGGCTATGTTTTTGGGGATTATGCTTCTTTTGTTACTGTATTATGATGTTTTAAGTACAAGACAGAAATTTTAAGATGATGCACTAGGTTTATGTATTTTCAGACTTATGATGTTTTGAACCACGATGTTATGTTTTCTACATTAATAAAATTTTAAATTCTGCTGCTATTTTATATCTGTCTTGTAATGTTTCTATTTCTGTTTACCTATAATGCTTCTGTAACGACCCTGAATTTTGGGGCCAAGTTAAAATTTATTTTAGGTGATTTTAAATGAGTTTTGATATTTAAAATAATCTATTTTAAATAATAAGGATCACAAATTTAGTTCAAATCGAAGTTAGAATGAATAAATTAATTTTAAATATAAAAAGAGCTAGAAATGGCGCGGTAGTTTGAAAAGTCAAACTTGAACTTTGACTAACCATACAGGATGCAAAATTTAACGGATTTTAGTAAAACCAAAAATATTAGAATCTATTTAAAAATATCTTTCCAACGAATCCGAAAAATCGAAATTTCATAGAGGAAATCAAAAGTTATGGCTAATTCAATTTTTAGAAAGGTCGGTGGGTAATTTGCATAGGACAAAAATGCTACTTTTCACAAATGTAGGAATTTGAACTCGAAACCACTTCCATTGGTTTCAGAATGACGTTTCTGCATTGGAAAACAGTAAACACTTATATGTTTCGAGTTTCAGAAATTATTTGTTTAAAAATGCATTTTTAATATTAAAAATATTCGCCTTGAAAATAGCCATTTTTCAAAAAGTCTCAGAATTGAACGAAACGAATTTTGTTGTGATCGTATAGGCATAAGAAAGCCAAAAATAATTTTTCCGGATTCTTCTGACTTCGTATATGGCCCCAGCAAAATTATATTTACGTTCGAATTAAAAATAAAAGATTTATTTGAAAATAAAAGTAAACCATATTGTAACTTCAGAATTAGGCCGTGGCGATAGCGCCATCGCGTTCAGAAGACATCAAAACATTAAGTTCGACAGTCGTTGAGTGCGAATCGGAGACCGTATGTGAAAACTGTATTTTCTAGAATTAATTAAATATATAGTTAAAAATAAAACCCTAATATACTGGTATAAATACGCTGGTATACGGGCCGTGTACTTCCCTTTCTTCCTCTTCGTTGTTCAGCCGCAAAGAACCCATAGCAGCTCGAAACTTTGACCTCAGTTTTCTCCCTCATCTCTCAACGATTTTCAGCATACCATATACCGTTTCGAAGCTCTTTCCGAGATCTTCAAATTGGTACCCAACTCAACACCTCTCGTCGACCGTAGCGCCCGCCCCGAGCCCGAGAAGGCGCCGCCGTCGCAGTCAAGTGGGCCCCACCACGTCCAACCGCACCGCCCCCAACTCCCGGCGAAGATCGGCCTCTCGTAGCACTCCAAGCTCCAACAAACGGCACCCAAAACCGTTCAGTAAATCAAGAGAAATCCGGATTTGAAGTTTTGAACAAAAGGGTATGAATTATTTCAGATTTTGTAACGCTTTTAAGCGTGGCAGAAACAGTTGTTAAAGGTCTGGTTAATTAAAAAACATTGATAACTTATTCGTTTGAACACCGATTCTGAAAATTTCAGATCCGACATGACCGTGAGGACGAGTAGTATTTGCTGAGACCGATTGGAGCGTTCTGAAAATTTATTTGGATTTATTTTAATCCAATCAAAGGTGAGAGTTCACTTCTATTTTAATTAATTTAATTTAATTCATAATATGCGATGTGGACCTGCTATGAACAAATGCGATGTGAATCAGCTATGACCAAACCTCTGTATGTATGCTAGACCTAATGTTGTGAGTATTCACTTTATTTAAATTAATTATAGATCTATTATTTGATGTATGAAGTATGATGTTTGAATTGTATGGTTGATGTTTTGAATGATTAGAAATAGTAGATCTGAAATTTATCATCGATGAATATATTTGCTGTTGTTATGTTTCATGGAAAAATAAGATTAGTGATGTGTGTATGACATGAAAACTTGAATCACTATAGAGGTAGGAAATTTAAGTTGGACGATGTTAATATGACGTGAAACAAAAGTTAGAGATTTTATTGTTTTTATAAAAAGATTATATTTTTATTGATTATATAAAAAGTTATATATTTTGTTGTTATAAACAAAAGACCACATTTTTATTGCAAACATATAAAAGTATATGTTTTGTTGATTTAATAAGATGGATAGATTTTACATTTGAAATTTGTAAATATAGTTGCAATGAAAAACGGTGTTTAATTTTACATTAGAAATATGTAAATATGAAAATGCATTGATATGAAGAATAACATTTTTGTCATGTGATAAATATAAAATGCACTGTAAAGAAAATAACATCTTTGTTTAAATGTTAAAAATAGAAATTTCATCATATGAAATTATTCACCGTATGATTGATTGACGTTATTTCTTTAATATTAAAGATAAGATAATTTTTATCGTAGGAAGGTATCATTTTTGTTAATGTAATAAGAAGAGTGGAAATTTACATTGTACAAAAAGATTGAATTTATATTTTTAATATAAGGATTAAATTTACATGGTAAGGGAAGTTAGCATTTTGTTAATATAAAATGTGCATTGTATGAAAAATAGCATTTTGTTAATATAAAATGTGCATTGTACGGAAAATAGCATTTTGTTAATATTATATAGAAAATATGCATTCTATGTAAAATAGCATTTTTTGTCATATTAAAATTAGATAAATGCATTGTATATGAATAGTATTTTTGTCATTTTTATTTAATGTTCATGTTAATATGTCAACATAGAAAATATTAAAATTGTTCGTTTTATGATATATTGTTCATGTTAATATGTTAAAGTAGAAAATATTGAAATTGTTCATTGTTTGTTATATCGACATTTTAATGATTAAAATAGAAATTGTTGAAAATGTTCATTGTATGTAAAATGACATTTGGGTTAGCATTAACAGTTAGAAAACCGTCACCGTATGAAGTGAACTATTTTGTCAGTATTTAATGGGAATATTTCACCGTATGTTAATGAACAAATTTGTTCAATATTTAATAGAAATTTATTCACCGTATGAAGTGAACTATTTTGTCAATATTTAATGGGAATATTTCACCGTATGTTAATGAACAAATTTGTTCAATATTTAATAGAAATTTATTCACTGTATGTTGATTGACATATTTGTCAATATTTAATGGGAATATTTCACCGTATGTTAATGAACAAATTTGTTCAATATTTAATAGAAATTTATTCACTGTAGGTTGATTGACATATTTGTCAATATTTAATGGGAATATTTCACCGTATGTTAATGAACAAATTTGTTCAATATTTAATAGAGATTGCCATCGTATGTTAATTGACAAAATTTTTGTATATTAATATAGAAATTATTCATCGCATGTGAAATTTATATTTTTATGTTAATAATAGAATATGTCACCGTATGAAGTGAACTATTTTTGTTCATATTAAAATAGAAAGCACCGTAGGTGGATGTCACTATTCTGGTTCATATTAAAATAGAATTTTACACACCGTATGTTAATGGACAAATTTTGTTCATTATTAAAATAGAATTACACACACCGTATGTAAGAATGACAATTTTCGTCAATATTAAAATAGAAATGATCCATCGTATGAAAATAGTATTTTTGCTAATGTTAATACAAGAAAACTCCATCGTATGTAAATAGGATTCTTGTCATGTTAGAAAAATAGAAGTTGCATTGCATAAAATAGTATTTTGTCATGTTAGAAAAATAGAAGTTGCATTGCATAAAATGGTATTTTGTCATGTTAGAAAGAATAGAAAATGCATTGTATGAAAAAGAATATTTTTGCCATGTTAAAAATTATAAATGCATTGTATGAAAAAGAATATTTTTGTCATGTCAACAATATAGAAAATGCATGTCATGTAAATATACATTGTTTATAATGTTTATAAAAAGAGAATTTGCGTGGTAAGGTAATAAGCATTATTTATAATGTAAATGAAAAGAGAATTCACCCCGTAGGAAGAATTAACATTTATTTTATGTTAAATAAAAGAAATGAAACTATATGCAAGAATTAACATTTATTTTATGTTAATAAAAAGAAATGAAACGTAGGAGAAGATTTACATTATTTATAATGTATAAAGGTTACACCATAGAAAAATGTCCATTGTTCAAAATATAATGGGAAAAGAAATATACAAAGAATTAAAGGAATGGTACGTTATAATTTACATTTTCAAATGTAAATTATAAAATATTAAAATAAATAATAATAATAAATTAAAAGGAAAGGTTCATCGTCTAATTCTAAATTATATTGTCATGTAAGTAGAAAAGTAAAAGATAAGAGAAACGACAGTTATATATAGGAGCGACGAGTTAAACGAGCTATTTATATATATTTATATATATATATAATTATAATTAAACGAATTGAGCGCGGTAGTTCGCGTTTTGAAATCGAACTTTTAAACGAATATACCGGAAGATCCGACCGTCGGATTTTCCCAAAACTGAAACCGTTAGGACCGTCGTGGAAAAATCTTTCCAACGATATATGCTACGCTAAAATCCAGCGGTTAGATTTTGAGGAAAGTGAAAAACAAAATTGATTGAAAACAGCGCCAAGGTCGCCCTTGACCTGAAGCGTCGTTAAATAAGGAATTAATTATATTAAATAATTAAGGCAAGAATTAATCGTTATAAAATAAAATAACGATATGAAATATGTTTTTCTCAAAATATATGAATGCGAGATTATTTGGGAAGTCCGGGTTAATCCCATTCCAAATGATCGTACGATTTCAAGAATTCAAGTATGAGGACGGCGTATGAAGACCGTAAATCTCCCCTCGAATGGACAACGATCAAGACTCTGAATTGGTTTGATCCCAATTCAAGGGTCGGGGTAATTGCCCAAACGTACGTGTTGATTTCACGGGTTTGACCCTAGTTCAGACCTAGAGCATGGGTATAAATGGATAGTGTGTCTGACATCGTACCCCACAAAATATTATGTTGTTGATATTCAGTTAATATATAAACGATTGGTGGTAGAGAATTTATTCTCTACTTAACACCCGTTTATATAGTGACGGAAGATCAATAGTACGGTATGGAGTGACGGTGTGGCATACTAAGATGCAATGATCAGGGTTTCTTGTTGAAAAGCAGAACCTTGTGGTATGAAGAACATGACTTCACGAGCCTCACAAACCGGTAGAGTGTAAAAAGGGGGAAGGGAACGCAGGGAAAGTAGCACGTTTCTTTCTAGTTAGTAGTCATTTTACTTTTGGAGGATGATGAAATGAGGCGCCTCGGATAGGTCCTATAGGACCGGGGAACGTGTACTTAGGAATAACTAATCCTCTAAGCTGTATGTGAGGACCGGCCCTGCCATTTCCAAGGGTTAACTGCGGGTAATCCTGAGGCATTAACTAGAGTGTCTCGAATCGGTAAGGAGTCCTCCCTAGCCTGGACTCATGATGGAAACCCAAATTTCCAATACGACCCCGACGGATTTGATTTGTATTACTAGTATTGGAGGCATAATATATGGTACCTATGCTTCCTAGGATTAATACATTGCTTTGAATTGTTTTAAAACATATACACCCTAATAATAGTATTAGTTTCGTATTTGGCGTATTTAGCATGTTTAACCACCATAAGGTAAAACTCTATCCTCTTGGTGTGCGTTGCATTGTGTGATGGGACCTGAGTCTTATGGTGGTTCCATTTTTCAAAAGACATTGCGTTGTTGACGAATTATTTAATCATTTATTATGACACTTTAAATTATGCACGGCAGTCCCTTAGAGTAAACCCGTTCCGCGTTAGCGGCGTGGTCTTTTGGATTTGCCTTATTTTTATTAGTATAAGTTATTTAAGAATTCTCACACCAGTCCCACGACTGACCCATAGTTTGTTTCACCTTTTTGCAAACTTGGGTGCCCTCTCTTCTACACGGGCAGCCAAGTAGACAGGTTCATTCTTTGCTTGGAGTTTTCTTTGAAGCTGCTTATTTTCTCTCTCTTGGATTCTGCTTGGGAGAAGAGGTGATGACTTGTAGCTTGAAGACTTTTTGTTTCTATTGGCATCTTTTCTTTTTAGACATCAAACTTATTTCTTTTCTGCAAACTTGTTGTAATAATCTTAGTTTTCTGTGACTGTGGAATTTCTGTGATTGATGACATTATATTTTTCCGCTGCTATAATGTTATTACTCTATGAATCTCCTTTGCTATATTGTATCTGTGTTCTGTTATATTGTATTTATGTTGTATTCCAAAAATGATTTCTCCTGCTTTCACTTGTGGAGGTTTGGGGTTATCACAGCTTCACGAAACTTAATGCATTCCCTTATTGAGTGACATTAACGGACGTGGGGTGCCACACTTGGTATCAGAGCTGAAGATTACCAGATTAGATAAAAATATTTGAAAATTATTTTCATAAAGGTTTTAAAAGAAAGCATTTTGAAAAAGAAATGCCTGTTTTGAAAAACATATTCCCCAAAGCCATATGTAATATCTTTCGATCCTTTGTCTAAATCTCTTTCCTTTTCTTTTCAGCATGTCTGGGAAACCTGATATTCCTGAGGGCATTATGATACTAGGCTCGTTCCATAGGTATCTAGAGGCCACGACATCTACACGTGGTCAAGCTGACGTTCCTCCCCCAGCTGCACCCATCGTTCCACCACCACCTCCTCCTCCTCCGCATGCATATAATTTCTCTAAGGTCTACAAAGATTTCTGTGCTATGGGAGGAAAGCCATTCCATGGAACCGAGACGTTCGTAGAGGCATGGAATTGGCTCAAAGAGACAGAGGATCTGTTTCGAATTTTAAAAGTGGACGATCATAGAAAGATTTAGTTAGCTTCCTGGCTAGTGAAAGATGACGCTTCGTTCTGGTGGGAAGTGACGCAAGCAGGGCGTCCAATGGAGACTTGGGATGATTTTCGGCAAAGGTTTGAAATGAAGTTTCTTTCTCAAGCTGAGAAAAGAATGCAAATGGAAAGGTTTCTGACACTCAAGCAAGGTGGCATGATTGTCAAAGAGTATGTTAACAAATTTAACAAATTAGCAAGGTTTGGGTTGGAGCTAGTAGATACCCCGCATAAGAAGTCTTTGCAGTTTGGTAGAGGACTAAATGAACCCCTTCATGGGTTAGCTATGTCTCGGATTCCAATGGGAGCAACTTTTGAAAGGCTCGTTGATATGGCCTTGATGCATGAGGAAGATAAAGCTGAAAAGAGAGAAGTTAAGGTTGAGGAAACACAAAACAAGAAAGTATGGCCCAAGAAGGGACAACAACAGCAGCAGAAGAAGGGTGGAAAGAATGACAATGCTAAGGATAAGAGGAAGTACCATAATTGTGGACGCGAGGGTCATTTGATCAAGGACTGCAGAAGAAGGAAGACTGCTTGTTTCAGTTGTGGAGAGGTCAGACATTTTTCTAAGTAGTGCTCAAGGAAGCAAGGACAAGGTCAAAGGGCAGGAGCTTCTGGAGGGCAGGTGCATGCTCTCTTGACCAGTGCTCCAGATAGAGGTTGGAAAGTTTATGTGGAAGGTTTCCTTTCCCTTTCCAACCATCCTATCAGAACTCTTTTTGATTCTTGTGCTTTGAATTCATTTATATCTGATTCTGTGGTTGAGTCTTTGCACCTTAGTACTAGAATGGTAGTAGATCTCGTTGCTGTTTCAAACCCCAATAGTGGTAAGTCTCATTTGTCCATGTGTAACACCCCGTAATTTTAAAATATTTAAATTAACAAATTTAAAAACACTTAATTTTTAGGAGAAGAATTAACTAAAACGGGTTATGCCATTGTGTTCGTCTCGGAATTCTGCTTAAGATAGAGTCCGATTTTGCATAAATCGGACACCGTATGAAGAAGTTATTAAGGTTTGAAGTTTGTATACGTGTGGGAAGAATATATATATATATATATACACATATACATACATACATACATATATATATATATATACCAGTACTTATGCACGTCTGCTGGACGTGTGCATAGACTGATCAAGCAAATGACGAACATTGCATAAATAAACATGCTGAAATGCAGGTACTGCCTGATGCAGCAGCAAGCTGAGCGTTAAATAAATCGCAAGCAAGCAAAAAAGAACAAAAGAAATGAAGAAAATACGCACATTGAAACGGCTGTGAAATTGTACAGCAAAAGAATAAACAGTGGAAATATTGAACATTTAGATTCTGCACATGTATGCTATGAAGCACCATAATAATCGGAGAACAAAATGAAAAGAAAATTACAAAGTCTGGACTCTGTTTACAGATGAGCTAATTAATGTTATTTTGCAGAATTAAAAGAAAAAAAATAGATAGAACTGAAAAACAAATAAAGCACAAAAAAACATGGAAAAGTGGCAAGCAACATCAGCATAGGCATAAGTATCAGCATCAGCTTTTGTGCGAATGGTTTTCAAGCTCAGCAAAAACTTTCTCAATTTCTGCAATCTGAATTGAAGGAAAAATGAAAGTTTGAACGTCAGTTTTTTAACTGTGAATATGGTGGTTATAAGAACAGTATGGGAAAAAGCATATCTAACCACTTCCGGATCGAAGAAACGCATCCCAGTATGAATGATCTTTGTTGTCCACTGTCGGGTAAGTGCAGTAGTGAAGTCTCAGCATGGTGCATATAAAAGTAGATAATTTGACAGACAAATAAATGAAAAACATAAAAATTAAAGGTTAAGGAAAATCATACCTGAACAGTGATCGAGAATGAGAGGGATACAGAAAGACAGACGAAGAGGACTCAAACCCTACATAAATAATCTATGAAATTATACGAACAATATAAAAAAAATTGATCAATAACAAATCAATTAATCTAGTTTCAGTTAACATGACATCTACTAAATAAAAAACATTACCTCACTTCAGCAAAGCTCCTGTTTTTGAATGCAAACGCAGTTGTAGATGTAGAAATTTTTTTCAACTGAACAGCCACGAACACCTTCCTCTTATTGCTGATGTTACCGCCAATTTGAAGCTGCAAGTAGCCATGAATAGCAGTATAATATGTGAACATTTTAAGCCAGGAATAGCAGTATAACTTTAGCATACAATGCTGTCATGGTAAACACACCGTTTCAAACATGAAGAAACTTGTCGAGTGGCCTTTGACCAACAATCATGTAGGCACCTTGCGTCCAAAGAAAATTTTCGAATTCAAAGCAATGATTTAGATGAACTTAAGGTGAAGAAAGTCAGATGTAAGCTTTAGTCGATTGGCTTTGGCTTCCTTCATCACCCTGTAAAAACTGGCATCAGTTTGACTCTTCGCACTTGCTAAGTACATTTCATTTTCAATTTGCACTTGCTGCTTGAAACTGTCATTCTCCCACAACTTTTTGTCCATTAGTATTTTGCTAACTTGAGCATTCTTCTCAGCCTTTGATAATGCATCATCCACCAAAAAGAAAGGCGGAAAACTAAAACAAAAAATATAATAAAATGAGTATATAACAAAATGAGAAGTTCATCAGTATCCATTAGAAAAGAAGTATTGCAATAGCAGCAGTAGTAATATCATGTATGGAAATTACAATCTCAATAAGGATGGAAATAAATCATATATATTTTCCTAAGTTTACAGGATATTAATGAGACATTTCCAAATTAATTTGCTTTTCTTCAAATATCATTGCACTTTTATTCAACATTTCCATGTTTATTTGTTTGAGGATTGCATTAAATGTTAGAAATGAAATTTATATTCAACAATATATTTTAAAGTTCATTAAAGGGAAAAATTATTCATAGTATTATTGAATGCAGAGCAGTTTTTGAAAGCCTCCACATTAAATAACGTGATGATCACTGTTAAAAAGCTCAGAAGTCAAAAGTATGCAACTTTATTGTATTACAGGATACGAAATTTAAGATACTGTTGACTTGTATGAATTCTAAAACGGTTAAGATATCCTTTTCATCTATTATTAATTCATGTCAAGATATATGGTATATAACATTAACATATCAATACTTGAATACAAACATTGAGTTTATAACGTTTGTTTATAGAAAATTCAAATTTTGATGCCATGAATATCTTTCCGATCAAAATGCAAGATACCATCGTTTTATATTATTTCATCTTTTCCCCTGATATAATGTTAGTAACCTTATAATTTAAACATAAGACATCTAAAGAAAATAGAGGAACAACAAATTGACAGCTTTTAAATTGAATGATACTATTAAAATTAATGAACAAAAGATACATACCTTATTACTATTTTTACGTCATCATCACCAAACGAAAAGATAAGAGGGAGAGATGTATGTTCATTGGAATCAGCAGTCACAGAAGTGCTCTCATTATCGAACATGTCATCATCATTGCGATCAATATTTGACAGCAGAGCGAGGAATTCAGAATTACTCATCTTCTCGTTCTTTAAATTCGGTACCCTTAAAGACGTAGAAGTGCTAATCTCCTCGCTTCCTCCCCGTATCTGTGAAGTGATTTTGTCTGTGGAATGCAGCTAAATACGTATCTCCATTTTATCACTTGTTTTCTTTTTTGTCAACATCCATGGAGATGGTGTTTTCTCTTGCAAAAACCACTTCTCTTCCGGTTTCAGACACTGTGCAAGCATTAATGTAGGATTATGAAACTTATAAGCAGAGAGTTAAGCATGAAAAAAATAAGTATTGAACGCAAATTATAAATCACGTAATGTGAGTCAGTGAAGGGTCCTAAACAATGGACGAAATATTATCAAGCTGATAATAGAATAACCATTAGTAGGCAAATGTTTTGTTAATTATTCCATATAACAAAAATAAATAGAATCTAAGATTCTACAAATTAAATAGCAAATCAATGAGAAATTTGTATGTGTAATAATATTGATGATGATAAACCAATGTCTTTTAAGTAATATTTAAATCAAACATGGATGAGTTACTGGAAATATTTAATAAATCAACAGTATAAGGTGTTTACATAATAATCAGTTAAATAGTGAGACACACCTCATTCATCCAATCATTTTTGTGCAATGATGGTTGTTTGGTACATATAATCATTTCTGCAAACCTTGGGAGTGTGATATCTGTAACTTCCACTGTAAGATTGAAAGCTGTGCAATAAAGAAGAAAAAATAAGCACAAACATATGGCTGAATCTGTCAAAATATAGCTAAATACAGCTAACATAGTGATACAACTATAATAATAAAGATGAACCCAGCCACCCAGAAGTAATATAAAGCTACCTAGGAGCTATTGGATTAGTGGCACGAAATGGTTCCACAATTAGTTAGAGATTGCAGCTGTGTAATCTTTTTTTTACTTCTCTATTATTTGATTTGGCGCTAAAAGTTGTTGGGTATGGCGCTCAAGTTGTTGGCATATACAACTATAAATGTGCTAGTTTACTAAGGAAATGATATATAAGAATTTATTTGTGAACTCTTTCTCTCCTTTAAATCCTTCTTCTCTAGCTTTTTCTTCTCCATCTACTATATTTTCTCCTTTCCAGATCTATGGTCATATCACATAGATCCGCACTTGTCGCTGGCAATATACACATGAATACATGTTAATTCTATTCATATACGCTAACTCCATTACCGCAAGAATATCAACAATATTTAGTTATTAAATAATTTGATGAAGTTCATGAATAAAAGAACCCGACTGTAAAAACAGAATAAGTTATAGTAAGCATAACAATGATCGTCCATGATTTTCCAGCTTAAAATTACAATGCCAAAACAAAACATGTATGATGCGACATGAGTTATGCAGGAGGTCTGCTAAATTTTTGTTATAACCACATAAGTAGTTAACATTCTGCTTTAAAAACTTCAACAGAAGAAGTCAATAATTCCAAACTAAATAAAACAATAAATATACATAATTCATGAGACAGTAAAAGCCTACTTTTAGGAAAGCTCATGAAACTCTATTATCGTTAGTTTAATGCTTTTATACACACAACTCCATCAAACTCAAATTATAATTCACGTAAGGTGACTCAGTGAAGGGTCCTTAACAATAGATGAAATATTATAAAGCTGAAATGAGAATAACCATTAATGGACAAATGTTTCGTTAATTATTCCATATGACAACAAAACATAAAATCTAAGATTCAGCTACGAATTAAATAGCAAATCAATGAGAAATTTTTATTTATTTATAATATTGACGATGATAAACCAACGTATTTTAAGTAATATTTAAATCAAATATGGATGAGTTACTGGAAATATTTAATAAATCAATCGTGTCTTGTTCTATTTATCTTTATGTAGCAGTAGATAAAAAGCTCAATGAAATTACTATGAAAACACCACATAATCCTGATAACTCATTTAATTTTTCCTCAAGCTCAGTAAAATTACTTTTAAAACAACATGAATATTGAACATATATGAGTTGTGTTGTACCTACATTGCGCTATCAACATCTGCTATAAGCAAGAATACAGAGCAGAAAACCGAACAGTTTTCATACTCGTAAAAACAATCAAAAGATAAGGAACAATCACCACAAATTTAATTTTTTTCAGTACTCATCGAATGAATAGGCCGAGCTTCCAAACAACAAAAGTGGTGGTAAACATAAGAGTATTGATTAACACTTGAAATTATACTTTAAAGCAATATACAGTGGAAACAGAAGTGATGTTGCACCTTTGAAAAGAAGAAAGATTTTATAAGCTTAGCCCACCCAATTTTCAGCTTGCTCACGTGATTCCTCGAACACAGTCTGAAGGTATAACAAATAAAAATTAGTAATGTAAAGATACATGGAGGCGGTATTGGATCTACTATGTGCCAGTTTAATATTTAGAAGGAATCAAAGTAGAAATTAAAACAAAACTAAAAAATTCAACCAAAAGCAAGAGAAATCAGGGCTTCGAGGACCTTACTGGAACGTGTAAAGCATAAAGGTTTCAATCATCCTGCAGTTGGTGCAGGTTGTAAATCGATATGATTTTAAAGCTGGATTGTGGCTGCAGATCAGAACAAAACAACTCCAAAAAAATAAAAATATAGTAAGTTGTAGCAAGGTAAGAACAAATTAAGCATGGAAAGTGGAGAGGTAAATCGATCTTACGTACGACAGCGTCTTGGACGAAGAAGTAAGCTTCTTGGATAGCCAGAGATGAAAAGAAGTGGCAAATCTGAATATAGATGAGGAGGAGTGCTGGATCTTCTAGTGGAAGCGACAGATCTAAGGAATACCGCTACGTAAAAAGCGGTTGTGACCATGGTAGTGGATCCGAAGCACAAAACGTCGGCAGATCTGAGAAGGTGAAGTTAGTAACAGTTGAGAAGAGTAGGAATTGGGGGTGGAATGGAGTAGCAGTGGAGTAGTCACGCCATTTTTATGTCGATTAGGTTTTAGTGGCAGGGAAGAAGACATGAAAAAAATGAAAACGTGAAGAACGGAGTGGACAGAGACGGGGAAAAATGTTGACTAACGGAAACGTGGTAGTGGGCAGTAGAAAGTGGTGTGACGGAAGACACTTTTACCCTGCATTTTAATAGCGGTTTTATAATTCAGCAGCGAGGTGGTATAAGGACTTTTCTGGAACAGTATAAAAGCTTCACCATGGGAAGGTATTTGTATTATTAGTATAGATATATATTGGGTTCAGTACTTCAGAAACATGTCCAGAAAATCAAAAATGGCTTCGAAATTCAAAATCAGCCAAAACAGGCTGGGCGGGAAAATTCCTGCCAGAGGGTGTCGACCCCCCCACCCCCGATCTGGGCGAAATATTTCGTTTTGTACCTGACTGACGTGGCAATACGATTTTCTGGGTCTTAGGGCTACGTGGCGACTTCTGATTGGCCTGATGACTCATACTCTTGGACTGGATGGTTTGGATGGATCCTATGTTGATCTAATGGCTCTAACTAATCCTATACTCCTATATAATCACCTCAAACCTTAACACTAAACCCCATAATCCTATTCCATGATGCCGTCATGCTGTTCATCTACAAACTAACCTAGCCGCCACCATAACAAATCAAATTCTAGATTAAAGATAAAAAGATAAGAGATAAAGATTCAAAGCCTAGGAATTATGAAAAGGAATTCTAGAACAACAATGAACGAATCAATGCCTACATCAACGGATTAGCTTAGCAACTTCAGAAATCAGATCCCAGAATTCAAGACCGTTTTCTGTGAGTGCATTTACTTTCACAAAATAATTGTTTTAACGTAATTGTGATGATTTATGAATTGGACTATATGAAAATGTTTGTAAATCATATAAAGTTTATGTCTTTGCAAACTATGTTTTGATTTATTCTTGATTTGATTCATTCTATACAAGTTATGTTCTATGTTAATTCATATGCCTAATTACGTATGCAAGTTTGCTCGATCTATGCAAGTTATGAAAGATTATATGCAAGTCATGTTCATACATGTAAGATCATATTTAATATGTTCATATGTTTAGATCTACAAGTTTATAAGATTAGATCCATATCGGTCCATATGTTTAGAACTATATGCTCATATGTTTAGATCTACATGTTTATATGATTAGATCCATATCAGTCCATATGTTTAGAACTATATGTTCAAATGTTTAGATCTACATGTTTATATGATTAAATCCATATTAGTCCATATGTTTAGAACTATATGTTCATATGTTTAGATCTACATTTTTATATGATTAGATCCATATCAGTCCATATGTTTAGAACTATATGTTCATATGTTTAAATCCGTGCAAGTTTATGTTTAGATCCATGCTAATTCGCACTCAATATGTTGATTAGATCTATTTTTATATGTTTACTAGATTTATGCCATCTTAGATCTATATTGTTTATGCCAGTTATGATGTCATGTGTTTCTTCCCTTTTTTTATGAGTTGGGCTAATTGCGAGCCTAACGTATCACATGAACTATACGTACGAACGACATGGTAACGTTAGGCAAAAGTTTAGGTAAAGGTTGAATATTATGTAATTGGCATAAAAAGGGGTTGTAATCATATAATTAATTTTGGGCATAACTAGAAAATGTGGCATAACTTGAATTGACCACACTTATGGATAATTTACATATAAACTTGGACTTGAATGGTAAATATGTAAATTGGCTAAAAGATTGTGACGATCCCAAAATGCGTGTGATGGTATTAAGGATAATCATCGGAATATAACACATCAATCATCATAGCAGAGTACAGAAAATAGAAAAAACAATAAATAGAATAATTTTACATGGATATGACAGCGGAATCACAACATGTAACAACATCATAATAGCACAACGTAGGATATAACTTAGTAAATAAAAGGGAAATGATCAGTCACCATCGCCAGAGGCGGAATATATACATGCAGTGAGACATAATAAGGGTATCAGTCTACATCGCCGAAGGAGGAATCATAATATAAATACAATAATGGCGAAAAATGTCAAAGTCATCTCGGTGAAGTCAGCCTCGCCATGAGCCAAAAGTGCACTCCATACTATAGTGCTGAGCTAAAAACAACCTGTCACCTGTGAACTAGGCTGGCCGTGTGAAAATAAGGGCACCCGCGTTTGCAAAGTGAAACAAACAACGAGTCAGTCATGGGGACTGGTATGAGAAATCTACTTAACAGTTTAAACAACAGAAATAAGCAAATCATAGGACCACGCCACTTTCGCGAAACGGGTTTACTCCAGTGATTGCTAGTGCATTTAAAACAAAGTAAATTCTTTAAAACAACGCAATGCTTTTTAAAAAGAATGTAGCCATTATAAGACTCAAGTCCCATCATACTATGCAACGCAAGCCGGAGGATAGAGTTTTACCTTATAATGGCCAAATATGTTTAATACGTGTAAAGCAAAATCATTTGATATTATTACTAGTGCATATATGTTTCAAAAACGAATAACATCATAAATATCAATCATAGGCGGCATAACTACCATATACTATGTCGCCATACTAGTTCTACAATCAAATCCGTTATTTCGTATTGGAAATTGGATTTCCATCATGAGTCAAGGCAAGGGGCAAGCTCCTCTCCGCTTCGAGACATTCTAGCAAATGCCTCAGGACTACACACTCTGGGTAACCCCTGGATGCTTCAGGACCGGTCCTCTCTTACGTTTGAGGATTAATTATTCCTGAACACACGTTTCCCGGTCCTTACAGACCTATAATCAAGGCGCCTCGCATTCCAAAAACCACATAGGTGAAAAGTAGATATATATGTCAGGGCTGGTAGGTCACTGACGCCACCATAGCTAGAAAGAAACGTTGTACTCTCCCTACAGTCCTTATCCCGTTTTTAACTCATACAGAGGTGTGAGGCTCGCGAATCCACGCTATACACAAAGCCAGGCTACGTAGGCCGTGCTTTGATCATCAAACACAAGACTTTGCTTTGCAACAGAAGCCTTGATCACAGCATCTTGGCATGCCACATAGGCAATCCACTCCATACGACTGATTTCTATCGATATATAACCTCTGAGCTCGTACGTCTCAGAGAAGGGCGTTAAGCAAAAGAATAAATTCTTCACCACCAAACAGATATATATTTAACAGAGATCAATTAGTATAGAAAAAAATCCTATGTCAGACACACAGTCCATTTACAAGTCCGTTCTGGGTCTGAACGAAACCGGAGGCACCAAATTCCTCGTATATCCGTACAATCAACAAATACGTTCAGACGGCTACTACTTCCGTTCCTTCACGGTAGCTACTCCAATCAGGAACCTCAGCAGCGCCCATCCAACCGATACGAAGATCGTCGGTCTTGAATCGTCTTTGTATTTTCCAATTCGAATCGTTCGATCAATTATTTGAAATGAGGGTTATCTCAGCCTTTTCAAATAATTCACGTAATTAGAATTCAAATCAATTCTTCCCATAGTTATATTATTCGACATTCATATTCCAGTTCTTTAGTATAATTTTTGTGTCAAACACATACAACCATCAAATATCAAGCAGATCAAGCCAAACTGGTTTATTTCCAATCCATGTTGCTTATAATATTTTATAACGATTATTCGCCATTTTTATTTATTTAAAAATGGCCATATTTAATTAAACGACGTTTCAGGTCGTGTCGTGGCACTGGCGCTGTTTTCCCCCTAATTTGTTTTAAACATATCGAAAAATCTAACCGTTGGATTTCTACAAAGTCTATATCAGTGGGAAGATATTCCCAAAGCGAACCCAATGGTTCCAGTTTCGTGAAAATCCGACAGTCGGATCTTCCACACTAGTCGTTTGAAGTTACGGTTTCAAAATTCGAACTGCAGCGTCGTTATTCGATTTAATTTAATTATATTTATATTTATATATAAATATAAACGATTCTGGCGTTGTTTTTCTTCAGATTTGAATTAAACATTCCAGACAATCCAACCGTTGGATTTTTACAAAGTTGGTGCCGTTGGAAAGATATTTCCAAGGCGAACCCAGCGGTTGCGGTTTCAGGAAAATCCGATGGTCGGATTTCTCGTACTAATCGTTTCAAATTACGATTCCAAAACACAAACTGCACGGCTTCGATTCCTTTCAATTCTATTTATATTTATATATATAAATATAGTTCATTCTTTAATTTCGAATATAGTTCATTCATTAATTTCAACTTTGTCTTCACTTCAAATATTTCACTAACGCCTTAATATTTTGAATTTTTTTGCCATAATCTCCTTTGTATGGGAAGGGGTTTGGAAATTTATTGGGCCGTGTTAGGTACCCAATAAATCCTATAAAGCATCCACATATTTATAGTGATATATTCTGGTGTTTACAGGGGAGCGTGTATAGATAATAACTCCAGAGAATAAATTCTCGTCACCCTGTCAAGCCTGAGGGAGCGTGTATTTTTAATTACTCCAGAGGATAAATCCCCGTCACCTCGTCCCGTGTGGGAATAAATAGTCCATGTGCCGTATCTAATGACTAGAGAGACGTGATTATTGTCAACTCCAGACCCGTGTGGGGTTTTTATTAATCTGGCAATTTATCGTTATATTTTATATAGTCCATATCAGTCATCAGTTCAACCTGTAGTATATAATCATCGCCATACAAGCCTCTCGCTCGTATGGTAAATCTTCCACCTCGTCACACAAGCTCCAAATGCTTATGTGGAATATGATGAAGTATGCCAATCGTCAAGGAGTATGCCATGTAGTGTAGTTCAAAATTAATTGTTACTATCCTATGGCGATGTTTATTATTTCACACAGAATAACCAGCACTCCGCATCCAATGGCATTCACAGGAGTTGATATAAAAATAAAATTGCATAGCCAACTCATCAAGGCTTACCTATTTGTCGGGCACGCAAATAATTTCTTTACTTTATAGCTAATCCATTTTCCTGTTCGACACATGTATATATATGCAGAACAAAGCTAATAATAACAATTCTAGCAAACTAATATTTATTTCAACACGTGTGTATTTTTATCAAAGCGTATACATGATAAAAGGAATATTTTTATCATCAAAAATATTTATTCAATATGTGAATGTTTTTAACACTTCATATTCACAATAAAAATGTAGTTTTTATTGTCTATTCAATTTATTTTAAATACGATAACATTCAACACATGAATTTTGATTCAACAAATGAATTTCAATTCAACACATGAATATTCTCTATAGTTTGTATATATATAAAAATGTGATTTTTATCGTTAAATCTATTTGTTTAAAATTCGAATAATATTTAACACATGAATTCCAACTCAACGAATGAATTTCAATTCAACACATGAATATTCTCTACAGTTTGTATATATATAAAAATGTGATTTGTATCGTTAAATCTATTTGTTTAAAATTCGAATAATATTCAACACATGAATTTCAACTCAACGAATGAATTTCAATTCAACACATGAATATTCTCTATAGTTTTATATATATAAAAATGTGATTTTTATCGTTAAATCTATTTGTTTAAAATTCGAATAATATTCAACACATGAATTTCAACTCAACGAATGAATTTCAATTCAACACATGAATATTCTCTATAGTTTGTATATATATAAAAATGTGATTTTTATCGTTAAATCTATTTGTTTAAAATTCAAATAATATTCAACACATGAATTTCAACTCAACGAATGAATTTCAATTCAACACATGAATATTCTCTATAGTTTGTATATATATATAAATGTGATTTTTATCGTTAAATCTATTTGTTTAAAATTCGAATAATATTCAACACATGAATTTCAACTCAACGAATGAATTTCAATTCAACACATGAATATTCTCTATAGTTTGTATATATATATAAATGTGATTTTTATCGTTAAATCTATTTGTTTAAAATTCGAATAATATTCAACACATGAATTTCAACTCAACGAATGAATTTCAATTCAACACATGAATAATCCCTACAGTTTGTATACATATTAAAATGTGATTTTTATCGTTAAATCTATTTGTTTAAAATTCGAATAATATTCAACACATGAATTTCAACTCAACGAATGAATTTCAATTCAACACATGAATATTGGTTTCAACATATGTAATTAATTTCAACAAATGAAAATTATTCCAACACATGAATATTTCTGAAAATTTCGGCAGCATAACGGCAGGGTAGTTAAAACCGGGACCGTCCCTAGTACGGCTCCTCGCTCTGCCTTAAAACCTCGCGGTTTTTGACAATGGGGATCATGCATCTAGTTCGCACGCAGGCGGCATGTTTTATTTTCATTTCCACAATCCTATTCTAATTTGTTTCAACCACAGGAGGGTATTTTTCAACCACAAAGGTATTTTTCAACCACAAAGGTATTTTTCAACCACAATATCAACCACAAACAATTATTTCCAACCATTCGTCATACCATATAATATCACGCCAATCACAAGCAATAAATATCGTCCATGGTCTGTGGACGAGGGGAGTATATATATATATATATATTATTTCTATAATTCACTGGCAGTTCATCACAATTCAAAGCATATATGTTTCACAAAACACTTGTATAATTTATACATCGCTAATATAACTTATACAACACATGTACATGAAGTATACAATGCGTATATAATTTACACTTCGCTTATATAATTTATACAACACGATTCCATTCACACAATTTAGTTTAGATTCCTCACATTGGTTTTTGAAGTGCTAAAAATCGTATGAAGATCAGAAAAATCCGCGGCTTCTGCTAGATGGTAGAGAGCCTCTCTGCGGTCCCGATGTTTCCTGTTTCATCGAATTTCGTTATCACACTAAAAAGATATGATTTTTCAAAGTTTTGCAACACCTAAAAGTGTTATTTTCAATTCAGAAATTTCAAAGAAGAATGTTTTGCAAACCTTCAAAACTAGGTTTTTAATTTTTGATCAATCCGTGCTGTTTCGTCTCGATCGGATGCTGCAACATCGAAGAGCTTCGAACAGGCTTCCCAGCGCCTGTGGTGGCAGCGAACTCGGCGGCTCCTACGTGGCTCGGCGGCGCCCCAAAGGTGAATACTTCCCGTGTGAAATTCGACGTCAATAGGGATTGGTTTCAGTCGAGGCCGGGGTTGATTTAAAGTGGGGAGAAAGGCGATCGGAAAAGCCAACTGGAGGCGGTGGCGAAATCGCCTGTGGCGGCGGCGATGAGGCTTGGAAGTTTCGAGCGGTTGCGTCGTTCGTTTCAGAGGGGTTTGACTAATTTTTCAAATGAGAGAGAAAATGAAGATATTTTCTATTATATTAAAATTTTAAATTCCTATAATATCCTTTCTAGCCAACGTACACGAATTTCAACCCAACGACTGTCGCCCCTAGCTAAATACCCTCATTCCGGACACAATGGGATATGTTTCGTTGGCCAATTCGACTGTTACAGTCAGTTATTTTTCAAATTAAAGTATAAAACATTTTATATTCAATTTGAACGTACATTTCAATTTTCCAGGGCCATAAACTGAATCGAAAAATTCCAGAAAAATAAATCTAGCTTTGTTTTGACGATACCATCCCAACAAAACCAGTTTCGACGAATTCTGAGATCGTATGCAAAATTTCCATTTTCAGGTCGACCCATTTTAACAGAAATTGACCAATCACATTTTCTTTTGCCCCGCTCACATACTAGCTTCAAAAATTATGAAATTTGAAACCTTGCAATAGTTTGACATCCCGGATCCAACCAAAGTGGTTTCGTTGAATTCCGAGGTCGTATGCAAAATATCTATTTTCAAGGGCTATATATTTTATATAGCGACCCTTCTGAAAATTCATTTAGCCATAACTTTTGATTCCTGTTATGAAACTTAGATTTTTCAGATTCGTTAGAAAGGTATTCATAAACAAATTTAAATATTTTTGGTTTCGCTAAAATCTGTTATATTTTCCACCCGGTACAGTCAGACAAAGTTTGTATTCAAATTTTCAAACTGCCTCACTATTCCCAATTCATTATTTTATTGAAATATGCTATTTCAATTGTTCAAATTCTTTGACAATAACCAATTTAAAAATTTTTAAATTGGTTCATATTTTTTGGGTTATTACAAAGACGAACGTGCCTAACCCGAGGTTAGATTGAGTTGCGGTGTAAGATTGCCCGGAACCGCCCGGCACATGCAGCGACTGCAACAACATAGATCGAATGTGAGAGGTTAGCGCATTAAGCCCCAAAAAACCGAGGTTAGAATGAGTTTACGGGAAGTCTGCCCGGAACTGCCCAACACATCCAGCAACCGCAAACAACAGTTCTAATGTGACAGGTTGTTGCTTTAATGAATAAATTAAAGCTAAGGAACAAACATGCTAAGAATGGAAAGGTTAAGTGACATATGAACGGGCGACACTTAACCGATACAACATGAGTTTACAGTAGAAGTCTGCCTAGAACCGCCAAGCACATCCAGCAACCGCAAACAACAATTCTAATGTGACAGGTTGTTGCTTTAATGAATAAATTAAAGCTAAGGAACAAACATGCTAAGAATGTAAAGGTTAAGTAACATATGAACGGGCGACACTTAACCGATACAACATGTTAGGTGGGTGGGTTAAGTTAACATGGACAAGAAGTCAACTTAACCAATATTACATGAACAAAGTGGATAGGGTTAAGGCAAGCTTAACCAATAATACATATGGACTTGATAAGGGGAAGGGTTAAGTAAATCCTGGGTAAGTGGGTAATATTAGTATATATAGGCCCACAAACTTAACCGTTAAATAAACATGCGTGAATCAATGAGAAGGTTAAGTAAAGTATGAATAGGCAACACTTAACAAGTAGAACATGTTAATTAAGCAAATGGGTGGGGTTAAGTTAAAATGAGAACACTTAACCATTATAACATGTCGATTAGGAAACCCTAGTAACGGGGACCCATTTTAGCAGTAACCCACATAGATGTATCACGGTACCCTGAGCTAGGAAGGGTGGGGCACGATTACTGGGCTGATTATAAGTTGTCAAAATAGCGGCGGGTGGTGTAGCAGTGTAGGTTCCGACGGAGTATGGGCGTGCACGTGCTCCAGAGTGGAAAAAGAAGGCACTGGGCATCAGTAGTATACACTATGCATCTTGAATCGTGTCGGGTTGCCATAATGGGAATTGATACACCCCATGATGGGGCAGCACAGGTGTCTATAATCAAGCGGGGCCGAATGACACAAGTAATGAATACATACAAGCGAGGTCGAATGACACAAGTAATAAATACATGCGAGTTAGGAAGCCGATCGAACGAGGAAGGTAGTAGGTACAACTCATGGGGGTAGGAGCAAAAAGTGGCACCTACGATAGCAGCTAGGAGTACACGAAACTACCATTATCATGATTAGTAAGAGGGATCAACTTTTAGTACGGGACTAGTATGGGTGCGGTGTAACTAGTAATAATAAGGTGTTACTAGCATTGATGCAGTGTAGTAATTATCCTATAGTGATTAGAAGCGCAATCAATGTTATATCTTGTTCATCTTGTCTGCTTTGTCATGTCTGTTTATTCTACAGTCATTTCTTGCTTTCTAGTTTATGTTCTTGTCCTGTTACTTTAATGATTATATTGTTAAAGTCACTAGACTCACCAGACTTATGTTTGACCTAGTTTGTTTCGCCTCTTTTCTTCCGTTTCCCCCCAGTTTCTTTGGTAGGAAATACTGAAGCGTATTTCAAATATCTCTTTCTTCTAGTTTGAAGTTGAAAGGTGTATTGCTTGGCTTTGATTTTGCATATGGCATTTTTCTGTTGGGGATTATGGCTTTAAAATTATGTACTCTAAAGGTTTTGTACAAGACTGATATTATGTACTTGATTTTGGTATTTGGAAATGTAATCAAACTTATTTCTGTTTCCGCTGCAATAAAATTACAAAATTTTCAAGTACTACTTTTTCTGTCTTGTAATGTTGCATTCTGTTTACTTGCTCCATGAAACTTAGTGCATTCCCTTTGTGAGTGACATTAACGGACGTGGGGTGTTACACGTGGTATCGGAGTTGAAGGCTACCAGAACAAATAAAAGATTTTGAAAACCGTTTTCGAAAGTATTATTTTCCAAAACATCTTTCAAAGAAGGAGTTTACAAGAGAAAGATTTACTACGAAAAACATAATCCCCAAAAGCCATATATCTATCTTTCGATTCTTTGCTCCGAATCTCTTCCTTTTTCCTTCTTGAGTCTCTTTCTCTGCGTTTAGATGTGTTTCCTAAGATATGGAAGGACTTTGGTGCAAAGGGTGGAAAACCTTTTCATGGGACTGAGACGTTTGTCGAGGCTATAAATTGGCTCAAGGAAGTGAAGGACTCGTTTGGTATCTTGGAGATAGACAATAGAAGGAAAGTTCAGCTAGCTTCTTGGTCGATGAGGGAGTTTAGACTAAGGACCGCAACCCAAGGATGAGGAATTCGTTGATATGGCTTTAATCCACGAAGAAGGTAAAGGAGGAAGTAAAAAGAATAATTAACCCCGTGACAAAATAAGGTGTCTTATTTGAGGTTATGTATCCTAGATTTTGGAGGGACATGAGAAGAGCACTTTCCATTTGTGAAGTTCGCTTATAACAACAGTTATTAAGCTAGTATTGGCGTAGCACCTCTTGAGGGTTTTTATGGACGGCCGTGCCGATCACCAACTTGTTGGTGGGAGTCTACGTATAACATTTTGCTTGGGCCCGACATGGATAGGGAGACTTCGGAGAAGATAGACTTGATTCGAAGGCGAATGAAGACGACACAGGACCGGAAAAAGTTATACGCTGATAAGAGATGAACCAATCTTAAGTTCGATATTGGACACACAGTTTTTATTAAAGTGCCACCATTGAGAAAGGTAGTTCGCTTTTGGGAGTGTGTACCAAGGTTCGTAGGACCCTTTCCCATTACAGAGAGGATTGGAAGGATGGCATACAGAATGAAATTGCCGGAGAAGCTTAGTGGTGTTCATGACGAATTTCACATGTCGTATTTGCGGAAATGTTTACATGATACCGCGGAAGTAGTGGAGCCGAGCATGCTTAGAGAAGTGGAAGTGGAGCGAGATGCCACGATTAGACGAGCTCCTACATGCTTCCTTGGATCGGAGATCAAGAAGTTATGCAACAGAGAGGTCAAATCGGTTAAAATCCAATGGGGAGATGTCAAGGAGACGCGACTTGGGAGACGGAAGACATGATACGTGCGTCATACCCCTTCCTTTTGTGAGGGTATGTTCTTAACTTCTCCTTTTTCTATCGCTTTGTTTATGCTTGTTCAATCGTTTAGTATGTCCTCTCGTTTACATCATCGATCTTTAGATAGGAAAATCCTATGGTTGTAAACATGTGTTTGAGACATGTTATGTTTAATGGATGCAAGTGTTTGCTAGTGGTTGCTCGTGGATGCATTTACACACACATTAGGCACTAGATCGGCTCAGTCACTTTCATATTGCATATGCATATATGTATTTGTATATGGATGTTGCATTTGTATGAATGATTGAGCACTCATGTAGAAGTTATAAAGTACGATTAGGGTTCTTTTGCATACATAATGGGCGCATGGCACTATCATGATTTGCATTAAGGAGGTCAACTGAATCAGTAGACCACCTGATTTTGCATTAGAAAAGGACATATACACACACTATGCATATGATCATGAAATCATTAGAAATCTTCTTAAGGACAATGGATGCCTATGATTGAATGGTTGAGTAGATGGATGTTGGATGATAGGATATACATTCTTCTTGACTTGGAGATTTCGGGGACGAAATCCTTTAAGGAGGGGAGAATTTAACACCCCGTAATTTTAAAATATTAAAGTTAAAAATTTAAGAACACTTAATTTTTAGAAGAAGAATTAAGTGAAATAGGTTATGCCATTACGTTCATCTCGGAATCCTGCTTAAGATAGAGTCCGAATTTGCGCAAATCGGACACCGTATGAAGAAGTTATTAAGGCCTGAAGTTTGTATATGCGCAGGAAATATATATATATATATATATATATATATGTATATATATATATATATTTATTGGGTTCAGTACTTCAGAAATAGGTCCAGAAAATCAAAAATGGGTTCGAAATTCAAAATCAGCAAAAATAAGCTGGGCAGGAAAAATTTCCGCCTGAGGGTGTCGACCCCCCCAGATCTAGGTGAAATACTTCGTTTTGTACCTAACTGATGTGGCAGTGATGATTTTCTGGGTCTTAGGACTACATGGCAACTTCTGATTGGCCTGATCTCTTGGACTGAATGGTCTGGATGGATCCTATGTTGATCTAATGGCTCTAACTAATCATATACTCCTATATAATCACCTTAAACCTTAACCCTAAACCCCATAATCCTATTCTATGATGCCGTCATGCTGTTCGTCTATAAACTAACCTAGCCGCCACCATAACAAATCAAATTCTAGATTAAAGATAAAAGGATAAGAGATAAATATTCAAAGCCTAGGAATTGTGAAAAGGAATTCTAGAACAACAACGAACGAATACCCGCCTACATCAACAGATTAGCTTAGCAACTTCAGAAATCAAATCCCAGAATTCAAGATCCATTTTCTTTGAGTGCAGTTACTTTCACAAGATAACGTAATTGTGATGAGTTATGAATTGGACTGTATGAAAATGTTTAAAAATCATATAAAGTTTATGTCTTTGCAAACTATGTTTTGATTTATGCTTGATTTGATTCATTATATGCAAGTTATGTTCTATGTTAATTCATATGCCTAATTACGTAAGCAAGTTATGTATGCAAATTTGCTCGATCTATGCAAGTTATGAAAGATTATATGCAAGTCATGTTCATACATGTAAGATCATATTTTATATGTTTAGATCTACATGTTTATATAATTAGATCCATATCAGTCCATATGTTTAGAACTATATGTTTATATGTTTAGATCTATATGTTTATATGATTAGATCCATATCAGTCCATATGTTTAGAACTGTGTTCATATGTTTAGATCTACATGTTTATTTGATTAGATCCATATCAGTTCATATGTTTAAAACTATATGTTAGTATGTTTAGATCTACATGTTTATATGATTAGATCCATATCAGTCCATATGGTTAGAACTATATGTTCATATGTTTAAATCCGTGAAAGTTTATGTTTAGATCCATGCTAGTTCGCACACATTATGTTGATTGGATCTATTTTTATATGTTTACTAGATTTACGCCATCTTAGATCTATATTGTTTATGCCAATTATGATGTCATGTGTTTCTTCCCTTTTATTTATGAGTTGGACTAACTGCGAGCCTAACGTATCACATGAACTATACGTACAAACGACATGGGAACGTTGGGGAAAAGTTTAGGTAAAGGTTGAATATTATGTAATTAGCATAAAAAGGGGTTATAATCATATAATTAATTTTGGGCATAACTAGAAAATGTGGCATAACTTGAATTGACCGCACCTATGGATAATTTACATATAAATTTGGACATGAATGGTAAATATGTAAATTGGCTAAAAGATGAACGTGCCTAACCCAAGGTTAGATTGGGTTACGGTGTAAGACTGCCCGAAACTGCCCAGCACATCCAGCGATCGCAACAACATAGATCTAATGTGAGAGGTTAGCGCATTAAGCCTAAAAAACCGAGGTTAGAACGAGTTTGCGGTAGAAATCTGCTCGGAACCGCCTGGCACATCCAGCAACCGCAAATAATAGTTCTAATGTGAGAGGTTGTTGCTTTAATGAGTAAATTAAAGCTAAGGAATAGACATGCTAAGAATGGAAAGGTTAAGTAACATACGAACGGGCGACACTTAACCAATACAACATGTTAGGTGGGTGGGTTAAGTTAACATGGACAAGAAGACAACTTAACCAATATTACATGAACAAAGTGGATAGAGTTAAGGCAAGCTTAACCAATAATACATATGGACTTGATAAGGGGAAGGGTTAAGTAAATCTTAGGTAAGTGGGTAATATTAGTATATATAGGCCCACAAATTTAACCGTCAAATAAACATGCGTAAATTAGTGAGAAGGTTAAGTAATATATGAATAAGCAACACTTAAACAGTACAACATGTTAATTAAGCAAATGAGTGGGGTTAAGTTAAATTGAGAACACTTAACGATTATAACATGTTGATTAGGAAACCCTTAGTAATGGGGGTCCATTTCAGCAGTAACCCACATAGATGTATCATGGTACCCTGAGCTAGGCAGAGTGGGGCATGATTACTGGGCTGATTATAAGCGGTCAAAATAGCGTCGAGTGGTGCAACAGTGTAGGTTTCGACGGAGTATGGGCGTGCATGTGCTCCGGAGTGGAAAAAGCAGGCACTGGGCAACATTAGTATACAGTGTGCATCTTGAATCGTGTCGGGTTGCCATCGTAGGAATTGATACACCCCATGATGGGGCCAGCACAGGTATCTACAATCAAGCAGGGCCGAATGACATAAGTAATGAATACATACAAGCAAGGTCGAATGACAAAAGTAATAAATACATGCGAGTTAGGGAGCCGATCGAACGAGGAAGGTAGTAGGTACAACTCGTGGGGGTAGGAGCAAAAAGGGGAACCTACGATAACAGCTAGGAGTACACGAAACTACCATTATCATGATTAGTAAAACGGATCAAATTTTAGTATAGGACTAGTAAGGGTGCGTTGTAGCTAGTAACGATATGGTGTTACTGGCATTGGTGCAGTGTAGTAATTATCCTGTAGCGATTAGAAGCGCAATCAACGTTATATCTTGTTCATCTTGTCTGCTTTGTCATGCCTGTTTATTCTACAGTCATTTCTTGCTTTTCAGTTTATGTTCTTATCCTGTTACTTTAATGATTATATTGTTAAAGTCACTGGACTCACCAGACTTTTGTCTGACCTAGTTTGTTTCGCCTCTTTTCTTCCGTTTCCCCCTAGGTTCTTAGGGAGGTAATACTGAAGCTTAGTTCAGATATCTCTTTCTTCCAGCTTGAAGTTGAAAGGTGTATTGCTTGGCTTTGATTCTAGGTATGGCATTTTTCTGTTGGGGATTATGGCTTTAGAATTATGTACTCTGAAGGTCTTGTACAAGACTGATATTATATACTTGATTTTGGTATTTGGAAATGTAATCAAACTTATTTCTGTTCCCGCTGCAATAAAATTACAAAATTTTCAAGTACTACTTTTTCAGTCTTGTAATATTCCATTCTATTTACTTATAATGCTCCACGAAACTTAATGCATTCCCTTTGTGAGTGACATTAACGGACGTGGGATATTACACCATGATTTGTTCAGGTTTGAGAATATCTGTGCTAGGGGTCGAGTTTGAGTTAGACGCATATGTGCTCAGTTTTATGGGCTATGGTTTGATCCTAAGGATGGATTGGCTAGCCATGTATGGTGCCATTCCGGATTGTGAGAGGAGGGTCGTTAGAATTTTGACTTGCCATGGGAGGACCCTCGAGATTTCTTGTAACCCTAAGGGTCTGCCATGCTTGGTTTCCAAGAGTTATTTGATGCATCTATTGATGATCTGCGATCTGTACCAGTTGTCCATGAATATTCTGATGTTTTTAAGGAGGTTCGGGGATTACCTCCGAGGTGCGAGATCGATTTTCGTATATACTTGGTAGATAATGCAAAACCAATTGCATTGCCTATGCGCCATATGGCTCCAAAGTAAAAAAGGGAGCTCAGCAAGCAAGTAGGGGAGCTACTTGAGAAAGGGTTTATTAGGCGAAACATATCTGAATGGGGGTGCTTCGGTGGTATCCGCAACTAAGACGGATGGTTCGCTTCGCTTATGTGTATATTATAGAGAGTTGAACAAACTCACAAAGAAGAACAGGCACCCACTCCCAAGGATAGATAATCTGTTTGACCTACTTGTTGGGGAATCAATATTCTCTTAGTTAGACTTGGACACTAGATTTCATTAGTTGAGGGTAGCCAAGGACAGTGTAGATAAGACCGCTTTTAGGACTCCAGATGGTTTCTTTGAATGGCTCGTTATGCCTTTAGGGTTGACAAATGCACTCGCCTATCTTGTTGATATGATGAGTAGGGTGTTTCGGGAGTTTCTAAATAAGTTCGTCGTGGTCTTTGTTGATGATATCTTGATCTTCTCAAAAAGCAAGGAATATCATACCCAACATTTGGGAGAAGTTTTGAAAACTCTACGCGCGCATCATCTTATGACGAAATTCTCCGAATGCCATTTTTGGAGAAAAGAGGTGAGATTTCTAGGGCATGTGGTCTCTAAAGATGGGATAACAGTAGATCCCGCAAAGGTAGTTGCAATTCAGGATTGGAAAATTCCTAAGAATGCAACGTAAGTGAGAAGCTTTCTTGGATTGGCAGGATATTATAGGAAGTTTATTAAGGACTTCGCAAAGATATCAGCCCCACTCACCAAGCCGACGAAGAAGAATTTGACGTTTTCATGGGATACGGATTGTGATATTGCTTTCCAACGATTGAACAAGGCTCTGACAATAGCCCCAGTCTTGTCCTTTCCTAATGGAAGCAAAGTGTTTACAGTATACACTAATGCATGTGGTACAGGGCTTGGTGCGGTTCTGATGCAAGAGGGAAGGGTAGTAATTTATGGGGGTGGATAGCTAAGGGTTCATGAGAAGAGCTACCCTACCCATGACTTAGAGCTAGCTACCATAGTATTCACACTTAATACGTGGCATCATTATTTGCTTGGAGAGAAGTTCGAGTTGTACACCGATAATAAATCTCTCAAGTACTTGTTTTTCGTGGAAGGATCTTAATTTAAGGCAGCAAAGGTGGATGGAGTACCTAGCATTTTATGACTTTGAGATTGCTTATACTCTTGGCAAGTGTAATGTGGTGGCAGACGCACTGAGTAGGCAGAGGATGGCCTTAAGTCCTCTGTTTGTGGAAAGGAAAATTTTGGAGTTCATATCGACTTTTGACTTTAGACCCTCCACCGATATTTTGCCTGGCTTATTTGCATCACTAGAGGTGTGACCTACTCTTATGGATCATATAGGAGCTTCGCACCGAGAGGATCCACAGATATCAAACACTTGGATAGGCTCTATAAAGGGAAGACTTCTGGTCACCTTAGTAGATATTCCATAGACGATAAAGGGTGGTTGCGACGAGATGATAGGCTTTGTGTTCCCCAAATTAGGAGTCTTTTGAAGACAGTCCTAGAGGAAGCCCATCATTCTAAGATGACTGTTCATCCGGGTGGTGATAAGATGTGTAGGGATATGAAGAGGGTTTTCTTTTAGGTTGGGATGAAGAAAGATGTGGCCGAGTTTGTTTCCCAATGTTTGATTTGCCAACAAGTCAAAGCTGAGAAAAAGAAGCCTGGTGGTTTACTTCATCCTTTAGAGGTCCCACAATGGAAGTGGGAGAGTGTCTCTATGGATTTCATAGATGGTTTGCCTAGATCGAAGAAAGGCAACACCAGTATTTGGGTTGTAATAGACAGCCTTACTTAGAGCGCTCATTTCATCCCAGTTAAGAGTAAGAGGATGGTAGCATGGTTGGTAGCAGTTTACGTTCGTGAGATTGTCCGTCTTCGTGGAATACCTTCCAACATCGTAAGTGATCATGACCCCATTTTCACTAGTTAATTTTGGAGGAGCTAGCAAGATGCATTAGGTACACAGTTGTGTTTGAGCACCGCTTATCACCCTCAGACCAGTGGACAGACATAAATGGTGAACATAGTACTCGAGGATCTTTTAAGACTGTGTATCTTGGACTTCGAAGGGACTTGGGAAGAGCACCTTCCTTTAGTAAAGTTCGCCTACAAAAATATTTATCAAGCCAGTATTGGCATGGCACCCTTCGAAGCACTGTACGGACGAGCCTGTAGATCACCGACTTATTGGTGGGAATCTACAGAAAGATTTCTACTTGGACAGGATATGGTTAGAGAGACGTCTGAAATGATTGATCTTATCCGCAAATGAATGAAGACAGCTCAGGATAGGCAGAAGTCTTACGCTGATAAGAGAAGGACTGACATTCAGTTTGAGGTGGGAAATATGGTTTTCATTAAGGTGTCACCTTTGAGGAATGTGGTTCGCTTTGGATCGGTAGGTAAATTGGCACCAAGATTTGTAGGGCCATTTCCCATAACGGAAAGGATTAGCCAAATGGCCTATAGAGTAAATCTACCTGAAAGACTATCTAGTGTTCATGATGTTTTCATATTTCACATTTACAGAAGTGCTTGCATGATACCGCAGAATTAGTTAAGCCAAGTATACTAGAAGAAGTAGAGGTGGAGCGGGAAGCGACAGTGAGACGAGTTCCTACCCGTTTTCTTGGATCAGAGGTTAAGAATCTACGCAACCGAGAAGTCAAGTTGATAAAAGTTCGGTGGAGGGATAACCCAAAGGATGCAATTTGGGAGACCGAACGCAGGATTCGCACTTCGTACCCTTTTTTTAGGGTATGTTCTTAACTTCCTTTCTAAAGCTTTTATTTACGCTTGTTTCCATCATTTAAGTATCAAATCTTTGACCCTTAGATAGGAATCCCATCAATGCAAACATGTGTTTGAGACATGTTATGTTTGATGGATACAAGTGGATGAAAGTTTTGCTAGTTGTGGCTCGTGGATGCATATAAACACATTAGGCACTAGATCGGCTCAATCACTCTCATATACATATGGATGTGTGTGCATTTTTCTTTTTTATTGGATGAAATTGGATGTCATTATATGGATGTTGCATTTGAATAGATAATAATGCACACATATAGAACTTACAAGTTATAATGGGATTATTTGCATACATATTAGATTCATGGCACTAATATACATTACATTAAGGAGGTCGACTAAATCAGTAGACCGCCTGATCTTCCCATTAGTATTGGGACATATACGCACACCTTTGCATATGTTCATATAAGTATTAGAGCCTTTAAGGACAATGGATGCTCGTGATTGATGGATGAGTAGGTGGGTGATGGATGGTAGGATATATATTCTTCTTAACTTAGAGATTTCAGGGACGAAATCCTTTGAGTAGGGGAGAACGTAACACCTCGTATTTTAACAACACTAAAATATGATAAATTAAAGGATAATTAATTTAATATTCAGAATTAAGGGAAACTGACTGTGCCATTGCGTTCGTCTCAGAATTCTAGTCAAAATAGACACTTGGTATGCGTAAAACAGACACCGTATGAAGAAGTTATTAAGGTTTGAAGTTTGTATACGCATAAGAAGAATACACATGAATAAAATATACCCAGAAAATTCAAAACAGTTCAAAATCGCAGAATATAGGGGAGCGGGAAAATTCGCACCCAGGGGTGTCGACTTCTGGGTCGACCCTATAAGGGGGTGTCAACCTACGGGTCGACCCCAAAAAGGGGGGTCGACCCCCCAGGGCAGATTAGGGTTTCTCTTGATGGCTATATATATGGCCTCAATTCTCTTGTTTCTCCACACCAAAATAATGGAGAACTAGATGCCGCCTCTGCCCAGATTAAATCAAGCCTTTTCTTCTTCAGCAATTAACTTGAGTTATTCAAGTTTAGAGATCTGTGATTCAACTTCAGCAATTCTTTCTTCTGTTTTTCTAGATCCAATCACAGTGAGTTTACATTACTTTTAGATCTAAATATTTAAAAGTTAATCTTGACATGACTATAACTTGGATCTAAGCCTTTGACTATTTGAATCATATCATATCTGCTATAACCTGTGTATCTAAGTTATTCTAACATGACTATGAACTAGATCTAAGCCTATACCTATTTATCATGTCATTTCTGCCATTGTTTATAGATCTAATTCACTGTTTAGATCACATCATGCTTGTTCCTATTATGTTTGTGGCTAAATCATATTTGTTGTTAGTTGGTTATCTAATTCATTGTTTAGATCTTATCATGCCTGTTTATGATGTCCCTATTTTGTTAGAATCAGTTCTATTGTCATATGCTCATCATATCTATTCCTACATGCCTATCTTGTCATTATGCCACTATATATTTATGCCTATTCTTACATTATATATCAAACTTGTTAGTATGATCATTTCTGTCCTCTTCCCTTCATCTTTTCCTTTTTATTTTTATAGCCAGGCTACCTTCGTGCTTAGGCATGCCGCTGAAATATGCAAACGCGTTAAATTAGGAGCGAGGGAAAACGGCTAAATTTGGGCATAACTTGTAACTGGAAATTTGGGAATAACTTGAATGAAAAATATGAATATGAATTTGGGGGCATATATCAGATTGTGATTAAAGACCTTAATTTGGGGCATATGGTTCATTATGAACATAACTTGGGAAAAGGGCATGAAAACCTATAACGACATAGGAATAATTGGTTAATAATTGAAATGCCTAGAAATATAGTAATTAGAAACTGTAACCGTGCTTAGACATGAGGTGAGATTACACTTGTGGTGGAAGTCTGCACGGAACCGCCCAGCATATCCAGCGACCACAAGTGGTGAATCTAATGTGAGGGGCCTAAGTTCATAAACACGAGACGTTCTAAGACACGAGGTTATGTCCGGCTAGTGGAAAAGTCTGCCAAGAACCGCCCGACATATCCAGTATCAACAAGTTGCAGGCTTATTGTGGGAGGTCTAGTATAACTTGAATGCTTGACCTAGTTGAATTCATAGGGACTGTATATGTTAACTTGAGTTGGGGTTAAGTAAACTTGTATGAACAGTGGGAGGGTTAAGTATATCTTGGGTTGGTGGGCAATATTTATATATAGTCCCACAAACTTAACTTGTGGGGTTATGCAATCTTTTACTCTGGTATGGCATAACCTGTGGAAAACCCAGTGGGGATGCAGGCGTAGGGGGAAGCTTGTATCATCTTGTGTATGGGACTTGTTTTAGTCACTAATCCATATATAGTTATCAAACGAGTACTTCAAACTAGGTCGAAGTCAGGGCACACTTACTGGGTTGATTGTAAGAGATCCAAACGTAGGGGACGGTGTAGGCGGTGCATTCTGACAGGGTCATATGTGTGCATGGGTCCGGCATAGGAGGTTTGGATACCGTGACACCTGTAGATATGGTTGTGGACATCCTGAAAACGGAAGGTTGCCACTTTAGGGAGTGATACACCTAACTATAGGGCTAGCACAGGGTATCTACGGAGTAGGGAGCCGATCGATTGGGGTAGTAATTAAGATACATCTAGATTCTGGTATGTTTAGGAGCCCATTATTATCCTTAGGGGTAACTCTAGTATGTTGGGCTGCTTGTTGATTGTATGGGATTAAAACCTCTCACTAGAAGTACACCTAAGCCTACCATCTTATAGTTGTTGGGATCATCTCATTCTGGTTATACTAGTATTGGTGCAGAGAAATCATTAGAGAAGCGTAGTATACTCTATCATGTCATCCTATTTACCCTGTCATACCTGCCTTTTATGATGTTATCTCTCTTATCCACTTTATATGCCTGTCATGCTAGTTTTAATTATTTATATGCTAAAAGTAACCGGACTCGCCACACTTTATGTGTGACCCATTTTGTTTCCTCTTCTTTCTCTTCCATTCCCCCCCCCCCCGATTCTCAGGGTGGGAATACTCAAGCTTGATTAGGATTCTGCTTTCATTCGGCTTGGAGCTGCTTAGATGTATTGCTCGAGTTCTTATCTTTTCTATTATGGCTATGTTTTTGGGGATTATGCTTCATTTATTACTGTACTATGATGTTTTATGTACAAGACAGAATTTTTAAGATGATGTACTAGGTTTATGTATTTTCAGACTTATGATGTTTTGAATCACGATGTTATGTTTTCTGCATTAATAAAATTTTAAATTCCGATGCTATTTTATATCTGTCTTGCAATGTTTCTATTTCTGTTTACCTATAACTCTTCACGAAACTTAATGCATTCTCTTAATGGGTGACATTAACGGACGTGGGGTGTCACAAAGCCTTGTTATGTTTTCTTCATGTGTGTGCGCAAATTGGGTAACCAATGGGATAAACAAAAGGAATATTGGAAGTATCATAATGGTTCAAGACACTTGAATGGTTAATTCTTAGAATTGAGGGTTCTTGGTTATTTGAGGGTAAAACCATGTGGCGAGGAAAGGGTTACTTCCATCATCTTGTGTATGCGAGCATTACTTGCTTCACCTTGAAATTGAGGGGTTCATCGTTATCCGAAGGTAAAACTATGATGGTGTGCGATGGTTAATCCACATCTAAGAACTTGTTTTTGTTGCTTATGAAAGGGACACCCCGAGAAGCAAGGTATGGGAATCAAAACGAATGAAACCAAGGGGTTACCTTGTATGAATATCTATATATGAAACCGTTAAGATAATTAGTTAGAATAACAGTAATGGGTTCCACTGCACTTTGTTTGTTGCACACTATAACATTTGTTATATTATTATGTTCTAACCATTGGAAGTGCAGGAGCCTAGGCTTAGTTGTAAGCTTTGGTACTTAAGAGGTAAAACCCAATCTGCTATGCGCCGTGGTCTCAATAGACACCTTGTTTTATCGGGTAGATAAATCATCATTCAAAATAGTCTATTGACTGGCACAAAGTTTTATTTTCTCCCTTAACTCTTGGGTGTTCAATTGAGTAGGTTCAGGGTAAGGGTTTTCAGGTTTTGCTTCTTCAATTAATCTTCCGAAATTGTACCAGAGTTTATAGCTACTTTTGAAGTTTATTTTCATTTTTTCCTTTATATTGGTTGTATGTAGTGGCACGATTGATATGCAATATATATTTGACACTAAACATCTGAGTGGGAATCTTCATATGTTGCTTTCATATATTTTATTTTGTAATAATTGTATTTGATTCGAAAGGGGTTTTACGATGGGAATGTAATGAATATTTAAATGTGATGGAATATGTTTTTAGATTTTCTTATTTTTGATTATTCTGATGAACTGATAAAATAACTATTTGTTTCCTATTGTCGGGAGTATATACTATAGTTAACCATAGAATTTATAGTTCTTGAGTATGGGCTATTGTACAACTTGGTATTAGGGCATAGGTCCATGCAGCTTAAAGTTCTTTTACAAATAATGTTTTCAAAACTAAAATCCCAAAGATCAATAAAGTCAAGGGGATGAGATAGTGAAAATATAACATATCTGTATTTATGTATTACACATTGTATGCGTATGAGTGTACTGTATGTGTGTGTGTGTATATGTACATATATCCCCATAGTCTTAGGATCAGCCTTCGGTATCTTACAAAAGTTTTTCTACAGATATAAATTAAGATATGGACGGATGTGGAAAGATTAAACCTTGGTGGCAGAAGCACCAATACGAATAAGCATGTAAAGTAGGTTGTAAGGTGCTGCAGCTGCATCTAGACGGAGCATTTCAAGAATAAGCATCCAGACAGAAGGGGGATCTAAGACCTAAGAAAACTGATATAAAGAAGGTTGTCAGGTGCTGCAGCTGCTTCTAGACAGAGCATTTCAAGAATAAGCATGCAGAAGCATTAAGTGGTAAGGTGCTTATAATGACCAGTATATTAACGATTGGATATTGAAATATTTTTATTTAAATATTGATCGTTAGTTTACAGTTGACGATTTCAAAATGAATTTTTTCATAATTGTTTGAATCAAGACTTGGGGCCAGTTCCATTTAGTCTAGGTTATTTTTTACATCGAAAATGAGTACTTGGATCGCCATATTTTGAGTTCGGACCGGTTGCTGGTCAAATCGATCTTGAAATACGCATAAATAGTCATTTGGGAGTACATTGTTAGATTGTGATGAAATTTATATTTCTGAAATCAATGTAATGTGTTATTGTATGCCGTCAAGTTTCGTAGTGATCGGATATATGATCATGCGTAAATTAAGCATGTATCAATTTTTGTAAGAAACTAACATTGTAATTCGAGTTTAATAGATTAATTTCCACATACAATCGATTCAAGCCTCGAGACTATTATCATTGCTTCCAAAAATGTTAGTACATAGACGATGACAGACATCATGTGTCGATTGGAGTTCGCGAGTTATTGGGCCCGTTTGCTGATAAAATAATATTAAATTAAGAAGGGGCTAATGTAACTACAGTAGAAAGGAAGCTGGCCCAACACTTCCTACCCAAATCAAGATTTACTTTCCAATGTTTCATGGCCACTGGTTTTTTTCCTGTCTTCAAAAATCAATTCACGATGATTCGCTCAACGAAAAATTCCAAAATAAAGTCTATTCAACAAGTATGAAAAAATTCTCAACTCCTATACCACTTTTGTGGCATATGATTCAGGCCATCCGAGACCCATAATTTTGTGTGTGCGTTAGGGTTTTAGATACGAGGAGGTAAAAGCAATGTAACCAAAACATGAGTACACAGTTGTTTCTCCCTCACCTGTTGGCACCTCTGCACAATATACAACAACCCTGAGTCATGGGTATGAAATGTGACATTAGCCTGGAAGGGACTCGACTTTGGGTCAATATTTAGGAGGGGAGTTAGTTTACAGTTGGGTATGCACTGTGGAGAGGAAGTGAAAACAGACTCATCTACGGAGGCGACATCTAAAATCGTTGAAAATTTATGGAGAAATCGAAGAAGGATGGACATGAGCTTATGGATTCTTTAATGATACATCGATGGTGGTATAGAAGGAGATGTAGAAGTAAGAGTTCGGAAGGTAATTAACACAATAATTACATAATTAAGTGATTTAAGTTTTATGTTAATCATTGAATATTATACTGTGCATTACTTTCTCATACGAGGTCGGAATTGGACACTATTTCTTCCATGGTACTCGTATTGACAAGCTTTAAATTTTAGAGCCGGTTGGACTGATTTGGCTAAGGTGAGTGATATTATCTCTCAATGGACATTATTCTTTCATTTAGTATAGATTTCACATTTTAAACTGTTTTGTAATTATAAAACATAATATTTAGGATAGTTGAACCTAACAAATAATAAATAAAAAGATTAAATAGTGATTTATGTAGATTTGACCAGATTGTCACATTTTTACCTAATTGCGCGCTATTTTGATCATACTGTTAGATCTAGGTAATTTTTGTACTTAATTCACTTGTATTGTTATAGATAAGTTCTATTTGATTTATTATTGCTATTATATATGTTGCTTTGCTAGTTTAGGGAATCTTATGACTATTGGTTGCATGACTGAATTGTTTGCTTAGTTTAGCTTAAATGCCATGTATGCGATCTAGTACTAGGAAATATATCGTTTAATAGAGTTTGGTGTGCTTACCGATAAAATGCACATGTCAGTGTATCTTAATTGTGTGCAAAAAGATGGTAGACTCAAATGGACGAAATATACTCTCAATGGACTTTTAGAGCGCTTGGATGCATATGATGACATAGCAGCATTGGAGTTCGATGACGGATTAATATTGGAACTCAGTAGTGGATTTGATGATGGAAAAACATTGGAGTTCGGTGATGGATTTGAAGACGGAGCGACATTGGAGTTTGGTGGCCGATCTGAAGATGGAGGATGTATTAGGCGATGAGCTAGATTTCGCAATGAATGCCAGACGTTTTCTCTGGATGCATATTTAACCAAGTTTAGTTAAATAAGTGATCCGAGTAGTCGTTATCAATTTATATGAAGTGGTTGATATTGATTATTGTTATTGTTGGCCACTCGGTCCAATTTGGCATAGACGATGGTGTGATTTCCAGGAGTGGGATGTGATGGATCGTTCGATAGAGATTTCGAAATGATGGCTCTTCGATTAGTAGCTTTGGCCGGAGGCGAGGATGTGGTGCTTCTAGACGGTGGTTCGTCATTCGACATGACGATTTCAGCATGAGGAGCAAGGCTGTTGCGATAAATAATTTTCTTTAAGATGCAGAAAAGACGATATTAAGTCCTGTTGACATAACTATCAGAGAGAGATGGGAGACACAAGATGATATCCTATGACATGCAATGACCGTCGGTGATAGTTCCCCATATTGTGACGACTTCATATATGAGTCTTATAGACAATCTAGTGATGGATACTGCTGCAGATAACATGTCCAAAGTTGGTAATGCACGATTTTAACGATTACCTGTAAAGAGGGTTAGTGGGTGTGAAGTCCATTTGGACCAGATGGGTCTTCCTTTTTTTCCAATAATGGGAGACTTATGGTATTCACGTAGACCAGATGGGTCCGTACCTTGGGATATACAAGTGGGTACAACCTAGGTCCTAGTCGACCGGGAGGCTTGGATTTGAGTATCATGGAAACAGAGCGTTCCATATATCCAACGCAATGAGTTTGTGAATGCTAGGATGGATGATGGATGCTATGTTTTCTTAATCATTTATCACCTTAGAGGCATCATGCGATGAGGATATCGTTGATTCAGATATCTGGACATAACTATCATTATGATGTAAGATAATGATGATCATTATTGAGTATATATTATTATATGTGCTAACTCTACGGATGTAGGGGTGTGACATGTTTAATTCTCCATACCCTTCGTGCAGTATATACTATTACGACTTTTACAACGCTTTGATATTTTTTATCGCTCACTCCAGACTTTTGTCTGACCCATGGTTTTATTCTCTTCTTATTACCTTGGATGCTCATCAACAATGTTGATGAGCAGACCAGATGATAGGTACATGTATTATTTGTAGCTTCACATGTGAATTCGTAGGAGGCAACATTTTATCTATCTATTTATACTTGTATCCTTATTGTTTATTCCGCTGTATAACACTGTGGAGCCTTGTCACTGTTATGTATTCGTAGTAGAGACAGTTTACCAATTTGAGTTCATTTATCATTTGTACAAATTTTACTATTCTGTATAACTGTATGAGCATACGTACTATGATTCTGTGGTTCATATAGTTAATACTGTCTCGTCTGTTTTATATCTATGATTTGACTATTATATGTTATCTAATGCGCTATGAGATATACAACAGATTCTGCTGCTGAGTTTTATATTCTCCTCTTCTATTTCCTTCTTTTACTTCCATTTTCTCCTCCTTTCTACTATTTCTTTCTCTTGACGATTGCTTTGCACCTATCAGGCGCTTGTACAACGCAAATTTTAGTCATAAGCGTCGGTGATGTATAAAGGGTCGTTACAATGCTAACTTTGTAACCTTCCACTTCTGGAACTACTATCGCAGATAAAGGAAATTCCATTTTGGAAGGTATGCTTATGATATATAGCATACATGTTAGAGTATTGTTTATTACTAGTGCATCACACTCCTTTTTTCCTAAGTGTTTAGTGGATGAGTTATCACTTGAACATTCATATCTTGTTACTTCCTTTAGGGTAGTAAATCCTATAGAGGGTAACATAATTCTAGAAATGAGATGTGATAACCTAGAATTTCACTTATTAGGTTATACCTTTATACGTGACTTATATGTGCTTGATTTCAAAGGCTTCAAAATAATTCTGGTTATGGATTGATTAGATTGTTACGAAGCTTGGATATTCAGTCAAGATATGATAATAACTTTAAAATGTGCCATAGAGATGATCAGATTGTGTATTCTGTGGAAGGTACCAGCCATAAATTATTTTGTCAGCATGGAACAAAGAATTTGGAAGATAAAGTAAGGAATGTTCCTACCATTAAGGAGTTTGTAAAATTTCTTGAACTTGTTATGGGATTGCTTCCAAGGATAGCTACCGAATTCAGGACCAATCTTGTGTCGGTTGCGAAACCCGTAAGTATAACACCGGGCTAAATGACTCCTTTAGATATGCTAGAGTTAAAGGTGTAACTTGTCGATTTAGAGGGAAGAGTTTCATACGTCCAAGCAATTCACTGGGGGTGTAGATATCGTATTCGTGAAGAAGCTTAATGGATCCTTGAGAATGTGCGTTCACTATCGAAAGCTCAATGAATAGACGGTAAAGAACTAATATCCTTTGCCGAGAATTGATGACTTATCTGATCAACTGAGTAGATCTAAGATGTTTTCTCAATTGTACTTCACCACTGATTTTCATTTACTATGGGTTGCGAAGGAGAGCATTTCGTTGACATCGTTTTGTATAAGGTGTGGATTATATGAATGGACGGTTATGCCTTTCGGCTTCACTAACGCACCTGCTTTCTTCTTCGATTTGATGAACCGAGTTTTTAGAGATCACTTGGATAAGTTTTTATTAGTCTTCATAGATTATATTTAGGTGCATTCCAAGGATGAGAGAGATGATATACCCACCTTCAGATTGTACTTGAGGCTTTGGGTGAACAGTTGGTGGCTAAGTTTTCAAAGTGTCACTTCAGGGAAAAAGAGATGCAGCTCCTTATCTACGTTGTGTCGAGAGAAGAGGTATCCATGGAACCAGCTAAATTTGAGGATATTAATAATTAGAAGAGGCCAACGACTATCATTGAGATAAGGTGCTTTCTCAGACTGGTTGGGTAATACTGGTAGATCATCATGAATTTCTCGCGAATAGAGTTTCCTCTTACCAAACTAATCAAGAACATTGTTAAGTTTGACTGACCCGAAAAGTGTGAGGAAGCGCTTTAGGTATTAAATCTAAAACACCCCACCTTCGTTAAGGTCACTCACAAAGGGAATGCCTTAACTTTAGTGGAGCGTTATAGGTAAAAGATGCAGATGAATTACAAGACAGACAAATAAAGCAGCGGAAAATAAAAAATCATTTTATAAACAACGTGGTTCAGTCAAGCTTTTACAACAGTTGTCTCAATCATACTTAAAAGTAATACATAGAACTTCTGTCTTGAATTAAAACATAAAGAAGCATTAAAACAACCATAAGGAAGCATAAATCCCGAATAAGAGAGTATCCAAAGCCATAGCCCAAGGAAAAAGATTCCAAGCAATACATCTACTCTCTTCAAGCTGGAAATGATCCGATCTAAGCTGAAGTGTTCCCTCCTTACGGACCTAGAAGGGGGGGGGGGAACGGAAGAAAAGAAGACGAAAGAAAATGGGTCAGACACGAGTCTGGTAAGTCCAGTGACTATTTAGTATGTAAACAAGAAAAAGGGTTATGACATGAATAAACTGAATCTTGGACAACACCCTAGAAATAAGATAATAAGGCTGAATATGCTATCGCACTCATTTCACTTCTCTACACCACCTAACTAGTGTCTCAACTAGTAATCTACATAAAATGATCATATTGTAATGTGATACCAATCCCCGCAATTGTGGTGGCCTTCAGGTGTACATCTATCGGGAGGATTCCACCTCAATCTGCCTAATTGCCATGAACATATTAGATGTATCCTTACTACCCTATCGATCGGCTCCTTACTCGTATTAATTTTTCCTTGTGTTTTGGTCAATCGGCCCTCTCTTGCGTGTAGATACCCTGTGCTGGTCCCACCATAAGGTGTATCAATCCTTATGATAGCAACCCGACACGATTCAAGATGCACAGTGTATAACTACTGGTACCTAGTGCCTGCTTTTTCCTACTCCAGAGTACATGCACGCCCATAAACCGTCGGAACCTACACTGACGTACGCCCTGCCATGATTTTGACTGCTTATAATCAGCCCAGTAATCGTGCCCCACCCTGCCTAGTTAAGGGTACCATGATACATCTATGTGGGTTATTGCTGAAATGGGTCCCCGTTACTAGGGTTTCCTATTGGTTAAGTTTGTAGGCCTATATATACAAATATTACCCACCTGTACGTGTTGTACTTAACCCTCCCACCGATTCAAACATGTTTATTTAATGGTTAAGTTTTGTGGGCCTATATTTACCAATATTACCCACCAACCCGATATGTACTTAACCCTCCCGCACATTATGCCATATTGGTTAAGTGTTGTCCATTCATGTTAACTTAACCCACCCATTCATCATGTCATGTTGGTTAAGTGTTTCTTATCAACTTAACCCCATGTGTTCATCATGTTGTATTGGTTAAGTGTCATCAATTTATTCAAGTTACTTAACCCACCTACTTGTCATGTTACTTTGGTTAAGTGTTGCCTTCTTGTGTCAACTTAACCCTACCACAAATCAAGTTATATTAGTTAAGTGTTTCCCTCTTGTTTTAACTTAACCTTACCACAAATCAAGTCATATTAGTTAAGTGTTTTCCTCTTTGTTTTAACTTAACCTTACCACAAATCAAGTCATATTGGTTAAGTGTTGCCCTCCTGTTTTAACTTAACCTTACCACAAATCAAGTTATATTGGTTAAGTGTTACCCTCTTGTTTTAACTTAACCTTACCACAATTCAAGTTATACTGGTTAAGTGTTTCTTATTACTTATCCCTACCCATTCATCATGTTATACTGGTTAAGTGCTACCTATTAACTTAACCCTAGTCATTTATCTTGTTATATTGGTTAAGTGTTTCTCATTAACTTAACCCTAGTCATTCATGTTATATTGGTTAAGTGTTCCTATGAACTTAACCCTAGTCATTCATCTTGTTATAGCATTAATTGATTTATTAATGCACAACCTCTCACATTAGATATGTGTTTTTGCGGTTACTGGATGTCCCGGGCGGTTCTGGGCAGTTTTACACCACAACTCAATCTAACCTCGGGTTTTCCTTGGGCATGATGTAGTAACCTCTCACATTAGATAGGTGTTGTTGTGGTTATTGGATGTGCCGGGCAGTTTTACACCACAACTCAATCTAACCTCGGGTTAGGCATGTTCGTCTTTTACTTAATTTACATATTTACTTTTCATATTTATATGTAAATTTTCCGCAATTATCGCCATTCAAGCCATGCCCGATTTTTCCTCTAAATCATATTCAAGATTTTTGGTATATAAATTATACCATTTTAATTCCACTAATCATTCATATATTTATGGGCCAAATCATGCCAATAATATAAATTAAAGATTTTTCCCAACGTTACCCCCGTCATATGTTCGCAAAATTTACATAGAATGTTAGGCTCGTAACTTAGCCTAACTTATATACAAAAGGGAAAGAAAGGGAATATGTGCCATTCATACAACAGAATAAGGATCTAACTAAACATGTGTCATATAAATTTTGGCATAAAACAATGAACCTGCATTTTTGGATCCAATCTACATAAGTCTTAAGCATATGAAATTACCCAAATCCAACTTGGCATGTAAATGTAAACTTTTATTTTGGGTCCAATGAACATAAAGCTTAAGCATATAGAATTACACAAGTTCAACTAGACATGTGAATGTGAACTTTTAATTTGGATCCAATAATCATGAATCTTAAACATATGGAATTACACAGGTTTAACAAGGCATGCAAATATGAACTTTTTATTTTGGATCCAACAAACATGAATCTTAAGCATATGGTTTTACACAAGTTTAACAAGGCATGTAAATATGAGCTTTAATTTTTTGATACAATTTTCATAGATCAAAATGTGGATCTAAACATAACACATGTCTTAGCCTAACAACTTGCATGATTCAATAAACATAACAAACATGAATCTTAAGCATATGGTTTTACACAAGTTTAACAAGGCATGTAAATATGAGCTTTAATTTTTGGATACAATTTTCATAGATCAAAATGTGGATCTAAACATAACACATGTCTTAGCCTAACAACTTGCATGATTCAATAAACATAGATCTAAATGTAGATCTAAACAACTTGCATGATTCAATAAACATAGATCTAAATGTAGACCTAAACGACTTGCATGATTCAATAAACATAGATCTATGTAGATCTAAACAACTTGCATGATTCAATAAACATAGATCTAAACAACTTCCATGTTACATAACATGAAAAGTCACCAAATTTACATAATATACGATTGGTTTAACATCAACATAATAACCACAATAATCTCACAAGCATATACGATAGAATCATTACAAGAATAGGCATAAATCAGGATCGTCATTATCTTACAACTAGGAATTTTCTCTAGTTTTCATTTTATTACAAATCACAACTTTTAATCGTTCACGTCTAAATAATAATGGGACTTACAAAGAAAAGAATATCTTGGTATTTTGGGATCTGTTTTCTGAATTTGAAAAGCAATCCCTTGAAGAAGACTATCAATTTCTCTAAGTAAGTTTTGATTCGAAGCTTTTTACTCGCTTTCTAATTGAAGAAGAAATGGTGGCTAGGCTAGAACGTTCATTGACAGCATGGTGGCTCCTTGGAATGAATTAGTGTGATTTAGGGTTTGAGGATTAGGGTTGCTTTTATAGAAGTTTAATCTTATGTGAGCCGTTAGATTATTTTAGGAGTAATCACAACCGTCCATACTAGATAGAGTTATCCAGAATTGTCACCTAAGCCCTAGTGAATCAGCAATAGGTCAGAAAAGGCTCAGCAACTAGTCAGCATCATCTCATTTTTGGATCTGGGCGAGGGAGGTAGGTCGACCCCCTGGTCGACCTGTATATGGGGAGGTTGACTCCATGGTCGACCCCCTGGTCGACCTGGCCTGGGATAGGTCGAACTGCCTTGGTATTTAATTTTCTGAATTTCTCTTGAATCTTCCGAAGGCCATAACTCCTTCATACGAAGTCTAATTTACGAAAACTTGGACTCTATTGCAAGCAGAATTCCGAGACGAACGCAATGGCGTAACCGTTTCCCTTAATTCTCACTTTAAAAATTAAGTATACTTAATTTGTTCTTTTATTATTCTCAGAAAATACGAGGTGTTACATTCTCCCCTCCTTAAAGGATTTTGTCCCCGAAATCTCTAAGTTAAGAAGAATGCATATCCTAACATCCAACATCCATCTGCTCAACCATCCAATCACAGGAGTCCATTGTCCTTAAAAAGGATTTCTAATGCTTTCATGATCGTATGCATAGTGTGTGTATATGTCCTTATCTAATGCAAAATCAGACGGTCTACTGATTCAGTTGACCACCTCAATGCGAATTATGTTAGTGCCATGAGTCCATCATGTATGCAATTATTCCTAATCGTACTTTATAATTTCCACATGAGTGCACAATCATTCATTCAAATGCAACATCCATACGATAACACATCAAGTTTCAATTCATAAGAATTCACTCATGCATATGTAATATGAAAGTGACTGAGCCGATCTAGTGCCTAATGTGTGTATATGCATCCCCGAGCAACCACTAGCAACCACTTGCAACCAATTGCAACCACTAGTCATAACATGTTTCAAATACATGTTTACATTCATTGACTTCTACCTGAGGATAAGGAATAGGATCAAGGAGATATACTTAAAAGGTTGATACAAGCATGCATAAACTTAAGGAAAGAGAGATCAAGGATGTTCCCTCAAAAAGAAAAGGGGTACGCTGAGCGTATCTACTCTTCAGTCTTCTAAGTCGCATCTTCTTGAGCTTCATCCCACTGTACCTTAACTAATTTTACTTCATGATTGCGAAGCTTCTTGACCTCCATTTCCAAAACCCACTAGTAAAGATAGGAGCTTGATCACTTACTATGCTAGAGGGTATCCAATGTAGTCAAACTATCTTTCCAAGATAAACAGGTGTTAACCATGATACCAAGTGTATATACTAAGATGATTAGAGGTCTCTCTTCTACTTAGCTTATCCATCATGTCACAAATCTGAGGGTCGATATCTCTCACGCAAACCATCCTAGTCGAACTTGACATCCCTCAAGTACAAGCCCCAAAGGCCTAAACCAATATCAGACAAGCACCCAAGGAATACCTCCTCCGAATTCGGACAATCTATGTGAGATGATACTAGCAAAACAACCAGACAATTGAGCACTTAACCAATTCTAGATATCCTTGCCAATCTTGCTCCAAAACTATCGTTGATCACATAACGGGCTTTGCATTGTCAACCAGATATATGTGGAAGTCTACCTCACGTTTTAGGGGACAAACCCCCAATGTTAATAAAAGACATCTACGTACTCGTGGACTACTTCAACGGATCGAAAATCGTCGACATATGCATCAACTGATTTTAGATAGCTAAGCCTAACTGATCCCCTCAAGATCGCACGAAATCTCGAGGGTAAAAAGTCTAACTACCCTCGTTTCACAATTACTAGCTAACCAATCCATGCCTAGAATCAACCCATAGCCCATGAAACCAAAAACATAAGTATTACACTTAGGCTCAATACTTAATATAGATATTCTCAAATCCTTACAAACCAAAGATAAATGAGTCGAACCACCAACCGGATTTGAGACAATAATGGGATCTTCTATTTTACTAGTACCAAGGTGCAGAGACTCAACTATGGAAGCAGATATAAACGAATGTGAAGCACTAAAATCAAAAAGAGTATTAATAGGATGATCAAGAAGAAAAACTAAACTTTTTCAACAGAAACCTTACTACCTCTCTCTCAGGTACGCTGGCGGTGAGAGCATGCACTTGCCCTCCTGAAAATCTTGTCTTTTGTTCTTTCCCTTGTCCTTATATGACCCGTTATATCATAATAAAGACAATTCCTCTTGTTTTAGGTTTTACTATTCTTTCCTTTTAGACCTCTTTCTTTTTACCTATTTTGTGAACCAAGTCCATATCCATGAGTTCCTCATCCTTGGGTTGTGCTCCTTAGCAAAACTCCCTCAGTCTCATCTTTACTATCCTTGTGTAACACGTTGATAAGTCTCTCGAAAGCTGCCTCCATCGCACGGAAAATCCTATAAAGATTGAAAGAAAATTAGCCCCAGGTGAAACTACAATGGCTATAGATGGAAGTTGGGCACTTCTTCTCACTTTGACAGGTGTCGTAGTCTCATCAAGCCTACAGAACCATGCCGCGATGAGGTTACCTCCCAGAAAGCCAGGAGCCCCCTGAAGACTCAGGAAAGAAGGAAACAAGGATTCAAATAGAGGATCAAAAGATAATTCATATGGCTTTGGGGAATATGCCTTTAAAGCAGAACTTTTCTTTTGAAAATGCTTCTTTTAAAACCGGTTTGAAAATAATTTTTCAAAACTTTTATCTGATCCAGTAACCTTCGGCTCTGATACCAAGTGAAACACCCCACCTCCGATAAGGTCACTCACAAAGGAAATGCCCTAACTTTGGTGGAGCATTTTAGGTAAAAGATGCAGATGAATTACAAGACAGACAAATAAAGCAGCGAAAAATAAAAAAAATCGTTTTATAAACAATGTGGTTCAGTCAAGCTTTTACAACAGTTGTCTCAATCATACTTAAAAGTAATACATAGAACTTCTGTCTTGAGTTAAAACATAAAGAAGCATTAAACAACAGTAAGGCAGCATAAATCCCCAATAAGAGAGTATCCAAAGCCATAGCCCAAGGAAAAAGATTCCAAGCAATACATACTCTCTTCAAGCTGGAAATGATCTGATCTAAGCTGAAGTGTTCCCTCCCTGCAGACCTCGGGGGGGGGGGGGAGGGGAGGGGGGAACGGGAGAAAAGAAGACGAAAGAAAATGGGTCATACACGAGTCTGGTAAGTCCAGTGACAATTTAGTATGTAAACAAGAAAAAGGGTTATGACACGAATAAACTAAATCTAGGACAATACCCTAGAAATAAGATAATAAGGCTGAATATGCAATCGCACTCATTTCACTTCTCTGCACCACCTAACTAGTGTACATCTATTGTGAGGATTCCACCTCAACCCGCCTAATTGCCATGAACATGTTAGATGTACTGTTACTACCCTATCGATCGGCTCCTTACTCGTATTAATTTTTCCTTATGTCTGTATCAATCGGCCCTCTCTTGCATGTAGATACCCTGCGCTGGTCCTACCATAAGGTGTATCAATCCTTATGATAATAACCCGACACGATTCAAGATGCACAATGTATAACTACTGGTACCCAGTGCCTACTTTTTCCCACTCCGGAGTACGTGTACACCCGTAAACCATCGAAACCTACACTGACGTACCCCCTGCCGCTATTTTGACTGCTTATAATCAGCCCCGTAATCGTTCCCTACACTGCCTAGTTCAGGGTACCATGATACATCTATGTGGGTTATTGCTGAAATGGGTCCCCGTTACTAGGGTTTCCTACTGGTTAAGTTTGTAGGCCTATATATACAAATATTACCCACCTATACGTGTCGTACTTAACCCTCCCACCGATTCAAACATGTTTATTTAATGGTTAAGTTTTGTGGGCCTATATTTACCAATATTACCCACCAACCCGATATGTACTTAACCCTCCCGCACATTATGCCATATTGGTTAAGTGTTGTCCATTCATGTTAACTTAACCCACCCATTCATCATGTCATGTTGGTTAAGTGTTTCTTATCAGCTTAACCCCATGTGTTCATCATGTTGTATTGGTTAAGTGTCATTAATTTATTCAATTTACTTAACCCACCTACTTGTCATGTTACTTTGGTTAAGTGTTGCCTTCTTGTGTCAACTTAACCCTGCCACAAATCAAGTTATATTGGTTAAGTGTTGCCCTCTTGTTTGAACTTAACCTTACCATAAATCAAGTCATATTAGTTAAGTGTTGCCCTCTTGTTTTAACTTAATCTTACCACAAATCAAGTCATATTGGTTAATTTGTTGCCCTCCTATTTTAACTTAACCTTACCACAAATCAGGTTATATTGGTTAAGTGTTGCCCTCTTGTTTTAACTTAACCTTACCAAAAATCAAGTTATACTGGTTAAGTGTTTCTTATTACTTAACCCTACCCATTCATCATGCTATACTAGTTAAGTGCTTCCTATTAACTTAACCCTAGTCATTCATCTTGTTATATTGGTTAAGTGTTTCTCATTAACTTAACCCTAGTCATTTATGTTATATTGGTTAAGTGTTCCTATGAACTTAACGCTAGTCATTCATCTTGTTATAGCATTAATTGATTTATTAATGCACCAACCTCTCACATTAGATATGTGTTGTTGCGGTTACTGGATGTGCCGGGTAGTTCGGGGCTGTTTTACACCACAACTCAATCTAACCTCGGGTTTTCCTTGGGCACGATGCACAAACCTCTCAAATTAGATAGGTGTTGTTGTGGTTACTGATGTGCCGGACAGTTTTACACCACAACTCAATCTAACCTCGTGTTAGGCATGCTCGTCTTTTATTTAATTTACATATTTACTTTTCATATTTATATGAAAATTTTCCATAATTATTGCCATTCAAGCCATGCCCGATTTTTCCTCTAAATCATATTCAAGATTTTTGGTATATAAATTATACCATTTTAATGCCACTAATCATTCATATATTTATGGGTCAAATTATGCCAATAATATAAATTAAAGATTTTTCCCAACGTTACTCCCGTCATATCACAAAATTTACATAGAACGTTAGGCTCGTAACTTAGCCTAACTTATATACAAAAGGGAAAGAAGGGAACATGTGCCATTCATACAACATAATGAGGATCTAACTAATAATGTGTCATATAAATTTTGGCATAAAACAATGAACTTGCATTTTTGGATCCAATCAACACAAGTCTTAAGTATATGAAATTACCCAAATCCAACTAGGCATGTAAATGTAAACTTTTATTTTGGGTCCAATTAACATAAACTCTAAGCATATAGAATTACACAAGTTCAACTAGACATGTGAATGTTAACTTTTAATTTGGATACAACAATCATGAATCTTAAACATATGGAATTACACAAGTTTAACAAGGCATGTAAATATGAACTTTTTATTTTGGATCCAACAAACATGAATTTTTAGCATATGGTTTTACACAAGTTTAACAAGGCATGTAAATATGAGCTTTACTTTTTGGATCGAATTTTCATAGATCTAAATGTGGATCTAAACATAATACATGTCTTAGCCTAACAACTTGCATGATTCAACAAACATAGATCTAAATGTAGATCTAAACAACTTGCATGATTCAATAAACATAGATCTAAATGTAGACCTAAACAACTTGCACGATTCAATAAACATAGATCTAAACAACTTGCATGATTCAATAAACATAGATCTAAATGTAGATCTAAACAACTTGCATGTAACATAACATGAAAAAGTCACCAAATTTACATAATATACAATTGGTTTAACATTAACATAATAACCACAATAATCTCACAAGCATATACGATAGAATCGTTACAAGAATTTCCCAATTGACCGAATTAAATAGTTGTATTGTTGCATTTGGATTAGTTGAGTCGGTCTACTGTAGCCTACACTTTACATGGAGAAGCAGTGAGAGTAGAAGAATTTCTTGTAAGCTGGACAGAGTGCTTATCAATTCAGAATGCATAAATAAATTTACTGACTTAAAAGTTAATGTTCATCCTTCTTCGACAAGTGACCATAGCCCAGTTCATATTAATCTGGTGCAGTGTGATGCCAATGTTAAAGGAAAACCTTTTTGATATGAAAATAAATGGAAGGTTATAGATGGTTCCAATGAGATGGCTAGATTTAAAGATCCTGCTAATTATTCTACAAATCACATGTTCTCTTTGTTTATTTCTTAAAGCCTCCAAGAAGAAGATTAAATAACAGAACATGACTAGCAAGAAGGAAGATGATCGCATAAAAAATTTGGAGAAGAAGAATGCAGAAGTGATTCAACTAAAGATAATGGTGATGACAGTGAACAAACATGGTGACTTTTTCATCAATGTCAATCTGATCCCATGTATGCCTTAAAAGTTAAAGTGGTAGAGCTAAAGCAAAAAAGCAAAGGAGAAATGGATTTATGATGGAGACGAATGCACTAAGTTTTTCTACACTAAGATGTCTGTTAGACATAGCAATAATCAAGATGGTAACAATTTGGTGGACCTGGTAAAATTTGAAGCAATAACATATTTTAATGAAATATATAACAGTGATATTGCTGTGGACTTACCGAAAGTGATCCCTCACAAGATGTTGAGCGCCTGTGGTCATAGAATGTTGTGCATGCAAATTACTAAGGAGGAGGTGTTGCTGGTTGTGGGCTCCATTCACACTGATTCCGCCGCCGACCCAGATGGTTTCAGGTCCAATTTTATTAAACTCATTGGGTTGATCTAAAAAATACTCTGATATTAGTTATAGAAGAGGCTTTTTAGTCAGGTAAAATTATCAAAGAAATAAATCATACTCTCTTTGTCTAATTCCAAAAAAAGAGAAACCTATCAGAATTGTTGATTATAGACCTGTAGCATGTTAAAATGTCCTTTGCAAAATCTTGAGCAAAGTGATTTGTAATAGACTAAAAAATGGTGCTGCCAAATATAGTTGTTGAATGTCAAAGTGCATTCATTAAGGGTAGAAATATTTATGAAAACTTTATGTTGATACATGAATTGATAAGAAATTTTAGTAAGAAATGTGCTAGTAAATTCTATTCGAAAGTTGATCTACACAAAGCATATTACAAAATTAATTGTGCTTTCATTATTCGTATGTTAAAGGCTATGGGTTTTCCAGAGAAAATTACTATATTGATTTTAGAATATATTCAATCTTCTACCTTTTCTATTCTAATTAATGGAGTTCCAAAAGGGTTCACTACCAATAATCGTGGTACTAGAAAAGGGACCCACTCTCCCCTTTTCTATTTGCAATTGTAATGGAATATTTTAAACTTCAGATGGAGTTAGCAGAGATTGAAAAATCTATTCAACCAATTCACAATTTCCAACCTTCAATTAGTCATCTGTTTTATGCTGACCAACTAATAACTTGTGTCAAGTCAAATGTTAAAGTTGCTCTTAAGATTACTAATCTTTTTGACAAGTTGGATAAGTTTGTGGGTCTTAAATTGAACGAATAGAAATCTAAGTGCTACTTAAACAAATTTTGCATGAGTAAGAATTTATTTCTTGATATTATGGGAGTGAAGGAGGGTGAAATACTTGTGAACTATCTAAGTGTACCCTTATACTCTAACAAAATGACCGGTAGAGACTGTGTAGAGCTTATTACTTAGATCAAAGACAAGTTGCATGGGAGGAAATCCAGACTTCTCTCTTTTGCTGGTAGGATTGAACTTCTTCACGTGGTAATTAAGGCTAAAGTTAACTTATGGACTCAGACTTTTTAGATCCTAGATGCTTCTATTGGGAAGATATGAAGTGTGTGTGCAAATTTCGTATGGAAAGGTAGGTCACATAAAATTAAATATGACGACTTATGCATACCTAAAGAGGAAGTAGGGTTTGGTCTAAGGAGAATTAGAGACATGAGGGATGCTTTTACTATGAAATAAGCTTGGAAAATAATTAATGATCATTGATGATGGACCAGGTGGATGAGGAAAAGATATATCAAAGATAAATTTTGGACTATAGCCATAAACAACAATGCATCAACAACATGGAAATCTATACCCAGAATTCGAACTAAGATGGCTTGTAATTGTGAGCATGAATTTGCCAATGGTAATGACACTGATTTATGGAGGGACCCTTGGATTAAGGGTAAATAAACGATTGATAATTTGGGATGTGATACATACTCAGCTTATGGTAATTATAAAATTAATCATATCATACAACATGGAACATGGAGATATGACAGACTTCCTTGTCCCGATGCCTTATAAATGGACATTGAATTTATGCCCCTTTTCAAAAACAAAGAGTTTGACAAATGGAAATGGGTCTCCAGAAATGAGCTTTCAATCAAGGAAGAATGGAATGCTTATAGAACTACTAAGGTCAAGGTTGAATGGAATTGTGTAGTCTGGGATAGGGTTCGGCCACCCAAACTATCACATAGTACTTACAAAGCCATGCTTTTTCGACAACTACTTAAGATCGGTTACTTAAATGAGGGATTATGCCCAACATCACTTGTTCATTGTGTAATAATGGTAAAGAAACTCTTCACATCTATTCATTCACTATGATTTCTCCAAAGAAATACTTAATAGTATACAAAAGAACATTAATAGCTGCGAACGAGCAGATAACTTATAGAGCATAATTACTTACCCGACCAGGAATTAGACGTGCGTAGACACAAAAAATAAAAATTGTGGCTTTTGTGTGATAACTGCATGTTTGTGGTTATGGAAAGAGAGAAACAGGCGAGTATTTCACATCAAATGGCAGTCAATTAGAGAGATTATCATATTAATAAAAGTGGAAGTTAACCTAATTATCAAAAATTGGGGTAGGGGACTTATGTCATCAGAGCTAGTACGATTATCTGGTAATGGAGAGGACGATCCATTGGATTTGATGGGATCACGGACTGAAGCTGGAATATGAAGGCCTCCATGAATGCGTCGCTGAAGATGAAGTCATCGTCTTCCATTTTTTTATTTTGAGGTTTTCAGTTTGGAAAAGGAAAGTTTGTGCTTAATGTATAATATAAGTGAGTGTGCGTTGTAAATAATATGCTGTCGTGATTTGTCTCGTACAGCTTCCCTATTTGGGATGAAAATGCCCTAGATAAATTATTACCCACTTTCAAATATATATATATATATATATATATATATATATATATATATATCCCAATAGTCTTCGGATCACTCTTCGATATCTCACAAAATTTTATCTACAGATACAAAATAAGATACGGAGAAAATAAGTGCAACACTAAACCTTGGTGGAAAAAGCACCATTACGATTGGTAATGCCTAGGCCAAGCGGCCAAGAACCAGTGAGACTCAAGATATTGCAATTTCTCAGACTGGGATGGGGAATATGTACTAATTCTTTTCCAGATGATGCAAGCTGGAGCTGCTGCGGTTATAGTGGGAGGAACCAATCCTATAGCACAAGTTGGAAACAACTACACAAAGTTAAGATGGACTACACAGGTCTGGGAGGAAAGACTTTCAATGGAATGGAAGAGGCAAGCACAATGGGAACATGATACACCACGAGAGGATTTTCGGGGATCTAGGCCTGGATGATGCCCAATAAAGGTGGTTGGTTTCGAGACAACTTCAAGGCAACGCCTTACATTGGTGGAACAGAATCACTATTTGGGTTATGAAGAAGAAAATTGGGCAAATTTTCAAGAGAGACTTAGGGCTAGATTTGTTTCAGTGGCCACCCATTCCATATTGCTACATAAATTTAATGAGGTAGTCCAAGGGAGATAACAGTGATAGAATATGCTACTAGATTCGACGAGTTGTCTCGATATGCTCACGGGACAATCATTACCACCATCCAAAGGAATGAGAAGCTTAAGATCTAATCTGCCTAGGGAAACAATTTTACATCTTAGAGACCCTAGCGATGTGGATGAAATGGCTATTCTTTATGAGGATCTCTTAGCTGATTATATTACAGTTTCTGATAATCAGGGCTTCCGAAAGGAGCGAAAGTTCCACAAAGGAAAGAAGGCTCTAAAAGGAGGGAAGGTAAAGCAGAACAAGGCAAATATTACCTACTATAAATGTTACAATAAAGGGCATTACACCAATGAATGTAGGGCTCCTGAAAACAAGAAAGCTAACGTAAAGAAAGGTGCCAAGTGGTACAAATGCAACCAGATAGGGCATTTCAAGTATATGTGTCTGTAAGCAATTAGGGGGAAGGTGCTTGCTTTGGAACCTTACACTTCCAGACCTACTACCACGGAGAAAGGAAAGTCCATTTTGGAAGGTTCTCTTTTTATTCATAGCATACATGTTAGATTATTGTTTGATGCTGGTGCATCACACTCGTTTATGCCTAAGTGTTAAGTGGATGAGTTGTCAAACCATAATACCTTATCACTTCCTTTAGGGTAGAAAATTCAATAGGAGGTTACACAACAATAGAAATGAGATGTGATAACTAGAATTTCAATTATTAGGCAATATTTTTACATGTGACTTGTATGCACTTGTATTCAAAGGCTTTGGAATCATTCTGAGAATGGATTGGTTAGATTGTTACAAAGTTAAGCCATTCTATCAAGATAGGATAGCATCATGGAAACGTCCTGATCGCGATGATCGTATAGTGCATACGGTGGAAGGTGCTGATCATAACTTGTTTTCTCTGCTGAGAGCAATGAATGTTGTAGACGAAGTACGTAGAGTTCCTATTATTAAGGAGTTTGCAAACGTTTTTGAACTTGTTACTGGATTTTTGCCAAGGAAAGCTATCGAGTTTAGGATCCATCTTGTGCCAAGAGCGAAACTCATAAGTTGACCACTGAACCGAATGACACCTACAGAGATGCAAAAGCTGAAGGTTCAACTTCTAGATTTGGAGGGAAAGAGTTCATGCATCCAAGCATTTCACTTTGGCGTGCAACTGTTGTATTCGTGAAGAAGCCTTACGGATCCTTGCGAATGTGCATTGACTATTAAAAGATCAATAAAAAGAAGGTGAAGAACAAATATCTTTCATCGAGAATTGATGACTTGTATGATCTGCTGAGCAGAGCTAAGTTATTTTCTTAGTTGATCTTGGCTATTGGTTTTTATTATCTACAAGTACCGAAAGTGAGCATTCAATTGATACTGTTTGGTATGAGATATGGATCTTACAAATGGATGGTCATGCCTTTCAGTTTAACAAACGCGCGTGGTTTCTTCGTTTATTTGATGAACCGAGTTTTTAGAGAACACTTGCATAAGTTTGTGTCAGTCTTTATAGATGATATTCCGGTGTACTCCAGGGATGAGAGAGATTACAAAACTTATCTTCGGATTGCATGTGAGACTTTTAGATAACACCAATTGAACGTTAAGTTTCTAAAGTGTTACTTTTGAGAAAAAGAGGTAATGTTCCTTGGACATGTAGTGTCGGGAGAAGGGGTACTTGTTGATTTAGCTAAAGTCAAGGCTATTAATAATTGGAAGAGTCCAACAAGTGTCAACGATATAATAAGCCTTCCCATATTGGTTGGGTATTACCGAATGTTCATTAAGTTTTCTTGTGCACAAAGGCACCTCTTACCAAACTAACTAGGAAAAATGCTAAGTTTTACTAGTTTGAAAAGTTTTAGGAAGCGTTCCATGGACTAGGACACTTATTGACTAATGCTCCTTTTTTGGTGGTACCTGATAACATTGAAGACTTGGTAGTGCACATTAATGCTTGTGGAAATGAATTATGTGCATCTCTCATGCAAAAGTGTAAGGTGGCAGCCTATTCTTCTAGACTGCTTCTTCCCCATGAGGTTGGATACCTAACACATGATCTTGAGCTAGTTGCTATTATATTGCCTCTAAAGATTTGGAGGAATTACTTACTTGGATAAAGGTTTGATTTATTCAAGGATCATAAGTCCTTTGAGGTATTTGTTCTCACAGATAGAGTTAAATAAAAGGCAGTAGAGGTGGCTTGAGTTTCTGGAAACTTATGATTCCAACATTGAGTATACGCTAGGAAAAGGGAATAAGGTCACCAATGCCCTTTGTGGAAAATATCAGGATGTTGTGTTAGCTATACTAGCCAAGCAAAAGAGCTTAGAAGCTTTGATGTGATGTGTAGATCAAATCGACATCAAGTTTGGGTGAAAGCAAAATAATATTGTCATGTTTGGAGGTTCGACAGGTTTTGATCGCAAGAATCACTTTTAAGAAAAAGTACAATCCCGTATTAGCCAAGAGGAGTAGGGGGTTTCAAGCTGAAGTGGTAGTAGAGGATTGGAAGGATTTCGACCTCGACCTTAATGAATGGTTGAGGAAGAATGGAAGTTGTGTGTTCTAGACATTGGTGGTCTTAGGAAAGAAATTCTTCAGAAATGCCATAGCTTTAAGTTCATGATACATCTTGGGGGGGTACCAAAATGTATCAAGATATTAAAAGGAGCTTCTTTTGGGAAGACATGACAATAAATGTTCGCTTATAGGTAAAACAATGCATGAACTGTCAGTAGGTCAAAGCCGAGCATCAAAAGTCTAGCGGCTTGCTTCAACTATTGGATTCCCAGTTTGGAAATGGGAATCTATATTTCAAAGATGGGTTGCCAAGATTTGAAAGAGGATATTAGAGTATATGGGTCATCATGGATTGATCGACCAAAAGTGCTCAGTTTATCCCTTTAAAGGCCACCAGGACGGATCCCAAGTTGGCATATTTGTTCACAAAAAAATAGTTAGACTTCAAAGAATTCCTAGTAGTTTTGTGAGCGATAGAGATCTTTTATTTACTAGTGAGTTTTAAAAGATTCTATAGAATGCTTTGGTAATCAAACTTAAGATGAGCACCTTGTATCATCCACAGGCGGATGGAAAATATAGAGAGTCAACAAAGTGCTTGAAGACTTATTGAGTGCATGTGTTCTAAACCTCGGTAGTTCATGGGATGACCGTTCGCATTTGGTTGAGTTTTCCTACTATAACTGTTTCTAGGCTACTACAGGAGTGCACCGTATGAAACATTATGCGAAAGGCCATGCGAATCGACTTTTTTAGCTAAAGACTGATGATAGGTTGATACTTGGTCTCCAACTGGTTAGGAAGCTATAGAAAGGTTGAGTTAATCTGGAGGCCAAAGGAAAGAAGCTCGATCAAGGCAAAAGAGTTACGCAGATAAAAGGCATAAGGACATCGAGTTCTTTACTAGAGATCGGGTGTCTAATTCATTTTGGCATGTCTGAGAAACTTGCACTAAGGTTCGTTGGACCTTATGCTATAATAGAGATAATTGGAAGACTCGCATATCGAGCAGAACTACAAAATAGTTTGATGGCCATCCACGATGTGTTTTATTTTTCACATCTACGTAATTTTTTGCTTGACCTGGACGCTACCATGGAACCGAGGAAATTGGAAGAGTTTCTAGTGGAACTGAATTAAACATTTATGTAATAACTGGTTCAAATTGTGGCAAGGTATGAAAAGTGGCTAAAGAACAAGAAAGTCAAGCTTATGAAAGTCTAGCGGAGTGATAACGCTAAAGACTGTACTTGAAAGACAAAAGACAAGATGAGGGCTAATTTTCCTAATTTTCTTAGTGGTGAGTTCTATAGTATTTTTATACACTAATCAAATACTGGGTTAGCTGGTATAGTCAACATTGTTGTTTCTTCCTATGATTGGTTTATCGTTGAAAAAAAATCCAAGGATGAAATTCTTTTAAGGAGGGGAGAATGTAACATTCCTCATTTTAAAAAACATCTTTCGGGATACTTAATTGGATAATTAATTAAGGATAAGGTAACGAGGATGTTGATTTGAGATTTGTGCTTATAAATAATTAAGATCTGGCCTTAGGGAATAAATAAATGAACTAAAATACATATGGAGTTATGTAAAGGAAAAAAATGGGAAATACGTGACCCCTATATAAATCTTTTCTTATCTCAGCACTCGCTATCCTTATTTTGACAAACCTAAAAATATTCTTAAGAGGTCGACCATTAAATCTCAAAGAGAAGAGGAAATTAGTCAAAGCTCAAGCAGACAATAGCTCTAGGACCTACTATCACCAATCTCAAAAACACAACACAAATTAAGGTGAATATTGATTCATACTTTTGGTGTTTTCAGTCATTAGGGAATATCCAAAATGATTTAATTATTCACATGGTTTCTTCATTATTTTTTGTATGTTAATGCGTTTCTTAAATAAGGTAATGCTTGAATTGCTTAACATTCTTGATCTGTATGTTATTTGAGTTTTGTGGTAAAACCTAAGTTTGAACATCTCCAATTTACTTGAGTCTTTCATATGTTGTTTATGTCATGTTTTGGGATATGGGCTATTAACTTCGTGATTTTTTGAACATATCTGGATTTTCAATGGATTTTTGGGATTTTTCACATGAAAGGATCAATTGATTTAAAATTTCGAAGTTGGCAAGATTTAGGTGAAATTTGATAATAAATAAAGGCGCAACAATATTAAGCACTATTTGTTCCTTTTTGAAAAACCATAGAAAGGAAAACCTTATCGGGTTCAGAATTTAATTATGACAACTAATAGAATTTTGAAAAATGTTTTGGAGCAGGTGAAAAGGACAACCATAAATAGTATTACAATAGTTTTTCTAACCATTCTCTCCACATGCCAAGGTCCCACTCGGAAAGTACCTTTCGCTCTTTTGGGATAGTCGGGAGTGCCTTTCACATCCTTCCAATAATTTTTGCGTACTTGTAATTTCACTTGATAGCATAAGAAGTGTTCGGGATTCCACTTCCATAAAATGGGTTTCCGACTACAACTTCTGTTTGAGGCCTTTGATTCGCATAATTTATTTTTGAACTACGCATATCGCTCTCCTATTTTATGACTTCGGTCGTTATGTATAGTCAGTAGGATTATAAGATAAGAATAAAAAAATGTAGGGGATGTGCCTCAATTATTTAAAAGATTATAGGCTTTTACCTTGATACCTTTTGGTTAAGTCGGAAGGGAATGTCTCCTTCTACCTGATTTTATAAAAGAAGAAGGGAAGTTATTGCCCTCAAATTATTAAACTGTGCCGAAGGGATTTCTTGCTGAACCTCATATACAAAGGTAGCCAGAGGACATGAGGATATTTTCTAAATGATAAATTCATGGAGTAAAAATCCATTACCACTTTACCCTTCGATGTAACCGAAGGGGTGGAATGAAAGCTTCATCCCAATAAATAACTATGTGTGAATATTTATTTAGATTGGTTCACTGGAATTGTGTTCTTTGCACTTGTGTTCATGGGGTTTTACCATGAAAGCTTTTGACTCTAATAGAGGAAGTTGAAAAGTGGTTGGGTCGAAGGGGCTTAACCCATTAATTACTTATGATAAGGGACCGAGGCAGTATTTTGGATACAACACCTTGCACGACAAAGTCTTGGGATTTTGCTTTAACCTGCTACCAAGCCTTGTTATGTTTTGTGCATGTATATACACAAGTTAGGCTTACCAATGTGATAAAAAGGGATATTGGGGGTACCAATGCTAATTTGAGACCCGAGGATGCTTAACCCTTAAAATTGAGGGGTTCTTAGTTATATGAGGGTATAACCATGCGTATGGGCAAGGGTTACTTACATCATCTAGTGTGAATGGTGGTTACTCGCATCACCTTGAAATTGAGGGGTTCATAATTATCTGAGGGTAAAAATATGGAGGTGTGCGATGGTTAATCCACATCCTAGAATTCGGTTTTGTTGCCTATCAGAGGGTTACTTTGAAAAGGACGATATGAGAATCGAAACAAATGAAACCAATGGGTCACCTTGCATGAATATCTATATGCAAAATCATTAAGATAATTAGTTAGAATAACGGAGGTCGAGATCTAATACACTTTATTTGTTGCACACTATAACTGTTGTTATATTATTATGGTCTAACCACTGGAAGTGTAGGACCAAAGGATTGGTTATAAGCTTCGATACCTGCAAGGTAAAATTCGTTTCACTATGCAGCATAGTCTCGCTAGTTACCTTATTTTGATCGAGTAGATAAGTCATTGCTCATACCAGTCTATTGATTGATCCAGAGTTAATTTTCCTCTTTAACTCTTAGATACTCAATTGAGTAGGCCAAGGTAAGGGTTTTCAGGTTCTGCTTCTTCGATTAAGCTTTCAAAGACTTGCCGGAGGGTATAACTACTTTAAGAGTTTATTTCCGTTGTCTTTCTTCATATTGGGTGTATGTAATGACATAAATGATATGCCAATATATATTTGACTCTAGTCGTTCAAGAGGGCATGTTCATATGTTGCTCTTGGAGATTTTATGTTACGTAATTCTATTTGATTTGGAAGGATTAGCGATGAGAATGTAATGAATATTTAAATGTAAATGAATATGTTTCAAAAGTTTTTGATTTTTGTGTATTTTGATGAACTAATAAAATAACAAGCTATTTCTTATTGTTGAGTCGATATTATAGGCGATTGCAACACCTATAGCACTTAAGTTTGGGTTATAAAAAGGGTGTTACAATATATTTTAAAACAATGATGTTCCAAATATACTAGAAATTTTCCAAGCTAATTTGTAATAGACGAAGTTAGAAAATACACTAATAACTCATGGATTGTCACTCCTTAAAAATACACGATGGTATAGGTATGTTCGAGGCCAATTAATAAGAGAAACTCTAAAGAATATTCAATTTGAATAATAAGGAAAAATATTTTCTTTGAACCCAACAACTTCAACGAAGCTAAATACTCGGGGATTATTCAGTATTGTAAATAGCCCCAAGCACTTATTAAATATGTCCACAATTCCAAAGCCTAACGACCACAAATCCAATGACTTCTTCCCCCTTAACTAAGGCAAATATAAGTGATTGGTCAAATGACTGAGATGGTTAGATTAGCGAGAATAGTGTAAAAGGACTGGTCTACAGCCAATCCACTAAATACTAAGATAATTTATCATAAAATTGTCTTAAACATTTTGATTAACTACCATGACAGTTGATGTACTGAAACAAAAAGAAATAGCTATTTGTGGTTAATATATGATATACATAACATAACATCAATCTACGTACAAGATGTATTAGATATATATTTTATGTGAGAATTATTATTTATTATTCAGAATTATACCTTAACACTTGATGCAAGTAACCCTTTGGTAGACTGTGTAGAATCCGTAAGTCATATATCGTCATTTTGGGAGAAGAAGAGATGTGTACTGAATCAACTAACGCCTTTGTTTGCACTCACAAGGTATTAACTGCAATGATGACATTTCAACGCATTTTCGGTTTTTAAAAATGAAAATGTAAAAAAGGCGAGAATAAAATGGTTTGGGGTAGGATGTAGTTTGTATATGCGCCATTGTACGAGCACTTATTTAATAATTGCTTAATGTTTGGGAAACTTATAAAATAACAAGCCAAGAAATGATGCTAATTAAATCAGCGCTGCACTGAAGCTATGGCTGTCGATAGATACTTCTGGATGCGCACAGCGCCATACCTATATCCGCATCAAAAATAATTTTTGGATGTTCAATATCCAGATCCGCTTATAAATGTATATCATATAATTATCATATTTGCTAATGAACGATAAATCAAGAAACATTAGTGGAAAGTTTTAATCTAACATAAACGTTTTTTCAATCCTACTGATTATTTGTAAAAACCCGTAGCTTCCCCGTAAAGGAAAGCGCGGATAGTTCGAGAACAAGCCACAACAGAACATATACAGAAGAACATTTCATTGCATATTACAACAATGCATCAGATTACAAGAATATACAGAGTATAAATAAATAAATATTACACAGAAATATCAGAGATTTAAATTTCATTTAAATACATAGCAGCGGAAAATAATACAATACACAACTAGAAGAGATATACGGATACAAAGCTTTCCGGATATCATTCCAGCTGTAAACCAGGATCCTGTGAATATAAATCTGCAAAACCAAAACTACTAGCTGCCCGTGCGGAAAATAGGGGCACCCAGAGTTTAGGTTAAAACAATAAACTCCAGGTCAGTCATGTGACTGGTGTGAGAACTAAAGCAGTTATTTAAAACTTTACTTTAAAAGAGAGTAATTCAAGGGACCACGCCGTATAACACGGAACGGGTTTCCTCCCAAGAATACTAGTGCATAGAATAAACGGTGTAATGCTTTTTCGAAAAATGAAGCTATTATAAGACCCAGGTCCCATCACACAATGCAACGCAAGCCGGAGGATAGGGTTTTCCCTTATAATAGCCAAACATGCTTGGTACGTTTAAAACAAATCATTTGATACTATAATATGTGTATAGTGTCAAAACAATTTCAATCATAAATATGAATCATAGACGGCATGGGTACCATATATCATGTCGCCATACTAGTTCTACAATTAAAACCGCAATACACGTATTGGAAATTGGATTTCCATCATGGTGGCTCCTGATTCGAAAGATCGATCGCGGAATGCAATTCACCACGGCTTACGTCCCCACAAGAGAAAACACCGTCTGCATCCGCACATTTGGGACCAGAGTACCACCGCGGCTTACGTCCCAGCGAGAGAAAACACCGCTTACTCTATATATCCCTGAGCACTAGGCTCATCTCGGTCGACCGAATCCACGACACCACTAAGGTGCCCATCCACGAAAAAGCATACTGATCAAACCATCAGTTTGCCACCATATCGGGGTGTGAGGCTCGCGGGTCAACGCTATACACAAAGCCATGCTATATCAGCTGCGCTTTGATCATCAACCACCAAACTTTGCTTTTCAACAAAAGTCTGGATCACTGCATCTCAGCATGCCACACTATCAATCCATATCGTACCACTGATTTCTGCCAATATATAACCTCTGAGCTCATATGTCTCAGAGAAGGGCGTTAAGCAAGAGAATAAATTCTCCGCCGCTAAACAGATATATATTTAGCAGAGATCAACAAATACAATATAAAGGAATACAATGTCAGACACACCATCCATTTACAAGTCCGTTCTAGGTCTGAACGAAACCGGAGGCACTTTCCTCGCATATCCATCCATCTCCAAGTACGTCTGGACGACCACCAACTATTTCCATCCTCTTGGGTGTATAGCCCAATCAGGATCGTCAGTAATTATCCGAATGATGTGAAGACTTCCGGTCTTCGACCACCGTCTTCATCTTCGACTTATCGTCGAATCGGTTATTCAGAATGGGTGTAAACCCGGCCTTTCCGAACAACCCGCGTATATTAAAAATAAATGTTACACAAACACAACATACGCCTCATTCCAATTCATTAGCTACTAACCGTAAATCAACAAGAGAACAATTTCCCAAATATTAACCCCGAAGGCCGAAACCAACATCAGATCAATACCCAGGAAACCATTCTTCTTAGCTAACCTACAGCTAGTTTCTAAATTTCAATTCTTAGGGAAAGGTTCCCATTAATTTTATCCAAGATAAATTCTTTAAAATTTATCCTGTAATCTTCCTTTGGATGTCGTTTAAAACCAAATTATGGTTTTTCCAACTAGTCGAGATTAGCGAACCACAACGAAGTAATTATTTAATTTATTTCCCAATCCCAACCTATTCATCCCATGAAGCAAAACTGGTAATACTCCATATCTAACACCACAGTGATATTGGTAAAATTAATTACCATTTCACGTTCAAATCTAATTAAAGATTTAACTATTGCTTTGGAGCAAAACTGGCGATACTCCATTCTCGCTCACTTTCCAAATTTGATAATTTAAATTATCAATTCACATTTCAATCAATTTGCAGATTCATTAAAACTCCTTTTACTGGGTTAAAGAACTAGGTGTTATTTAAAACACAGTTCATGACAAACCCAAATCACATCCAATCAAATATATTAGAAATTCCGATTATTTAAAACCCCTTTTTAAATCTAATTTATTTATTTAAAAATAATTGGGTTTTAAATTTAGTTCAAACTAGTTCATTTTGATAAAAATCTATTTTTATCTTTTCAAATATGGAGTTTTTCATCCCAATTTTTCCCAAATCATTTCTTATGATTTTACACAAATTATTGATATTTTTAATAATTTTATCAAGGCCCGTACAGTCGATTTCCAACAACGGCCATCGAACTGCACTTATAGCGACCTTTTTCAAATTTGATTTGGACGTATCTCCAAATCAACCGTTAGATTTCAAATTTCTAATATTCGTTAGAAAGCTCTTTTCGATACGAACCCAACGGTTCCGGTTTTAGGAGAATCCGACGGTCGGATCTCCCGTAATGTCCGTTTGAAATAAATGGTCGAAATTCACGAACTGCCGCGGCGCGGCGCGTTCTATTCAGGCCATTTATATTATATATATAATATATATAATATATATTTCGTCGATTTCTATTTAAAACGAATTTTATAAATAGTTTTGAATTCGTTTCAAAAACAATTTCAACTTCCATTTCAATTCAAATCAAAATTGAATTCTTCTTTATAAATTCGTTTTAAAATTCATTTCTATTCAATTCAAATTTCAATTCAATTTGAATTCATTTCAATTCGCTTTCAATTCAATTTGAATTCGTTTTAAAATTCATTTCTATTCAATTCAAATTTCAATTCAATTTGAATTCATTTCAATTCGCTTTCAATTCAATTTGAATTCGTTTTAAAATTCATTTCTATTCAATTCAAATTTCAACTCAATTTGAATTCATTTCAATTCGCTTTCAATTCAATTTGAATTCGTTTTAAAATTCATTTCTATTCAATTCAAATTTCAATTGGTTTTCTATTCGAATCAAATTCGTTATCTATTCAATTCATTTCGAAATCGTTTTATATTCAATTCATTTCGAAATCGTTTTATATTCAATTCATTTCGAAATCGTTTTATATTCAATTCATTTCGAAATCGTTTTATATTCAATTCATTCCGAAATCGTTTTATATTCAATTCATTTCGAAATCGTTTTATATTCAATTCATTTCGAAATCGTTTTATATTCAATTCATTTCGAAATCGTTTTATATTCAATTCATTTCGAAATCGTTGATATCAAAATTACTTTTCAATATTCATTTCAAAATGAATAAAATCGATATAAAGATCGTTCACGTCAAAATGGCGTCAATCTAATCAACACGGCTTCATATATTCCTTTACTCTATTCAACAAATGAATATTTATTTTTGTCAACACACGACTAATCTCAACGAATGAGTACTGTCCACGTGTGACTATTTTTGTTAAATTATTTCGTTCAACACATGACTAATCTCAACGGATGAGTACAGTCAACACATGAACCTTTATTTAATAGAGATAAAGATATAAAATTTATTGTTAAAATATTATGTTCAACACATGACTAATCCCACGAATGAGTACAGTCAACACATGAACCTTTACTTAATAATATTCTTTATTCTCTAAATTGGAATGAGGCCTAATCAATCACCATATAATGTTAATTATATGGATTTTCATACGTTACACACATATAATAGCATTGCAAAATAATCAACCATCAACCAAAGTGCACTACACTGTATAAGCATCAAATATAGATATCTAACGCTTATAACAGCCTGTCAATCCATCGATCGACATATTTAATCAATCAGGATGAGTGAACTTCAAATTTCATCCCAACACCCGTGTGGGGTTTCAAACAATCAAACACAGATTTTATTTGTGCAGTTGGGCGATGTGTAAAATTTATCGACCCAATCAATGTCCTTCAAATAGGTGTACATAAAAAACCGTCTGGTTTGTAAATGAATATTTATTTATTCACATTCACGTTAAAATTTATATTTTTAACGATAAAACATTTTATTCCAACATATGAATTTCTATTCAGTTCATTCTTTAAATAAAATGATATTTTTATTTATCTAACTTATTTTAGAAAATTTCGGCGGCATAACGGCACGATACTAGAAACGGGACAAGGCCTAGCCTTATCCCCGGTCTAGTGAAGGCCCACGCCATTCACACATCAATCAAATCAATTAATTTCACCAAACAATTCAATTCAAACAAAATATTCTAACTAACCACACAACCAAACAATTTAACAAACAAGCCATCCATGGTCTGTGGATGACGGGTGTCGGGTGCTACTAAACACCGTCTGCATCCTAGTATATATATATAACTAGAAAAAGAAATTGAAAGGTGAGAAATTCTCACCCTTTCGCTAAACTGAATGACGCAATTCTTCATGGGTAGGAAATCTTCACCGTGCTTTTCTTTCGTCTATTTCGTTGCCCGTATTCACTACCTATATAAAATCACATTTTAACTTTGCTATCCAATATATAAAAATTGAATTTTTACCTCGTTATTCAATATATAAAAATCGAATTTTTACTCTGCTATTCAATATATAAAAATCGAATTTTTACTTCGTTATTCAATATATAAAAATCGAATTTTTACTCTGCTATTCAATATATAAAAATCGAATTTTTACTTTGTTATTCAATATATAAAAATCTAATTTTTTCTATGTTATTCAATATATAAAAATCTAATTTTTTCTATGTTATTGAATATATAAAAATCTAATTTTTACTATGTTATAAAAAATCTCCTCCTTTTCGTTTTTATAGAACTAGCCTTTTCACTTTCAAATAACTCACCTTCTCACTTACAAGGTTCATAACTTTTTAGCAAACAAAGTTGTTTTTATTTTTAAAAACAACATATATTTTCAAAAACAATATTATTTTCAGATTTACAATTACTAATGTCATAAGCTAAATAAAAGAAATTAAATCTTACCGTTGCTTTTCAGAAGGGAGCAAGTAGGTTCGTCGGAGGGGAGGTTTCAGGGTGGCGTCGGGGTCAGCAGGGCGTTGTACGGGTCTGTGGTGGCGTGGCGGTCTTCAGCGTCGTGGATCGACGTGGTTCGAGGGGGGGTCCAGTTGGCTTCGCGCCAGCGCCGAGGGGAGTAAGTCGAGAAGAAGGAGGGGCGGCGGTCGGTCTGCGGCGCGAGGTGGAGACCGCGATGGTGGTGGCGTGGGAGGATCGGTGACCGTGCGATTTAGGTTTAGTTTTTTTTTCTTTTTTTTTTTCCTTTTTTCGACTCTGAGAAAATAAACAGGGGGGGGGGGGGGGGGGCAGAGAGGTAATAGGGGGAGGAAAGATAAATTTTATTTCTTTTATTATTTTATTATTTTAATTTCAAAATATTGACTTTTACATACGACCTCTAAACGAGGCCCACCGCCTGTCGTCCATAGCGTTTTACCCCCATTCCGAACACAATGGGATATGTATCGTAGGTCAATTCGACTGTTTGAATCAGTTTCCGTTGAATTTAAAGTATAATTCTTTATATATTCAATTTAAACGCACATTTCAATTTACCGGGGTCACATACGGACTCGAAAAATTACATAAAAATTATTTCTAACTTCGTATTGACGATACGGTCCTAACAAAACTAGTTTCGTCGAATTCTGAGACCGTTTGAAAAATGGCCAATTTCCAGTTGATTAAAATCAACTGAAACTGGTCAAACGCGTTTTCCATTGCCAAGCTCACATATTGATTCGAAAAATTATGAAATTTGAAATCTAGCAATAACTTTACATCACGGATCCAACAAAAGTGGTTTCGTCGAAATCCGAGGTCGTTTGCAAAATGGCTATTTTTAAGGGCCTGAATTCCATAGCGACTATTCAGAATTTTCAACTAGACATATCTTTTGATTCCCGCAATGAAATTTGGGTTTTTCGGATTCATTGGAAAGATATTCACAATTAGATCCTAATGTTTTTGGTTTCACTAAAATCCGGATTGTTTTGCACCCGGTACATTCATTTGAAGTTTGAAATCGAATTATCGAACTACCGCGCCATTTTCAATTCCTTTTATAATTATATATAATTATTTATATTCTAACGACGACGTATATAATATATACGTTCTAAATATATTCAAAATAAATTTTCCTGTCGATATTATTTAGAATAATTCATTTTAAATATTCAAAATTCGCTAAAATTGCCAAAATAAAAATTTTAAACTGGCCTAGATTTTCGGGTTGTTACAATCTCCCCCACTTAAAACTTTTCGTCCCCGAAAAGGAACAAAGTCGAAAGTTGTTTAACAATTCAGCTCAACTTCCATTGTTTTGATTACGGCTTAAGTTCTTCAACTTTTCAGTTTCTAAGGACTTTTCAAAAATTTCAAAAATTTGGCTAACACCCTAAATTTTCGAAAAATTTCGCCATAACCTCCCCTGCAATGGGAGCATCGGGAAATCTCAAATAGCTTCTTCGGTCCTTCAGATCTCAAAAAGAAAAAGAAAAAGCCAAGCGGCTAGCCCATAGGCTCATAAAATCATCATCACCCAAACAAAATAGTAAATTATGTAGTAAACATGTACCTATTTGTCGGGCAAACAAATTTTATTCTCTGCTCTAGCCTCCTTGCTATGACCTGTTCAATGTAAGTACAAGTATATGCATGCAATTTCAATCAAATTCCAAGACAGTCTAATATGCGGTGCTAAATTCACCTTAGTTCAATCATTCTTCTTACACTAGCTATATTATACAATATCGATACATTTTTAACACAAAAGCGTATTTAAGTTCATACAAGTATCATACACATCCATACATATATCCAAAATGCTAGTTCATTACATTAAAACCCCAACTTTCTAGGAAGTCGTGCCTCCTCCTTGCATAATTTCCAAAGTAGATATCTCCTTTCCTTTGGATTTCTTATCACCCTTCTTTAACGGGCAATTTCTGGCTAGATGCCCTATATCTTTGCATCGGAAGCACTTCTTTTCTTTTCCTAATTTTCTGGATTTTTTCTTAACGTTTGGACACTTATCCACAAAATGTCCCGTTTCTTTGCACTTAAAACAAACTATGTCCATTCTTATCTCTTTCTCCTTGATTTTCTTTCTCTTAGGGCACCGAACCGCATAATGCCCTTCTTCTCTGCATATACGACAATAAACACCCACGTATGTTCCTAAGTTCAACTTCCTTTCTTTTTCTGCTTTCTGCTCGGCCCTCCTTGTTTGTTTCGGAGTCATACTGAAGTCAGCATTAGATAAGCCATAGAGAACCATCTCCTACATTATATTTTAGGATTTTATTAAGAGAGTTTGCATTACTTTTCACTAACAAATATCTTGATTTATGTTTTATATATCATTCCAGTATTTCTATTAGTTGAATTAATAATCATCACAGCTAACAATCAATGTGTTGGTTAACTTTCAAAGGTATAATTATATATATATATATATATATATACTAAAAATCATGTTTTTGATGCCAAATCACAACAATAAACCTATCTAGTTTGGTTCTCACACCAGTTGATTGGAAATATATAAATATCTCACTTTCGAAACTCGAACATAAACACTGATGATGAGATCTCAATCATCAGTATCATCTCCGGGCGACTAGAGTGTGATTCTATATCTATTCAATATATTAAAACTTCGAATACATGTTTGCAAGGCGTATATGCAAAATCTTTATATATTGGATTGTCCAAATTCAATATAAAACAATCATACAAATACGTATAAAATGGTTTAAATTTTCAAAACAAAGTTTGTTTAAATGTTTATTTTAAAAATAACACTCTTTTGACTCGTTCTAGGATACTACTGATCCCATCTCTAACGAGTCATTCCTATTGGATATTACTAATCCAATCTCTGATGAATTCTTTCGTTTGGTTCTAATGTGTCTTGTCCTCTGAGCTTTGTAAACCAACGCTCTGATACCAACTGTAAAAACCCGTAGCTTCCCCGTAAAGGAAAGCGCGGATAGTTCGAGAACAAGCCACAACAGAACACATACAGAAGAACATTTCATTGCATATTACAACAATGCATCAGATTACAAGAATATACAGAGTATAAATGAATAAATATTACACAGAAATATCAGAGATTTAAATTTCATTTAAATACATAGCAGCGGAAAATAATACAATACACAACTAGAAGAGATATACGGATACAAAGCTTTCCGGATATCATTCCAGCTGTAAACCAGGATCCTGTGAATATAAATCTGCAAAACCAAAACTACTAGCTGCCTGTGCGGAAAATAGGGGCACCCAGAGTTTAGGTTAAAACAATAAACTCCAGGTCAGTCATGTGACTGGTGTGAGAACTAAAGCAGTTATTTAAAACTTTACTTTAAAAGAGAGTAATTCAAGGGACCACGCCGTATAACACGGAACGGGTTTCCTCCCAAGAATACTAGTGCATAGAATAAACGGCGTAATGCTTTTTCGAAAAATGAAGCTATTATAAGACCCAGGTCCCATCACACAATGCAACGCAAGCCGGAGGATAGGGTTTTCCCTTATAATAGCCAAACATGCTTGGTACATTTAAAACAAATCATTTGATACTATAATATGTGTATAGTGTCAAAACAATTTCAATCATAAATATGAATCATAGACGGCATGGGTACCATATATCATGTCAACATACTAGTTCTACAATTAAAACCGCAATACACGTATTGGAAATTGGATTTCCATCATGGTGGCTCCTGATTCGAAAGATCGATCGCGGAATGCAATTCACCACGGCTTACGTCCCCACAAGAGAAAACATCGTCTGCATCCGCACATTTGGGACCAGAGTACCACCGCGGCTTACGTCCCAGCGAGATAAAACACCGCTTACTCTATATATCCCTGAGCACTAGGCTCATCTCGGTCGACCGAATCCACGACACCACTAAGGTGCCCATCCACGAAAAAGCATACTGATCAAACCATCAGTTTGCCACCATACCGGGGTGTGAGGCTCGCGGATCAACGCTATACACAAAGCCATGCTATATCAGTTGCGCTTTGATCATCAACCACCAAACTTTGCTTTTCAACAAAAGTCTGGATCACTGCATCTCAGCATGCCACACTATCAATCCATATCGTACCACTGATTTCTGCCAATATATAACCTCTGAGCTCATATGTCTCATAGAAGGGCGTTAAGCAAGAGAATAAATTCTCCGCCGCCAAACAGATATATATTTAGCAGAGATCAACAAATACAATATAAAGGAATACAATGTCAGACACACCATCCATTTACAAGTCCGTTCTAGGTCTGAACGAAACCGGAGGCACTTTCCTCGCATATCCATCCATCTCCAAGTACGTCTGGACGACCACCAACTATTTCCATCCTCTTGGGTGTACAGCCCAATCAGGATCGTCAGTAATTATCCGAACGATGTGAAGACTTCCGGTCTTCGACCACCGTCTTCATCTTCGACTTATCGTCGAATCGGTTATTCAGAATGGGTGTAAACCCGGCCTTTCCGAACAACCCGCGTATATTAAAAATAAATGTTACACAAACACAACATACGCCTCATTCCAATTCATTAGCTACTAACCGTAAATCAACAAGAGAACAATTTCCCAAATATTAACCCCGAAGGCCGAAACCAACATTAGATCAATACCCAGGAAACCATTCTTCTTAACTAACCTACAGCTAGTTTCTAAATTTCAATTCTTAGGGAAAGGTTCCCATTAATTTTATCCGAGATAAATTCTTTAAAATTTATCCTGTAATCTTCCTTTGGATGTCGTTTAAAACCAAATTATGGTTTTTCCAACTAGTCGAGATTAGCGAACCACAACGAAGTAATTATTTATTTTATTTCCCAATCCCAACCTATTCAACCCATGAAGCAAAACTGGTAATACTCCATATCTAACACCACAGTGTTATTGGTAAAATTAATTACCATTTCACGTTCAAATCTAATTAAAGATTTAACTATAGCTTTGGAGCAAAACTGGCGATACTCCATTCTCGCTCACTTTCCAAATTTGATAATTTAAATTATCAATTCACATTTCAATCAATTTGCAGAATCATTAAAACTCCTTTTACTGGGTTAAAGAACTAGGTGTTATTTAAAACACAGTTCACGACAAACCCAAATCACATCCAATCAAATATATTAGAAATTCCGATTATTTAAAACCCCTTTTTAAATCTAATTTATTTATTTAAAAATAATTCGGTTTTAAATTTAGTTCAAACTAGTTCATTTTGATAAAAATCTATTTTTATCTTTGCAAATATGGAGTTTTTCATCCCAAATTTTCCCAAATCATTTCTTATGATTTTACACAAATTATTGCTATTTTTAATAATTTTATCAAGGCCCGTACAGTCGATTTCCAACAACGGCCATCGAACTGCACTTATAGCGACCTTTTTCAAATTTGATTTGGACGTATCTCCAAATCAACCGTTAGATTTCAAATTTCTAATATTCGTTAGAAAGCTCTTTTCGATACGAACCCAACGGTTCCGGTTTAGGAGAATCCGACGGTCGGATCTCCCGTAATGTCCGTTTGAAATAAATGGTCGAAATTCACGAACTGCCGCGGCGCGGCGCGTTCTATTCAGGCCATTTATATTATATATATAATATATATAATATATATTTCGTCGATTTCTATTTAAAACGAATTTTTAAATAGTTTTGAATTCGTTTCAAAAACAATTTCAACTTCCATTTCAGTTCAAATCAAAATTGAATTCTTCTTTATAAATTCGTTTTAAAATTCATTTCTATTCAATTCAAATTTCAATTCAATTTGAATTCATTTCAATTCGCTTTCAATTCAATTTGAATTCGTTTTAAAATTCATTTCTATTAAATTCAAATTTCAATTCAATTTGAATTCATTTCAATTCGCTTTCAATTCAATTTGAATTCGTTTTAAAATTCATTTCTATTCAATTCAAATTTCAACTCAATTTGAATTCATTTCAATTCGCTTTCAATTCAATTTGATTTCGTTTTAAAATTCATTTCTATTCAATTCAAATTTCAATTGGTTTTCTATTCGAATCAAATTCGTTATCTATTCAATTCATTTCGAAATCGTTTTATATTCAATTCATTTCGAAATCGTTTTATATTCAATTCATTTCGAAATCGTTTTATATTCAATTCATTTCGAAATCGTTTTATATTCAATTCATTTCGAAATCGTTTTATATTCAATTCATTTCGAAATCGTTTTATATTCAATTCATTTCGAAATCGTTTTATATTCAATTCATTTCGAAATCGTTGATATCAAAATTACTTTTCAATATTCAATTCAAAATGAATAAAATCGATATAAAGATCGTTCACGTCAAAATGGCGTCAATCTAATCAACACGGCTTCATATATTCCTTTACTCTATTCAACAAATGAATATTTATTTTTGTCAACACACGACTAATCTCAACGAATGAGTACTGTCCACGTGTGACTATTTTTGTTAAATTATTTCGTTCAACACATGACTAATCTCAACGGATGAGTCCAGTCAACACATGAACCTTTATATAATAGAGATAAAGATATAAAATTTATTGTTAAAATATTATGTTCAATACATGACTAATCCCACGAATGAGTACAGTCAACACATGAACCTTTACTTAATAATATTCTTTATTCTCTAAATTGGAATGAGGCCCAATCAATCACCATATAATGTTAATTATATGTATTTTCATACATTACACACATATAATAGCATTGCAAAATAATCAACCATCAACCAAAGTGCACTACACTGTATAAGCATCAAATATAGATATCTAACGCTTATAACAGCCTGTCAATCCATCGATCGACATATTTAATCAATCAGGATGAGTGAACTTCAAATTTCATCCCAACACCCGTGTGGGGTTTCAAACAATCAAACACAGATTTTATTTGTGCAGTTGGGCGATGTGTAAAATTTATCGACCCAATCAATGTCCTTCAAATAGGTGTACATAAACAAACCATCTGGTTTGTAAATGAATATTTATTTATTCACATTCACGTTAAAATTTATATTTTTAACGATAAAACATTTTATTCCAACATATGAATTTCTATTCAGTTCATTCTTTAAATAAAATGATATTTTTATTTATCTAACTTATTTTAGAAAATTTCAGCGGCATAACGGCACGATACTAGAAACGGGACAAGGCCTAGCCTTATCCCCGGTCTAGTGAAGGCCCACTCCATTCACACATCAATCAAATGAATTCATTTCACCAAACAATTCAATTCAAACAAAATATTCTAACTAACCACACAACCAAACAATTTAACAAACAAGCCATCCATGGTCTGTGGATGATGGGTGTCGGGTGCTACTAAACACCGTCTGCATCCTAGTATATATATATAATTAGAAAAAGAAATTGAAAGGTGAGAAATTCTCACCCTTTCGCTAAACTGAATGACGCAATTCTTCATGGGTAGGAAATCTTCACCGTGCTTTTCTTTCGTCTATTTCGTTGCCCGTATTCACTACCTATATAAAATCACATTTTTACTTTGCTATCCAATATATAAAAATCGAATTTTTACCTCGTTATTCAATATATGAAAATCGAATTTTTACTCTGCTATTCAATATATAAAATCGAATTTTTACTTCGTTATTCAATATATAAAAATCTAATTTTTTCTATGTTATTCAATATATAAAAATCTAATTTTTTTCTATGTTATTCAATATATAAAAATCTAATTTTTACTATGTTATAAAAAATCTCCTCCTTTTCGTTTTTAAAGAACTAGCCTTTTCACTTTCAAATAACTCGCCTTCTCACTTACAAAGTTCATAACTTTTTAGCAAACAAAGTTGTTTTTATTTTTAAAAACAACATATATTTTCAAAAACAATATTATTTTCAGATTTACAATTACTAATGTCATAAGCTAAATAAAAGAAATTAAATCTTACCGTTGCTTTTCAGAAGGGAGCAAGTAGGTTCGTCGGAGGGGAGGTTTCAGGGTGGCGTCGGGGTCAGCAGGGCGTTGTACGGGTCTGTGAAGGTGTGGCGGTCTTCAGCGTCATGGATCAACGTGGTTCGAGGGGGGGGGGGGTCCAGTTGGCTTCGCGCCAGCGCCGAGGGGAGTAAGTCGAGAAGAAGGAGGGGCGGCGGTCGGTCTGCGGCGCGAGGTGGAGACCGCGATGGTGGTGGCGTGGGAGGATCGGTGACCGTGCGATTTAGGTTTAGGTTTTTTTTCTTTTTTTTCTTTTCCTTTTTTCGATTCTGAGAAAATAAACAGGGGGGCCAGAGAGGTAATAGGGGGAGGAAAGATAAATTTTATTTCTTTTATTATTTTATTATTTTAATTTCAAAATATTGACTTTTACATACGACCTCTAAACGAGGCCCACCGCCTGTCGTCCATAGCGTTTTACCCCCATTCCGAACACAATGGGATATGTATCGTAGGTCAATTCGACTGTTTGAATCAGTTTCCGTTGAATTTAAAGTATAATTCTTTATATATTCAATTTAAACGCACATTTCAATTTACCGGGGTCACATACGGACTCGAAAAATTACATAAAAATTATTTCTAACTTCGTATTGACGATACGGTCCTAACAAAACTAGTTTCGTCGAATTCTGAGACCGTTTGAAAAATGGCCAATTTCCAGTCGATTAAAATCAACTGAAACTGGTCAAACGCGTTTTCCGTTGCCACGCTCACATATTGATTCGAAAAATTATGAAATTTGAAATCTAGCAATAACTTTACATCACGGATCCAACAAAAGTGGTTTCGTCGAAATCCGAGGTTGTTTGCAAAATGGCTATTTTTAAGGGCCTGAATTCCATAGTGACTATTCAGAATTTTCAACTGGACATATCTTTTGATTCCCGCTATGAAATTTGGGTTTTTCGGATTCATTGGAAAGATATTCACAATTAGATCCTAATGTTTTTGGTTTCACTAAAATCCGGATTGTTTTGCACCCGGTACATTCAATTGAAGTTTGAAATCGAATTATCGAACTACCGCGCCATTTTCAATTCCTTTTATAATTATATATAATTATTTATATTCTAACGACGACATATATAATATATACGTTCTAAATATATTCAAAATAAATTTTCCCGTCGATATTATTTAGAATAATTCATTTTAAATATTCAAAATTCGCTAAAATTGCCAAAATAAAAATTTTAAACTGGCCCAGATTTTCGGGTTGTTACATTATTAAAGTGTAAAAATAAACAAATATGATACTAATAAATAGATTTGGGTAGTTGATAAAGTAAACCTCTAAATACTAAGATATTTAGATACATATAACATAAACCTCTAACTTAATAAAGTATTAAATAAATTTATTTTATTATTATTAAATACATATACTTTTAAGTATAACTTTAAAAAATCAAACAGATTTTCAAATATAAGATATTTATCAATTTTGGATACGATGTTGACTTTTAAATTCATTATCTGTTCCCATCCTGACCTGAATTTGTTGCACATGATCAAAAATCAGATTGGCAGCCATTCTATTATCATATTTTGAGAAAAATCCTTGTTATTCAGTCTAAACATATAGCAGCCAACCATGTTCATTTTTCTCCTTCCTCGTCATAGGAAGAACTTCCTTCTAATCGGTCGAAGAATCCGATTCAAAATACGAAGAATTCGAATCGGGTGGAAAAGATAACTTTAAATCAAGTGACATAAAGCCTAAATGTATTGGTCATGTAGAAGGTCATCCAACCGAAGAAAGCAATTTAAAAGAAAATGACGATGTTTCTAAAAGCGAATATGCTAAGAAAGAATCCAAATACCCAAAATCCGAACGGCTACAAGTGGAGCCTCCTTTCGACTGCTCCCTCAAAACAAAAAAGGATGCCAAAGTTCTAAAATGAATACAAAAAAAAAGAGGGAGCAATGCGAATGAATGTAATGTTATTTAAATGTTGGCAAAAGTTGTGCATGTAACATAAGACTATGTCTTTTATATAGTTTACATTGAAAGTGGGCTTCTGCCTAACAAACATAAAATGCATACGGTAAATATAATGTGTGCATCAGAAAGAAATTAAGAGCATCTCCAACAATTCGGGGGTGGATTTACGATTTTTCACACCCTCGAATTGTTGGAACCCATAAATTCCAAACAGTTTTGAAAGCAGGCGTCTGCTGAACAAACACTTGGAACTAGGCGTTTGTTGAACAAATGCGGAGAATTTAAGTGGACCTCACACAGAAATTAAATGCTTTATTAAATAGTTAAGCTTTCTTCTTCTCCTCAACAAAAGATTTTTTCTTCTGTTCAACGATACCTTTTCTCTCCAGATCTACAATTTACCAAAGCTCAACAACTCGCAACAGCAACACAACCAGTTCTTCATCGCCTTGTTGCCAATGGAGAATGTCCAATTGCAACACATCCAATAAATGCAAACAAAACCAAAAGCGTCATTTGTGATGGGAACCAATTGTGGGGACGGTGGAATCGGCAAGAAACTGCGAATTTTTGAGGCCAGAAAAATATTTCGGAAGTATAAGATTTTTGGATGCGAGCTAAATTTTTGATGCGAATTTGTGAATCGAGTAATCTGCCTGATTTGGGGATAATTATTTTATTTGCGCGTTTGTTGAACAAACGCGTGGAGTTAGGCGTTTGTTCAACATACGCCTAACTCCACGCGTTTGTTCAACAAGCGCATAACCAGTTTGCATATTCCAGAACTTCTCCCCCTGATTTCAGAACGAACGGTAAAAAGCACACCCTGTTGGACACCGATTTGAGGTTGGATTTCGGATTTTTATAAATCCATGTAATTGTTGGAGATGCTCTAAGGCACCGATTTATTTTATTCCCATACTCTCCCCCTCAAACCCATGGCGGCACTAGAGTTTGCCTGAAAAGTGATTCAATCGAAGCTAGAAACCATTAGAAATTTCTGGAGATGAGAAATCAGGCTCAAGAGGAAGGAGATGAGTGAGGCGCATCCACAGAAGTGGTCGATTGTAGGAAGATTCATGATCCATGATGTGAATCTGTCTCGCATGCTAGATCTACCTCATCTGATATTCGATTTGTGATTTTTCTAAATCTACCTCATCTGGTCTTTGATTTGCGAGCTTTTGCTTGGATTTTGGCTCAAGTTGAGAGTTATCCACTCCTTCTTTTAGTTGTGGATTTAAAATGCATAGTTTTTCTGAAGTGAGTAAAACTATACCTTGACAGTAGCTTTGTGAACACGTCTGCTATTTGGTAATATGATAGTATGTGATTTACAGAGAGATTTCATTTGCTTACTGCTCTCTAATGATGTATATATCAAATTCCATATGTTTGGTTCTTGCGTGAAGCACTGGGTTAGCAGTGAATGCCATTGCACTTATACTATCACAACATATATTAGCACTTTTTGGTAGAGGTTATATGTAGTTCACTTAATAACGACTGAATCTAATTGATTTCAATAGTAGTGCTATCTAAGTGAAGCGACTCGAACTTCCCCGGTCTTCGAATAGAAGAGAAAGGACGAATTACTTTGAGGGCAAGACGAATCATAACGCATACAGAAGAACATTTCGTTGTTAATTACAACAATTCCATCAGGATACAAGAATAGACAGAGTATAAATCAATATTACACATTATAAAATATCAGAGATTACAATACATTACATAGCAGCAGAAAATAATACAATACACAACTAGAAGTAATACACGGATACAGAGCTTTCCGAGTATCGTTCCAGCTGTAAATCAGGATCCTGTGAATATAAATCTGCAAAACCAAAACTACTAGCTGCCCGTGTCAAAATAAGGGCACCCAGAGTTTAGGTTAAAACAACAAACTCCGGGTCAGTCATGTGACTGGTGTGAGAACTAAAACAATTATTAATCTTTATTTTAAAGTTAGGTAAATCAAGAGACCACGCCGTATAACATGGAACGGGTTTCCTCCCAAGAACACCAGTGCATAAAACAACAGCGCAATGCTAGATAAAGAAAAATGAAGCTATTATAAGACACAGGTCCCATCACACAATGCAACGCAAGCCGGAGGATAGGGTTTTTACCTTATAACAGCCAAGAATGCTTGATACGTTTAAAACAAATCATTTGATACTATAATAAGTGTATAGTGTATAAAACAACTTCAAATCATAAGTATCAATCATAGACGGCATAAGCGCCCCATCTCACTATGTCGCCATATATAGGATTACAACTAAATTCGAAACGTCACGTATTGGAAGTTGGATTTCCATCTGTGAACCGAGGCAAAAGATAGTCCTCACTGAATTCGAGACGCTCTAGCCCGCCCCTCAGGCAAGTACTCAGTCAAGCCTTTAGATCGTCAGGACCGGTCCACCGATGTGGATTAAAATTCCTGGACACTTAGTTTCCTCGCCCTTTGGGGCGTGAGCCAACGAATGACTACTCCATAGGTTTCACATAGTCACCGGTATATCCGAGGCGCCTCGCAACAGCAACAACCACATAAGTCAAACTCGTCAGGGCATGTAAAGCCATTGACGCCACTTCTAACTAGAAAGAAACGCATGTCCTCCCTGAGGTCCTCCCATTTTTGGTTCACAACCGGGGTGTGAGGCTCGCGGATCAACGCTACACAAAGCTACGCCACACAAGCCGTGCTTCGATCATCAACCATAAGACTTTGCTTTTAAACAGAAGCCTTGATCCATTGCCACTTAGGCAAACCACACATGCAATTCATTCCAAGCGATGGATATCCATCAATATATAACCCCAGAGGTCGTACGTCTCAGAGAAGGGCGTTAAGCAAGAGAATAAATTCTCCGCCGCCAAACAGATATATATTTTATAGAAATCAATCACACAGACTGAAATCCAATGTCAGACACACAGTCCATTTACAAGTTCGTTCTGGGTCTGAACGAAACCGGAGGCACCTAGTACCCCGCATATCCATCGATCTCCAAGTACGTCTGGACGATCACCAACTGATTACCTCCTCTTGGGTGTACGGCCCAATCAAGATCATCAGTAATTATCCAAACGACGTGAAGACCTCCGGTCTTCAACCACCGTCTTCATCTTCGACTAATCGTCGAATCAGTTATTCGGAATGGGATAAACCTGGTCTTTCTGAATAACTCGCGTATATAATAAACAAGTGTTACACAAACACAACATACGCCTCATTCCAATTCATCAGTCACTAACCGTAAATTAGAAAGAGAATAATTCTCCAAATATTAACCCCGAAGGCCGAAACTAACATCAGATCAATACCCAGGAAACCGTTCTGCTTAGCTAACCTACAGTTAGTTTCTAAATTTCTCATTCTTAGGGAAAGGTTCCAATTAATTTTATCAAAGACAAATTCTTTTAAATTTATTCTTTAATCTTCCTTTGAATATCACTTCAAACTAGTCGGGGTTAACGAACATTACCGAAGTAATCATTTGTTTTAATTCCCATTCCCAACCTATTCACCCCTTGAAGTAAAACTGGTCATACTTCATTTCTAACACCACAGTGTTATTGGTAAATTCAATTACCATTTCGCGTTCAAATCTAATTAAAGATTTAACTATCGCCTGGAGCAAAACTGGTAATACTCCATTCTCGTTCTTTTAAATCTAATTAAAGATTCATTAAAACTCCATTTAGTTTTAATCTTTACTTGGGTCAAAGAACCGATGTCATTTAAAACACGGTTCACGATAAACCCCCAAAGTCTCATCACATCTCAATCAGTCCATGACCGTAAATTAGCAGGTGAGCAATTCCCTAAATATTAACCCCGAAGGCCGAAACCAACATCAGATCAATACCCCAGAAACCATTCAACTTAACTAATCTCCAGTTCATTTCTGATTTTCTTTACTCCTTTGGGTCTAAGAACGGTATTATTGAAGATACCGTTCACGACAACCCAAAATCACATTCCATTGATTATAGGGTTAAGGAAAAAGTGTTATTTAAAACACTGTTCACGAAAAACCCAAAAATCAATACCTATTCAATTTCCAATTAAATATCATTTAATTGGTACACTTCATTAAATCTAAATAAAAAGATTTAATCTTTTTCTCAACTGGGCTTAAGAACAGTGTTAATGAAGACACCATTCACGACAAACCCAAATCACATTTGATATTAAATACAAGGTTCTGAATAGAAAATATGCCGGCTTATATTCAATATCAAATTCTAAGACCAACAAATATCGTATTGGAAATAGTGATATTAATATATCTTTCAAATTCCCATAACAATATCTATATCATCACGAAATCCAACATCAAAATATTCCGAAGGCAATTTCGATTCAAATCCATTTCCACTTTATATATTGGAAATTCTGGTTATATTTCAAAACCATTTCAAATTCATTTTATTTATTTCAAAAATAAATGAATTATAATTCTAGTTCAAAACTAGTTCATTTCGATAAAAATCTATTTTTATCTTTTCATATATGGAGTTTTTCACCCCAATTCTTCCCAAATCACTTATGATTTTACACAAATTATTGATATTTTTAATAATTTTATCAAGGCCCGTACAGTCGATTTCCATCAACGGCCCTCGAACTGCACTTACAGCGACCTTTTCCAAATTTGATTTGGACATAATTCGAAATCCAACCGTTAGATTTAAATTTCTAATATTCGTTAGAAAGCTCTTTTCGATACGAACCCAACGGTTCCAGTTTTAGGAGAATCCGACGGTCGGATCTCCCGTAATATCCATTCGAAGTCAATGGTCGAAATTCGCGAATTGCCGTGGCGCGGCGCGTTTTATTCAGGCCATCATATTATATATATAATATATATTTCGTCGATTTCCATTTTAAAACATATTATATAAATAGTTTTTAAATTCATTTTCGAAACGATTTCAACTTCATTTCAAATTCAAATCAAAATTGAATTTTTCCTTATAAATCCATTTTAAATTCATTTCAAATTGATTTCCATTCAAATCGATTTTCAGTTCAATTTCAATACGTTTTAAATTCAATTCAAAACGATTTCAATTCTATTTCAATCTAATTCGAATTTCAATTCTATTCAGTTTAATTCGAATTTCATTTCTTTTCAATTTAATTCGAATTTCAATTCTTTTCAATTTAATTCGAATTTCAATTCTTTTCAATATAATTCGAATTTCTAAATCACTTTCAATATTCATTGAAAAATGAATAAAATCGATATAGATATCATTCGCGTCAAAATAGCGTCAATCTAATCAACACGGCTTCATATATTTCTATTTTCAAATATTCTATTTCAACTATTTCTTTTTCAAAACTGGAATGAGGCCCAATCAGTTACCATATAATGTTAATTATATGGATTTTTCTACAACACTGTATAAAATAACAACAATAAATAATCAACCATCATCCAGAGTGCACCACACAACTGCATAAGCATTAAATGTAAATAATTAACGCTTACACGGTCTGTCAACCCATCGATTGACATACAACTAAACAATCGGGATTAGTGTACATCAAATATCATCCCGATACCCGTGTGGGGTTTCAAACAATCAAACACAGATTTTATTTGTGCAGTTGGGCAATGTGTAAAATTTATTGTCCCAATCAATATCAGTCAAATGTGTGTATATAAACAAATCGTCCGATTTGTTTATATTTATTTATTCACATTCATGTCAAAAATTATATTTTCGACTATAAAATATTTTTAACTATATAAATATTTTATTTCATTTCACATCACATCACACAATCAACTACACATCAAAATCAAAGAAACAAGCATACAAGCCATCCATGGTCTGTGGACGATGGGTGTCGGGTGCTACTAAACACCGTCGGCATCCTAGTATATATTTTAACTAGAAAATTAAACTAAAAGTGAGAAGTTCTCACCGTGGGGTTCCACTCCTCCTTTTCATTTCTGAACTTCTGAACCGCTTGAGTTCCTTTTTGATTTCAATCCATTCCATCGCCCTCTGTTTCACGTAGTTGATATTAAAATTCACATATTTATATTGTTGTTATGTATGTAAAAATCACTTCATATATACGAGATAAATCGTATTTTTACATAACTAAAAATCGTATCTTTACATTACTAAAAATCGTATCTTTACATTATTCACGTATAGAAAAATCGGATCTTTTTACTTCATTCAAATATAGAAAAATCCAATCTTTTTACTTCATTCAAATATAGAAAAATCCAATCTTTTTACTTCATTCAAATATGTATTCTTTTTCTTTCTAACAAAAATGTAATCCTTTTCTTTCTAACAAAAATGTAATCCTTTTCTTGTTAATAAAGATGTAATCTTTTTCTTGTTTTTAAAAATTCAAACTTTCGTTAGTAAAAATCTATTCTTCTCTACATACAAAATTCATATTTTTCATAAGTGAAAACCTATCCTTTTCTTCATTAAAGAAATATAATTATTTTCATTCACATGAATAAATAAAAAAAGGAATCGAATTAAATCTTTCAGCGTACAAGGTAGGAGGGGATGGAGTTTGTGGTCATCGCTGGAGAGGGGCTTCAGGTGGCCGAGGCCTGGAGGAGCAGTGGGATCCAGGGGCAGTGGTTGTGTTCGGTTTGGGGAAGGAGGGAGGGCTGACGTCGATGGAGTGGATCGAGGGTGGAGGCGCCGTGTAGGGGGAGAGCGGTGGACCCACGAGGGCGACGGCGAGTGGTGGCGGGCCTGGAGGGGCTAAGCGGCGGTGCGATGGTTTTTTTTTTCTGAATCGGTTTTTCCGATATTATAAAGGAACGGGGTTATTGGGGAGAGAGAATTAGAAAGGGAGGGTGCGTTGACTTCTGAGGAGAGGGGGAGAATATATAAAAATATATATATTATTTAATTTAAGTTCCAAAAAGGTGCTTTTCCATTTGAACTCTAAATCGAACCCATCGACTGTCATCCCTAGCTAATTACCCCCATTCAGAAAACAATGGGATATGTTTCACAAGCCAATTCGAACGTTACGATCAGTTTCCGTAAAAATCAAAATATAAATCGATATATATTGAATTTGAATACACATTTCAATTTACTGGTTACATACGAACCCCAAAAATTCCAGAAAAATTATTTCTAGCTTCGTATTGATGATACGGTCCTAACAAAACTAATTTCGTCAGATTCTGAGACCGTTCGAAAAATGGTCATTTTCTGGTCGACCCAAATTGACTGAAACTGTCAAAACACGTTTAACTTCGCCATGCTCACATATTGATTCAGAAAATTATGAATTTTGAAACCTAGCAATAACTTGACATCACGGACCAACAAAAGTGGTTTCGTCAAATTCCGAGGTCGTTTGCAAAATGACTATTTTTAAGGGCCAGAATTCCATAGCGACTATTCTGAATTTTCATCTGGACATAACTTTTGATTCCCGCTATGAAATTTCAATTTTTTGGATTCGTTGGAAAGATATTCTCAAATAGATTCTAATATTTTTAGTTTCACTAAAATCCGGTTTATTTTGAATCCTGTACATTCATTTGAATTTTGAAATCGAATTATCGAACTACCACGCCATTTTCAATTCCTTTTATTTATATAAATAAATATTTATATTATAACGACGATTCGAATAAATGTATACATTCGAATTCTATTCAAAATAAATTTCACGTCAATTTTATTTAAAATAATTCATTTTAAATATTCAAACTTCGATAAAATTGCCAAAATAAAAATTTTAAATTGGCTCGGATTTCCGGGTTATTACAATCTCCCACACTTAAAACTTTTCATCCCCGAAAAGGAACGAAGCCGAAAGTTGTTTCACGAATCAACTCAACTTCCATTATTTTCACTACGGCTTAAGTTCTTCAACTTTTCAGTTTCTAAGAACTTTTCAAAAATTTCAAAAATTTGGCTAACACCCTAAATTTTCGAAAAATTTCGCCATAACCTCCCCTGCACCGGGGACTTCGGGATATTTCATATAGCCTCCCATGGCCTTCTTCAATCCAAAAGAAAAAGAAAAAGCCAATCGGCTCATAAAATCATCATCACCCAAACAAAACAGTAAATTATGGTAAACATGTACCTATTTGTCGGGCAAACAATTTTATTCCTCTGCTCTAGCCTCCTTGCTATGACCTGTTCACTGTAAGTACATGTATATGCAAGCAAATGCGACTACTTTTCAATACAACTCACTATTTGATTAATTTGGCTATATGGTTAAAATTTTAATTAATCAAACAACACAACCATCAATCAATTAGTTGATTAGCTTTTCAAATTCATAACTTTGATATATATAGTCAAAAATCACGTTTTTGATGCCAATTCACAACAATAAACCTATCTAGCTTTGGTTCTCACACCAGTCTAATGGAAATATATAAATATCACACCTTTGGCCCTCGAACATCAACTCTGACGACGATGCATCAATCATCAGAATCATCTCCAAGCAACTAGAATGTGATTCTATATCTACCCAGTATACTAAAACTTCGTATACACGCTAGCTAGGCGCATATGCAAAATCTTTATATATCGGATGGTCCAAATCAATTTAAAATAAATTATTCAAATACGTATAATACAATTTAAATTTGAAAACAAAATTTGTTTTTCTTTTTATATTTCAAAAATATACTCTTCACACTCGTTCTAGGATACTACTAATTCTAACTCTAACGAGTCATTCTCATTGGGTATTACTAATCCAATCTCTGATGAATTCTTTTGTATAGTTCTAATGTGTCTTGTCCTCGAGCTTTGTAAACCAAAGCTCTAATACCAAATGAAGCGACCCGAACTTCCTCGGTCTCCGAAGAGAAGAGAAAGGACAAATTACTTTGAGGACAAGACGAATCAGAACACATACAGAAGAACATTTCATTATTAATTACAAAAATTCCATCAGGATACAAGAATATACAGAGTATAAATCAATATTACACATTATAAAATATCAGTACAATACATTACATAGCAGCGGAAAATAATACAATACACAACTAGAAGTAATACACGGATACAGAGCTTTCCGAGTATCATTCCAGTTGTAAATCAGGATCCTGTGAATATAAATCTGCAAAACCAAAACTACTAGCTGCCCGTGTCAAAATAAGGGCACCCAGAGTTTAGGTTAAAACAATAAACTCCGAGTCAGTCATATGACTGGTGTGAGAACTAAAACAATTATTAATCTTTATTTTAAAGTTAGGTAAATCAAGGGACCACGCCGTATAACGTGGAACGGGTTTCCTCCCAAGAACACCAGTGCATAAAACAACAGCGCAATGCTAAATAAAGAAAAATGAAGCTATTATAAGACCCAGGTCCCATCACACAATGCAACGCAAGCCGGAGGATAGGGTTTTTACCTTATAATAGCCAAGAATGCTTGATACATTTAAAACTAATCATTTGATACTATAATAAGTGTATAGTGTATAAAACATCTTCAAATCATAAGTATTAATCATAGACGGCATAAGCGCCACATCCCACTATGTTGCCATATATAGGATTACAACTAAAATCGAAACGTCAAGTATCGGAAGTTGGATTTCCATCTGTGTACCGAGGCAAAAGATAGTCCTCACCGAATTCGAGACACTCTAGCCCGCCCCTCAGTCAAGTACTCAGTCAAGCCTTTAGATCGTCAGGGCCGGTCCACCGATGTGGATTAAAATTCCTGGACACTGCGTTTACCCGCCCTTTGGGGCGTGAGTAATCCAACGAATGACTACACCATCGGTTTCACATAGTCACCGGTATATCCAAGGCACCTCGCAACGGCAACAACCACATAAGTCAAACTCGTCAGGGCGTGTAAAACCACTGATGCCACTTCTAACTAGAAAGAAACGCATGTCCTCTCTGAGGTCCTTCTCCCGTTTTTGGTTCACAACCGGGGTGTGAGGCTCGCGAATCAATGCTACACAAAGCTATGCCACACAGGCCGTGCTTCGATCATCAACCACAAGACTTTTCTTTTCAACAGAAGCCTTGATCCATTGCCACTTAGGCATGCCACACAGGCAATTCATTCCATGCGATGGATATCCATCAATATATAACCCCTGAGCTCATACGTCTCAGAGAAGGGCGTTAAGCAAGAGAATAAATTCTTCGCCGCCAAACAGATATATATTTAATAGAAATCAATCACACAGACTGAAATCCAACGTCAGACACACAGTCCATTTACAAGTTCGTACTGGGTCTGAACGAAACCGGAGGCACCTCGTACCCCGCATATCCATCGATCTCCAAGTACGTGTGGACGATCACCAACTGATTCCCTCCTCTTGGGTGTACGACCCAATCAAGATCATCAGTAATTATCCAAACGACGTGAAGACATCCAGTCTTCAACCACCGTCTTCATCTTCGACCAATCGTCGAATCAGTTATTCAAAATGGGATAAACCAGGTCTTTTTGAATAACTCGCGTATATAATAAACAAGTGTTACACAAACACAACATACGCCTCATTCCAATTCATCAGTCACTAACCGTAAATTAGAAAGAGAATAATTCCCCAAATATTAACCCCGAAGGCCGAAACCAACATCAGATCAATACCCAGGAAACCGTTCTGCTTAGCTAACCTACAGTTAGTTTCTAAATTTCTCATTCTTAGGGAAAGGTTCCCATTAATTTTATCAAAGATAAATTCCTTTAAATTTATTCTTTAATCTTCCTTTGAATATCACTTCAAACTAGTCGGGGTTAACGAACCTTACCGAAGTAATCATTTGTTTTAATTCCCATTCCCAACCTATTCATCCCATGAAGTATAACTGGTCATACTTCATATCTAACACCATGGTGTTATTGGTAAATTCAATTACCATTTCATGTTCAAATCTAATTAAAGATTTAACTATCGCCTGGAGCAAAACTGGTGATACTCCATTCTCGATCTTTTCAATCTAATTAAAGATTCATTAAAACTCCATTTAGTTTTAATCTTTACTTGGGTTAAAGAACCGATGTCATTTAAAACACGGTTCACGATAAACCCCAAAGTCACATCACATCTCAATCCGTCCCTAACCATAAATTAGCAGATAAGCAATTCCCTAAATATTAACCCCGAAGGTCGAAACCAACATCAGATCAATTCCCCAGAAACCATTCAACTTAACTAATCTCCAGTTCGTTTCTGATTTTCCTTACTCCTTTGGGTCTAAGAACAGTATTATTGAAGATACCATTCACGACAACCCAAAATCACATTCCATTGATTATCGGGTTAAAGAACAAGTGTTATTTAAAACACTGTTCACGATAAACCCAAAAATCAATACCTATTAAATTTCCAATTAAATATCATTTAATTGGTACACTTCATTAAATCTAAATAAAAAGATTTAATCTTTTTCTCAACTGGGTTAAGAACAGTGTTAATGAAGACACCATTCACGACAAACCCAAATCACATTTGATATTAAATACAAGGCTCTGAATAGAAAATATACCGGCTTATATTCAATATCAAATTCTAAGACCAACAAGTATCGTATTGGAAATAACGATATTAATATATCTTTCAAATTCCCATAACAATATCTGTATCATCACGAAACCCAACATCGAAATATTCCGAAGACAATTTCAATTCAAATCCATTTCAACTTTATATATTGGAAATTCTGGTTATATTTCAAAACCATTTCAAATTCATTTTATTTATTTCAAAAATAAATGAATTATAATTCTAGTTCAAAACTAGTTCATTTCGATAAAAATCTATTTTTATCTTTTCAAATATGGAGTTTTTCACCCCAATTCTTCCCAAATCACTTCTTATGATTTTACACAAATTATTGATATTTTTAATAATTTTATCAAGGCCCGTACAGTCGATTCCCATCAACGGCCATCGAACTGCACTTACAGCGACCTTTTCCAAATTTGATTTGGACATAATTCCAAATCCAACCGTTAGATTTCAAATTTATGATATTCGTTAGAAAGCTCTTTTCGATACGAACCCAACGGTTCCAGCTTTAGGAGAATCCGACGGTCGGATCTCCCATAATATCCATTCGAAGTCAATGGTCGAAATTCGCGAACTGCCGCGGTGCGGCGCGTTCTATTCAGGCCATCATATTATATATATAATATATATAATATATATTTCGTCGATTCCCTTTTTAAAACGTATTATATAAATCGTTTTAAAATTCGTTTTCGAAACGATTTCAACTTCATTTCAAATTCAAATCAGAATTGAAATTTTCCTTATAAATTCGTTTTAAATTCATTTCAAATTGATTTCCATTCGAATCGATTTTCAGTTCAATTTTAATACGCTTTAAATTCAATTCAAAACGATTTCAATTCTATTTCAATCTAACTCGAATTTCAATTCTATTCAGTTTAATTCGAATTTCAATTCTTTTCAATTTAATTCGAATTTCAATTCTTTTCAATTTAATTCGAATTTCAATTCTTTTCAATATAATTCGAATTTCTAAATCACTTTCAATATTCATTGAAAAATGAATAAAATCGATATAGATATCGTTTGCGTCAAAATAACGTCAATCTAATCAACACGGCTTCATTTATTTCTATTTTCAAATATTCTATTTCAAATATTTCTATTTCAAATATTTCTTTTTCAAAACTGGAATAAGGCCCAATCAATTACCATATAATGTTAATTATATGGATTTTTCTACAACACATGTATAAAATAACAACGATAAATAATCAACCATCATCTAGAGTGCACCACACAACTACATAAGCATTAAATGTAAATAATTAACGCTTACACAGTCTATCAACCCATCGATTGACATACAACTAAACAATCGGGATTAGTGTACGTCAAATATCATCCCAATACCCGTGTGGGGTTTCAAACAATCAAACACATATTTTATTTGTGCAGTTGGGCGATGTGTAAAATTTATCGTCCCAATAAATATCAGTCAAATGTGTGTATATAAACAAATCGTCCGGTTTGTTTATATTTATTTATTCACATTAATGTCAAAAATTATATTTTCAACTATAAAATATTTTTAACTATATAAATATTTTATTTCATTTCACATCACACAATCAACTACACATCAAAATCAAAGAAACAAGCATACAAGCCATCCATGGTCTGTGGACGACGGGTGTCGGGTGCTACTAAACACCGTCTGCATCCTAGTATATATTTTAACTAGAAAATTAAATTAAAAGTGAGAAGTTCTCACCGTGGGGTTCCACTCCTCTTTTTCATTTCTGAATTTCTGAACCGCTTGAATTCCTTTTTGATTTCAATCTGTTCCATCGCCCTCTGTTTCACGTAGTTGATATTAAAATTCACATTTTTATATCGTTGTTATGTATGTAAAAATCACTTCATATATACGAGAGAAATCGTATTTTTACATAACTAAAAATCGTATCTTTACATTTCTAAAAATCGTATCTTTACATTATTAACGTATAGAAAAATCCGATCTTTTTACTTCATTCAAATATAGAAAAATCCGATCTTTTTACTTCATTAAAATATAGAAAAATCTAATCTTTTTACTTCATTCAAATATGTATTCTTTTTCTTTCTAACAAAAATGTAATCCTTTTCTTTCTAACAAAAATGCAATCCTTTTCTTGTTAACAAGGATGTAATCTTTTTCTTGTTTTTAAAAATTCAAACATTCATTAGTAAAAATCTATTCTTCTCTATATACAAAAATCATATTTTTCATAGTTAAAAACCTATCCTTTTCTTCATTAAAGAAATCTAATTCTTTTCATTCACATGAATAAATAAAAAAAGGAATCGAATTAAAACTTTCAGCGTACAAGGTGGGAGGGGATGGAGTTGGTGGTCGTCGCTGGAGAGGGGCTTCAGGTGGCCGCGGCCTAGCGGAGCAGTGGGTTCCAAGGGCGGTGGTTGTGTTCGGTTTGGGGAAGGAGGGAGGGCTGACGTCGATGGAGCGGATCGAGGGTGGAGGCGCCATGTAGGGCGAGAGCGGAGGACCCACGAAGGCGGCGGCGAGTGGTGGCGGGCCTGGAGGGGCTAAGCGGCGGTGCGATGTTTTTTTTTCGAAATCGGTTTTTCCGATTTTGAAAAGGAACGGGGTTATTGGGGAGAGAGAATTAGAAAGGGAGGGTGCGTTGACTTCTGATGAGAGGGGGAGAATTTATAAATATATATATATATATATATATATATATATTATTTAATTTAGGTTCCAAAAAGGTGCTTTTCCATTTGAACTCTAAATAGAACCCATCTGTAACGACACACGATGTAAATTCTTATTTTTAACATTAACAAAAATGTTAAATTTGACATACGATGTAAATTCTTATATTTAAAATTAACAAAAATGTTAAATTTGACATACGATGTAAATTCTTATATTTAACATTGACAAAAATGTTAAATTTGACATACGATGTAAATTCTTATATTTAACATTAACAAAAATGTTAAATTTGACATACGATGTAAATTCTTATATTTAACATTAACAAAAATGTTAAATTTGACATACGACGTAAATTCTTATATTTAACATTAACAAAAATGTTAAATTTGACATACGACGTAAATTCTTATATTTAACATTAACAAAAATGTTAAATTTGACATACGACGTAAATTTTTATATTTAACATTAACAAAAATGTTAAATTTGACATACGACGTAAATTCTTATATTTAACATTAACAAAAATGTTAAATTTGACATACGATGTAAATTCTTATTTTTAACATTAACAAAAATGTTAAATTTGACATACGATGTAAATTCTTATATTTAACATTAACAAAAATGTTAAATTTGACATACGATGTAAATTCTTATATTTAACATTAACAAAAATGTTAAATTTGACATACGATGTAAATTCTTATTTTTAACATTAACAAAAATGTTAAATTTGACATACGATGTAAATTCTTATATTTAACATTAACAAAAATGTTAAATTTGACATACGATGTAAATTCTTATATTTAACATTAACAAAAATGTTAAATTTCCCTACGGTGTTATTCTTTTTAATATTAACATTAAAAATGTTAATGTCCTCCATGCGGTTAAATTACTTTTTATATTAACATTAGAAATGTCGATAACATACTGTGGTCAAATTACTTTTTAATATTAACATTAGAAATGTTAATAACATACTATGGTCAAATTACTTTTTAATATTAACATCAGAAATGTTAATCAATCCTTTTCTTTTTATGTAACATTAAAATAATGTTAATAAATCATACGGTGTACTTTCTAACATAACATTAACATATCAATGAATCATACGATGTAAATTTTCTAACATAAACATTAACATAATAAATGTCCATGAATCATACGGTGTATATTTTCATCCTATAAGTTTGATCAACCCAAATCCTGACACAAGCGATAACATGTGATAGTGATAATCAAATTTCTTTGATGATAAATTTAATCAATCCAATCCTAACACAAGCGATAACGTATGAGTAGTGACCATTTTATGTCCTTTTATTTTAAATTGAAAATTTGATCAATTTAATATCAATCCAAAGTGATAACATGTGATAGTGATAACATGACATGGTATAAGCATGAAAATCAAATGGATCTATACTAGCTACTCAATCATAGAACAAAGCATCACCAATCATGACCAAACAAACCGATCTGAATCATTCTTCGTACTTGAATAGTTAATTTTATTAAATTTTAAATAAAGGAACTCTCACCTCGATTGGATAAGAATTATAATAAATCCAAATAAATTTCAGAATTTGTGTCAATTCGTCTCAGCAAATGCTACTCGTCGTCACGGTCCTGTCGGATCTGAAATTTTCAGATTCGGGGTTCATACGCATTAGTTATCAACGTTTTTAAATATACAGATTTTTAACAACTGCTGCAGCAACGCTTAAAAGCGTGGGGAAATCTGAAATAGTTCATACCTTAAAACCCACTTTTGTTCAAAAATTCAAATCCGATTTTCTGGAGTTGTAGTTGATGAAACGACGAGCCGTTTGTTGGAGAAGGACCGGCTCGGAGAGGGCTTTGATCGGCCAGAGGGGGGTGGCGTTCGGCGGCGGCGTGTGGGGCCCAGGGATGCGAACGGCGGCGGCTTCTTGGCCTTGGTGGCGGCGCTACGATGCACGGGGAGGGGCGAGACTTGTCGGAGATCGAAGAGCTCGGGAAGAGCTTCGAAATGAGTACTCACACGCTAAATTTCGTCGAAAAATGGAAGAGAAATCGAAGCTCAAAGTTTGGAGCTTCTATGGGTTCGGCGGCTACAACATACGGAGGAAGAAGATGAAGGAGGCCCGACCTTTATATAATATTATAATATTAGGGTAAATTAATTATTATTTAATTAGCCCGCTTAAGCCCATTTTGGTCTGAACTCCGATTTAGGCCTGCTTACTGTCGTTCTTAAGGTTTTGACACCTTCTGAACGCAATGGGCTATGTCCCGGGGTCCAATTCCAAGGCCTGTTATGAGTTTTGGAATAATTACATTATTTTATTAATATTTTAATGTGTACCGTACGTGAAAATTCACCGAGGTCACAAATTAACTTCAAAAATTCTCGAAAAATATATTTAGATATGTTTTGATGCTATGGACCTATGAAAATTAATTTCGCTAAATTCTGAGTCCATACAGATTTTTAATGAATTTTTAAAGACAAAAATTTACCCGTTTACACTGAAGAATCAATTATAATTATATTTTAATTCTAAAAATTACCAAAAAATCATTTTTAGATTTGTTTTGATGATACGAATCCAACAAAATTTATTTCGTCGAATTCTGATACTTTTTGAAAAATGACTATTTTTATGGCCGGTATATTTAATATTAAAAATACATTTTTAAAAAATAATATTCGAAACTCGAAATATATAAGTGTTTACTGTTTTTCAATGCAGAAACATCATTTCAAACTCAATGGAAGTGGTTTCGAGTCGAAATTCCTTTATATGCAAAAAGTAGCATTTTTGACCTATGCAAATTACCCAGCGACCTTTCTAAAAATTGAATTAGCCATAACTTTTGATTTCCGCTATGAAATTTCGATTTTTCAGATTCGTTGGAAAGATATTTTTAAATAGATTCTAATATTTTTGGTTTCACTAAAATCCGTTAAATTTTGCATCCTGTACGGTCGGTCAAAGTTCAAGTTTGACTTTTCAAACTACCGCGCTATTTCTAACTCTTTTTATAATTAAAATTAATTTATTCATTCTAACTTCGATTTGAATCAAATTTGTGATCATTATTATTTAAAATAGATTATTTTAAATATCAAAACTCATTAAAATCACTTAAAATAAATTTTAAATTGGCTCCAAAATTCAGGGTTGTTACAGTCTCCCCCACTTAAAAACTTTTCGTCCTCGAAAAGGAACGAAGCTAAAAGTTGATTAATTAACTAACTAATATATATATATATATATTTTCTATATATTTTCTCCATTGGTTTAAATAATTTCATTAGTTGATTAACTTTCAAATATATAACTTTTTATATATTCAAAATCATATTTTCCAAAATAAAGTATAATTAATCACAAATACGTATATTATAGGCTTGCTACTCCCAACTCATTCTAGGGCATTACTAACCCTATCTCTAATGAGTTTTCTCATTCTAGGATACTGCTGATCCTATCTCTAATGAGTATTCTTATTGGATATTACTAATCCAATCTCTGATGAGTCTTTTGTTCAGTTCTAATGAGTTGTACCCCAAAGATTTGAGCTAACCTGGCTCTGATACCAACTGTAACGACACACGATGTAAATTCTTATTTTTAACATTAACAAAAATGTTAAATTTGACATACGATGTAAATTCTTATATTTAACATTAACAAAAATGTTAAATTTGACATACGATGTAAATTCTTATATTTAACATTAACAAAAATGTTAAATTTGACATACGATGTAAATTCTTATATTTAACATTAACAAAAATGTTAAATTTGACATACGATGTAAATTCTTATATTTAACATTAACAAAAATGTTAAATTTGACATACGATGTAAATTCTTATATTTAACATTAACAAAAATGTTAAATTTGACATACGACGTAAATTCTTATATTTAACATTAACAAAAATGTTAAATTTGACATACGATGTAAATTCTTATATTTAACATTAACAAAAATGTTAAATTTGACATACGATGTAAATTCTTATATTTAACATTAACAAAAATGTTAAATTTGACATACGACGTAAATTCTTATATTTAACATTAACAAAAATGTTAAATTTGACATACGATGTAAATTCTTATATTTAACATTAACAAAAATGTTAAATTTGACATACGATGTAAATTCTTATTTTTAACATTAACAAAAATGTTAAATTTGACATACGATGTAAATTCTTATATTTAACATTAACAAAATTGTTAAATTTGACATACGATGTAAATTCTTATATTTAACATTAACAAAAATGTTAAATTTCCCTACGGTGTTATTCTTTTTAATATTAACATTAAAAATGTTAATGTCCTCCATGCGGTTAAATTACTTTTTATATTAACATTAGAAATGTCGATAACATACTGTGGTCAAATTACTTTTTAATATTAACATTAGAAATGTTAATAACATACTATGGTCAAATTACTTTTTAATATTAACATTAGAAATGTTAATCAATCCTTTTCTTTTTATGTAACATTAAAATAATGTTAATAAATCATACGGTGTACTTTCTAACATAACATTAACATATCAATGAATCATACGATGTAAATTTTCTAACATAAACATTAACATAATAAATGTCCATGAATCATACGGTGTATATTTTCATCCTATAAGTTTGATCAACCCAAATCCTGACACAAGCGATAACATGTGATAGTGATAATCAAATTTCTTTGATGATAAATTTAATCAATCCAATCCTAACACAAGCGATAACATATGAGTAGTGACCATTTTATGTCCTTTTATTTTAAATTGAAAATTTGATCAATTTACTATCAATCCAAAGTGATAACATGTGATAGTGATAACATGACATGGTATAAGCATGAAAATCAAATGGATCTATACTAGCTACTCAATCATAGAACAAAGCATCACCAATCATGACCAAACAAACCGATCTGAATCATTCTTCGTACTTGAATAGTTAATTTTATTAAATTTTAAATAAAGGAACTCTCACCTCGATTGGATAAGAATTATAATAAATCCAAATAAATTTCAGAATTTGTGTCAATCCGTCTCAGCAAATGCTACTCGTCGTCGCGGTCCTGTCGGATCTGAAATTTTCAGATTCGGGGTTCATACGCATTAGTTATCAACGTTTTTAAATATACAGATTTTTAACAACTGCTGCAGCAACGCTTAAAAGCGTGGGGAAATCTGAAATAGTTCATACCTTAAAACCCACTTTTGTTCAAAAATTCAAATCCGATTTTCTGGAGTTGTAGTTGATGAAACGACGAGCCGTTTGTTGGAGGAGGACCGGCTCGGAGAGTGCTTTGATCGGCCAGAGGGGGGTGGCGTTCGGCGGCGGTGTGTGGGGCCCATGGGGCGCGAACTGCGGCGGCTTCTTGGCCTTGGTGGCGGCGCTACGGTGCACGGGGAGGGGCGAGACTTGTCGGAGATCGAAGAGCTCGGGAAGAGCTTCGAAATGAGTACTCACACGCTAAATTTCGTCGAAAAATGGAAGAGAAATCGAAGCTCAAATTTTGGAGCTTCTATGGGTTCGGCGGCTACAACATACGGAGGAAGAAGATGAAGGAGGCCCGACCTTTATATAATATTATAATATTAGGGTAAATTAATTAGTATTTAATTAGCCCGCTTAAGCCCATTTTGGTCTGAACTCCGATTTAGGCCTGCTACTGTCACTCTTAAGGTTTTGACACCTTCTGAACGCAATGGGCTATGTCCCGGGGTCCAATTCCGAGGCCTGTTATGAGTTTTGGAATAATTACATTATTTTATTAATATTTTAATGTGTACCGTACGTGAAAATTCACCGAGGTCACAAATTAACTTCAAAAATTCTCGAAAAACATATTTAGATATGTTTTGATGCTGTGGACCTATGAAAATTAATTTCGCTAAATTCTGAGTCCATATAGATTTTTAATGAATTTTTAAAGTCAAAAATTTACCCGTTTACACTGAAAAATCAATTATAATTATATTTTAATTCTAAAAATTACCAAAAAAATCATTTTTAGCTTTGTTTTAATGATACGAATCCAACAAAATTTATTTCGTCGAATTCTGAGACTTTTTGAAAAATGACTATTTTTAAGGCCAGTATATTTAATAATAAAAATACATTTTTAAACAAATAATTTTCGAAACTCGAAATATATAAGTGTTTACTGTTTTTCAATGCAGAAACATCATTTCAAACTCAATGGAAGTGGTTTCGAGTCGAAATTCCTTTATATGCAAAAAGTAGCATTTTTGACCTATGGAAATTACCCAACGACCTTTCTAAAAATTGAATTGGCCATAACTTTTGATTTCCGCTATGAAATTTCGATTTTTCAGATTCGTTGGAAAGATATTTTTAAATAGATTCTAATATTTTTGGTTTCACTAAAATCCGTTAAATTTTGCATCCTGTACGGTCGGTCATAGTTCAAGTTTGACTTTTCAAACTACCGCGCTATTTCTAACTCTTTTTATAATTAAAATTAAGTTATTCATTCTAACTTCGATTTGAATCAAATTTGTGATCATTATTATTTAAAATAGATTATTTTAAATATCAAAACTCATTAAAATCACTTAAAATAAATTTTAAATTGGCTCCAAAATTCAGGGTTGTTACACCATCGACTGTCGTCCCTAGCTAATTATCCCCATTCCGAACACAATGGGATATGTTTCACAAGCCAATTCGAAAGTTACGATCAGTTTCCGGCAAAATCAAAATATAAATCGATATATATTGAATTTGAATGCACATTTCAATTTACTGGTTACATATGAACCCCAAAAATTCCAGAAAAATTATTTCTAGCTTCGTATTGATGATACAGTCCTATAAAAACTACTTTCGTCAGATTCTGAGACCATTCGAAAAATGGTCATTTTCTGGTCGACCCAAATTGACTGAAACTGTCAAAACACGTTTAACTTCGCCACGCTCACATATTGATTTAGAAAATTAGGAATTTTGAAACCTAGCAATAACTTGACATCACGGATCCAACAAAAGTGGTTTCGTAGAATTCCGAGGTCGTTTGCAAAATGACTATTTTTAAGGGCCAGAATTCCATAGCGACTATTCTGAATTTTCATCTGGACATAACTTTTGATTCCCACTCTGAAATTTCAATTTTTCGGATTCGTTGGAAAGATATTCTCATATAGATCCTAATATTTTTGGTTTTGCTAAAATCCGGTTTATTTTGAATCCTGTACATTCATTTGAATTTTGAAATCGAATTATCGAACTACCGCGCCATTTTCAATTCCTTTTATTTATATAAATAAATATTTATATTCTAACGACGATTCGAATAAATGTATACGTTCGAATTCTATTCAAAATAAATTTCTCGTTGATTTTATTTAAAATAATTCATTTTAAATATTCAAACTTCGATAAAATTGCCAAAATAAATTTTTTAAATTGGCTCGGATTTCCGAGTTATTACACTAAGCATCTATACTCTGCTTTTGTACTAGACCAATACTGTAACAACCTGCCTTTTCAACCGCTTCAAGTCGGTAATTAAACCAACTTAAACTTTTTAAAATAACAGATGTTTATTTAGCTTACGGGTTTAATATAATTAAACACAATAATCATAGAATAAATAAACTACAATATCTCACAGTGGAAGCATTTTATACAAAATATCAGAGTTGTACAATATTTTACAACAGAAGATTTAATATAATAATTTTAAATAGAAAAAAATTATAGGTTCTACGGATCGACAAGCCAGTGCACGTGCGTCTTCATGTGCCTCTAACTTAGATAGGTGAAATCTTTTAAATCTGCAACACTCGATCTGACCCGAGCGTTCCATGCAAAACACAAAACACTCGAGTCAGGATTAATCTTTATTCAAGTAAATTAATGTAACAACCCGTATTTTCAATAACCTGTTATAACATAAATCGAGGCAGAATTTAATTTAAAAATCTGAATCAAGGGAAACGGGCTATGCCATTGCGTTCGTCTCGGAAAAATACGCGAAATAGAGTCCGAGTTTTCGAAAATCGGAGTCCGTATGACCCAGTTAAGGCCCATTGAAGTTTTCAGAAATTTCCATGTTAAAAACAGATTTAAATTTTAAATTAAAAACAAGGATTAGGGCTAGCTGGCATCAGGCGGGAAAACTCCCGCCAAGACCCCCATGTCGACAGGCATGTCGACAGGGGTCTTAGGGTGTCGACTGCCCTGTCGACAGCCCTGTCGACACGGGGTGGCCGGGCAGTTTTGCCTGGCGCACCATTTTGATTTGGGCTTGGTTGTGTGGCTTGGTTCTAGAGAATTCCTAAATCTGACGGACCTAAACTAACCTAGGGTTAATCCTAGGGCTAAAAACACTCTAATCTTCTATAAATAAGCCCCTAATCCTACCCTAAAACCTCATTATTCATTCTGGCAACAAAACTATGTCAAATTGAATTCTCAAATGGCCTCCACCTAAAAACCCTAGCCTCCACCCTCTTCAAAAATCATTTCTATGAAGATTTTGATGTTCATACAAGCATTTCTAAGTTGTATGAATGATCATTAGCTTGCATACATCATCAAGTTGCAAGCTTTAATTGCTAAGCTAGAGTTTTGGGATTTTTGTTAATTGGAGCTTTGTTTTGGGGTTTTATATGCTTGCATAAAAGGGCTTCTCAATCTTTATTAGTAGATTTGTGTCTTCATAATATTTGTAAGCCCTCTTACCTTCATTTTAGAAACTCTAAAGTTAATATGTGATGAAAGTTGGGATTTATGCATGTTTAATAAGTTATGCATGCTTATGCGAGTTCACTATGCTATGTTATGCATGTTTAATAAGTTATGCATGCTTATGCGAGTTCACTATGCTATGTTATGCATGTTTAATAAGTTATGCATGCTTATGCGAGTTCACTATGCTATGTTATGCATGTTTAATAAGTTATGCATGCTTATGCGAGTTCACTATGCTATGTTATGCATGATTAATAAGTTATGCATGCTTATGCGAGTTCACTATGCCATGTTACACATGTTTGATAAGTTATGCATGTTTATGCAAGTTCACTATGCCATGATTTGCAAGTTTAACAAGTTATGCATGTTTATACAAGTTCACTATGCCATGATTTGCAAGTTTAACAAGTTATGTATGTTTATGCAAGTTCACTATGCTAAGTTATGCAAGTCCAACATGTTATGCATGTTTATTATGATATGTAAGATTTATCATGTATGTTGTGCCAAGTTCCCTCTTTCTATCCTTTATGCGTTATGGCGAATATGTAAGCGATAGGATGACGTTGGGGGGTTTTTTGGGTAAAACTTAAAATACATGAAAATATAAGATTGGGAATTTACCTATTAAGTTAGGTCTACCCCTTGGGAATTTACCTATTAAGTTAGGTCTACCCAAGTATTTGTTAAACTTGTAATTATGTTTTGAAAATAAAGTGGACATGACACTTAGAAAACATAAGTGTGGCCAACTCGAGGTTGGGTTGAGTTTGTAGCGTAAACCTACCCGGAACCGACCGGCTTAACTAGTTGCTACAAACAATAGGACCCAATGTGAGAAGTTGGTCATGGGTACCTTGGACCCGAGGTTAGACCAAGTTGTGGTGTAAAGCTACCCGGACCCGCCCGACCTAACTAGTAACCACAACAAAGTCTAATGTGAGAGGTTAAGGCACAATTAAATTAATTAATGCCTCATGATTAGGGTTAAGTCATGGCCCACTAATACTTAACCAATTTTGGGGATACGAGGGATTAAATGGGGTTAAGTGGTGAACTGTTGGTTACACTTAACTAATTTAATCCATGATTAGTGAGGGGTTAAACCACACTTAACCCTCTTAGAAAACCCTAGCAACGTGGTCTGTTCCAGCAGTAATCCCAGTTTGGTATCATTCACAACCCTAGAGGCTAGGCTAGGGCGGGGCACGATTACTGGACTGATGTAAGCGACCAAAGCGACGGCTGAGTGGTACAGCGGTGCGGGTCCAGGCGGGCTACGGACGTGCACGTAGTCCGGTGTTGGACAAACTCGAGGCACGGGTACCAGTAGGTTTAGACTGTGCATTATTGCTTAGGTGTCTGGGGTTGACACCCGAGGGCTTGATACACCCGAAGGTGGACCCAGCACAGTCTGACTACAACCATATGTGGGCCGTATGGACACCAACACTTGACGTGTTAGGTTTATAGGGAGCCGATCGACTAGACCGTTGGGCTGGACCTTGCCTTAAGGTCACCTCATGTTATTGGGCCAAAGTTTGGGCTGAGGGATCAGTACCTGTTATGTTGGTTTGCTAGTACACTGTGGTGCAAAGCTTAATCTTCTTTATGTGATGACACCTTTATCTATTGCCAGTATGTTCATCTCAGTTTCCGTCATGATGTTAACTTTATTAGTTTATAGACTGATCGTAGTAGGGCTTACCAGTCTTTTTGACTGACCTGTTTTCTTTCGCTTCTTTTCTTCCGTTTCCCCCCCCCCCCCAAGGTTCTCAGGGAGGGAACAGTGGTGCTTAGCTTGGATCGCTTGCTTGTTTGCTGGATAGCTCATGTATGCCTGGACATTGAGCTCGCTATGGTTTATCATCTTTATTTTTGGGGATAGCACTATGTATTTCAGTATTTCTGTTTATGATGTACTAGACATGTTTATTTTGGCAGTTGACTTTATGATGTACTAGACTTGTTTTGAGATGGTTTGAGATATTCCGCTGTTTTATTCTCACTTACTCTGTTTTACATATATACTTATGTTCTTGTTCTGCCTTGATATATCATTATGCATGCTTACCCAGTTCTAACGCCCCCCAGAAGCTAGTGCCCCCGAAAGAGTGACCCTAGCGGAGGTGGGGTGTTACAAATTTGGTATCAGAGCATATGGTTTACAAGAAAGAACAAAAAGTTTTTAAAAGACTTTTGAAAAACTATTTTCAAAACAAGTATAAAGTATTTTCCAAAGAAAAGTCTAGTATTTTAAAAGGCTATTCCCCAAAAAGCCATTAGCGTTATCCTTCGTTCCCTTGACCTAATCTTATCTTATCCTTCGTTTCAGTATGGCTGAGGATCTTGCCATCCCGGATGGAGTAAATGTGCCATTCTGGTATAGGAGACTTCTAGAAGCTAGGGCGGCAGCCGGCCCCGCAAACCCTACTCCTACTCCTCCTCCTGTAGTTGAGAATCCTCCCCCTAATGTCCCTCCTCCGGTGGTCCCTCCAGTGGTTAATATTCCTCCTCCCGTTGCTAATGTTCCTCCCCCTCCTGTTGCTAAGGCTCCTCTTCCTCCTCCTCCCCCTCAGCATCCTCAGGTTGAGTTCACGAAGGTTTGTAAAGACTTCAAGGCGATGGGAGGCAAGAATTTCCTAGGCACGGAATCTTTTGTTGAAGCTAGGAATTGGCTGAAAGACACTGAGGACCTGTTTGCTATCTTTGGGATTGACGACGAGAGGAAGATCTTATTGACAATGTGGCTTTTGAAGGATGAAGCGGCCTATTGGTGGGAGGTCACCAATGGGACGAGGCCCGTTGAGACTTGGGCCGATTTGAGGGCTAGATTTGTGGCCAAGTTTCTATCTTCTGCTGAGGCGAATTTACAGATGGAGAAGTTCATTGCATTAAAGCAAGGTGATATGTCTGTTAAGGAGTATGTGAATAAGTTTAATCAGCTGGCCCGTTTTGGTTTGGATATGGTGAACACTCCTGAGAAGAAGGCTCTTCGATTTGCTAGAGGATTGAATGAGCCGCTGCAGGGCTTGGCGATGTCACATATTCTGCATGGGGCTACTTTTGAGAGTTTGGTCAATATGGCTCTACTTCAGGGAGATGGAAAGAAAGAGGTCAAGACGAGTGATACTCAAGCAAAGAAGACTGATTCTCAAGGTAGAGGCAATCAAGGTGGTTAAAGCAGTCAGGGGAATCAGAGCAAGAACAAGAAGGGGAACAACAACAAAGGCAAGGGAAAGTGCAATTACTGTGGTGTACCTGGACACTTTGCTAAGGATTGTAGGAAGAAGAAAAGGAAGCTTAGTGGTGGATGTTTTTCCTGTGGTGATACTGGACACTTCAGCAAGGAGTGCCCGAAGAAGAAAGGACAGGCTGGACCTTCAGGAGGGCAAGTTCATGCTCTCAATACCGCTCCAGTTCCCGATCGAGGTAGTGTTTCTGTTGAGAACCTTGTTTATGTTTCCGATCTTCCAGTTCGTACCTTGTTTGATTCTGGTGCATCACATAGCTTTATTTCATCTGATCTTGTTGATAGCTTGCACCTTAGTACTAGCTTAGTGGATGATCCCATTTGTGTTTCGAATCCCATTGGGGGTTCTGCTCATCTATCTATGATATGTGAGGATCTAAGGATCTCTATACTCAGTGTAGAGTTCTTGTGTAGTGCGTATGTTCTTGGTTTCAGGGGATACAGATTGATATTGGGCATGGATTGGCTGTCCCGATATGGAGCCATTCTTGATTGTGAGCATAGGGTTGTGAGGCTTGTGACTCGCCTTGGCAACACCTTAGAGATTTCATGCAATCCGAAGGATCCCGTCATGTTGTGCTATCTTGAATCTCTCGACTCGTCAGAGGAAGCCCTTCAGTCTGTAAGGGTGGTCCGAGATTATCCAGATGTTTTTGAAGAAGTTAAGGGGTTGCCCCCGAAACGAGAGATTGATTTTCGCATTTATCTGGTGGATAATGCTAAGCCTGTTTCTTTGCCCGTTCGACACATGGCTCCGCGTGAGAGACGGGAGCTCAGCAAGCAAGTAAAAGAGTTGCTTGAGAAAAACTTCATCAGACGAAGTATATCCGAATGGGGAGCGCCTGTGGTGTTTGCTACTAAGGCAGATGGTTCTCTTCGACTCTGTTGGACTATAGAGAATTGAATAAGCTGACTAAGAAGAACAGACACCCGTTACCGAGGATCGATGATCTCTTTGACCAGCTTGTTGGTGCTTCTGTTTTCTCTCAGCTTGATCTTGCTACTGGATTTCATCAGCTCAGAGTGGCTGAAGATAGTATAGACAAGACTGCATTCAGAACTCCAGATGGATTCTTTGAATGGCTTGTTATGCCGTTCGGTTTGACGAATGCACCCGCGTATTTCGTGGACTTGATGAGTAGGGTGTTTCGGGAGTTCTTGAACAAGTTTGTCGTGGTCTTTGTGGATGATATTCTGATCTTCTCCAAGGATGAAGAAGAGCACGCGAGGCATCTTGTAGAGGTGATGGATACGCTTAGAGCGCATCAGTTAAAGGCCAAGTTCTCCAAGTGTCACTTTTGGAGAAGAGAAGTTAGATTCCTTGGGCATATCGTATCCAAGCAAGGCTTAGCGGTGGATCCCGCTAAGGTGGTTGCAGTTCAAGATTGGAAGACTCCAAGGAATGCAACCGAGGTGAGAAGTTTTCTAGGTCTTGCGGGTTTTTACCGGAAGTTCATCAAGGAATTCGCGAAGATATCCGCTCCTCTTACTAAGTTGACGAAGAAGCACTTAGTTTTTGCTTGGGATATGGACTGTGAGCTTGCTTTTCAGAGACTCAAGAGAGCCCTTACCTCAGCACCAGTTCTAGCTTTACCCGATGGTGGTAAGATATTTACCGTGTACACTGATGCTTGTGGCACGGGATTGGGCGCCGTTCTGATGCAAGAAGGCAGAGTTATATGTTTTGGTGGTAGGCAACTTAAGGTGCACGAGAAGAAGTATCCTACTCATGATCTAGAGCTGGCAGCGATTGTATATGCACTCAAGGCTTGGCGTCATTATCTTCTGGCAGAGAGATTTGAGCTGTATACTGATCATAAGTCTTTGAAGTATCTCTTTTCGCAGAAGGATCTGAACTTGAGGCAGCAAAGATGGATGGAATTCTTGGCGTCCTATGATTTTGATATAGCCTATACCCCTGGCAAGGGGAATGTTGTAGCGGATGCGTTGAGTAGAAAGAGGTTGACACTAAGTCCTCTATTTGTTGAGATGAAGAATTTAGAGTTCTTGGCAACCTTTGATTTCTCTTTGGCGGTTGAGTCGATGACCAGTTCTTTAGCATCTCTTGAGCTCAGGCCTACCCTTCTGGATCAAGTTGGGGCTTCGCAGAAGGAAGACCCTCAGATAATTGAGATCATGGATAAGCTGATTCGAGGGGAGACATCTAGTCACCTTGCTCGATATTCTATAGATGATAAGGGTTGGCTGAGGAGAGACGGAAGGCTTTGTGTTCCGATGGTGGGAGACTTGGTGAGGAAAGTTCTTGAGGAAGCACATCGCTCCAAGATGACTATACATCCAGGCGGTGATAAGATGTATAAGGATATGAAGCGTATTTTCTTCTGGCCTGGAATGAAGAAGGATGTGGCAGAGTTTGTCTCTAGATGTGTTGTTTGTCAGAGAGTAAAAGCCGAGTCGAAGAAGCCCGGTGGGCTATTGCATCCTCTGGAGGTCCCGCTATGGAAGTGGGAGAGTATTTCTATGGACTTTATTGATGGGCTTCCGAGGTCAAGGAAAGGGAATACGAGCATATGGGTCATTGTAGATAGGCTTACGAAGAGTGCTCATTTCATTCCGGTGAAGAGCAAAAGGACCGCATCTGGACTAGCATCAGTATATCTTCGTGAGATAGTACGACTACATGGAGTCCCTTCCAGCATAGTCAGTGACCGAGACCCCATCTTTACTAGTCAGTTCTGGAACAGTTTGCAGGAAGCTATGGGCACGAGGTTGAACCTGAGTACGGCCTATCACCCACAAACGGACGGCCAAACAGAAAGGGTGAATAGGGTACATGAGGACTTGTTGAGGCTTTGCATTCTGGATTTTGGTGGTGCTTGGGAAGACCATCTTCCTCTTGTTGAGTTTGCATATAATAACAGTTATCAGGCAAGCATAGGGATGGCACCATTTGAAGCTTTATATGGGAGGCCGTGCAAGTCGCCTACATGTTGGTGGGAGACTACAGAGAAGCTCATACTTGGGCCTGACATGATTAGAGACACATCCGAGAAGATCGAGTTGATTCGGAGACGAATGAAAGCGGCCCAAGACCGACAGAAATCCTATGCTGACAAGCGAAGATCCGATTTGGAGTTTGATGTTGGGGATATGGTTTTCGTAAAGGTTTCTCCTTTGCGGAATGTGGTCCAATTTGGAGCTGTTGGGAAGTTAGCACCGAGATTTGTTGGACCCTTCCCTATCATAGAGAGGATTGGGAAGATGGCTTATAAAGTGCAATTGCCCGAGAAGATGTCCGGAGTGCATAATGTCTTTCATGTCTCGCATCTCCGAAAGTGCCTACATGAGTCCGCTGAGGTGGTTGAACCTAGCATTCTTGAAGACGTGGAAGTAGAGAAAGAGGCAACTTTGAGGAGAGCTCCGATTCGTATCTTGGGGACGGAGACCAAGAAGCTAAGGAATCGAGAGGTCAAGTTGGTGAAGGTTCAATGGGGTGAAGCCGAAGAAGACGCAACTTGGGAAACCGAGGAGAAGATGCGTGGGCTTTATCCATTCCTTTTTGAGGGTACACTCTCAATCTCTTTTCTTTGTTAGCATATCTTTCTCTTTGCTATCCATGTTTATCTAGTTATCGTGCTAATCTTGTCATGAGAACCTTAGGTAGAAACCCTTTGGATGAAACATGTGTTTGAGACATGTTATGTTTGATGGTTGCAAGTGGTTGCAAGTGTTTGCAAGTGGTTACTCGTGGATGCATGATACACATTAGGCACTAGATCGGCTCACACACTCCTCATATTGCATGTGCATGAGTGTTTATGCTTATTCTTGGATGAAATTTGTATGCAATCACATGGATGTTGCATATGGATGTATGATTGAGCACGCATGTAGATATTATACATTATGTTAGGGATTTGCATACATATGGATACATTTCACTAACATATTCTGCATTGATCTTTGCATTAGATAAGTACATATACACACTCTTTTGCATATGTTCATACAGCATTTAGAATCTTTTAAGGACAATGGTTGCTCGTGGATGATGTTTTGAGTAGATGGATGTTGGATGGTAGGATATGTTCTTCCTAACTTGAAGATTTCGGGGACGAAATCCTTTAAGGAGGGGAGAATGTAACAACCCGTATTTTCAGTAACCTGTTATAACATAAATCGAGGCAGAATTTAATTTAAAAATCTGAATCAAGGGAAACGGGCTATGCCATTGCGTTCGTCTCGGAAAAATACGCGAAATAGAGTCCAAGTTTTCGAAAATCGGAGTCCGTATGACCCAGTTAAGGCCCATTGAAGTTTTCAGAAATTTCCATGTTAAAAACAGATATAAATTTTAAATTAAAAACAAGGATTAGGGCTAGCTGGCGTCAGGCGGGAAAACTCCCGCCAAGACCCCCATGTCGACAGGCATGTCGACAGGGGTCTTAGGGTGTCGACTGCCCTGTCGACAGCCCTGTCGACACGGGGTGGCCGGGCAGTTTTGCCTGGCGCACCATTTTGATTTGGGCTTGGTTGTGTGGCTTGGTTCTAGAGAATTTCTAAATCTGACGGACCTAAACTAACCTAGGGTTAATCCTAGGGCTAAAAACACTCTAATCTTCTATAAATAAGCCCCTAATCCTACCCTAAAACCTCATTATTCATTCTAGCAACCAAACTATGTCAAATTGAATTCTCAAATGGCCTCCACCTAAAAACCCTAGCCTCCACCCTCTTCAAAAATCATTTCTATGAAGATTTTGATGTTCATACAAGCATTTCTAAGTTGTATGAATGATCATTAGCTTGCATACATCATCAAGTTGCAAGCTTTAATTGCTAAGCTAGAGTTTTTGGGATTTCTGTTAATTGGAGCTTTGTTTTGGGGTTTTATATGCTTGCATAAAAGGGCTTCTCAATCTTTATTAGTAGATTTGTATCTTCATAATATTTGTAAGCCCTCTTGCCTTCATTTTAGAAACTCTAAAGTTAATATGTGATGAAAGTTGGGATTTATGCATGTTTAATAAGTTATGCATGCTTATGCGAGTTCACTATGCTATGTTATGCATGTTTAATAAGTTATGCATGCTTATGCGAGTTCACTATGCTATGTTATGCATGTTTAATAAGTTATGCATGCTTATGCGAGTTCACTATGCTATGTTATGCATGTTTAATAAGTTATGCATGCTTATGCGAGTTCACTATGCTATGTTATGCATGATTAATAAGTTATGCATGCTTATGCGAGTTCACTATGCCATGTTACACATGTTTGATAAGTTATGCATGTTTATGCAAGTTCACTATGCCATGATTTGCAAGTTTAACAAGTTATGCATGTTTATACAAGTTCACTATGCCATGATTTGCAAGTTTAACAAGTTATGTATGTTTATGCAAGTTCACTATGCTAAGTTATGCAAGTCCAACATGTTATGCATGTTTATTATGATATGTAAGATTTATCATGTATGTTGTGCCAAGTTCCCTCTTTCTATCCTTTATGCGATATGGCGAATATGTAAGCGATAGGATGACGTTGGGGGGGTTTTTGGGTAAAACTTAAAATACATGAAAATATAAGATTGGGAATTTACCTATTAAGTTAGGTCTACCCCTTGGGAATTTACCTATTAAGTTAGGTCTACCCAAGTATTTGTTAAACTTGTAATTATGTTTTGAAAATAAAGTGGACATGACACTTAGAAAACATAAGTGTGGCCAACTCGAGGTTGGGTTGAGTTTGTAGCGTAAACCTACCCGGAACCGACCGGCTTAACTAGTTGCTACAAACAATAGGACCCAATGTGAGAAGTTGGTCATGGGTACCTTGGACCCGAGGTTAGACCAAGTTGTGGTGTAAAGCTACCCGGACCCGCCCGGCCTAACTAGTAACCACAACAAAGTCTAATGTGAGAGGTTAAGGCACAATTAAATTAATTAATGCCTCATGATTAGGGTTAAGTCATGGCCCACTAATACTTAACCAATTTTGGGGATACGAGGGATTAAATGGGGTTAAGTGGTGAACTGTTGGTTACACTTAACTAATTTAATCCATGATTAGTGAGGGGTTAAACCACACTTAACCCTCTTAGAAAACCCTAGCAACGTGGTCTGTTCCAGCAGTAATCCCAGTTTGGTATCATTCACAACCCTAGAGGCTAGGCTAGGGCGGGGCACGATTATTGGACTGATGTAAGCGACCAAAGCGACGGCTGAGTGGTACAGCGGTGCGGGTCCAGGCGGGCTACGGACGTGCACGTAGTCCGGTGTTGGACAAACTCGAGGCACGGGTACCAGTAGGTTTAGACTGTGCATTATTGCTTAGGTGTCTGGGGTTGACACCCGAGGGCTTGATACACCCGAAGGTGGACCCAGCACAGTCTGACTACAACCATATGTGGGCCGTATGGACACCAACACTTGACGTGTTAGGTTTATAGGGAGCCGATCGACTAGACCGTTGGGCTGGACCTTGCCTTAAGGTCACCTCATGTTATTGGGCCAAAGTTTGGGCTGAGGGATCAGTACCTGTTATGTTGGTTTGCTAGTACACTGTGGTGCAAAGCTTAATCTTCTTTATGTGATGACACCTTTATCTATTGCCAGTATGTTCATCTCAGTTTCCATCATGATGTTAACTTTATTAGTTTATAGACTGATCGTAGTAGGGCTTACCAGTCTTTTTGACTGACCTGTTTTCTTTCGCTTCTTTTCTTCCGTCCCCCCCCCCCAGGTTCTCAGGGAGGGAACAGTGGTGCTTAGCTTGGATCGCTTGCTTGTTTGCTGGATAGCTCATGTATGCCTGGACATTGAGCTCGCTATGGTTTATCATCTTTATTTTTGGGGATAGCACTATGTATTTCAGTATTTCTGTTTATGATGTACTAGACATGTTTATTTTGGCAGTTGACTTTATGATGTACTAGACTTGTTTCGAGATGGTTTGAGATATTCCGCTGTTTTATTCTCACTTACTCTGTTTTACATATATACTTATGTTCTTGTTCTGCCTTGATATATCATTATGCATGCTTACCCAGTTCTAACGCCCCCCAGAAGCTAGTGCCCCCGAAAGAGTGACCCTAGCGGAGGTGGGGTGTTACAATTAACTTCAATAAAAAATGAAAATAATAGTAAATATAACTTTCATAAGCAGTTTAACTTTCAAGATATATACCAATTGACAACATATGATTAGTGCACAAACCAAGGGAACATGCGGTCTGGTTCAGATTTGCAAAAATAAAGTGACAAAGTAAATATAAGTGCATACATATAGCTATATAAATCCAAAGTGCATTGAACTAGTGCGCTGCATTTTGACTACAAGCTATTTAAGGCAACTGCGTATGTATATAAGTATGTATGTATGTATGCATATATGAAATCATACATGTGTGTATTCATATATACATATAAACATATATATATATATATATATATATACACACTTACGCTGAAACACCTATATATACGTAGTCGAAAAGACAGTTTCGATGGAATGTGTCAAAGAGAAAAAAAAATGTTACATGCAAGACAACCTAAGTGTTCAGGTTTCAACGCATCACCTATCGTGGTTGCAACAAGTAAGCAAGGTACATGAGCCTAATTGTTTCCTTAGCAAAACATATATTCCAAATTTTTGCTTAGTAGCACGAAAGCATGTATTGAGATCATAGCATGTGTAATGACCCGAAAATTTGCGACCATGGTAATCGATATAAACTCAATGTTGACTATCCAAGCATTGGAAATACCAGATAGTTAATGAAAGAAAATAGAGAGAGAGAATAGATAAGATAGAAAATTAGAATAGAAGAAGGAGAAGAACACAACAACATCAGAGTAAACACGAATCTCACAGTGGAACGAATAAAATATAATATACAAAATAACTTTGAATCAATAATATGTATTTGTATATTAGAGTACAACACTTACATCACAGCGGAAATAAATAATAGGTAGAAAATGCTGCTGAAGCCTCCTGCTCCAAGCTCCATCTAGTGTATCTGTAAATCCTGACTACTTGACTGCCCGTACAAAATTGGACACCCAAGAGTTTAGGGAAAACAAAGAAAATAAACTCTAGGTCAGTCATGTGACTGGTGTGAGTAAACAATTTAAAACAATTTGATAAAATAAACGATATCTCATAAGACCACGCCGTATAATATGGAATGGGTTTTCTGTAACGACCCGCATTCTATGTATCGAAGGATCATGGAATATTTATTTCTTTTTCATATGAGGTCGTATGGTCGTGTAATTTTGGGGAATGACTATTGGGGTCATTTCCAATGTTCACGATTTTTTCTGATTTTTAAATGACCGTTTTGCCCCTAGAGAATCTTGTTTTGCATATAACTTTTGATTAGTAAGGAGTTTTGACCTAAAACCACTTCCATTGGATCCAGATGATGGTTTATCTTTCCGTAGAGTGGTCACATTTAGAGTTGTTATGGTAATGGTAATCGCTACCGATACATGAGAATTATTATCGTACTAGTACTACTGGTAAGTCAAAAATAGCTACCGATAATTTACCGTTACCAATGGTAAAATATTCATTGGTACACAGATAAACTGGTATACCATTGGCTGGTAATGGGAAATGTACAGTACAACAAACATTCAAATTTTGTTGCACTAAAATTTGAAAAAAAAAAGCAATTATCTTGTTTTTTATTATTACTCTATGATATTTATATTAGTATTACGACATGTATTGGTTGACATCTAAGTATTTCTTAATCCATCACAGCTTATTTATAATAATATGAGATAATAACATTTATAATCTCAAACTTTGAGCCTTATAAAACTTAAAAAGAATCATCATCATAAATAATACTACAAAATCTTCTTAAAAACCACGACGTATCATTAAAAGTGTCTATGGTTAAGGTTTGATCTAATAGTGAAAATTAAATTTAATATGATTGGTAAATTTACCGTTACCACTGGTTTTGACTTCTCTTTACCGCTATATTTACCGTTAACAATGGTAAATTTACCGTTAACATACCGATAACATTGGTAAACTTACCATAACATCCCTAGTCACATTAGCCAAACGGACTTACCGTTTGGGAGATATGGTTGAAACAAGGTTTGGAAGGTGAAATACAGCTTAAATGGGCCTAATTAGGGTGATTAACAACTAGGCCCATAATCCATTTCAGGACTAGGGTTATGGGGAGGCTGATAGGGTTTGGGAAATCATTTCTAATCAGTTTTCTAGCTGCCACTTACATCTCTTAAACCCTAGCCATGGCCTCCACTTTCTAACACCTCCAAATCACTTTCTAATTGAAGATTAAGTTAATTAGCATCAAACCAAGTCTAATCAACATCAAATCAGAGGCAAAGGCTGTTGTGTGCATTGGGATTCGTGCCATTTAAAGAATCATTTTAGAACTGAGTTTATATTTTGGCTAAGGTGAGTGATTTGCATTGTTTTTCACTAATTATGGCTAATTAGGGGTGATTAGTGATAATTAGCGAAATTATGGCTCAGAAAAATCTGGAAAAATATGTAGAAATTCATGAGTATTATTTTATGCCTCTGTTAGAAATTTGGGTTAATTTGGACATGTTTTGCTAATCGTATTGTTAAATCATGATTAAGGGGAAAACATGGGTTTTGGGTATGTTTGATCCACAAAAACATGTTAGATTGTTGTTTTGGTGTTTATGGTTGATTATACATGTTGCTATTACTGGTTGGTATTGTTTGTGATTGTTTAGAAAAATTAGAATGGTCGAAAACGCCGTCATATGGTGTAAATTACTTGTTGGAAAAGTTACAGAAATTGGTCAGACTAGTCTCGTTCGTGAGCAGGCATCACGACCCCGACCCGATCGTGAACACCTCCCCATGAGTCGCCTTCATGAGCCGATCATGATGCCACGAGTTGAACCATGGCGATCCAATACGTGAAGCACCCTCCACTACGAGTCGAGCCAATGCATCACGAACCAGTGTAAGAACCACGAACCATGACGGAGCACCACGAGCTGATGCAGGAGGTCACGAACCAGAAGACCATGACCCGAATGTGACGTCATGAGCCGACAATGAGTCATGAGTGGAGAATCATCACGAGCCAAGCATGGTGCTATGAGCAGCGAACTGAAGGAGGATCTCAAGTCGGTCTGTGAGCATGGACAACGAATGGACTGAAAGGAAACTGAAGAGTCATGAACCGGGATAATGACCAAAACCCGAGATGCAAAGGTAGTCCAAATAGGAAGTCGTTACTTGGGATCTAGATGGAAACCAACGAGTTAATTTCATGAGTTAGACTTTGCTGCGGGACGTGTGCTATGGGGTTATCGACGTCCATAACTTTGATTCACCACCAAGACGGATGTTAGGCTAGGATCAGTGTAGTGGGGTAGTTATTACTCCAAGGGACAAAGTGATCGTAGCATGGCTATGAGCCAATGCAGTGGAGTCGTCATGACTTCATGGGGGTAGAGTGGACATAGCAAGGGATTGGTGGCTATGGATTAGTGTAGTGGAGCCATCATGACTCCATGGGGCAAAGTGATCATAGCAAAGGATTTGGGTGGTCAAAGAGGTGGATATCGTATACTTTACGCACTGAGTGAGAGATATGAGGATGGTTGCTATGCTTGATTGTTTGACATCACTATGACATGCACACCCCTCCCCCTATATCTTTACACCATATGTTAGTGTCACCTTAGAGTATTGTACATCTTGTTGTGCTAACTCTTTGGTTGTAGGTCCAGGTTCAGGTATGGTTAGTTATACCTGTTATTGTTCTGTTTTGCTTCTTATCGCTTATACCAGACTTTTGTATGACCTAGAGTTTTATGTCTCTTTTTATTACTCTGGTCCTCCTAAACGAGCAGACTAGAGACAAGTTAGCTGGTTATGCACGAGTAGCTGGTTCAGAGATGAGTAGGAGGCTCCCACGTATTATATATATATATATATTCTCCCTGTGTTGTTATTGGTCGCTGCTTGGGCATTAGTAGTGTACCTTTCCTTTCTTTGCTTTAGAGACAGTATTTTGAAGTTGTAATAATGATGTTGGATCATAAGCTGTAATTTGGATTCCGCTGCTGAAACACCCCACCTCCGTTAGGGTCACTCTCAAAGGGAATGCCCTAATTTTGGTGGAGGTTTATAAGTACAAGTCACAGATATACAAGAACAACAAACTTTTATTTCATAAAGTCAAATATGTGTTACAACAACAACCTTTCCAACAAAAACATAACATAATACTTTCATAATCTGTCTTGAGTACATTATTTAAAGAAGCATAAATAAAACATAGATAAACTGCAAAAGCCCCTTAGTGGATTGTCCAAAGCCATAATTCAAAACAGGAAAGTCCAAGCAATACATTTCTCTTCTTCAAGCTGGATGTTGAGGCTGGTCAAGCTGTTGTGTTCCCTCCCTGAGGACCTGGGGGGGGGGGGGGGGGGGGGGGGAAACGGAAGAAAGAAGACGAAAGAAAAATAGAGTCAGACATAAAGCCTGAGTAAGTCTAGTACTACTTTGTCTATGAATAAAGAACTGGGTATGATAAGTAAAACAGGAAGTGGGCAAACACTATGAACTTGATTAAGTTATCTAGGGTCGAATATACTATCGTACCCCATGTTAATCTCTGAACCCATATAAACTAGTTTCCAATTTGCACCCCATAATCAGGGTGATGTGATCCATTCAATGATGATCGGCTCCTACTCGCATAGTTACATGTGTCTTACGGCCCCCGATGTCTGTAGTTACCTATGCTGGTCCCACCATGGGGTGTATCAAGTCCCATAGTGGCAACCCGACACAACCTTAGAGTGCAAAGGTATGCTACTGGTGTCCAGTGCTTTATTTTTCTGCGCCGGAGTGCGTGCACGCCCGCACACCGTTAGAACCTGCACTGCTACACCACCGCCGTCGATTTGACCTCTTACAATCAGCCCAGTAATCGTGCCCCACCCTGCCTAGTTTCAGGGTATCATGATACACCTTTTAGGGTTACTGCTGAAAAGGGTCCCCCGTTACTAGGTTTTCTATCTCTAGCCAACATGCTAAGTTGGTTAAGTGTTTCCTAACCTAACCCCACCAGTCCGTTTAGTTTAGCATGTTCCATTTTGATTAAGTCTTTAGTCCACTTAATCCTAACAATCCTGACTCAGCCTTAATTGTCTTATTAAGGCCCGGACCTCTCACATTAGACAGGTATTGTTGTGGCTGCCTGTTGCCGGTTGGTTCCGGGCAGTCTTACGCCACAACTCAGTCTAACCTCGGGTCCTTGCTGGGCTCCATGTTTAACCTCCCACATTGGATAGGTATTGTTGTGACTACTGGACAGCCGGGCGGTTCCGGGCAGGTTTACATCACAACTCAATCCAACCTCGGGTTAAACACATCGTATTTTCTACATTTACATATCTTGTCATTCTTCTTTATTTATATGTAAATATTTGCGGCCCATTATTAAGTTAATGGTGTAAAGATTACACCAATCACGGGCCCAACCCATACTTGAATTTGGGCCCTTCTATTTTATATTTTCATTCATTAATTCATTTTAACCCAACGTTATTTTCCCCCGTTTTACACTTCCGTTCATATATATTGGGCTTAGCCTTTTAAAGCCCAATTTAGCCATGCGAAAGGGGAGGCTTATGGCGTATACACAAAGAGGGGAAGGTGAGCGCATGAACTTGCATATGACGTTGGAAAATACATAATAGAATTTGGTGTACTTGCATAGTGGTGACATGTATTTTAGTCATAAAACATAGGTGACATAAATCAAGGCATGTAAACTTGCATAGGTTTAACTACAACATGAACCTATATTCTTATTTAGGCATAATGTCAAACATAAGCATGGCCTAAATACTTCTAGCATATTGTCAAACATAAGCATGGCATAAAATACTTCTTGCATAGGCATGGCATATTGTCAAACATAAGCATGGCATAAAATACTTCTAGCATGAACATAGCATAATTCAACTTAATCATGATTTAAGCCTAATCACATAACGATGGTATAAACATACTTATGCATAAATATTCCTAAACATGGTGTTTGTTTTAAACTTGCAAAAAGGAGATTTTTGAGTTCAACCTAGCCATGTCTCACATATGTCATTTAACAACATAGAACTAACATGGATTTCAATTATGCCTAATATTATTCATAGCCTAGCCATATTAATGAGTTTTGCAAAAGCATGGTTTAATACATGGATTATGGTGTCAAAATTCCAACATAGTTTCATATGAACTATAACAACCAAACTTGTTCAATTACTTGCAAAATGATTTATGCACAAAATATACATCATGATAGCATAATAACAAAGCCCAAATTCGCATAAATTTCAATCAACTACATACATGTAGCTTCAACATAGATAACATAATTTGCGCAATATTCCAAACGTATACTTGTATAGAACTACCGCATGTAGTTCTTTATAACATAATCCATAAATATCCAAACGTATATAAATTGATAAGAACGCATAAATATGAATTACTTCCATTGCCACAATTCAAGCATACACATCAACACAGTTGTTTATTATACCAAAGTAATACTCTACTTACAATGGTTGCGGCGAATTCTCTAATTAAGAGACACGATTCCTTTGTTGAATTGATTAGCTTTAGGTTGCTTTGAATTGCTTTAGGCTTTAGAACTTTCTTCCTAACCCTCTCTCTAGTCGGCGGCTACTCTTTGTCGTTCCTCAGCAACATGGCGGCTATAATCTTATTTTGAATGAATAGATTAGGGTTTAGTCTAGGGTTGTTTATATAGAGGTTAGGAATTGATTAGGACCCTTGATGTTGCTAGGTTAGATCGTAGCCATTCATTAGGAAGAGAGACCAATAAAAACCCGCCACCTAGCCCTAATGACATAGCAGACCACAGAAATTCGACCACACACCGACCGGGCCAGCCAGGGCTAGACCAGACCTGGCCAGCAGGTTATTTTTGACCTGGGCGCACTTGGCAGGTGCGCCAGGTCAAAAATGCACTGGCGCACTTCACAGGTGCGCCAGTTCATTTTTGTTCTGGCGCACTTCCCAAGTGCGCCAGTGCATTCTGGCCCTTTTTCGGTTTTTCGCCCAACTTCGTTCGTCCATAACTTCTTCATACGATATCCGTTTTTCGAAAACTCGGACTCTATTTCGCGTATTTTTCCGAGACGAACGCAATGGCGTATCCCGTTTCCCTTAGTTCTTTGATTTGAAATTAATTATACTTTAATTTGTGAGTTTCACAGTTATAGAATTTATGGGGTGTTACATTCTCCCCCACTTAAAAGGATTTCGTCCCCGAAATCTTCAAGTTAGGAGGAATGTATATCCTAACATCCAATCATCCATCTACTCATCCATCAAAAACGAGCATCCATTGTCCTTAAAAGACTTCTAATGCTTCATGATCATATGCGAGGTGTGTGTGTATACATGAACTTATCTAATGCAAAATCAGGCGGTCTACTGATTCAGTTGACCTCCTTAATGCGAATTATGTAAGTGCCATGAATCCATCATGTATGCAAATTTTCCTATTCATGATTCTACATGAGTGCACAATCATTCAATACAAATGCAGCATCCACATGATAACACATTAAAGTTCAACCACATACGAATGCAAACATATATGCATATGCAATATGAAGTGACTGAGCCGATCTAAAACCTAGATTGTGTGTGTATATGCAACCACGAGCATCCACTAGCAATCACTTGCAACCACTTGCAACCATCATACATAACATGTTTCAACTACATGTTTCCATCCAAAGGGTTTCTACCTAAAAGATAAGGTCGAGGAAATATACCTAAAAAGATAGATAAAAGCGCAACTTAAGGAAAATGAAGGATCAAGGATGTACCCTCGAACAGAAAAGGGTAGGCAGTGCGGATTCTAGCTTCAGTTTCCCAAGTCGCGTCTCCCTCGGCGTCGCTCCACTGGACTTTGACGAGCTTGACTTCGCGGTTGCGTAGCCTCTTTACTTCCGTTCCTAAGATGCGGGTTGGAACTCTCCTTATGGTTGCTTCGCGCTCCACTTCGGCCTCTTCGAGGATATTTGGCTCTACCACTTCAGCAGACTCATGTAGACATTTTCGGAGATGTGAAACGTGAAAGACGTTGTGGACTCCAGCCAACTTCTCGGGTAGCTCTAATCTATAGGCCATTTTCCCAATCTTCTCGATAATAGGGAATGGCCCTACGAATCTTGGTGCTAGCTTTCCTGTGGTTCCAAAACGAACAATGTTTCTTAGTGGTGATACCTTGAGAAAAACTCTGTCTCCAACTTCGAATTCAAGGTCGGTCCTCCTCTTGTCGGCATAGGACTTTTGTCTGTCTTGGGCCGTCTTCATCCTTCTTCGTATTAAGTCCACTTTCTCTGAAGTCTCTCGGATCATGTCTGGTCCAAGTATGAGCTTATCCGTGGACTCCCACCAACAAGTGGGCGATCGGCACGGTCTTCCATATAAAGCTTCGAAGGGCGCCATTCCTATGGTTGCTTGATAGCTGTTGTTGTAGGCAAATTCCACCAAAGGAAGGTGGTCTTCCCATGTCCCTCCGAAGTCGAGGACGCATAGCCTTAGAAGGTCTTCCAAAACTCTGTTCACTCTTTCTGTTTGGCCGTCGGTTTGGGGATGATAGGCTGTGCTCAAGCATAACTGCGTTCCTACTGCTTCTTGCAGACTCCGCCAAAACTCACTGGTGAAGATGGGGTCTCGGTCACTAACGATGCTAGATGGTATTCCATGGAGTCGAACGATTTCCTTAAGGTAAAGTGATGCTAAGGATGAGGCAGTTCTCTTACTTTTGACAGGTAAAAAGTGGGCGCTTTTAGTAAGCCTATCCACTATTACCCAAATGCTAGTGTTGCCTCTCCTAGACCTAGGCAGCCCATCGATGAAGTCCATTGAGATGCTATCCCACTTCCACAGCGGGACCTCCAGAGGATGTAGCAGTCCGCCAGGCTTTTTCTGTTCCGCCTTAACCTGTTGGCACACCATGCACTTAGAAACGAACTCTGCCACGTCCTTTTTCATGCCGTTCCAAAAGAAAGTCCTCTTTATGTCTTTGTACATTTTATCTCCGCCGGGGTGTATCGTCATCTTGGAGTGATGTGCTTCCTCGAGAACCTTCTTTATTAGATCTTTTGTCTGTGGGACGCATTGTCTTCCATCTCGCCTTAGTACACCCTTATCGTCAATGGAGTATCTGTTGAGGTGACTTGAAGTCTCACCCCTAATTAGCCTATCAATTATTTCCACAAGCTGAGGGTCTTCGCGTTGTGTTGCCCCTACTGAATCCACTAAAGTTGGGCGCACTTCTAGAGATGCAAGCAAGCCCGGTACGAAATCGGAGGAAGGCCTAAAGTCGAAGCTGGCTATAAACTCTAGGCTTTGTCTTTCAACAAACAACGGGCTTAGAGTCAATTTCTTTCGGCTCAACGCGTCTGCCACTACGTTGCCTTTGCCCGGAGTGTAGGAGATTTCGAAATCGTACGAGGCAAGAAACTCCATCCATCTTTGTTGCCTCAAGTTAAGATCTTTCTGCGAGAAAAGATATTTCAACGATTTATGGTCAGTGTAAAGTTCGAACTTCTCACCTAGGAGATAGTGTCGCCAAGACTTGAGTGCAAAGACGATGGCGGCTAACTCAAGATCGTGGGTTGGGTAGTTCTTTTCGTGCGCTTTCAACTGCCTCCAGCCATAAGCTACTACCCTTCCTTCTTGCATTAAGACGGCGCCTAGCCCTGTCCCACATGCATCCGTATAAACAGTGAACATCTTACTCCCATCTGGCAGCGTCAAAACCGGGGCTGTTGTGAGAGCCCTTTTCAGTCGTTGGAAAGCAAATTCGCAATCCAAATCCCAATTGAACACTAGATTCTTCTTGGTCAATTTCGTGAGCGGAGCTGAGATTTTCGCAAAATCACTTATAAATTTTCGATAGAAACCTGCTAGTCCTAGGAAGCTTCGGACCTCAGTCGCATTCCTTGGTGTCTTCCAATCCTGTACCGCCACTACCTTCGTAGGGTCCACCGCTAACCCTTGTTTGGATACTATGTGCCCAAGGAACCTCACTTCTTCTCTCCAAAAGTGGCATTTGGAGAATTTGGCTTTTAGTTGATGGACTCGCAAAGTTTCCATGATTGCCCTTAAGTGCTGAGCATGTTCCTCTTCACTCTTTGAGAAGATAAGGATATCATCTACGAAGACCACTACGAATTTGTTGAGGAAATCTCTAAATACCCTACTCATCAGGTCCACGAAGTACGCAGGTGCATTTGTCAAGCCGAAAGGCATGACGAGCCATTCAAAGAAGCCGTCTGGGGTTCTGAAAGCCGTTTTATCGATGCTATCTTCAGCCACCCTAAGCTGATGAAAACCGGTTGCTAAATCGAGTTGGGAGAAAACAGACGCTCCTACAAGCTGGTCAAATAAATCGTCAATTCTAGGGAGAGGGTGCCTATTCTTTTTCGTTAGCTTGTTGAGCTCCCTATAGTCAACACATAGACGGAGTGAACCATCCGCCTTTGTAGCGAACACCACTGGAGCGCCCCATTCTGAAATGCTCCTCCTAATGAACCCCTTCTCTAGAAGCTCTTTAATCTGTTTACTGAGCTCTTTCCTTTCTCGTAGAGCCATATGTCTAACGGGCAACGCAACGGGCTTTGCATTATCTACCAGATATATGCGGAAGTCTATTTCCCGCTTCGGAGGTAAGCCCTTCACCTCTTCGAAGACATCCGGATATTCCCGGACCACTCTAACTGATTGCAAATTTTCAACAGAGGCATCTAGCGATTCAAGATAACTAAGCATAACCGCATACGAGGGATTACAGGAAATTTCCAAAGTATTACCGAGCTGGGTTAGGAGCCTAACAACCCTTTTCTCACAATCAAGGATGGCCCCATTACTGGATAGCCAATCCATACCCAAAATCAAACCATACCCCGAAAAGCCCAAAACAAAGGCACTACATAGAAATTCAACACTTAGAATAGAAATTTTCAACCCCACACAGATCATAGACAAATGAGCTGGGCCCCCAATTGGGTTTGAAACAATTAAGGGGTCCTCTACCATACTAGTTTTTAGGTGCAGAGATTCTACTAAAGCAGACGAGATAAAGGAGTGTGATGCTCCAGAATCAAATAAAGTGCGAACGGGGTGATCATAAAGATAAACTACACTTTCTACAGAAGTGTTTGTACCTCGCTGCTGCAATGGTGGCGCTTCTAGCACATGAACCTATGCCCCTGGGGTGGATCCAGTGCCCTGCCCCTGTCCTCGTTTCCTTGGGCAGTCCTTAGCCCTGTGGCCTGTCTGACCGCATGAAAAGCACCCACCATTCTCCTTAGCCTTCTTCTTCCGGCAGTCCTTTACTAAGTGCCCCACTTTGCCACAGAAATTACACTTCCTCTTCTCTTTGTTGCCTTTCCCGCCTTTCTTAAAGTCTGTCTTCTTGGGCTGCAAACCCTCTTTCTTCCCTTGAGAGCTTTCTGCCTTGGTCTCCTTCTTGCCCTTGTCCTCTTCGTTCAGCAATGCCATTTGCACCAATCTTTCATACGTGGCTCCCATGGATATATGGGTC